>JAVRKA010000006.1:0-2500000 GCA_034508555.1 Venustoraphidia nigricollis
AAAGTACAAAAAAATAATAGAAGATGTTTTTTATTTCGGGGTCCCAAAAAGCAGACAATTAAAAAATAATCTTCCAAAGAGATGCTATAAAGAAATACAATTTTCAAAACTGATTATCTATAGATGAAAATAAGTGTGACACGATACAAGGATACAAGAACAAAAATGGTCACAGTCTAAAGTCATTGTTAAACTAGATTTTCTGACAAAGCTTTCTGCAACCCAAAATTTAAAGTATAGTAATGTAAACTTCCCGTCACAAACGACATTTATGCGAGCGAATCTGTGGGCAGAATTGACATTCACGCGGGCAAAAGTTGGGTATAGTTGTATTTTGAAATTACACAATCTTTAAATTTTGACTGATACGGTTGTATGGAATAATAGATGACATTTCTGTAACTCCTTGATGATTATCATTGCGTTGAGTTAGTCTGAAATCAATCAGTACAAATTTCCAGTGTATTGGTTTAATTCTATGACGTTTCTAAGGGAGTGGGCTGTTTTGAAATCATTCACCTCTTGTTTAAGGAAATGCGTGCTGTATATACCAACAAATGAATGGGGGAGTGTTCGTGATAGTGTTTTGTTTCATCTAAGTCTTGCTGATAACTTTCATGAATAAAATAGGTAAAAAAGCTTCCTAAGCTAAACAGGTTTATTGTACAGACTATAGTGTACTAAAAGCTAAAGAATAATTGAAGGAGTCAGTGCAAAAAGTGGTTAAGTCCAATTTTCGTAAAAATGAGATAAGTAGTGTCATCTACCTAATTTTATGTGTACTATTGACTGGCAATGCCAGATTTGCAGCAAAAAATAGTTAACTGCATGAAAACCCATATATTTGAACAGCAGTCGATCATCATTTCAGTGCAAGACGTAGTTAAGTGTTAAAAAGTAGCTAATTCAACGGACTTAGCCACTTTTTGACGTTGACGTACTAGTGAAGAGTTTCTATTCCTATGAACTGGCAAGAATTGTTGTGTTTCTTGGTTCTTTCACTTTAATATAATCTACAATCATGTCTTCTGGTAAGTATAAGTCTCTTTATTATACCTTATATTAGGAATAAATTGAATTGTCATAAAATTAAACAAACATTCATATCAACTATTTTAAAAGCCCGATTTAAATGTTATCAAATATTTTTTTACTTTCAGAACTGTCGAGTAATGAAACTGAAGAAGTGACTTCAGGAAGCGAGTACGATCCTAATGAAGATGGAACGAACAAGGGCAGAAGACATGTAACTAACATTGAAAATATACTTCAAAGGATGAATAAGACGGTTAGTTCAGAGTCTAGCGAAGATGCGGGTGATTTAGTAAGCTCACAAAATGCAGACGAAACTGCAGTTCCTGTACAGGGAAATGCCGAGAATGTGCCTAGCACATCAAAAGGTAAAAAAAGACTTCGCAGTTCAAAAACATGGTCAAGGAATGTAAAAAAGGCCAGAAATTTAGCAAAAACAGATTATCGTGAAATTGGAAACTGTAGGTGTAAATGTGACATCAAACTTAGTATTTTGGAGCGACAAAGTATTTATGAAAAATATTGTAGCTTATCCACACACGCTGAACAGACAATATACTTGCAAGGTTGCATTAAACAAGTGGCAAAATCCCGAACTCGCCAGCGTAATGTCAACGGACCACGAAAGCGTACAACCTTTCTTTATGAAGTAAATACCGACAACGGGAAAACTGTGTTATGTCAAAAGGCCTTTTTGGCTGTTCACGGAATTTTTAAGTCTAGACTAGAGAAAAAAGTTAAAACTAGAGCCCACCCAACAGACAAGAGAGGTCGTCACGCAACTAGACCAAACAGAACTCCAACAGAAACTCTAAATTTGGTTAGACAATTTATAGCTAATTTACCAGCTCGTGAATCACACTACACAAGATCTGATAGTCGTAATAGGAAGTATCTTGACCCCAATCTATCTATCACTAAAATACATGATAATTTCAATGTTGAACATCCCAACAATAAGGTATCTTACGGCATTTTCAGTAAGGTGTTTAACGAAGAATATAACATTTCCTTTGGCTATCCCCGAAAGGACATCTGCAACACCTGCACTAAATTCCTAGTTGACATTAGACAAGCCGAAATGGAAGGTAACGACCAAGCTTTAGTAAAGCTCAAAAGAGACAGAGAACTTCATCTTAGGCGAGCAGAAGCGTTCAAAACCAAATTAGCAAATGCTCAGAAATCGTCAGATCCATCGGAAATGGTCATATGCTTTGATTATGAAAAGAACCTACCTTTGCCAGTGACCAATGCACAGGACGAATATTATGTCAGTCAGCTGTGGCTACATGTTTTTGGAATACATAACTTATCAACTCATAAAGCAACAATGTATATTTACACGGAAAATTTTGCTTTGAAAGGACCGAATGAAGTTATAACTTGCTTGTCCGATTACATAGAAAACCATAAAGATCCACAGCAGCACAAGCTAAACATTTTTTGTGACAACGCATTTAGCCAAAATAAAAATCGAATTCTCTTTACATTTTTAGATCAGCTATGTAAGAACAAAACTTTTAATTACATTGAAATAAGTTATCCGATACCAGGTCATTCTATGATGCCAATAGATAGAGATTTCGCTGCTATTGAAAAGAAAAAACTAAAACTAGAGAAGGTTGATAATCCTGAGACTTATGTTGAACTGATCAAATCATGCAGAAAAAAGAATCCTTTTAATGTTGTGTTTGTTCAGCACAGTCTGCGAACAAACGGAGAGCTACTTACAGGTGATAGAATAGTTAAAGTAAAAAATTTTAAGCTGTGGGTTGAACCATATGTCAAGAGTTCCGTGCCAGGCATTTCGAAAACTAGGTTTGTAGCTTTTGAAGCCGGAAGACCCATAGTTTCTAGGCAGACTATGACAGGAGATTGCAGTGGTATGTCTCTTTACAAAGTTGGTATGAACCGAAAAATTACCAGCGCTCCTAAATTAGCATACGGAGATAGTTATTTGAAAATAAAACCAAAAAAGTTGCAGCATGTTATAAAACTTTTAAAACTTGTTACCTCTGGGGATATTGAATTCTACAAGAGAACCCTCACCAACGCTGTGAACATAGTTAAACCAACTCGTAATGATACCGGAAATGAAGAAGAAAATAATATCGAAAGTGATACCGATATTTATGAGTAAGGTAACAGTATAGTATAGATTATTTAAAAAGATCAGAATGGCAATGAAACAATAACAAGTTTTATTGCCCTTCTGGTCTTTTTATATAATCTTTACTATGGTTCCTTGCAATATTTTTGCAGGCATATTGCATTTTTTTTCTTAAGAAGTGTTTTTAGTTTGTGTAATTCAATAAAATGTATCTATTGTTTGTTTTCTTTTTTTTAAATATAGTTTTTTTTTATTTTTCTTTATAAGAAATATTATAATATTATATATTTTGAACAAAAATACAGAATTTCCATCATTATTAACTTTATTGATTTCATTTCCAATCCAAAAAGTGACTAAGTCCAAATTAAAAAATTTTTTTTTTGATAATTCAATCTATTTTTCAAAATTATAGCGTATGTCTTTTCACTCCTTGCACATATTACTATTTAGGGAAAAAATATTAAATGTCCTGTTTAATACATCAAGTCGTGGGTGCTTAGTAAAACTTTCAACTGGCTGTAACTCGAAACTATGGAAATGTGACTAAGCTACTTTTTGCACTGACCCCTTCAATTATGGGTCAATAATGACCACAAAATTAAAATCGATAGTGGACTAGAAAGTAATTATGGATCATCTATCTTCTCGGCGAGAGGCAGTAGGAAAAACTCCCAGCCACATCTGCCCCCGCCGGGATTCGAACCCGAACCTCCCGAATGCGAGTCTAGTGCTGTCACCACTACTCTACCCAGCTCAGTATTCGTCAAATATAAGGGGATTTATTGTAATAATAATTATTGTAACTATTGTAACAATTTTGACCTTGCCTTGTATTATAAGTAATACTGGTTGCCTTTGTTTCGTGAACGCTCTCACATGTCGCTCGCTCATTCATTTTTACCCAGTCCACTCCCTGTCCAGAAGTGTGCCTTAAGAAGCATAGCTTCAATATATTTTCTATTTGGAAAAAATTCTCAAGAAAACGAATTTGCGTTCCTGAATGCGTTAGTATTTGATTGTAAAACTTTTGGTGTCTAATCTTCAGTCGTTTTTGGCAGAAGAGGTTATTAAATGAAAACTGGAACAGTATAGGTGCGCTTTTAAAGAGCAGAGCAGGCATGATGGGAAATGGGAGCGGTGTGGGGTGAACTGGGACCTTCAGGATCGTAGGGATGGGGAAGCAATGATGACAGGGAGATGTGCTTGATGTATACCGCTTGTGTTTGCATTGGCTAAATGGGCCGGTGTGCCAAAGCATCTAACCTATATACGTAACATGTACAATATCCTATGTATGATGCACGTTTATATATGTTACAGGAAATATAAACAATTCGAATACTCTGTATTCCCGACATCATTGTTTTGTTTTGCTACAATCGTTAAATAAACAAACGAAATTCGATTTTATGTCTGCTTGTGATAAAATCTAATTCTACCAAAAACATAAATATGAAAAAAAATTCGCGTTGAATTGTATAACCTCGTTTTTTTGAAGTCGATTAAAAAGAGACCAAGTTCGGTACAAAAAGGAATCAAGATCTAAGTGAGTGCCAAGGTGTCAAGTTTTCGTGTTTTAAAAGGTTGTATGATAAATGATATACGACATATTATGATATACAATCTATTATATGATATAATATGTAGATTATATAATTAAAGTAAGTTTTTATCTAGTTAAAAACAAAAAAAAAATGTTTTCAACAACTATTTATTAATTAAAATTATAAGAAATGTCTACAAAATATTTTTGTTGTTATTAATTTAAATCTCGATTCAATACGGTAGTATTTTGTTTTTACGTTAAATACAACGAATATAGTGACATAACTGCCGGGTTATATTTGTAAACATTTTTAAGCAGTAATTCAGTGCTTTTTTTCTGCAGACTTTCGCAGTAATCAAACTTATTGAGTTTTAGAAATTGTTTCCTATGTGAACAATTTTTAAGCAAGTAGTGCTCAATTTCTGGTACGATTTTAAAAGTAAAAAGATAAAGGATGTTTTCATGGTAATTAAGTGATAAAAGTACTTTTAAAGTAGATCCAGCGTCATTCGTTACGAAGTAAATCGCTAGTAAAGTAAAGCGGGCATGTTACAACGCTCTCAGTCGTATCAAAGCGTCAGTGAAATGAGGCTATTTAACTTAGAAGTTTTACTTCTAACACGCGTTGAGGCTACACACCCATATTTTTATTATAATAAATGATTGCGTTAATGTTTAAAATTTGCAAGCAATTTATTTAGGTTCGACTCAGTTTTAGACTTCTACACTCGTTTGCTTATAAATTATAATAGCGGTACCTCATAAAAGTCGTTGGCAACAATTTGTTAAATGTTTTCCAGGTTAAAAATCCTCCCTAAGTTTCCCCTCTGAGACAACAGAAAAGGGGTGCGACGAATAACGCTGTGCCATAGATAAATAACAAATTAGAATCTAGATTCTAGAATCTACAAAACTTTTTCCTTTGAACACTTTGACAACATTTATACGCCCGATTCTTATTTTAATTAATAAATCACACCTTCAAGGTGATCTCACATAAATTTGACTAAATCGATTCAGTAGTTTTTTAAAAATATATTTATAATTTTAAGTAATCAAATAAAAAAAAAAGAAGTCAGTTAATATTTAATAACGTGCACACAATAG
The DNA here is from genome assembly GCA_034508555.1 of Venustoraphidia nigricollis. Lineage (NCBI taxonomy): Eukaryota > Metazoa > Arthropoda > Insecta > Raphidioptera > Raphidiidae > Venustoraphidia > Venustoraphidia nigricollis. The sequence goes on from JAVRKA010000006.1 coordinate 5,799, forward strand.
AAAATTGGAGCTTCTTCAAAAAAACCGATATAATAGAATGTTTTAGTAATTAAATTGACGCCGATCTCAAAATTTTATTATTTTCCTTCTTTAAGGGGCTCTTGTGAAGGAAGTTCAATTTTTTTTATAGTTTTTTTTATAACATTATCCTTATCTTATAACGACGTTTGTCTGTGGCTCGTTACTGTCGTGTGGTGTTCTCGGGAAAACAAATCTTTTAAGTTGCGTGTCAAAAAAAGGTTGGACCGGCGCGCTGTTCTGACTAAATCATTGTGCGGGCATGACTTTAAAGCGTTGTACCGTCAAATATTTCATTTAATTTAATACACTGTTGTATAATATGCCCTTTATTTTATACGGGGTCCGGCAAAATAATTGAAGGAAGAAACTATAAATTCGTTAGGTACTCATATTTAATATTCCAATTAATATCAAATAAATACAATTCCATATAATTTTGACAATAAGAATTTCCTGCCCAACTTGGAAAACTAAATTGTCTAATTAAAGGCACTTTTTAGCAGCCGTTCAATATGTTCCCTTTTTCACACGCATAGCTGTATCTTATGGGCAGTTGGGTGTGTGCGAGCATGTTAACCGCACTTACACGCTTTTCGGAAATCTCTAATGTCTATTAAAAATTTTTACCAATCTTTGATGGTAACGCTTCAAAATAAACTAGAAATATGTACCATTCTTGCAATATGACTTTTAGCCAAGTTTTTACGGTTTATTTGATCTAAATTAACGATTTAAAATCTGAAAATTACGTTTCAAAAAAATATATTGAGTAAGCCAGTATTTTTAACATAGTTTGTAAAGAAAACACTTCAAAATGTTAATTCGAAATCTCGCGACGTGCTATAAAGAAATATTAATGAAGATCACGTTTTTTTATTGAATTTTTAGTACAAATATATGTTTTTAGAAATTTTTAAGCAACAAACCAAATTTTGTGAGGTTTAGTGCTTAATCACAGCTAATAAAAGCAGTAATAAAATGAATTTTGCGATCACAGTTCGAAATTTTCCGAGAGCAAATTTTACGATCTGAGGAATCAGTCACCTTAATCTAAAATGAAATTTAATTGCTGGGTTGCACAAAACATTGTCAAAAAATTGGATTTGACAATGACTTCAGATTGTGATAATATAATAATACAGTTTTCATACATGCAAGAGCAGTCTAATGTCGTATTCAAACTCCCTGTCATGTACAACATTAAATTGTATTCACACAAAAACAAATGCTTGATCTACACAGAAAAAGGTCGTTTTTCACGTCAAATTTTGATTAAAATTCGTAGAAAAACGTCGTTTCGAAGTAAAAATTATGCAAAAAAACTATGTTAAATACACGTTTAAAATAAATATCAATTCAATCGATCAATTATTTTCCAACAGAATCGATTTAAAATTCTACAATGCTAGAAATATGTTTGTTCACAATCTAAGGTCATTGTAAAATCAAATTATTTGACAATCCTGTCTGCAACCCAGCAAATATCTTCCAAATATTTTCGAGTTCATTCGTGGAAAGCTATGGTTAAAATGCCCTAACGTGTTTTGTTTTTAATATAAAAATCGTCCAATCCCGATGCCGGATCCTGTATGTGATACATACATATATAGGTATATTATAGTGTACCTATATAATTTAATTTAGTTGTACAGTACTACGTAGTTATTGTGCGTATGTACTCGTTCTCTGTGTATAAGCGCCGTGACGGCGGTGTGTGCACAACGACGCCAGGCGTCCTGCCGCCTCCACGCATACACACACACACACACACATACACGTCTCTCGCTATACGCATTCCCTCCCCGCGTCTCCCAACATCCCGAGGGTACTTGTGTCTGTGCAAGGAGTTGTATTGGATGATTGTATATTGTCAAGCTGTCACATTACACACGTGTAATCTCACAGCTAGGGTTTTTTGTGTCAAGCGCCAATTCGTATTTACAATTTATTATTTTTGAACCGAGCTGGGTAGAGTAGTGGTGACAGCACTAGACTCGCATTCGGGAGGTTCGGGTTCGAATCCCGGCGGGGGCAGATGTGGCTGGGACTTTTTCCTACTGCCTCTCGCCGAGAAACGGTAATTCCTGTACCGGCCATTTGATTGAGGTTTTCCATGGTTTCCCTCAATTAATTCCAGATAAATTTCGAGATGGTTCCTTATTTGAGGCCATGGCCGATTGCCTATCAAACTCCTAGTTCAAAAATTACCTACCTTATCCTAATTTCCTATAATTCCTTCATTGGCCCATTGATATTACATAAGTTGAAGTTTTAAAAATGTAGAAATATAACGGGAAGTGTGGTAGATGGAAAATAGTAATGGTGCGAATGGCGTCTGTTATGACACAAAGTCGAGAAACGGACGTTAAACGCATTATTAGTGTATTTGCCATATGGCAACATACACTATTGGCGTCGGTCGGATGGCGGGACCTAGGGGTCGGACCAAAATTTCTCGACGTTTCATAACCTCCTAAACACTTTGGCACCATTTTTAAAAATGTTTATATATATATATGCGGGCAATAACTTTCGAAAGAGTTAATTGATTTTAATGAAATTTGGCCCACATGTTGAAATCCATCACCGCAAGAAGCCTATTTAAAATGGGCGTAATCGGACTATTTTAAGGGTAGTTTTTAGGGGTTGAAAAACGTTTTTTGGCCCCAAAATACCGAAAAAATTCTCAGAATCGTTTCAAAATTGACATTTAACTCTCCAGTAGTAATTAAAAAGTGTCCTTAAAATTTTAATAAAATCGGTCCGACAGGACCGGACTTACAAATCTTATGAAAACATTACTTTGCAGATAGTGAATTATTTACTGAAAGTTGTATATAATTTAGTATGGAAGTTCGATTGATAATAATATTGCAATTAAGAAAAAAAATGTTATTTTAAGGGGTGTATTAAGGAAATTTTTTATTTTGCCCAAAAACCAACTTAAGTTCGCATAATAAAGCCACCCTGCCTGTATAAGCAAATACACTATATTGTCGGCAGGGTTTTGGCACTGCGACCTGGGTTTTTATTATTATTTTTATTATTTTCGAAAAATAAACTGAAAATCCATAATTGGTACTTTTACCTGGATCCTGATCATTTGTTAAGATGGCAAACATGTTTATTCCTAAAAAGCTCTTACTGACCAACAAATTCATAAAAATTAAAAGCTTTAGGAACTACATCAAAACAAATACTGGAAGTGGCATTTGCCTGCTCTTGGATAAGGTTTTCCCAGGGTTTCCTAGTGATTGAAGTATGTATCTTTTCAGAAAGTTTTATCCTCTATAAAATCGGAACCATTTTTTACGTCCGCCGCTTGGACTATAAATGAATAGGTACATGTTCGCTGAGAGGTAAAAAAATATAAAATACGATGCGCTAAACTGTGAAACCGCTGATAAATTAAAAACATTTTAATAGCGTGAAATGAAATTCAAAAATGCAATATTTTAAAGTGTATACAAATTGTGTTATTGTTTTTGCTTGTACGTTTATTATTTTGTATTTAATGTGCTTTAAAGTCTATATAGAACAAGTTTCATTCTTCTTCTTTACAATAATTCCTTTCTCTTACCCGCACGCGAAACTTATTTGAAGATTTTCCTAAACCATTATGAAACTTTTTGTTTGCTTAAAGTTGTTGTATTGAGAATATGATGTTCGCTCCAGAAATATTTTGTTTATACTTTTAATTAATGGCAAAATCTTCTTTTTTATAATAATTTTTTAATATATTGTTGTTTGGTTATTGTTTTAAACAATAAAAGACGGAGAGCCCACCGTCCTACATCCACAATATTATTGTTATTTTTTATTTTGCGTGACCAGAAAACCTTAACACAGCGGGTTTATTTTTGAAACAAATTACAAATCGAATCAAGTTGTTGTTCACAGATTTTCATAGCTATAAAAAGTTGGACCCTATGTTATTTTATTGATGTTTTAATCGAGGGAATTTGTCATCGCAAATTAATAAAAAGTGAATACCTATTATTCAACATTTTTGTCTTTAAAATCGTACTCATCAGGCCTGTTGCGATGCAACATCGCTCCATGGACAAGGCCTGGTATATCATTAACTGAAACTGACGAATTTTATAGTATAAAAGTATTAAACGTGATTATTGTTTTAGCTGAAGTCGATTAATCCAGTTTAAGCTTAGTACTTTTTTACACATCCACACATAAAAAAAACGTTAACAGGTGTTCCTGAGGTTCACAAAAGGTTGTGAAATGTGCATTTATCATTTCGGATAATCCGTACGTTTTCCGTTTCACGATTCTGAAAAAGTAGAATTATTTCTGATTCTTGAATTAGTTACTCTCCTCTATTGGTTAGGTTTTGAAAAAAGAATGGCGGCTAGTTTTTCAGGATCGTTGAATTAGATCTCATGAGTTTTGGATTTGTAAGCTGTGATTTGTTACTCCAAAATTAGACCCGTATTACATTATCCAAAATCTACTGAGATTTGACATATGGAGGGAGTTTAGGCCAAATGTAATGTTAAATGTTTCATATAATAGTAATACTAAAAGCATGTGACATATAATGTGCTTATGGTTTACATTTCTGTCACCAGATGTAATATCGTATCATATCAAATTCCAATAGTTCGTATATGTGTTTCTTACTGGTATTCTCAGAAATTACTCAGACTGCTCCCGCATGTATAAAAACTATATAATTTATTATCACACTCTAAGGTCATTATCAAATGACAATTTTTGACAACGCATTCTGCAACTTAGCATAAACCTTACTATCTGATATAGTTTGAATTAAATGTAATAGACCAAGAGCTGATGACACCCCTTTCATGAAGTGTTTGATTCAGGTCGAAATTTTATACAATAGTACCTATATATAGGTAAAATGTATAGGTAAATGAGTGTTTGCTTGTTTTACCTGGGTACGCCAGGTACTGCGTATACAGGAAAGGTTTAAAAAAATATGTTCCAAAAAGTGTTTGATTCAAAAGTCAACAAGTACTATTCGAAAGTTAAGTTAATTTTAAATAAATAAATAAATGAGGCAGGCACTTTTGTAGAACTATTTTTGGAAACTTATTTATGGGTAGGTACTTATACACAATTTAAAACACTTTCCCAAAAATAGTCTTAAACTTTGGAAAAAGTGTCTGGATTTTTGCAAATATTTTTAAATATATCTAATGAAGTTGCTATAAAAATTTCAGCGTGAATCAATCACTTATTTTTTCATTTTTGAAAATTCAACTTTGAGGTATTTTGGATTAATGTTAGCCCCTCCAAAAGTGTCTGCCTCATTTATTTATTTATTTAAAATCAACTTAACTTTCGAATAGTATTTATTGGCTTTTGAATCAAATACTCTTTTGGCACATATTTTTTAAGCCTTTCCTGTATGCGTAGTACCTGGCGTACCCAGGTAAAACAAGCAAACACTCATTTACCTATACATTTTACCTAATATAGGTACTATTGTATAAAATTTCGACCTGAATCAAACATTTCATGAAACGAGTGTCATGAGCTCGCCGCTGATAAAGCAAGTGAAGAAATTTGACCTGTTAAGTCAATATGTTGATTGAAGTGAAACGCACTGAATTTGTACTATGTCAAGGCAAATACATTAAAAATTCGATTGATCGGCGAGTCGCTAGTTGAGACTCGCTGTATTAAGCCATAGTACATAATATAGGCATTAGTTGAATATATAGGGGCATAGACATTTAGCGATAAACATCGCCCTTAAACGCTTGTTACCTAGATTTTAACGGCCATCTTACGACAATTTGACGACGAGCAGTAATGCCCTTAAATGAATATGTATACACGTGATGTGTGTATTTGCCACATACAGCGCGCTAATACAGGCTGTTCGATTTTTTCGGAACCATTGCTTTCGATGTGATAATCTTATTTCATAATTTCGTCACCAGAAGACATACGTGTCTATATTTGTCAGCTTTAATTTGGTATTTAATTATAACACGAACAAGTGTAGACAGATTATAGTTTATAGACGCTCGACAGCTGAGGTCATTAGCGTTTGTTTGAACAGTAAATACAGTAGTGTAGCCTCGGAGCAAAATATAAATTAGGCCCACAAAAAATTTTAAATGAAACATTTTTACGAGTTGTAAATAGATAAAAATAACTGCACTTTGCTTTTAGCGCGGTAACTACGCCAACATCTAAATATTCCCTGAAAAAGAGAAAAGTATAAAAGCTTTGAAATCGGATTTATCCCGGGGGTCACAATCTACCTGCAGTGTCACGTCACTGCAAAGCGCGAGAAATTCGAAAATCTAAATTTTGTGGCATAACTTTGGTTTAAGGAACATTTCAGAAAAACTTTTTTTCGTTAATTTATACTTAACTGAGAGTACATGCATAAAAAACACGTGTTAAGCTGATAACCTCTTTTTAGTGTACACTATTGGCGTCGGTCGGATGGTGGGACCTAGGGATTGGACCAAAATTTCTGGACATTTCACATCATTCAGTAGCTAGGCGTTATATTTTTTATTTTGCCCAAAAACAAACTTAAAATCACTTACTAAAACCACACTGCCCGTATTAGCAAATACACTATATTGTCGACAAGGTTTGGTACTTCGACCCGAGTTTTATTATTTGAAAAAATGGAAAATATCTAATAGTCGATCGCTGTTCTACGCTGAGTAGGAGCATATTGATGATGCTAAGAAAAAGGCGGGACAACCCCATTGTTTTTATATATTGTGAACTAAAATATACGTTTCGTTTATTTTAATTATGGTTTGTTTTGATCACGTTATATAATACAGAACTGGATGTGTATATTTTGTTCGTTGTAAGGAAAATCGTTTCCATTTTATTATACAGAAGAAAATTTACATATTCGTTCTCATAAAATTAAAATTAAATCTTGATAACCCTATAATATACAAATGGCATAAAGTAGGGATGAGAAATGACAAGGTGTTTTTATCTTTTCTCTTCTTTATCTCTACATAGTATAAAACAAAGTCGCTACCCGCGTCTGTCTGTCTGTACTAAACAATGTATTTTGATGCAGTTTTCACCATCATCAAAGCATAAAAAAGCTAGCGCTTCAAGTTCAAGTTTGGTCAATATGCGTAGAAGAAATGTTTCGAAGTTAATGTGTTAAAAAAAGTGTATGTCTAAATATCGTTTAAATAAATTAATTATTTTTCGATTTAGAATTCTAGTGTTTCTATGGTGCAGAATGTGTGATCACAATCTAAGGTCATTATGTCAAATTAAATTTTCTGACAATACTTTCTGCAGCGTATTATCAGTAGTTCGTATCTCCAGAGCGTGTTTTTTGTTTTCATTTCCCCATATTTTAGTCACCCCTGCGTTCATAAGAATGACAAGGCTGAATTCTATGTAGAAGAGACATATCGTTGTAATAATAATCATAATAATAAGTCTGCACCCTTTCAAAATATATTATGCAAAACAGAGTTTCTTCAACTTTTACAAAAATTCGAAAGTCATCATTACTACCTATTATTAGTTAAGCTCCGACTCTACAAAAATCTACTGAACACTACTAAAATTTTATTCAAATGTGGCATGTGTAGGCTTTCACGGCCGGTCTTGGTTTCTGGGTTTGTAAGCCGTAATCCATTGTTATTTCTACCTGACGTTTCGCCAACACATGCGGTAGACATTATCAAAGGCGGTATGGCAGCAGGCGAAGAACCCTCTTTGACGACTTAGACTTGCCTGTTAGCCGCCAAGGAGGACAAAAATAACTGATATCAAGTTTCGAGAGTGTAGTAAGAAAAAAATTGATACGAGAACTCATTGACGATGGAAAATAAAATCATTGTTTTATAAAGCATTTATTATTTTGTGTCGTCGATCGATGAGTTCGTTCTATAAATTTTATTATTACTACACTCTCGAAACTTGATATTAGTTATTTTTGTCGCATTTGCGAACGCAATCTCTTCGTGACAAAATTTCCATTTGTGTAACTAAGGTTTAGTACTATGATGATAATAATATGTAAAAATGAGCACAGGAACGCTATCTATCGGTATAAAAATGAAAGGCAAAGTGCATTTGTATTCCTATATTTAAGGCTTTTTTGTAGATCGTCTGCCTCACGAACTCTGCAATCCACCGGTCGCCTTGATTAATACTTCCAAACTAATAACGGGACGCGATAAATAATGGGATAATTTAAGCGTAAAGTTGTGAACTAATTAAGCGAAATCGAGCAGTCAAGCAGCGCTTTATTCATTAGTTCTATTCTGTGTGCAGTTTGGGATGCACCGTTATAATCAAGGGTGCAGTGCAGCAGTTGACGTTCTCGCGACAATAGCGGGATTGGGGCAAATGGTAGGGGTACGTTAAGCGGCCCGTACCTAGCCAGCGACGCGACGCTGCCCTGATAAACGGTGTGAGGTATCGTCGCTTCACATTTTAAATAGTCTAGAATCTAGTGCATACAAAAACTGACGTTATTAATTAGATTTTTTTAAATGCACGGGCTTACTATTAAAATCAAACAGGCTTAAAACAAATTATTAGGACTAGTGGACCCAGTAAAGGTAGCTCATCAACGCATAGAAACAATAAATGTGATTTCCATTTCGCAAAGCCCTAAAAAAACCAAAAACATATTTTATACCGTTTTCAACATTTTGTTAATTGTTGAAAATTGAAAATGGCGGCCGACAAAATGACGGATCATCTATTTCTTTATAATAATGCGTTTAACGTCCGTTTGGCGACTTTTATGTCATAACAGACGCCATTCGCACCATTACTATTTTCCATTTTACCACTTCCCGTTATTTTTTTTATACATTTCTAAAAACTTCAACTTAGCTAATAGCAATGGGGGAAGGAAGGAATTTTAGGAAATTAGGATAGAATAGGTAATTTTTGAACTGGGCGTTTGATAGGTAATCGGCCATGGCCTTGAGTAAGGAACCATCTCGATATTTTTCTGGAATTAATTGAGGGAAACCATGGAAAACCTCAATCAAGATGGTCGATACAGGAATTACCGTTTCTCGGCGAAATAACCGCCGATACTGATATGGGTATCAAATGAGAGGGTATTACAAGTAGAATACAGTAAACTGTGTGAAATTAATTAAAATCCAATATGGCGGCCAAAAGGTCTAACTAAAATTTTGAAAATAAAATATTAGAAGAAAAGCTTTTATATAAAGACAAAATTCTATTAGAGTGTAGTAAAAAGGGAAAAAATAATTTGTAATAATTTAAGTTAATAAAAGCGTGTGTTGTAAATCATGGTCCACGCTTTTATAACTATGAACTTAAATTATAAAAAAAAATATTTTTACCCTTTTTAGTATACACTGCAATAAAAGCTTGTCTTTATAAAAGTTTTTTTCTAATATTTTAAAGTCGGGTAAAAATAGAAATTACCGAAAATTCGACATACACAATTTTCTCTTGTTGCCCCTGATTTATACTTATAGTAGTATGTAATATGTATGTATGTCGTGTGTGTGTTATAATATTACGGTGATATAGATGCAAAATGTCAGTAAGAGTGCTATGAAATACATCATTGAGTGCTCACTGGCATGCAAAATGTCGTGGCATTTCGTTTTATTTTCCCGGCTCCTCCTCTTCTGTTCTCCTGCTATGGAGTCTCCTTTGTTGTCTGATGTTTGACCCTTACAAACATCGTATAGTGTCCTGTGTAGGCCCACTAAACTTTATTATATATATTATGCTGAAATTTGTGGTGCAGAGCTTTCATAAATTTTATAACTTAAGGGTTTAGTATACACCGACACCTTAAAAAAAGCATATTTTGTCGCGACACACACGACCGAAGTAAAATTTCTGTTGATAGCATTGATTGTTCTAAACGTGGAAATTGTATTCTTTTTTAAAACACAATATAATAATGACTTATATTCAAAGTAATATATTTAAAATGAATAAATCTGGATGACCTATATCTATATTGATAGATTGTAGATTATAGACGCTCAATATCTGAGGTTATCAGCGATGTCTACATTACTGTTTTACATAGGATTGCTATGGTATTACGCGTCACCAATTTTTGTTACTCAAAAAATGTCACATTTTTTTGACCAATTTCTTACATTAATTTTTTTAGGTTGTTATGGTAATTCGCGTCACAAATTTTTGTTACTCAAAAAAATCACATTTTTTGGCCAATCCCATTTCATCTAGCCAGCTCTGTTCAGCATTTTATTCTTCGAAAGTTTTACTTCAAAACGAATTTATTCACCATATTTTATCACAATATATTACACTGATTTATTTTTCATGTGTCGTAACCAAAATACGGTAAAGTACTCCGGACTAACTGTGATCGGAATCTGTTCGAATCAGCGATATAAACAACTGAACTGCTTGGTGTCTTAAAAAAATACTATTGCAATCCTGAGGTTGCAAACTCTAATGATCAGTCAAAAAATTAACAAAGGAAATACTCAAGAGCACCCTATATACAGGATGTTTCAGAACGATCGAATAGTATAGTGAAATATAGAAAAGATGTGCAGAAGAGTTTTTAGACATAATTGATCAAAAAAAGTTCTCAATGTTATTTTCGTTCAATTTTAGTTTATCAACAAAAATCGTAACGTGAGAACTGACCTTAAGCACTTCTCCGCTCAGAATTATTTTATCTATGACGCGCGTATTCTCTCGATTTGGAGCACCCTATATATTATGCGTTGTCCTTACCTTGTTAACTCGTGCATGTCTGATCGTATCAAATAATAACCCTCCATAATCTCATCGCATTTAGATTATAAATTTGTTCGAATGTGTCAATCAAAAGCAATGATCGAAACTGTAGCCTGCCTTCTGTTTTCTAAACTATATTAGCGTTGCAATTCGTATTTTTATAATAAGAATATATTCAAAAATCAAATGTCAAATTTTTCATTATTTTTGAAGTAAAAAAAATCTTTCGACGCACTTTTTTACTGGACAGTGATTCGTCAGGCTCCGAAGTGAAACACTCATTCGGGTAAATTCGGGAGCCGAGCTTTACCAAGCGAGGGGGGAAACAGCTGTGCGTAACTGCTGTGCCTTACTGTAACTATGGTAGCTCGAATAGCCTCCGAAATGGATTTTTTTCCTTCCTATTCATATTAGGTTATTACTTTTACACATTGAAAATATAACATACTTTAACCAATTCTCAGATTTTTGTAACCATCTAGTGAGTAAAAAGCGGGGATTCACAAAAAAGAATGGAAGTGTTGGGAAAACATTTCCAATGCTCATGTCGCAAATTTTTAGCCGTGCAGTGAGACATTTTTCTAATCGAGTTAGAACGAAATTGTGCTACACAAGTGTCGTGTTATACATATGTTTCACTCCAAATTTAAAATCGAAATTCTTGTTCGGTTGCTGTCATTGATTTAGAGAATAGACACGTCAGAAAATATTACATTGAGAAGAATAGTGGAAGGTATGACGTGGTCTTTTCGCGTTTGTGTCTGACCGATGTCATATTCACAGAGACTTGAATGAAAAGCGTTACCCAGAATCGGACCAATAGTATTTACTGACATTCAGATTCTTACCAATAGCGCTTAGAGAAATTTAAACCCGGACCAATAGTATTTACAGACAATCAGATTCAGACTTGGATCAGTGGCGCTTCCAGACATTCAGATTCGAACCAATAGCGTTGATTGAGATTCAGACTGGGACCAATAGCATTCATAGAGATTTAGCTTCGAACTAATACGGTTCATATAGAATCAGATTCGAACCCATAGGATTAGCTGAGATTCAGACTTGGGCCAAAAGAGTTCATAGAGGTTTAGCTTCGAACTAATAGCGTTCATATAGAGTCAGATTCGAACCAATAGGATTAACTGAAATTCAGACTTAGGCCAATAGAGTTCATAGAGGTTCAGCTTCGAACCTATAGCGTTCATATAGAATCAGATTCGAACCAATAGTATTAATTGAGATTCAGACTTGGACCAATAGCGCTCATAGAGGTTCAGTTTCGAACTAATAGCGTTCATATAGAATCAAATTCGAACCAGTAGTATTAATTGAGATTCAGACTTGGACCAATAGCGTTCATAGAGGTTCAGCTTCGAACCAATAGTGTTCATATAGAATCAAATTCGAATCAATAGCATTAATTGTGATTCAGACTTGGACCAATAGCGTTCACTGAGATCATACAGCAACGGACATTTTCAGCAAACTGTTGATGGGGAGTGCATTGTCCGCTCTTTAAGTCATTGGTTGTTATGATATTTCTCATGTTTCTTTCTCTCCCTGTTCTCTTTTATTTCATGTAACTTGAAACATCCAATTCCAGATTCAAAGTTATATCGATGTTACAGAAGATGTAAGCCGATCAAATGATCGGATTACGGCATGCTTTTAATATTACTCTAACCGCCTCTTTTTGTAGCCGAGAAGAACACAGCGACTTGAAAAAAATACCCCATATACTTACATCCTCACGGTATACGAACGCCGTATTGAATAAAAACACAGTCACGTACAAAAAAATTGCCAAATCGACTGCGACTGATTTTCTGACTACTAAATAGAACGCTAAGGCGCTTTGTACTCTAGTCATGAAGTGATAAAAGTGTTTGTTTAATCAAAGAGTGTGCCATGACTAACATCGGTGATTTTGATACATTCTTTGTCAAATTCTTATTAATTTTTTGTGTGTTTGCTACATATGACACCTATGTGTCTGTCGGATGGCGGGACCCAGGCATCGGATCAAAATTTATCTTCGTTTCACATCATTCCAAGCACCTTGGCACCATTTTTGGAAATGTTGATATATGAATGTGTGTGTGTTTGCGGGCAATAACTTTCGAAGGAGCTAATTGATTTTAACGAAATTTGGCCCACCCATTGAAATCCATTACTGCACGAGATCTATTTAAAATGGACCGAATCGAACTATTTTGAGAGGTGTATTTAGGGGTTGAAAATAGTTTTAGGGCCCAGCAACACCGAAAATATTCTCGGAATTGATTTAAAATTGAAACTTAACCTTTTAGTATCAATTAAAGGGTGCTTCTGAAATTTTAATAAAATCGGCTTGACAGGACTGTACTTACACATTTTATGAAAACGCTTGCGGATAGAGAATTGTACTTTTTGAAGGCTGTATATAATTTTGTGCACAGGATGAATTGATAAAACAGAGAGGAAATATTGAAATTAAGAAGAAAATATTATTTTAAGGGGTGTATTAAGGGGTTAAGTTTTTTTATTTTGTCCAAAAGCAAACATAAATTCACTTAATATAGTCACACTGCCTGTATTAGCAAATACACTATATTGTTGGCAGGATTTTGGCACAGCGACCTGGTTTTTTTGATATATTCTTTATCAAATTCTAAACCGAAATGCCACTCACCATTTTTTTGTTTTTGAAGTTTTTTTTTTGTTGAGAAGTTTTGAAAAATCCTGTGCAACACATGTTTTTCTAATGACTGTGGTTCATGAAGATGAATGGAACTTTTGGTGCGGCGACACTGAACATTAAAAAAGTAACCACAAAACATTAAGATTTTTTTCTCAACGTACGTTCCGCTAACTTTGTTAGCTCAATCAAGAGAGAAGTTTTATTCATCTTTCGATGATGCTAGTATAATATGGTTAATGTATGTTAATGGTTTATGGTTATTTTTTAGAATTCAATGCATATTTATCATAAAATATAATAAATATCTTGTTATTAAAAAAATAATAAATTTGTTTCTATCTTTATTTATTTTGCAGTAGCTTAAGAAACCGTAAAAAAACTCTTTTTGTTTAGATCATTTTACTCTACATATGAAAAAGACATGCTGATTAGGACTGCATGTGTATTTCCGTTTCTCTTCTAGTTTTTGTAGATTTTTTTACTGAACTTATAAAAAAAGATACTCTGATTCGAATGTGTTCACGCGTACTACTGTATCTCTTCTAGTTTCGAAGCTACGTTCTAAGATTTTTTTTAACAGAGAGAGAGAGACACAGTAAGAGGGAGAAGATAACGAAGAGAGTGAGAGGAAGAGAAGCATATAACACGTCATAAACCCGTAAACATGCATATTTTTGTCATCAAAGAGAAGTAATGTACTGTAGTCTTGTATATGTATGAGAGAGGAATCTGTCGCTCTTTAGTCGGTGGGATTGTCGTCGGTACGGTATGTTGGCGCCTGGACTCCACTACAGCGTCCCTGTTCTCCGTTCACTATCAACTCGTATAAACTGGGAGCGCGAGCTGGCTGCCCCTAGCATCGTACTACTTCTACGCGTCCACAGAAATCATAAATTCAACAACCTACTAGATTTAAAGACCGCAGGATGATAGTTTAGTGTAATGGTTACCGTGTTGGTCTTTGGATCAGACTGCCATGGGTTCAGATGCCACCTCCTCTCACGGACTTTTTGTGATTTTGTTTTTATTTGAACGTAATTTGTTAATTGTTGTTTAGAGCATCTATACAGTAAATAAAATACGAGCACAACATTCGCAGAAAAGGTTCCAAAGATGAATGAAATAAACATTAAACGTTTATTGAGTAAATATGTTTATTATTTCACTGACATCTTTGCGTTAAAAGACAAAAGAGATTGGGATATAGTCCCTAATCTTTCATTAGGGGATATTTCAAATCTTTCTTTTCCTTTGTCACTTTTTATAGAAGAATATAAATATACTAGCTGCTCGGCCTGGCTTCGCTCGAATTGCTTACTAAAGATAACGCGTTTAATTGGATAAAGATTAGTACTAGGTCGTTTAAAATGCCTTAACAAGTCTCGCCAAGCAAGTAAAGCATGATCCAACCATATAGTTATTTTATTACGAGTAAATCTATGATATCTACAATTAAATGATATGGTATAAAGGTCACTTTTGATCTAAATTAAATGCCTAGGGTAACTAACGTAAAGGCCCCAGTACACAGTGGTCCGTAGTGGGCCATTGTAGACCATCACCATTGTGTACAGGGGGTAATAGTCTGTAGTGGCGGACAAGTGTGAATCGTGGTGCGCAATCCATTTGTTGTCGTTTTTTTTTGACACACTTCAAAGGAATCGTGGTGTAGCGTGGCCTGTGGTGTTCACACAGTGGCCCATTGCTTAGTAAATCTACGTACCTTGTCCTGTTACGGTGGATTGTCAGCATCCACCACCCTCTTTTACGCCATTTTTTTTAATGACTTTGTTGCGGTACATACTTCTATAATACTTGTAAACAGCATATAAATAAGTAGCCGCGGCCCTAATTACTTCCACGTCCATCGCAAGTGCTTCGCCAGGCAGAAATGAGCCATGGGCCATTGTGTGAACACCAAGTGATAGTGGCCTACAGTTGCACATTGCAAAGCATGGCCCACTACAGACCACTGTGTACTGGAGCCTTAATATTTGGATAAGGATTAATACCATGTCAATCAAAACAACTTCTCAAATAACTCATTATTTTTCATCAAATTTTTGAAAGATAAAAATGATTACTTGAGGCCATTCTTAAACGTATGCTATTGCGGACTTTTTTGTAGGCTTTTTTAATACAATTCTGTAGTACGTTATCGTGATGCATGTCCCATGCTTTAGTCAGTGTAAGTCACGTAAACGTCCTAAAAGCGTCTTTTTACGACTTAATTACAAAACATCGAAATTTCTCAAGTATCTTTAAATTTAATACTAATATATTATACACATAAACCTTCCAAAAGAAATTCTCTAAATGATGGTGAAAACCGCATCGAAATTTATTATATAATAATTTAGAAAAACTAAGTGACCAGACAGACGCGAATATGAACTTTGATCGCAGTCACGTAACAATATAAGTACAGTAAGACCTCGCTTAACGCCGCTCCGCTTAACGCTGTTTCAGTATTACGCGGTTTCTAAAAAAAAGTTTAGCCACTATAACGTAAATTATGGATCAGTTTATACAAAATAATTCAAATGTTAGGCAAGACGAAGTGTCATTGATGCAATATCTTGCTATCGACAACAGCTTGCTGAACGAAACAGAAAAGGCAAATGACATTAGATGACTTCTTCACAAAAAACAAAATATATCAAACGAGGAACCTTCCTCATCACAAACATAACTTCTTACTTGAACTTTTATTAGATTTTCATAGATGTTTTATGAACAAAAATCCATATTAGCAATAAATAAATCTATAATTAATGTGATAAAAAAGTATTTAACAATAAATGTTACAAAATTAAACAAAAAAAAAACTAACAAACTTTCTTATTCTTGATTCTGTTTCACTTATGCCTATTATCTACGTATTAAGATGACCTCGTTTAGCGCTGCTTATTGGAACGTATCTCCCGCGTTAAGCGGGGTCTTATTGTATATAGTCTATATCACGCAGGAAGAATTACTCACCTTTGAAATAGTGAAATAATTTTTCAATACGAAGTTGTTTATACTGACAGTTCTAGAACAAATATATATTCAACAGAGCTCCGAGATGAATTCTGTGGTTTTGTCGCTGTGAACTACTTAGTTTATTATCCGGTAGTACACTCGCACGCCGCCGCAGAGGCACCACTGTACAGAGATCGGTAAAGCTCGACAGCTTTTCGCACGTCCACAGCTTTCTGTACTTATTACATTATATACAGGGTGTCAGAAGAGAGTGAGCATGTTAATATTTTTTCAAAGGTCTTATTTTTATAAAATTAAAATGCTTTCAAATCTCCAAAACAGCCTTTACATCTAGAGCTGAGAGACAATTTGTAGTCAGCTGACTGTTCAGTTTGATGAGTGACTATACCACGCTTTTTTATGAACATGCGCTGACTGTTGAATCGTCCGTTTAAATAGTCTGTGAATCATTCAGTTAGATCTGTGAGCGTTGATCGTGGTTCGACCGACCGAATAATTGCACAGTTAACAAATGCCTCTCAGCATCGTTTGCGTCTAGCCGGTGTTGGAAGCATCAATACCGAAGTTTTTCGATGCGTTATGGTATTGTAACAAAACTGTTCTTTTGTGGTGGCTTAAAACTGATTTATTTACAACAAACGAAATAAATACAAAACAGATAAACTAAAACGTACTTCTCTAGTAATAATGAAAAAATGAAATAAACAAACGGATTCTTATAAATAATAAGACAACAATGACTATGTACACAATACACTACTTTAAACACGCGCCGAAATTTATGTACCACCGCACTGTGACGCATCCACTGAATGTACTCTCACTGTAGCAAGCAAGCAACTGACTGAATGCCTCACTCACTGCACTGTATTTATAGGTGTGTACAACCCGTTCTCGATCATTCCAGAAACTTCTGTCAATTTGTTCGAGAAGCCTATGTCATTTTCAGTGGCGTAACAATTGGGGGCGCGCTACAGTATTTTATTATTACTAATATTAATGCTATACCCACCCTAAAACAGTAGTAAATCAAACTATTAGCTGAACTATAGCTGAATGAGTATAGCGTCTGCTTCGTACGCAGGAGGTTGCTGACTCGTTTCGATTTCGGCAACGCCGTTTTTGTTTTTGCAACTATTTCATATCCCACTTGATATCTATTTATGTTTTTTCATGTTTTTTATGTTGTCTTTGTTCATTTATTTTTTTACTACCGAGCTTAGCGGGCTATTGTTTTTTGCAGAGTTTCTTGCGATGGCGTTTTTTTGCGACGTGAAAAGGGACGGGTAGAGTGACTATAACAGAGTGTGGCCAACAGGTCATGTGACCTGGCCGGAACACGGATTGGCTGCGCCATATTGCGCCATTTTATTTGCAGTACGTCGGTTGCTTATGTATAGAATGACCGCGTAGGCGCTACATACACCGTGTCCACCACTCGCGGTTCAATATGGTGACGATCGGATGCATTGGCCACACTCTTATAATAGTCACTCTAAGGACGGGTGCAGAGGAGAGGTCCCTAGACGTAAGTAGCATAATCTTATATTAGAGAAGACCTATGTCTCTTCTTAAATTATTGGCGGGATTGTATCGATTGAAAATCAGCTTTATTGTTCGGGTTTCATGTCTTTAGAAATATCCAAGTCTTTGATAATATCGGAACACGAGCGTTATAACACAAGTATTATAATAATTAAAGACACGGTAATTACGCATCGAATCCAAATATTCACGACGTAGTTACACATATTACATAATATAAAAGCTTTCTGTTTGTACTTAAACCTGAAGTAGACATGTATCATATTGAATCGGCTGGAAATGACAAGGTGGAAATAGAGAATGGCGGGAAGGAGATTTCACGGAAAAACACACCGATTAGTAATGAGTGACAGAACAGATATTGACAGAGGGTTGACAAGACACCTGTATAGTGTATACCCTTTCATCGTATTATGTAAGAATGATGGGTGAATCCGTCGTGGTATTATCTATTCAAGTGTTATAATAACACGAAAAAAATATCTGTCTATTCGGGCATGTATGATATTTTAAAGGACTTTTTGTAGAGATTTTTTTAAATTATTTATTTTTTTAGATATTCATGGAAACGTATCTCAAAAACTAATCATCCCTTTCCGTCTATTTCCAAAAACAAATAAAACAATATTTTTCAAAACAATGGTTTTCTTTGTAGAATATTTTTTCAGGGATATAAGTTGATCAGAATAATTTTCAATATTTATAAAAACAAAACTAGAAAACAGAAAATATTGTTGCTGTTTTTATAACTGAAAAAAAAAACTATTTTCTACCTTTCAGTGCAAAAAATATCCATTGTATTGAAGATGAATATCCATTGTTTTTAAAAAGTTTTCTTTTTAATTAATTAATTTTTAATAATGATCTCTAATTAATTATTTTCATTTCATACAATTGGAAAAATATTTTTTAATTTATACTTATAAATTATATAAAAAAAACATAAAGAACATTGAAAAAAGTAAGGTCAGTAGATTGCAGAAGTTACCTCGTACCAGGAACGACGTCAACTGGCGAACCGTTTATATTTTTATCAATCATGGATCATAGATTGATAGGTTCATTGAATGACGTCATTCCACTATACTATGAAAGATAAAGAGATAACTCAGTAATTTGCTGACCTTGGAAAAAAAATATGTCGCCATATTGAATTTAGATATATAAAGCTGTGCGTAAAATTTCAGCTCGATAGGAAAACGGGAAGTGGGTCAAATTTCAGTCAGTAAATTTGATCCATGCAGACAGCCTAAAGGTTAGTAGATTCCTCGTTCCGTTAGGTAGTAGAGGGGGGATGACCTCATCAAGCGGACCTATCAATTGATTTCGTAGAAATGGCTATTGCTTATAAACTTTAATGGCAAAGAAATTAAAGAACAGAATATTAATATTATTTCAAATAAATTGAATTTTAAGGTAAGAGATTTACATAGTCCTAGTTAAATATAAATGACATTTTTGATAAAAATGTGAAAACTGACGTCATTGGTCAAATGAACGAGACAGCCTCTGTAATCTGCTAACCTTGGACAATCTGACTCACACAGACAACTGAGAGAATTTTGAATTTTAGAAAATCATTGAGAAATAAGTGTTGTTAGAGAAACAATTTTATAACTGAACGCACTGCCGCACTGGTTACGGTACAGTCTCTCTTCTTTTTTAGTACTTCTCTTATCTTTGTGATTATCGTCCATCAATTCAAACGAAATTAACACATGTTATAGTAGGAGGTAGAGAGGCAGACATTTGTAGTTTTTGATTCATTACGTGTCCTTTGGAAACACACACGAGACACACGCGCATGCGCACATTGCATTTAAGCAGAGCATGTGTCGAATGTTTGCATCTGTCCTCCCACAGCACAAACAGTATCCTTTTTATATAGGGTAAGTGTTCGCTGGAGTACCAGGGGTGTATTTGGTACTTGAACAAGTATTCCGATATTTTTTTATATTGAGATTTTTATACCTATACTAGTATATAAAATTATTTGTTTGTGTGTTTGCACGGATTTAGCTAAAAAACTATTTAACAAATTTTGATGAAACATTTTTTTAAATGTTTCTTATTAGGTATTCCAGAAGTGCTATTTATTTTTATCGTAAAATGAATGAATTTAATTATATTTTTTTGGCATATACTTCATAACCTGTTGTTAAGGCAGACCGGTATTCCCTCTTCTCCCGTGCCTGTGTTAACTGTTACCGCTATATATATAAGCCGTGAAACAGCCATTCGATTTCTTACTTCACCCGACGTGTAGTGTACAAGCTATCCGGAGACAATTTTTGATTTCCACAAATACCAAGATAAAATATGTCAGATGGTTTTAGACTGCATCTCATTCTGCTCTCACAACAGAGGAAATCATCGTGTAAATAAGGCTATATTCCATTAAAAAATTCCGGCCAATTGGGCGACAGAACCATTCCAATTACAGAAATATTAGTAGGTTATGTTTCTAATGCGTGACGCCACATACTATGACGAATGTGACATTACGTTATGTATTTTTTGCACGTACCCCTAATTGATATTCACATAATTGTCAACATTTTTGACATTTCAATTTTGAGCAAGTTCATCTCCAATTGTAGGTTGCGTTGGATTTTCATATATTTACAATGGGAGTGGTAGTATACGACTCCGTTCCGCATTTTTGTTTTAGTTTACGCATTAGTGTTAAATTGGTCGTTTGACTACCGCATGATTAGGGTTGCCAACCGTCCCGCTATATGCTGGACGTCCCGTTTCTGATACCCTTAACGAGACGTCCCGCTCAGGGTGTGTGCGGGACGCTAAATATCCCGCTTTTCGGAGGACGCTAAATACATTGCATCTATTCCGTGTTCTAATGCAGCAGCAGAGAGAGTCTTCTCACTTTGTAATAATGCCTGGACCGACGCGCGAAATCGTCTTCATGTGGATTCTGTAAAGTCAGAGCTACAAGTTAAAATAAATTTTTCTTATTCATGCAAAGATTTTTACAGTTTTATACTTAAAAATAAAAAAATCCTTAAAAGTGCCAAATGTCAAGAAAAATACTCATTTAAAAAGTAATTTATAGTTTTCATAATAAAGTCTAAATTACACTATAACTTTTTTTTAGTAAATATTGACTATTATTAATCTAACAAGGTGTTTTATTTTACTTCTCATCCTGATTTGTAAAGAAAATTTCACGTTTTTTTTTGTATTCTAAATAAAATTAGTTGGATCCCGCTTTTTAAACCCTTGTCCCGCATTTGAAATCATTATTTCCCGTAAATTTGTATTTTAAAGTTGGCAAGCTTACGCATGATAAGTACCTATTTTATAGGAGGCTGTGCAAAAAGTATTTTGTGAGTTTAACTACTGTCCTTGCCTTATAGTCATCACTGATTTTAATACAAAGTTTAGTACAACCCTGTTAAAGTGTACATGTGCTTATCTACAGAACCTTTAATATAGATAATATTGTATACGATCTAATAATAACAGGGTAAGTTTTTTTTTCTTTTTATAGGTACATTATTTCACTACAAAGGTGATCGTTACATCTTTGATATATTTTTTTATGTTTAATTTACGCATTCATTCGAGAACGGACCTTTCAATTAGAGAAGTTAGACTTGTTTGTTGGGGTGATCTATTGAGCTTCTACGGGGTGTTAAATTTTAGGGGTGGTGAGTACCCATTTTCTTCCTCGACTGCAGAGGGTAATGATGTGTTCATCATATTTGAGTAAGTTTGTGGGTTTATTTGTGCCACTGTGGTGGACAATTTTCACAAATGAGGTGTCGATTTATTCGTCATAATTTTACGAGTGACACAGAGCGTGGTGTATATGACATTACGTCCAAAGGCAAAACTCAAAATTCACCAAAACCTTTTTGCGCGATATTTAAAGGAAGTAGTGATATAAAAATATCGGTTATTTATGATAATAACCAGTTTGACCGGATAATTTACTGATTAATTAATCGCTTATCTATAATACAACATGGCAATTTCCGATTTCTGTTTCTCAGAACAACAACAAAAAAATAAAACAATAGAGCAATTTTCAACAGTAGAATCGAAAAATTAATTAATGCACCTTATATTTATGTAGATATTAGCTTAAAATTAAAATATCGACCGAAATCATGCGTAAAACTTTTTGGACAGCCTTGTGTAATAATAATAAATAGTCACCGGATATTTAACCAGTCAATTATCCGAATATTTATTCTTTTACATCACTAAATGGAAAGGCTTGAAGAAAATTATTCCAAAAATTTTAATGAATAAAAATACCTTTAACAAAAAAAGCGCATTTTATAAAAAAAAAGATTAAAATACAAACAAAAATCTGACTATGAATGTACAAAACAAGCTGCTTCCAAGCTTTTTATAAGTGCAGCTAGTAACAAACATTTTTAAATCGCATTTTTTATAGAGCGTCCAGTTTTGTTTTTTAATTGTTTAGGAGTAACGAAAATTTCAGACTGGCATTGAAGCATATTAGTGTTTTGTTACGAATAAGAATCCCTGATGTAGTCTACTATGGTAACAGAGTGAGCGAGGCGAACAAAGAACAATGTATCCGTGTTAATTTTTGTAATATATTATTAAATCATAAAGACAATAGTGAATGGCTCAAGAAAAACTATAATAAAGCCAATTGTTTTAGTTGTTGAATGAACATAAAATATCTTTTTTAATTTAATAACATTTTTATATATAATAACATTTTTTTGTAGTATTGTCAAGTGTTTTTATTTATTTGTTATTATTTTTAATAACATAATTGAAAACCTAATTGATACTTTTACCAGCTCTCGGTTTAGAACCTACGAGCTGGTTTTTGTGTAAATGAGCCGTAGAAACGTCATATTGCACACGCTTGGATATTCTCAAACCATGAAATGCATATCAAATACTATTTCACATGTTATTTCACAAATGTCCAATAATTACATTATTCAAACACGTTCTGTTGCCTTTTACAAACGTTATTACATTAAAAGCACTGGTTTGAATATTGCCGATTGGTGACGGTATATGACAACGTTGCCAAATGATAATTTTTTGGTGATCAGTAAAAGTACATATTGGAGTCGTCCTACATTTTTTAACTTTACGCTATCGAAAATTAAAAAAAAAGGGGAGGCATTGGTTTCGGTCCGAGTTTTATTTGAGCATGCCTGTAATCCTATATGTTAATATTTGATAGTTTTGCTTGGCGCCATGCGTCCTTTTTCTTGAGCACGTGACCATAGACCCCACAAATTCCAACAAAAAAAATGAAAAATTTGAAATTTCGAAAAAAAAAATTTTTTGAAAAAAATTTAAATGTTGATCAAAATCCAATTTTGAATTTTTCAACATTTCGATTTTTTTTTTTGAAATTTCGAACTTTTTCCAAAAATTTGAATTTTTCCGTAAATATTTTTTTTTTGTTTTTATCGAAATTGTTTTTCAGTAGATATTTTGAAAATTTTCAAAAAATTAAATTAAATTAAAAAATCTTCTACACATTATTTAGGCCCCCATAAATTTTTTGCCCATGGCGCCTCCACTAGGATATTTCCGACACTGTCTTGAGCGTCAGCGTTCGACAAATGGCGATGTCCAAATAGCTTGAGGTCCGATTACCGCTACCTCACTGTATTGCCTATATATCTTTGTATTTTATAATAAAGTGTCTAAATTGTCGGACTGGTTTTATTTGATATATGCAAATTGGCTGAAATAAATCCATTATTCTTTTCCCTATTTCTCGTGCAGATCTTATAGAACTTGTGTGGACGTTCATAATAAGGCACTCGCTAGTTGGTCAATTGTTGGCGACAATTTGTAACTGTTCGACCGAGCAAATAATCAGGGAAATCTTTTTACATATATAAAAAAAGAAAAAAAAACAGTGATGATCAAACTGATGAAATCGGAGAGAACATTTACTTTTGTGCAATTTATTGGGATAAACAATTTTTAACAGTTTTCTTTTGTGAAAATGTATATTCAATTGGAATTTTGAATGAAAAAAAAAACTACTACATTTATCACTTTTTTAATAATTTAAATAATATTGAAAACCGAAATGCAAAAAAATTAAAATCCAAAGCTGTGTATTTGTAAATAAACACAATTGGGTTTTTGAATTATTTTTTTTTACATTAATGGAAAGATCACATACAAGTTTTATAGCGAAACTACTTTTATTATTTTGTTTAATTTCATAATGAAAGAGTTATATTTGTTTTAAAAATAATGTTTAAGCTAAGATCCGATAACGCGCCAAAAACTTCTGTGACGTCAAAATGTTTTTATGGTCCTGGTTGCCATGGTTACTTTGATAGTATGTATTATAAAGCCATACACAAATACACAACTTTTATCATTTTGACGTCACAAATATTCCTGGTACGTTTTGTAATCACGTTATATCTTATGAAGTTTTATACATTTTAATTAATTTGTTATTAAATTACCTATGGCTTAAATTTTTTTTTCTTTTCGTTCTTCAATATTATTTACGATATATTATTTAAAAAATAAAAAAAAAAATAGTTTTTTTTTAATTCAAATATTCAATTAACGACTATATTTATCAAACGAATAAAGTTTGATAAAAAGCAGTCGTTAATTCTACATTTTAAATTTGAAAATTTAACGTTTCGACCCAGGCTTGGGTTTCTTCAGATAGTACATAGAGTATAAAAAAATAATTATCCATGGATACAAAGACATTACGACGTCACACGCGTTTTTGCCGCGTTATTGAACCTTAGTTTAAAAATTATTTTTAAATTAAATGTGCCTTTTTAATTATGAAGTAAAAAATAAAAGTAGTTTTGCTATTAGACGTGTATGTGATCTTTCCGTTTTTGTAAAAGAAAAACAATTTCTAGAGAAATAATATCTACCATCGAATACTGATCTAGAAATAATAACCTCACTTTATTTTAGGAAGAACTACGTGATTGCAAATTAGATTTTTCCGGGAATAATAACTACAATTACAGAAATCCACCATCACTAAGAAAATCGCCTTTTCTCTCTCGTAATTATTTTAAAGAAGGTAAGGTTACCCTTTTAGTAAAGGGAGGATTTGAGAAACCGAATTTGCATTAATGTATAGTTGACTATTCCTGTAGAGAAACGGAATTTGTGATATTGTAGTTATAAATATAGAAGGTAGTGATGGGTCATTGACGAAACGAAGTCGTAACGTGTGTCACTTCAACTAGATGAAAATCAAGTTGATTTTGTTAACTAGTTTACGTTATTGAGAAAAGAAATGAGACTTTTAGACAAAAGAATGAAAAAAAAAGAAATTTTTTAGTAGAAAATGTTTTTACGAAACATTTTGACATTGACCTGGTATTGTACGAATGACAATAAACTTTATTATTATTATTATTAACAACAGGGCTGCGATTCATGTTTTGGTTGAATCTTCCACTAGTTAATTCCAAAAACCGAAACAGTTGATTTATTGGCGAACGATTAACAGTTAATATTACGAGCTCGTTGAATCAACGTCCATCACTACCAAGAGGGAGAAAAGATTATAATATGTACCTATATAGAGATAAGATATTTATAATTCCTATATTTCGACGGAAAAAAAGCCGATTTCGCGATTAAAAAAATGCTTGCTTGCAATCTTCAGGCTAATCTATAACCTTCGGCCATTATAAAAATGTGACCGCGTTAGCCACTATACATATTAACATGCATAAATAATTAATGACAAGACGCCAACAACAATTTCCCAAATGCTGTTTTATTTTTTAACATTCTGTTATTTATGACGCGTGTCCTGCTCCATGTCATGTAACACTTTATGTATTAATATTATGTACATTAGATACATAGGTATATCTGTGGCCTATAGACAAAATGGTTTACGCCCGGTTTCTTGTGCGACTTTCAACACTGAAAATAATTTTAAAACTGAATTATCATGGAAAAGACGGTTCACACTGCTTATAAGCAAATACACCATATTGTCGGCAGTGTTTGGATTTTTATTTTTGAAGTTATACTATTTTTGGCGCATTAAGGGTAAAGTTTCCTCTGTTACGGAAGTTGCGCACGCAGCATAATGATCTATTACGGCAGCGAACATGAGACACCATGTACTACGTGTATCGGCAATGTTGATATCGTCGATAAAGTTGACTCTTCGATGCAGTATAGTTTTATATATAACACGTCTCATTTTTTCTGATAACATCAAAATGGCTATTTCATAAAACAACAAAGTATAGGTTATACTAGCGACATCGGGTGAAACTTTGTAAAAACTATAGTGTTGTTAACGACTTTTGACAGTTAAATAACCTCAATAGTTGTATTTTTTTTTTAATTGTGGACTAAACAGTATTTTATTTTATCAATGTCTTTAACGAAAATGTGAATATCAATTATTACGATCAAGCCAAAGAAGTATAACTTATTTTTTTACTTCTTGTTTTTATTTATTTTTTAATATTGTAAGTATGTAGAATTGTGTGTCTAATTCAGTATATTCAACATTCGGTTTCGACAAAATCTTCGGCTGACAGTTTTGACGAAGATAAAATTTTTGGCCGAACGCGGCCGAAGTCGACGCTTCGGTCGGACTCTAGTTTCGACATAATTGATTTTACATTTTGGCCGCAGATATTATGTATGTACAGATATGTTTATGTGCGCGCGCGGTAATGTCTCATGAGACGTCCTGCTAACAATCCAATTAGGGAGAAAAATGTTTTATCGTCCATTCACGTTCTAAATATACCGAACGGAGACTTACGTGAACAGCGCGCCGTACACTAGTCACTCCAGTTGCATAAATCAGCTCATTGCTCTACTATAATAGCGATCCTTTACAGTGTCCTTTTTTGAAGCTATGCTTCTGAACGCAGGTCTCGACACAGGCGAAAAAAGAGCGAACGGGCTCCGCTGCGTGATCACAAGTTCGATTTCAAAATCAGAACCGGGACTATTTTTCGTACTTGATTCTCTGCTGGTTTTGAGCAAGAATCACGCAAAAATAGTATCTTGTCACGTGAGCGACATCGCCGAAGCGCCATATACTAAGCGATTGTGTTCTGTTTAGAGACGTTACACATCAATCTGTTAATATTTGAACTACCACTGCGCGCGCACCAAAACCATCTACAAATCCAGCTATAAAACGCGCATCATGTGAAGCCCAACATATTATACAAACTATCATACAATCCAGCGCAAAAGCACGCTTGGAACCTATATAGCAGCGAAATCACGCAGCGAATCCAGCGGAAACACGAGCCTCGTGTGCACAGGCCGTTAGGAGTTACAATAATTATCTATGAGAAATTTGTACGTAATATTACTTTTTTTTAATTTTACCAACGACACCCTCCACCGTGACCTAATGATGCCAACTGTCAAAGAAGAAATCCGACGTCTCAGCATCAGATACCAGGAAATACTGGAAAACCATCCCTGCCAGCTTGCCATTAATTTATTAGATAATAGTACAATATGACATAAACTCCAAAGACACCATACCCTTGACTTACCAGACAGAATAATAAATAACGATATGCGCCATTGGGCGATATCTCTCTCTTGCCAGTAGTTCATCATCTTATTAGTTTATAGTTGGTATAGAGTATAGACTGATTACTAATAAGACGCAAATTAAAAAAAAATTAAGTTCAGTGGACGGCGTGTCCACTGAACTGAATGAAACGGGAGGCTAATATGTAACACACGTGAATATCGGTATTGAGTGAAGTGACTGACATCGGCCATCCTCATCATCCGCCGTTGCTCTGAGGCGCGGCCCGCGCTACTCATATAAAGTGCCGAGAAATGTTTACAGTGTCCTGTTTGACGTTTGTTGTTGGACTAACAGCTATCGTCCATGCATTACATATATGTATATTACATTTTTATGAACGATTTAAAGCCACGGTTGTACTGTTAGAATCGAAAGGCAGAGTCATTTTGGCTTCTACATGGATATTAAATACTATCCGGTAGCCACGCGATTGAGATGAAATACGGCAGCGACTACAGTAGTGGAACTTTCGGCTCCACCGTATTTGGCGAGTTATAACAAAGTGGGTGGCATAAAAACCCCCATGAAAAGATACATGTATGTGCCAACTTTCATGGTGATCGGTCAGGAGACTATTAAAACAGACCATCATTCATTTTTAACCGATTTCAAAAACAAGGAGGAGAGGTTCTCATCTCGGTTGTATGTTTTTTTTTTTATATGTTTGTTACGCGATTACTCCGCCGATTATAAACGGATTTGAAAACTTTCAAGGCCTTTTTGTTCAAAATGCTACCGGATTGTTTTGTTAAAGTCGGTTAATCCGTTTTTAAATTACATTAAAAAAACATATTTTTTTCTATACATATAGATACCGTCATCAAAAGCTTTCACTCGAATTTCCTAATATATCCTAAGATTTTTTTTCAATTTTTTGACTTATAGAAAAAAGTAAGCTGATTCGAATGTGCAAACGTTTAGACCGCTATCTCTTTAGCTTAAAAGCTATGGCGGTTCAAAATGTTTCAAATTTAAGATAACTATTAAACTTAAAATAGCTATATAGAGGTGTCTCCTAAACTAAAAGATGCTAGTCGACTGAAACGATGCGGTGTGACTTTTTATCTATAAGTAGGTATCACTTATTATTAACCAAATCTGACAGTTTTCATTTTCAAAATTTTTCGCAAATTTTTCAAACCTCAACATCTCTTAGAAGGTCAAGACTGTTCTAACGAAACCTCATTTCTCTAAATCGGTCCATCCGTTTCAGCTCTGGAGCGTAACATTGAACGCAGTCACAAATAAAGGTTAAAACCGAGCTGGGTAGAGTAGTGGTAACAGCACTAGACTCGCATTCGGGAGGTCCGGGTTCGAATCCCGGCGGGGGCAGATGTGGCTGGGACTTTTTCCTACTGCCTCTCGCCGAGAAACGGTAATTCCTGTACCGGCCATCTTAATTGAGGGTTTCCATTGTTTCCCTCAATTAATTCCACATAAATATCGAGATGGTTCCTTATTTGAGGCCATGGCCGATTACCTATCACACTCTTAGTTGAAAAATTACCTACCTTATCCTAATTTCCTATAATTCCTTCATTCGCCCATTGCTATTACATAAGTTGAAGTTTTAAAAATGTAGAAAAATAACGGGAAGTGTGGTAGATGGAAACTAGTAATGGTGCGAATGGCGTCTGTTATGACATAAAGTCGAGAAACGGACGTTAAACGCATTATTATTATTAAATAAAGGTTGATAAACAAAATTACTTTGGGGACCGCAGCCGGATAAGAAAACGTAGAAACCGTTTGGCCCAACCCTAAAACTGCCCGCTATGTGTTATATAGATTACCTACAATAAATTGTGTTTATGATATATTGAAGGTTATAAAAAATAGTTAAGAATTTCTGAGTCATTTTTGTGATAGGCTTTTATATTTAAGCTAATTTAAGTTTCTAAACTCCGTATAAACAAGTAAAAAAAAGTGAAAAAACGTTATTTTAATTTTTATTCTTTGAATGACTCTAAAACTACTCAACCGATTGACACCAAAATCTGATTAAATTTAAGTCTCAATAAACCTTTTCGAATGCCGCAAACCCGATCTCAATCGGTTGATTCAATCTAAAGATATCGTACGACAAAAATTTGTTTACACACAAACGGACGTCTGTTCAAAAATAGTCAAAATAGCTCCTTAGGATCCCAAAATGTCACAATATGATGATAGATGTTGATGACCTTAATCAACATCCCTCTTTTTCTCTCTCTCTCACACACACGCACACACAATCTGATGAAAACTCAACTTTTTAAATTCGAACCGAAACCAATAGCGTCCCTGTTTTTGAAAAATTTCAATAGCGAGTTGTTAAAAAACTGTTTTGAATTTGAACCGGTTTGATGTGAGTATGTTAGTGCTAAGTTTACATCCCTGAATGTTTCTATCGGCAACATTGTTAAAACGGCACATTGTATCGACCTTTCGATGTTTTAACATAACGCTAATTTATATATTTAACATGAAAAGGTGGAATTCGCGCATGAACCAGACAGTATTGTTTTCCAGTTTTCTATTAGAGCCGTTATATTCGTGAATACGTCATGTAGTTAACACGAACCAGCTATATTGAAACCGTTTCTAGCTCACTGACGGAATTCCATATTTCGACACCGCGTCTCGTATGAAATTGTTTCGTATTTCGGTCAATGTTTTGCAAAGTTCACTTTTTTATTTTATAATATAATATTAGGAATCGACATCTGGAATGGTTTATAGTAGAGATGGGAAAAACGGGTCTTTTTAGTGATCTGTATCTTTGCATCTGGATCCCGTATGTGAGCCGGCTCACTGAACCGATTCAAAATGAGCCGACTTCTGAATATGTTACTGCAGTCTGCCACTGAGTTACCTAGTTCAGTCAATCATATCACGACCTGTATAGAATCAAGAATGCATAGCCAAACATGTGAGGCATGAGTCATTTGAGCTGACAGATGCATCAAAGCAAGAACTGATACGTAAGTGTAAAATGTGCTTCTGTGTGTTAAGTGTTTCACTGAGTTATGCGGATCCGTTCATCCGTCGGCTCAAAAAAAAGTGAGTCGGCATTCACGGATCTTCTGATCTCTTTGAACCGGTTCAGATCTGAGTTACCCAACTTTAGAGTAGATTGTAGGTCTAGTGTCGCAATGCAATAGATATATATGTATTACGTAAGTGACGACAATCACACGAGTCATAATATCATTACACAGTGCGCACGAGATATATGTGGTATTTTTGTCATATATCTTATAAAAATATTAGTAAAAAAAAACTTTAAAGACAAGCTTTTATTGAAATGTACTAAAAAGGAAAAAGGTAATTTTTAATAATTGAGGTTCATAATTATAAAAGCGTTTGTTGTAAACTCTATGATAGTTTATTATAGTCACATGCGGCACTTTTATAATTATGAATCTAAATTTGTTAAAAAATATCTTTTTCTTCGTAGTATATTTTAAAAAAGCTTGTCTTTAAAAAGTTTTTTTTATTAATAAGAGCTAGCGACAATTTTACTCACGGTATCTCGTCAAACATGAGTTTTTGTGAATTCTGAACATAAAAATCACAGTCTGGCAGCTAAGACCGGGGACAATGCGTGGGTAGACGCGCTCAAAGATGTCAAACTGGAGGTGTCACTAAACATATTTCATCTTGTTTGAAATTTTCTGAGCGGTAAGTTTAGGTGTCCTTGAGCACAAAAACAAATCTGGCATTTTGTACCTGGGGTAACTCCCGTCTGGCAAATGGTTGAACATTATGACGAAAACCATAGCTCCCTCAAAATGTTTTATCAAGGCTGATTTTTTCATATCTGACAGCTTATCTGTTTAGGAATACATCTTAGTACCTACACTAATTTATTAAAATTTATTGTTAAAACTCGCTATTCCTCGTTTTTAACATAATGTCACATTCGAAATAATAGACATACTAGAAACATAATTTATACTAAAAGAGAATTTTAAATGCGTCAAAAATCCTAAATTTTTGGGAGAATACTTCGAAAAAATCGCCTTTTAAAGAAACTGATTTATTTAAAAGCCATTAAGAGGCAGATTTTTGTTTTAGTATTTTTTAATAATAAATTGAAAATTCAGCTGATATTTTTACTAGTTCTCGGATTAGAGAATCTGGCAGCTGGGGGCTTGTAATCGGTGAGTTATAGAAGCGCTATATAAACAACGGCATCGCTACACGCTCGACTGTTCTCAAGCCCAACATATTATGATTCAACATGTCTATGGATTGAACTAAGCCTTTAGAATTTTGACAGCGAAAAGTGTCATCCTGAACCGAGGTAACCCGCATATGCTCTTTGTCTCCTGAAGACGACCGGATATCCGGAAACACTGCGTCAGTTCTATGTGCGAATGTCGTGGGAACAAATCTATTATAATTTAATTTTATACAAGAACGCTTGCATCAGTTCTTAAACCAGCTGAGGGAATTCATTGAATTCGCAATTTTTTTCGAAGAAATTGGTGTATCTGATATAAGTAGTAGCATTTTCAGGTTATATAATTGGGAACAAATAAAACTATATAAATAATACTCACAGCTTAGTAAAGTTTCGCGTATTTAAAAAAAACTAAATTTATAGGTTTTAAATATAATTAAATAAAATCATTTTTTAGAACTTTTTTCTACAGATTCTTTGTCTTATGTTCAAATTATTTTTTTGTTTTCACCTAAAAAATGCTAATCAATCGGGCGCCAACATCATTCCAGCTTTAAAATTATTGACAGGTATTATAATAAATAAAATAAAAATTCGGTAACGTGTGTGATGACGAGGGTAACGGCTAGTAATAAATACTATTATATTTGCTATTCGTTTGCATGGTAACATAATATTATGGCTTCCCTTGTAATAATTAACCTAAGCATGCTTGTCAGCTACCTAACTAATTTCTTTTTGGCTACGGTCGCCAACACTTCGGGTTTCGCCCGGAGACTCCGGGTTTCGAGAATGATCCCCGGGTTTCCGGGTCAAAGGCAAATTTCTCCGGGTCTGAGGCCAAACGAGTTTTGGCTCTTTTTTTCCGTGAAATTTTATTATATTTTAGATTCCTTCCAATGTTTTATCACGAAATATAAACGGTGATATCAACTGCAGAAGCACTGAATGTTATTCTGTCAGTTCATCAGTTTAGTTTTATTCCTTTTGCCACGCCTCCCAACTGATGAACTGACGTATTAATCTGAGTAAGCCTGTGCACACCGGCAGCGAAATCGAGCCGACCGAACCAGATTTTGCCATACTTGGGCAGATTTTGCGCAGAGATTGGGAGAGGTTGGCTCGGTCTGGCTCGATTCTTGCTCTCGGTGTGAAGAGGCTTACTGCCTATTATTGCCCCCCCCCCCCGAATCGGATCTCCGGGTCAAACTACGGACCGAGTTGGCAACCCTATTTTTAGCAAATCTTTGGGACAAAGAACAACTGACTTTTTTATTTTCAAAATATTTCCAAAACTATAAAGCTTAGAGATTTTTTTACACAAAACTCTTGGAAAAATAAATAGAATAATAAACTGATATGATATGATAGACCATTATAACAAAAACACATGTTATAGTGCCTGTCTCTTCTGCGTATGCGCCGATTTTTCTTAAAGACAATCTGTTCATATTTATGCGTCAAACATCTTATCAACATTTGGTTTCGATTTCTTAAGCCGTTTGACCTGTATCGTGCTTACAAACAGACAAACCGACTAACAGACGAACAGACTGCATGTGCACCATAAAAAATTCTTTGAATTAATGCCCCTCGGATTTCCGAATCGAACCAATATTTTTGGAACGAAGTTCCTTATCGCAGGTTAGCGAGGGGACCTAGCCGAGAAAAAATGAAACATGTCACGAAAACATGTCACGAAAAATGTCACGAAAACATGTCACGAAAACATGTCACGAAAACATGTCACGAAAAACATGAATAATGTATACTGGTATACGGTGATACCGGGTGTTTTAGATTATACCGGGTGTTTTTAGATTATACCGGGTGTTTTGAGATTATACCGGATGTTTTTAGATCATACCGGATGTTTTTAGATTATACCGGGTGTTTTTAGATTATATAAAACGCGTTACGAAAAACGTCTTATACGAAAGGGACTTCGTTTCAAACGCGTGTCCCACGACACGTTCTAATTTATTTTAAACTGATCTACGGAATTCATCCTTGCTGTTTGGCGGATTCCTTCCGGAACATTCTGTATAAAAAAAAAATTGTTTTTTTTTTTGGACTCGGGAGGACTTTAAACGAAGAAATATTGTAAAATTTTGAAAAATGACTTTTGATCTAAATTAGTACCCTTCACTTGTGGAACTGGGAATGGTAAAAGACTACAAAATGCTCATTTAATCGGAGCCGTAGCTCAATAATATCAACAGTATAGAGTCAACTTTGAACATGTGAAGTATACATATATATAAAACCTATACTATTAGGGAATTGCGTGAATATACCCAAATAAACATGCAAGCTGGCTTAATGGATTAATCGCTTTTTTTGTTGTCCGCATAGACTAGAAAAGTATGTACCTACCTAAAGCAAAGCGAATGATACATAAGAACATTTTTTATTAAGAGAGTGCAGAGTGGGTTTAATGGGCAATGCCGATTTTTTGTCATTTGCGACAACAAATTATATAGGCTGTGACAGGATATTGCTGACGAATTTTTAGATCAGAGTTTTCTTAAAGTGCAGCTATTTTATTGTTATAGTAGCTGACCTGGCGAACGTTGTACTGCCTCAGACAGAATCAGTAAATGTTGTGTTAACTTATTAGCTGAATTAAATTCAGTTTTTTATTAAGATAAAATGAATACTCAAAATGAATTATGTTCAATAAATGTACCAAAATCAAAATGAAATGTATTTTAAGGTATTTGTCGTGGTTAAGGCACACCGTCAGAAAATTCTTAATTTTTGTATACTTATTAAGGACATAATAATACAATTACTCTGAAAATTTGATCGCCCGTATATAATCCGAGATAAATTCAATTAAAAATTGGATAATTAACATTTATTGTATACGATCTCTGTAGTTCTGAAACAGTTTCTTATTTATAAAAAAAGAACTAACTGTCAGAAACTTTCCAAAAACTGACAGTCTTTCAATGTATTTGTTATGAGTTTAAAAAAAATACGAAAACATTTTTGACCGTCTAATTATTTATAAATAACGGTTTAAAGTTCAACAATTTATAGAAAAGTATACATGCATATGAATACTGTATGGGTTACGTTTCCACGGGTACAGTCTTGCGTACAAATTATGGATCACTTAGCTACAAACTAGTATACTTTTGTGGCGCGTATAATCTATAACTTTTTGACAATATTGTACCACGACAACTACCTTAAAAGCTTAATTTGATTTGTGTCACTAATTATTTATTCATACTTCAACTACTCTATTCAATAAATATGCATAATAATAGATACACATATATTCATTTTTATTTTTAGGGTTCCGTACCTAAAGGGAACCAACGGAAGCCCTACATTACTAAGGCTCCGCTGTCTGTCTGGGACAGT
Source organism: Venustoraphidia nigricollis (assembly GCA_034508555.1). Classification (NCBI taxonomy): domain Eukaryota; kingdom Metazoa; phylum Arthropoda; class Insecta; order Raphidioptera; family Raphidiidae; genus Venustoraphidia; species Venustoraphidia nigricollis. The sequence continues at coordinate 40,860 of JAVRKA010000006.1, forward strand.
TTTTTCTTCTGTTGAGAGCTTAGCAATAACAGTGTAATATATATGTAAAATATTGTGTACGTATGTAAAAATTCAAAAAGGTTAAATAGAAGAACTATTAGTTGGAATTCGCCATAATAAAGATTCGATTTTATTCTATTCTATTCTGTTTTCTTAGTTTATGGTGAAACATTGAGGAAATAAACTTGATTTTATAAAGTCACAAAAACGTATTTTCTCAACTCGGTTGACCCAATCTGTATGCGACTCCAACCGATCGTAGACCCGTAGTATATCGGACTACAGCAGGCTACGGTGTTGTCTATATATATGCGCGTATTTTCTATGTGTGTGTGCTCTAGTGTCAGATGAACTATAGCTGTATGCGAAAGCCCCATATATCTTACACTGAAATCAGACCATGTTGAGTTTCCACCGCTATTGATTTTCTTTAAACTGTTGCTTCTATGTCATTGGTGCGCATGCGTCACGAACGGAACACATTTTCGCACGGTTTTTGTTAATGCACATCGTACATTTTCCTTCAACTTTTCATCGTCGAAACTAGTGTCCGCGAAAAAATCATATATATCACACTGTTCATACAAACCAAATGCAGTCTAGTTAGGACCACCTGTGTCAAAAGGTTTACCTGGCCTGTTTCAACGTATATGAGACTTTTTTTTCATTGTAAAAGAAGTTTTTTTTTTTGTCTTTATTTAACTGGAAGTATTTTACTGGGACAGCTTGTGTTAAAACAGTACGTATATTTTAAGTAATTTATTCTTAGAAGTAGAATTCTAAAACTTATTTTTTTTGTTCATAGTGGCTTTTTTCTTTCTGGTAGCTTCTTCGCATATGTTAAACTTTTCCTGATGTAACTCAAAGAATTTAGTCGCTTTTATTTGCGGTATTAACGTTAAATTAGTATTAAAGCTTATGGATTAACGTTTTTATCCTTTTTAATATTCATATTCTCTTTCGTCGCCTTACATTTTACCTCTGGAATATTAACGCTTTTTCTATTTCTCATTTTATATAATTTTATTCATAGAATTTTTTTCTCAGAATGGTTGTCTTAAATTAACACGACATTCTTCGCTTTCGCCGACTTCGCTTTTCGTTTTTAATATTTTATAATCTTCATTAAGTCTTTAAGTAGACCATTTTTGTAAAAGAGTACAGTTTTTTTGAAGTTGAATAATTTTTTAAAACTTTAATTTTAGTTGTTTAAACTACGTAATATTTATGTAAAATTAAATTCAAACTAAACAAACACCACGGAAATTGTACCGAAATAAGGAACTTATTATTATTGTTAAATTATAAACTGATTATTTATTTAACAACTAATTTTATTTTTTTAAATGTACCTAGTTTGAAAATAATATTATTTTGAGGAACATATATTAAAATTATCTTCATACTGTTTTAGCAATCTTTTCGCAATATTAGCTTTTTTTCGAGCGTTTATCTTTTACATTTACATTTTTCTTAATATATTGTTCCATATGTGACATCATAAACTAGGACCTGTGATGATTCTGTTGCATTATGTACATTACTGTAAAAATAAAGTTTTTTTTTTGTTAGTGATTTTTAACTAACATTCAGCAGACCTTGCGTCAAGGTCAAATCTGTTGATTTGTTCAGATGCTCTAAAATAACGGTTATACTTCGGAAAAAGGGATGGGAAGAATTTGCGGATATTTTCTAGACTTAAACTTTATTAATCTGACATGATAATTTTCAAACGTCTTAATTTACTACTCTGTCTTTATTAATTTAGACGCTATTGAGCTCAATTATCGAGCGTCCATAATCTCTTTCATTTTAACAATCTGAGGATCTTCAAAAAAAATGTTTTCTACGATTCAAAAAATTTGTTTTTGCGAAAAAAATATGTGATATATATTCATGCTACGTTCTTCTCACGGACCTCTGATAATGGCTCAGCGGACTTTAGTTTAAGAACCGCTGTTCAAATCTTCTTGCGGGATTGTAAGATTCGTATTTTTGCTTTTACGAATCTCGACTCATCAAGTCTTTTTACACGTATTACAAAGAAAAATTGGTGTGGAACTCCTGTAACAATATCTAATGGGTTGTTGACTATAAGAGAGCAAGAAAAATCATACTGTGTTTTGACGTACAAATTATCTGGGGCTGGTACCAATCCATATATTTTTAGTTTATTATTTTGTTAATCAAAAATTGAAAATTATGGATTAGAAAATAGGTGTTTGCAATAGACGAGCCATGATGGGAGCGCCATAATGACAACGATAGTAGTATCAAGTTTAACTATTATAAAATATTATTTAGATCATCATTCACCATAAATTGATAGAAAAAAATGATATAAAAATCGCGTATTTTTTGAGTGGTATAAAACTCCGAAATATAGTACGTATAAGATACATTTTTTATTAAATTGTCGTCTCACTAAACTTACGGTCTCCGCTTGACGTCAAGATAAACTTGGACTAATATACAGAGTGTCCAACATGTCTGGTATTATAGTGGATTTTTTTAGCTCCTTCAACAGAGTCAGTATAAGTGGGTTAGGTATATAAGTGTAATGTAGATAACGCAGTGCTTACACTGAAAAGCGTACGTTAGGTTTACCAAAAGTATGAATTTATTGCAGTTGTCAAATTCAGACATTTAACACGTGATATAACCCTACATTACGCTCCCCTGCTCAAGAGTCATAACTGATGGTGTTACTTCCAATCCGACACTAAAATACCAAACAAGTCAGTGTATTTTACACTTTTCTGTAGGAAACACAATAGTATCAACACTTTTTATAGTGGAGCCCGAAACCAAACACACCTAATACGAGTTTATAGAGACAAAAAAATAATTATGGAAATAATTAATAATATTGACTCTACCAACAGTAATAGAATATTAAACAAAATGAAATTTGAACAGTAATTGCAAGTAATTTCATTTTGTTTAATTATGGAAATAGTTGGTTGACAAGACTAAAATCTATTTTTGAGAACAGCTTGGTGTAAAGATTAGCGTTCTAGCCTTTGGAACGTTTATGGTTTCTAATCTCGTTTTAGTATAACGATTAGTTAATGACCATTGTTGTCGATGATAAATAAATACATAAATAAACTATTTATGATTATGCAGGTTGCCTTCCTTGTTTAGGAGTTATAATTGCAGTTTCGGCTTTATTAACCAAAATGAATTCAGATACCGTTTTTTTTCATAGTTTTAGGAGTTGCGCGAGCCACAGAGGCGTAAGTATTATTTGTAGGTCCCTTTGGAACTGTGTCAGTTAGATTACTGTCATTCTTTTGAGCAACTGACCATTTAACACTGCTACTATATTTATCAGTCAATAATTCATTAATTGTTTCTAAGTTCTTTTCTCTTTTTTCTTGTTTTTCAATTAGTTTTTCACACAGGGTTAATTGACATTTGAAATTTCCTTTTTGAAATTTAGAATGTCTGTGTTGTTATTATTTCCCGTTGACGAACCTTCGAGACGAACATTTAAATTATCGATCACAGATGGTAGAAATCGGGCTGGGCCGTTAGTGTCTTTATAAAAATAAATGTGCCGATTGTCAAAATCACCCGGTAGGTAAAAGTTATTAAGGTGACCTAAATAGAAATAAGGGTGGGTATTCTATATGGTCAATGTAAGAATTCACAGTGCTGTTAATTTTTGTCACTCTCTATCAAATTTAGCATTACATAAGTTAAAGTGAGACAGGAATTTAACAGCACTGTTAATTTTAACAGAGACCATACAGAATATCGCTATAAGTCATGTATATTTTTAGTTGGAAAGAAATTTGTAAAAGTAAGTTATGACATAATCCTGCAGTTCACTAACTGGGTTTACTTCGTTTTTAATTTATTTTAAAATTTAGCGGTTTTATGAATTTCAAATATTTCATCTGCTTCGTTTTTTTATTTTAATTTAATATTTTTATTATATAGGCTGCCTCCTGATGAAATGTGGGTTTAAGAAGAAATATGTGTTGTTGAAAAATTCTAATAAACAAATTATTGATTTCCGTAGAAAATTGTCGTCGTTTTTCAAGCTAAATTTTGATGAAAATGTCTTGAAAAATTAAGGAGCTAAATTTGTTTTATTCATCAAAAAACAAATTTAAATTCACAATATATCTACGTTTAACCATGCATTACAATATTTTGCCAGCAGTGTTTGCACTGCGATCAGAATTTTTAATTCAATGCCCTCCGAGAATATGCCTACCTATATATCTTCTAAATTTTATTAGATAAGTTTGAAAAGTTTTGCCGCATTTACTTACCTCCTGCTAGTTTTCAAACTTATTTATCTCAAAATTTATTTCTGAAAATCAAATTTAGGTATTTTATTTGTGAATATATTGGAAAAATTTTAATAATACACATGTCGGAAATATCTATTCGATGTTTTTTTAACTGACATTTATAAGACTTTGAGTATAGCCAAGCTCACAGGCATTAAAAAGCATTTTAAGGATTCGTTTATTACAACCACCGTGCCAGTTCTAGGAAACGAATTCATAAACCGATGAAAGTAACAAATTAATTTGTAATTTAATAACAAAAGTATTAATTATAAACATTACTTCCACTCATGCTTGTATCTGCAAATTTGCCACATGTTTTCTGGGTATATAATTTATATCGCGAAAGGACGTCGATTTGTTTTATTACTCTGGTTATAGCACTGAAAAAAGATTGTCAAATATTTGATCGTGCCTATTGGATCGTACTTATAATCTATTGGGACCAAACAATTTTTGTTTGCCTTGGACAATATTTGCTAGTCTCAAACAATATTTGTTTAGCACAATCAAATATTTGTTTGTCTCAATTTTTTTCCTCAATTCCTTTGCACCGTTGAGTTTCAGTGGAACGCTAGGAGGGCGCCCCTGTTCTAACTTCTATGATAGCGGTACCGTAATATGACTTTGAATGACGTAACAAAAAACGTATGCTTAGAAGTAAATGAATTCCGTTTGTTTACGTTACCGGCTACCGGCAAAACCACGCCCATTTATTTCTAAGCAAACGTTTTTTATTACATTATTTATCGTCGTATTACGTCCGTTATATTATGGTACCGTTATCTTAGGAAACCGGGGTTTCACATGCAACTTTTACGTATGGATATATGTGTGTGTGTGTGTGTGCACGTGGCTGTATCTACAGTTAACGCGACTAAAAGTTACGGAAATGTTACAGAAGATATTTTCATTAAGGGTCTTTCACACAGCTAATGATTTTTTTTATATTGTAGATATGTACCTATATAATTTTATTTCTGTATTCTGACGTGTCAAATGGATGTACATATGTCTCGATTGACTTAATAAATATCATATCATATCATATCATCATATCTGCAGTATGAAGTGATCTAATTTTTTTTCGACATCCGGTATGCACTCAGGCGTTTGTGTAATGTTATTATTGTATAGGTGTATATGCGTATATGTTTTTTATTACTTTCATGATGTATTTTCATATTTAACATTACTTTTAACATTCATATTCACAGAGAAAAGCCACGAGTTTTTCCCTTCTAATCTAATCTTCAAATTAATTTACATTTTCTCGCGTACTTGTTTTAATATTTAAAAATGTTATACGCATGATTTATCTTCAAAATAATATTTTTCATTTACATAATATTATTATCTCACATTTTTGTTTTTGGAATACTACAGTAGACTCTCACTAATATATTAGGCCAAGGTGGGTTGGATTACCGAAATCGTCGAATTACTGAAAAGTTGCAGCTTAACACAACATATAATCCTAGAAACTGTCCGTAATTCCGTGACGCGGATTAGCAAATGGTCGGATTATAGAGTTTATTGGTTTTGTTTGTTTTTTTTTAATTGTCGAATTACTGTAAAGTTGCAGCGTAAACTTGTTTTTATGGCAAAACATATAAAGTTAGAAATTGCTCGTAATGCCATGACGCGGATTAGCGAATGGCCGGATTATAGAGAGTTTTTTGGTTTTGTTTGTTTTTTTTTTAATTTTAAAGCCACCAACCACTAGTAACTAACCTAACGTGATCTAATCCTCCGATTTCGGATTAACACGATTGAAGAAATGCGAATATGCTTCGCCTCACGCGGAAGGTATCGATTAAATACGTTGCACATTTTTAGGGCTCCGTATTTTGTTTTGTAAAGCTCGTTGAACTTTAGAAATTATTTATTTGAATTTATGACACTAAGCCCCTCTTCCTCCGGCTAGATTTTGCTTTGGCAACGTAGTAATCAAGAGCAACAAATCTCTCGTATACAGTGGAACCTAGTTAATTCGAACTCATATAATTCGAATTTCTCGATAATTCGAACTCATATAGTTAGAATTTCTTGGGTGGTTTCTTGAATACCCCATATACCCAATGTAATATTTTCTTGGATAATTCGAACACCAATTCCAATAATTCGAGTTTTTGTCTCAAGTCCAATAAAAAGAATATTTTTTCTAGAAACGTCTAGAATTGATTCTGTCTGTTATAAATGTCATTACAAACGCGACCACACCTACGATTTGTTTTTTACGCATAAACAGTCCTAAGTCTGTAAAAAGTGGGAAAGGAAATATTTCTTTTTTCTCCCTTTCGGTTCGTTTTGCTCCTTCCGCTGTCAGCCATTCGACAATTCGAAGTCTCGTTAATTCGAAACTTCTGGCCGATCTCTTCAACTTTTTGTTACCAACGTTTTACTATATTATTTTAGTTTCTCTTATAGTTTAACTAGCGTGCACCAATTTGACTCAAAAGTCGCGTGCAGGATCCTCGATTTGGTTTACATTTTTGCTCATATCGTGGGTTCGACTCCTGTCTGCTCATGGATATTTTGTGATGTCGTTTAGTTTTATGCGATTTTGTTATTTAATGTAATTAAGACGCTAATGACCTAAGTTGTCGAGCGTCTATAATTTATAATAAATAAAATGTTCGCTTACAACTGACCGTCCTTATGTATTAGCGTAATAATATATAACTTACCTTAGGCAGGAAGAAGTAAGCTTTAAAAAAGTTAATGAATGTTTCGAACACGTTTGCATTAGTTTCTGAGATTAACCGCGACAAGCAAACAGACCTAATAACTTTTGCCCTTTAAACTGTTAGTAAATTAATGCTGTGAAGAACGGAACTATTCGATTTTGCTGTTTACTAGTAGGTAATTAAAACTTGCATAAAATAATTTGTATTCTAATTAGTAATTAGTTAATTATATGGCAGTTAAGCAACACAAATACTTGGTAATTAATAATTATAGTTATACAGTGTATAAGTGCAGCGTGGGTTATGAATATTGAGAGGGGGGGGGGCAAAATAATAAAAACATATACGTAAATTGTATGTAATTACGTTGGTAGTATTAAAACTATGTTTTCTTGGAAGAATTAATTTTTCTAACCTTTATATTACATGATGCTTGCCACAAGTTGTTTGTATTTTTTCTTTTTTGTTGTTAGACGAAATAATGTGTTTTAGTTGTCGAGAAGTATACTAGCGAAAGAATTCAGTGCTTTTTGAGTTTGGGTTGTTTTATAAAGAACAGAGCTGCGAAAGAAAGAGATATGGAGATTATTATAGGCAGAACATTTTTTTTGTTTGTGCGTATATTACCACAAGGGCAGAAAGTTGATATTCCTGTCGTGCAGGTCAAGGCTTTCAATCTTTTGTCCGTGTGGTGCATATTATTTGGCTGTATACTCGGTTTAAAGTGAGTTTGTTATCAAAATTTTCAATTATTTTTTTCTTTGATTAGTTTTTACTTAATATCACTATTTAACTTTTACTCACCATTATATAAAAAGACTGATAACTTTCAAATGAGCAATTTTGAGGTTATACGCAGTAACAGCTGTTATAGCTACTATTGGCTAGAGATTGGAAAAACGGGTCTTTTTAGTGATCTGCATCTTTGCATCTGGATCCCGTATGTGAGCCGGCTCACTGAACCGGTTCAAAAAGAGCCGAGCTCTGAATATGTTACTGCAGTCTGCCACTGAGTTACCTAGTTCAGTCAATCATATCACGACCTGTATAGAATCAAAAATGCATAGCCAAACATGTGATGCATGAGTCATTTGAGCTGACAGATGCATCAAAGCAAGAACTGATACGTAAGTGTAAAATGTGCTTCTGTGTGTTAAGTGTTTCACTGAGTTATGCGGATCCGTTGATCCGTCGGCTCAAAAAAAAAGTGAGTCGGCTCTCACGGATCTTCTGTCGGAGTCGGCTCTTTGAACCGGTTCAGATCTGAGCTAGCCAACTCTACTATTGGCTTGCGGCAGTCTCACGTATCAGTGTGCACGAAATAATTCTTTCGTCCCGCTGTCACTTTCTTTCGGTCCGCTGTTATAGATGGCGTGCAAGTAATTCCAGCACAGTATAAATTCTGCCTTAAAATCGAAGCCGAAAGTATGTACTTTCGATCGGATATAAAGAAAAATGGATGCTCTACCTACAATCTTTCTCTCTCTGGCCAATTAACTAGATTTTTTTTATATTAGTAGATATTTTACATACGCTTGTAGCTACGGTACCAGCTGAATTAATTTAGTATAATAGCTTTTGTCTGCTATAATTGTTAAGAAACATTCATTGTTGTAGCACTATATTAGAAACATTTATTATTCCAACACGTCACCGTCGGGATTTAAACCCGAATCTTTCCACTTTCGCGGCGGAATGAGTTAATCAATTACTCTACGGTGCACACAGTTCAACATTTTAATTCTTCATAATATAGCGATTTACAACACACAAATTCACTACATGCGAGAGCCAATTATTTCTAGCATAGCTAGACATTAACTCTCACAGTAGCGAGGGCTCTTGAATGAATCAAAGATTTTTTTTCGTCAATAAGTAGACTTAATTTTTAAATACATAGTAAATTTTTCAAATCGACTGAGTGTTTCTCAAGTTTCGAACTAACATATAACTCTAGTAAAGACGTCGTTTTTTTGGACTTTGAATGGTCCTGTCACCGTCACCAAATTGACTGGACTTTTTTTTTCAAGTTTCACGCAATAGCCGGTATCTTGTCCACCCTGTATATGTAAGTAAGTAGAGTATTGATCGATTATAAAGACAGACTTCGGTGTGTTCCAAGTCGGCTGTCTCTACTGGGATTTGTGTTTCATCTAGCGAATTTGTAAGCGAGTATCTTCATTAGTAAAATGCCAAAGCTGGTTTTATTGCACCTATCTCTGTACTACATATCTATCTTCGCTTGTGTATTGGAAAATGCCAAACAAGCTCTGTTCTTCAATCAAGAAAACCGTTACATTGTCTGGACGTACACCGTGTTCAGAAATGCTAAACGTTATGTCTTCGACAATTCACTCATGGACTGCTCAAGTCGTATCTCATCTAATATAGAAACACGCGTAGCCAACTAATAATTTAATAATGGCGCACTTGATTCACCTAGCATCGTATTTGTAGTAATTACGTCCTTATTTATTTAACAAGTTTATTCAGCTTGATCCCGTATTTTTAAAACTATCTTTGTGAGTGTATTTGCCATATTATGGCAACATACACTATTGGCATCGGTCGGATGGCGGGACCTAGGGGTCGGACCAAAATTTCTCGACGTTTCATAACCTCCTAAACACTTTGGCACCATTTTTAAAAATATTTTTATATATATATATATATATATATATATATATATATATATATATATATATATATATATATATACAGGGTGTCCCATAAGTCGACGTCCAAACGAAGTGAGGTGATGGGGAAGGTCATTTCCTATCAAAATAACCATAAATGTGGTTATCCAATTGTTTACGGTTCGAAAGTTATTTCAATTTTTGTATTTTTCTCTGAAATCGTGTAGTGCTTATACTAAAAAATTAATTTAAAAAAATCTATGAGTTGTTTGGTTGATTTTTTTTTAATAGGATCCTGAAGGGTCTGCCTTTCCAAAAAAAATTATTTTCATGAGCTCTGTTATCATCTGTCAAATAAAAAAAATGGTTTTGTAAACACTTTTCGGTGGCAAGAAAAATATATTTGATTTTAAATTCACGTTGACAGAAAAAAAGTGTTATAAAAAAAATTGACCAATTATCAGAAAAACTTGTCCATTTAATAGAGATTCTAACGCGGTATAGTACAACTCGTTATTCATGACAGTTTTTTTTATAACAATTTTTTTACATGCAAGTCGTGTTTGTAAAAAAATACATTTTCGAAAATTTCAAAATCTAAGTTGGCTAGTCTAACACAAATGAACCAAATTTTATTTAAAGTTACAACAAATGTTCGAAATTAGTCGAAACGCCCGTTCGTTATTTTGTATTGTATTGGTCGCAATTCTTATTTTTTGCCGCAGCTGATGTTCGTTTTGGTTTTCTGTCGCGTAGACCAGTTCTTTGAAGTAACCCCATAAAAAGAAGTCTAGGGGGTTTAGGTCAGGTGACCGCGGTGGCCACTGGATGGTTCCTTCCCTTCCAATCCAGCGATTTGTGTATTCGGTGTTGAGGTATCGTCTCACTACTAGAGCATAGTGACAAGGAGCCCCATCGTGCTGCAACCACATGTTTCGGCGTGTTTCTAGCGACACGTGTTCCAGTAAGCCGCCCAAATCATTTTGCAAAAAATAAAGATATTCATCGCCCCCGATCCTTCTGGGTAGCACAAGGGGCCCAATCATTTTACCTTCAACAATTCCCGCCCCTATGTTGACCCCAAACTGATGTTGAAAATGGTCGTTTATTATAGCTCTAGAGTTTACATAATCCCAAGAGTGAAAATTATGGATGTTGAATACTCCCGTCCTTCGAAAGCTCGATTCGTCACCCCACAAAATGTTATTAAAAAACTGAGGATCTTCCCTGTTCCGACGTAGAATTTCTCGGCAAAATTGCACCCTTTTGTTATAATCAGCGGGTAAAAGTGCTTGCACACGTTGCACATGGTATGGATGTAACTGATCCCTTTTTAAAATACGGTGCACTGTGGACCTCGAAACTCCCGAACGTCTTGACAAACGACGAACACTTGTAGATAGGTCCTCTGTCACCATTCCAATTATTTCATCTTCGTCGATGTCAAGTCTAGGTCTTCCAGCTCTTTGCTCATTCCCAGGGATTTCACCTTCTATGTACCGCCGATGTATACTTTGGAATACCCTGTGGTCAGGATAGTGTTCTTGGTTGGGATATCGTGCCCGATATTCTCTTGCAGCAGCCCGAGCATTCTCGTCACAAAACCCATAGACATAGTGCATTTCTGCATACTCCTGATGGAAATAAACCATTTTGATGCGTCCAACTTGAAAAGAGTCCAAATCACAAACAGGATCGAAGTTTAAATTACCAAGCGCAGGTCCAAATAACAAAGTACAAAATGAAAAGTCAAGTCGGAGGTTTACTAGTAATAAAACGAATAGCGAGCATACATTAGAAGTAGTGAATGAAAGAGGAACGTATTAATTTGTTTAAGTCGTTCCAGCCAACTTAGATTTTGAAATTTTCGAAAATGTATTTTTTTAACAAACACGACTTGCATGTAAAAAAATTGTTATAAAAAAAACTGTCATGAATAACGAGTTGTACTATACCGCGTTAGAATCTCTATTAAATGGACAAGTTTTTCTGATAATTGGTCAATTTTTTTTTTAACAATTTTTTTCTGTCAACGTGAATTTAAAATCAAATATATTTTTCTTGCCACCGAAAAGTGTTTACAAAACCATTTTTTTTATTTGACAGATGATAACAGAACTCATGAAAATCATTTTTTTTGGAAAGGCAGACCATTCAGGATCCTATTTAAAAAAAAAATCAACCAAACAACTCATAGATTTTTTTAAATTAATTTTTTAGTATAAGCACTACACGATTTCAGAGAAAAATACAAAAATTGAAATAACTTTCGAACCGTAAACAATTGGATAATCACATTTATGGTTATTTTGATATGAAATGACCTCCCCCATCACCTCACTTCGTTTGGACGTCGACTTATGGGACACCCTGTATATATATATATGTGTGTGTGGGGCAATAACATTCCAAAGAGTTAATTGATTTCAACTAAATTTAGCCCACGCGTTGAAATTCATCACCGCAAGAAGCCTATTTAAAATGGACCTAATCGGGACATTTTAAGGGTAGTTTTTAGGGGTTGAAAAATGTGTTTGGGCCCTAAAATACCGAAAAAATTCTCTGAATCGTTTCAAAATTGAAATTTAACCCTCTGGTAGTAATTAAAATGTGTCCCTAAAATTTTAATAAAATTGGCCCGACAGGACCAAATTTACAAATTTTATGAAAACACTATTATTTACTTAAAGGTGTATATAATTTGTTATAGAGGTTCGATTGATAAAAATATCGTAATTAAGAAAAAAAAATGTTATTTTAAGGGGTGTATTAAGTTATCATTTTTTTTATTTTGCCCAAAAACCAACTTAAATTCTCATAATAAAGCCACATCGCCTGTATTAGCAAAATACATTATATTGTCGGCAGGGTTTTGGCACTGCGACCTGGGTTTTTTTCAAATCTTGCGACAGCTTTTTTATCTACTTCCCGTTAACCGATTGAGTTGAAATTTGACACACATGTGTAGTTCCGATGACAATACGATATTATGATAACTAGCTGACCGACCCGACTTCGTCTGGGCGCAAATAGCACTTTTGAATTTTCACCTACTTTCCGTTAATCAATTGAGTTAAAATTTTGCACTGAACTATAGTTCCGATGACTATACGATATTATGATAACTAGCTGACCGACGGCTTTCATCTGGGTGCAAATGGCATTTGTAATAAACTTAAAAAGAAAATATGTAAAGAAACTTTTAAGTTAAACTTTTTTTTTAAATCATCAGCTATACAAAAAACTAGAAAATAATCTGGTTCGCTATTACCTATATTAAAAAAAATAAAATAGACATAAGCATGAAATTTGAATCTCGCCGAAAACGTTGGTTTTCTTCTGTCGAACCTTATTACCTTTGCTAAATTGTATCTTAAGCAAACGACATTGACTGGATTATATTATCAGAGATGTGAATTTTAAATTAACGGAACAGCCATATTTTTGGCAACTTAAAGTGTAGGATTATTTTTATCCGGCTACGCTACGCGAACGAAACCGTGTGTAAAGGATAGTGATGAATCGGTGTATTCTATACCCTGTGCACCAAATGCCACACCAGTGATATTCTTGCCAAACTGGTATTGCTACCATGGGATTGTTTTATAGTCCGAGGAACTTTTCAAGAAATGTAAAGTTTACTTGAAACTTTTTAGAAACATATGCAACTTTTAAAGAACGATAATTTTTACGTTTACAAAATGTTCTTTGAAAATTTAATAGCTCCTTTGTTTACTGAAGGGTCCATATAGTTGATTATAGACGCTCCATAACTGAGGTCATTAGCGTCTTATAGGTGTGTAGGTACATGTAGTCTATCCTCCTGAATTGTCAATAAAAAACTAGTTACGTCATCTTAAACTGGTACCAAGGAAATATTCATGTATAGAATTTAATTAAAGAGTTACAACCGTTTTCGAGAAAAAAATAATATTTCAATTTTTTATGTAGATTTTTTTAGAGGTTTAGGTACTTTTTCCACATTTGGGCTATGACTGATTTTGTAGTATAGCCTCGAAATGTAACCTATATACCTATGAAAAATTCAATCAAAATAGATCTAGTTTAGGCTTGTGGTGAGCTCACAGACAGATAGACGACAGACATTTTATTAAAAACACTTTGTTGGATTCGGAGAATCTGAAAACGAACAAATTTATTAAAAACTCGAACTGAAATTTTTATATACATATTAGTTATATGTACAAATAGATAATACTTAGTAGTTTATATTTCTAGAACGTTCTAGAAACATACTACAGTTTTTGCTATAAGAATAATGAATATAACTTTGACATTTGCAATTTCTTTGGATAGTGTAGGAAAACTACGCCTGCTTTGCTATCTCTGTTCCCTCTTATAGTGTTAAATGGTAACTGACAGGTCACTTTTGAAAATTACTGTTGAATTGCTAAGATAGCATGTAGTTGTTTTAGTTCATAGCTCTTGTGCTAAATTTGTTATTTTTTTTTGTCATTGGAGCCGGTTTATTGCCTCTAGGGCTTATTGTGCTATCTCCCAATTTCTTTATATCACCCGGTCCAGTATTCTCGTTCATTGATCTAACCTGCACAGTCCGTGGACTGGATGGTTGATATAGTCTTCTGAACCCATTGCTGTTTGTTCATAAATTATCTGTCTTCTGCGATCCAGAGCCTCGCATTCGCACAGAAAATTTGTTATTAGTGTATTTGCCATATGGCAACATACACTATTGGCGTCGGTCGGATGGCGGGACCTAGGGGTCGGAACAAAATTTCTCGACGTTTCATAACCTCCTAAGCACTTTAGCACCATTTTTAAAAATGTTTATATATATATATATATGTGTGTACGCGCGATAACTTTCGAAAGAGTTAATTGATTTCAACGAAATTTGGGCCACGTGTTGAAGCCCATCACCGCAAGAAGCCTATTTAAAATGGGCCTAATCGGGCTATTTTAAGGGTAGTTTTTAGGGATTGAAAACTGTTTTTGGGCCCCAAAATACCGAAAAAATTCTCCGAATCGTTTCAAAATTGAAATTTAATCCTCTGGTAGTGATTAAAAAGTGTCCCCACAATTTTAATAAAATCGGCCCGACAGGACCGGATTTACAAATTTTATGAAAACACTAGTTTGCAGATAGTGACTTATTTATTGAAGGGTGTATTTAATTCGGTGTAGACGTTAGATTGATAATAATATTACAATTAAGAAAAAAATGTTATTTTAAAGGGTGTATTAAGGGGTTAAATTTTTTATTTTGCCCAAAAACAAACTTAATTTCACATAATAAAAGTATAAAACCACACGGCCCTATACAAGCAAATACACTATATTGTCGGCAGGGTTTTGGCACTGCGACCCGGGTTTTTTTTACTATGCAGGTATGAAAATGAATGTGAAAAAATATTGTTAGTTGTATTTTTGTATCCAGTTTCTCTTAAAGTAATGACTACTTCAAACAAGTAAATAATAGGAATAGGTAAATATAAAAGTGGCCGAGAAGTGGTGCCTTTACCCTACGTACGTTTGAATATAAAAATGTCGGTATGCTCCACAAAGAAGCAAACCGATCGGCTGATAAGGCATGAACTATGTCGACGAGAACTTAACCCTTACTCGAGTTCTCGCCTCCGCCGCGTCTCCTTCTTCGTTCTGTCCCCACTCAGCAAACATATCGCCAATTTTTTACCTCCTATGACACGATTTTATGTGTGTATTAGTGTGCCGCACGTCTGCGCTTTCTGTAAGCGAAATGTCAATTTTTAAAAAAATATGAGAAAAATCAGGTAAATATGAGGAATTGTTAACACAGCGGTTTTTATAAAAGCGCGCTTACAAAACCGATTGATTTGACTGCGTAAAATATTTTAGTTTTGTAGAGATTATGATTCAGTAGACAATTGATGCAAATAAAGAATATGTATTTGAGGCTTAAGGACAGTGTTGCCAGATTTTTTTTTTGCCAAGTCGGGATTTTGGAACTTTTTGAGTGAAAAAAGCGGGATTCTTTTGTCGAAAGGGGGATATAGTAAAAAAACGTATATAATCAGAAGTTTTTAAATGTTTATATCTTTATTTGAGTTCAAATTACGTTTACGTGACAATAGATAGCAAAAATAGCCATAGAAAATGTATTTTAACAAAAATAAAATTTTAAATCAGATTTACCCTATCGTTAAATAGTTGAGTCTTGTTCGTCTTCTGAATAAAAAAAAAAAAAAACAGAAATCAAAATCAAAAAAGTTTTATTCATTAGAAAAATATGGCGTTTCAAACAATAGTCTGTGGAGTGAGTGTTATAAATTGCAACTTACAATAAGAGAATAATTATTTACGCACGGTCGAGTTATCCCCGAAAAGCGGGACTGAGCCTGCCCCACGTGGGACATTTAATTTTGATTTAAAAATCGGGATGTCCCGCCAAAATCGGGACGTCTGGCAACGCTGCTTAAGGATCAATAAAAGGCGGTACTGATGTTCAATATAATATCTACATTTATTACCAACGTTTCGGCATAAGTTTCATGTCACTTTCAGGGAAGGGGAGAACAGTGTACCTCGGAACACATTTTAAACTTTCCCTCCTATTTTAAATGCAATTGAGATTTGTATTGCATAAAATGGTTGGTGCTTGCAAAAAAAAAATTTTAATTCTAAAAGGGTATAGATACTGCGAGAGTTAAAAAAATGTCAATTTATTTCCATTTTTGGCTAAAATACCATATTACGGATAGTTCGCAGGTAATCTAATCTAGCAACTATTTAACTCTCTCCATCTTTCTCTAATGTAATATTGTCTATATTCGTTTACGTAATTTAAGATATGAGACAACGTTCGCCGAAGAATTGTACATTTTAATTTATGTAAAAGTAACATTTTCTGAAACATGCGTCTTTTGCAAGTTATTCGCAAAAAAAACGAGAAAAGTCCGAAATTTTCGAGGTTTTTGCGACAATTCAGTTAAAATTCGTGCAAACTTTAAATTGCTCTTTTTGCATGTAAATAAAGAGATTAAAACTATTTGTAGCTACCCACGAATTTATTGATAGCAAAAGTCTACTTTTTCGACCTATAGCGAGATTATTTAATATCTCAATATTTTATTTCCTAAAATACAAAAACATAAAAACTCAATCCATCAATCGTTGTGGATGGACTAAGAGACTTGGAATGAGAGGAAGTTAGCGATCTCGAAAAAAATGTATAAAAATTTGTCTTGATATGGTATTAAATCGTTATTAATCGTAATTTCAAGACATTTGCCACTTTATGTTGTGACCGCAGCGTTGTAGCTTTTCAATGCTCTCAATTTAATTGATTGTTTGTAGAAGAAGAAAGGTTATTTTATTGACAGTTGCGTTTCGACAAATAGGTGCGCCAAAGTCGTGAACAGATCGATTTTTTAATTTCATTTTATTCGGGTTTAATAAAAATAAATCGACGAATTTATTAGACGGATAATGTACGAAAAATAAAGTACACGGTCGATTTTCTTAACATTTTCACATATTCACGCGTGATTTATTAGCTTACTTGTAAACTTAGATGTTCATCTAAAATAAAAAAAAAATGACGGGGCTTCATCAATCTTCAAATTGTTTCCATTTTCTAAGTTCTCGCCCGATTTCTTCGATTTTAGTCTCAAGGCCTGTTGACGCTCTGCGTAGGATTTGCCGGTTTTCTGTAAAAAATTTTTGGTTCGAGTTTTATCGCAATTTTTAGATCGAGGCATTTCAAATTTTCGGTTCAAATGTTATTATTTTCCGTGAGTGCCTTTGGTACTCGAAATTTTGTGTGTTAATATATGTGTAAACAAATTTTTGTCATAGAATATCTTCGCAGCGAATTAACCGATTGAGATCGAGCTTACGCCATTCGAAAGAGTTTATTGAGATTTAGATCTGATCAGATTTTTGAGACAATCGGTCAAGTAGTTTCAAAGTTATTCAAAGAATAAAAATTTAAAATAACATTTTTTCACGTTTTGGTCGCATAATCCCTAATGTACTTGTTTATATCAGAAAAGTTGATTAAAACTTAAATTACCTTAAATAAAAAAGAAGTAGTAAAAAAATTTCAACAATTTTTAACTACTTTTTTATAAACATCTTTAATGTTTTATAAACACAATATTATCAATTTATTGTCACGGATTTAACACATAGCGGGAAGTTTTAGGATTGGTCCACAGGTCAACCGCTTTCCACATTTTTTTTGTTGACGTCTGGTTTTATTAATGTGTGTATGTCAATAGGCTTCGATACCACGGCTTGTGAAACTCCATTCGTGAATGTGTGTGTGTGTGTGTGAATATCCTGAAAGCTACCGTATGACGTAATCGTTGAAAGCTTATATCAGACGATATCGCGACGGCGACGGTGCCGTTTATACCTAGAGAAAGAAGGAGAGACACATATCTCGCATTCATGTTTATCGGGTGGACAAAAATCAACTCTGACTGAAAGGTTGATTTAGTGAAGTACCTACCACAGAGTAGGAAAGCTGGAAAGATCGACCATATAGCACAAACACCTCAATTAACTAGATTAGGGATGTCAGAAGTGCCAAAAAGTATCGATATATATCGTACCGATATTGATTTTTTTTAAATATCGATAAATCGGTAGAATTTGAAACAGAACATTGGCACTCGAAGAATTTTAGTATATATATATTGGCTAGCTTAATATAATCTCAAATAGCAATTAACGGACATTATTTCTAATAAAGCAAGTAATAAATAATTATCTGAAATCAAAAGCAACGACGATAATTTTTTTTTTATTTATTAATCATACATTTAGAGGCAGATAATTTTAGGGATTAATCGAACAAATATTTAATAAAGCCAGAGATGGCGAACCTATGGTATGCGTGCCACAGGTGACATTCGACCGATTATTGGTACAGCATGAATTGAGGTGTAAATCGAAATAATTAAAAATATTCTAGATGTTGTAGAAATAAAATGAAATATTGCATGAATAGCTATTTTGACTGTTTATTATTCCGAAAATATCGAAAAATCCGGTGAAAAAGAAACGTGTTTTACATATGCTTTATTCACTGTTGTTGTTTTTGGAACGCACTTAAAAGTATGTTCCAAAAACATATGTAAAAAACACATGTTTCTTTTTCAGTGGAGTTTTCGATATTTTCGTGTTGCTACTTGAAAAAAATATCGGTTTTCGATACTCGGAATTTTATATTGAAATATTAAATATCGCCCAAAAATATCGATATATCGTTATTTTTTCGACATCCCTAAACTAAATAACTGAAACTTTTTTAGACGCGATAAGGGTAATTTCGTTTAACAAAGGAACAAAAAAAAAACAAAACAAAAACAACACCATCATGTCAAAGAAGTATAACTTCTGCCGCGCGCACAGAAGTACACGCACCACTTTTTGTAACAAAACTATATATTGAAATAGAGTCAATGTTTTTGGTTCATTTAGTATGTGAGATTTCCCTGCGTGCGTACTGTACTTCAACATTGGAATATTCAACATCAAATAAAATTTGATTTAACAAGAAAGCGAAATAGAATTATTTTCATTGAAGTTGAACGTAAGCTTACGTAAAAATAATAAGGTAAGATATTGTTACGTGCAGGAATAAAGAAATCCAATGAGAATTTTTTTCTTCATATTCTCATGAATATATAAATAATATTATTTGTCTATCTTTGAAGTAATTTAATATTATCTGTTTATCTATGTGCTTAGATTTCGCGTAAAAATTGTTAAACGGATTTAATTTTATTTTAGATGCTTGATTTTTTAAGTAGGGATTTTAAACTTTTGAATTGATTTTTAAGCGTAAATACAACCGTAATTTGGTACATTTTTAACTAAATTTATACGCCTATTGTCAGTGGCGTCGCTCGGTTAGAAAAAAAGGTGTCGAAATGAGTTATGACCTTGTAAATTCTATGTCATTGTTTACGCAAAATCATAGTTGTGAATTTTAATACCTAACGGTATGTTTAAAGTTCCAATATCACCAGCCTGTCAACATCATAGATCGAATTAGGTATATTCAGATATTTTGTCAATCTGTTAGTTTGTTCCGGATTAACTAAAAAACTGATGAACCGATTTTAATACAACTTTCAATATTGGGATTCGACCTAAAACGATACGACATCTTGTGATAGAAATTTAAACGATAAACATTGCATCTTACATGCTGTTAGTATTAATAAATTTGTTCGTTTGCTTTACATTGAATTAAAGTTAGGTATGTCATATAGTAGGCTCAGTCTATATAAACTATGGGAACATTATTTTTGACGTACGGAAACAATTTTTTTTCTCAATATACCAATTTTAAAACCGTTACCATGGTTTTGAGTAGCCTATCTTTAATTTGAATCCAATGTAAATGAAACGGAAATATGTGATAGCCTACTATTTGATATAACTTAGATTCAATATTTCTCAAATGGAGAAATATAATATGTAAAGTCAATATGTTGATTGAAATCAAACACACTGTATATGAAAAATGGCGGATTCGACATTACATTTGGCTTAACATTCGTCCTTATGTCAAATCCCGTTAGTGCTTGTCATACAGCGAATAGGATGGACCGCCGGATCCGACCCTCGAGATTATCCATTTTTGCCCGCTCTCTCTTTCTTCTTGCATATTTTGGCGAAGTAGAAATAGGGCCTAAAAAATTATCTGTTGTCCTCGATTTTTTTTTAATATGGTTCAAAATTCATTTCCGCTAGCTATGCCTTCTATCGTGCCTTTATTTAAAAAGACTGATGCCTCGGGTAAAGGCTACTTTAAAATAATTTATTTAAAACAATGAAATGTTATTTACACATTTGAAATCGATGTTTGCACAGTTTAAACGCAATTTTTAAAATTTGTAATTTATTCAAATCACGCTGTTCTCAGTAAATTGATGAACAAATTTTGAAACAACGTGATTTGACTACAAAAATATGGTTAAATAATTTTAACATTTTTTTAATCAACTGTAAATCTTCTGTACGAAGAGAGATTTACCATATTACGTTAAAAATGATCATGCAATTTAAATCCGTCAGAATGCTTGGTTTTTATTCCTATATATGGCACCATATGTATATATCAGTTTCGTAAACCTGCTTTCAAAAAACGCGTTTTCCGGTTCGGCTTTCTTCGGGTAGATTTTGGTTTGACAACGAAACAGTCAAGAGCAATACTTTATCTCTTATAGATAGATAGATTTATTGGTTTCCGTTATACAAAAAAGTAATTGTTAAAAAAACACGTCAAAGAATACAATGTGTTAGGGAGCATTGTTCACCTCTAAAAAATCTTTGTACGAATAGACACTCTTTTATCAGATATTTGTAAATTATTTTTTTAAACATTTTTAGACTTTTGCTTCGAGTGCTCAAAGAGTGCTCAAAGATAATTTATTCGGACCATATGTGGGTTTTTTTGTCGGAAAAAAAGAAACGACAAGATCCTCTTTTCTTCTTGTATTGTACTGATGCAGGGACAAATGATTATTAAATTTGTCTGAATGTTTCTTAACAAATAATAAACAGTTATAAATATACTGAGCTGGTAGAGTTAAAATATTTAGTTTAGAAAACAAAGGCTTGCAACTGTCGCGCTGCTTTGCATTACAAATAATTCTAATTGCCTTTTTTTGTAAGTTTAGTTGAAGTACACCAATTTCGTTCACAAATTTCCTGCAGGATATCCGGTTTACTTTACATTTTCGATTAATGCTCGCTCTAGCGTACCAATATATAACCTGTGTTATTCAAGAGTTCAAGATTTTTAAAATCCATTCACCAGTTCCTGAGTTTACCAGCGACAAACAAACGATTTTTTTCTCTTTATTATATTAGAATAGATAAAACTGCACACAACACTTTTTAAGAGATAAGTTTGATAAAAAGAACCTGCTTCATTATTTACAACGAACTCAAGTCCCACTGGATTCATTATAATGGAACCGCACTGTATTTAAATTACGTACCTTAGTTAGTTTAAACTTGTTGAGTTTTATATACAAAAAAAAAACTTACTCTTTTTAGCATACACAAACGTACAGATTTCAATCTTTGAAGAAAAGAGGAGCAGCGACGAGCTACAGGTGTTTCGTAAGTCATTATTTATTGATCTGTCGTGTTTACTTGTGAGGGTGGTGCGCAGTCAGCCAATTCCAGCCATCTTGGCTAGACTTGCTGTACGGAACATCTATAGTTGACTCGCTCTGCAAACAGAATACTGTTTTCCGTTTTTGACATTTGAAATATATGCCCGATATACTGTGCTCATTTTTCGTCTCTCTTTTATAGTCACGTAGTAATATGCAACCTATGTTACTTAAGAAGGAGTGGACTTTTAAACCGTGAAAGAAATTTTCAAATTGGTTCTGTAGTTCCTGAGATAAATACGCACATAATAATAATAATAATAATAAACCATTTTTATTTCGAACGAACATATACGTCGAATTGGTAGCCACTTTTGCCACAAATGAGGAATGGATGATTTTGCGGTAGTTTACCTATATGTGGTCCCAGGAATGTAGAAAACGTGCTTTTGAAAACAATTTGTTTTTCTGTTAATCGGTTAAACAAATACTTTCTGGAATTTGTTGTCATTTTTTGTCTCTGAAGTTTGCTAACCCATAACTAATTGTAGGTTATGTTTCTAGTAATGCGTGATGACATATATTATGACGAATGTGACAGCAAATAAAAACGAGAGACATGAACCATAATATCATCATGCACGAGAGACATATTTTTTGCACGTATTCCCTTTAAAATAGCTGATTTTCACGTAATTTAAAAAAATGAACAGTTCAAATTTGAGCACATTCACTTGCAATAAATTGTAGGCTGCGTTTGATTTTCATACCTCTAACAGTGCGTTTCGCATTTATTTTACTTTACGCACTAGTCCGAAATAGGTCATTTTACTACCGCTATAGAGGCTATTTTATAGGGGATCGTGCAAAAAAAACATTAGATGGTATTTTTTTGCGCAAAGCTTACCACAATCAAGACAGAAGTTATTGTAAATCTTTATTTGAACGAGAAGAATTACGGTACCTACACCGTTTCCGCACGTATTTCCACCATCTATAATTGCGCTTCTGGATATTGATACCGGTACTCCCACCGTTTATACCCGTGCTTCCACCACTTATACCTACAATCCGTTTGTAAACGCAATTCTATTATGTCAGCAAAATAATAAAGTTTACGTTATGTAAGAGTAATCAATTTATGTATCAATGTACTTCCGCTTAATTTAATAAGATTTAGTATATTGCAGTGGCGTGTGTAAAATGCGAACAATTACCCAAAAATTGGCTTTTATAGTGATTCGGAGAAATATTCCGGAAATGTCTTTTGCGTGTACACTATACATGTACATCCAATAGTTAAATTGTTGTGACTAAGAAATTACTAAATTGTTTTGATTTTATTTATTATAAAGAGGTCATTAAATTGTTGTTTTCACAAGTTTTTATTTAACTTCACATTTGCGTCTGTCAGTCTGTCAGTTTGAGTGTTAAATCTTACAGTGGAATTTTAGGCCAGATATAATTGAGCTAGAGCTTTCAAAATTTTGTACACGTATGTAAGTCCAATGACAGTGTAGAAATCAAATATGGTGGATACCGCAAGATGGCGGATTACCGTTTTCTTCACAATCCTCTTAACAGGGATATTAAATGAAAATGTGAAGTCATTGTAACCCCAATATGGCGGACACCACGCATTCGATTGATTTGACATCTAGTACACTTACGTAATCCCAATGGCAATACATGATTCAATCGTTTTTATAATTAAATAATCAATTAATTTTAATAATTTTATGTAATAGTAAAAATTTTGAAAGACTAAATGGAAGAAAGTAAAATATTAGTAAAAAAAAGTTATTGAAATGTATTAAAAAGGACAAAATATTTTTTTATAATTTTGATTCAGCATTATATAAAAGCATGGATCGTAACTAATAATTTATAGTCCACATTTTTATAATTATGAATCTGAATTATTAAAAATTGTTTTTTACTTTTTTGTACATTTAAATAAAAACCGGTCTTTAAAAAGTTTTTTTTACTAATAATTTTTGTATTAATTTGTTGTTATTATGCTAATCTCATCTCAATTTGAATGGACTATATATTGAATACGATTCACACCTATAAAGTAGTGATGAAACTGGAGAAGCTATAGGATATATGTTTTTTACTTTTTATTATTGTGGTTTTTGTATTCTACGCTTCTTCGCAACTTTCTCGTTTCAATTTGCTGACAAAAAAAAACTGTAGGATTTGCCGGTATGCAGTTTAATTAACAGTCATGAATTATAAATTAATTAAATATGTATGGATTTGTTTATATGATATGTAGGCTTTGCCGATAAAATATTAATTATATTATGAATTATTGAATAGGGTAAAGGTGCGTGAACCTGTCAAAATTGTGTTCCTATTCAATATGAAAGTGAATATATTTTGAGTAAACTGTCGCGTCTTGAAATTATTTTTGAAGTTTCAGTTCTTTTGACGCGTTGAGAATAAAATTTTGACATGCAACAGAAGTATGAAGTTAGCCGCGCTAACGAACATTCGAAAGTATGAAGCTGACCATATAAAACCCAGACTGAAATTACATATGGACAAAATCAATGCACTTTTTGCCATCTGGAAACTGTATAATAATAATGACTAGAACCTTTGATTGCAACTAATAAATACTACCAATAGTCGTTTTAAGTGTCAAAAAGTAGATATCAAAATAGAATTTTGAAAGTGATTTCAAATGTTTGAGGCTATTTTTAGTGTATTTGCCATATGGCAACATACACTATTGGCGTTGGTCGGATGGCGGGACCTAGGGGTCGGACCAAAATTTCTCGACGTTTCATAACCTCCTAAACACTTTGGCACCATTTTTTTTGTATTATTCTTAAAATTTTTGGAGATTTTATTTCAATAAATTATTTGCGTGTAGTCATATTAAAAATTAGTTATTTATCACGACAAGGAAGTATAATTTCTAAAACTCGCACCCCCTTTTTTTCTTTTTAATTTAATTTATCGGTTCTTAGAGATAAAGCACTCTTTCCATATTTAGGTTAGGATCGGTTTCGTATCGAGCTGTAAATGTTCTAACACACAGGATGCAAAATTTATGCAAATCAGTGTTGATGGCTCTAGATACGACTAGAGGCAGACATTGTTTAAAAATCACTTATTTTGGTTCCCGTAGCTTGAAAAAGTTTAAATTCATCAAAAACTCAAATTGATTTTTTTGCACAATCACAAAGTCTTTTATATACTTTGAGTATTATGGGAAAGTTAAAAATTGTTAAAGCCGTGTCTGTATCTTTTGTAAAGTATGTGAAAACTGGAAACTTTTTAGACTAGATTTATTTATCGAGTGTTAAAAGTGAATTCTGTATAAAAACAAGTAAACCCAAATGTAGTACACCGTCGGGGAAACCTTATTGTGAGTCATGCGGTGCTTACGCGGTACGTGACCGTGACGATGTAACAACTTATCCTTTCAGTGGTTTGATAGAAAACTTTACTATCCTAGTTCGTTCTACTGTTCTAAAGTGAGTCAAAACTATTGACATAGAAAATGGACTACCCATTTGATTGTGTTTTTACACAAATACATATATGTTTCATAGATTTATTTTAGAAAAACTAAAGGTGCCATGAAAAAAAGTGGGAGCGTTTACTTATGAACGCCCATTTGAAGATATACTTCTTTGACTTAATTAAAAACTTAATTTCTAATATACTTACATTCTAATAACAATTTATTGAAATAAAATCTTCAGAAAGGTTAAGAAAAATATAAAAATGATTTTTCGGGAAAAAGGACTTTATTTATAAGTAAAACACTTAATATTTTATAAAATATTAAGTGTTTTACTTATAAATAAAGTCCTTTTTCCCGAAAAATCATTTTTATATTAATTACCAAGGACAAAAAAGAAATAAAGTTAAGAAAAATATTTTAAAACACTTATTATTTTGGTTTTTACTTTTACATTCAATCCATAAAGTTATCAAAAATACGATATTATAAATTCCACTGGAGAACACTTAAAACAATTATTGGTTGATAGATAATCAACGGTTTGAGTAAATGTAACACAATAAGTTTTCAAAGAAGCCCGTTGATAGCGGTTTTTAAACTGCCAAGTCATATAAAAAAAACATAACCCAATATCTAGGTTCAAAACCTCCCTGAAACATTTTTTAATTGAAAATTAGCGTTTTTTTGAACGATTAAATTATATGTATTATAACAATCCAAGCATCTTTGGAAATAAAGAATCTCTGTTAAAATTTTTACTAATATTTATTAATCAGCCTTTATTCGTGTTTTGAAAGTTATGAATCAAATTATTGATTTAGTTTTTTTTGTGACATATCAGAACAAAATAAAATATTATAATAGGCTGCAATTATTGAAAAGTTATGAAATGTTTCACATTTGGATAAAAAAACCAATTATATTTAATTAAGTTAATTAAATAATGATATATATATATATATTTACAACCAGTATTGTTATTCAGTAATTATGAATTAATTAATTTATACAGGGTAAAGTCACCAGTTCTCGATCACTTATCATCAACAGTGAGGTTAATTTGGGTTTAGAAAATTATATTTTCAATTTATAATTAATTTCTCGATAATAAATTGATTATTAAATTGAGTAGTTTATGTCTGTTCTCGGAGTAGAACCTGGGAACGGAAGCCCGAAATAGAGAAGTTAAGGAAACGTATAAACACCATGACTTCGCTACACGCTCGGCTATTCTTAAATCCACAAAACATGAAAATAAAAATGGTCGAAACTGGATTCTTTACCTTATATAAAAAATTAGTTGTCTATTGAAATAAAAATACAAAGTATGATAGAAATTCTCGAAAAGAGGAACATTTAATGGGTTTGACCTTTATTTGTTTGATAGCAATAAATTTTTATGGCTCATTTACATTGTTATGATCGTCGGCAGACGTCAATTTTAATTAATGTGACAAAACACTCACGCGAAAACAAACTACTATCAAGAAAACATAATACTATCGCTTTTGTTATATGCGCGCGTATTGTTTTGTTTGTATATTCAATATTGTTTCAGGTATGGCATTTGTATAATAATTGCTTCAATTCCGTTTTTAATCTGTACACAGAGCGAATATTTTAATTGTTTTTAGAGTTTCGTTGTCAAAATGATAAAAAACGGTACCTTTGGGCAACTGTCTATCTAACCCGTCACAGATCTGTAATGTCTAAATATAATTACTCGTAGGAAGTCAAAATTCGGCAAGGACCAATTTACAAAAAAAGTGTATGTCTGTGTACAATAACCTAATTATTTAGGTATATCATTCGAAAAGTTTGTTCACTTTGAAAATACTAAAAGTATTTTTAGATCGATATTGTAAATTCTAGACGCTTGACGACAAATTAAATGTTTTTTGTTCGAATTTTCACATATCTTTTGAGAATACTGGAAGCTCACCATTTTTTTTTTGCAGATCAGCGGCCAAAATATTTGCGGTTCAAAGGAGAAGCAATTCTTCACATTAAGGTAAACATTTTTCAGTTCTTATTACATCATAAAATTGTTATTGAAAATCGCAATCCGCCGTTGTCGATTGATCTTTGCGTATGTTCGTCCGAGCTGTACAGATCGCAATTTTTGACGAATCACTTAGTTTATTTTTTTTATTCACTTTGTTTACTATCGGAAATCAGAATAGAACCCTATTGCAATTCATTGAAATGCGTTCAGTAGTTTATTTTTTAGGGTTCTGTACAAAAAAACGAATCCTTATAGGATGTCCGTCTGTCACAGTTTATTTTCTCTGAATCTACTGGACGAAATAGGTTAAAAGGTACAGAGATAGATGATCCAATTACGGACGTATAGCGTAAATAAACGAATTCCGGTTTTGGGAGGCTAATTTGAAAAATTTTAAATATTATTTTTCAAATGCATCACGTGACGTATCAATTGCAAGAGCTTGTTATAAGAAATACAAACATATTATTTTATAATTTAAAAATGCATATTTTAAATGAAAATGTACGAAAATCGAGCATTTACTTCTTCTTATCTTCGAAACTTATGGTTGTCGGAACGCTCTGAAAAATAGGGCTTCGACTGAAAATTGATTTCAGACTTATTCGTCAACATTTTGCAACAATTCTTTCTGTATAACGAAGTTAAAGGACAAATTTAGGTCTCTAATGGATTACT
Source organism: Venustoraphidia nigricollis (assembly GCA_034508555.1). NCBI lineage: Eukaryota > Metazoa > Arthropoda > Insecta > Raphidioptera > Raphidiidae > Venustoraphidia > Venustoraphidia nigricollis. Next base: position 68,764 of record JAVRKA010000006.1, read on the forward strand.
TTTGTAATTTATGTATGATTTACCAGAAAAAAGTTGGCATTAATTGTGCCAAAAGACACGTTTTCAATGTCACACTACCACCTTATTCGTGCTTATTTCATAAAAGTGTTCCATCACAAACCTAAAGTGACTCTTCCTTTTTCGGAAAAGTTTTTAAAATCTTCATAATATTTCCAAAATTTAGAGTAATGAATTGACAGCGGCACCCTTGCAACAGCATTTTTTAGCCTCGTAGTGTGGCTTAAATTCAGAGCGCTCCGACAGCGTTAAGCTTAAAATTTTGAAAAAAGAGAGAATTTAAGACCTCACTCAGTTTATAGGGAAACCTAATCGAAAATCTTAAAGTGTTATAGTCCATACGGGAAACGTAATGGTACGGAACCATTTCCACGCGAGTTCGGCCCGCACTTGACCGTTTTTTTATAAACGAAAGTCTGTTATAGAGATTTAATCGTTTATCACACAGTGGGAAACTTAGCAGGGTGTGTACTTTTGACTTTGGCAACCATGTATGTATATTGCAATTTCACAAAATCAACAACCATTACGGTAATTTTAATTTAAGAGAGAGAGAGAGATGAGAACTTGATAGAGGGAGAAAGAGAGAGATAAGTAGGTATCATTGTAAACGTTATTCGGTGTATTCGGCGTAGATATAATATAACGCTGTATAGTGTATACTCTCTCAGCAGTGTATAGAAATATTATGTATAATGTGTAGTGTCGTGTTTCTGCCATTCACTGTATTCCATCCGCATACAAACAACGGACAGCTATAATTGACAAAAGAATAACGTTGCGTAGCGCGCGCTTCGTGTGTCGTCGTCACTCATATCCGTCGTTGTTTTGTTCTAAGCTAGGAATGGGCGAACAAGTCCTATCAAAATAATATTATAGGCTGGTGATCTAACTAAATAACAGCAACAGTAATTTTGGAACTGTTACCAAGAACCGTTTCAAAATAACAGTTAATCGAATCATTCTGTTAAAATAACAGTTACTGTAAACAAGAGTAGGATTTCTGTTCTCTGCACTGTTATCGGTTACATGTTATCGTAACGAAATTTGTCACAGAAATTAACGCCAAAATCGTGTTTTTTTTTGCTTTTTTAAGGTGTCCAACAACCACAATTACTGGGCCTAGTACTAATTTATTATGTATTAATAATGAATAGAAAATGATGTCTACTTTTACCAATTCTCGGATTAGATCCTGGTAACTAAGGGCTTGTAATAGAGGAGCCATGGACTAAATAATAGTAACAGTAATTTTGGAACTGTTACCAAGAACAGTTCCAAAATAACAGTTAATCGAATCATTCTGTTAAAATAACGGTTACTGTCGGACTTCCGTTTTTTGTTCTGTTATCGGTTACATGCTATCGTAACGAAATTTGTCACAGAAATTAACGCCAAAACCGGGCCTATTTTTTTTTGCTTTTTTAACGTGTCCAACAACTAGAATTAGCGGGCCTAGTACTAATCTGTTATGTATTAATAATGAATAGAAAATGATGTCTACTTTTACCAATTCTCGGATTTGATCCTGGTAACTAAGGGCTTGTAATAGAGGAACCATGGAAACGCCATATAAATGACGGTGTTGCTACATGCTCGACTATTCTCAACCCCTCCGTCAATATTTAGTCGTTGCAACGCTAGTCAATAACTTATTTAGTACAGTAAGACCTCGCTTAACGCTGTTCCGCTTAACGCTGTTTTAGTATTACGCGGTTTCTAAAAAAAAGTTTAGCCAATATAACGTAGATTATGGATCAGTTTATACGAAATGATTCAAATGTTGATAGAAGTTTAAAGGCAAGATGAAATGTCATTGATAAAATATTTTGCTATCGACAACAGCTTGCTGAACGAAACAGAAAAAGGCAAACGACATTAAATAACTTCTTTACGAAAAACAAAATATGTCAAATCAGAAACCTTTCTCATCACAAACGTAACTTCTACTCGAACTTTTATTAGATTTTCATAAATGTTTTATGAACAAAAATCGATATAAGCAATTAATAAATCTATAATTAATGTCCTAAAAAAGTATTTAACAATAAGTGTTACAAAATTAATAAAAAAAAAACTAACAAATTTTCTTATTCTCGGTTGCATTTCACTTAGGCCTATTATCTACGTATTAAGATGACCCCGTTTAGTGCTGTTTCATATAGTGCAGGAACTTATTGAAACGTTTCTCCCGCGTTAAGCGGGGTCTTACTGTGTATGGTTTTACTAATCTATTATCTGTTCTTCCATCCCTGACCACGTTGTGTGCGACGTACATATAAAAATTTAATCAAGCCAAATTAATTTTCTTCATGGTTATAGATAAAAGTTGGTAGATGTGAATGTTGTATCTATGTGTGGGTGAGCTAGTGTCTCTACAGACACACGCGCAAACACACATCAATAAACCCGCGCCTTACACCGCCCTCTAGACGCATCGTTCTATAAATTTTCCACGACGCACGTTATAAAATCTACAAATTTTATGTTCGTTCGTAGTACGCAAAGAAATAGTTGGTTAGACAAGAGTCGCCTTCTAAACCGTTAAATATTGCTTAACTAGTGACTTTTTTTCTTTTTTGTCCTTGGTAATTAATATAAAAATGATTTGTCGGGAAAAAGGACTTTTTAAGTAAACACTTATTTGTTATTTATAGCGACGTTTCGTCCCTTGCTTGGGACTTTTTCAAGCTTTACAACTATTAACTATTAGATATAAAAGTTAAAATACACATGTAAATATAAATTTTAGTTAAACAATTGTTCATTAAAAAGTTTGTAATAATTCCGTTTTTAAAAAATATTTTTACGGTTGATGTTCAATAAAATAGTTTGAACATCAACCGTAAAAATATTTTTTAAAATCGGAATTATTACAAACTTTTTAATGAACAATTATTTAACTAAAATTTTTTTTTGTTATAGAGTTTATTGGCCTTTGTTGATTAAAACAGTTAGCCACGACAAGACTAAATTTTATATTTAGATATATGTATTTTACTTTTATATCTACTTGATCAAAACATTTAATAGTTATAAAGCTTGAAAAAGTCCCAAGCAAGGGACGAAACGTCGCTATAAATAACAAATAAGTGTTTACTCAAAAAGTCCTTTTTCCCGACAAATCATTTTTTTATTGCTTAACTAGTTTTTGCCCGAAAGTTCACTCGCCTGAACGTCGCTTTTTTACAGATTCGTGATACATGCCACTACCGAAGTCAGTTCGCTTTTAGTGGGAGCAGCAACCGTAATAAAAATACATTTTTTTTTGCTTTTTAGTTCGGTTTGCTATTAAAACGTGTTTTTTTAGTTTTTTAGATTATTATTTTTATTCGAGAGATTTCGTATAAAATACACCCTGTATTACGATAGCGCTCAATGAAACTGTTGAGAAAGGCTTGTTGAAAAGCATTTCTAAGATGTAATTAACGCTATAGACGTATAACTAATAAGTTTATAATATGAGAACCGTCAGAACTCAAAGTGTGTTGATATTTATTCTATATAAAGTAACATTATATATACAGAATATCAAATCGACATACAAACATTTAAAAGCCTCGAATATCTTGAAATCTATTTATGTTTTCGTTTTTAATTAAGACGCGAAAAAATAGAATTGTGAATAGCTATAGTTTGTATGTTTGTTTGGTGTGAGTAATCTAAGAACTACTGAACCGATTGAAAAAATATTTTCTGTTTAAAGATCTACTTCTTCCCAAGTAACCATATTTTATTACGCTAATGCTGAGTTTCAAAGATAAAAAGTAGGTACTTTTAAAATATACATGTAGCAAATTTAACGTGGTTTCTAATGCTAATTCAGTACTTTTATAGGATTTAATGTTGTACCAGAAACTCGGGCGAAGCTGGGCCAGAAATCTAGTGTTTAGGGTCAAATTGTGTCTAGGTCAGTTTCGGATTGTCTCGACATAATAATAATAATAATAATTCTTTATTCAAGATTGCCATTATGACAAAGAAAGCGTCAGTAAATTACATATAGTACAATAATTAAATACAGAAAAGGTCATACGGGCATTTTTCTAATAAATACTCTGTAACTTTTTTTTAAATAGAATGTAGCTTTCCACGTTCGTAACCTCTGGTGGAAGACTTTCGTAAAATTTCATAGCAGAGTAACGAGGGCCTTTGGTATACAGGGTGAGGCGGTGCCCCGGTACAACGTGACTAAGACGTCCCCGTGTATTATAATCATGATCCGGCAAATGATGATAAAATAAATGCTTGTTTTTAAAAAGAAAGCAAACAGACCTTAGTATGTAAATTGCATATATTGTCAAGATTCTGTTCCTAACGAAAGCTGGCTTACATGACACAGCAAACTTAAGATGGAATATAATTCTTAATATTTTTTTTTGCTTGTGATAGCGTACAGAAAAATATTTTTTACACGTCCACCAATAAAATAGCTACGTTTCATGCCTGTCGTAAAAAGACACACTAGTGGTGTAAAGTTACGTAAAGTAAAATAAACGTAGTCATACTATCATTTTTATAGTAAATCATAGACTAACCCGCATGAGAACACAACGCAACCTACAATTTTACAAGTTAATTTGTTCAAAGTTGGACTGTCAAAAATTTTGAAAATTAAGTGAAAATCAGTTAGGTGGTACGTGCAAAAAATACATATTTTGCGCGTGATGATATGACTCATGCAACTGTTAAAACTCGCTGGTGCTCGTTTTCAACATAGTCATATTGGTACAATATTAATCATCACACACTAGATACATAATTTACTAATTTCGCATGACAGTGTGTGTGTGTCTGTGAAATTGTCTCTGGTTCGTAATATAGTAGAAAAAAAACCGAGCGGAGAGTTAAATTTAACCAAGAGTTTAGTTACAGTCTTGTTTATTAAAACGTGTTGTAGCATGCTCGCGTCAAAAAAGTATAAAAAGTAAGTTTGATTCTGAAATCTGATGAATTGGCAGAAAAAGTGTTAAAATATCGCAGACATCGTGCAACATGATACAAAGACAACGAAACGTAAGACTCGTGCGAAAAAGCACTTACTGCAAAGCAGTCAACGGGTTTTGATGGTGGAGGTAACGTGTCATTAGACGTTTGGTCGAAGTGACGGACATATTAGAACTTTGAAAACAACTTTTCATGTCCATTTCTTTCTTAGAAATTATAAGGTTAAGTAGATATTCTTTTGATTATAATTTGATAAAGAAAAAGGAACATTTATCATACACTGACGAAACACAAAAAAGTAGTGCGTGTATTTATGTACGCACGGCAGAAGTTATACTTCTTTGGCGTGATCGCGAAAATTGATATTTACATTTTCGTTAAGGATGTACATTGATAAAATAAAATAGGATGCTTAAAGAGATGATAAATATAGTTGGAAAAACATTTCTAAACACAGGTTGGGTTATGTTTGTGGTCTTATAATTTATATACATTTTATCTTTATTCCATTTTCAAAAGTAACATGTTTAGTACCTGCATAAAGTAACTTTTTAACTATTAAAGGGTTTTCTACTGTTGAATCTCTAATTCCATGTTGAGGTTATTTAACTGTCAACAGTTGTTCTTAATTCAGGACATATCTATGAGAAACGACTAAAGCACAAAAAAGTATAAACTAGTAGCTTTTGAGAAGTTCCGTCCGATGTCGCTAGCATAACGTGCTTTGTTGTTTTATGAATAACTATTTTGACGTTGTCAGAAACAAAAGCGTAAAATTATAATGTTTTGACATACATATTTCTATCACAAACTTCCTGCCTTTGCTGGGTGAAACATCATTAGCTGTGGACTTAATATTATTTGGCAGATTATTACATAATTAAAGTAGTTGAATTATTGCACAATTTTTATTGCCTCCTTATCACGTCTGCAACTGGTTACAAACCCTTGGTTGACACACCTTGTCCAAATTGTCGTAACGGAAGATAAAAAGAAAATAACTATAGTAAATATCTCTACAAAGAGAAACAATAAACTAATTGAATATTAAAAGGTCGTAGGTTCTGCTGCTGATAAAACAAATGAAACGATGCTTGAATAATTCTATTGAAACATCTAAAAACAATACTTATTTCTATTTAAAAGCTTAACATTCTGTGAATTTATTTATTCTTTGCACGACCTCCTATAAAAAAGTTGCTTTTCATGTAGTAAATTGACCCATTTCGCACTAGTGGGTAAAGTAAAATAAATGAAATGCGAAACATAGTCTTACTACCTATTTCCATAATAAAAGTATGAAAATCAAACGCAGCCTATAATGGAAAATGAACCTGCCCAACATTTAAGCGTCATTTTTTTTTGAAATTATGTGGAAATCAACTATTTTATAGAGAGTGCATGCAAAAAAATATTGTATGTCACTTGTGTGTGATAATATTATGACTCATGTGACTGTTGAAACTCGTTGTACCTTATTTTTAACATAGTGTTACATTTACCATAATATATGTTATTACGCACTACGAACATAACCTTCTGTTAGCTTTCGCCTGCGGTTTCTGACTTAAGAATAACCGAGTATGTAGCGATGCGCCGGTGTTTATATGACGTTTTCATGTTTAGTCTATTACAAATCCCCAGTTCCTAGAGCTGGTAAAAGTATGAATTAAATTTTCAATAATAATTGATTAAAAGTAATAACTTGGAAATATTAGATGCAAATAGCCGACTTGGTGTTTTAGAATCTTCGGTTTCTCTCGCGGTAATATCGGTTTTGAAAATTGCTTTATCTTAACCCGATCGTATGAAAAAGTAGTTTATGGTTTGGGAATATCACTAAAAAAAGAAAAATTATCATGACGTATTGAGACATTAATTTTCAGAGACGTTATTTAATTATTGTTCTAACTATAAACAAAAGAAACAGACGACGGACATCTACTAAAAACAAAAGAAACAAATAATTGACTTCCACGAAAAACAAAAGAAGCATTGCGACTGTTTCGTGTCATGCGTGATAATTTGACATTCAGATCAGTCGGGGGTTCACTAATAACTAAATCTATTGAATGTTGTATCTGCTGGGTCGACTATTAGCTATGTGTATAAATGATGGATAATAAAAGAAGGTATCGCACTAATTTGATTGGTTTGCGCCCCGCGACGTTCAGCTGTCACACCCACAATATTGTATGCGACATCAATAGGACATTTAGACAGTAGACAGAACTGACGAAGGGTGGATTAATGATTAGAGACTGTTTTACCTTTATCGTGATTCACACCCCTTATCTTATACCGCAATATATATAATACATTAGTAGTTCTACAGAAGTACAGTGTACAGGGTGTACAAAATTGATTAAAAATTAAGATGAATTAATTGACAGAACCCTTTTAGTCCTGATAGACCGTAGTCGTATATAAAAAAACAAGAATTTAGTCAGTTCTTGATTACGGCAATTTTATTACTGACAGTACATTTCGGGAGCATTGCTCACCTATTTAGTAAAATATAATTAGCTCCCGAAATGTGCAGTAATAAAATTTATTATACATCGAAGGTCAGCTTCGATGTATATTAATTTCGGTCAAAAATCCTGTATGTGTAAATTTTTATATTTATTTATTTGATCTAAATAAACGATTAATAATAATAATGTGTTTAACGTCCGTTTCTCGACTTTATGTCATAACAGACGCCATTCGCACCATTAGTATTTTCCATTTACCACACTTCCCGTTATTTTTCTACATTTTTAAAACTTCAATTTATGTAATAGCAATGGGCGAATGAAGGAATTATATGAAATTAGGATAAGAGAGGCAATGTTTGAACTAGGCGTTTGATAACCTCAATCAAGATGGCCGGTTCAGGAATTACCGTTTCTCGGCGAGAGGCAGTAGGAAAAAGTCCCAGCCACATCTGCCCCCGCCGGGATTCGAACCCGGACCTCCCGAATGCGGGTCCAGTGCTGTCACCACTACTCTACCCAGCTCGGTACTAAATAAACGATTCAAAATCAGATAAAAACGAGAAAAGAAAATGCCGCATAAAAATATTTAACTGATGAGGGTTGAGGAATTTCTAAACTCTTAGTGTTGTTTTTTATGTAAGATAATTTATATTATAAATATGAAATAATGGAAATAAATTAAACTGCTGTCGTTAATAAATGGAGAACTTGTTGTTTTTTTATGGTTTCCAACTATAGCACTTGTGATTTTCTTTAGTAATACCATTCTTTAAATTTAAGTCACAGTCGATAAAAATGTTTTTTTAGAAAGGTCCATCCGCTCAAACAAACTGATAGACAAGGAATCTGGAAACACGTTTTCTCGTCTAACTAATAATTATCATACAAAATATTCCAAAACTTAAAACCTTCAAAAAAAAATTAATTTATAGACAGATGCCACTAAATTAGTATTGATGTAAGTATACATCAATGAATTATGTTATTTTAAAAATCTAATTTCATATTTTACCTATAATATGCTTTATCGATGCGAATCGAAATTAACAAATATAAATTCGCCAAACAACAGATGCACTACAACGCACTTTCAAAATTATATTTTCTAAATTCATTTTTTAAATGAGAATAGGGATGTTGACTATTTTTGGGAAAGTGTTTTAAATCGTGCATAAGTACCTAATATTGCCACAAATATTTATTATTTTTATTTAAATACAACTCAAGCCTTAAAAATCATGTATTTTAAATCCAGTTTCAAATTTCGGTCCAAAACGCCAATACTAGTCGCGTGACGTCAAATGTTCATACCAAAGGAGGCTCAAAAGTTTACACGGGAGCTACCATCCTATAGATGCGTATTCTGTGCTCATAAACGTTAGTAAACTGAGGTGATGAAAAGTTGTTTCGTAGTCGTTACTATAGTTACATGTAATTTGACGTTTCCTATAAACAAATAATAATAAATTACACACTAAATATTAACCAAAGTCGCTGAACATATGACGTCATGCGCTCTGATTGCTGTCTGTTGTCACGTGACTTGAGAGTGATTTTATTAGGTTTTATTTATTAAATATTAATTAAATTCCTTAAAAATAAGGAAAAATATAGTGTTTTTTAGTATTTCTATCATAGAAACTACTACTTTTCGTTAAAATTATGTTTTTATTTGAATACAGTCAACATCCTTATTAGATGAAGAAATTAGAAAAATATTTATTTGTGAATGAGCTACACATCAAGCAACAAATGAATAGCTCACATTCAAATTAATATTTTCTAATAACCTCATCTTTTAAATAATCCCCGTTCAATGCATGAATATCAATTGTTGTCACCTGTTGCAACGAAACTGTGTTCGACTACAGTAGAGTCCCGATTATCCGGGCAAGTTTTATCCAAAAATTGTTTCAAAATCGTTGACCCCACGGCTTAGGTCTTGAAAGCACGCTCTTGAAGTTGAGTTAAAAAATGAGTTAATTTCCAATCATCTTGTATAATATATATTGGTTGGTATAATATCGGTTATGGAAGAACCGGCCGACCGACTATGGTTCGACGGCGGTGGTGGCGACGACGACGCCGGGCGTCTGTTTCGCTCTCAGTCCTGCCGCGATAACGTAACAGGGTGTGTTTATTGAACCAAGTTTCCTTATACTATTATTTAAGACGGTAGTTTTGTTTGTCCAATAGAGAAACGTTAAAAGCTTTCATACAACAGTATATGCTGCTGTGTGTATATAGTAAATGTACACTTTAGATCACAGTGGCTGCACAACGGCGGTCTTACGCGCGCTAATTGCACAGAAAACACTCTGGAACAGGAGTGGCGAACTCATTTGAGTCGCCGGTCCATTTATTCTATTCGTGGAATCCATACGGATCGCACATGTTTTGACTTTGTTGAGTTTTAAAATGCGTTTTAAATTTTAACGGACTTAAGGCTGTCGGAACGCTCTGAATTTAAGCCAAAAATAGAGCTTCGGCTGTCAACTGATTGTAGACTTATTCGTCAACATTCTGCAAAAATTCTTTCTCTATAAAGAAGATAAAGGACAAATCTAGGTCTCTAATGGACTACTTTTGTAATTTATGTACGATTTACTAGAAAAAAGTTGGCAATAATTGTGCTAAAAAAACACACGTTTTCAATGTTACACTACAACCTTATTCGTACTTATTTCACAAAATGGTTCCATCACAAACCTAAAGTGACTCTTCCTTTTTCGGAAAAGTTTTTTAAATCTTCAAAATATTTCCAAAAATTAGAGTAATCAATTGACAGCGGCACCCTTGCAATAGCATCTTTTAGCCTTGTAGTTGGCACTAGCAAGAAATTGAAACAAGCGGATGATTTGAGCGAGACAGAGCTAAAGAAGGTCACACCCACAATATGTCTTTTGCTTACCTCGCCACTTACCGCTGGGTCTCAGCACACAAAATTCAGGGCGTTCCAACAGCCTTAAAGTGATTGTTTACCAGTTGTTCAATATATGTCTACCTTTTCACTAGCATAGCTCTATCTTACGGTCATTTGGATATGTGTGGACACACGTTTCGGAAATCTCTAATTTCTATGAAAAATTTTATTCAATCTTTGATGTTAATACTTCAAAATAAACTAAAAATATATAGCATTCTTCCCACATGATTTTTAGCCAAGTTTTTACAGTTTAAATTGGTCTAAATAAGTGATTTAAAATCAGATAAAAACGAGAAAATTAGCATAAGTTTTACATAAGAAAAATTATATTAAAAAAAATGATTGAGCAAGACAAATTTGTCAATATTTTTAACATAAGTTTTGTAAAGAAAAACTTCAAAATGTTAATTTGCCTTCCCGTAATTCGAAATCTCATGACGTGCTGTAAAAAAAACATTGACGAATTCACGTTTTTTTATTCAACTTTTAGGGTGAAATTTTTAAGCAGCTAGGTTAATCGTAGCTAGGGATTCCAATCCAGCGACATTTTCAATCCGGCTGGATTTATGCTGGATTGAAGCAAATCCAGCTGGATCGAGCGCGGATCCAGCATTAATCGATTTTTCGAATAAATGTAACAGTTTTTGAATTCTAGAAACTTTAATAACTATTTATCTTCATTTACATCAAATACTCGTTTTTTTTGGCGTTAGTAAAGTACTCTAATAGTAAAAGTAATAGTTACGAGTATTCGGAGTATAATTATTAATTATCACAATACAGTATTAAATCACTATGTAGTCTCAGTTTCTCAGTCTCAATACTTTTAGAAATAAAATTGCGTTTCCCGCTTATAAAATGTTTAGTTAACTCTTATTAGAAACTTGTCTTTTAAAGAATAAAGCCAGTCAATATGTAGGTAACAGTTTTTTTTACTTTATTTAAAATAAGATCTCAAAAAAGAAATGTTATTGATGGTATTATCTCCCAGTCTACTTCTTAAAGAACTGCAAATATACCCGCCTGCGGAAAGGGCTCTCTCAACCTCTACGCTTGTTGGTTTGAGAGTCATCAAATAATCATAGATTAAAGTTAGGTTTTCAACTCTTAGTCCCTCACTTTCATAAAGTGTCGTTTTTTTCTTCAAAATCTTATCATAATCCTTCTCAGACCCAGCTAATTACTTGTTTTTAGCTGATTGCGGATCTGCACCGCTGGATCCAGCGCCAGATGCTGGATCCAGCAAGGCCAAAAATGTGCTGGATTCAGCTGGATTGCTGGATCCAGCATTGCAGTCCCTATTCGTAGCTATTAGAATAATAATTATAATATATTTTCTCTACTATATATACAAGCCATAGGCTGGAGAGGTCGTCATATTTCACAAAAAAAAGATCAGATTAAAACATTCCATAAAAAATTTCATAAAAAAAAATTTCAAGAGAGGGTCAATTCCACACCAGAGGCGATAAACTCGTTAACGGTAAAAAATACACATTCTATAAAAAATGACTTTAATTTTTTTTTTTAATTTAGAAATATTGTTTTCATTTTTTAGATCTATAGGCAACAGTAATAATATGAATTTTAGTTCGAAATTTCTCGAGATATATTTTACAATTTATCAGTCACCGTAATGCAGTTAATCAAATTTCTGAACTAAAGCATACATATAACGCAAAAACTTGGACACCTATATAAGGTCAGTATAATAATATGTGCAGGGAGCGCATTCACATTTCACTCAGCGCGCCACGGGCGTTTTTTTAATTACGCTTAATTAAATATCAACGTGCCGTCGTCCCTGCGCTGCGTGCTAGCGTGCGTGTTGACAGATTCGTTGGCGCTCTGCCCCACTGCGGCCCTGTCCTACAGACGACATCAGCGTGTGTGTGTCCCTTTCATCCTCATTTTAGTCACAAAACTCTTACGTGCATCCTTTATGTACAGTGGCGTCTCACGGTGCGTTGCGCTGAACTAATCATTTGTTTTTTTCAAGGTTGAATTTATTTTCATGTGAGATAAAACTTCGTTCAAATGCCGTTATTCATAGCCCGTCTAAAAAAAAATCCTAGCTCTCAGTTCTGATGTGAAAAAAGAATACAGAATTATTAACAAAAAAAATTAACAGAAGATCTAGTTCACGTTGTTCGACAGCTGTTTAGTCTGTTTATGTATTTATTAGTGTATTTGCCATATGGCAACATACACTATTGGCGTCGGTCGGATGGCGGGACCTAGGGGTCGGACCAAAATTTCTCGACGTTTCATAACCTCCTAAACACTTTGGCACCATTTTTAAAAATGTTTATATATATATGTATATATATATATATATATATATATATATATATATATATATATATATATATATATATATATATATATATATATATATATATGTGTGTACGCGCGATAACTTTCGAAAGAGTTAATTGATTTCAGCGAAATTTGGGCCACATGTTGAAATCCATCACCGCAAGAAGCCTATTTAAAATGGGCCTAATCGGGCTATTTTAAGGGTAGTTTTTAGGGGTTGAAAACTGTTTTTGGGCCCCAAAATACCGAAAAAATACTCCGAATCGTTTGGTAGTGATTAAAAAGTTTCCCCACAATTTTAATAAAATCGGCTCAACAGGACCGGATTTACAAATTTTATGAAAACACTAGTTTGCAGATAGTGACTTATTTATTGAAGGGTGTATTTAATTTGGTGTAGACGTTAGATTGATAATAATATTACAATTAAGAAAAAAATGTTATTTTAAGGGGTGTATTAAGGGGTTAAATTTTTTATTTTGCCCAAAAACAAACTTAATTTCACATAATAAAAGTATAAAACCACACGGCCCTATACAAGCAAATACACTATATTGTCGGCAGGGTTTTGGCACTGCGACCCGGGTTTTTTTTCGTTTATTTTTTGTTTTCTGTCAGCTATTTTAATTTAATAAAAAATAAAGAAATTTTGTAAATTATAATGAGTAAATCTGAAGGATGTTATATATAATAAGTTAGTATTATTACACTTTATAAATCAAGACGCCTGATGAAACCCTAATAAAAAGGTCGAAACGTTGCTGAATTGATTGTATGTTATGTTTTTAATAATTGTATTTTAAAAAATTATGAATGATAACATTAATATAGAATTATTAACTTTTCTTAAATTCTGTGAACTAAACAAATATTCTTTGCCAAAGTCGCGCGAATGAGGTCGCGGGTAATATATAGTCGTAAATTTAACATTCGGCTTTGGCCAAACCTTCGCTCAGATTTTGACCGATTTCGAATGTTTTGCCGAAGGTTTCCGAAGTCGAAGGTCGAACTCCGGTTGTCGTCTTCTTATCGTCTCAACAAAAAAACGAATGGTTATAATATTTTGTAATCGCGTTTCTAAACCAAAGACTGAATAGTAGCGAAAAAAGTGTCATTAAGCCGCTGGTAAAAGAGAATGCCTAACGCAAAACTTGTTTCGATAAACGAGCGACTTTTCCGTTCAGTAATTTGCTTGAATATTAGCTAGTTATCGATTCTAATGTGTGCATAAACTTTCTCTGTGGTAGATTAGTAAACTTTAATCGTCATTAATACATAGCTTATAGTTCTGTATTATCTGTTTATTTTGGATATTAATTGTCAATTAATAATAGTATCATCTTTTCTCGTAAGCGTTTAAAATATTAATAGATAGCGGCCCAGTCCGGCTTCGCCCGGGTGTAAATGTAATATATAGGATATAAAAGATGAGAATCATTGTCATTAAATTCTCAACGTATATTGAATTTGCGCGAATTCAATCGCTTTTATTTGTGAATGTTCAAAAATCGAAGAAAAATCTTATTTCCTAAAAAGAAATTTAAAAAATTCTGTTGATCCGATCGCTACCAAACTTCAGAAGATCACCCGCTGGGCTAATCTAAAGATTGTCTGAAAATTTCATCAAAAATGGTCTACCCGTTTGGAGTCCATAGATTACATATATATCGTCTTTTATCTATATAGATTATTAAAATGTAAAAAGTGGTTATTGTGACATAACGATAATAGTTGGACATATAGTATCGCGAAGTTTTTTGTAGTTATTGATATGTTCTTTAATATTGTAGAACACACTTTTGTTCTATCATCAATAGTTTCCGCAGCGCATGCGACGAAAGATGTTTTATGGCATTTTTTTTACACCTTGGGTTACGTTACTAAAGTTTTGTAAGGATCCCTAATATTTTCTAGCAAAAAATATAGCCTCTGTTACTCAGGGTGAATGTAGCTTTCTAATGGTGAAAGAATTTTTTTAAATCGGCACAGTAGTTTTTGAGTTTATTCATTACAAACATACACACAAAAATACAAATCTTTCCTCTTTATAATATTAGTGTAGATTTAAAATTAAACAAAAAAAAATGAGGACTATAAAAGCTTCCAAGTTCCAGCTTCTAGATTTAGATCTGAGATCTAATGAAAGTATCAATTGGATTTTCAATTTATTATTTATATATTTAAAACACAAGCTGTTTTCGACAATCTCCCATCAGCTAAGTTACCTGATTTACATTTTTTTAATTGAGATTTTTTTGTTAACGTACTTATGTGAATTATTCTATTTGAGACGCATCCTTCTTTTTATTATCTACTTATACTAATTGTGCAACTAAATTGTTATTCAATAAATTCCTCTCAATTTTTTTTTTGTATTTTACAGTTTTTAGCTTTCTATCTTCTATGTTTTACTAATAAGCACCAAACGATATTTTAATATTTTTGCGTGAATAAAATTTCTATCGTTTTATATCGTTTTATATTGTTTTATTTGAGCACCATACCTGGAATTATCTATTAAATAAAATTACAACAGACCCCTATTATTTTTTATATGATTATAAAGAAACAATTCTGAACGCTTATTTTTAACATTTTAGGGAAAGTATAAATTGGACAATTAAGTATAAAGCTCCTAAACGTGTTTAAAAGAGAAGCGTTTAGAGCTATTTCTGCATAATAAAAAAATAATTACTATTATAATGGGGTAATCTGGCGTTTGTTTAGTCCAATAGTTGTCGAATTATAGTGTTAAATATCTTGTAGTTGGGCTATATTATGTATAGTAGAGTATTTCTAAATCGGAGTTACAGTAAAAATAACAAAAAAGAAGTTGACATGTTTTCGTTTCATATGATTTTTAGTGTTTGAATTTTTTCGTGGAACTTATTTAAACAACATGTACACAGTTATGGTGAAACGTATGACGATGCTCAATTACTATAAGAGGCGTCCAATTAAATGGGGGGAGGGGGGTCGAATACCGCGACCCCACTGTATTTATTTTATTTCTGTGGTACTTTTCTAAATGTCTACGTCAAATTTCGACGGGCCCATTCTAGTTATTAATTAATTATTCAAGTTTAAGGTCAAAGCGAAAGTCACAATACTAAAAGCTCTCGTCATCGTGCGTTCAACTTTTCCGCACAACGTCGTTGCCTAATTGAAATATGAATAGCTAATTACGTTTGAAAGTAGGTAAACTATGCGTATCTATAGTCAAACGGCAAAATTACTTACGTCGAATATTTAAATCTACTGAGCTAAAAA
This sequence comes from Venustoraphidia nigricollis, assembly GCA_034508555.1. Lineage (NCBI taxonomy): Eukaryota > Metazoa > Arthropoda > Insecta > Raphidioptera > Raphidiidae > Venustoraphidia > Venustoraphidia nigricollis. The sequence goes on from JAVRKA010000006.1 coordinate 84,724, forward strand.
TGTCGATGTGTTGAATCAGTAACCGGAAATGATTAAGATGATTCATCCCTCAAATCGTAAAATACGCTCTCGGAAAATTTCGAAATGTGGTCGCAAAATTCATTTTTAAGGTGATATTCGTTAATATTTTTTTACACCACGTCACGAGATTTCAAATTAGATACGGGTTGACAAATTATAAAGTTTTTTCTTGACACACTTATGAAAAAAATACTCACAAAGGCTAGAAGTCATACCGTAAAACGGGGCAGCTTTAAGCCATTTTCAAATTTTGATCGATCATAACTTTTAGATAGAATTTTAGATAGAATGTTGTTGATTCACAGTATAAAGTCCTCATTTTTTAAACGGATTTTGATATAATTTAAAAATTTTAGACAAAAGGATAAGGGTTTTTTCTTTATTTTTTATGGTGGCCAATGTCAACGACGATATGGGGGCGACTTTGGGCCAGATCAATTTTTCGTGCATTTTAGATAGATTTAATAGTCAGTTAAAGTTCTAAGGCACTTAAAATGACTTTGACCACATTTTACATCAAAATTAAAACTCTTGTGTGTCAAAAAAAAAATGTACCATAAAAATGCTACTTAAAAAAGTCGCTACAGAAACCTTTTTTTGCATAGAAAAACGGGCTAAATTGCAATAAACTTTCTTAATTTTTATACGTTTTGTGCTCGATATTATCGATAAAACTAATATGTAAAAATAACCTGCGAACATTAAGGAAAAAAATCGATGTATTGAATATTACGAAAATTTGTAAATTGCCTATGATAAATCGCGGGTAAAACAAAATTATTTTTTTGGCCAAAGTCACCTCGCGGGGCCAATCCCACCCCGTTTTACGGTATGGGAAGAATGGTACGTATGTCTAGTTTATTTTGAAGCATTAACATCAAAGATTAAATATGATTTTTCATAGAATTTAGAGATTTCCGAAACGTGAGTAAGTGCATTTTACATGCATGCACACATCCAACTCCTCGTTAGAGCTATGCAGGCGAAAAAGGAGGCATATTGAAAAGCTGGCCAGCACTTCGACATTTCACAGACTTTAAAGTTTGGTGCAAATTAACAGACATATTGTTATCGTATTATTCGACATAATCGGTGTTATTTTTTAACTATTAAAATTATATAATATGGATCAGGTAGCAACATACCACATAGGTATGTTATTCTAGCAAAGTTTGGTATGCAGCCTTCATATACTAATTAAAACATACAACATGATATTTAGGTACGTAGTAATATAAAGATTGATTGTTATCAACTCGAACATAACAAATCAATTATGCAAAATGTTTTAATTATGTCATACATCGTGTTACAAAATAATTGCAGGAATAGATGGATAAAGGGTCTAACACACAATTGAAAAGAAAATGATATTTTCAATGAAGGTTTTAAGTTTTATTACACCTTGTGAACCGATTGTATTATAATCAAATAATCTCATGAAATATCGCACAAAATACAAAGCCAGTTAGTGTTTTACGTTCCAACTTTTTGGATAGCACTACCATAATTTTATTTTAAAAATAAATGTGTTTTGAATTTTTGAAATCGCTAATCTGTTTAATATTTGGTGCCATTCATCTATAAAATATGTTTTGCACACCCCCCTATAAAATATAAATTTTTGATCACACAAAAAAAGCAAATAAATGCTATCTTGCCATTCCAACAGTAATTTCCAAAACTGACCTGTCAGTTACCATTTAAAATAATAAGAGCAATAGAGACAGCCAAGTAGATTTCGTAAACAATTCAAATAGATTGCAATATTCTGTTGAATACTGAACTCTCTGATATATTATATATTCTTTTTATGAAGCGAAAATAACCTATTTTATAAGAGGTACATGCAAAAAATGTAGTATGTATCTTGAATGTAATGAAAATTAGACTCGTCTGACTGTTAAAATTCGCTGACCATTGTTTTTCTGTAATGTCACACCTCTCATATAAACACTGTATTTACGTTCTGCAGATACATAAGTTGCTACTTTATATTTATGTTAATCTAAGTTTGTCCTCTGTATTATTTACTTGACAGCCGGAATACGTACGGTGTTAAATAAAAATCGTAGGTACTGAGCAATAACCTACGCTAATGGACGCATTATCTTAAAGCCTTAAAGTAACGTATGAGAAATTGGTTGTTTGTTTCCAAACCAAAATCTAGGCAAGCGAAGCCCGGTCGGAAAGCTAGTTAATTTTTAAGTTCTAAATATCGTAAATTTATCTTCTTTTGAGGAAACAAATCCCACTCTTTAAGAACCTCTGATCAAGAGGGCTGTCATTTTGAAAACAATAATATCAACTAAAGTCTAAAACGATTGTAAACATGCCGATAATGTGTAAAAGTACTAACAAATATTTAAACACGATTAAGATAAAAAATACAACCCATTTATATTTTTTGATGAATAAATGAAAGCATATAAATTCAAAATATTTCATTTTTAATTTCATGTTTTCAAGTTGAAAAATTTTATTTTTCGCATTACAGTTGAAACAAATACTAAAGCTTTTTATTAAGTTTTAAGCTGTTTTAACAACTTTATATTTTAACTTTTATTCCCGTCAAAAAATAATATTAAAACTTTACTCAACACCAAGTTGTGGTGGGTTTAAAATGAAATTATGTTATATGAACGAATCAAAAGTGATGTGGCAATTTATAGGCAATGGCGATTTCTGGCTTCAAAACATTGCTAGGGACTGTGTTCAAGACCACCCTCCAAAAATAATCTCCTATCATCCAGGTATTTTCTTAGATGTAAAAATCGCAAAAAAAATCTTCAAATTCAATTATAACGTTATTCGATGAATTAACCAATCTGCCATTTTATAGTTGAATAGCAAATTTCATAATACTTATATATAGCTAGTCGTTACCGGCGTCACCGCACACTTTAACACAAATTTTATTTTATTTTTATAATATTTCAAATGTCAATATTTATGAAGTTCGAATGGACCTGTCGCCCAATAGGGATGTTGACTGTATTCAAATAAAAACATAATTTTAACGTTAAGTGGTAGTTTCTATGATAGAAATACTAAAAAACACGATACTTTTCCTTATTTTTAAGGAATTTAGTTAATATTTAATAAAAAAACGCAATAAAATCACTCTCAAGTCACGTGACAACAGACACCAATCAGAGCGCATGACGTCATAGGTTGGGCCGCTGTCAAAAAACTTCATTGTTTGGTTAATATTTAGTGTGTAATTTATTATTATTTGTTTATAGGAAACGTCAAATTACATGTAACTATAGCAACAACTACGAAACAACTTTTCATCACCTCAGTTTACTAGCGTTTATGAGCACAGAATATGCATCTATAAAATGGTAGCTCCTGTGTAAGCTTTTGAACCTCCTTTGGTACTAACAGGTGACGTCACGCGACTAGTATTGGCGTTTTGGACCGAAATGTGAAATGGAATTTAAAATACATGATTTTTAAGGCTTGAGTTGTATTTAAATAAAAATAATAAATATTTGTGGCTATATTAGGTACTTATGCACGATTTAAAACACTTTCCCAAAAATAGTCAACATCCCTATTGGCTGCATTTTTTTTACTTTTGAGAAAGTTCAAATATTCGTAGCTTTTAAACCATGGACCACCCGTTAAAATGTTCACAATATTTTTAATAAAAAAGAATTTTAAAAAGAACCTGCAGGATATATATACGTCGACAGGAGAGGGAATACGGAGGAAGTGTAATTTTTACGATTTTAAAGTTTGATTCTACTGCTTCTAGTTGTCAGTGTTCACATGAGATAAGAATTAATTGCAATAAAGTCTAGCGTGAAAATATTGTATTGAGATAGGTTTGGGAAAAGAATGGCATTTTTCAATTTATTTCCATTGAGAAGCAATGCATTTTTCTATAATAATACATGAAAGCGTTTCTATCATAACTTTACGATGCTCATCTAGTGTCTAGCTGCTTCTTTGTTGTTTTAAAAAGAAAGCTGTCGAATCGATTATTGTGTAAGTGTCTGATATAGTCGAAGTTTGGTCAAAGAATACGTTTTCTACAAGAGGCAGGGTGTTTGAAAATAGCCGAAACTTTCCAAGGCTCTTCAATTTAAAATAGTGGTTTATGTATTTAACATTTTTTAACCCCCGACGCAAACACAGGGGTGTTATAAGTTTCACCGCTATGTGTGTGTGTGTGTGTGTGCTGTGGCATCGTAGCTCTTAAACGGCTGAACCGATTTGAATGCGGTTTTTTTAATTTGAAAGCAGGTTTTCTAGCAGTGGTTCTTAGACATGTTTTATCAAAATCGATCAGACGTTTCAAGGTCATCAGCTCTTTTTTTAGCTGCGGTAGGGATCTTAGACGCATAACGGGTAGGATTTTATTTGTAACTAAGTTTAAAAATTTTAAAATAAAAATTAATTTTTAAATTAATTTAAAAAACCCCGACACAAAAAAACGTACAAAAAGTTAAAAAATAAAATTATGGGCCTGGTTATTTAACTTTAATATTTAAATACTTAATTAGTCGATTTATAATTAACTGTAGGTCAGAAAAAAAATATTTTATCCTTTTCAGAATCATCTGACTTTTCTTAATCGGTCCAGTTTTCTTGAAATTATTTATTGACATTCAAAAAAATATTATTGGTTTGAAGGATATAAATGTTTGTGAAAAAAAAAATTAAAAAGTCAAGTTGTAAGACAAATAATAATTTATTTCTAAGCTTTATTGAGATAATTAAAAAAATCGGTTTACAATTTGGCCCCTGAAACGGTGTCTTTTATTGTTTGTCTAATAAATCGCTTAGTAATTTGTCGACATCCTGTGTATTAAACACTACAAATATGTGTTATTTTGGACGGAAAGTGTAATGACAAGGGTTCTGACAGCATGTAATTTTAGATTAAGTATTACTGAAAGTATATTATCTGTATAATACCTATAAGTAGGTATGTATACCTAATTTATATACCTATTACAAATAAATGTAAGAAAAAAATAGGGTTATAAAAATTATATTATTTATACGCAAATCATTTCTAATTTGTTTATAAATCACATAATAAAAAGTAGTTTATGTATCTAGAATATATATGTACCAGCTGTGCATTATATTCCACGAGCGAGTTTTAACAGTCACATAGCATTACGTTCGAGATACATACACACTACATTTTTGCACGTATCTCCTATAAAATAGCTAATTTTCATATCATAATAACATTATTTATAAAATATATAACAGCTGTGTGCGTGTGGCCATTTGCAATATATTTGAATTGTGTAAGAAACTGCGCCTACTTTGCTGTCTCTGTTCCTCATATAGTTGTGAATGGCAGGTCGCTTTTGGAAATTATTGTTGAATTGGTTAAATGGCATTTGTTAATTTTAATTTACATCACTAGTGTTCAATGGACGATCGCTATACAAGCATGAAAAGCAGATATTTTATGGGGAGTGAGCAAAAAATATTTTTTTCGTAATTTTTTTCCGAAAAACAAAAAAAAAAAAAATTTTTTCGGATTATTTTCTTTTAAACATGAACTGTAGTTAATTGACACAGATTAATAAACAAACATTTTATGGAAAGTATTAAACATTATTAAAAAGTTCTCTTAATTGCTTTTATAAATAAAATGACGAAAATTATATTTTATTTTCATTAACTAATTAATATATACGTAACAAAGCGATTATTTCAAAGCTTATTTTTTTAATAAATACGTTTTTTTCAAATTAAATCTAACATCACCTCCAAGAATATTTAATGTTGAATCCATATTTTTAATTGACCTAGGAATAGGTAAAGGTGCTAATAAAATTCACAATTTATTACTAAAAATAATAAAATTAAAAATTCTGAGGCACCCTGCTCAAGGTAACGTTAACTCTGGAAATTCCCTAACTCATAATTAACTATAATTATAATTAAGTATTTGGATTTTATGCTAAAAATTCAAAATAAAATATTTGAAACATGCTTTATAATGGGTCATATTTTTTTCTGGTGCGTCAGCAATTCTAGAGCCGGACCTGTTTATTGTTAAAAATACATGGTCGGTCAACCGTTTGGAATGATATTTAAAGGATCATCGAACATTGAGAGGAGCAGACAATATTATATTGTGCATTATACTCATATATGGAGGTGAATACCAAACAATTTTTTATAAATAGTAATTTAGTATTATTGGTGTTTCATATTTAGTATTTTATAGAGCAGGATTCGTAGTAAATGTACATATTTTATCTTTTGCGCGTACGATAATATTTTTTTGTAATACGTGCACTATAGTCACTCTATGTTCAGTCAATGGAAAAATACTTTCGACAACATTTCACCTCAGATTAATAAAACAATTTTTTTGGGTGATCTATGACTGCCACATAGTAAGGATGAAGAAGATATTAAAAATACATGAGTCAATTAGTCCTGCTATGCTAGGCTGAAAATACATGAGTTTTACTGTATTAATTTATTTTTAAATAGAATAGAATAGAAATAGTATATGCTTCGGCATTTAAAATTTCCTAGAAACAGACCTGGAAAGTGTGAATATTGTAACTGAATTTGATATAGTGTAAGTGTTAAAATGAATTTCTGTATAATCTATGGTCTTTAATGTTGGGAAATCGCCTTGTTCATGCGAGCTGCAGCTACTCTGTTTAACGCGATGGTGGTTTTAGGTCCAGGTTTTATATCTGGTGCCGGTTCAGCCGGAAAACATGTTGCGCCGTAGAAGTCTAAGCCACGCTGTAACAGCATCTGAAAGAAATTATTGAAGTTATACTTCTTTTGGCGCACTGTTGCGGAAGTTGTTTCTGATAATGTCAAAATAATTATTTCATAAAAAAAATAGGTTATAGTTACTACCGACATCGGACGGAACTTTTTAAAAGATATAGTGTTGTTAACAACTTTTAACAGTTAAATAACCTCCACTTTTTTAATTCTGGATTTAACAGTAAAAAACCCTTTAATAGTTAAAAAGTTACTTTATGCATGCACTAAAAATGTTACTTTTGAAAATGGAACAACGGTAAAATGTATATAAATTATAAGACCACAAACATAACCCAATCTGTGTTTAAAAATGTTTTTCCAACTATATTTGTCATCTTCCTAGACATCCTATTTTATTTTATCAATGTACATCTTTAACGAAACTCAGAAGCGTAGCGTGCCTTGGCGAGGCCCCGTATAAAAATTTGTTTGGGGGCTCTTCTCCCGTTGAAGTAAATGACTTAAACGGGGAAATCCCGCAACCCCCGATAACCGATGTAGGGTGTTGCCAACTTTTGAACGCACGCTTTACGCGGTAAAAAGAAATTGCTTTTTTTGACTTTTGTCATTTCTGAAATAAAAAAAAATTGGGAAGTTTTTATTAATTTTTGCTTACGCACGTTGGGGGCCCCCGTGGCTCGGAGGCCCCGTATAATTGATACGGCAGATACGGCGGTAGCTACGCCCCTGACGAAACTATGAATATCAATTATCGCGATCACGCCAAGTATAACTTCTGCCGCGTACCACTTGTCGTTTTTTTGTAGAAATGAGTACTTCCTAACAGATAGATCATTTAACGTCTTGGGGAAATGTCATATTACGGCCGCTATATTACTGTACCGTTATCTTCGGAAATCAGGACTTTAATCAAGTAAGAAATACTGGGGTCTAGGAGCCATAACTGACGACCCCATTCCCTCTTTTTAAATTTACCTGATATTCGTCCTGCGAAGCTAGTGTTACCCTAACTGGTGGTCCCGTGCTGCTAACGCCACTGCCCGGATTGACCACGTGATGAGTACTGATGGTGGCGCCGGTTCCGCTATCGACGCCGATGGCCGGCCGGCGCACTTCGAGCACGCTCACTAGATTCATGCGATCCAAACAATGACAGATGTCCTCTAGCGGCAAATCGGACGGCGTATCTTGTATCGCCGCCGTGAAAATACGCTGAGGGCGGCACGGAATTGATACCTGCACAAATACCCAATAGAATTAAGAAGTTTCCACTTGATGAAAATACTAACACAGTACGCGGTCACTAATCCGACTACAGAATGTTTTGCGTATGTCGGATTAGTGGAAAAATCGAAGTACCGGATGTAAGCACGGACTAAAACTTTAACTTTAAACTTTAAAACTTTTTTCTTCTTCTTCCAATGTCTATTGTCGGACTACAAAGCGAACGACTCCACGAAATGTCGGAGTAGAGAAATATTGTCAAGTAAACACGTGTGTCGGATTACAGAACGCAATATCGTAAAAATGTCGGATTATAGAGCGATTTTTTTAGACCTCTACATACTTTAAAAACAGCAGATTTTATAATTTTTCGAAAAAGTGTCTATGTTTGTTTAAAAGCCTACTTTTTCCCGAGCGATATAAATTATATATTACGCTGCTATAAAATGGTGGTGACCAGTAAGCGAAAATGTAAAGCTAAATGTTGAGCTAAATTAATCTTGGCGAAACGGCAACACTAAAATGATGAAAATTTAGCGGATTGTTTTTGTGAATATATTCATCAGAACCACTTTATTAAATTAGAACTAGTAAAGTAAATTAGCTAACAAGCATTTTCAGTTCACACTGAATAATCGAGACCCTACTGTACTTGCAATAATTACTAATTAGTTACGGGAATTGAACTGACCCCACCCATTTTTGTAATAACGTAATGGGACAAATATCCGTGAATATAATTAACGTACAGATAGCATGTAGATATACCGCATGTATATTATTATCTATACTAATATTACTAATATTAACAAAAGAAAAAGTTTGTACGTTCGTTTGTCGAGGGTAATCTCGGTAACTACTGAACCGATTTGATTTTTTTTGTGCTGTTTAGAAGCCTACGTCCTTCCGAATAACATAAACCAAACGAGGATGAGCAGTAAGTGAAAATGTAAAGCAAAAGAGAAAACTTATAATAGGGAAAGTATTTTTTAAATTCGAGGCAGTACCGAGCTGGGTAGAGTAGTGGTGACAGCACTAGACTCGCATTCGGGAGATCCGGGTTCGAATCCCGGCGGGGGCAGATGTGGCTAGGACTTTTTCCTACTGCCTCTCGCCGAGAAACGGTAATACCTGTACCGGCCATCTTGATTGAGGTTTTCCATGGTTTCTCTCAATTAATTCCAGATAAATATCGAGATGGTTCCTTATTTGAGGCCATGGCCGATTACCTATCAAACTCCTAGTTAAAAAATTACTTACCTTATCCTAATTTCCTATAATTCCTTCATTCGCCCATTGCTATTACATAAGTTGAAGTTTTAAAAATGTAGAAAAATAACGGGAAGTGTGGTACATGGAAAATAGTAATGGTGCGAATGGCGTCTGTTTTGACATAAAGTCGAGAAACGGACGTTAAACGCATTATTATTATTATTATTATTAAATTCGTGGCAGTAGTTTCTGAAATTTGCAAACAGATTGATTATTATAATTTCGCTGTGAAACCAAATTCTACCCGAACGGGAATTTAGTTAATGAATAAGTCTTAAAATATGTTTGTCTTTTTCTGAATCCAATATTTCATCAGAACGTTATCTGAAAACTGTTTATATACTCTTTGTTTTTTTCTTTTACGATAATTAAGAGTTCATTCAGAAAAAAACCCACGCAGATTTTATCTAGAGTTATTAAATCGAACTTCTTTTATGCTTTCGTTTCAACCTGATTGAAATATTTATCGTCTAACGGACAGATCAATCGATCTTGTGTAACATAACAAACATATTTTTAATACTTTTTTTCATTTCTGCACTCGAGTCAACAAATATTCTAAATTTTAATCTATTGATTCATATTTATGTGAATGTTAATAAAGAACGATTTTTAAAGAAAAGTTTAATCCAATCAGTTCTTCCTAAGTATATTTGTGCCAAATATACAAAATGTCTCTCTCTGTAAGTATTTATTCATTGAACTTTATATTATCGACACGGTCAACAAACTAGTAATGGCGGCGTTTAGTACTGAGTTCAAGGTTCCTTAAGGCTGTCGGAACGCTTCGGCTGTCAACTGATTGTAGACTTATTCGTCAACATTCTGCACAAATTCTTTCTCGATAAGGAAGATAAAGGACAAATCTAGGTCTCTAATGGACTACTTTTGTAATTTATGTACGATTTACTAGAAAAAATTTGGCATTAATTCTGCTAAAAAAACACACGTTTTCAGTGTCACACTACGACCTTATTCGTACTTATTTCACAAAACTGTTCTATCACAAACCTAAAGTGACTCTTCTTTTTCGGAACAGTTTTTTAAATATTCAAAATATTTCCAAAAATTAGAGTAATCAATTGACAGCGGCACCCTTGCAAAAAATTTTTTTAGCCTCGTAATTGGCACCAGCCAAAAATTGAAACGTGCGGATGATTTGAGCGAGACAGAGCTAAAGAAGGTCACACCCACAATATGTCTTTTGCCTACCTTGCTCCGTACCGCTGGGTCTCAGCACAAACAAAATTCAGAGCGTTCCGACAGCCTTAAAAGACAACATTAACGATATTTTTCACAGTCTAAACAAGATTGGTTGAGTAATACAGATAAAATAAAGACTCAATTATAATCTTTTATGTACACGAACTGTCGTATTTAGACATTTGAGAATATAAAAAAAATCTTACTTTTCGATAAAGTCTGGCGCCGGTAACTCGGTGGAAACCTTTGCGCAGTACGGCTGCGCAGTCGTCCGTGTTGCTGAATTTAAACAGAATTCCGGTGGCTGTTTTGACGACGCTGAACTTGCCCTTGAAAGGCATGCGGTCACAAATGGCCGCCGCTCTGTCCAAATTCAGTTCGTGCGATGGCGTGAGTAGAAACGCGGCACGTGTGAAAAATCTGAAGATAAAAAAGACGTTATGTCGATTTTGAATAGAGCATTGTAAAATTATAATTATATACCCGATTTTTTTAAGTTTAAATAAGGCAGGAGAATTTTAATTACATATTTTTTGGCGCATTATGAAAAATTTTGAGAGTGAATTTTTTTGATGTACGCGCACACTGTAACATCAAAATTAACAGAAAGAAGTTGCTCGTAGAAAAAGACTACCAAGAAAATAGACGTAATTAATTAAATTAAAAATTAGTTTTTAATCACGTCAAAGAAGTATAACTTCTAACGCGCGTACATAAGTAACACGCACCGTTTTTTTTTTGTTTGAAATTTATTCTTAGTGATTGTAAATATCCAGTCATTGTACAATGCTAGAAACTGTGAACTTTTTTGATCACCTTATATTTTGTAATCAAAGTTGTAATGGTTTTCTAGACATTATTATTATATTTTTTATACCTATAGACGTTAGAAAACTATAAAACTGTGAACTTGGCGCTTAGCGATTTTCCAACGATAAAAAATGAAAAAATATCGCTTACTACGCCTTCAGTGGCGGACAATAACTACGATTAATAAAAAGTATACTTATGTAAGTTGGATAAAAAATATTTTGAATCTCAAGTAAAGTCGAAACGGTCAAAGTTTTTCTTAGTAGTGCAAAATCCAAAAAAATAAAACGACAATATAATTTATACTGAAAATTAGCAAAAAAAGAAAACTGTTCTCAGAAGACGTGAAGTGTATTCTTCGTGATGTCTTCTAAACTGCCCACCATCGAAAATTCCGACTAGATTTTCCGACCTGTTTCCATTCCACGGGAAACGTAGAGCATGATGAATTTAGTGGAGGGATAAAGCGTTTTCCGAAACTGACGACAACCCTACTATCCTAGTTTCCCGACATATATACCCAACAATAAGAATTTTGTTAAATACAATTGTAAACATAATTAAGTTTATTTTCGCGTACACACCCGCCACTGGAAAGAATCACTCAACTTTACTACGTAGAATTATGAAAATGAATTATATTGACTAATATATTTTTCAGCCTGCAATAATAATGTTAAGAATGATTGGTTCGGACAAGATTATGGTCATCCGGATGATAAAGAGGAAGGTACCGTTTTATTCTTTACGTAGGTACGATGTTCGGCTGACAAAGAAACGCCACCCTTTTTATAAGATGCTGAATTTATTACAATCCTATATGTAGTAAATTTCGATTTATAGCTGTAATATTGTTCGAATTTGTAGGCTTTCACAGTCGATCATAAGTTTTTTTCTGAATCGTTCAAATAACATTTTTCCGGGATATGTAATTCTTATGAAAAATCCTGCTGGATTGAAACGCAGCAATATGCTTTGTTTATTATCTTTTTTATGATTTTTTTAGAAACTGTATGTGAAAATAAAACAAAAGCAATGTTTATAGGTTTTTCTCATGTTTTGTGTCGAAAAAAAGGTTTTTTTTCAGCAGGAATTTGTATAAATCTAGACTGGTACTACTAACGCTATACGTCCTTGATTGGGTTATAATACCTCCATATATGTACCAAATTTCAACTTTTTTCGTTCCGTAGATTTGGAGAAAATAAGCTGTGACAGACGGATAGGCACGAAAGTGATCCTATAAGGGTTCAGGGTTCGTTTTTTGTACAAAACCCTAAAAATTTGTGGGTTGTTATGTCTGTAAACTCATTTTTATTATTATTAAACATTAAAATTTTAAAAGGAAAATTACCGTACTGACACATTTTCACGATTTCTCTGACGTAAACTTCCTAACTTTTCCAACTCAAAACTTCTTGGTTTCCGGGCTTGTACGCCGTGCTCCATTTGTATTTCTACCTGACGTTACCAAAGGGGATGTGGTAGCGGGCGAAGTGTCCTCGGCTGTTCACATCGCCTTTGATAATGTCTACCGCAGTCGTAGACGAAACGTCAGGTACAAATACCAATGGACCACGGCGTACAAGCCCGGAAACCAAGAAGTTTTGCAACAACGCCAGCCGTGAAAGCCTACACAATTGGATTTTCCAACTCAGTTTGTTTTTATGATAGGATAATAGAAATTGAAAATTATAGGCACTCAACAACAGAGGTCATAAGGGTCTTTCTGTTTTTATGAATGCTGTATTATTAAGTATCTTACTTACTTTTCGTATGGAACTTCACTTGTTTCGGAATTGTCGCTATCTTGGGCCTGATTGGCCAATTCAATTGTTTGGTCCTCGGCAGTACTCATTGGTCTGTTGTTTTCTGCCAGCTGAGCTTCGGCCATAATACAGTCAACCGCCGTTTATGGTCACTTTTGTTGTGCTGATATTTGAACGTGCTCTGTAAAAAAAAATTACGTTATTTTTATGCGACTTCTAAAAACCTATAAATGTGTTTCATTTAAAAATAACTACTTATAGGTAGGTTTTGTTTGTCATAAAATTAAAATATTGATTTTTTTTGGTACAGAGTTCTTTTTCAGTTTTTCATTGGAGCTTAGGCTTAGGGGGCCACTTCTTCTGCATTTTTGGGCCCAAAAAGATTATTCAACCTCTGAAAGCCACTCTTAAAATTTTTTTACACACACACACACATACGGGCATTCATCAAAAATAGTCAGAATAGTTTCCCAGGACCCCAAAACTCAATTTTTGGAGATCGAACCGAAACCAATAACTTCCCGTTTTTAGAAAATTTTCAATAGCACAAAAATAGAATTGATTTGTTTTGCGAATCAAAATGCAACACACTATAAACTTCTGTCCTTGTCAGTTTCATGTAATGTAGGGGACAAACTAACTTTTACTTTATTTGTTTCATTCTACTTCCACTCGATTCCTTACATTTTTCAACCAGATATGTCGGTAAAGAAGTTAAACTTCAAAACAAGTTATTGTTGCAAGTTCTCGTGGCTTTTGATGTGGAAATTGTGGTGTGAATGCAGCTCTAAATGCTAATAATCCGGTAAATTGTTGAGATATGAAACCTGCGCCGCAACGGCGCTGGAGGCGTCGGATGCCAACACCATATAACAAATGTTTGTGTTGGACAAATGAATAAAACGAAAACAATTCAGTTTTGAATAATATTAAATACTATCAGCATTTGGATTTTGCCGCTCCGTAATCCGGGATTTGTGTTCATGCTGTATTTTAGTTAATCGCATTTGATTAATTATATTAATAATTACGTTAATAGCGTTAAGGATCACAGAAACTATAATTGTGGTCTTATTAATTAAGGGGGAGGTTTGTTGACTCCCCTCGCCTACTTTATTACACGAATTGGACTACTTATGTTTGATTTTTTTGCGAAAAATAACGATCCTCTATTGTTATTTAGATTTCTTATTGTGTGTTTGTTAGTTTAATTATTATATAATAATTTATAAAAAACATCGAAAAAAAGCTAACACAGATTAACGGGCTAATCTATATATTATATATAAATATTAAGAGCACTGTGGTTGGAACAATAAAAATAAAAGAATAGTTACTTCTTACCACAACAGATTTATTCAGTGGATGTACATTTCGAGAGCTAAGCTCCCATCTTCATAGCAAAACACTAAACTAAAAGTTTAGTTTAGTGTTTTGCTGAAGATGGGAGCTTAGCTCTCGAAATGTACATCCACTGAATAAATCTGTTGTGGTAAGAAGTAAGTATTCTTTTATTTTTATATATTATATATTCATTTGTTTCATTTGGATGCTAAACAAATAAATCGAAATTTTATTAAACACATATGTTGGGTTGCAGAAAGGATTGTCAAATAATTTGATTTGACTGACCTATTGTGACCATACGTATTCCTTCATAAGAAAAGCATTGCAGAATTTTACATTGATTCTGTCCGAAAAATACTTGATCGATTGAAACAAAATTTGTCGTAAACTATATATATCTATTTAACATAGTTTTTGGTAAATTTTGCACTTCCAAACAACATTTGTCTACGCATTTTGATCAAAATTTTGTTTGAAAAGCGATCTTTTTCTATATAGAGTACAATCTAATAATCTAGATGGCAGGCACTATCACAACAACATTAGACTGTTCCTGCATGCATAAAAACTGTAATTATATGATCAAAATCTAAGGTCATTGTCAAATCAGATTTTTTGACAATGCTTTCTGCAACCCAGCATTACAGTTATAAAGTCACTATTTCAATCATTTTTTAACTTCAAAAAAAAAGAAAGCTACACAATTCGACGCATTTTTTTATATTCTGCGATATCTCCGTCAATTGTGAATTGATTTTTATTATTTTTTCTCTATTTAATAGACCATATCTTCAGCGCGGTCCCACATAAATTTGACTTAAATCGCTTCGGTTGTTTTTTTTTTCGATATGTTTAAAGTTTAGTAATCGAATATCAAAAAAGAAGTCGGTTATAATTTAATAACGTGCAAACTACGTATTGCAAATTCACTAAAAAAATGTTTAATCTCTTTCAAACAAGGCACTAAAAGGAGGAGAATAATACAATTTTGAAGTGTACGCCAATTTAATAAAAACAAATAAGTATGTAAAAAAAATAGTAATTAAAATCTCTCCGATCTCAAAATTTTATTGTTTTCCTCCTTTTAGTGGCTTTTTTGAAGGAGGTTAAATTTTTTTAAAAGTTTTTTATATCAATAACACACTCGGCTGTCGGAAATGAAAATTAGACATACTGTCGGTAATTAATTAATTAATTAAATTGTTCAAAACTAATTTGAGAAACACCCTCAAAATGCATTAAATTAAAAAAAAAATTTATCACACAACTTTTTTTCACATTCACAGAACACGACAAAATAATTTTTTGGCACATTTAATCGTTAAATTATCTTAAATTACGAGATAATTACATATAAATAACATGTTTTGAAACGCCACTCCACTAATATGAATCACCATAGAGAACACAAAGTCGTTAATGCCTTTTATTCCACACGAATATTTAAATTAGTTACTGAGTACGTTCTATCGTACGTTCAATCAATTGTCCTTACCTGACTGGTTCAAAATATCAGTCTGGGAGTGCAACAGACAAACAACCGGATCAAGACTTATATATCTTCTTATTTAAGCGTTGGTTGACAATTTTTTGCTACGATGAGCAGGAAAATTAATATCAAATTAAATTTTAAGAGTTTTTAAATTGGCCTCCTCTTATAATATCGCTCTCGTATTAAATTATATGCTCAGTAATCGTTTCACGATGTTTACATCAGGTCTATTTTAAAACCGTTTACCGGACTTTTTTCAGGACGTTCATGTTTTCAAAATATTGGATTATCTTGCCTTGTCAAATGTACCTACTCAATTTTAGTTATTATTATTAAGATATTAAACAAAATTACTATTTAAACAATGTCACTGTCGGAACACAAATCCAAATTTTCCACTTACCAATTATTCTACAGTGATATATCAAAACATTCAACATTTCTCACAATAAAGAATATTTGCAACAGTATGCAACCGCCGCGATAGTGGAAAACGGGTTCATATCGCGATAGTAATATTGTTTGAATAGTATTTTTTCTAAGATGGCATTATAATTGCAACTATGTGTGTTTCGTAATATTATAGCAAACTATTAGTTATTATTTTTATATTAACAAACTTACGTTTTTGTGACCGTAACGTAACCATTGTTATTAATATTAAGATCTTTTTACACGCCGAGGAAGGGTATTGGGTTTTTTATCCGACTACGGTAATGTTAATTGATCTATGTATGTGGATATGTGCGGATGTTACGATTTGGAACTGGAACGGATAAACCGATTTAGACAAATAAGATATGGTTAAAATAGTTTTGAACCTTTCGAGTGTACCAGGATATACAACCTTGCGAATATTCCAATATGACGGTCAGGAGATAATGTCTTTTTACCCGACTATTTTTTATATTTTCAAACATTTCAAGCTCACCATGCTTGAGCATAAAGACGCACAAGTAATTGTCTGTATCTCTTCTGGTTTAGTACTTTAAAAGTTGTATTCATTTAAATTTTTCCAAAATTTGCGATAAAATCTTCGAATGATTATAACTTCTCAACCAAAAGGGATGCAGAAATTTTCTTCTGCTAATTGGAATTGACGTATTTTTTCTACAAAGGTCCTCAATTAAAAAAAAAGAAGTCTCTTGATTATTATTAAGGCACATCTTTTAAAAAAATGTGATTTTTAATGAGTGTCTAAGTCTCAGAAATTTTCAAATTGACCGTATACTAAAAACACACTAATTCCAACGAGCACAAACAATGTCTGCATCTCTTCTAATTTAGATCCATTTAAAATTACCCAAAATTCGCGATCAAACTTTTCAAACTCATCATGCTTGGGCAAAAAGATGCGCTGGTTTAGCATTTTAGAAGTATTATCCATTTAAATTTTCCCAAAATTCGCGATGTAATCCTCGAATGTCCATAACTTCTAAACCAAAGATACAGAAATTTCAAAAATATATTAACGCCATATTTTTATTTGTTTAATCGGTTTTTTAAAACATCATATAAACATAGTCGAAATAACCCAATTATTTTTTATATAATAAAACAAGAGAGTCCAATTATATTGTTGTTTATTGGATGATTGGGTGTTTTGTTAATTTTTATTTTCTGTGCCAATTATGGACACTAACGAGTGCCGCGTTCATTTGTTATACCTACTACTGATACGTCCGGAAAGAAATTAAATTAAACAAAGACCATTAATGTGTGTGTTTTTTTTTAATCTTAAAGCTATTTATGCAACAAGAAAATGTCGGAATCATTGGAGATACTACAGAATCTCGGATCATTTTAAAGAATGCATTTCGGGATAAGAACATTATTTTTTTTGCAGATTTAATGACATTAAAACTAAGTTTTTTTTTTATTTTTTAACGGGAAATTGGACAGTTCAGTTTTAATATAGTAAACTAAATTAAAAAATTGCGACGTTTCGTTAAATCTTTTTAACTTCTTCGGGCAGAACTGAAATGATTAAAAATACAAATTAGTTAATGAAATAATTACAATTTTTTTAAAATAGAATTGAAATAATACCTTTAATTAGTTAACCATAACATTAATAAAATTTAGATATTTAATAATACATATATTTACTTCAATAAATATTAAATAGTAAATATATAAATAAACTGAAATTATGTAATTTTTTTTTTAAAACAAATTTCAAACAAATACTAAATATTGAAAATTAAAACTAAGGTAGCTTAAAGTTTCTCAAAAATAAAAAAAATCCAATACTGAGGTGCACGTGTCTTTTACTAGAAACACAGTTAATTTGAAAAATATTTCACTTCCAGAACTCGCGCTGGTTGAGTTATCTGTTACTCCACAATGCTGTAAGTGAACAACATTTGTTTCTCTCTTATACAATAGTGCAGAGTGCTATATTTTGGTTCAGAAATTTCACCACTATGGAGTAAATAAATCAACTAGCGCGAATCTAGGAATTTAAGTTTCGTCAGTGACATTTAACATTTTTTTAAATCTAGCTTTCTGGCGTCAGTGGCAACAAAGGTTGTTTGATAACTGTAACGCACTAATTGAAGTGAATTCATATTTAACATTTATTATTGTTTAAGTTTAAGCGTCCGCCTTTTCTATCATCTAAATTTACCTTTTAATCTTAAGGTAAGCACTCGGTAAATTTTGAACTATGGTCGCAAAATTAATTTTTGTACTGTTTTTTTTTTAATAATCAATGCTTCCGCACAAAGCCATTAGCTTAAAAAAATACATTAAAAAATTACATGAGATATTGTGCAACAAAAAATTAATTAAGATATAATATAATAACATAGCTGTGATTAGCATTGAGCTTTACAAAATGTGGTTGGTTGCTTAAAAATATCAAAAAACATATATTTTTACTCTAAAAATTGAACCAAAAAACATGATATTCGTTAATATTTCTTTACAACACGTCGTGAAGTTTCGAATTACGGGAGGGCAGATTAACATTTTGACGTTTTTTCTTTACAAACTTATGTTAAAAATATTAAACTGTCCAATTCCCTACGATTTCAACTTCATTAAAATACGGACACGAATTTACTAACGTTAAAAATATTGACAAATCCTTTTTTTCGAATAATTTTTTTTTGTAAAACTTATGCTAATTTTCTCGTTTTTATCTGATTTTAAATAGTTTATTTAGACCAAATAAACTGAAAAAACTTAGCTAAAATTCATATGGGAAGAATGATACACATTTCTAGTTCATTTTGAGGCATAACCGTCAAAGATTGAATAAGTTTTTTCACAGAGATTTCCGACACATCAGTAAGTACATTATGCATACACACACAAATTCAACTGCATGTAAGCTATGCGGGTGAAAAAGGAAACATATTGAACAGCTGGTACTTAGTAACGTTAACAAAATCATGCATTTGATAGTTAGATAACTGTGCGTCAATGACTTATTGCTAAACGTGAATATTTTTTTCTGCCGTAAAAGACTAATTTGCGTGGGTTAAGTTATGTAATGTTTATTTAACTTTTGACATCGTCTACATTATTTTCTATATGTGACTGGCATGAAAATTGCTTCAACTAATGGAAACAAATATACGTGTAATTATCTGCTCTCAGTGACCTGCCCCGATTTCTTAATACAAATATGCAGGCTGCCCCGAGAGCAGTGGCGGATTTACAAATTTGCCGCCAGTAGGCTATTAAATTTTTGCCGCCCCTACTGACCTCTGAAATTCGATACCCTAGTTCGCAATCATATTAAGAACGAAAACGACTGCGCAAATACGTTGTACAAAAAAAATATTTAAGTATTGAAACATATTACACGCTAATTGATTTGTGTGAGTGGACCTAGTAACATTTAGGTACATGGAGAAAAAAATTATAGAAATTATTAATAAAAAAAATTAGTAAAAATTACTAAATTTAAATTGCAGTATTGAAACGCTGTAGGAATATTTAAAAAAATCATGATCACAAAAGTATATTTTACAGAGCGTTTAGTAATTTTTTCATATACAGACGCTAGAGTGTTCAGTATACTGTACAGTACTAAAATATTGAAATTTTTGTTAATTTTCGAAACTCGTTTTCTCTATGTATATAATAATGTTTTTTTAGTGTATTTGCCATATGGCAACATACACTATTGGCGTCGGTCGGATGGCGGGACCTAGGGGTCGGACCAAAATTTCTCGACGTTTCATAACCTCCTAAACACTTTGGCACCATTTTTAAAAATGTTTATATATATACATTTATATATATATATATATATATATATATATATATATATATATATATATATATATATATATGTGTGTGTGTGTGCGGGCAATAACTTTCGAAAGAGTTAATTGATTTTAACGAAATTTGGCCCACGTGTTGAAATCCATCACCGCAAGAAGCCTATTTAAAATGGGCGTAATCGGGCCATTTTAAGGGTAGTTTTTAGGGGTTGAAAAACGTTTTTGGGCCCCAAAATACCGAAAAAATTCTCAGAATCGTTTCAAAATTGACATTTAACCCTCTAGTAGTAATTAAAAAGTGTCCCTAAAATTTTAATAAAATCGGCCCGACAGGACCGGACTTACAAATTTTATGAAAACACTACTTTGCAGATAGTGAATTATTTACTGAAAGTTGTATATAATTTGGTATAGAAGTTCGATTGATAATAATATTGCAATTAAGAAAATAATTGTTATTTTAATGGGTGTATTAAGGAGTCAATTTTTTATTTTGCCCAAAAACCAACATAAGTTCGCATAATAAAGCCACACTGCCTGTATTATCAAATACACTATATTGTCGGCAGGGTTTTGGCACCGCGACCCGGGTTTTTTTTATTTCTGTAAGACAAAAATTTTTGGGCCAAATCTGCCGCCCTAGGCTTCAGCCTACTCAGCCTGCTGGTAAATCCGCCACTGCCCGAGAGGAAGCTTCTAAACATCAGGGGTGTATTCCGTAGATCATTTTAAGCAAAAAAAAAAAAAAACGAACTAGCGTGGAGAGGGTTCCGTACCATTCCGTGTTCTGTGAGAACTTTGAGAATTAGGATTTTCGTTTATGTTTTCCTGTAAACTATGAGTGAGGCTCTATATGTCCTATTTTTTCAAAATTTTAGGCGCAATACTTTCGGAGATAAAAGTGGAATCTCGATTTTCGTCTATTTTCTTTAATATCTTTTAAATTATGCGTTTTAAAAGTATGAAAAAGGTATATGTATTTGTATTTCTTATAACGAACCCTTTTATTTGATACGTCACATGATATACTTGCAAAATATATTTCTTTTTAATTTCTTAATTTGGCCCCCAAAATTGTAATTAGTTTATTTGCACTATACGTCCGTGCGTGGGTCATCTGGCTCTATATGCGTACTAAATTTCGAAAAAAATAAAGGTGTGACAGACAAACACGAGAGGGATCCTATAAGATTCCGTATTTTCATCGGAAATACGATGCCCTCCTTATAATATGGGCAAATACAAAATTACATATTTTATTTCTAAGTTTCTCATTCCGTCGAATTTCGATGGGGCCAATCTAGCAGCATATAAATATTTGATGTTATGTTCGTGCTAAAAATGAAATTATACTTGTAACTTTTTGGTGATAAAAATAAAAAATCTAATGTTATACTTTAATACGTTATTTGAAATTTCAGTACAGAACTCTGCAAGGAGGACGTATTAATTCTTAGTAAAATTACAAAGTTGTATAAAACTTTTTTACTTTTTTTCAGTTAAAAGTTTTTGAAAACTTTTAATTGAACTTTATAACTTCAGTTCGAAATCTAAAAAAAAGTTAGTGACCGTAAGATAATATTTTATCGCTTTATTAATAACAATGTTTACGAAATGGCTAATCATTACTTTTATCCTAATAAGTGGATTACACAAATATTAAAATTAATCGAAAAATGTTCGATGAATTATGATCAGTCAGTTACTTACATTTGCGGGTTTTATTTATTTCTATAGCTACAGATAATATAAAGTTTTGTTTAATAAACGGTAAATGTCTCAGTTGTCTAGCGTCTATAATCTACGATCTCTTTCTCACAAGTTCAAGGTTTGTTTAAAGTTAATTTAAAGTCTGTTTATACTAATTACGATTCACCGAATTTTTATATTCATACAGTAATCTTTCTTTAATTCGCCACCCGTCGAACATTCTATTTCGCGATTTTTAACTAGCAGAAGGCATAAAAGACCACGCACATTTATCAAGCATTTCATACTTACTTCAAAACTTTGACTTGTGAAATTATATTTTTAAATCAAATAGTAAAAAAGTTTTATATAAAACCTATTTGTCTGCGATGTATCTATAATTACGGTAAGACAGGGGGGGGGGCTAGTAGTGAGCAAAAATGTAAATAATTCTAGGATCCCACACGCGATTACTGCATGAAATTGGTGCATAGTCAGAAATTTATTTTGGATTATTTTGCTGCCAAATTAAAATCTACTTGACCGAAGCCGAATTGGGAAACTATAAAAATATATATATGTCTGCCAGTTCCAAACTGACGCAATTGTGATTTCAATGGAACTTGTGTTGGAAACAAAATGATGAAGCCAATAAATAAACAAGAATTCAGTTATTAAATAAATTGTATTTCAATTCTGCAATGCAATCGATGTGAACTCTGTTCCCTGTATCCGTTTACATTTTCCACAATATCAGTATATGCAGCTTACGTAAAGCACTACACAGTTCATAGAACAATTTAACACACTGAAAGATTCGTTTAAATAGTGTAAGTTAAACATTTTCTTACACTTGCAAATAGTTTAACCTTTTCAAACACAGATTTGTTTGGGATTTACGCTTAGAAGTTTGGGACGAAACAAAATAGATGATTTATAGAGTTGAACATAATTAATTTCGGGTTCTATCCTGCAACTATCAATCTGAACGTCTTCATAGGGTTCTGCTCTATTTACTGTAATTACGTTATTTGTTCTGTCTTATTAATATATTGTTCTACGGAGTGTTCTTTATAAAAAAAAACTTGCAGTCAAGCGTTTCATTGCCCAGGCTTCTCGTGATTTTGCATAATTCTCACTTTAACATGATCAATGCCAATTGGTAAGCGCCAAGCACTCATGAATTTAGGTACTTGTAAAGATCTTTATGTCGACCTATTGAACAAATCAAGAACAAATCAGATGGCAACACAGTCGCTTCATTCCTGAAGCAGCAGCTTAGCCAGAGGAAATCTTATTTTTCCTTCTCCTAGAAAATTTTCTAGCGGCACACAATATAACATCTTACGAATTAACTCCAGTCTAAGATATGTATGTTTGGGGGACAGGGGGGTCGTAAAAATGTTTACAGATGAAAAATTTAAATTTACGTAATATGACTGATTTTTTATCCTACTAACAGTTTCTGTTTTGTTTCAGAAATTGTAAAAGATGAAGAAAATTTAACTATCAGTGAGAAATACGGGTTTGACGACACATCTTTATGGTAAGTTTTTCACAATTACATTACGAGTATTTACGTTAAGTCATGACGATTCTACATTTTCCCCTCCTGCACTTTATTGCTTTCAACCTTCGCCCTTCTGCAACTGCAGTGAGTTGAATTCCACAGTATGTTTAGTTTAAAGTTTGAATTAAGAAGAAAAAAAACGCCAATCATTGCTGGAGTTTGTGTTATCATCTTTGGTCCTAATCTTGGTTTAATTTTGTTAATGCTCATTTATAGTTCATACTAATGACATAATGACAGAATATGGTTCTCAGTATTAGGATGACTATAGCACGAGCGAGCCAACAGGTCACGTGACCTGGCCGAAACACGGATTGACTGTGCTATATTAAGCCATTTTATATGCAGTGTACAGCTGTCAGCTGCTTCTGGACACAGTGTACAGCTGTCGGCTGCTTCTGTATAGAGTGACCGCGCAGGCGCTACACACGAAGTGTCCACCACTCGCGGCCCAACATGGCGGCGATTGGATGCATTGGCCACACTAACAGTAGTCTCTCTACTCAGTATACATATAATTGGACACTTCTCGCTGATGCCAGCGACTCGATGTAAGGTCTTACCAAAGAAAATTTTATTTTTGCCCCTGATAAAAGTCTGTTTCTCACAGCAATGTTCAAACTCCCTCCAGCGGCCAGCCTGACTTGTATTGTTTTTGGAAAGCGCACCAGTAATAATGTTTACACATCAAAAAAGAAGGGACGGCTCTCCTGTTAAGTCACCGTTTCCATCATGAATAACTCCGTATAGACGCTGACTTGACGAAAGTTTGCTGTATTTTTTTTATCTGTTTGATAGTGAGTCATAAATAATGACGGCAAAGTTTTAAAATGTTCTGTCAAAGCAAAAAAGTGTCAGGTTACATAGGACACCCGGCACTCGTTTGTACACAATAGGGTAATAATGGGATGTGATAGGATAGGTATAGTTATTATATGCACTAGTTGTTGTTCGTGCTTGCCGTCGGCAAGAAGACAATATATTTTTTTGGGTTTATTAACTTTCATTTATTAATTATTGGTAATATTAACTTTAATTAATCTAGACAAGCGGTAGCATGTCAAGCCAAGTTCATCAAGCTAACAGAACTGGCGAGCAGCACCGTGTGTAATATTAAACGAACCATTTGGAGCTACTTTGACCCCCTCATAACTCAAAAACTATTTCACATAAACATGTCAAATTTGGCTCATATATTGAGACTTGCGAGATACATTTGTGCTCCAAATTTCATAAACACGCTTCAAACTGTTATTTAGATATTAACGTCCAAAAATCGTCATTTTTATCACTGACCTATAGATCAAAACTCTAACCCACTTCCAGATGACCTAGAAAGTTCAAATTTGACATCCAGATAGGTAGTTGGATGAATACAAAGGAATAAATCCGAAACTAGCAAATTTTTATCATTTTATTATAATTTTTCAGTTAATTGATTCTATTAGGAACACTTACTTATAGTGCCCGTAATGTAAGAATCAGCAATCTAAATTGATGACAGCCGGTCTTTCTGTGGATTTTAAGGTCTTCAGGTGAATATATAACGAGTGGAATATCACCTTTAATTTTTGTTAGTCCATACATATCAGTTTTAGTACTTATAACTACTTATAACTAAGAGTATAGTCGACTTTCGTATTTATTACGTTATTAATTGGGATTTAGTATTAATTATTATTGCAATATGTATAGCGCACATTAGTGTAAGATCATTACTTATAAATTAAATTTCTGTACAAAAAGTAATGATATCCCATCAAAAACATAAATGTGAAATGAGAGCCAAGTTCAATATTATGATATATGCCTTGGTTGTTGACTTCAACGACAAAAGAAGTGAGATCTAAATGGGTGCCAAGTTCAATGGTCAGTCCTAAAATTTATTTATAACAACATAAAATATATTATAACAACTTAAAATATCATTTTTTCTTATAACTTAGGATAATATATAGAAGCCTAAGGTCTGACTTGGCTATTTTCATATATGAATTATATTATAGCCTTCGCAAGTTCTAAAGCTGTAAGCTCTTATTTTATTCTTCCGAAAATTTGACTTGCTGGTAGAAACTGTGTTTTTAGGTACTTAATAATAATTCGTATATGAAAACTAGCCAAGTCAGACCTTATAGGCTTCTATATATTATCCTAAGTTAGGGTGGGAGCACAATTTTTTCCGTTTTTTTCTTTTGGTGATCGAACTAATAAAATATAAAAACACTAATAATAAAAAGTAAAAAATAGAGAAAATATATAATTTTAGCTATCCTATACTGGCATGAGTCAATCCAACGACACCTGCGATCTCTGTGCTAACCTCTTCGAGTAGCCATTTCGTTACAAGTGCACTAGAAATAAGAAAAATCATGTAACTAAGTCAAGACTGACACTTAGATAAAAATTAAAAATAAGCGCGTCGAGTTTACTCTCCTGTTTTTAAAGTCTATTAAAAATGGTTCATACATGAGTAAGTCAGTCGGTTCTATATAAGTACATTGAAGATATAGAAGCATTATAGCAGTGTCTATAGCAATAGCATTATGATAAATCGTCTGACAATGAGCAGTAAATAAACACAATCCATTTATTTAGAGCGACAGATGAAACTACCCTCTTGTTCCGCACATAATATGATCGACCCACACAAGTCAAAATAAAACATCCATAAAAATCCGGTGACGTAACCGGGCTGCGACGACCATCGTGGCTGGCGTGGCGCGGAGGGATCGGGAAGGAGCGCGAGAGCTCTGATGGATGGACGTACGGACGGAGCGACGCGGTGGGATGCGACGGGACTGACTGGTGGCCGACCACCACACCCACTGGCGCAAATCCGCGATCGCTTCACCCGTGAAACAAGAATGTGTTAACGTTACCTACGCCGCAAAGCCTAGGGCTTAGCACACGTCGATTTGCGCAAATTGTTTTATCACATAGTAATCGAATGCCATTCAAGTGGAGTGGTCTTATGCATCTGATGCTATTTTCAACTTTAAATCTAGATTTAAGGCTGTCGGAACGCTTGAATTTAAGTCACACTACTAGGCTAAAAATGCTGTTACAAGGGTGCCGCTGTCAGTTGATTACTTTAACTTTTGGAAATATTTTGAAGATTTAAAAAACTTTTCCGAAAAAGGAAGAGTCACTTTAGGTTTGTGATGGAACAATTTTGTGAAATAAGTACAAATATGGTCGTAGTGAGAAATTGAAAACGTGTGTTTTATGGCACAATTAATGCCAACTTTTTTTAGTAATTCGTACATAAATTACAAAAGTAGTCCATTAGAAACCTAGATTTGTCCTTTATCTTCCTTAAGGAGAAAGAATTTTTGCAAAATGTTGACGAATAAGTCTACAATCAACTATCAGCGGAAGCCCAATTTTTGGCTTAAATTCAGAGTGTTTCGACAGTCTTAAGAAGGCCATTTGTTTTTAACCGACTTCAAAAAAACGTTATACAATTCGACGCGTTTTTTTATATACCGATTTGAAAAGTTTCGACGCCATTTTGCTTAGAATATTGGTGCCATATAGTTTTTCTTAAAATCGGTTCATTTACTAAATAGAGATCCCAAATGATATTTCTAAATCAAAAAATTTGAAGCTGAAAGTCGTATCAGATACCCAAACTCTTCAATTCAAAGAATAAAATTCACACTACCATGCACGACCCCTATAAAATAACTGATTCACATGCATGATTACAGGTTTGTAAAGTGACTCATTATGCACGAGTGCGGTAAAGTAAAACAAAACTGGTAGTAAACTGTAGTAAATTTGTGTTTGTCTATCATTAGAAGTGCAGTTTGAACTGTCAAAAAAATTGAAAATGCTGTGAAAACCAGCTAAGTTATGGAAGGTACGTGTAAAAAATACTATATAAATATGCCTCGTGCGTAATGATATTACGAATCGTGGAACTGTTAAAATTCGCTGGCGCTCGTTTTAAATATAATATCACTGCTCGTCGGAATATAAGCTCGGTATAAAATTTACTATTACGCAAAACATGCATGTAAATCGGATCACTGGTTCTCGAGTTATAAGACAGACGGAGAAAGATGTTGCGTTTTGTAATACATCTTTATTGATTCAAATCAATATAGATTTGTGTGATTGCCAGCCCTGCACGTCGACACAACAACAAACACCGTCTCTCTGGCCTCTTTACTTAAAACAGCTCACTAATGGCCCCAGTGAAATAACAACAGGAAGGTGTATGACAAGCGGGCGCCGGCGTCCGGTGGGAGGTGGGACGAATGAGGGCGCGTCTCTCCCGTTCTATATTATACGAAATGTCTCAAATCGGTGATTTTTAATTTCAATGCCATAGAAATATTCGACGATAATTTGCTAGGATTACGAAGGTTTAAAAAATGTTTAGGAACATTATTATTGAACTAAAACTGCTTTTAGCACCTTCATAGGGTAAAATTAATTCTTGAAATTGAAAATGTAACGAACGTGTCGCAATGTACGTATAACATATACTTTAAAAATCGGTGGTAAGTTGGCGACGGAGTAGAATAAGTACTCGAAACTAAAGGTCCTAGGTTCGATTCTGTCGTTCGGTGTCATTATTACTTTTTAATACAATTATACCGGTTTTTCTTCTGTAGTGTGTAGTGTAAAATGCACAGTCTTTTTCTCAAATTTTTGTTTGGAAATACTTACACAATTATGTAACCTCAAGGCTGTCTAGTGAGCGTAAAAAGCAATGTTTATTGGATCGCTCCGTAAACAATCGTCAAAATTTAATTTTTGAGCCATCAGGTATCTATAATTTATATCTTTCTCATTCCAATCAGTTAATGTTTCTCTACTTTGACGAAAGCTTTGACATTCGTATACTTTACAGCGAGGTAGTGGGTTTTAAAGCAGACTTTTTTTTCGATATGTTAAATTATCGTTTTGAACAGGTTTTACTAATTGTAGTTAATGGAGCTAATGAATATCTTGTATCTAAGATACTGTTTTGTATCTTAGAGATCTATTTTTGATGTGTGAACATCTTTACAAAAAAACAATACTTATATCTCATGCGTTAATTCACCAAAAAAAATTTTCACAAAAATTTCGAATAGTCTTTATAATTGATGTCAAGTTGATATATCACATTTTTCGAAAAAAAAATGTTTGTCGATCTACCTGTCTGTTTGCATCGAGGAGCATATGGAGCGCTAGTCTGAGTTACGCGAGCTAAATGAGGATAATTGCGCTAACAATTCCGTCTTTATTCAATAACATACAACAAGATGAACCAGAAAGAGACGTATACGTGTATTGTGTTTATCGTCTTCTCTTTCCTGTCGATTTGTCTGCGCAGTAGTACATTAGTACCTCGTATCTAGAACTCATTGTTTGAGAACTACTACATCAATTTTGACAAAATCATTCTTAATCGTTATAGTAGCTTGAAGTCTAACTTAAAATTTAAGTTACAAATCATGTTAAATCATTAGGAAGCAGCAGATTTCCGCTATGTACGAATCGAGAGGGAGAAAATCAGGGGTACTTAAATAAATAAAACTACAAATCAGAGAAAAAATATGTTTATATAAAAGTTGTCGAGAATTTTATTCTCTATAAGATTGATCTAAACCATTTTTTACTAAAAATGAATCGATACTAAGAAATTCGTAAAAAAAGTTTTTCACCTCCTTTCGACTTCTGCTAAAAATGACTCGGCTAAAAACTATATTGCGAAATATTCTTTTTATTAATAAATTGCAAAGAAATACATTGCTTTTATCGTAAAATTGAAGATGAATTATTAAAAACTAATGAAAAGCAATCCTTTAATTTTAACGCGTATTCTGAAAGTCATCCAAAATATATTTGAGATGGGGTGGGCCCAAGAGGGAAAACCGGCGACTTTTGCAAAAATGTCTAAAGATGTTCCACCGTCTGTGAAAAATCTATCGTTTTGGGTATTATCTTCGATATAAAACCTTCATTGACTAGGGTATAGTAGGTACCTATGGTGAAGGTTTTTGAGAGATAGTTTTTTTTTTGTTTTGTGCGTCGAATAAGTCTATTAATTCATATTTGTGTCTGATCGGTAACGGTAAGTTTTGTTTGTCCAGTATTAGACCAAACGTGAGATAGTTTAAAATAACAATACTTAGTTCTATCAAATATCCAGCCGGGTGAAATGTTTTCGAAGATTGGTTTTTTATTTTAGGTAAAATGCGTTCCGTACATTATGGAAAAATAAAGTGACTTGCTTCTGGAATAAAATATAAAATTTATTACCAAATTATGCCATAAACACTTAACTAAGTGAATAAGTCGCAAATAAAACATTTTTCTGGAGTTTCGTCAACAGAAATAACTTGGGTCAGGACATTTCTGTTCACAGAACAGAGCTTTAGCAAACATTTTATGTCGGTTACAGGTCTCTGTAACATATATAGTGTTGTCCAGCACTATTCTTTGAGTCTCGAGGGAATCGTTGAATGTTTACAGAATATATTATTTACGGTAAACACCACTTCGTTGCGAATCTGCCGAGGAACGTTAATCTGAAGAACCCAAATAATTCTATTAAAATTAAACACACATTTTGACGTCACAATATTACCTAACTTCATATCCATGTATGGAACTGACATTTAACAACACTTTAGAGAATGTTGATTATACAACTGGCATGTCAGGGGCGTAGAAAAACAATTTTTTTAAATCTTTTTTCCATTTTAATTTAGAAATACATTGCTGAATATCCAGATTTTTTTATCAATTTCGAGTTGTAATCACTTTCCAAAAATTTTGTATTGGAACATCAAAAGACAAACCATTTTTTTGTAATTTTTGTAGGCATGTTGGTACCTAATTTATGTCATAAATCAACTTTTTAGTGACATCTTATTCACTTAGTTGCTGTTTTATTTTTTTTCTTGACAAATACTTTCATTGAGTATTTGATCTATGATACTTTCTCATTTTTTGAAGAAATTTTTTTTTCTTCGCATGGAACGTTTCTTTTGCTGATTGAACTAAGCTTGCGAAAACTTGTCCGCGGACCTTTTTGCTTCCACTGTTTCACTGGAAATAAAACTGGAACAATAGTTATAGGTATCCATAAAATTTGACTTTAACCGAACGCGCCAGCCATTCAGCTTTACTTTGTCGACAGTTAGATCTCGTGATGAAATCGGAACTACCTGAACATGTCAAGGTGCGCTCTAAGGAAAGTTGAAAACGTTTCCAACAGAGAACATAGTTCCTGGTACTATATACAGGTCCAGAACTATTAAAATCTAAAGCAGTATGACGTAGTTACAATGTGTTTATGTATGTACCATAAGCACTTCAATCATCGACTTAGCAATAATATGTCTTCTAAACAGAACGAACTAAGAAGAAGGTGCACTCAGCGTAGCGGAAGTGAATCCAGGATGCGACGAACCGTATACCGACCGAGCAATGAGCACTGAGCACTGGGTCGTGTTTCCATCTAGATTGTTCTATCTTAACGAGACTACGGTTGACATATTCGAATGTCACTTTTTAAGAAAAATGTCAGAATTTGAGATATTTTAAAAGTTGAGTACGTTGATAAAAAGTGAGTCAAAAGTGACGAAGATATTTAATTTTAATTTTCTTTTAGTGGGCTATAAACGAAACTAAGCCAAGATCTCTGATGCCACGCGGTATATTATAATATTTTCAGTCTTTCTGTCACTCATTACATATGATTCTTGTTGTCAATAGAAGTCAACTGTTTTCACGAACGCGCGAGAAATTCTCAAATTTAAACTTTTAAGTGACATAACTCTGTTGTTTTTAAAGATTTCAAAAATTCTTTTCCGTCAATTTTGAAATTTTTATGACTATAATTGAACGTACATTAAATAAAAAATAGCTGCTTTTCGTGCCTCTATAGCGGTCGTGAAATGACACATTTAACACTAGTGGTGTAAGGTTGCGTCAAGTAAAAAATACGTAATCTTTCCATAGTAAATCATAGTTCATGCGTGTCCGACCGTATGCGAATGCAGCGCAGCGTACTCAAAATTGAGCTGTCAAACATTTTGAAAATGTAGTGAAAATCAGCTGTTTTATAGGGGATACGGTGTAAAAATGCTATATATATAGCTCGTTTTTCACATAGTGTCATACTTCGTTGTGCACTAGACACCCACATAACTTACTATTTATTCTCACCTTTAGAAGATGTTCAAAAAATAAGCAAAAGCGATACGCCAAGGTTTGTCACCTGTATCGCTCGGACGTACATACAAACCAACTGGCAACTGCTGTTCGCACTGTTCAGGTACAATGTCAGAACTTATTATGATTCGAATCAATCGAATCAACCTTCCGCTTTATAGAACAGAATCTCCTCTTTTCAAAAAGCTACAAGCTGAATGGATTTCGTGCGAAATTAAAGTAGATATAATTCCTTATATGAACGAAACTTTGCTCTGACGCGCAAAGCGATAATAGAGCACACTACCGCTACCGGTGTGTGCAAAATGAGATATTATTGTGGCGCTATTACCGTCACTGTCACTCGTTATTTGAGAATGAAAGTATATCAAAAGTTTTATATATAAAGTTTTGGAAGCGGTGCTTAAAGGGTTCGAATACGAGTTCGTTGGGGCGAAGATCTAGGATGGGCAGACTGCAGAGAGGATGGCGTGTTACGGATGGACGCACGGGCCGCAGCTAGCGACTGCTAGAACGACGCACCGCGCCTTTACACAGACCCGCGCCCGTAGCGTGACCTGCGCCGAGATATATAACGTGTTCGTGCCAAAAATTATATCTACTTTGTACATATAGACTTTGAATGACTTTTTATTTACTTTTCAAAAGAGAGTTAGAGCTAAACTGTATATTTATTCACTGGCTGCGTTGCAGAAAGAATTGTCAAGAAAACTTGATTTGGCAATGACTAGATTGTGACCACACTTATTTCCCCATTAGAAAAACATTGTAGACTTTTACATCGATTCTGCTCGAAAAATAATTAATCGATTGAAATTTTTTTTTTAAGTAAAACTTCTTTTGGCATGATAACTGATTCTTGAGATGTAATTACGAATGTACGTATACTATATAAAAACCGGCTATAGAATATATTTACTAAGGTGGCGGCGAATACAGCTTACATCCAATAGTACGTTCCTTTGGCCCGAGCAAAGATCGAACTCCCAGCGTTTTTACACAAAAAGACCGTTTTTATAGCTATTTATTAGAGCCTCCTATCCGCTCTCATGCTGACAATTTCATATAGCGCCATCTCGTAAATTTTTGTGGTACTTGTCTTGTTGCCGACGGATTATAGTCAATTGTTACCTCAAATTTTTGTGAGATGACGCAATATGATATTATCCGAATACGAATATGTTCGGATTACATCCAATTGTACCTTCCATTGGCTCGAGCAAAGCTCGGTCTCCCAGCGTTTTTACATAAAAAATCCGTTTTTTATAACTATTTATTAGAGCCTTCTATTCGCTCTCATGCTGACAATTTCATATAGCGCCACTTCGTAAATGTTTGTAGTACTTGTATTGTTGCCGACGGATGATAATCAATTGTTACCTCAAAATTTTGTGGAATGGTGCTACATGATATTATCCGAATACGAATATGTTCGGCTTACATCCAGTCGTACCTTCCATTGGCCCGAGCAAAGCTCGGTCTCCCAAGTACTTGGTATTTAAACGAGTTATCGTAGAATGTCTGCAGGGTTTTAAAAGACACTGTATATCGAGCACATTGTATAATTTTGTAAAATATAACTGTACTAGTATATGTTTAGATAATCTACTCCAGTTTTCCAGTCAGCTTGCCCACCCTTGTGCTGCGCTGTAGTGGATACATGCGGTAGTTGAGGATAAAATATTGTCATAAATTATAGTACACCGCGTAGGTATCTAAAAAACATCGTAACTTGTAACGCCACGAAAAATAACGATATTGCGATATTATTTCAAACACGCTTCTTTTTAATTCCATGGAAAAAAGTCCTTCGGAGATTAAATTTCATTTTTACGGGTATTCTTTTGTTAGTGTATTTGCCATATGGCACATACACTATTGGCGTCGGTCAGATGGCGGGACCTAGGGATCCTTTTTGTTTTCCATAATATGGATTTATATTTTATACGGTAAATGCAAACTCAAAGCAAATCGAAAAAAGATCGATTTCTGAGAAATCGATTTTGTAGACCTCGATTTTTTTTGTGAATCGATTCATCAGATTTTGATTCAAATCGATTTAAAAAGCGATCTTTTTCGTAAAAAATCGCCATCATTAGTGTAGCCTGTTTCAGTTTTAATGCTACTCTATTCTGTCCAATATTGATTTAAATCCTACATGTCAAACGTGCCCGACATTTCCCTTTAGACCAATTTAATGTTTATAGGTTTATTCGTAAAACAATAGATAGAGTGTGTACAATTTCAAGTGGCCACAGCGCTACTATTGTTGTTTCGCTCGTTTTATATATTTCTTGTACTGGAAAGAGTGAGTGAGAACGTCATAACATGCATTCATGTCTCTATTGATTTTCGACAGACTCGGCAATAAAAATGAAGCTGTAATGAAAATGACGTAACTGATTTACGGTTAATTAAACTCTAAATGGGATAGATATAAACATTTATTGTGTAACAACTTGCGAATACACATGCTCATGTCAATTCAAAATGGCGTCAGCTCTAATGGCGTCCTTACAATGATTATTTAATATTTGGGCGTTCTTCCAGTAATACGTTGTCTGTAGGGTTGGATAATTCTCAAGTTTTAAGGTTTTCTATTTGTCTAATACTCATGTTTCTGACATTTGTTGCCATCACTTCTTCTAGACTCTTGCGATCGAATATTTTTTTCTCTTTTCAAGAAAAAGACATAGCCTGTTCAGTTTTATAACATTTGCAGAAAAAGACACGTGGGTGTTAGTAAGCTTCAGAAAACTCCGGTTTTTATTTTGATTTAGAAATACACGATAACCTCCTTTTTTGACGTTAATTATAAAGAAGACTGATCAGTGAGCGAAAATAGCGATCCGTACCCACACGAACTCGAACGGTGCAGCTAGTCTATACTAATATTATAAAGAGGAAAGATTTGTATTTTTGTGTGTGTGTATGTTTGTAATGAATAAACTCAAAAACTACTGTGCCGATTTAAAAAATTCTTTCACCATTAGAAAGCTACATTCACCCTGAGTAACATAGGCTATATTTATTGCTAGAAAATATTAGGGATCCTTACTAAAACTTTAGTAACGTAACCCAAGGTGTAAAAAAAATGCCATAAAACATCTTTCGTCGCATGCGCTGCGGAAACTATCGATGATAGAACAAAAGTATGTTCTACAATATTAAGGAACATATCAATAACTACAAAAAATTTCGCGATACTATATGTCCAACTATTATTATCGGTATGTCACAATAACCACTTTTTACATTTTAATAATCTATATAGATAAAAGACGACGTATACGTAATCTATGGACTCCAAACGGGTAGACAATTTTTGATGAAATTTTCAGACAATCTTTAGATTAGCCCAGCGGATGATCTTCTGAAGTTTGGTAGCGATCGGATCAACAGAATTTTTTAAATTTCTTTTTGGGAAATAAGATTTTTCTTCGATTTTTTAACATTCACAAATAAAAGCGATTGAATTCGCGCAAAGTCAATACACGTTGAGAATTTAATGATAATGATTCTCATCTTTTATATCCTACATATTACATTTACGCCCGGGCGAAGCCGGACTGGGCCGCTAGTATCGTATAAAGAGAGCATATCGCCATTGTTAGATATAAATATTGTAGAATATGTTGTCTTTCGAAGACATTTTTTTTTTGTGAAATAAAGCATTCTTTCTTGCGGAAATCTAGTTTTCCCAGAAGTTGGTCTCAAAGCGTATTACAGAATAAATATGTCATACATAATAGACTTCAGGACATCAGCTGTCTCTTATGAAGAATCAATGTATATACTATATATATAAATCAGTTGCTTGGTATGTTTTTGAATGTCAAGAATCTAGTGTACAGTTTCACGTAAAAGTATTCAGCTATAGCGGACACTCTCAATAACAATGCACATGTTATATTCCTGATAACATTTTTATTTAGGTATGTACTGTAGACTAGCCGCTATCCGCTACCCGCGACTCCCCCCAAAATTTGGTTTCAACCCGCTCATCCGTTTGACTGGTATCGGGTTCACAGACGAAAAGACCCAGAGACCGTTTCCAAAAATATGATTTTTGGATTCAGGGGATCTCAAAACGAAAAAAAATTGTAAAATTTTGAAAAGCGAATTTTGACCTAAATTAGACTATAGAGTTGGAATGGTAAAACATATCTTCTTAAACAATATTGATGAGATCCAAAAAAGTTGCAGACAAAAGTTGTTTAGTTTGAAGAGGGACATCGTTTGGAGACAAATACCACCCCTCATCTCCAACCTCTGCGCAGGGATGAGGATGACTTTGACATTTTTAATAGGAACACCTATTTTTTTATCACAAATCATGATTTTTCGATAAAAAATATGCAACATTTGTCTGAAACAATTTTTCATCCGATGCCTTCCTCAACCCCTAAAATGCATGTCTAAAATCGGTTATCCTGAAAAAAATTTAATTTTTGTGACGTGTTAAAATACTGAAATATTGTAAGTAAGCTTTGGAATTAATGAATAATTGTGTCAAAAATACTGACAGTGAATAAGTTATACTAAGCAAAACGTATAAAAAAGAAATATTAATTAGGAATATCCGAGAAAAGCTCGGTCTCCCAGGTACTATTTATTTAATTTCAAATACAAAATATTTACCAACCGTTGTTTACATGCCGTTCCCATAGCGACGCCATTATATTTAAAAGTTTTAGTTCTTAACTTGGCCGCCACTGGGAACATCGTATCGCCAGAAGTCTGGCGAATACATGTGAAGTTAGCTTTGTTAGTTTTAGGTCTATGGTTTTCAGTGTATAACTTGTGACTAATATCATACATGTTTAATATATTCACACTTTTGGCATGTTATAATGTCATTTTATTATATAGGTACATATGTATTTGATGTCAGTCTGCAGCTAACACAGGACATTATGCAAGAATTTAATTAATAAATAAGAACACGCTGATATAAAATTGAGTTCACCAACTGTTCGGGTCATGCCATTGTTTTATTAATAATTTCAATAATTTTCAAATACAGACTGTTCATTTTATATCCTACAAAATATTATTCTTTTGGCGTCACAACGCAGTTCACCTTGGCTATTGTGCATCTATAATCTACAATCTCTCTCTTTGATAACACATAATATCTACCTAAATCGAAAATTTAATCTTCTAAATAATAAATTCTTGTTTGATATTTAGGCGCAAGTAGCTACTTTTCTCATTTTGATTTTTTTCTTTTATATTTATTCTTGAATTCGTCTGCACGTATTACATTTATATTGTTGTAAATAATAGTGGTTTATGTATTTAGAACGTAATGAACTATATTATCGACGAGTAAGTGACATGTGAAAACGATCGTTTTAACAATCACACGAGTCATAATATCTTTACGACTGAGGTATATACTATATTTCCTGAACCCCCTATAAAATAGCTGGTTTTCAATCCATTTTCGACAGTTCAATTGTATAACAAACTTCAGTTCTGTTAGATTGTTTTTGAAAATTACTGTTTGTACCCTTTTTTGTTTTTCATATACTGTTGAATTGATAAAATCGCTATACGTAAAGCTCCAGAAATTGACTACGGGATGCCAGATTTGCTTATTTTTTTTGCTTTAGTCTTAGCGAAATAATATACAGCCAACATTACGTGAGAAAGAATTTATCAAATCGGTTCAGTAGGTGCTGAGTTTACCCGCGACAAACAAACATATTATATACGAGTATATACAAACTTCTCTTCTTTATAATATATTTGTATTGATCTAAACGAGACTGGCTACAAGATTAAAAAGTATGGCCCGAATGATTAACCACTTCAGTCATCACTTTTAGTTTTTGTGTCTGTTTTGTAATAAACGCAGGTCAATTAATTATACAAGTATACGGCTAGGAAAACCATTAGGGAACCATTTAAAGATTTGCTTAGATTAGGTATATCTGTAACGTGCGCATTGTAATATAATCAAAGTAAATTACAAGAATGGATATAAATTGTTCGTGTATTGGGGCAAATTGATTCCCATTTAAAATTAACTGTCCGAGTTTATCTCATTCCCCATTTCCAGTCTATTTTGCACCTATATATTACGTTTATCTAACACACATGCACAAATAGAATGGCCATTATATTATTGTATACGGTGAACTTCGAGTCTGTTTGAAATGTTATTGCTATCGTTCGAAATTAAGGCGACCAGTAGATGGCCGAGAGCTCGTGATTCGTGAAACCGATGATCTACTCAAAAGTCTTATTTACAAGAATGCAAATGGATTTTGACTTTTCATTTTGCCACGGAGAGATGGCGTTACTGTGTACAATTTTACATATTATCATTATCATAATTTTTAATTTATTTACACTATTTTATAATAGGTATGTTTACAATCGTGTTCGAATATAAAAAGTGTTAACACTTTTGACGCTATTGCGTTTGTTATACAAAAAATACCTGTTTGATATTTCTATATCGAACTAAAAGTGTAAACAATAGCAGTCTCGACTCTTGTTAGATGTATTAATTGGACAAATTGATACTTTTGGTAAACCTAATAAATGTATTTATTATAAAAAATCGAAATATAAGTTGGCGTTAGGCCAAAATAACCCTAGCTGTCGGTGACCTTGGTTCTCTCGGTGTCGGATCCTTTTATTGTTTGCATAGCCGATCCTGGAAATGGGGCCCCTGTCGCCCAGCCGTCTCTTCTCGTGCTGCCACAACTAGAGAATAGTAAAACGGGCAGCGAACAGACGTGAGTCAGTGTGTCGTTTAGCCAGCACTTAGTCTAATTGACTTGGGCGCGACCCCGGAGTCTATTGCATAACCCCGACGACCCCCATCCATCCATCCGTGGCGGTGGCCTACTCTCGGCTCTCTGTGCCCGTGTATTGTTGTGTGCCTCACGGCTGCTGATGTCACACACATATATAATACAAGGACAGTTTTTTTAGAGTACACTATTTCCATCGTCGAAATTTCAACTGTCCACTGAAAAAAATCACATGCCTATTTGTATGGCCAAATCGTTTTCAAGTTGGCTGAAGGATCCAAAATAAAAATGCAATGACTCTACTGAATTTTCGCAGTTATTAGCTGACATTTCGTAAAATAATAATAATGCGTTTACTATTTTCATCGTCGAAGTTAAAGTGTCCACTGATGACAAAAAAATCATATGTACATTTGTATGACCAAATCGTCTTCAAGTTGGCTGAAGGATCCAAAATAAAAATGCAAAGACTGTACTGAATTTCCCAGTTATTAGCTGACATTTCGTAAAATAATAATAACAATGCGTTTACTATTTTCATCGACGAAATTAAAGTGTTCACTGATGACAAAAAAAAAAATCACATGTTTATTTGTATGACGAAATCGTCTTCAAGTTGGCTGAAGGATCCAAAATAAAAATGCAATGACTCGCATGATTTCGCAGTTATTAGCTGACATTTCGTAAAATAATAATAACAATGCGTTTACTATTTTCATCGTCCAAATTACAGTGTCCACTGATGACAAAAAAAATCACATGTTTATTTGTGTGACCAAATCGTCTTCAAGTTGGCTGAAGGATCCAAAATAAAAATGCAATGACTGTACTGAATTTTACAGTTATTAGCTGACATTTCGTAAAACAATAATAACAATGCGTTTACTATTTTCATCGTCGAAATTAAAGTGTTCACTGATGACAAAAAAAATCACGTTTACCTATTTGTATGACCAAATCATCTTCAAGTTGGCTGAAGGATTCAGAATAAAATTCAATGAATGTGTACTGAATTCTGCAGTTATTAGCTAACTGTGGTACCTTACGATTTTAATGAAACGCACTGGATCACGGTCTAATAATAATTAACCATTTATTCATGAAAAAGATATAAAATAATATTACATTATACTCTTATATAACTATCCTTGACACAGGTCTCCACATTCCCTTCTTCTTTTTCGACTTGAGTGGTGAAGCTTCTTTTTTTCTTGATGAGGCGTTTTCTTCTTTGTCGGAAACCTGTTCTTCCAGTGTCGGTCCGGAATGACGTCTTCTGTTGGCTTGGCAGGAACTGGGATTGATTATGAGAGCTCCGATTCCTCCGGTCGTTTCTTGACATGGGCAGTGTTTCGCTTGAATATTTTTCCGTCCTTTCTAATGCTAACTTCATTTCAGTACCTACCTGTTTTCTAGCTTATTTGAAGTATTCATGTTTTGTGTTATGACTATCTGCTCCCTGTTTTATGTTACTGTCTTTAGACCCTCTTAGCCTGTCTTCTCTATCTTTTCCTTTTTGTTTTTGGTTTTGTTTACCTAAATTCACTTCGACGATAATTCAAGTGGACTAACCCAAGCAAATTAAATTAAGACAAAATAAATTAGTACAGGGTATAATTAAAGACGAAATAAAAATGATATAGCTATTAAGGTTTATTTGTTAAGATGTTTCATTGAGGTGGAAATTGAAGTCTACCATAAATCGTTTTCGATATTTTACAATTTATTTTGAAGTTGATGGTTTATAATAGTCGTCTTGTTATTCATATTTATGTTTGAAATCTAATTTATTCAATCGCTGCTCAACTATGTTTTGTGCAGAAGCGTAGCGTGCCTTGGCGGGGCCCCGTATAAAAATTAGTTTGGGGGACCCTTCCCCCGTTGAAGTAAATGATTTAAATGGGGAAATCCCGCAGCCCGGGATCACCGATGTAGGGTGTTGTCAACTTTTGAACGCACGCTTTACGCGGGAAAAAAAAGAAATTGCTTTTTTTTTGACTTTTGTCATTTCTGAAATAAAAAAAAATTGGGAAGTTTTTATTAATTTTTGCTTACGCACGTTGGGGGCCCCCGTGGCCCGGGGGCGCCGTATAATTGATACGGCATATACGGCGGTAGTTACGCCCCTGGTTTTGTGTGAATTAATATCAAGAGCTTAGTTGACATTCTATAACATTCTATAACTACTAAATTATTTGTTTCAATGTCATATTGAATAGTTAAGGTAACCACAAAATATCTACTTGGATAAAGATTCAAATTTGTGTGCTAGAGTAAAAAACATTTTTTTTTTTTTTGTTATTTTATTAGTGATGGATAACTCGACGTTCCAAACCGGGTTAACTCGAAAGTCGGGAGTAATTCGAATCGACTCGAGACTATATTACAAACTCGAGTTGTATTCACGCGACATTACCGACCGAACTGATTGGCTCGTTTCGAGCGATTATTTGGTTGTGATTATAATATTATTATTCTTATTATCTTGCTTTTTCGTACTTAAAGTGAAAAATTCATATTATACTAGTAACGAACGTTGAGTCTCGTTACCTCATGATTTTCTTGTAACCATTTAA
This sequence comes from Venustoraphidia nigricollis, assembly GCA_034508555.1. Classification (NCBI taxonomy): domain Eukaryota; kingdom Metazoa; phylum Arthropoda; class Insecta; order Raphidioptera; family Raphidiidae; genus Venustoraphidia; species Venustoraphidia nigricollis. The sequence goes on from JAVRKA010000006.1 coordinate 125,618, forward strand.
CAAATTAATCCAAACATGCATGAAATAGTAAACCAAATTATAACCTGAATATCTGAATACAATCTTTATCCATTTGCTATAAATAAATAGAATTTCAATTTATTTGTTGATCTACTTTTTGTCTTTAAATTCATTTTGTATATAGTAATTGAGAACACTTGGTAGTATATGGTATTTGTTCTATTTTTTTCAAATCAAAATACTTGCAACCTAGGGTTTACTATGTATGGCTGCAAACACGCAACCTAGAACGCCACACAAAATAGGATCTTGTACAGGACTTACAAACTGTGATCGTTAGGTATGACAATTCGATTACCTTTGAGTAGCACTGGACCCATAACAGACAGTTCCGCTCTAAAAGGAAAAAAAAATATTTTTGTCTGTTTTTATTAGGTAGAGAAAACAAGAGGTAGTTCTAGAATTGATGATGCGCTATGTTCATAGTTGAATGATATAAATAATTTGAAAAAAATAACATTGAAATCTTTTACAGATGCCTGCTGTTTTGTTAATAAAGAACCACTGATTTCTGGTTGTCAATCAATTTTTTTTTTTTTTTTTAGAATATTTATTAAAAAGACTACTTAAAATACTTGAAAAGAATTAACAAGAATTGAACAAAAACTATTTTTTTTTGTCGACTTTTATAATATTTAGATGTTGCGTAATTTCATAATATTGCATGATCAGAAATACATAGTACAAAAATAATACAGTTCGAAAAATACAAATTACTATTAAATATTTCAACAAAAATAAATATTCATTTTATCTTTAATGTCGTTATATACTTGCAGTTTAATATTGAAAATTGGGCCTTACAGATAAGGCCATGAGAGGTATTTCGATAACTAATATTAGTCACAGATCTGTTGTCGAGACTCCTGTGTACAAAAACAATATTATCAACCATGTTAACTGAATTATAATATTAAGTACTTTTTTCCCGTTCCATATTAACTGTTAATTTCTACACTAACTTTATGTCTCACTGAGTCAGTGCGTGTTATGTCAGTTATTAGTAATTAAATACTAGAACACAAATTCATTCTTTTTATTTGTTTATTTAACTCAGAATGCTAATTCAATTTGAGACAGTGTTGAAGCAAAATGCTAAAGAATTTTAATGTTTCGTATTGGCAATGCTTTAATCAATTTATTGTAGACATGTGATTCTACAGATATTGGAACTTTTCTCAGAGGTTGTTTTACTAACTTTACGTAAGGATCTAGATATGGACAATCTCACAATAACGTTTCCGACTTTTAGTGCAGACGCTAAGGTACATTCCGTATGAAAAATCCGGTGAATTAATTTCGATTGATGATTTAAGTTCATGAAGACATAAACAATGAAATTCTGAATATCGGATAAAAGTCGGCATAACCGGACTATGGGAATTCCCATTTAAATCACTTTGTGTGTTTGTATATGCTAAAAACGCAATAACTGCTGAACTGATTCGAATGCGCTTTTTACCATCCGATAGCTTTGTCTCATGTCTCGAAACACAACACGTCTCGTTCAAATACATAATTCTGTTTAGGAGAGAACTATTCAGACAACTTATCGATATAAACGTTTTAAAAACACCGTTCTTTTCTTCATTAAATGAACATATTGCTTCAGATAAATTATAGATTACTTCACGTAACTATGCACCAGCTAGGTTCCTTTTTTTATATGACATCCGTGATATCTATTGTTTTAAAGGTGCAAGGCATTTTTTTCAATCTCATCTAATCAGTGCCATATTAACATTGACGTACAGGAAGCATCTGATACCATTCGTTCTTTTTTTTTTTTTTTTTTAACAAATAAGACATTTAAAGGCAGTACTAGTGATGTTTCAAAGTTACTATGTGATTTAATTTAATGCTCACGTTAAAAGCCGAAACAAACAAAAAATAGGTTAATGTATATCGTGCTATATACAATTATGTAATCTCTACGTTATCTATATATTTATAAAATTGATGTCAGTATGTTTGAGGTTAATAAAAGTTAATAAAAAGTTGGCACAAATATGTTTGTTTTTTTTCATCGGGAAGATTTTTTTTTTTCTTTCTTTATGCTATCCATTTTGTTGTAACTTGCCAATAGAGGGCGCCGGGTGGAGTCGATGGCTCTACTGTTGTTGTCGCTGTCGCGCTTCATCTTAATCGGGAGCAGAATCGCGGACAGCACCTAGTACTTATATTATATTTATTCAAGCACCATGGAATCACTGCCGTGATTGTATTTAAAAACATATTAATGGATACATAGTATAAGATATACTTTTATTTTATAGAAAAACAATTCCAAAACATAAATTTGTACAAAATTTTTTTTTTTTTTTTTTTTTATAAGCGCTTTCGACCTAAGTTATCATCAGATTAATCATATTATATTAACGTCTTAAATAAACTGTTAAAATTTAAAAATTGAATTGTCACAATGGCTGATCATTTTTATAGAAGGTTACGGAAAGTCAAACAATCAATGACATAAGTTATAATAATTTATAATCTGTTTATATAAGGTACTATTTTCTGTTTTATTAAAGATAAGATTTAAATTCTTTTCTGTATTTAAACACATATTATTTTTAGCTATTTCAAATTTTTCTAGTTCGTTTAGAATTAACCCTTTTTGTGATTTATGTAAAATTTTGAAAAAATTATTGCAAACATACGAATGTTCTGAAATTCTGTTTTTAAATTTATGATGATTAATGGATACGTGCATGTGTAACACAAAATATAACATTATTTACAGATATTCTGTTCTTTTGAGTGCTCTCTGCCCTCTCTTTTGTTTGGTGCTCACAGCCCTTCCTCGATATCCATTTGGAGTATCGGAATTAATTGTACATTCATTTGGTGCTCACAGCCCTTCCTCGATATCCATTTGGAGTATCGGAATTAATTGTACATTCATTTGGTGCTCACAGCCCTTCCTCGATATCCATTTGGAGTATCGGAATTAATTGTACATTCATTTGGTGCTCACAGCCCTTCCTCGATATCCCTTTGGAGTATCGGAATTAATTGTACATTCATTTGGTGCTCACAGCCCTTCCTCGATATCCATTTGGAGTATCGGAATTAATTGTACATTCATTTGGTGCTCACAGCCCTTCCTCGATATCCAATTGGAGTATCGGAATTAATTGTACATTCATTTGGTGCTCACAGCCCTTCCTCGATATCCATTTGGAGTATCGGAATTAATTGTACATTCATTTGGTGCTCACAGCCCTTCCTCGATATCCATTTGGAGTATCGGAATTAATTGTACATTCATTTGGTGCTCACAGCTCTTCCTCGATATCCAATTGGAGTATCGGAATTAATTGTACATTCATTTGATGCTCACAGCCCTTCCTCGATATCCATTTGGAGTATCGGAATTAATTGTACATGCATTTGGTGCTCACAGCCCTTCCTCGATATCCATTTGGAGTATCGGAATTAATTGTACATTTGACAATGTAATAACTATTATGAAAAGTAAATGAAAATGTTTCTATTGAATAGCTAAATTAACAGCCCGTGTCCTCTTACCTTTGATACTGTTTGAGAGGTTCGAAATAATCCTCGTCGCCAATTTGTGGTACCTTACGATTTTAATGAAACGCACTGGATCACGGTCTAATAATAATTAACCATTTATTCATGAAAAAGATATAAAATAATATTACATTATACTCTTATATAACTATCCTTGACACAGGTCTCCACACTAACGTTTCGTAAAATAATAATAATAACCATGAGTTTAACCACTTTGTTTTAACTCGTTACAAGATGATGCCAGATGGAGCCGCAGGCTCCACTACTGTTGTCGCTGACGTGCTTCATTTCAATCGCGTGCATTGCCGTGAATGGCGACTGGCATAATATATATTATGTAATTTAAGAAAACCTTAAACTGATTCCAAAAAACGTTAAAATTATAAATTCACAATCACCTTTCCGACCTAAATTTCATTAGAAATCGACGCAATACATTAATTTTTTTATTTAAAAAACAGTAGGTACACAGAGCTAAAAATGTTTCATATTTTTTTAATTGTTCACATTAGTGAACCGGGCTTAGAAAAACTTGGTTTTTGTAAAAACTGATATACACCGGTTTTTGTTTACTAAAATCGATAGCTTTTGTGTTTCATTATTCGTGTATCTGAACACCAAAGTCAGACCAAGTTTATATTGTCTTTGATCGGGGAATCACCGCACCCTACCGTTTGCAGCCGTCAGGCAACATTGTTGACAAACTTCACTCAGTTCTGTCGTTCTCTTGCGTGTGTACTTCAAAAAAAGGAGGAGGTTCTAAATTCGTCGGAATCTTTTTTTTTTTTTTATTTTTTATGTATGTCCCCGATTACTCGAAGACGCCTGAACCGATTTGGAAAATTCTTTTTTTGTTTGAAAGGGTATACATCCCAGGTGGTCCCATGGTCATCGGGTCAGGATCTGTTGATAGAACCCTGGAGAAATCGAGGGAAATCTTCAAAAATGTGTGAAATCAAATCGACCACTAAAAAGTAAAAAATAAAAAAACTTTTTTAAAAAAAATATTAATCTCCTTCAAAAAAATCACTAAAAAGATGAAAATAATGAAATTTTGAGGTCGGAGCTAATTTCATTACAAAAACTTTTAATTACATATCTATTTTTATTAAATTGGCGCCGACCTCAAAATTTCATTATTTTCATTATTTGGTGATTTTTTTGAAGGAGGTTAATATTTTCTTTTAGTTTATCAGATCAAGTAAAAATGTTCGATGTTTTCTTCTTTCTTTAAAAAGTAAAAAAAACCCGGGTCGCAGTGCCAAAACCCTGCTGACAATATAGTGTATTTGCATGTATAGGGCCGTGTGGTTTTATACTTTTATTATGTGAAATTAAGTTTGTTTTTGGGCAAAATAAAAAATTTAAACCCTTAATACACCCCTTAAAATAACATTTTTTTTCTTAATTGTAATATTACCAATCTAACGTTTACACCGAATTAAATATACCCTTCAATAAATGTCACTATCTACAAATTAGTGTTTTCAAAAAATTTGTAAGTCCGGTCCTGTCAGGCCGATTTTATTAAAATTTTAGGGACACTTTTTAATTACTACTAAAGGGTTAAATGTCAATTTTGAAACGATTCTGAGAATTTTTTTGGTATTTTGGGGCCCAAAAACGTTTTTCAACCCCTAAAAACTACCCTTAAAATGGCCCGATTACGCCCATTTTAAATAGGCTTCTTGCGGTGATGGATTTCAACACGTGGGCCAAATTTCGTTAAAATCAATTAACTCTTTCGAAAGTTATTGCCCGCACACACACACACACATATATATATATATATATATATATATATATATATATATATATATATATATATATATATATATATATATATATATATATACATATATATATAAACATTTTTAAAAATGGTGCCAAAGTGCTTAGGAGGTTATGAAACGTCGAGAAATTTTGGTCCGACCCCTAGGTCCCGCCATCCGACCAACGCCAATAGTGTATGTTGCCATATGGCAAATACACTAAAAAAAACTAAAATTACCGGTTTTTTCTCCCAAAGTAATCGGTAAAAACCGGTTCTCAAATTTGTAATCGATTCACATTACTAGTTCACATAATTTTGACTTGTCCGTATAATTATTGTTTCATAATTGCTGAGGTTCCGATAGTGTACCCGTTAATTTGGTTTTCGTGTAATTTGTATAGGTAGAAGGCACAAGGCGAAGGCACTGGCGTTCTGTTTGACCGCGCCTCGCCTACTATTATGACCGACTGCCCCCGCCGTCGCACCTCGCCCCATATTATGTCGGCGTATCACTCAGTCAGTTAGTGTGTATGATTACCTATATAAAAGCAAATGATAAATTGTCACAGGACATCGACTATTCACAGTTATGTTAATTTGAAAAAGGGACCGACTCATATTTGTCGCCACAAAGCGAAATCACTCATGTCAATTTTTTTTTATGATTTTCTCGATCCCTTATAAATACAGTAGGCGCTCGGTAATCCGGCACCCGATTTTTTCCTCCTATGCCGGATTGCTGGAACTGCCGGATTATTGGATTTGTATGGGAAATAAGAGATCTATATGAGACAATATTCCACATTTATGTAATATGTATACTCGCCCGCTCTGTAAACCGACATTCGGTTGTGTAAACTGCCGAATTATAGAGCGGGTCTCCTGAGTTGCTAAGTGCCGGACTACTGGGTGTGCCGGATTGGCGAGCGCCAGACTATTGAGCGCCTACTGTAGTCACTTTCGTTTTAAATGTCCATATTTTTTTTTTAATCAGTTTGGAGTAGCGATGAAAACGTGCAAATATATTTCAAAAGAAAAATTTTTATTCAGTATTCATTTAAAAAATATTACTTTTTAAAATAAGCGCCAAAACACCAAATCACGTGACCATATTGTAAGCCTATTGCTTATCTGGGTTAAAAAGTAAAAATATTAATTGACTTTATTTCTTTTTAGTGCATTTGCCATATGGCAACATACACTATTGGCGTCGGTCCGATGGCGGGACCTAGGGGTCGGACCAAATTTTCTCGACGTTTCATAAGCTCCTAAACTATATATATATATATATATATATATATATATATATATATATATATATATATATATATATATATACGTATATATATACGTATATATATATGTGTGCGGGCAATAACTTTCGAAAGAGTTAATTGATTTTAACGAAATTTGGCCCACGTGTTGAAATCCATCACCGCAAGAAGCCTATTTAAAATGGGCGGAATCGGGCCATTTTAAGGGTAGTTTTTAGGGGTTGAAAAATGTTTTTGGGCCCCAAAATACCGAAAAAATTCTCAGAATCGTTTCAAAATTGATATTTAACCCTTTAGTAGTAATTAAAAAGTGTTCCTAAAATTTTAATAAAATCGGGCCGACAGGACCGGACTTACAAATTTTATGAAAATACTAGTTTACAGATAGTGAATTATTTTCTGAAAGTTGTATATAATTTGGTATAGAGGTTCGATTGATAATAATATTGCAACTGAGAAAAAAATGTTCTTTTAAGGGGTGTATTAAGGAGCCAAATTTTTATTTTGCCCAAAAAACCAACCTAAGTTCGCATAACAAAGCTACACTGCCTATATTAGCAAATACACTATATTGTCGGCAGGGTTTTGGCACTGCGACCCGGGTTTTTTTGTCCTTGGTAATTAATATAAAAATGATTTGTCGGGAAAAAGGACTTTTTAAGTAAACACTTATTTGTTATTTACAGCGACGTTTCGTAAATAAAAATATTAATGTTTCTATGGAAACAAAGTACGCAAAAGTAGTAAATAGGCAGTTGTGAAACAATTTGAATGGAGTGACGTCATTTTTCACTGATCGATGTTTTAAATTACGCTCCGATTAATTTAAGATTTTTTTGTAGAAAAAGGACATAGTATTTTAAATAAACCTTTTAGTATTCTACTTTCTACATGTTTTGCTGTTTAAAAACTAACATAATATCGATTTATAAGTTATATGCAGGGTGCTCCATTGGAATGTTATAAATTTTCCGAAATAAATATTGTCTGGCAATTATTAATATCTGTCGGAATTTCCAAATTTTCTTTAAATATTAAATATTTCATAAAATTTCACTAGGTAAGATATTTGAAAAAAGTATCCAGTTACAAAATATCAAATAGTCAATACCCTAAAAATTACAGAATATCTAAGTAAAAGAAACGTAATTTTGTAATAAAGCATCTAAATAAAGGAATTTTAGTGAGAAAAAGATGATCGACGCTCGACAACTGAACATTCATCAAAATAATAACGACTTTATAAGAAGCAGGAAAAATACTGTCGGAATTTTGATGGTGTAAAAATGTCGGTTCTGGAATTATGTGTTGAAAGTCCCGTTTTAATATGATTTGGGAAATTTTTGCTGACGCACGGAGTCTTGTTCCTGATGTCACTAGTCTGCTTAAAAAAGTTATTAACGTGAATACTCGGTTTTGTTGCTGAATAAATTTATTGGGAAGTCGTAATAGTATTTTTGAAAGCTTAACAAATAATTGTGAAAGTTACAAATTATAATAGTTGACGACCTGAGTAAATTTGCAGATAAATCAACTATTAGCGCTAAAAAAATTGCGACCGAAAATGTGTTTCAAAAGAAAATTAGTTCTTTAAATAGTCTACATTACCCATTGGGCAATCGTCTAAAAAATCATCAAAAAATCCCAAGTAGTCTCACGAAAAATATTTTTCTATCGGTTTTGGCGATTCCGCGCAAGAATTCTTTTGATTTAAAATAAAATTTTACAAGAAATTTCTAGATAGAATCTCTGAAAATATATTTTTGCATTCTGGTGGCCCTAACTTCATTCCAGTTACGCCATTGACTGTTGGTGTCGGGAAAAGTTGATAGAATAAAGTCGTTTAAAAAAGATAGTAGTAAGATGGGGAATCTGTAATTTGTAATATCAAGGTCAATCATAGGCGGTATTTGTACTGTCAATGGTATGTCTCGACTAGCGACGAACAACGAAAGACCATATTCACAGAGCCACCCCTTGTTAGAAAACATAAATCCATTTTTCCCGAAACTTGTTTAAGTGCAGAAACGACGCTATTATCTTCTCTAAACCATACTACTCCATGACTGTAAATGGTTTCAACTGCAAACATTGTATGAATAAAAATTGTTATTACTCTACTCGTTGAAAATATAATCCCTATACTTGTCAATGTCATAAATACTTTATCATTAATCTTTATTAAAACGCACAGGTTAAGTGTCAGTTTATAAACGACTGTTAACTATAGTCTATAATAGGCTTATTTATCTTAGCACTGCACTTGTGAGAAAAGAATTGGTAGGTGTGAATGTGATGCATCTCTACTATTATTACAGAAGTTGGACAGAATGTGACAAGTATTTTTAACCGACATCGAAAAAATAATAAATTACTAGAAAACTCGACATGCATGTAACATTGACGCGCAAATGAATTAAAAAAAATATTTTTTTTTCTAGAGGTTTTCCTTCAAAAATAAAATAAAAATATGTAAATAAATATCAAGTAAAATAATATTTAATGGTGTCGACCGGGATCGAACCGACAACCTTGCCCGTACTAAGCATACGCCCTCTCCATTACTCCACAGAGTTCAGCTGGCATCTAAGCTCTTTTCATTGTAAATTCCGTCCGATTGCCTTCTATTTGAAATGATCGTCCGATTGACTTTCGTTTGAAAAGATCTAAGTCATCGTCAGGTTGCGACTAAAGAAGTTTTACTTCAAAAAATTTGGTTGCCTTTGATATTATTGATATTTAGGAAGGTTAGGGAAGAATAAAATAATTAAAGTTCTTTATAATTTAATTAACGTTTTTATTTAGTGTTGTAGTGTGTTCCAGACAACGGTATAGTTTCGACTAGTCTAACTAAAATACAAAATTGTAGGTATATTTAAGTTTATACGTCTAAATTCCCTTTTTAGTTGGTTTACTTTACAGTGTCACGTCATAATATCGAGTTTTATATTTTGTTTTTTATACTTAAACTTAATAGAGATGATACTATTAAAACTTCATATTTTCACCTGAAAACTGTGCCATTTTAACTGAGATTTCTCTTTCACTCTATTGATACTCGAACTGATTCCTTGGGGAGCGTCCATAAACCACATGGCCCTATTTTAACCTCTCTGGAACCTCTTCCTCCCTTCATGTAGCCTAACGGAGCCTTTCCTATGATCCCCCTAAATGGAATATAGTTTCTTATTATAAAGTCCAGAAGACACTTTGTGTTTTCTGTTAACAAACTATTAAATAAATTTGGTTTAAAATGAACAAGACTGATTTTTGTTATATTTATAATATAAAAGTAACCAATGTTTGAAAATAAATATTTAACTTATTCTACAAATTATTTTCATTGTGCCAAATAAAAGACATATGAAAAAAGTTACGTAACTTGACTCTAACTCTCCCCTCCTCTCATATAGCTCAACGTAGCTTTCGAACTGATCCCCCTTCGTCTTGATCGAGCTACGTGGCTTATGGACGCTTCTTTGTGGATTATCAATGTATAATACGCGCCACGGTTCTAAAAGGTTCTGAAGTTAGTCACAAACAGCGTCGCAAATGCATATTTTGGTTGTTTTGTGGGAAAGGAAGACTCCCTATACCTCCCAGTTACCGGTACAGAACGTGCGCTCGTCGGTGATTGGTTATCGCTGGTTGTCTTGTCAATTGTCGCTTTCCTGCTATAAAGTACAGTCCAGTACGCTATTGTTAAGTTGTTTCTTTGATTGTTAATTGATCAAGATGCCTAATACAGTTTTGCATAGACAAGCACGAGAAATAATTTTTTGGATGACTTTATGCAAGGAATTAGACCTTTAGATTAAAGAAAAATTAAAAATAATAATATAGCGCAAGTTTGTAGTTTTTCAATCGACTGTACCTGCGCAAGCCTCCATTGGCATTTAACTTCCGAGCCTTTTAGATCCATGGCACGTACTATATAGTTTTCTGTTCCACTAATTACCAGACACACTGTATATGCATGCTAGGTATGAACAACATACACTATAAGTACCGTTATGTACGTAATAAATGATGGAATGATTAATAACCGCTGACACCTGACACTTGTAATTTGTTGACACTGACAATTTACTGCCTTACACACATTGTACTCAGTCGCCTGTGTTGCCTGCCTGCTTGACGTATTATAAGTACCTGGCTGACTACCTAGCTTTAAGACTTGCATTCATGCTATGCAGTCCGCGATCGTCGCGGTCTTTCGTAGAAAAAAACTTAAAAAAAATATACCAACCTCCTTCAAAAAAGTCACTAATAAGACGAAAATAATGAAATTTAGAGATCGGCGCCAATTTAATAAAAGTAGATATGCAAAGTTTTAGTAATGAAATAGGCTCCGACCACAAAATTTTATTATTTTCATATTTTTAGTGACTTTTTTGAAGGATGTTAATATATATTTTTTTTATTTTTTGCTTTTTAGTAGTTTTGATTTCGCACATTTTTATTAATAATATTTCGTAGTTGCTTTGTGTATAAATTATATTTAAAAAAACTTCTAAACCTACTTAACTAAAATTTATGTGAGATCACCCTGAAGGTATGTCCTATTAAATAAGAAAAGAATCATCATCAAAATTGGTTCACAAATGCTGGCGATCTGAGATAGCATTCATGTAATTTTTTTTCATTCATTTGAAAACGGATGAACCGATTTTAATAAAAACTATATGATACCAATCGTTAGCATTCTGAACAAAATGACGTTGAAATTTTTCAAATCGGTTTACAATTGACGAAAATATTGGTACACCAACATACAAAAAGAACAAATACAACCAAATTGAGAACCTCTCCTCCTTTTTTTTAAGTTAAAAATAATCGTCCGCGCGTGTTTTACGAAACGTATCGACAAAGTCGTAGCTAAGATTATGTGCTCCCAGGACAAGATTTGAATTTTGCACCCCGCAAAACTTATTTTGTAGAAAAACCTGCAGACTGTGGGTTTGCGAGAGCGCTTCTTTGAGGTTTGCGCCCCTGGCAGCCGCCTCCATAGCCAACCCTTAGCTACGACGCTTTAACGCGATGCTATAAGCATCCGACATTCATCGAAGCTTGAGCAGTAAATCTTTTAACCATTCGGCAAATCTATACTAATCTGTTTAAACACAAGCCATCATCAATTATTTTTCTATTTCTTATTATTTTTTATTTTAAGATTACGTTAACTCGTTTCATATCCATATTTAAATATATAAAATAGACTTCACAGATTTTTTTGGATAAAATCTGTGAAGTCTATTTTATATATTTTATTTTAAGGTTCCATACATTCGATGAAAAAATATAACCATTTATAGAATCAACCTCGTGTGTATCTGTTTTATTATAAAGAAATAATTCTGAACGTTTCTTGGTCGTAAAAGTCCGAAGATACATGCATGAGTCCAAAGCAGCATGTATATAGAAGTACAACGATTTATCGAGAATCTATATGAAGAGATACCGTACCGTACATGAAGGTGGTTTGTGTCTTAAAAAAGGCAGGATGTTGTTGCGGAGGCATGAAGAATTGTGACGTATTTTAACGATAATAAAAGTGTGTGTGCTGAAGTAAAACATGTACACAATACATATATTGTTAAGTTACGATTTTATTTTTTTGTATTCATTCAGCTCAGTATAGTTGATTAAAAGAAACGACTCTTGTATATTATATAATGACGTCACACGTTTTTTTTCCTGTATATAGTAGTCGGTAGACACGCGCGTGAGATGGAAAGAGAGAAAAAGTGAATGTGGACTTGGCGCCGAGTAGTCTACCGATACTCTAAATGTAGGTATAGAGAAGCTATACTGCACTAACGGACTTCGAAGGCCGCGCAAAAACATCACATTTGATCGTAACGTCAACTCACCAAGTAGCCCCTTCACGCAATTCACAAATCGCGCCTAAAGAAGTTTTACTTCAAAATTGAAAGCTATAAGTGCGGAAGGGAAAGAGTATTGACTTGTCGGGAGGCGACTGTAGTGTGGAAAATGTATCTATCTATCTATATATAAACGGTACAAAGCAATTTTACCGTTTAAATACACAATCGTTTAAGCTAATTAATTATTAAAAACGCGTTTGAAAGAAGACAACAAAGTACAAATATTGACAATAGTACACACGTACGTAATACACCTGTTGTAAACATTTCAAAATGTTCCACTTGAAAATATAAGTATAAATTATAATCATCAACTTGAAAGATCTTGAAACGTGTTTAAAACTACTTGAATACACGCCGTCTTGATTAAAATGGGTTCTCTACTATGTAATTGTGCATAAGTTATCGAAATCGTAATCAAAAATTATTATATTTTTTGCACTAACTAAAATAGCTGCTTTCCAAGCATATATACAGGCATGTAAAGTGATTCATTACGAACTAGTGCGTTAAAGTAAAACAAAACTGATCATAGTAAATCAGTATTTGTCTGTCAGTTGTTTTCTTATCACCTGTAATTAAAAGTGACATTTGTTCAAAAGTGAGCCATAGGAAACATTTTGAAAAAGGAGTGCAAATCAGCAATTTTATAGGAGGTACGTGTAAAAAATACCATATGTTCCTGGACACTTGATATACATTTTACTATTTCATCAAATTTTCAAATTACAGTTTTGTATTTTTTTAAAAATAATTCTATTTTTACTTTGCGTAAATTTTATGATATTAGAGGGCACCAAGTTCTTTTTTCGTCATAGGTTCCAAGCCCTCCTTTCGCCATGGACGCCATGACTCCCAGATACAACATTGACGATTATTGCTAAATTCAACTATAAACTTCACCCCATCATCAAAGAGTAGTTTTTTGACACCTTTTCCTAGATAGATTGTAGATTATAGAGGCTCAAAAACTGGGGTCATCAACGTCTATATAATAAAAGAACACCAAAACACAATTTATATTTCCTAATATTACGAAACAACAAGTTTTTCCGTTTCTTGTATATCGTAGTAGATACAGACCTAGTATTTCATTTAGTGAATCATCATTTGCTAATATATGAGTTTACAGTAAATGGATAGTAATTAAATTATAAATAGTTGTTAACATGATTAACTGCTTTGAAATAAAAAAGTAAACAACGAATATGTGTTACAAATGTTTAATGAATAAATTCTTATGTTGACATTTATTACAACGTATATCTATATTTTTTAGGCTCTCTTATACTGATGTTCAAATACATCCTTTCAATAAAATAACTCCAATAAAACGTATCTTGAGGAGAATGTACTTGTTAAGAATAAAAAATGACATTGTACGTCTCTTGTAATACAAAAAAATTAAACACAGACGTATTAATATACTTGTGTAGCCATTACTCTGCAAGAAATAAGCTTTTAAACAGTGTAAAAAATCAAATCGATTCAGTGGTTGTCGATTTTAAGGTGTTCATGATCTTGCGATCCAAAATGATAAGGATGTTGTAACGGCGATTATTTTGAGATTATTTTTTTGTTATATAGACCAGAGGCGTCGCCAAGGGGGGGCAGGTAAGGGGCAGCTGCCCCTCCCTAGAGGTTCGGAATTTTTTAGGTTATAAGTTTTACTGCCTAATGTCACAGAATAAGTAAATAATAAAATGTAGCGTTCAGCAGAATCACCTGAAACTAAAATCAAATTTAAGGATTCAATAAATGTGTTAATATTTAATATCTTAATCTGAAATTTTTGTTTTTTTCTCATCCTTCTGCCCCCCTCTGGCTCAAAGGCTGGCGACGCCCTTGATATAGACGCTGATGACCTCAGATGTTCAGCGTCTATAATATACTTAGTCTCTCTTTCTCTAACCCATTACGACACTAAATATGCAATCTACTATTTCACCCCCAATGAGGCATGTTTTGTGATTTTTATAGTATTGAGAAGATTTACACTCTGTATATAATTTAGTACAGATGATTCTTAAATTTAAGTTATTAGTGTGTAGAGGTTGGCATGACTCATTTAGCACTTGTTATTATTACTATTAGTGACATTATAAAAAAAACAATTGTTTCCTTGTTTACTTCAACGTTGAACAGTAAACTCTTTTATTTAAACTGAGTTAGTAGTCAGTGGTCAGCTGATATACAAAAAATATACTTATTAAGTGAAGCGAATTCAATGACATGTTAGTCATGAGACACGTTATAGGAATGTCTAATGCATAAATTAAATACGTATTAACTATTATAGGTCTGTTCGTCAGAGATCAGTAACGTCGGAAATTTAAATTGACTGCGGGGACAAATACATAATTTTCCTCGCTAAACGCTACATTCATGATTTTTTTAGAATATTTAAACAAATGGTTGTAAAGTTGGAGAGTGGCACATTGCTCGTAGCTCGCTATACTGGAGTTTAAAAACTTTTCTATATATCCGATGAACAGCGGCGGCCTTACCCATTGCGAGGCTCCGGTGGCAGGTCTTTGCGAGGCCCTTTGTCCTTCGTGAAAAGTATGTGATGCGAAAGTATGTCTGGTTGTTTGGTTTAGGTATTGGTCGTGTTTGACGAGAAATGCTAAAGTTATGCAAATAAATAAAATTTGAGTTTTAAAATATTTTACATTGAAAGATTTACAAAATTAATTCGAGGCGCGATATTCAAGTACTACATA
Organism: Venustoraphidia nigricollis; assembly: GCA_034508555.1. Lineage (NCBI taxonomy): Eukaryota > Metazoa > Arthropoda > Insecta > Raphidioptera > Raphidiidae > Venustoraphidia > Venustoraphidia nigricollis. The sequence continues at coordinate 140,838 of JAVRKA010000006.1, forward strand.
ATGAATTTTTCAATTATGTTTTCAATGAATGAATAAGTTAACTAACTTTATTTTAATTTACCGCTATGTTATAACCTGATATAATAATTAAGGATCAAAATCAAAAGTTTTAGATAAAAAAAATATAGGTAAAAAAATCTATATTTTTTTTAATTTGCTTGGGTTGTTGCACGAGGCCCCAGGCGATTGCCATGTTCGCCACCCCCTAAGGCCGCCGCTGCCGATGAAAAAATGAAACCCTTATAGAGTCACTCTCTATATCTGTCTGTCCATTTGTCACAGTTTATTTTCTCCGAATCTACTGAACGAAAAAATTGAAATTTGGTAGATATATAAAGTCAGATGAGCCAATCACGAACGTGTAGCGTAAATAAACGAATTCCGATTTTGAGTGTTAATTTTGGGGGCCAAATTGGAAAATTTAAAAAATAATCGTGTGCATCATGCGATGTATCAAATAAAGGTACTCACTATATGAAAAATACAAATATATTTTGTTTATACAGTAGAACCTCGATAAGTTAAAATCCAAGGGAAACGTTAAAAAATTTCGACTTTTTTTACTTATCGAGAGTTGAAGTTAGAGAGGTTGTCAGAGTAAAATTTTTAACTTACCGAGATTTGTGGATTTTATAGAGGATGTATTTAGTTCAATAGAGGTTACATAAATTTTTTATCTATTCATTTAGAAACAATCAGTAAAGCGATTTAGTGGAAGACTAAAGTGAAAATCAATTAAGTTCTTGGCAAAACCTTTTGTTTGGAAGGCGATGTTCAGAATATTTGTTTAAGTTACCGAGGTTTTGTGATTTAAGTAATGGAGGTTTTATGCTTTTAGGGGAAGGGAATTCAAAAAATTTTTAACCTACAAAGGTTTTTAACCTATTGAGGTTCTACTGTAATTTTAAAATACGTACCTAGTTTAAAAAATATTAAAGAAAATATACGAAAATCGAGCATCACTCCTTATATTGAAACTACTAAGCCTAAAATTTTGAAAAAAATGGGGAATATAGAATCTCACTCATAGTTTACAGGAAAACCTAAACGAAAATCTCAATTTTTCCTGTTCTCATGGTAAACTCAATGATACGGAACCCACTGCTCGTACTTGACCGGCTTTTTTCATAGTCCTACGCCCCTGAATGAGAATAATAAAATCAATTTTCACTAGAAGAGTGCAAGAAGAATAAAAATTTTATTATGACATACAAAACGATCAAATTTCACAACAAGAAATATAATTACATTCAGGTTCGGTTTTGAATATTAAAATAATAATAAAAGCGCTCGCATAAAAAAAGAGCTTTCATTAATAATGAAATGACACAATTAAAAAATCTCATTTAAAATAAAATGTATAATGTCTTGTTAATAAGGGGATTACCCTGTAAAGTGTATTTACATAGATGACGCCACGTCGCGTTCATAATTAAATTTCGTTTTATCATTTTTCCGCGTTGTTTGAGCGCAAGGAAATGTCTCGTAAATAGTTATGTAGGATTATTGAAACCTTCTACCCTGTCAGTTAACTAAGCGATTACTAACAACCAGTTACGATTTTAATGCAATTTGTATTTTTAATGCAATTTGCATTTTATTAAGCTCTCGCTAATGACTTAAACTGTTGACCGTCTCTAATCTGCAATAACTAACTTTCGTGCACAGGTTCGTCTGTTTAGGTTTTAGTTTGATATCTCATAACTATCCTTAAAACTCATTCACTTCGCTCGTTCAATCGAGTTATTACATTCATTCGGTTGGATCAATATCGCATTTTTTCAAAAGCGTTTATTTCTTACAAAATCGTAAATAACGACTTTTTTTAGATTTTTCTTAAGTTTCACAATGTTATATAAAAAATGACATGAGAAAACCAATCCACTAAATATTTATATTTCTAAATTGATATTTCACGTAATACACTTGAAAAAATATTTTTTTTTAATTTTCTAATTTGGCCCCCAAAATTAACCCTCAAAATCGGAATTCGTTCATTTACGGCTTACGCTATACGTCCGTCATTGTATCATCTAACTCTATATATATACCAAACTTCACCCTTTTTTGTCTAGTAGATTTGGAGAAAATGTGACAGACACAACATGATTCTATAGGAGTTCCGTTTTTTATCGGATGTGCGGAACCCTAAAAAAGCGTATATGTTGAATCTTTAAACACCCAAGTTTGAGAAATGTCGTTAAAAACGCTATTTGTTTTCAACTTCACGTCTTTGAGTTTCATTTTATTACATTAAAATCGTTTTTCACCATGCAATTAGAAATAATTTAGAAAATATATAAAATTTGACAGAGATTTGTTATAAAATACTTTAGTAAAGGTTTATAGTGTAAGCTTTTTTGTTTAGTTTTTACAGTCGTTTTTTTATCAAAGCTGTTGTCCTTAAAAGCACCATTGAAGCTTTTCTCAGACAAGGTTCTATTGTCCGACGTATCGTCTACAATAAATTTACTTAAAAGCAAGTAGCTAATGCAACTAGCATTCAATATACAACGTATCTATTCTACAAGGCACAATCACATGTCAAGCTCTTGAATATTCTATTCATTCTTTTACCATTTTTTGTTGTCAGTATTTTGAAAATGGCTTCACACTACTTTATATATACTATAAAGACGTATCAATTATTTACAATTATCATCGTCTGTCTTTTCTCAAATGATAAAAGTTCAATGTGAGGACTGCCAGATTAAAAAAAAAACATTATTTATTGGTATTAATTTATCAAACTTCTGTATAATTCATTAAAAAACAACTCTCGCAGTATGTGGACTTTCTAATCCGTTGCTATGTGCATATATATTCATAAATAATATTTTGTTATGTATAAATGCACTATACTTCACAAAAGTACGCCGCGCAAAAACGTTATATTTGTTCGTATCGCCAATTTATCGAGTAGCCCTTTCGCGAAATTTACTAAACACGTCTAAAAGAAGTTTCACTTCAATAATTCGTAGTTCCTATAATCTGTATCACAGGGTAGTGTTGAGCCGTATTTGAGATACCAACAACAAAAAATGGTTAAAAAAATTGAATTATGCTGCGTTGCAGAAAATATTGTCAAATAATATTTTATTTATTCACGGGAAATTGGACAATTGAATTTTAATATATAGATAAACTAAATTAAAAAATTTGCGACGTTTAGTTAATTCGTTTAAACTTCTTTTTTTTTTTTTTAATAGAATTGAAATAATACCTTTAACTAGTTATGGTTAACTAGTTAAAGGTATTATTTCAATTCTATTAAAAAAAAAAAATTGTAATTCAATTGTCCAATTTCCCGTGAATAAATAAAATACTTATTAATTATAATGGACGTGAACAATATTGAGAATTGTCAAATAATTTGATTTGACAATGACCTTAGATTGTGACCGCACATATTTCTCCATAAGAAAAGCATTTTAGAATTTTAAATCGATTCTGCACGAAAAATAATTGATCGATTTAAATAATATTTTTTAAGCTGTGTACCTAGACATGACGTACCTATTTAACATAATTCTTTAAATAATTTTCTCTTCAAAACGACATTTTTCCACGCATTTTGATCAAAATTTGGCTTAAAAAACGACCGTTTTCTCTATATACATAAATCGTTTGTTTTTTATAACTACAGTCTAATGTTGCACATGACATTAGACTGTTCCTGCATGTGTGAAAACTGTAATATATGATCAAAATCTAAGGTCGTTGTCAAATAAATTATTTTGACAATGTTTTGTGCAACTCAGCATTAGTCTGCCATCGATTTGGTGTTTTTCATCATATTTCTGTTAAAATTTTGGTAGTGTTGTCCAGTAGACTTTTGTATAGTGGGAGCTTGTATAATGAGTAAACTATTGAACTATTGAAATATGAGAAGTTTAATGCCTTTACTTTGGTATGCACACAAATACGTTGTTTGAATTACTTTGTGTGTACAATCTATTTTATTATGAAGAATATCATTTATTATAAATTTGATATCCGTGGTAAGTATTTAAATGACTTGCACTTATTTTATTTTCCCTCTTTACTAAAAATATATATTTCAAGTAATAAACTATGTTTATAGCTGTTATTTACCCCAAATGGATGCAACTATAATTGTTTATTTGAATTTGATTGCTTCATTTAACGTTGTAGTTGCAAATCCTTTTATATTAAAGCCACTGCATGTAGGAACATTAATAGATTCACTTGACTGTCAGCCCTTTGATGTTTGTCAATAGGAACGTCGAACGTATCAAAACTGGATAGTTTTGAACAGTGCACATTACCCCTCGTACATAAACAAATAATGTAAACCAAGTTTTTCGTTCCTTCCTTGCATTTAATTGCAAACAAGAATTAAAGAAGACATACGTTTTATTTGTAGAAAGAGATGTACATGAATTATTTTCTTTAGAGGAAATCTTTAAAGTTTTTATCTATAGAAAGAGATGTATATGAGTTAGCTTCCTCGAAGTTTGCTTTCAATCTAACAGATCAGTCAGCCAAACAGGCTGTATATTAAGCTGTGTTAATAAAACGGTTATGTTTTGTTTTTTTCAGTACTTCATCTGTTTTTAAAGTTATAATAATTTTTATCGATAGGTATCTATACAAAACATATAACAGGAAAAGTTTGAACAGCCTCTCTGGGAATTTCAACAAGTTTCAACTTTGTTGTAAAAGTTTCTTAATATTTTATAAAATCAAAACTGTTCTGAAATACTTTTTAATCTTTATATCTATGACTTGTCTTTACCCGAGGTTTCCCTTTGTGTTGTTTTTTTAGCTACAACTAAGCGTGATTATAAAATATAATTTGTCTAGTCGGTGTTGGGAGTATCGACACCGAATCGGATAGTTGTCTGACTTTTAATATGGCACCAACACCCCCCGCATACATTTTTTTAAAGCTTTCATATATAAAAATAGGTAAAAAAACTTATTTTAGTCTGTTAAAAGTCCCAGATTATTTTCTAGTTTTTGGTACAGCTGATGATTTGAAATAAAACCGTTTAACTTAAAAGTTTTTTTATCTATTTTATTTTTAAGTTTCTAGTGTACGTATTTTATTAAAAATGCGAATTGCACCCGGAGGGATGCTGGATCGGTCAGCTAGTTATCACAATATTGTATTGCCATCGGAGTTACACGTGTGTGCAAAATTTCAACTCAATCGGGTAACGGGAAGTAGGTAAAAAAGCTGTCGCAAAATTTGAATCAAAGCTGCAAAATTATACGGGGTCAAGCTAAATAGAAGCATTTAAAAATAATAGGAGCAAAGCTAGTTCCGCAAATTTTGTTCATTTAAGGGAGATGTTCACTTCATAGAGCTGTTCGCAAGGAGAGCTTTCACTGTATATATTTTTGTACAGTCAAACAAATATTCTGAAACCTGATTTTTAAACTGTTTATCGACTTTACTCATAACTTTGTATTCATTAAACTGCTAAATTTTCTAAAAAAAACTAATTGCGTAGTATTAAGCTTCGAAATCGATATCATCTAAAATTCAAATTGCTCTTTCAGCTTTTCTGTAGTATGTAGGTACTATATTATTATACGATAAATATGGTACATTTTTAAAGGTGCAAGAACTTTAACAGGGCTGTAATAAGAAAAATACAGCTTTGTGTTCATGAATAAACACTGCTATAAGTTTAATTTTATCATTCCAAATCTACAAATGGGGAATGGTATTGATTTGGGTCAAAAACACTTTCAAAATCTTCGTTCTACTTGAGGAATGTAATATTATATTTTTGTAAACAGTCTGTTTGTCTGTCAGCACGATATAACGGCGGATCGGATCGAAACCGAATTTTAGTAGGATGTTTGACCCGTAATTAAGAAGAACTTTTTTTTTTTTTTGATAATCTGCGCATTGTCAGAACAACTACGTTCTATAACTTATTTTATTTTAGTACAACGGTATTCTTTCCATAATAATTTATCAGGTATTTATTTTGTTAAACTGATTTTTTGCAAGAGATTTTGAAATTATTTAATTTAGTGGAAGGAGCAATATAAATGTATATTACTCTACTGAAGGGTGTGCGTTTTGTACAGCCCTTGTTAAATGCAACATTGGCAGACGACTGCTGCATTCAGAATGAACCTGAATGAAGGATCAATTTAAATTAACACCTGCTCTACGCCCACCTGTGCCTAGTTTGTATTTTAATACACTATACGCCCTTTGCCTGTTCCACCTGTATCTAATGCAGTGTATGTCTGTGTCAGTGTTGCCAAATCTAGAAAAATTTCCCTAAATTAATAGAAGTACGTCTTGTCGAGAAATAACCGTTCTTTGAAAGTTGAGACGAGAAACTCTCGTCTCGGTAAATCGTCTCGATAACGACGAAGTATCTCAGCAAATTAAGCTCGATCTGATCTCGAGAAAAAATTTATAAACTTTAAAAAAATTGCTTGATTCTCAAAGTTATTTAAATAAATGAGAATTTAAAATCCTAATATTGTTCTATTTTATAGACAAAATATCATACTAAATCGGTATATATTATTTCTCAAAGTGTTTCTTGTTGGTATGAAATATCTTCCTTAATACTGTATCAAAATTAATTGAAGAAGGTTTGGATAAAAATCCGTGGCAAAGGATCAATTGAGAAGCAAAACTGAGTTTAAAATTGAATTTATTTACTGACGTTTCGCTACACTTCGTACCATCATCAGAGTTTCAAATGCTGTTAAATCATATCAGTATTTTGTCGAATACAAATAAAGATTGTGAACATGGTGTGTAGGCTTTACTAATGTACAGAAATTATTGTTGAAATGATTAAGTATTAATTTAAGAATATATTGGTTTAAAATTAGTTGACGTCACTAATTAAAATTGACAATTTTAATTCAACTAATTGGGTTTTTGAATTATTTTTTGAATTATTTTTACATAAATGGAAAGATCACATACAAGTTTTATAGCGAAACTACTTTTATTATTTTGTTTAATTTCATAATGAAAGAGTTATATTTCTTTTAAAAATAATGTTTAAGCTAAGATCCGATAACGCGCCAAAAACCTCTGTGACGTCAAAATGTTTTTATGGTCCTGGTTGCCATGGTTACTTTGGTAGTATGTATTATAAAGCCATACACAAATATATAATATTATACAGTGATAATTTATAGATTTGGAGCTAATGGCCTTGCTGCCGAAGCCCTATTGTTTAATAAAAAAAAAAAAAAAAAACAAATACACAACTTTTATCATTTTGACGTCACAAACATTCGTGGTACGTTTTGTAATCACGTTATATCTTATGAAGTTTTATACATTTTAATTAATTTGTTATTAGTGTATTTGCCATATGGCAACATACACTATTGGCGTCGGTCGGATGGCGGGACCTAGGGGTCGGACCAAAATTTCTTGACGTTTCATAACCTCCTAAACACTTTGGCACCATTTTTAAAAATGTTTATATATATATGTATATATATATATATTTATATATATATATATACGTATATATATATATATATGTGTGCGGGCAATAACTTTCGAAGGAGTTAATTGATTTTAACGAAATTTGGCCCACGTGTTGAAATCCATCACCGCAAGAAGCCTATTTAAAATGGGCCTAATCGGGCTATTTTTAGGGTAGTTTTTAGGGGTTGAAAAATATTTTTGGGCCCCAAAATACCGAAAAAATTCTCCGAATCGTTTCAAAATTGAAATTTAACCCTCTGGTAGTAATTAAAAAGTGTCTCTAAAATTTTGATAAAATCGGCCCGACAGGACCGGATTTACAAATTTTATGAAAAAACTAGTTTGCAGATTATGAATTCTTTACTGAAATGTATATATAATTTAGTATAGAGATTCGATTGATAATAATATTGAAATTAAGAAAAAAAATGTTATTTAAGGGGTGTATTAAGGAGTCTAATTTTTATTTTGCCTAGAAACCAACTAAAGTTCGCATAATGAAGCCACACTGCCTGTATAAGCAAATACACTATATTGTCGGCAGGGTTTTGGCACTGCGACCCGGGTTTTTTAATTACCTATGGCTTAATTTTTTTTTCTTTTCGTTCTTCAATATTATTTACGACATATTATTTAAAAAATAAAAAAAAAATAGTTTTTTTTTTTAATTCAAATACTCAATTTTAAGCTAATATATTGTAGCATCTCATTTATATCCGAAATATTTGCACGATGGTTTAAAGAACTAATATAACTTTTAAACAATAAAAAAACTAGAATAATTTTTAAATCGAAATATGGGGCGAAACATATCAGATTTGGCACCGCTGTTCTGTACTTTCAAACTGTAGTCTGCAAGCCGACTTCCGGTGTGAAAAAAATACATAAATAGAGTAGTAATAAAACTGAAACATGACTAAAAACAGAATTACCAAAATAAATAATTTCGACGTAAATGAAAAACATATTTGGTTTTATAAAACTTCGCTATAAAAATAAAATGGAAAAGCTTATCACATCAAGCTTCACTTGAAAAACTACTCTGTCTCCAGCTGTGAGAGCTTTCAATCAATCAATACACAGTATTAATACGGTTAGCTTTACTCAAAGTGACCGGACGTTCGAATAACAGTGGGTTGTCAATTTGTGAAATAGCACCTATGAAATGTGCTTAGTGAACTGATTATTATTATACGCTTTCGAAAAAAGAAGGATATATATCGTTCACACTGTTTCATACATTCGTTTGTTAATTTCGTTACAAAATAATTGAGGTTCCGTACATCCGATGAAAAAACCGAACCCTTATAGAATGACTCTCTTAAGGGGGTCGTCTGGTGTGAGGGGTCAAAAAAACCGAAAAAATTTTTTTTGCTTAAATCGCCTTTTTAGGGTCTCCAGATTATGTTTGTGATAGAATTTTTCGAAATTCGAAGTCGTTGGAAAGTTACAGAGGTAGATCGTGAGTCAAGTGCTTTTTTCTGTTACGCATACGTGATTTTTCAAACGTGTTTTTCTCGAAACTGTATTTTTTAAAATGGTTGCCACGATATTTCAAAAACTAATGATCCGATTGCGTTGAAATTTTTATGGTATCTTCAGTACATCTATAGTTCTAGCCCGAACCAAATCGTTGTGATAACTGTAATAGTTTTTTTATTCTTCAAGCTGGAATAGTAAAAAAAACGATGAAAATCGTCAATTTTTTTTTAAATCTTCGCCAAACATGAAGTTTTCAATATTTCGACTTATATCTGGTACCGGCTGTAGTCACAGGCCTACCAATTAAGACGCAATTTGATTTGTTGATTTTAGATAAGCAGAACAGTATGTATCGTGGCAACCGTCAGCCGACTTTTTTTTACATGGGCGTCATCCCGGAGATCTACAGTCGGTTCAACTGTTTATTTAAACGTGAAAAAGTTTGGAAAGATTGGTGAAATGTCAATTAATACATGATGAAAATATTAAGGTAGTATACATTCATTGTTCGCCACGAAAAATTCCCAAAAAAGCGTGAAAAAAAAACAGTTGTCACACCAAACGACCCCCTTAAATGATTAACACGATCGAAAAAATGCGAAAAAAATTTGTTTAACATGAAACGATCGAATGTTTTTTCCTTAAGTTAATCTTTTCGAAATTTCTTTCTTGTTTAATAAATGGATCATTTTACTGTCGGTATATACAGATATGGAAAGCGGCTATTTTATAGGGAATGCGCAAAATAGTAGAAGTGGAAAAAATATTAGAAATATACTTATTTTGATGTGAAAATCAGCTATTTTATAGAAAGTGCGTGCAAAAAATGTAGTATCTAATGCTATTAACTCGTGTGACTGTTAAACTCGCTAACTCTATTGTCACATTATGTAACAACTCGTCGCATAATAACTTCATTCACGCACGAGATACATAAACTAATATTATGTATTTAGTTTGTAAATGAAATTATTTTGACGAGACAGTGACACTATGTTAAAACAAGATAAAGCAAGTTTTAACAGTCACTCGAGTCTTAATATCCTTGTGTATACTACATTTTTGCACGTACCTCTTATAAAATAGCTGATTTTCAATTGAATTTCAAAATTTTTGAAAGTTCAATTTTGAACAAGATCACTTTTGATTGTAGGCTGCTTTCAATTATCATGCAGGTAGACTGTGATTGACTATGGAAATGATAGTACGACTAGGTTTATTGTACTTTACGCAACTTTGTAGCACTAGTGTTAAATGTGTCATTTCTCGATCGCTATACATGCGTGAAAAGCAGCTGTTTTATAGGGGGATGTGCAAAAAATATGTTAACTCATTTTCAACATAAACCCAAGGTTTTTTTCATTAACCCAGCAGTACATATTTACTGTTTATTTTAAGTCGTCATTATTCCAATTTAAAATGGTGACTTCATGACATTCAAATATACCTATAATGCACATCTCTAAATAAAGCAATGACAAACATTTTTTGTAATATAATTATTGTAATACATATTATGTTTGTCTAGATTTATATCATGTGGTCACAAGGCAAAACCGCTCATGCCAATTGTGTTGCTGTTGTTGTTGTTAAGGCTAACTTTCAGAGTAATTTGCGCCTATCATCAGTTTATATCTTAAATTTGTTAGATTTTTAAAAACAAATTTAAAATACATTTAATACTTTTATTCGATCATTTTTTTCGTGAATTTATTCACTTGTAAAATTAATGTAATACCAATTAGTAAGTATGAACTATGCTTTATAATGTCTTTTTAATATTATGAAACAGCTTTTCACCGAATTTATCTTCAATGTGATTAATTCAAAACTTTTTACGAATTGAATTGTCTTCCAATTATTCGTTGATCCTGTTGATCCCGAGCTTTGTCCCGTCTTCTTGAGTGCGCCTCTCCTCGAACCCTTTCATGAATAAAATTCAGTCTGCTTTAAATAAATTAACTAGATCTGGTTTTATTGTTTTTGTTGGCAGCTCTTCCACCGAGCAAATCTATTCACAGTCTAATAATTAACTACAAAAACTTTCTTTTTTAAAATGTACTTGTTTTGGATTCATTATTCTTCAAATAAGAGTTGAGACTCCAAATCGTTGGTGCAGTCGGTTCGTTATATTTAGTAGGCAAAGAACGAGAAGACAACTGAGTTAGTATCGCTTTCCGGCCCGAATTCGTCCGGATAGATTTTGGTATGGCAGTAAAATAGTTACAAGTCACAAATCTCTCATATTATAGAAATACTAACTGCCCAGTTCAGCTTCGCCTGGACTTGTAGATTGCCTATTAAATATAACAATGGGTAAGGATTAAGGCTGTCGGAACGCTCTGAAGTTTGTTTGTGCTGAGATCCAGCGGTAAGGGGCGAGGTAGGGAAAAGACATATTGTGGGTGTGACCTTCTTTAGCTCTATCTCGCTCAAATCATCCGCACGTTTCAATTTTTGGATAGTTGGCACTATTTGTTCGATCGAGAAAAATACTTTTGACTTCTTTAACAGTGTTGGATCACTTTTACACAGTTTGTGCTGAGACTCAGCCGTAAGAGGCGAGGTAAGCAAAAGGCATATTGTGGGTGTGACCTTCTTTAGCTCTGTCTCGCTCAAATCATCTGCACGTTTCAATTTTTAGCTGGTGCTAACTACGAGGCTAAAAAATTTTATTGCAAGGGTGCCGCTGTCAATTAATTACTCTAATTTTTGAAAATATTTTGAAGATTTAAAAAACTTTTCCGAAAAAGGAAGAGTCACTTTAGGTTTGTGATGGAACAGTTTTGTGAAATAAGTACGAATAAGGTCATAGTGTGACATTGAAAACGTGTGTTTTTTTAGCACAATTAATGCCAACTTTTTTCTAGTAAATCGTACATAAATTACAAAAGTAGTCCATTAGAGACCTAGATTTGTCCTTTATCTTCTTTATAGAGAAAGATTTTTTGCAGAATGTTGACGAATAAGTCTACAATCAGTTGACAGCCGAAGCTCTATTTTTGGCTTAAATTCAGAGCGTTCCGACAGCCTTAATGTCGTTCAAAATAGCTTCGCAAGTCTCGCCAAGCAAGTAAATCATTATTTTGTTGCGAGTAATTTTTAAATCTGATAATATCTTCTAAGATATTCAATTAAGCGATATCGTGTAAAGATCAATTTTGATCTAAATTAAATGTCTAAAGGTAACTAATATATTTAATTGGTTGGTCAAAATAGTTTGTAAATAACTCAGTATTTTTGATCAACTGTTTAAAAGATAGAAATGATTCCAATGGGTCAACCTTAGACGATAGACATATGCTATCGAAGACTTTTCCGTTGACCTTCTTAAGACTTTTAGTTCTGTAGTGCATTAATTTGATGTATCTCTTACCGTTTAACCAGCGAAAGCCATGTAAACGTCCTAAAAGCGTCTTTTTACGACTTGAGTACAAAATAGCAAGGTTTCTCTACGATTTGTAAATTTAATATGCATATTGTACACATAAACGTTCTGGAAGAAATTCTCTAAGTGATAGTGAAAACAGCATGAAAATACATTGTGTAGTTTAGATGAAGTAACCGAACAGACAGACAGACGCAGACAGCGACTTTGGTTTATTCGAAATTGGAGATATCTTGTTTGTGCTATAGCGTTCACCATTTTTCAACACATCCTCACTAAATGTCAAGCATACACCAACCACTCAACTTCAAGACGTCCTCGGCGATAACAGTGAAAATATTTACAAACTATTTCGTTTCCTTGAAAAAACTGAACTTCTTAACAAAATTTAACCAGTAATAAACAGTTATATATAATATACAGTGATAAGTTATAGATTTGGAGCTAATGGCCTTGCTGCCTAAGCCATATCGTTTAAAAAAAAAAATTTTTAGCTGAAATCGCGTGCGGGATCCATGCCTTATTTGCGGGAAGGATATTAAGATTTTTGGAACATTTCAGCGTCGAGTATTTTACATCCGAATTTCAAGGACAAATTTACTGCACAATATTATGAAATAGTAGTCTGTTTTTGCTACAATGAACAATATATCATGCATGTGTTTGTAATAGGGCTGGGCTCTTTTTCCAATATATCGATACGTCGTATTATAAGAACCTTTTATAAATCATCGATGCATCTATTTAGTCGATAATTCGGAAGCTTCGATTTGGCGAAAATACTAATAATGATAGTGCAACTTGATGTGTTTTTAGACGCAGTTTTTTTTTGTTCTTTTACTGTGGGGTTGCGGTAATTGAAATTGCCCGATTATAGTGTGCTGCGGTTAATACTTGTAGTTATGCTATATGTGTAGTGGAGCATTTCGTAATCGGACTTATGGAGGTGCAAGACTGAAGCTGAGTTGCAGAAAGCATTGTCAAAAAATTTGACTTAACAATGACTTTGGATTGTGATCATAAATACAGTTTTTGTACGTTCAAGAGAAGTCTAATGTTGTGAAACTGTCGCTCATGTAAAATATTAGATTGTCGTCACACAAAAATAAATGACTGACCTACAATGAAAAAGTTTGCTTTGGAAGCTAAATTTTAACAAAAATATGTAGAGAAATCCTGTTTCAAAATGAAAATTGTTCAAAAAACATACATGTATACACAATTAAAAAAATTATCGTTTCAATCGATCAATTATTTTTTGAGCAAGATCGATTTAAAATTCCACAATACTGTTCTTATGGAGAAATGTGTGTAGTCACAATCTAAGGCCATTGTCAAATCAGATTTTCTAACAATGCTCTCTGCAATCTAGCATGAGCAAAAATAAAAGGAAAAAGTTGACATTTTAAGTTTACCGTTGTAAGTTTCTTAAACGAGTGAGTTTCTTCGTAAAACTAATTAAAACAACGTCACGTACAAAGTTATCGTGAGAATAATACACCAAGTCATAAATATAAATCTATTGAATACCTTCAAAATAAAAACTTTCTCGCTCGAGTCGGACCGGTATCTGTGTCAGCGCTCAGCGATGATGAGACCCTCAACTAAACAGGGGCCTGATTAATTCGATCTCACTGTAGTAATTTTTTAAATAAATATCGGAAATTTTTAAATATCGCTTACCCCTAGCGTGTGATTATGTGACTATTTGTTTGGCTGTTTGTATGTAGGCTGCGTTTGTGTGGAGGTAACTGACAATATAACGTAATACGCCTGTGTAGTAACTGACAATGCGCTCAGCTGAGTAATGAACGGATTTACGGAGAACAATCAACAAGTTTTAGCTCTCTGCGGACTGGTAGTTAACATGCCATTAATAACTAATAATACATGATGCAATACCGGAGTGATGTAACGTAGTGGGTAGCGTACTTGACTCACATTCGGAAGGCATCGGGTTTGAATCCCAGCGGGGCCAGATTGGGCTAAGACTTTTACCAACTGTCTCTTGCCGAGGAACGATAATTTCTGTATCGTTCATATTGTTGAGGGCTCCCTCAGTAATTTTAGAATAAATATCTAAATGCTTCCTTATTGAAGGCCTGCCAAATATGGTTCATCTTATCCTAGTTACCGATAATCGAAGATGAACGTGAAATTAGTCATTGGTTTCCTTGCGGTTTTTCGGGCTTTCCAACTTTTCTGTATGATACAAGGATATAAAAATTTATTGATAAATAGAAATACCCTAAAAAATGTCCATGAAAAAATTGTGCAGTGTCCAGTTTTCTTCCTGAAAGTTTTTTCACCAAATTAGCCGTTCATGAGACTCTACAAAAAACGTGACAGACGCATTTTTCACAGTGGGCTGGAAAGCATATTTTGAATTCGAGCCACGTTTGTAGGCCTATTTTAAGGATAAACTGAATAATGAAGGGGATAATTTTTATCTATATATTTACTATTGCGCCGATTAACCATTCAGAATTAGTTACGGAAACACAACGCTGGATGGTTTTTCACGAAACAGAAGACGGCATAGAATATACTAGGACTTTTAATATGTTATTTCCCACACGGCAAGAAACATTTGCACTAATTTAAAGATATTATTCATTGTTTCTGGGTTTTAGTAAAATTTCGTCAAAAATCTGGAAATTTAGGACGCCGACATTAGAATTTCTGAGAATTTTAATATGTTGTTCTCTGTGGCCAGCAAGCGTACGATTTACGAGGCGCCACTCAGTAAAACAATAAAAAGGAGCAGAAACTACGTTTAGTTTTCAAAGTTTTATAGTTATTTTACCCAAAATGCCTGAAAT
The DNA here is from genome assembly GCA_034508555.1 of Venustoraphidia nigricollis. Taxonomy (NCBI): domain Eukaryota; kingdom Metazoa; phylum Arthropoda; class Insecta; order Raphidioptera; family Raphidiidae; genus Venustoraphidia; species Venustoraphidia nigricollis. The sequence continues at coordinate 155,983 of JAVRKA010000006.1, forward strand.
AATAAGAGAATGCGTTGCTAGAATTTTTGTATATCTGTATACCAGGTTGGGTTGCATGGCCGATAAAATCGGTTTTCATTTTACCGACGACCATTCTGTATTAGCGCGCTCGTGTGGTCATTGTTAATCCTGTACACGCTGCATTATTTCTGTATGTATAGCTTAAAGCCGACCATTATTCGGAGATATGGAGATGCTTTTGTCAGTGGGTCTTCATGTGCTTTGTATTCCTGTTAGTGATTTAATAAACACCAAATATTTTAACACGGACGAGTAAATAAATAAAACCGAACCAGTTATATAATTAAAACTGTCATCTATATTGTATTTTAAAATTTAACGTCTAAAAATGACTTTATGGGCTGTATTTTCAATTTATAATATTTAAAACACAAGCCGTTTTCTTTAGACAGTTTGCCAGTGGTTCTCACTCAACCGATATACATTTTTTTTATTTTCTTTTTATTATTATTGTTTATTATTAATATATTTCAACACGCGTGTGTATATGAATCAAGTTTCATCGGAACTACCCGGCACAACTCGGGAAAGTTCCTAGCGGGTAACCGAGCAAGTTTCAATTAGATCTACCGTTTAGTACAAAAAAATATTAGAGAAAAAACATTAATTATAAAGGCAAGCAGTGGCGGATTTAGATTCGATGCCGCCCTAGGCCCCGTCCAATATGGCGCTCTTTTTGCTCTATGTGGAAGTGATTATTGCAATTAAACATCTAATGAAGCCAAAGAACCGTAAATTTGGAAAACGGATTTTTAAATTTGAACTGTCCTTACATTGTTTATTTTTGAAATTTTGCATCTCTAGGCCCAGGCCTCACGGGCCTAGGCGTAAATCCATCACTGAAGGCAAGCTTTTATTGCAGTGTACTAAAAAGGATAAAAATATTTGTGTAGTAATTTAAGTTCATAATTGTAAAATCGTGGGTTGTAAGCTCTATGATAGTCACAGCCCACGCTTTTAAAATTATGAACTTAAATTAATAAACATTATTTTTATCTCTTTATAAAATAGAAGTTTGTCTTAACAAGTTTTTTTCTAATATTTTATTTTCAAATGTTTTGTTAGGTAAGTACGCCTTTTCGCCGCCATATTGGATTTTAAATAACGTCACGCAGTTTACTGTATTCTTCTTGTCATACCTTCTCATTTGATATCCATGTCAAGGGGGTTGTAAAAAAATAGATGATCCGCCATTTTTTGTCGGCTGCCATTTTGGATTTGGAATGAAGTCACACCGCTGATTGTACTCTACTTGTCATTTGATACCTATGTCGAGGGGGTTGTAAAGAAGAAGATAATTCGCCATATTGCATCTAGTATAATATTCAATGTACTATATTGTCAATCGAACAACGGGAAGTGGGTCAAATTCAAATTGTAAGATTCGCTAACAAATCCACAGACAGGCGGGGACTGGTGAAACTAAATAAAATCTTCTAAAAGGCCAGTATGTAGATAAGTTCTTTAGTTAAATTATTCGCGCTTAAATATAATAAATTGAAAAGGACTTTAGGCGTTTCGATGACCTACTAAATTATCAACTAATTTCAAGTGTTTGCAATTAAAATAGATATATTATTAGTTTAAACTTAGACGTCATAGCGGATACAGTTAACTTGTTAACATGTAGTAAATTAATGGTAACATTTAGTAACTCATTAGAAACTATTGTAATAATAGAGAATAATATAATGTTACACTATATAATCAAAGCCAACTAGGACTTCCTTACAGCCACTGTCTGAACGCTCAGTATTTCCTAGAAATTCGCCATTTGTCAGACAAGGGTACCTTTTCTAGTCATTGAAGACCGCGCACACTATACCAACACGGCCCAGCAACTCCGTCAAGAACGACCACGTCAAAACAACCACAGGACATAACAATCATGGGACAGAGTAACCATAATATAATAAATAATAACTCAACACAAAAATACTAAATAAAAATAAAATAAATAAATAAATAATAAATAAACAAATAAATAAAAATAAAATACTAAAATACAAAACTATTAAAATACTAGGTGACACTACTAAATAACAATATATTTGTTATGACATGGTTGTTATGTCCTGGGTTGTTATTACCCGTGGTTGTTTTATCTTGGTGTTTTAGTCCGGACACCGATTTTTATTAATTTATTTATTTTGAATTTGTAGTGTTTTTTATTTACGTATATAATTCTATATATACAATAATACATTGTTGTCTATTTTTTGTTTTGATTTATATTTATTGACTTCGACTATCGAGCATCTATAATCTACAATCTTTTTCTTCTGTTTTGCACTACAATGTGACTTTTTTTTCAGGAATCATATTGGGCGGTTCATTGTCCAGAAATGTTGCTGAAACGTTTTGGTAAGTACTTGTCAAAATCACTTTATATCCTTATAACTAGCCGCTACCCGCGGCTCCGCGCGCAATTGAGATGAAACAATGTTAAATAACGGATTTTCTTAGGCATGGATAGTATGCACCCAAATGTAGCCCCTTTATTCGGATTTTTTTATCAAGCTAAAATATAGCCTATGTTACTCCGGGATTTTTATTAGTGAAAGAATTTTTACACTTGGTTCAGTAGTTTCATAGATTATCCCTACAAATAAACATATTAGCAAATAAATTTTATCTCTACATATTAATATAGAATAGAATAGAATAGAATTTTATTGATCCAAAGACACAAATATGTATAGGATTCGTCAAAAGAAAGATATGTTTACATTTATTCATTTATAACAAAATCATCTATCTTATACAGACATTGTTTAAGAAGAGTAGCCTTTAATTCTCTTTTAAATTTAGAAATGTCCAGATTTTTGAAACTCTGTGGCAATTTTTTAAACATTTTCAGAGCGTGATATTCGGCGCTCTTGTTAAACAACGTTAGTGTCGATTTTGGTAAAATAATATTAGAATTATTCCTTGTGTTATATCCATGGATATCCTGAAACGTATCATAATTATGGATACGTCGTTTAATAAAACATAAAGTAAAATAGACATATATAGACGGCACAGTTAAAATACGTTTTTCTGTAAATGTTTGTCTGCGACTGCTACGAAAATTAAGATTAAAAATGATGCGGATTGCTTTTTTTTGAAGTAAAAATATCTTTTGCATATCTGCACAACAACCCCAACAAACAATTCCATATTTAACCAGCTGGTAAAAATAAGCATAATTTGCAGATAATGAAACTGAAGTATCTGTGCAGCTATTTTTTATGACACGGAGAGCAAAAATACTTTTTGATAATTTTATGCTTAGATTCTCAACGTGGGCACTCCATGAAAGTGTAAGTAAGGTATCCAAAATAGATCAACTACCAATTCCAAGGATTACATTCAAACAAAAAACTGGACGTATACAAGACGTCTTACATGCTAATTAATTATACAGTGACGTGACATATATTATATTTTTTTATCAAGTCGACTGTTAAATCTGAGAAATTTAAACCGTTTCCATAATTTTGGACTGTAATTCTACTTTTTGCTCAGAGCGCGTTCCTATTAAAGATCTATCATTTCATTCCTTTCTGTTGTTGCATCCTTCTAAAAATATGTCTATTATACTGCTTGAAATGTGTATGAAAAAAAAATGACGCGAGCGAAAACTATGAGTGGCAGAAATAGATAAAATAAATTATTCAACGGGCTAACGTTTTGCAATATTAAAATATTTATATCGCGTTTTCATGGTTTGTCAGGTACAAATCCGCTTTCCCGTGTTCTAATCAGAGACCTGAAAAAATAATAAAATGTGAATTGGTACTAGATCAAAATAACCCTGACAGGATAGCCTGAGCCTAGAAAAATTAATTTTTAATTTGTAATTATTTTCACTAACAAGAAAAGTGAATAAAATTAATATTTCGACAACATAAAATTCTTGGTTTATTTATTTTTATGAATTTGAAAATTGTTTTTTAAAAGTTTATCATTGAAATAATAATATTCTAAACGGAATTTTTTACATCAAAATATTTTATTATTTTTAGAAATGGAATCTTTTTTTATTCCATTAACATTTAACGCGGAATAATTTTTTATGACAGTAAAATTTCAAGATATTTGGTAAGAATTCCGTTTGTGATTATTTAATTAAATTAAAAATAGACTGATATTTCTATTTTTAACCGACTTCAAAAAAAACTTGTACTATTCGACGCGTATTTTTATTTTACTACTATATAGGATCGTTTCTAAGTAATGGTAATATAAACATGTTAGTATATTATGTCCGCAACTGTTCACTTTTTGTTGTCGAGCGTCTATAACCTCCACTGGCTATCTATCCTGAGATACAGTATCTTGAATTTCCAAATTTTTGCAAATTAAAAAATCCATTCGTTTAAATTGTGACAGATTGCTGGGAAGATTATTTTTGGTACCTAATTGAACAAACAAATTTACGTTCTATTTTATTTAGTTAAATTATTAAACTTTTGTAGTTTTGCATCTAAATAAAACAAAACGATACATGTTAACATGAGATTTTGTACTTCCTTCCTTTTTTAAAATCAGCGTGAGCTAAGGCTCTACACGGAGTGTTCCAAGCAGTCAGTGGAATATTTCTTTTGAAATTTGTAACATCTCCATAGAAAATATTCCACTGACTGCTTGATGCAGTCTCTTTCAACTGCTTGAAGTAGTCTGTGTACGATGGAACTGAAGACAAAGGCTATTCATAATTTATTTTTTGATAACAAATTGAAAATCCAGGTAATAGTTCTACCAGTTCTACCAGATTCCTTGAATAAAACTTGGTAACTGAGAGTTTGTAATAGAGGAGTCAGGGAAACGTCATTCTAATGAACAGGCGATACACCTTTTTGTTTAGATTAAGTCTATAGATCAAATCTCATTGCGTAACCCAATAACCTTCTTAAAAATGTATCAAAAAAACGAAAAGAATTAAATTAAAACTTTACGAAATCATTACACTCCAAATTTCGACACCTTGTATCTCAAGAACTTTGCGTTTGCGGTAATATGTTTATAGGAACTTTTTTTAATTGACCTGAGGAATCTCTCTCTGAAGTTTTCGATATCACTTAGGAAACACCCTGCATAATAATATTTGAACATCTTTCCATTTTCGTTATTCAATATTCATGGAACATCGCTCCTTTGGAAGTTTCCTCGTATATCGACGCGTAGCCCACATAGAGTCAGTGCATTTATCTCTTGGTAAACATAGTAAGTATAGTAGAACCTCAGTATAGTCCCAAATACTGTAAATAAACAAAACTGAAAGCCACTGAACTAAAAACTCCAATATTTTACGTGTAGCCTATTTTGTTATAACAATTACAAACAAGTGAAAAAGCCTTGTAAACAATTTTAAAACAAACTTTTATTAAAATGTATGTACAAGAAAGGAAAAAATCCATTTTGAAACTCCGCACTAAGCCAAGCAAAATAATATCTACTGTCGAGAGCTTCCATTGAATTGTAAGATTTGATCCTAATCATGGTCGCATAGGCACAAGGCTAGTAGATTACAGTAGCTATCTCGTTTCATAAATGACGCAATTATCAATTGACAGGTCCGTTGGATGTTGTCATTCTTCCACTACCATCCAACGAAACGATTTAAGCTCTGTAATTTACTGACCTTGGCATAGACCGTTCTTATATTGCTCCAGAGTGAGATGCCACTTTTGTAAAGCCTTCCTATGCTTTCTTTGTCTTACTAATGGACTTTCAAACCAGTTGTTCCTATGGTATCCTTGTCTTACTAAAGGACTTGCTGGCTTCAGTAAGCGACCTGTCTCTATAGTGTATATACGACTGTGATCCTGACTTACAAGTGAAATTAATTAAAAATTTGTAACATTCACCTTTTATAAAACTTTTTTTTGTTGACGGAGGGGAAAATCCGCTTACGGACACCCGCGAAAAACCCTGGGTAGTGTGGGACTCGAACCGAAGCTCCATACCCACTAAAACCCCCTCCTTCATACTACTTGTAGAGTTGGGTAACTCAGATCTGAACCGGTTCAAAGAGCCGACTCCAACAGATGATCCGTGAGAGCCGACTCACTTTTTTTTGAGCCGACGGATCAACGGATCCGCATAACTCAGTGAAACACTTAACACACAGAAGCACATTTTACACTTACGTATCAGTTCTTGCTTTGATGATATGTCAGCTCAAATGACTCATGCATCACATGTTTGGCTATGCATTCTTGATTCTATACAGGTCGTGATATGATTGACTGAACTAGGTAACTCAGTGGCAGACTGCAGTAACATATTCAGAACTCGGCTCTTTTTGAACCGGTTCAGTGAGCCGGCTCACATACGGGATCCAGATGCAAAGATGCAGGTCACTAAATAGACCCATTTTTCCCTTCTCTAAGTGAAGTTAATTAAAAATTTGTAACATTCACCTTTTATAAAACTTTTTTTTGTTGACGGAGGGGGAAAATCCACTTACGGACACCCGCGAAAAGCCTTGGGTAGTGTGGAACTCGAATCGAAGCTCCATACCCACTAAAACCCCCTCCTTCACGCTCCTTGTATCCCCTTATCTAGTTCGTGGCTTAAAACACTACCTGTTCGTTAGGTTCCACTGTACAACGAATGACAGAAGTTAGGCGTGTGTGAAACATACACATGCATAAAAGATATTGGAGGACGAAATGTTTTATACACTCCCACATGAAGAGTAGATGACGTCACCCGCACATCACTCACTTGTGATATCAGCGGGTGTCAGTCAGGCATGCATCCAGGATATTTTTTTCAACACTTCTTTATTATTTCTGTAATAACCAGTCATTTCTCTTCAACAGCTCTGTATCTCATTAAATTCTTCAATCTTCTGTGACGTGGTGATGTATTTTAAGTAGACTTGAAAATTATTTTCGATATAGTTCGGTTTACTAATAATTTTGATGAGTCAAATGAGTAGAGTAGGAGACTCGCCATTGAAGGGTATCCGGTTCGAATCATGGCATAAGCAGCTACCACTAGGACTTTTGTTTTTCCTACTGCTTTCGCCGGAAAACGGTAATTCTTAGACTTTTGAAGTAAAACTTCTTTTGGCACGGTAGGATAACATTCATTCTTGAGAACGGTTAGAGCACGAGGACAAGACTCATATTCGAAAGGTATCGAGTTCATATCCCGCCTTAAGCAGATATTACTAGGACGTTTTGTTTTTCATGTTTGTCGCCGCAAAACGATAATTCCTGGACTGCTTTTGAAGTAAAACTTCTTTTGACACGGTAGGGTAACATTCATTCTTGGGAACCGTTAGAGCACGAGAACGAGATTCAGTTTCGAAAGGTACCGAGTTCGAATCCTGTCGTAAACAGATATCACTGGGACTTTTTGTTTTTCCTAATATTTCCGGCGGTAATTCATGAGTTTTTTGAAGTAAAACTTCTTTTGGCACGGTAAGGTAACATTCATTCTTGATATTGAAAATGTAACGAACCTGTCGCAATGTACGTATACCGTATACTCAAGGTTATTAGATACAGAGGTGACCTCGTTCCGTTGGATAATAGTCGGACGATAATGTCATCCAACGAACTTTTCTGCCTGATTAGATAAAAATATGAACCGTCTTCTAGCTGATGTTATTCTTTATCGAGGTTACCTCGGTGCCATATACTATACTCGGTGCCATATACTATATAAAAACTATAAAAAACGGCTGTAGAACATCAGGTTGCAGTAGCAGCGAGGTAGAACACGTCCCTCGTAACTTAAAGGTTCGATCCATAGACGGTTGGTGCCATTATTGTTTGTTTTTTTCCTACTATCTCTGGTCCAGAAACGGTAATACCTGGACTTTATTTCCAATTGCCTTTCGTCCAGAACCTGTAATTCCTGGACATTATTTCCTACTCCCTCTCGCTCAAAAGTGGGCATTTCTGAGCTTTTTTACCTACTATCTTTCGCCCAGAAACTGTAATTTTTGAATTTTTTTTGCTACTACTTCTTGCTCAGAAACGTAATTCCTGAACGCTATGCTTCTGTCTCTCGTCCAGAAATGGGCATTCCATGAACTTTTTTCTACTGCTTCTATTCAGAAAATATAGTGTCTGTACTTTTTTTCCCAACTGCTTCTCGTTCAGAAACGTAATTCCTCAATGTTTCTCTACTGCCTCTCGTCCAGAAACGGTAATTCCTGGACTTTATTTTTTACTGCCTCTCACGGAGAGAGAGTAATTCGTGTACCTGCTATCTTGTTGAGGTTTTCCGCGGTTTCACTCAATCATTCCAGATAAATTTTGGGATGTTTCTTTATACATTATTCTACTAGAACAGCTCGTGAATCGTGACTCGACGGCGATATTATTTTTATTAATGTTATATAAGATAAATTCGCCACTTTTGTTATCCTTTGTGTATTGTATTAATACCGCCATAACCAATAACACAGGGAAATCGTTTATGTAATAAAAACGTTCCTTTACGACCAATAATGGAATGTTCCTCTCTCACTCTTACCTCCATGGTCACTGTTTTGGAACGGTTATGACATCCGGATGATTTTTTGCCGTATGTTTTTTTTTCAAACTTTGATGTTTGCTAAAGATTGCAGTAAAAAATACGCACTTTTTATTTTCTGATCAGCAGGGAGAAAGTTTGTGTGTTTGTTGTTACTATAATGAGATTTGTTGGTGTAGGCTATTTCGATATCTGCTCTGGTAAATCCGGGCCGAACTGCTGGTATCGCTACCAGAAATGTCTGTAAATTGCATTACTTAATTAATAAATGAAGTAGAAAATTGTAAAGGTCGTTTATAACACAACTCATTGCAATCATTTATCTGAAAATTAATTATGAGTCACGTGATATTATTGATCTGAAGGCGTTGTCAGTGATGTGGGTACTAACGAAAAAAATTAAATACAGCGTGAACAAAAAGTAGCTGTGCAGCTGTTAATTAGTGATTATTATTAACAAAAAAAAGAAATGATTAGAAATAACAAAAAAAAATTAATAGAAATCGGTGGGCGTTATTTATTTATTGATACACAAAAATGGGTGTGCGTTAGAAACTATACTTCATTGGCGTGATTAAAAACTAATTTTTAATTTGCATGCAACTAATTTATTGAAATAAAAAAAAAGATTGGAGTAAGATTAGCATAAATACGCAGCTATTAATCGCTACGCGCATGCGCACATAGCGTCTGCCTCACCCAGTGAACCGAAAAACAACTACAACTATATGTCCACTAGACAGTGTGTAAGTCAATTGTTCCCTAACTCTATTCTGCGCTTTTTTCGGAGAGCAACATCGTTACATCATCCTATTAATTTTGATGTTACAGTTAGCGCGCGCTTCTGACAGCAACTTCATGCTGTTAATTTTCATGTTACTCCATAAAAAAATTACTCATATTTTTTCATAACGCACCAAAAGAAAAGTATAGCTTCGTTAAATTATAAAAAGACTGGTTTTTCGACCTGGTTAGATTTTAATTTGGCAATTAAATAATCAATACATTTCTCACATTTCTCTTTACTTCTAAATAGTTTAGTTAACGTACACCAATTTAGCTTACAAAATGCGTGCGGGATCCCTGACTTGCTCATCTACTCATCTCCATATTGTCTTTTTTTTAAAGAAATAATTGGGAAAGAAATAAACTTTTGAACAGTGACAAAAATTTTAAATCGATTCATTTGTAATGCAAACTTACTTTTTTAGTAACAATAACAGTTATATAAGAAAAGAGACTGTGTGTTTTACACTACACACTACATAAATAAAACTGGTATAATTGTAAAAAATGGTAATAATGTCACCGACCGCCAGAGTCGAACCTACGACCTTTAGGTGGCAAGAGTTCTACCTCGCGGCCACTTTAGCGTAATGATCTACAGCCAACTTTTATAGTATACGGTGTAGGTACATTGTGACACGTTCGTTACATTTTCAATTCCAAGAATCTGTATCATTCGGGCCAAAAAAAGTTAAATCGATATTCGATAAGACAGACCTAGTGACAAACGAATTATGTATTAGTATAGTTTTGTTCATCACTACTTCTGTCTTATCAAACAACGATTTAATGGAAGTATACTGCATTTTATTTTTAATTGGTACCATACCTAGAGTACGAAAATTGATATTTTTTAACGTTTCCTGATATATCATTTTAAAAAATATTTATTTACTTATATATTTACGTGTCATCGTAACTATTGTACACATTGTGGAAGTTAATTGAAAATGTACATTTATGGTATCTGACCTATTTTATTAGTTACTTAAACCACGTGACAGTTATGACCGTCCTAATCAAATATGGAGACTGAATACAACGGCCAATTAAAGCTTAAGATCAGAGGTGACCTTTTTTCGAACTAACGTTTAATTAACATAAACATGTCTTCTGCTATTTAAGACAAGCTTAAAATTAAACATTGTGTTTTATAGTAGCTCCGTTCGGCTTCGAAAATTATTTATTAAAAATAGACAATATCGACACAATCGTGGACTTCTATTAGAAATTTTTTTTCCGTGCCCAAAAGGTTTAAACGGAACCCTATTCTTGTCCGTCCGTCTGTCTGTTAATCGGGATACGTTAGAAAGCTGGAATTTTCACTGATTTAACCCAAAATTGAAAATTATGTTTAAAATATTGAGAATTTTATTCTTCGGGGGGTTCCATCATGTAAAAGAGAGGCTAGTAAAAATTATTTTTCTATCTATATGGGCATGTTGGATAGCATTATTTAAAGCGCGTTAAGTATCTCACGACTGTATTTTTCATATTTTTTTTTATGAAATACGTGTAATGTTAATGATATGAGAGGTCGTTAAAGTTGTCAATTTTAGGTTGTTTTTGTTACGAATTTATGTATGACAGAACATATAAATTCTATAATTAAACAACAAATATCAAGAATACTGCTATTTAACATGATACATTTATAAAACAAATATATATAAATAATCAAAAATGACATATACGTATACTAATTTAAGGGATGAGAAATAAAAATCTAACAGCACGGTGCAGTTTGGAAGCCACTAAATGGTGTCTAGATAATGTAAGTAATAATGTTATAGATGATAACCTAAAAACGTACCAGAGTGTACGTAACTATTTGAAACCATTAAATGATTAAAGCAAAAGAAGTAAGAACATTTTATATAGACGGAGGTGGCACAAGACAAACTGGTTATGTCATATTTTTGGTAAAATACTCAACCCATTATTTACTATTTTCTTTTCTTTACCTAGGTTACCTCTGTTATCTCTTTGTGCGTCAGAGTTGAGTTTCGTTTATATACTAGAAGTTATTTCTATAGGTTAATTTCGCTCTAAATCCATTAAAATTGCAGCTTTTTGAAAACGGGAGATTCTGTTTTATAAAGTGGAATCATTTTTAGGTAGAGTCGAGTTCCTAATAGATCCTGAAATTTTAATTGAAAATTGTCAACAGCAGTTGTCAGTTGGTTTGTACGTACGTACGTCCCAACGTGCCGGATTAAAGAAAGTTTACCGTACTGAAGCTGTTACATTGTGAAATATATATCGATTAGATTTTGAATTTATTATAAAAAAATAATAACCTGCAAATATGGATTGGTGCTAGGCTCAATTAACCTTAGTTGTCGACGGTCTTAAAAAAGAGAACGTTTACGTTACTGCGTCAAGTTTACATATTCAAAGCTTAAATAATGCATGTAAACATGTTTTTAAAGTATAAAAAACTCGGCATAAGCCGCTCTGATATGTAGTCATAGATATATAGCTTCAGGCTTTTCTTTTTATCTGAAATAAGCCCACACTAACCTCATTCCAATCTTAAAACTTGAACCACTGTGCGAATATCATCTAATGATTTTACGGGCACAGTACGTTCACTAAAACTCGGCAAAAGCAACCCCCACTGATTTTATGAACATAAGATTATAGAATAACGGTTTCACTTCTTACTCGCTGTTCTACCTTGGAGGCAAAATGTGTTCTGAAATTTTCTTTACTGATATTTGTAAAGAATTAATTTAATACGTTTATCTGTAACCAGCGTTGCCAGACGTCCCGATTTTGGCGGGATGTCCCGATTTTTAAATCAAAATTAAATGTCCCGCGCGGGACAGTCTCAGTTCCGCTTTTCGGGGATATCTCGACCGGGCGTAAATAATTATTCTCTTATTGTAAGTTGCAATTTGTAACACTCACTCCTCAGACTATTATTTGAAACGCCATATTTTTCTAATGAATAAAACTTTTTTGATTTTGATATCTGTTTTTTTTTATTTTTTTTATTCAGAAGACGAGTAAGACTCAACTATTTAACGATAGGGTAAATCTGATTTAAAATATATTTTTATTAAAATACATTTTCTATGGCTATTTTTGCTATCTATTGTCACGTAAACGTAATTTGAACTCAAATAAAAAGATACATATTTAAAAACTTCTGATTATATACGTTTTTTTACTATGTCCCGCTTTCGACGAAAGAATCCCGCTTTTTTTACTCAAAAAGTTCCAAAATCCCGACTTTGCAAAAAAAATCTGGCAACGCTGTCTGTAACATACTATACGAAAGATGTTCGAAAGTTAAGTTTGACTATATCCACTAATTTCTAGTAGATGGATTATGAATGGCGGCCATTTTCTGTAGACAGTTTGTACAGCGCTGTATTAATATTAAAGGATTTTTAGCGGACTGTGCAAAAGAAATATTTTTTTGGATTACAATATGGATTTCCAAATTACGAAGCCACAAAAGTACAAAAAAAAGTTTGCGACGTGAAACGTGATCGATTTAAAGGATACTAGTTTTAGAGTCAACGCACTGTTACAGCACACTAAAAGTTTCGAATGCTCATAGCTTCTAAGCAAAGACATATAGAAATTTGCTTCTGATCACTGAAATCAGGGTCCTGACACCTTTCTCAGACTCACAATACGTGTAGTAAAAGACTCGCCTATTCCAATGAAGACACGTTTATCTCTGTATTTCTTGTGGCTTAGAAGTGGTTATTGTTTCTCAAAGTCATTAGATATACACATGTTACTTCGTTAATGAATGACTTCAGCTGAGAGCTCGTTTAATATTTTTATCCAGCACGCAATATCAATTGACAATCCACTGGATGTCGTCATTCCTCCGTTACTATCCAACGGAACGAGTTTACCTCTGTATCTAATTACCTTGTCTGTTTCTTAAAAATTGTTGCTACGTAATGGGTATGTAACAACATATGAAGAGGTTTTCCAACTTGTTTTCTTTTTTTTAGTTTATTGTTTTTTAATAAGTATAATATATACAAAATATGACGACCAACTAAAATCATAGGCATCTTGATGACACAGATGAAAATGATTTCTGCGCAATTTTTTTCCCAAAATCTGTAAATTTTAGAAGAATGGTGATCAATGTTTTATTTCTATTTTATAATCTCCATTTATAGGCATTTTATATTTTTTTATCTGTGTATTGGGAATACGGTCGATTTTTTCTCACTGCCACGAAGTCAGGATGAAAGAGAAGTTGAAAATACATGAGTTGATTAGTCTGGACAGGTTGGAAATATACGAATTCTACTGTATTTTGTTTTTTAATCTGAAAGTCCGTTGTACCAATTTGGCTCAAAATGTAATTATAAATAAGGTGCAAAAAATATTTCTCTTAACGAGTTTTTCATGTGATATGTCACAAGATGCACTTGAAAAATATTTTTTTTTTGTTTGTAATTTGACCCCCAATATTAACGCCTGAAATTAGAATTCGTTTATTTATGCCATACGTTCGTGATTGGGTCATCTAAATATATATTTGTACCAAATTTTAACTTTTTTTTGTCCAGTAAAGTCGGAGAAAATAAGCTGTGACAGTTGGATAGACACGGAAGTGATTTTATAAGGGTTCCGTTTTTTCATCGGGTGCACGGAACCCTATAAAAACTGAATGAGTCTTGTGCTGAAATAATTTTGTTAACAGAACACGAAGACGTTTTAGAGACACGACTTTGTTTCCAGAAAGACTTTACACGTACACCAGATGTTACAGAGTTAATTACACGCATTATTATTAGTATTATCCATAATCTCTTTGTAATTAAATTCAAAACATAACATTTACACTCCGGAGAAACACAGACTTTAGCTTCTACTATATGCAGAATCGATTTACTCAATGTACTACACGGAACCACGAAGATTTTCTAGAATATTCTTTTTATTAAAGTCCTCCGCACACGGGTCGACTATTTTGCAATTTGAGTTTAAAACCGCTATACAATTCCATCATTCTCTGACCTTTCGTGCGTTAGAGAATGGAAAACTTCAAATGGGTCAACAGAAACACGACCGATTTGAAACTAGTTTCAAACTGGTTGTGTGCGACCGTGTTTGTAGATCAAGAAGCAATTTCAGGTGCATGGTTGCATTCTATAGCGAAATTTTTCTGCTGTAAGGTAGAAGCAACCGTCTTTACTAATTCATGTTTAGTTGGGCTCGTATGCCAACCGATTGCACAATAGTTGCATCCCGAACTGGTTTGAAATTCAAATTGAATGAGTCGGCCAGTGGTGAGAGTTCTAAACTCACATGCAGTTTGAATTCCGATTTTCTCTACTGCCTCACGCCATTAAATGGTAATCTTGTTGAGGTGTTCCGTAGTTTCCCTCGATAATTCCAGATAAATATCGAGATGGTTGATTATAGAAGGCTTTGGTCGTTCACGTGTCATATACTCCTGTGATCCAAAAATTGCCTTACTTCCTAATTAACTATCATCGACTCGCACAGTGCTATTAACTAAAACTAGAAATAATGCAGATGTACTGAGTTTATTTATATTCTGGTTGAACTCAGAAGGTCAGAACTATAGAAGAATTCACGTATTTTCAACCTGTTAGAACTAATCAATTCCTATATTTTCAATATCTTCATCATCATCACTTCGTACCAGTCATAGACCGTTCAGAAAAATACTTTTATTAGTTTAAGATTAGATGTTGTCAAACGTATTTTTCCATTGGCTTAGCAGCGTACCAGGAGAAACTTTAGGTGAGAAGTAAGTAAAATCACATGAAAAAAAAGATGTTGAAAATACATGAGTTAAATACGATCGTCTCTTAAAATATATATCGTCTCTTTCTACATTTAAAGCTGGTCCTGACTGTGTATTGAATTTAAAAATTCGACGGAAAAAACATCTTCCGCCTGGACTGTAATGATTTGGCGTGGCACATTTTAAGAATCGCCGGTATGGAAAACAGCGGGATATTCTTCGATGACCCTGTAAATTGATTCAAGGCAAAGAAGAGGGGAGGGGGGTTGTATTGCAGCGTCGTGGGCACAACCTTTTACTGAACGACGCAGGCGACGCTTCATCAGTCCGGTGTCTACGTCCGCCTTGCGGGTGGTTTCGGTTTTACCGCGCCGTACCGTTAACACCGTTACTCAATATTTAATGGTTTTACGTTTCGCCGTCTTGATTTTATAATAATGTATTAGCCAAACGGGATTTCACTGCTTAGACTACTAATCTTTCTCTAAGCTTACATCTACTTTATTATATAACCCTATATAGTTACATAACTCTATAACATGATTTTAACATAATTTTATCAGTTGGTATATTCGTAAATGAATGAACTTTTATAGAAGAGTGATAGCACCTTTGATGTGAAACAACAAAAAAAGAGGTGCGTCAATTAGTGGACACACGACGGAAGCTATGCTCCTTACGTATTTTATATTAATGTTTAACATTTACGTATACACTAAAAAAAACAAACAAAATTATGAAATTTAATTTTTTTTTTATTTCTTAATAAGAAATATAAAAACGAATTTATTAAATTTAAACGTTTTTATTTATTAATAATAATATAAAAAAATTGTGATTAGACAAAAAAGAAAATAAACAATACTGGCGTTGTTATTACAAATATACTTAATATGATGTAAAGCAGGTATGTTATAGGGGGTACGTGCAAAAATACCATAATTGCGAGTATATCTCATACGTCGTGTAATCATCGCTAGCGTGATTAGTAAACAAGCTGGCACTCGTTTTTAACATGCTGTCACCACTCGCGCATAATAAATTCCACTACGGAACTCTAGATATACAATCTATTATTACCACCAACAGCTAGGGTTATTTTCAGTTTAAATCGAAATTCAATTGATACTTATCAATTCTTGAATTAGAACCTTGTGCCGGGGGTTTGCAAGTTGTAATAGAAATATTAGAATGATATTTATATATATATATATATATATATATATATATATATATATATATATATATATATATATATATATATATATACAAAAAAATGGAAAGTTAATAATATGGATCAGTGTGTCGAAAATGTTACGCAACGGTACTGAAATAGTCGTTGTTGTATAATACATTGTTATTTTTTATTACGTCATTTCCGTTCTAAAACACATCTGTAGACACCGTTACGCCATTTTCATGTTAAAATAAGCTCTATTCAATTTTAGAACTTGTCTATCCTCTAAAGATTAAATCAACTACAATGGATTTTTGAAGTAAAACTTCTATAGGCGCGATATCAGGGGTAACTCAGATCTTTTTCTAACTGTAGTAACTATTTGTCCTGGAAGTAACGTTAAGTTGATGCAAACAAGTATCGACATCTTGGTAAGTCAAAATTTTTAAGGTAACTGTCGAAGCTTTTAGTCAATAAATGGCCGCACAGTTGTAAAATTTCTAGCTTACCGATTATTTTAGTTTCATCGTAAAATATGTCATTTAAGAAGATTATATTTTTTGTATCTGTAGGGTTCCGTATCTTAAAAGATACCTAGATATCAATTGTTTTATAGGGTGTCAAGACAGAGATAGATTGTAGGTTGCGCGTCTATAATCTACAATTTCTCTCTTTCTCTCGTCACATCTCTATAAAACAGTATTATTCTATAAAAGAAACTCTTACGATGAGACTTCGTTGTCTATTTGTATGTGACAGCGGTGTTAAATGACCCATGACGCACTAGTGCGTAAAGAAAAACAGATAAAAGCCATTTAATCAATCCAATAATAATTTCCAAAAGTGAATCTGTTACTACGTTATACCATAGAGGAGCAAAGCAACTAGAGATGGAAAAACGGGTCTTTTTAGTGATCTGCATCTTTGCATCTGGATCCCGTATGTGAGCCGGCTCACTGAACCCGTTCAAAAAGAGCCGAGTTCTGAATATGTTACTGCAGTCTGCCACTGAGTTACCTAATTCAGTCAATCGTATCACGACCTGTATAGAATCAAGAATGCGCATAGCCAAACATGTGATGCATGAGTCATTTGAGCTGACAGATGCATCAAAGCAAGAACTGATACGTAAGTGTAAAATGTGCTTCTAAGTGTTAAGTGTTTCACTGAGTTATGCGGATCCGTTGATCCGTCGGCTCAAAAAAAAAGTGAGTCGGCTCTCACGGATCTTCTGTCGGAGTCGGCTCTTTGAACCGGTTCAGATCTGAGTTACCCAACTCTAAAAGCAACACAAAGCAGGCGTAGTTTTCGTAAACAGTCCAAATGAAATATAATTTGGCCACACACAGAGATGTCAAATATATTTATTATGTGTAAAAAACAGCTATTTTGTTAGAGATACGTGCAAAAATGCTATATATACCTCGTGCGTGATTATTTCATGACCTGTGTGAATGTTAACACTCGTTGAAGCTCGTTTTACTATGTCACACTGCATCATAAAATAATAATTCACGTACTAGAAACATAACCTACGAATTTTCGCTATGTGGGGGGGGCTAAAAATTGAGTTTAAAATTAGCTGCACAAGAATGGTATCATATGAAAGGTCACTTATTACAGATTCTTCAGACACTTATATGGCCTGTGTTGTCGAGTGTCTATAATCTACAATATCTATTACAGATTCCAAAACGGTAATTATAACTTCAGACGAAGTTATGAAAAATTGTAAATTATTAGTTTTATAGATTGAAGAATTAGATTATTAATTTTATTTTGTTAAAGATTCAACATAAGTAGTTTTACTTTTCGGCCGCTGATATTTTATACGGACATGAATGGCGTGGATTCGGACCTTATATCATTTATCTTCAGAAGTAGGTATATCTGTCGCAAGTAACATGTTATGATGTTACATAACGCGCTTCTTATGAATTTTTGATAACGGAACAATTCCTTGACAGCTTTTCAATATGCCAAACGAAGAAAATTGTTAAAAGCAGTTGGATTGGTCACTCGGCAGACATAATACAGTAGTTTTCTAGCCCGACTTCGCCCGGGAGTTATATGTTATGTTGATCTACTAGACCTGTTAGTATAAAATGAAAAATGAATAAATAAAACAATAAAATATGATTTAATCCAGACGAAGTCTAAATACGTTTTATCACAGCGAGATTGAAAATGATATTTAACTAGGGTTGCCATCCGTCCGGGTTTCCCCGGATTTGTTCTAGTTTAGAGGGCATCCGGGTAGTGTCCGGGGCTTCATTTGTAGTCCGGGTTTAAAAATTTAAAGTCTTGGGCCGCCCGCGACACACGCACTGTGTTAGGTTTAATATTTTAATAAGGTTTTGTTTTCATAACAGAGTATATTAATAATTTGTGTTTTCTTTTAAGAATAAAAGAAATCTAACTGATTAATAAAACAATTTGTAACAAACTGTAATAAGATTCTGTTTTGTTAGGTACATTTAAAATGATGATAAAAGATGGCTAAATTTAATTTTATGGTCTGAAAATAAATAGAAAAATGATTTATGACATTTTCAAATGTTTTTTATTACACTATGTTTAAAAAAACCTCTTGACATGTCCGGGTTCTGGGCTCTAAAATCCGGGGCTTTCACGCGTCTTGTCCTGGTTGCCAAATTTTAGAGATGGCGACCCTATATTTAACTAATAGAAACTCAAAACAAAACGATGTTGTGGTCGACAATGCAAGGTATTAAAAAGACCCAAAAATTGTGATCAAAAAGAAAGGGTTATATCATCAATACAAAATGCTTTAGGTAGATTTTGGATTTGCAACGATTTAATTAAGATTTCTCATTTATCACTTTCCTTTACTCGTATATAGTTATATAGTTTAGTCAGCGTGCATCATTATTAAACTCAGCTGTACTCGCTGTACATTTTCGCTCACTGCCCATCCCCTTTTTAGCAGCAATACTTCAATGCTTTTAAAGTTTAATAAAACATATTTCGTTTATCTTTTATAACTGTTTTTTCATTTGATGTTAGAGCACAATTTCTCATCAGTCAGAAATATTGTTCATGTTCAAAATTTATATATTAACTTACTTTTGGACGTTAAAAAATAAGATTTAAGAAGCTACTTTAAAATGCTTGATGCTTAATTTCATTAAACACTTTAGAAAGTGCTCAATACTTTTGAACATCTTTGAAAATTTAAGCACTTATGTTAGTCTCGGAGCCTTGCCTAGCTCTGCTACCAATCTTGATTTCTACTGTACTATTCTAGAATAGCCCTGGGTGTTTCTCTTTTATTTGTATCGATTCTATAAATCTTTTGTTATTTCTGTTTTTATTGTTTGCGGAACGCCACTGCGAAGCACGGCCACTAATTGATCGTATAAATAAGCAAGAGGAGACATTATGTTTGGTGGCAGGCAGCGGCTTGGTTATTAGCGTGCAATTCGTAGGAGCGCTCCCGACGCGACGGCCGCGCCAGTTAATTAAAACAAGTCAATTAAATGAATGTCAATTAGTTCATTTCATTTGTATGTAGGCATGTGTGTGCCATACTCCATGCGGTGTTCTGTGACCGTACGTAGGTAGAGGGCATTGTAATACGAGACAAAATGGACGATGTCTTTGAACTAGCCTTAACCGTTACATAGTTATCCTCAAAAAAAAAAGTGGCCAAATACAAGACGGGCTTGCACACGAAAGATTCCATACTACCGTGCAATATTTATTAGCTTTATTTTATTTTTATTATTTGTTATAGCGATCATAGTAATACACATTAAGGCGCAGAAATGCCCGAACTAATAGTTTTTATGAGATTCCGTCCGATGTCGCTAGTATGCACTATTTTGACGTTTATAGAAAAAAAACATTTTTTTCGTGATATACTTAACTACAAATTTACGGTTTTCGGATTTTTCCCTTTACTTGTACTATGTAACTATACGATATCGCTTCTTGCCAAATTTCTTCTATGCGACACATTATCTCAGGGGTCGTGTCACTCGTATCATCTTGCAATGTCCTAATTTTGGTGTTTAAAGAGTAATACAATATAATAGTGAACTGATAATAGTACAAAAAGTAATAATATTTTAACTGTTCATAACTGAAATCAGAAGTATTATAGCAGGTTTTCCCTGAATATTATATTCTGATTGTATTATATCATATTTCCGTTTTGTATTACATAGTTACTTTTATCAACTGACAGTATATTAGGAAAAATGCAATGTCTACCTACATAAAAATGCATAATGTTAATAATTCGTGATAACATTCCTTAACGATTATTAGTGTACAAGACTTTTGGCCCGGTTCACTCGGATAGATTTTCGTTTGGCAACGAAATATCACTCTGCTGTATCTTTATACCGGGTGTTTTTTTCAAAACTTTGAATGGATTTTTTTGTTGATACACCGGTTGAATCAAAAAAAGTTTTAGGCAAAAGTTGTTGGGATTTGAGGGGCAAATAATTTACACGTAATACCAACCCCCCCACCCCTCGGCAGGGGGAGGGGGTAACTTTTGTTTTTTAAATGAAAACTCACGATTTTTATGATTAATTTTTTTTTGTGTAAAAATGAATAACTTTTGCCTAAACCTTTTTTTAATTTTCCCTGTTATTTTTATGTAGTCTTGACAATATTGATAATCATTACCCCCTCCCCCTGCCGAGGGAGGGGAGTGGGTTGGTATTACGTGTAAATTATTTCCCCCTCAAAACCCAACAACTTTTGCCTAAAACTTTTTTTGATTCAACCATTCAAAGTTTTGAAAAAAACACCCGGTATATCAATTTAACATAGAAATCGCATCAGGATTGCTTTGAATTTTCGTTTGCTAGTCATCCCCTTTTTGTCATAACGTCATAAAACTAATATTTTTTTCAGTGTAGAGGCCCATTTAAGTTCTTGGCTTGCCTACTGCAGAATGTGGTCAATTACTTGACCTAATTTATGTTTTATATGAGTCTTGTGAACTTTTGACAAAATTTAATACGAAAATATTTATGATAAAGTAAATAATAAATGAGATGGAGAAATTGTTTGCGCATGTTAAATATAAATAAGAAATAGGTAACAAGAGAGACAAAACACGGTCGTTGTAATCAGATTATAAATTACAACTTGAGAAGATTTATGTATGTTGTAACGTTAAAGATGTTGATACTAAATTACGTAATTACTCTAAAATTTATTAACTGTTACAGATTTTAGCTAAATCAATAACATCTCATAAATTATTAGAAATTATCGCTTGGCCCAGAATGCCTGCTGTTTATGATAAAAATTCAATTTAAATTTGTGCAATTTGAAATCAATACTAAGATATACTACATATACTCATATAAAGGTTGTATGTTTTTGAAGTGAAACTTCTTTAGCAGCGATGAGAGTAATTTCGTATAACAGTGTAACGAAATCGAAGAACGGTATCGTTGGGTGTGACCGAATGGGAGAAATGCATTTCTAGCAGGGACCCGATTGGCTGACCGGTAGTGTACGAATGCGTTTTCTGTTCGCATAGGAGAAATAATATCCAGGTGGTATAGGGCCAAGAGTATATTCTACCCATTTCTGATAACTAGATGAAATTAACTGTTTACATTACCTACGCTGCTCAGCCAATGGAAAAATACGTTTGACAACGCTTAACCTCCAATCAATAAACGCTTTTTTCTGATTGATTTATGACTGCCACGAAGTAAGCACATGAAGGAGAAGTTGAAAATACAGTAGTCGATTAGTCCCGACCGGTTGAAAATACATGAGTTCTACGGAACTGATGTACGCTGGCTATAAGTGTTTCGCTGTTAATCGAAAATCTACCCGGACGACGCCGGGCTACGTGAATCGGCCTGGCTGTGTCAACTGTCATTGGCCGGGACTTAAAAGACAACTATGTGTAAAAATGAACCAGTGGCTTTGGCATTATTGACCCAATGACGTCACAGCTCTTGGCCCACTTCTACACTGACAATTCTAGGACAAATGTATAAAAAAATCGGGTATTTTTTTAAAACTATTTTTAACTAGAATAGTGCAGACATGACGTGAAATTGCACCGGTCTTTACATTATTTAAGGTATGCGGGTTCTTTTCATGTAAATATTTAAACATATTAAAAAAATCTACACCTGCTACCATTTCGCATTGCCAGCTGTAAGTTTTTGTTTATAGTCATACCCCGTTCAACGCTCATGTTAACAGTCACTACCCACAGTGTTTCGAAAATCGAATAGTTGAGTTTGTCGATTTCTGGTATGATCTATACCTATATTGTTAAAAATGTAAAATTTGTTTTTGTTTTGTATGTTTGTTTATTTTATAATATCAATCACTTGAGTCAAAATATTTATTAATAGAAATTCAGCGTTATATATTTTTCACAGGTTATACAATAATTCTATACGTTACAAATAATCTTATAATAGTAGTTTATGTTCCTAGAACGTAATGTTGCTTTATTCTGTGTCCATTTTATAGAATTAAACGGCCATTGAAAGATCGCTTTTAGAAATTGCTGTTGGATTAGTAATATCCCATCTTTTTGTTTACTTTACGTACTAGTGCAAAATGAATCATCTTACAGGCTAGAAAAGCAACTATTATATACGTATAATAGATAAATTCTCACCAGAAATCGATTTCTTCATTCTGGCAACCATAAGTGGGATTAAATTACAAGAGGTTAACGGTGATGACTGATGAGTCTATTGTTATGTTCGGTGCAGACTTTGTGACACTTTTAGCACAAATGTCACATAGGTAGGCCCCTCGAGGGGCTCCCGGTCCAATGAACTATAATACGAGCATGTGTACAATACGTGTGTTTTATGTTTTTCGACGGAATTATTAATAATATAGTGCGAAAATGAATTATAAAAACTGTTATGAAAATATGATTTTATGTGCTGCGAGAAATAATAAATACATGAAGTGCAAACTCGTGTATGTTCAAAATAAAGCGGCAAAATAATGAAGTATCTGGAAGGATAAAACTATAAAAATTCTCTGAATGCCCGCATAAATGTTTTAGTGGCACTATACTACGGAAAGAGACGAATAGCGTATTGACGTAATCGCCGACAATAGCCGACTGTGCGCGAGTCCCGTGATCGGAATAGTACGAGGTAACTCGCAATGTTACGAGACGATTGTGGCGTCGTTGGTCAAAGTGAGACAGACAGCTATCGGCAGCGCAACTTCTTGTCGTGTTTGCGGTGTTCAGGGTTCCAGTAAACGATTTTTTGACAGTTCAAGTAGTCAGAGTTTTACTTTTGTTTTATGTGCGTTGCGTTGTTCGACCGCCGCAGGTAGTGCACAAGTTTTTTTTTTTTGTTTTGTTTTATGAAATGCTATAAACCAGTGCGTTTTGGTTTTGTTTTTCGAACATCTATTTTTGTGAAATTTTAAACAATGTGTAAGCGAATAATAAGTGTTTTTTTTTTTTGTTTTAAATAATTACTGTTTTAGTAGGGTTTTTGTTTTTTTTGTGCCGGATTTCAGCCAGTTTAAATTTTATGGTATGTAAATTATTCTCCTTGACGAAAAATTATATGTAATTAGAACTAGAGAGTCTAAAAGGTATTGTTCATGATTACATGCATTCATTTTGTCGTTTTAGTGACCTTTTTTTATAATAAAAAATTGCAGGCATTTTTTTATGTATAAGATGATAAAAGTTGATGAATTTTACATGCCTTTTTTCTGTTAGCTGTTGTGTTAAAAGAACTTTTAACTTTTTTACAACTAGTATAATTTTTTTAGTTTGATTTTTATACTTTCTATCAAATAAGTAGTTTTTAATATTGTATTTTAATCTTTTGCAAATTTTTATCAGGGCACTGTTTTTTTGTATTACTTTACAAATATGTATTTTCATTTTTCAATGTTTTTTTTATCGAAACGTTAAGTTTCTGGTATTACTTTTTTCGTTGCATTATATTACTTTTTATATTGACAGTTCGTTAAAATCTGTAACATATTTAATGCTAAGCTTTAAAAAAATTTTATTTAAACTATTTTTTCATATTGCAGTTTTCTTTTAGAAATTATTACTTTTTACGCCACGATCTTTATCTGTACTGTTTTTTTAATAAATGTTTTTTGACGACATAAAAAAACTAAAACGCAGACCTGAAAATTTTAAAATAAAAAAAAAAAAATAAGAACTAATTTTCAACAAACTTCCCGTCATTAAAAGAAAAACATTCGCAATACGAGTTATTTTCAGCGGTGTACCACCATGTATGTAAAAAAGACTTCAACTATCAGATAAGCGACGAAATAATAAATTTACATTGTTTTTATTTTTTTTAAATTTACTATTTTTTTTGATGAAAATTGTGTAGGAGGCTTATTCTGAGCTGAAATTTGGACAGAATGATCACTGAATTATTTTTAACCGACTTCATAAAACAAAAGAGGTTATTCAATTCGTCATGTAGGTATATCCCTCGAAAAGTTATGGCGAACCAACATTAAAAAAAATAAATAAATATAGGTGTATATTTTTTAATGTTTTTGAGCCGTAACTTTTCGGCGGGCTAACCGATTTTGAAAATTTCGAAACTACAAAAATTCTTCAAATTGGTTCAGCGGTTCTCGTGTTTTGAGGTTTTGAATGCAAAGTTCTTTTGATAGAGTGTCAAAACTTGAAATCAGTATACATTTTATTAGCTTTTAACTTGTTTTGTTTGTCTGGTTTGTCTGCTACAAATCTTGTCGGTCGATTTTGACGCACTTCCGGTTATCCGATTGGGTTGAAATTTTGCATACACGTGTAGATAAAATGACAATACACAACGATTTTATTAGAATTAGTAGGTAATTTATTAATTTTAATGAATGAAAGTTGAAACGTTCTTTCATATAACATTTAAAATTAAAAAACGCCTTCAAACAAAAAAACAAAATATACTTAGCATACTATTGTTAAATATAGAATGATGTTATCTTTTATAATATATCTAAATTACGGAATACTTTATCATGGTCATAATATAAAACTAACCAACCACTTATTGTATCATAATAATCACTAAATAAAAGTTCCCGTTAGCGACTGTTTTTCTGTGTGTTCGCTAAAAACAGGAGAACTATTGAACGGATTTGAATGCGATTTTTACCATTTTATAGCTTATTTCTTGGGGAAGGTTTGTGTTTATAATAATTGTCTGTCCCGGTTTCACCCGAGAACAAATAGACTTCAATTCAAGGTAAAGAGCAAACGAACGATTTAAGAATATTATTTGAAGTGAGTGAGATAATAATAATTATTATTATTATTGCTATGTTTCTTAGCTTTTTTATACAATGAGAAAAAAATCGCAGTTCTGTTTTTGCTAAAATACTAGTTTTAGTCGGAAACTAATTTTTAGAACCAATTTTTTGAAAAAACGATTTGAAAAAATACCCTTACCGTTTTTACCTCCGAACTGTCCGACCGAAAGCATGTTTTTTTTTTGTTTCGGTCGAAACCATAACTGAATATTTTTTCAGGACCTGTTAAATCTTTCAAAATTCATAGCTAATAATCGAAATTTAGCTCATTTTACGGGCACTAATATTTTATATACAACTAGAACGGTGCACGTGTAATAGATCAAAGGTCACTGATGTGTAATCTAATAAAGTGCAAACGTACAATTCACTGTGACATTGATCATAGTTTATGTAACTTTGCGAATAAGGATTATTAAGTCGGAGGGTATATTTCCACTTGCGTGTCTTGTAGCGAGAGAAAACTTTTAAAAGTATATTATTTTGATGTCCTTTTTGTATACTTTTTGTGTTTTATTACTTCAATCAGTCTTTTATCTGTCTTGAAAGTTTTACGAACTATTCGGAGAATTTGAAAAGAATAATAGACATTTTTATAACCTAAAAATAATGGGTATTGACATTTAATGTATTGCTATATTTCCGTTGTTTTGTGAAAAAAAGGTAAAGATTGGATTGTACTTTTTTACGGACATTTTTTTAGACTGAAAACATTGATATACAGTCGACGCTCTGTAAGATCGTGGAATTTTCATATAAAAAAATGAAAAATGTATTTATTTCAGGGCTTACCCAAATGTTCCAAGCCGTCAAAACATTGTTTTAGCAACTGGGTTCTGCTAGAAACTTTTAGTTCGTACATCGAATAACATAGAAAGTTGAAATTTTCACCCTAAATACAAAATTGTGATTGAAATTTTGAGAATTTTCTTTTGAAAACAGCAAATAAATGTTCAAGAGGAAGCTGACTTTTTTTGTCTAGGCATATATGGGATATCATTGTGTAGAGCTCGTCGCGGAGAAGATGGCTGCATGTTTAAAAATGTTTTGTATTATTAAAGCTATAAGGGTAAAGTTCTCTGTTTTGTAATTTGAATTTCAAACTGGTTTGCGACGCAATCGTTCTGTGACCTTTCGTACATTAAAGCATGGAGGAACCGCACGTGAGTTGACGATTTGAAACTAGTTTTAAACTGATTGTGTGCGACCGTATTTGTAAGTCGAGAAGCAGTTTCAGTTCCATGTTATACCGAAAATTTTCTACTGTCGAGTTGTCGAGTTGGCATGCGGACGAAGACGAAGAACCGATTGCACAATAGTCGCATCCAGAACTGATTTGAAACTCAAATTACAAAACAGTCGACCGTATGCGGAAGGGTTAAAGCTATAACGAACAGGGTTAAAAATAGCCGAGCGTGTACCGATGCCGATCTTTTATAGTGTTTCCATGGTTCCTCTATTTCAGTTTTCTTGTTGTTGCTAGGCCCAGATAACCCTGACTGGTAGCATTTAAAAAAAAGTTACATGAACAAACTTTTGTACCTTTTTACATTGATGCTAATGATGAACATTATAACACAATTATGGACCACCGTGTTCTGAGAAAGCGATATAAGCTTCGTTATTTCAGATTGCGCTTTCTATATTTGATGCTAAGGCGAAATAAAATCGTATTTTGAATAAAAAAAACTAATTAACACAATTACTTTCTTTGTAACAAATAAAAAAGTTACAAAGCGTTCTTGATTCGTCGTTAAAAAAACAAGACGTTTCTTTTGAAAGAACAAGTGCCTTATATCGATTATAGACATTTCGTTACTATATACACGACCTGCAATTGTTATACAGTTTCCGCTATCTTAATCAGCATTCAGCGAAAAAAAAACAAGACGCTTTTTTGTAATGGCAGCTGTAAACACTGAAATAGTTGCACTCCTTTAAATATTAAGTTGAGCATAGCGAGAAAAAATTAACTGCGGAATATGTGTGTTTGTGCAATGGGGTTTATAGTACTTCCTGTACTTGTAGTTCTTAGGAAATTGACAGCGATATTCTTTTTAACGAAAATGCTTTTAGAAAGACAATAAGAAATGCTCATTTTCGGAACTGAGGAAAACATTTTTTTTCAGACGAGGATATTCTGTACTTAATAAGAAATATTCATCAAGGAATAAGAAAATTATTCAGTATTTACTTTTTACATAGCAGAAGTGGGATAATTTAATACTTCGGAATCATTCAGTTGTACTTTCGTATATTTTGCGTTTTGCATTTTAAATTAATTTATCTCTGTTATGCTATTTATTTAGTCAAATGTGACTTAATCAGTTTAATTAATTATATCAATTATTCAGGATGAACGCTTCTTCATCGTTGAATTAATTTTAACACCTGATGTCTGTCATTCATCTTAGACTTGTAGTTTTAAAAATTTCATTAATTTTACGTTCATGACTGATGTGTATACGAAACCCTATATATCTCGTAGATTATAAACGTATGGTAACTGAGGTCATTAGCGTCAAAACAATTCATTCAGTATGGCTCTTGAGTTTCAAGGTAGCATGGATCCATACTTCTTCATTTGTATAATATTAGGTATAGATAAAAATGATAATTTGAAAGTATCATGGATTAATGTACAAAAGTAATTTTTTGAAGCTATTAGCTTTTAGAAAATTCAAAAAAATAGTAGCAAATATTATGAATTAACTTTTTTTACACAAACATAGCAAGCCATGAATTTATCATTCAAGACTTTGGTGATTCTAGTTACAAAAATAAATTAAATTATTTTTGTAACAAGCTAAAATTAAAAAAAATGTTATACTTTACGATGTTTCCAGCAACTATAGTTCTCGAAATTCAAAAACCGATAATATAGTTGATGATTGTACGGAACCCTCGTCGCATATCAGAAATGTGTGAAATATTAACTTACCTTATAACGAAACTAAAACTATCCGAAACGTAGTTTAAATTTGAATATGCGGTTAGAATTGGGAAATTAATTTAATCGTGCAAAGTTAGTTAATTAATACTATAACTAACCAATTTGCATATAATGTAACGAGATTTTACGCGGACGCGGAAAGCAAGTTGCCACATTAACTTGTCTGACGCTGCAATAAAGTAATAAAGATATATTTGTTCTTTTTTTCGAACTGCTGTAGTTACAACGTTATAACGTTTTACCTGGAATACGAAAAAAAGACATATATTTATCATCATTAAACAAAAGATTTGTTACAACAGAAAAAGAATGCTGAGTAATTTGTTTCTCAATGACTAGAGAAACATAGATTAAGATTCAGTGGCACCTAAACTTGTTAGCGGAAGTAGAGTTGGGTAACTCAGATCTGAACCGGTTCAAAGAGCCGACTCCGACAGAAGATCTGTGAGAGCCGACTCAATTTTTTTTGAGCCGACGGATCAACGGATCCGCATAACTCAGTGAAACACTTAACACACAGAAGCACATTTTACACTTACGTATCTTGCTTTGATGCATCTGTCAGCTCAAATGACTCATGCATCACATGTTTGGCTATGCATTCTTGATTCTATACAGGTCGTGATATGATTGACTGAACTAGGTAGCTCAGTGGCAGACTGCAGTAACATATTCAGAACTCGGCTCTTTTTGAACCGGTTCAGTGAGCCGGCTCACATACGGGATCCAGATGCAAAGATGCAGATCACTAAAAAGCCCGTTTTTCTCATCTCTAAAAGGCAAAGATACTTTTAACTTAAACCTACTGTTAAAGTTGTACCAATGAAGCTTTATGCAATAAGCAATCAATAAAAACGTTGTTCTTTTGCTTTACTAGTCGACTGCTTTATTGATCGAGACCTCTGTTATTTGCACAGCCCTATGTTGTAATGATATTCTCGTTAGCTTCTATTTGCACCTTTTTTACAATTATTTGGTGATGACTAAGTTCATGATAGTGTAATAAGTCCCCAGAGCTTAACAAAGCACGTTATACAAGGCAAATTATCTGAAAAAATGGGCTCACATCAATTTTAGATAATTTTGTTCGTTAAGTAGTCCAATACAAATGTTTTTTCCCGTACGAGTCACTAAAAAAAAGTTATTACACCAAATACGAAAAAAATTCGTGTTTCGGTGATTTTTAAGCATTTTAGATCAAATTGATTCTCCAGATCTCCGATATAGACGGATTTCAGTGTGAGGAGTGATAGAAGGTAAGAATCCGACTCTCCCTGCGGGGATCTGATGCAAGATTTACCCTCCTCCGACTAAACAAAACAAAAATCTCTGAAAAAAATGAACGTAGCAAGTTCATTTTTTTAATAATTTCCTTTGTAATTTCATAGAAAATAAATCAGTGTTTTCTTTACCGATTGATTAATTATTCGTTAAGAGATATTCAAAAAACTGTATAATTATTTTGTGTTGCATGTGGTATGTTAATTACTATATAATTCTATGTTTGTTTTGTTTTCTCTATCATTTAAATTTATTATGTCTTTCAAATAAAGCTGTAGAAAATGTATCATCACATAGCAGTGGAGTTTTCCTTCTTCCTATGAATTTTTCATGAACACAGTGTATTGAATAATAAATAAATAAATACGCAAACCATTTGGAAAAGTTCTACAAAAACAATTTTTAAATTCACTCAACGATCGTTTTGAGCTCTTAACCCATAAGTTCAAGTATTTGTGCTCTTGATGATGGTTTAATAGCCCGAAACGATCATTGAGTGAATTTAAAAAATTGTTTTTGTAGAGCTTCACAGCTGTTTGTGCATTTATATTTATTATTTATTCATGTTCAAGTGGACACGCAGAGGCGAATTTAGGTTTTTCGGGGCCTAGGACTTATTGAAGTCCAATAGAGCCCCATGTTTAGATTTTTTGGTGACCTGATCAAACAAATAATACCACAGATTCATAAAAAAAGTCAAAATTCATCCATGATAATTATGATCGTTAATTTAACTATTCTTTACTACATATAATAAGTGCTCATTGTGAATGAAAAAATATTAAAAAAAAACGGTCAAGTGCGAGTCGAACTCGCGAGAAGAGAATTCCGTACTATCCTGTTTTCCGTGAGTACTTTTTGACTTGAGGTTTTCGTTTAGGTTTTCCTGTAAACTATGGGTGAGACCCGACATTGCCTATTTTTTTCAAAATTTTAGGCTCCGTAGTTTCGGGGATAGGGGGGGCGGTCAATTGCTCATCTATTTTCTTAAATAACTTGAAAACTATTTATTTTAAAATTATAAAAATATATATATTTGAGACCCTTACTACAAGCTCTTTCATTTGATAT
Source organism: Venustoraphidia nigricollis (assembly GCA_034508555.1). NCBI lineage: Eukaryota > Metazoa > Arthropoda > Insecta > Raphidioptera > Raphidiidae > Venustoraphidia > Venustoraphidia nigricollis. The sequence continues at coordinate 186,799 of JAVRKA010000006.1, forward strand.
GTTACGCGGTACAATTTGCCAAACTTTTTTTTTAATTTTCTAATTTACCCCCCAAAAATGACCCCCATGTTCAAAATTCATTTAGTTCGTCTTATGGTCACCGACTTACATACGTGTACCAAATTTCAACTCAATCGGTCCAGTAGTTCGGCGCAAATTGGCTTTGACAGTGGGACGGACAGACACACGAGTGATCCTAAAAGAGTATAAGGGTTCCGTTTTTTCCTTTTGAGGTACGGAACCCTAATTATGATAATAATTAAACTTTCGTGAACCCTTGGTGCTTAAAGGCACAGGGTTTAAGCCCTTTGTAAATTCGGTCCTGTGCACAAGGTACAGATGTACTATTTCATTTTTCTTTTGAAACCGCAAGAACCAATTGGGAATAGTGGAATAATTATAAAAAAACGAAGATTTTATCAACACTAATTTTATTTATTATATCAACATTGTAATTTAGATTAGGCGTTATGGCCGTATTTATACATTCATTATGACATAATAGATAATAATGAATGTTTCATTTCGGTGTGGAGTCGCCTCACACCAGAGGTCGGAAAACATTTATTAATTAAATTGTCTAAAAGCCGCAACGCTATAAAACGACCAACGAACTCCAATATTCTGTTAATCCTGCATTGGGCGAGGGAGTAATAATAACGATTGTTCGTTCTCTCTGTGAAATGGAAAGAGATGGCACTACTGATCACTCCCGTAAATACAGTCACACTATAATTGTAGTCTTTTCCACCAACAGATATAGTAATCACCTGAACAGCACATGCTTTGTTAGAATGCACGAAGTATATGGTTGTTACACTGCCCTCTGCTGTGTTGAGTTTCAAGCGATCAAGCTGTTGATCACACAGTTTAGTGGAATATTATATTATAGTAGTTTCACTCCATCGGCGCGACATACAAAATTTGACGACTAGTCTATCCAAAGCATATGTTTGTCTCTTGCTGATAATTTTTTATTTACCGCATCAGCAGGTCTACGTATTGTTGTTGAACAAAGACAGAATATAAATCAGCTTTATCGTCCCCTCTTTCTGCACAGACTCGCAGCTCAGTTCTGTACTCGATCGGTTTCACTCTCGCAATTTTATCGGTTTTCACTTTGCGTTGATCCCTCGCGCATCGCCATGTGGATGCCGCCAATCAGACGCCAGTTACATGTGTAGTAGTGCTTTACAGCAGTGGCGACCGATACTGGGTATGACGGAGGATCACGTGATCAAGAACAAAAAGATCCCAGAAAAGTAAAATTACGGTACTATCCCGAATGCATCTCTCAAGTAGAGAACGTATTGCAAAATAATGGAAAGTAATTTTTTCTACATTTGTGGTGAAATTGTCATAATTAAATGTTTTTATAAAGCCAGTGTTATCTGGGAAACGGTCGCAGAAGGAAGTCGACCTAAAACAAAATAAGTTAACTGTATTTTTTTATATAACACGCATTTGTACTGGGAGTGTACCTGGAATGGTCTGATGTTTTGGGGGCTTGTTTCGTTTAGATATCGGGAAAGGCGGTCTAGAATATAGCGTAACGATAACCGCGCTATCTGTAGGGTAATTCCAAACTGTTATCTCAATAAGTATACCTGCGTATAGACGTGCTTTCTTGCTTATTTAGTGTACCTGATTCAGGCGTGGACAAACTATAATCTGCGGGTATATTAATAGTTAAAAAAAAATCGGTCAAGTGCAAGATATACTTGCACTATCAGTGTTTCGTGCCACCAACTCCCCATTTGTGTGTTTTATCTACATTAATATTATAAAGAGGAAAGATTTGTATTTTTGCGTGTGTGTATGTTTGTAATGAATAAACTCAAAAACTACTGTGCTGATTTAAAAAATTCTTTCACCATTAGAAAGCTACATTCACCCTGAGTAACATAGGCTATATTTATTGCTAGAAAATATTAGGGATGCTTACTAAAACTTTAGTAGCGTAACCCAGGGTGTAAAAAAAAATGCTATAAAACATCTTTCGTCGCATGCGCTGCGGAAACTATTGATGATAGAACAAAAGTATGTTCTACAATAGTAAAGAACATATCAATAACTACAAAAAACTTCGCGATACTATATGTCTAACTATTATCGTTATGTCACAATAACCACTTTTTACATTTTAAAAGTTTATAGAAATACCGACCAAAATTAGACCATGTTATTCATACTTCTGTTTAAATCCTTATCCAAATAAATCATATTGTTTTCAAGACTGTTTCAATTCATGTAGATTACTTTTTGACTTGTTCAAATCGGTTATTCCATTCAATAGATATTACGAATTTAATATATCCTATATATTACATTCACACCCGGGCGAAGCCGGACTGGGCCGCTAGTAGTCAAATAAAGAAATAAATAATTAAATTGTTTAAGAAATGATCGCGCTAGAAATTGATTATTGTCGTTCAATCTACGTAGACCTAATTCTCAATGTTCATGTTTCTGTCTGATTCTTCTGAGCGATCTTTTTTTGTAATAAAGGTGGGGAACAGTTAATTTTAAATTTAATTTGGAACAGCTGTGCCATCTTTATTTGATGCTATTTCAAACATCCTTGCTTGTACCCTCTGTAGCTTTGAAATTATCATATATACCGTATCAAGCACGCGTAATTTCTAAACTAAAAAAAATAAACGCCTTTCCATGGAATTTTTTGAAAATGTTGTACATGCCCTTACTGTACATTTTCTACCCACATAATACCAGCCACCGAACGCAAACGTTGTGAGTGAGGTTCGCAGGAGAGGTAGAAAAGAAACGGTGAGAATGATTTGTGTGAATGCTGCTAATTGTTGAACAAATGTTAGAAGAGACTGTAGCGTTGAATGCTTATTGCCTTCGTGCCAACAGCATTAACAGTGCTATTCTGTGCCAAATGGAAAATGCATTCGATTTAGCTGCATATGGTTGATAGTATTGTCGGTAATTGATGTAAGGCTGAATTTTATGTTTAATCTATATTTTATACAAGTGATCTAAAAGAATAAATTACCAATTTCTTAACCGGTTAATTTATTCCGGGTAGAGTAAAATTCCTGCAGCGTAAATCGGGAAGGGAACGACTTAGCGAGCTGAAATTAGTCACATTAACACAATAGACTGTTTAAATTTCACGATGTCAGGGGTCACCATTGGGGAGCTTTAGTGTGACGGACAGATACGAATGTTTTCTATTTTACAGTTAAAATTATAAAATGGAACGTTTGTCACGGGTAACAACTGAACCGATTTGAAACTAATGTACTGTTTAAGGCTGTCGGAACGCTCTGAATTTTGTTTGTGCTGAGACCCAGCGGTAAGGGGTGAGGTAGGCAAAAGACATATTGTGGGTGTGGCCTTCTTTAGCTCTGTCTCGCTCAAATCATCCGCACGTTTCAATTTTTGGCTGGTGCCAACTACGAGGCTAAAAAATTTTATTGCAAGGGTGTCCCTGTCAATTGATTACTCTAATTTTTGGAAATATTTTGAAGATTTAAAAAACTTTTCCGAAAAAGGAAGAGTCACTTTAGGTTTGTGATGGAACAATTTTGTGAAATAAGTGCGAATAAGGTCATAGTGTGACATTGAAAACGTGTTTTTTTAGCACAATTAATGCCAACTTTTTTCTAGTAAATCGTACATAAATTGCAAAAGTAGTCCATTAGAGACCTAGATTTGTCCTTTATCTTCCTTATAGAGAAAGAATTTTTGCAGAATGTTGACGAATAAGTCTACAATCAGTTGACAGCCGAAGCTCTATTTTTGGCTTTAATTCAGAGCGTTCCGACAGTCTTAAAAGTCTACTTCTTCCCAAGGAACATGCATGATATATTGTTACGTTACGACAAGAAGAAGGTGAGATGTAAGCGAAAATTTAAAGCAAATTTGGGATTCCGTATGGAAATACTGAGCTAGATTGGTGTACGCCAGATAAACTATTAAACGTAACGTACTCTGTCATTTGGGAAGAAGTAGGCTTTTAAAAAGTGTAAGCATTTTTCAAATCGGTTCAGTAGTTTTTGCGGCGTTAAAACAGTGAGAGATTTGTTGTTAACCGAAACCTGGACGAAGTCGGATTTGACAGTTTTACTACAAATTATTTACAATAATTTTTGCACGGGATTCGCCAGTTAAAGTTAATGTGAAACATATTTTACTTTACAAAACCATAGAGAACGACCAAGGTTTATTGAGTGAACTGTTTAGTGGTGGGTGTTGTTTCAACAAACTAATTAAATTAACCATTAATCGTTCGTCAACGCCTTGGTTTTTAAAATTTGCTTGTTGAAGATTCGACTATCGGTAAAAACACAACGAGCGAAACGAAACCGACACGCGAACCACAGCAACCATGTGTTCGTTTTTTATAACCAACAAAATACAATTTGCAACTTAAAATCTTAGTTCGCAACGGGTCTGTCTAGCGTTTTTGGTAAATAATTTAAACTAGTTAACGAAATCAACTGGTTTTTCAACAACAATAGAAGTCATGCCTAATCGACTCCTGTATTTTCAACTTCTCCTTCATTCTAACTTTGTAATAGCCGTAGATTAGTCAGAAAAAATCTTTATTAATTTGAGGTTAAACGTCGTTCATTGGCTGAGAAATAAGAACTAAAAACTTGAAAATTTGTGAGTAAAATCAGTTGAAAATAAATGGTTGATAATACATGAATTAGATACACAGGTCACATCGTTAATGGATAATGTCAACTGGAAGACCCATTCAACCACGCAATATCAATTGATAGTCCACTGGATGGTGGCATACCGCCACTACTATCAAATGGAACGAGGTGACCTCTGTATCTAATAACCTTGACTCCGATTATAGTTGATGTATGGCATAGATCACAGTTTCGTTGATGGTAAAATCGTCAACGACCCACCACTAGAACTGTCGTAGCAATGAAATAATGAATGAGCATGGAATATGAAGGAAAGGCTAAACGACTTGCTTTAATTTATTTAAATTTAGTGGATGAAAGAAAATGTCTGATTTTCTCTCGCGTTCCACTCCTTTTACTTTTGTCTCAATAATTGACTGTATTTATTGTAACAATACTTAAAATGTTCAAGAACGTTCATCATTAAAATACAGGTCTTTCAATTTTAAACACAGAACGAGATGGTTTAGACTTTAGAGTATTCCTCTGTTCTTTAGATTGCATTTAATAAACGTTGAGTATTCTTCAATTTAATTATTTTTATTATTAAATTTAAAATACAGTTGATACTTTTACAAGTTACACAAAAAGAAACGTTACGTGGCCTCTTGGATATATTATTTGTGGGACTCCAGTATCAGAAAGGTGGTAGTTTAAGAAACGCGTAAAATATCCGGAACTTTCTGCGTGTTTGATAAAAGTATTGAACGATCTCCCAGCTAACGTCATTCATTAACTAGTTAACTTTGAGTTCTACTGTAAGGTGCTTGACATTGTTTCGGTACTTTGCCACTCCATTAAGCGAACCGTACTAAAATAATGAACTAACTCTTTACTATTTCAGAACCAATATAGTTAATATTCAAACAGTATACTGAGTTTTGTTTCGTATATCCGTTGTCGGTGACAGGAGCCGCGGCCCCCCGAGACAGTCGACGGGACGCTAGCTCATGTATTAGCAGTTTTGTTTTTCTTTTTACACGTAATTTGTATTGTTCACACGCTGTTGCAATATTGTGCAATTAAACGGCAGAACAGACAAACGCGGGCGTAAGTCGTTTATGTTGCATCACTTGTGACTGACTTTATGTGCCTTGACTCACTGATACTTAATCACTATTGACTTAACTATAAAGGTGTGTCTACATTGGACTTCAAAGCAGTGATAGTGATGGGAAAATATCCATTGAGTTTATTGTGGGTACCTTGTACCCGGCTTATTCCCGAAATGGGTAAAAAAAGAGAGTTTTTTTTTAAATTTATTTTGAAGTTATACTTCTTTTGGCGCATTGAGATTAAAATGTTAGTAGGCAGTGATAGTTGCCCGCGCACAATATGGATGTTGACTGTCTTCAAATAAAAATATAATTTTAATTTTAAGTGATAGTTTCTATGATAGAAATACTAACAAACACTATATTTTTCCTTATTTTTAAGGAATTTAATTAATATTTAATAAATAAAACCTAATAAAATCACTCTCAAGTCACGTGACAACGGACACCAATCAGAGCGCATGACGTCACGGAGTCATGTACAAGCATCAGACGTTGTCAAAGGCTTCATAGTTTGGTTAATATTTCGTGTGTAATTTATTATTATTTGTTTATATAGCAACAGCTATGAAACTATAGAATGGTAGCTTTTGAGCTTCCTTTGGCATGACCGGATAACGTCACGGCAGTCACATGACAAGTATTGGCGTTTTGGACCGAAATTTGAAACGGAGTTTAAAATACATGATTTTTAAGGCTTGAGTCGTATTTAAATAAAAATAATAAATATTTGTGGCTATATTAGGTACTTATGCACGATTTAAAACACTTTCCCAAAAATAGTCAACATCCCTATTAACGAAAATTTAACAGTATGAAATTGGCTGCGCTAACGAAAATTCGACAGTGAGAAGCTTGCTGCGAAAATTCGACAGTATGAAGTTGCCCATAAGAAACTCAGACTAAAATGACAGATGAAAGAAATCAATGCATTTTATTTCGTTTGGAAACTATATAATATACTAGACGACTGTAACATTTGATTACAACCAACAGTTGTTGTAAGTGTTAATATCCAGCAGAATGTATAATATCGTATTTGTATTTGGGTTTTTTTTATATAATTATTTTTTTTTTTGAAGATTTTATTTTAATAAATTATTTGCATGTATATTAAAAAATAGTTTTTAATCACGCCAAAGAAAAATAACTTCAAACGCGTTACAGAAGTACACGCACCCATTTTTCTAAAATTTAATATTTTAAATATTTTTCACCATAATATTTTGTGTTATAATTTATAACATAAAAATAATCTAAAATCATTTATTGTTATCAATCTATTCTGTGTCACTCAGATATTCTGGAGCTATTGCTCATGTAATGAATCACGTCACACTGTCATTTTCATCATCACGCTGATGAATTCAGCTGTTGAGCGTCTATAATTTACAATTCTTCTTTCATCATCGCTGGTAGCTCCAGGTTCTTAATCCTTGTCACTATTTAGTTTTAAGGTTAGAGTATCGTACAGTAATGTTACATCAAAACGTCTTTGATAAAAAAAATTATAATTATTGTTGGGTAGGTAAATGTATTTGGGATATTTACCCAATAATTACCAGATTTTTATTTATTTACTCATCGGGCAAATACCCACGGCACATCACTGTCATGTGAAATAACATTCACAGTTGTAGTTGTTACTATATGCTTGTTGCCGGCTGCGACTACTTTTTAACATGCTTTTATTAGGATGTATTTAGGATGCTTTTATTAGGATGTATGTATCAATATGATGGAATCTTCCAACGTAATTTTTACCAACTTCAGGACGTCCGATTAATTAAAAAATTTGCACACATATTAAGGATTGATGACAATACTATAATTTGATAACATTGTTCTAATGTCCTGACCAGGAACATCAAGATAAAAAAATAAGACTAAAAATAAATATTAGTTTAAAAACACGCTTTCATAGCAAACCAAACTAAAAAGTAAAAAATGATTTTTAATTATTAAGATTTTGTTTGACAGCGATAGAAAGTTCACTCACTCAATTCAATTATGGACTTTCTATCGGTGTTAAACAGAATTTTTAATATTTAAAAATTATTTTTAACTTTGTAGTTCGGTTTGCTATTGAAGCGTGTTTTTTAGTTTTTTATTTAAAAGACAATCGACAAATTTGGGCAAAGCTGAACCGAGCTGCTAGTATTAATACAGCACATTACGCCACTGAGGCCACTTAGACGGTGACCGAGAACAACTGCCATTGTCGATCGATGACGTAACGGTGTTTAACTTATAGCGTTTAGACTTAAGCGTTATAAATTTTCATTCTTTTGGTGACAGAAAAGAGCTTGGCTCATTTTTGTAACACATTAATGTTTTAGGATAGAATTGAAATTACTGTTGGCTTTCAGAAATGCAAGCACGACACAGTACACGCCTCGCTACACAAGTCATGTCTCTGCGCAGTGCGCAGTACGGTATAACACGGTGCTGAGCGCAGGGGCCGTGAGTCATTTGTTTGTTTAAATTACCGAAACCGTTAATAATAGTAATATGTAATAATTTCGCTATGGCTTGTTTATTCATTTAGTCTACGTACTAGCATAAAAATATTTGCACATTATATTGGGTGTACTACTTGAGACACGCGCGAGGACCTGCGACCAAGTGTACTACAGTCACGCCTTGTCGATACATTAGTCGCTAGTTTAGTAAATCCGTTAGACAATTAGGATTTGCTGTGTAAAAGGTCGGGTAGGTTTGATTTTTAACCGACTTAAAAAAGGAGGTTTTTAATTCGACATGTATAAATTTTTTTACGTTTGCTCAGCCATAACTTTTCGAGGGATTAACCGATTTGAAAAATTTCGACACAATTTTGTTCAGAATTTTTACAGATTGGATGTAAGTATATATATAATATATATTTTTGATCGGCTCAGGTGTAGTCGTTTTTAGCTGATTTCAAAGAAGGAGTTTTTTATATATGAGACCTTATATTTCCACCATTGGTGAACCGATTTTGATGACCCTTTTTCTATTTAAAAGGACATTATTCAGAATGGTCTCATAAATTTTTCTCAAATCAGTATAGTAATTTTTTCCTAGTTTGATATCAAGGTTAATAGCGTGCAAACTGCGTATAACAAAGGTAAAAAAAGCTTTGAAAAAATTGAACCTACTTAAAAAAGCATAAAATAATAAATTTTTGAGGACACCATTTTAATTAAAGTATAGTTATAGTATAAATAAATTGACGTCGACCTCAAAACTCTTTTCAAAATCTTTTCCAAAGGAAGTTTTTTTAAAAGTTTAAAAAAAAAATCAAAGACTTTTTGCATACCAAAATGTCCTATTTTATTGGACGATGCGTATTTCAACAAGTATATACTTTTACAGCAAAATACTGTTACAGTTCAGAACAGTTATTTAGAGCAAATAACACAGCTTTTGTTGGAAAATAACTGTTTAAACCGCTAGTGCAGATGGAAATCGATAGTTCTAAGATACAATGTTATTGCTTAAACGTTGTCACTTTTATTGGTTTTTACTTTTTATCGTTTTCAACAACAACTTCTCAACGCGTTTCTTTGCGGTTGTCTGAAAGATACCGGCAAAAATTGCCATTTTTCAGAGACGTCTAATTAAGTTTATCTTCACACTGTAGTCATTATTTTTGTTGAGTGCTGTTTCTACTTTCTACAGTAGTACGTGCACCGTGACGCCGTTTTTCAATTTTCAGTTCACGACAAGTTGCTAATGTAGTTTGTAACTAGGCTTACCATACGTTCCGGCTTAACCGGGAATGATCCAGTTTTAAAGTACGTCCTGAAGTCCCGTCCGGTTTGTTATTTTCTCTCGATTTGCAATTCAGTGCACGTCTGTTTTGTTTTTCATGAAAAGAAGTAGTGAAGAAAAATGAACTTAATTATGGAGTTTTTTGTCCGCAAACTTTCATGTGGCTGATTTTAATATGCAGTCAAAATTTGGTCGTAAAAACCGATAGTCGTAACAACCGGTGATGTTTTCGAGGTATAAAGTAATTTTTTATTCAGTATGTAGTATTATTGAACGTACATATAAATTATAAATCCATACATATTAAGGCTGTCGGAACGCTCTGAATTTTGTTTGTGCTGAGACCCAGCAGTAAGGGACGAGGTAGGCAAAAGACATATTGTGGGTGTGACCTTCTTTAGCTCTGTCTCGCTCAAATCATCCGCACGTTTCAATTTTTGGCTGGTGCCAATTACGAGGCTAAAAAATGTTATTGCAAGGGTGCCGCTGTTAATTGATTACTCTGATTTTTTTAAATATTTTGAAGATTTAAAAAACTTTTCCGAAAAAGGAACAGTCACTTTAGGTTTGTGATGGAACATTTTTGTGAAATAAGTATGAATAAGGTCATAGTGTGACATTGAAAACGTGTGTTTTTTTAGCACAATTAATGTCAACTTTTTTCTAGTAAATCGTACATAAATTACAAAAGTAATCCATTAGAGACCTAGATTTGTCCTTTATCTTCCTTATAGAGAAAGAATTTTTGCAGAATGTTGACGAATAAGTCTACAATCAGTTGACAGCCGAAGCTCTATTTTTGGCTTAAATTCAGAGCGTTCCGACAGCCTTAATAGGAATAATATTCCCATTATTATTATCATTTTTCTGTATTCATAAAATCTGTAATTTTAGTCTGGTTGAAACACTTCTATGCGTTCGAATTTACAATACAGCTGGTCGTTCTAACAGACATAATTCTCCGAAGATATTACATTAAATGAAGTCGCTTAATGCGGTATGTCGTAAAAAGCAGTGTTTTTTATAAGGCGGTCATATATAGCATTCAGCCGGGACCTATGATTTTGGTCAATATAACCGGTATGTTGTTCTAAACGATGTTGTCGTAAACGGTTTTGACTGTTTTGTTTTAAATCAATCGCATAATCCATACAGCTTACCAGCTGTATTTCGTTTTCCTATAATTTAATTTCTCCTTTATATCAGGTAACAGCTAGAGGAATTTGGGTTTAACACCAATTAAAATTTTCAATTTATTATTGTTTTAAATAGAGTCAAACTCATGTATTTTCAGCACCATCTATTTTCAAGTTTTTAGTCCCTATTTCTCACACAGTGTTTTCTTTTACGTTTCTCAACCAATCGACAAATACGTTTGACAAACGTTTAACCTCAAAATAATAAATGGTTTTTCTGATTAGTCTAGCTAAGACTGCCACGAAATGAGGATGAAGAAAAAGTTGATTAGTCCCGACAAGTTGATAATACGTCCGCTCTACGATAAATTGTAAAACCAATACTTTTACCAGTACACGGATAAAAACGTGGGAACTGGGGGCTTGTAATAAAGGAGCCACAAACAATGGCACCTCTATACGCCCGGAAATTCTCAATCCCCCTATAAGTTTTTTTAGTCTTACGAATCGTTTATATTTATTTGGTCTGTGCAAATCATAGGTAGAGTAGGGTCGTTTAGAGAAGATAGGAACGTCATTTCTGCGCACAAACAAGTTTTGTATCGGCCGGTTCGATGCTTTCTAATAAGGGTTAGTCCTATATGAATTATATAGGCGAGGCGCATCATAGACAGTACATAGACACCGTCTCTGAAATTACAAATCACTCCGCTACTGATCGCTTTTCCCGCTCTTCTCACAGCACAGATTCCCCACCTTTCCACGATCTTCTTTAAACGATACTACTCTAAACTCAGCCATCCGCGGCTATATGAGAACTTGGCAGTGATTAATAATGTTATGTATGAATTTATTTGTTCTTTGTAAACAAAGGAAGTGACGTATGTGTTTGTGTGTGTGTAGGTGATGCGAGAGAATGAATACCAACCCCCTTAAATCCTTTTACTAGACGCCTGGTCTTCTTTTTTTCTTTTTGCGTGTCGCGTTCTTGTTTTATTCAAGACAAGTCTGAATTCTTCTGAGTGCACTACGGCTTAGAATCTTGCAGAAAATTTAGATTGTTTATAGCTGTACAGACACTTCTTTACGTCGTCGCTTCTTGTTCTTCCTCTTCTGCGCTTTACTCTTCTACTTTACATTTTACTCTAAATCAAACTTTCATACCTCCTCATCTACACGCAGAAATTTTTGTTCTAAAAAAATCAGGAGAGCAGGAAATTACAACTTCACATGTAAAATTCTTATTTACACATGGAACAGCTCAGCAACCTAGTTTAGTGTAAAGTGTACTAAATATTAATATAAATAAAAAATTGATCATTTTGAAAGATCGTACAAGAAGTATTATTTATTTTACAAATTTATTTCACGTATAACATCACAATTTAAATACCAATACCGAGCTGGGTAGAGTAGTGGTGACAGCACTAGACTCGCATTCGGAAGGTACGGGTTCGAATCCCGGCGGGGGCAGACGTGACTAGGACTTTTTCCTACTGCCTCTTGCCGAGAAACAGTAATTCCTGTACCGGCCATCTTGATTGAGGTTTTCCATGGTTTCCCTCAATTAATTTCAGATAAATATCGAGATGGTTCCTTATTTGAGGCCATGGCCGATTACCTATCAAACTCCTAGTTCAAAAATTATCTACCTTATCCTAACCTCCTATAATTCCTTCATTCGCCCATTGCTATTAGTTAAGTTGAAGTTTTAGAAACGTAGAAAATAACGGGAAGTGTGGTAAATGGAAAATAGTAATGGTGCGAATGGCGTCTGTTATGACATAAAGTCGAGAAACGGACGTTAAACGCATTACTATTATTATTAATTTAAATACCAAAATGTCCTTGCAAATGCGTTGTCAGGATTTTGCGCTGCTATCTAATTTTTTTAAACCTGCTTACGAAGTGACCTGTTGTTTTATTTTAATGACTTTAGTTATCGAGCGTCTCTCTATTGTTGTAAGACAGACTGTATATTATATTTCAGAAACTGCTCTAGTAAGTTGGCTATCCATCGTGCTAGGGAATTCAATGCTATAGAGTAAAATGCACCCTATTATACTGCATGCTCTATAATGTATATAGTCAATCATTTTAATGATCCATTTGTAGATAACGACACTGTGTTCTTGCGCGTATCAAATATCACAATCAGTCTAATGATTACAATTCAAAAGTTTATGCTACCTACTATACCGACAGTTGAAACTTGTATTCGAATAACTAGGATAAGTTTTGAAACCATCGAATGAAACAGCTCATAGAAACATTTTTGTAGATTATTTAATTCTGTTCGATATATTTCACATTTTTACCTTAAAAATAACAGGAAACACACGAACTTTGATGTGTTTTCCAGTATGGCGGCAAACGTAGACCTCAATCGAGCAGGTATTTTGTGGATGTAACTTCGAATTAATTCATCGTATGAGAAAAATGCTAAGAGACATTTGTACAGAGAATTTAATTTTGTTGAATATTGGTAATGACTCTTTTCACTCTTAAAACTAACGAGGAAGGAAATATAAACAAAAAACGATTCAAGCCGTGTTCATTTCAATAATTTTGTATAGCTATTGCTTCAGAACCATGCATCATACGAAAATTCTATTTAATATTGGTAGTATACTCTTTTACTATAAAACTAACGGAACATGAGATAGATACAGACAAAAAACTGACCAACCGCGTCAGTGAAAATGTCAGAAAATTTTTTTAACTGTTATTTACGACTGGCTTTTTCAAATTTCTGAAAAGTAATTTCAATAAAAACAGTTTCGTTCATCATGAATCCCGTAAATTTAAACGTTTGTGACTTGGAATACAGGGATAAATTAATTACTTTACCTTCTTTTGACTGCAAGCCACACTTTTATTATGCCATCTACTTTTAATCGTAATTAAAATTGATTCACCGTCTGCGTCTGCGCAACAAACAGTTCCTCGAATAGAGATAAGTAATTTAAAAAACATTTATGCTTGAAAAAAAATGTAATTAATCGCAGCTGCTCAAAGTAGCTGACGTACAATAAACAAGCAATAAAAAACAGTTCACACATGCCGTGCATATTTTTTTTCTCTTTCTATCTGTGTATGCGCTGTATGTTTAGTTTAAACTAAGATAGAGAGAGAACGAGAATTGTGTGTAGCTTAGACATTACAAACAGATTTTCTTGAATGATGTATTTTTTCATTCACTTTGCAAGTTTGTAAATATCTGCATTTTACAACATTATAAATAGGAAAGTTTGTTACGTGAAACTCAGGGACTACTGAACCGATTTTAATTATTTTCGTTATTTAAAAGCCTACCAAAAGTTGTATCCCTCGTGAGAACGATTCATTGACCAGAGTATCCTTACTTAACTATTTTACGAAAAAACAAGTTCTGCTAAAAAAAGTTTTTTGTTGTGCTGGTTTGAATTGCACATAACGTGCAGGTACTTAAGTTCCCAGCAACTAGCATTTACTCTATAAATATACCATTACAATATTTATTTCTTTCATCTTTCAGCTGACTTTATTACATACATTTTTCATTTCAAGTGATTACTTTTGTAACACTGAACTGAAATCAAGCAAGTTTGACTGAAATCTAATATTGATAGATTTACATGAAATCTTTTAGTGTTTGATATATCTAGCGAAAGATCTATCTACTATGGGGCTGTCCAAACTACGTACGGGATTTTGTGCACAATTTTTTATCGAACCTGAATTGAATGAAGACCATCGAACATGTATTTTTTTTTTCAACTTATGTAAGTAATTTCAGAGATACAGCGTATTCTTTATGAAGGTTTCCATCACCCTATGCTCCCCACAAGAGTTATTTCTGGGATATAATGTAGCCTAGATCATTCCTGGTCAACTCTTTACCTGTCTGTGAGGTGCCATCACAATCGGCTCAGCCGTTTCATAGATTAACTCGGACAGATAGAACAAACTGACTGAAAACTGAAAATTCGCTCGAGGAGTCTTAACTGTACAAATTGTACAGTTAAGACTCCTCGAGCGAATTTTCAGTTTTGAATTTTATAAAAGTTAGTTCAATTAATATAATATAAATAAATTCGTAAAGTCTGTAATTATTACAGACTATACGAATTTATTTATATTATATTAATTGAACTAACTTTTATAAAATTCATTAAAAAAGCAACTGTGGCAGTATGTGGCTATATATACAAGCACATCAATCATTACTTATGTAAAGAATGCTGTATTGTAGAAAGTTTGGAATTGTCGATTTTATTTATATGTATAGATAATGTTGCACACTGTATTGTTTATGCATAGTTCTAAAATTCAATTGTGCAATAAAAATCCAATGTAATTAACGATTCTGAGTCATAAAATAATTGTTTCTTTTTCTGATATGGCTTATCAAGACTTTTTTTATTTCTACCAGGGCTGTGCGAGTACGTTAAAAATATAAGTTTTGCAGTTAAGGCTCTGAATTTAAGCCAAAAATAGAGCTTCGGCTGTCAACTGATTGTAGACTTATTCGTCAACATTCTGCAAAAATTCTTTCTCTATAAGGAAGATAAAGGACAAATCTAGGTCTCTAATGGACTACTTTTGTAATTTATGTACGATTTACTA
Source organism: Venustoraphidia nigricollis (assembly GCA_034508555.1). Classification (NCBI taxonomy): domain Eukaryota; kingdom Metazoa; phylum Arthropoda; class Insecta; order Raphidioptera; family Raphidiidae; genus Venustoraphidia; species Venustoraphidia nigricollis. Next base: position 202,027 of record JAVRKA010000006.1, read on the forward strand.
GAAAAAATTTGGCATTAATTGTGCTAAAAAAACACACGTTTTCAATGTCACACTATGATCTTATTCGTACTTATTTCACAAAACTGTTCCATCACAAACCTAAAGTGACTGTTCCTTTTTCGGAAAAGTTTTTTAAATCTTCAAAAATTGAAACGTGCGGATGATTTGAGCGAGACAGAGCTAAAGAAGGTCATACCCACAATATGTCTTTTGCCTACATCGCCCCTTACCGGTGGGACTCAGCACAAACAAATTTCAGAGCGTTCCGACAGCCTTAAATATTATAAACATTTAGTTTTTCATATGCTACATAAAATGCTTTATTCCATAAACCGATGTAGGAATAAAACTACATGATCAAAATCTGGCCGCATCTAATTTGCTGTTTGAAACGCAGCACAGCAGAACATCCTATCTGTTCACGTGATAACTGTTGGTGGGAAAGATTATATAACTAGCCATTGCGATATCTTTTATGTCGTCGCGTTATAATGCTATCATAACCTACGTGCGTTTATGAATATTTCAAATTAGCTCAATGGTTCTAGCATTTTGAGATAGCAATTAATATACATTCAAAGCTCTTTTATATTTTAGTATTATAGTACGGTTTGCTTATTAGTGTATTTGCCATATGGCAACATACACTATTGGCGTTGGTCGAATGGCGGGACCTAGGTGTCAGACCAAAATTTCTCGCCGTTTCAGAACCTCCTAAACACTTTGGCACCATTTTTAAAAATGTTTATATATATATGTGTATATATATGTATATATATATATATATATATATATATATATATATATATATATATATATATATATATATATGTATATATATATATATATATATATATATATATATATATATATATGTATATTATATATATATATGTATATATATATATATATATATATATATATATATATATATATATATATATATATATATATAATTTATATGTGCGGGCAATAACTTTCGAAGGAGTTAATTCATTTTAACGAAATTTGGCACACATGTTGGAATCTATCACCGCACGAAACCTATTTAAAATGGGCTCAATCGGGTCATTTTAAGGGTGGTTTTTAGGGGTTGAAAAAAGTTTTTGGGCCCAAAAATATCGAAAAAATTCTCAGAATCGTTTCAAAATTGAAATTTAACCCTTTAGTAGCAATTAAAAAGTGCTCCTAAAATTATAAGCAAATCGGCCCGACAGGACCGGACTTACAAATTTTATGAAAACACTAGTTTGCGTATACGAATTTACTTACTGAAGGTCGTATTTAATTTGGTGCAAATGTTGGATTGATAGCAATATTTCAACTAATAAAATTATTATTGTAAGGGGTGTATTAAGGGGTTCAATTTTTTTTATTTTGTCCAAAAACAAACTTAAGTTCATGTAATAAAGCCACAGTACCTGTATTAGTAAATACACTATATTGTCGGCAGGATTTTGGCATTGCGACCCGGGTTTGTAATATACTTATACTTAAAAATGTAATATGTAATATAATATGCTTTTGATAGGTTCCATTGCTTTGCCGCTCCATTAAGCGCGCTCTACTATCATAAGTCACTACCTACTATTTCAGAACCGGTATAGACGCGTTTTTTTTATAAACTATTACTAAAACTATATTCTCCGAAAGTTAGCGAACATACTGTATTTCAAATAAGTATTTTATGAGCGATTTCAAAGAAATTAAACATAAAATGGGAACGAAACATTATAATTAGACGGCTCCGTTTACAAAGACCAGAAGTGTTTACGAAACAAAGAAACGTTTGAAGAGATTCGTTTGGAAAGCAATAAAAATAATTTTTATAGGTTAGAATGTGTTCCACATATTGGAAAAATAATATAATGATCAAACACTTCAATAATGTAGTCTATTTCTGTACCCGAGAATTGGATGAGCCTCGAACAGAATAATGCTACACTTTGAAAAGGAGTAAACTCTACAGGATTTAAACGACACTGTTTCTTGCCGATATAAAAATAGTAGTTTATATACCTAGGTCCTAGGATGTAATGACGTACCTATATTATGTGACAATATGTAAAAACGAGGGTGAGCGAGTTTTAACTGATACACGGGTCATAATATTATCATTACGCCCGACATGAAGCAGTATGTCTAACTGAAACTTGCAAGCTGCAACGTAGACCGTAGGTCATCTGTGTACAATATCGACGTTGACATCGTACGCAAAAGCTATTATTTAGTCAAAAATAACATTTGGTCAGGTTAAATCATGGGGTTGATTTTTCATAAAAAATATAGACCTAATGAGGGGTAAACGCATCCTGATTTATTCCATGGTAATAACAGCCCTATAATTTAAAATGTTGTTTGAAAATAATTAATAGTGATGGGCGTTGATTCAACGAAGTAGTTAGATTAAATGTTAATCGTTCGTCAATGAATCAACTGTTTCTGTTTTTAGAATTACCTATTATTTAAAAAACGCATAGAACTCCTTCAGCATACTACATTCCTTCGACGAACGAAACGAAATCGACAGCATACACGAACCGCAGCAATAGTTAATCCAAGTTGAAACGAATGTCGACCACGAAGAAAAAAAACTTATCGTACAAACAACTTGCACTTTAATGTGTTCGTTATTTAAAACCAACGAAATACAAAAAAGTTTCAGCAACTGTCTCACCTAGCGTTCTTTACAGTTAATGTAAATTAGTTAAATAAATCAATTAGTTGTTCAGCTAGTTGACATGACACAGTTTTTCGCCACAGTCCTGTCTATAGCGTTCTTGGTAGTTAACGAAATTACCGAGCTGGGTAGAGTAGTGGTGACAGCACTAGACTCGCATTCGGGAGGTCCGGGTTCGAATCCCGGCAGGGGCCGATGTGGCCGGGACTTTTTCGTACTGCCTCTCGCCGAAAAACGGTAATTCCTGTACCGGCCATCTTGATTGAGGTTTTCCATGGTTTCTCAATTAATTCCAGATAAATATCGAGATGGTTCCTTATTTGAGGCCATGGCCGATTACCTATCAAACTCCTAGTTAAAAAATTACTTACCTTATCCTAATTTTCTATAGTTCCTTCATTCGCCCATTGCTATTACATACGTTGAAGTTTTAAAAATGTAGAAAAATAACGGGAAGTGTGGTAGATGGAAAATAGTAATGGTGCGAATGGCGTCTGTTATGACATAAAGTCGAGAAACGGACGTTAAACGCATTATTATTATTATTAGTTAACGAAATCGGCTAGTTGACGTGGCGCAGTTAATGGAAATTCATTTCGATGACGTTATAATCCCAACGATCCACCAATACTTAGTTTGCGTCTAGTTTTCATTTTACAGTAGGTACTCTCTTTATATGATGAATAAAAATGAAGTTACTGTTGTGAGTAGAACTATTTTGATTGGTCGAAATTAAGCCAAACATAAAACGAACTTTGGACATAGTTGATCTAATAATAAAAGCCACGTTTAATTGAATCGTAAATTGATCAAATTTATAACTGTGTAATTTCATCAGAGAAATGAAGTCCAGAACAGTGTTTTTTCTTCGGTCTGCGCTGCATCTGGCAGTTTCTTCTATAACCCACACACAAACATGTATCCAGTTTTCTTTCTACATTTCTCATTTTGACAGACAAGCAGAGATGTCAGTGCCAGTGTACTGTGCTTTACAATAGGGATGGGCAAACTGATATGAAATGTTGTAAACATAATTAACTTAAACCATATTACTGTTATAATATAGTCAGGCTTGAATTTTGGTACGAATTTGTAGGTTGATTTAAGATAAGAGAATAGCTTTAACGCTGACTTTGACGATTTTCTATCCTACTGAAAGATGATATATTTTATATTTCTTGATCAAAAGCTGATTCTAGAGATAAGCAAGTAAATACCGGTAATAGTAAAGCCATTTTTTACCTAAATATCAAGTACCACACTGGGCTACTAACCAATGAAGCAAAATATTATTTGATATTCGTCATCATTTAAGACGCTAATAGCGAAGCCACTTTTGTGATGACTGTGGAATTAAATAATAACCTAAATATCAAATAACCACGCTATGCTATTAACCAGTGCAGAAACGCATAGTATGACATTCTGATCATCATTCAAGGCAAGCAAACACGCGAATCTGGTAAATGCTGATAATAGCGAAACCATTTTTATGACGACTATACAATTAAATGATGACCATAATAAATAATGACACTGTGCTGCAAACTAGTGCAGCAGATCGTAGTATTTGTTAAGACAAACAAACAGGCGAATCTGGCAAATATTGATAATTGTGAAACCATTTTCATGACAACCACACAACAAAATGATGACGAAAGTAGCAAATACCGGTGCTTAATAACTACGCTGTGCAGCAGAGCATAGTATTTGATATTTTGGCCATCATTCAAAACGAGCAGATGTCGCGAATCTGGTAAATATTGACATAGTGAAACCATTTTTATGACGACCACACAATTAAGTTATGGCCAAAATATTAAATCTCAGTGGTTAATAACTACACTGTACTACGAACCAGTGCAGCAGAAAGTAGTATTTGATATTCTGGCCATCATTCAAAACGAGCAGATGCGCGAATCTGGTAAATATATTGGCAATAATGAAGCCCTTTTTATGACGACCATACAATTAAGTGAAGACCAAAATAATAAATCCCAGTGGTTAATAACTACACCGTGCTACGAACCAGTGCAGCAGAAAGTAGTATTTAATATTCTGGTCACCATTTAATGTGGAGTCGTCATCAGCTGGAAGAGCGGTCGTGAATCTGTGCATCCTTGCCGTACCTAGCACAGTACGTAGTTTGTGGGTCAGTTTTTTGTTCCTGCGCGCGCTAGACCATAATCTCGCCTCGTCCATCTCTCATCTCGGGTTCTGCACTAACTTTACTGGCATGTACTGTGAGAAAGTCTTCTGGCTTGCTTGCTGTTTATTGGCTGGATATATATAGGTCGTGTACATGTTGTAGATAAGTCCATATCAACGCTTACAAAATTGTAACGAGACCTTCATCTGTGATTATTGTTTCTTGTCGAGTTTCTCCGGGTATTTTGTGCAATACGGAGAAAATGTATTTTCAGAATCTAAACTCAGGTATAACTTGAAGACGACTGGATCGATGCTATAGTAGAGTTGTGTAACTCAGATCTGAACCGATTCAAAAAGCCGACTCCGACAGAAGAGCCGTGAGAGCCGACTCACTTTTTTTTGAGCCGACGGATCAACGGAACACTTAACACACAGAAGTACATTTTACACTTACGTATCAGTTCTTGCTTTGATGCATCTGTCAGCTTAAATGACTCATGCATCACATGTTTGGCTATGCATTCTTGATTCTATACAGGTCGTGATATGATTGACTGAACTAGGTAACTCAGTGGCACACTGCAGTAACATATTCAGAACTCGGCTCTTTTTGAACCGGTTCAGTGAGCCGGCTCACATACGGGTTCCAGATGCAAAGATGCAGATCACTAAAAAGACCCGTTTTTCCCATCTCTATGCTATAGTGACATTTGGTACGTTATTTTTTGGTACCCAGAAGTCTTCATCTTTATTGTTTTTGTTAAACAATCATTCAGGACTTCAGGCTATTTGAAATAGTAACAGAATAATATTCAGTTACTATTTCAAATAGATGTTTAACAAAAACAATAAAGATTAAGGACTTCTGGGTACCATTTTCGTGGAAGGTTTTCCGGGTACGTAGATCCGAGAATCTGTTTCCAGAATTTGTGTCTGTCTGTAATTACACACCACACTGATGTGTGCTTTTTTATCACTTTGCACTCCAAAGCAGAATTTCGTTCAAACAAATCGTTAGGTATAATCTAGGTTGCTTAAAATCGTAGAGTTTTCATTCTATAAAAAATGATCTGTTTTCAGATTGATTCGAGTTTATCATAACTCCTAAAAATTGTAATGTAAAAACGCGAACAGCAGTTGCCGATTGGTCTATATATACGTTCGAGCTCTACAGGTCGCAACTCTTGACGAATCGACATTGTTTATTTTAACGTGATATAAAACTGTTATTTTCATCTGTCTGATCCTTACCATATTATATGTATAAACTTTATTTAGCTAAGTAAGAAAGAATTGAATCAGAAATTTAAATTTTAGTTTAACGTAACAGCATCATTGCCTATAACATATACAAATGATATAGAGCAAGTATTGTTGCTTCCGTATTGATCAGACGAAAATAGATCTGTTTTATAATGCACAGTGTACCTAGATTATCATTAGGATACATACTATTATCTTTTTTTTCTGTTGAAACAAAAACACAACACCAAGTTTAAAGGGATTAAATTATTGGAACGGTCAACTGAATAACAAAAAAGCATCAATCCAAAGGAACGTTGATCTTCATTTACGGAATCTTACCCAGCTTCTTGTCACATTTAATATTATAACGGCGATAATAAATTACTAAATGGACCTTAAAATCGATGCATTGCATTAACTTTAAAGCCTTTTTGTTCACCGGTGATAAATTTCATAGGGGCCCTTGTTAAAAAGTTATACCATAAATAAGAAATGCGAAGCGATTCCGTATTTACTCGAATTAAGCGAATGAGTTCCCGCGAGAGACCAAAATCTACACGGGCGAACCGAGACGGAAAACTATAATATATATTATAAAAAACAGCGTCTGCCGTCAACCAATTTTAGTGCGGCTTACACGAACAGGTAGTGAAACTATTTGAGGAGCTATATCTCATTACACGGGCTGTCAATCACGGACGACACCTGAAAAATAGAGCTATAAATAAATATGTATTTGCATTCGGAGTCGTCGAAAAAAAAATATAAATGGTTGTTAATAACTTTTTCTTTTCTTTCCAGAATGTAGCTGCTCTGTCAAAAGTATACAATGGATAAAAGAAAAAATAATTTTGGTGAGTACTTAAATTAATCTTATTTATTTTATCTCAAACCTCATTCATTTTTTGTCAATGCTGTTAAAAAAGCGAACAGTAGATGTACTAGAAACCAAAACTACTTAAAAAAACTATTTCCGCAATGTTTCTGGCTAGTTTTTTGCTAAATGAGTTGTTAACTCTATTATGGTGGTTTGTGTGTATTGACTTGTCAGCACTGAATTTTTACATTTACAAATAAAATTATCATTATTGAAAATGTAAGATATTTTTAAATATAACAAGCTTTAATTATGCTAAATTTCAAGTTTCTGGCTTGTAGCGTTTGTAGTTTGTGACAGACGGACAGACAGATACCAAACTGAAGTCATAAGTACATTACTCCGCTTTTAACCGACGTCAAAAAAGGACGAAGTTCTTAGGTCGACCTGTATATTTTTTGTGTTTGTTCCGCGATATCTCCGCTAGTTGTGAACCGTTTTTAATTATTCACATAAATTTTACTTAAGTCGGTTTGGTAGTTTTTTTATTTTTTCCAATTTTCGTACGGTGCATTAAAAATTTAAATTTAAATTTATTTCATTTGTTTTAGTTACGAATTTGAAAAATCACCCGAATCTTTTCTAAAATAGAATGCTTGAAAAATTGAACAAAACTTATTTAAAACCTAAAAATTTCCTTTTTGAAAATATTTAATGTTTTCTTTGACTTTTCAAATTAAGAATGTAATTTTCCTGTTGTTAAAGTAATAAATTGATATTTTTTTTACGCCAGAAACTGGTTTGTTTTTTAGACAATTCACTATTCTTAGGTGGTGCGTGCAATTTTGTGCTAATTTAGAAAATTGTGGGAAAATACTTGTAGCTATGTCAATGTGAAATGTTTATTTATAAACTGCGGAATATGTCAAAATACGTAACAATGTACAGTGAAACAGCTTTATTATAAACACTTCTAGGCTCAAAAAAATGTATTTAATTATTGTCAACATACATGAAGTTAAACACACAAAACAAAATTGACGTTTATAGCAGTTAAAATTGTAACTTTGTCTATAATAGTAATTGAATTTCGACGCAATTGTAACCACAGTTTATACTACGTATCATTCGTACTTTGCCATTATTTATGTCTACATATATATCAGTGTTTGTTCTGCATTAACTCAAAACCATTTAATCCATTTTGACCAGAATTTCATTATAGTGTTCGTGAATTGGTATTAGGTCTAGATCGCCTGATCGTACAGTCAAAGACAGTTTTGAAAATGTCTAATACCTATTATTATTAAAAGTAATTGTCCACAAGAGCACGTGATCAAAAATTGTAAGAATTTTCTTACAGCTAATATTTTGAAATTAACTGCGAATCTGACTTTGCTCGGGTCAAGTGCTGTGCGGATATAATCTTTAAATTGCAATTATAGTGTCAGTATTGGCTTGTTATTAATATCTTAGTAATTAAGTTCCTGACAAAGAGAATATCAATTTGTGATATATTTCAATCAACTCTACCGTACCGAATTGTCATGTATGAACTACTTTATCAAAGTGAATACAGAATTCGATATTAAACTGTTTTATTGACAGAAGCTGTCAAGGCGTTTGTATATAAAATAATTGTCATTCATTGTTATTATTATTGTAACAACGTGAGTATTATTATTAAATATTGCGATTCGAAATTGACCATTTTTTATAATCAATAATTTTTGATAGATTTCAATGAAGACTACCGCACCCCTCGCCGAAATTATTACTATAGATTTACATCCTAAATACAAGCTAATCTCAAAATATTAGTCTGTATGAAATATTTACAATTTTCCGTCATGAGCTTTTGGACTACGTCTATAGAGATAAAGAAAACATTCCACTGTATTTTGCAGACAAACGCGACATCATGCGTAGTTTCAGATATTCATATTCTGTATAAATTTTAGTCACGTAATAACAATTGAATTAGTATGCACAATGTAACATGTTACGTTGTTTTTTTTCCTACCTATAGAGTTATTTGTGGGTGGTATTGTCATTATTTCAATTTTTCCTTTGTTTCCTCTGTTGTTTTGTTTTTTGTAGATAAAACCGTTGTGAAATCATATACGAGAGTTCAAAGATCAGAGACCCTTTCCACGTTATCAGGTGTGCTCCGTCTATTGTTATTTGGTCTTTGATTAGGGATTAGATGAAATGTGCCTTTGAATTTTTGAAGTTGTCTTGGAAGTGGAACTTTTTATGCGCGCTCGGGTGTTGTTAAACATTTAAAGCCGGGTCCAGACGTCTGTAACGTGTAATGTAAGATTACGTGTAATTTAGCGTCAACAGTGTGGACAGCACACGAACTCAACGCGAATCGTGAAAGCGAATCTTTGTCAAGAGCTGTTTCCACTCAGTTGCTTGCTACGAACATGCCGAATAAGAAAGTCATGATAGCTGGTGCTGCTTTTATTTATATATATTTATTAACTGAAGATTTCAGATTTTTTTAAAGTAATCTGGGTTTTTTGGATCCCAAATAACACGTTTTTCTTGATACAAACTGATAAGTTCAAGCGATTGTTCGTATCATGAACGTACACACGACACAATCGTCACGAACGCCGTCCAAACGAGTACTGCGAGCGCCTTTGTATTCGCGCTAAAAACCGACAGCCGATGGATCACGGCGAGCGCAGGCGCGAGCGTTACATGTAATGCTCGTAGTGCCGTCCACAAGCAGAATTCGTGTTACATTACACGATAGATTACATTACGCGTTACACATGTCTGGACCCGGCTTAACGCTGAGGCTTGTACTATCTATACCAATGGCGGGCAGCCCGCAGGCCAACTGCGGCCCGCGAAAAGTTTATATCCGGCCCGTAAGATCTTTAAAAGAAATTATAAATAAATATTTTTCGATGTAATTCCTCTAGTTTAAATTGAATATTAAACGCCCATAGCAATATGTATGTTCATAATTTAGTACTAATGTTAAAACTAACCTCTATATAGCCATCTTTTACTTCAAATGTCCTCACTCATAACAATTATTCGTAAAAATAGAAATGAATGTAGTAATTAATTTCTTTTTTTTTATTTATTTCATATTTGAAAACTAAAAAATTACAGGTCGCAAGAAGGTGTCAATTAACTGCTACGGCCCGCGGAAAAAACGTAAAATTTATTGTGGCCCAGGTTATAAAAATGTTGCCCACCTTGATCTATATGCCAAGTAATGAAGATTTATAAACAAATGTGTAAGTTCTCCGCGGCTTCTCACTTTAAGGATCCGGGTTCTGTAGTCTGATTAATGATATTTTAGAATTTTGATATCTAGAAATTGATTTTAAAAATACAGTGGATCTCCGGTAATCCGCCTTCTGTCTAATCCGGTACCCCCTGTAATCCGACATGGTCTATTATTTATTATTGAATATTTTTTTGACAATCTTCGCTAATGCATGATTGAACAAGTTCAGAGTACATACATATAACATATAGAATCTTATCATTCGATCTGTAATTTGTCGGATTACAAGGTGCTCTTTTGTAAAAAATTCCGGACTATAGGGGGTCGTAGGCAGTACTCTATAATCCGACAAATTCGATCCACTGTAATTAAAATAAAAATTTTTATTGTAACATTTTAAAGAATTAAAGTTTCGCATAAGAAGTTACAGATTTTCCAATTGTCGCGACAAAAAAAATTTGTTTTGTTACCCGGAAAGCTAGCTTGGTAATATCAAGTCACCAAATTAACGTATACCTCGGAAACTGGCTTAATTTAATAATCTGATTCTTCAATTAAAAAATATTCCGAAAGGAAAGAACATGAGCGATATGATAATTTAAGGTAAACAAGCGTGGGCTGTTGTTTAAATTTTGATAAACTTATCACTGTTTTATACAAGAAAATGTACTTTTACATACTTAAGGCTACACTGTACTCTATAAAATCTATCGATTTCTAACCGTAGATATCGTCTATCCAGAAATGATATTAACTATTAATTAATATAAGCATGCATGTATTACCTGAATACATGTTACATAACTATAAAGTAGGTACCTAGCCTTCTTTATTATGTATTTTAAGTATAAACGCCGTTTGGCAAACAGTGATTCTATAGTCTGTGATCAAAAACCCAAATGTGTAAGTGGGCAAATCTGTATACAACTTGATAAACGCCATTTGTGATTTGCTGTTTATACTTCACGCTACAGAAGTGAAACTTCCCTGTGCAAAATCGACATCTAATTGTAATAAATTGACATTTACAAATAGGAATATAATTTGTTTTTAGTTGCCACGGCTACATTGCTGCAATTTTTCGTCAAACGAATTGATTTCACTCTAAAGAAGTTTCACGCCAAAGTGAGGGTCTGCAACAATTTTACTAATCTCTTAGGATTCGTAGGCGAAAACGTTTAAGAAACGCTGGTATAAATTTCAAATTGTTTGTAACCATAATTACGTGCCAGCTTTCCATTTATTTTGTTAGCGACTTTAACTATGCATACGATCGTGAAAAAGTCAATAAAAAGAGTCCTTGGTTCAAAAAACTTGTCATTTTTATTTGTTATTACGTCATGTCATAACGTTTTAGTTCCAGTTAAATGAAAATGAAAAATAAATTGTGTTCGCTTCGCGTAGATTTGAAAATATATTGCTTTTTTAAACTATATGTAAATAATTTTCATTGGTTTGAAAGGAGGCGATGGTGGTTTTGCATTATGCATGCATTTATGGTCGACTCTACGAGACAAAACACTGTTCCGAAATAAAGACAATCTTTTTTAAGGTCATTAGCTACATCAGAGTTGTCGTTTTTTCATTTTTGCTTTCCCTTATAGCTCGTGCAAAATTCAATTTTTAATTCTTGATGAATTCTGCGTTTTAAAGTTTCCTGAACCCAAAAATTGATTTAAAAAATGGCCCATTTTGCACTAGTGCGTAAAGTAAAACAAAATATTGCACCAATTCAATAGTAATTTCTCTGTCAGTTGCCATTTAAATCCATATACAAGCAAAAGAAACAACAAAAGTAGGCATTGTCTTCATAAAGAACCCAATTAAAAACCAATATGACCGAACCTGAACTGTCAAATAATATTATTATAAATTTATTTTCAAGTGTAAATCAGCTATTTTGTAGGATATAATATAGTGTGAATCTTGTTGATGTGTGACTGTTAAAATTCGCTAGACGTTCGTTTTAACGTAATGTCACTCTCGTATAATACCTCTATTTACGAACGAGCTACATATAACTGTTATTTTGTCCTATCATCTTTAAAACATCTATATCGGCCGGTAGTGGGTCACTTTACGACCGGTTTTCATCTTTTGTTAATATCTAGAATAGCCAATATTGGACAAAAAATTCAAACATCAAACAAGTACATTTGACGTCAGTGAAGTTAAGTGACGTTAAATATCACAGCAATTTAAATAAATTCAAAGAATCTTTCATGAATCAAAGTTTCTCAGATTTGAGAGTTTTGTTCAAACTGATACCTCATATATTTGTACTGCGAAATTCAGTACACCATGTTTGCTTTTGTGCCAACTGCAAAGTTTTCTCGGCCCTGCTGTTTTTTTTGTGTGTGGGGAAAGTGTTTTGCTTAAAATGTCATCTCTTTTGAACCCCAGTATAACTTTTTAATTGTCATATATTCGCTACGCAATTTTGGATTGGCACAGCTATATCAGGAATGTAAATACATAATAACTTTTTATTAGTTTAAAACAGCGTTTTTATTATTTTGCGTCGCAATTTTGTGGATAAATGAATTTTTGAGAGGAGTTTGGGACCACTTTTTTTCAAGCGTAATTTATAGCTGTCAGTTAAATGATAATTACTTTTGACAAAATTCAAATTTGTTAGATCATTACTAATTTTTAACAAACTTCAAAAAAGAAGTTTTTAAATTTCACGTCTTTGTATCCTCGCATGATAAAATTTATTCAAATTCAATATATTACAACTTTTCTTTCTCTTAGTCTGTTAATTTGTAGAAAATTTTTGACCGACATCAAACAAGGAATCAAAATACGACACCTCTACATAAGATAAATTAATTTTTACCGTAGTTTTTGCAGTCAACTTCTCGCTGTGACAAAGTATAGAAAAATAATTCCGAATGTAGGAGGAAGGCAAAATTATTTTATACCTTTCTAGAGGTTTTGATACCTTGTTTTTGAAGTCGATTAAAATTTTTTGAAGTTAAAGTTCTTTTGTCGTGTTATGAAAAAATAAGTACTTATGCTTTTTTACGATGTAAAATCAATATTAACAGAAAGAAGTTGCTCGCTAAATTATACGGCTTGGACCTTTTGTTAAATATTTTGATATTATAGGCACGTTTACCAAAAATTATTAACTATTTTTAGGGAACTCTTATAGGATCACTCGTGTGTCTGTCCGGCGCACTGTCACAGCTAATTTGCTCCGAACTACTGGACCGATTGAGTTGAAATTTCGTACACATATGTAAGTCGGTGACCATAAGACGTGTAACGTAAATATATGAATTTTGAACATGGGGGTCATTTTTGGGGAAAAAATTAGAAAAATAAAAAAAAAATTTGGCAAACTGTACCGTGTGACATCAAATAAAAGAGCGTGTCGTAAGGGTCTCAAATATTTATATTTTTATAATTTCAAAATAAGTAGTTTTCAAGTTATTTACCATCCCCCCCCCCTATTTCTTACTGGACAGATTGAGTAGAAATTTGGTACACATATATGTAAGTGGGTGACTCAAAGACGGATGTGTAACGTAAATAAATAAATTTTGAACATGGGGGCAATTTTTGGGGAATTAAAAAAAAAGTTTTGCAAACTTTACTCCCCTTATCTCCGAAACTACTGAGCCTACAATTTTGAAAAAAATAGGGAAGGTCGGGCCTCACCCACAGTTTACAGGAAAACCTAAACAAAAATCTTAAGTCTTAAAGTACTCACCGGAAAACGGAAAAGTACGGAATCCTCTTCTCGCGAGTTCGACTCGCACTTGACCGGTTTTTACTAGACGATAAGTACTCATTGCTAATGAAAGAGTATTAAAATTTTATGATAATACTTAAATCAATTGACCCTTGACACTTGGGGTCCCAGGGCTTAAGCCCTATCAGTCTCAATATCTTATTTCACCCAACTAGTATTCTCGTTCGTTGTACTAAGCTGTCACAAACCGTGAACTAGTACCAAACCGTTTTCTCAGATTATCTTTAATTTCGACAAAATACAGTTTTCTCATAATAAACCACGTGCAGAGTGCAGTGCAGTACGTGACCAGTGAGTTTAGTGCCTCAGTGTTGTTATTCTGATGAGAATAATCTGTGGGTAACTGCCCATGCACGGCGCGGTTGTCTGAGTGCAACAGCGGCGTTAGGGGAATAGACGACATACATAAAAACTCAGACACAGATTATTCAGACAGATCTGTTAACCGAGCGTACGCGACTAACATGCACGGATCGTTAGTGTTACGTCATTCAGAGGGCTGTACAAACAATAGTTTTATCCTACACAGAGCTCCAAAACCGTCCTTGACTGTTAAGGCTGTTGGAACGCTCTGAATTTAAACCAAAAATAGAGCTTCGGCTGTCAAATCTAGGTCTCTAATGGACTACTTTTGTAATTTATGTACGATTTACTAGAAAAAAGTGGGCATTAATTGTGCTAAAAAAACACACGTTTTAATGTCACACTATGACCTTATTCGTACTTATTTCACAAAACTGTTCTATCACAAACCTAAAGTGACTCTTTCTTTTTCGGAAAAGCTTTTTAAATCTCCAAAATGTTTCTAAAAATTAGAGTAATCAATTGACAGCGGCACCCTTGCAATAGCATCTTTTAGCCTTGTAGTTGGCACCAGCCAAAAATTGAAACGTGCGGATGATTTGAGCGAGACAGAGCTAAAGAAGGTCACACCCACAATATGTCTTTTGCCTACTTCGCCCCTTACCGCTGGGTCTCAGCACAAACTAAATTCAGAGCGTTCCGACAGCCTTAAGAGTGCACGCAGTCAATGTAAAAACATCTTCCTTTTCCCCAAAAAAATGTTAGCCGTCGCAGGATGCCTGCCAGATGTGAAATATGACACAGATATTTACGAGTAAAATACCGACACACCAACACACACGTAAAGTAGCAAGTGAGTAGTGTAGTAGAGAGGTAAGCGCTCAGTATAAGTATTGAGAGGGGAGCACCAAATCGGAAAGAGTCGACGAGATACGAGGCTGGCCGAATAGGACGTCGCAATCGTGCAATCTAAACGTGTCCATTCCTATCCAAGCGCGCCATTACATGTTTCACATCAATCAACAATATATCTCAGGTTGGCATTAAAAAATCGTAGGATCTTACTTTGTGATTCTTTTGACGTAAAGAGGAAAGCTAGTCTTAAAACTGTCAAGAACGATTTTAACATCGATTTTCTTGCCTATAAAGTTAGCTTAGTGTTGTAAAATCTTTGTAAGTGTGTTAACACGTCTTACTAAGCAAGACTTAGTTAAGGACAACGCGTAAACACGGTAACCGGCTTTAGAGGCAGATAAATGTAACAATCAGAACCTAACCTCAAACAGTTTAAACGCTATTAAAAACCGCTCCTAACATCGACGCTAGAATATTTAACGCCTTTGCGTAAACATAACCATTGTGAGACATTTATCAGGTGTGCCTGAAAAATTTCCAAGACGGGACAAAGATAAAATTTAGGTACTTTTGGTAAAATCAAGCCGCTGCGGCATCAACGAAAAGTATCAAGTATCTGTGTATGTAATAATCACCATTGAATTGGTTTAACTACTATAAATTGGGCAACATAAAAATGTTTACACTTAAACCCGTATAAGTGCCTGACGCACACCATTTTGTTTTTGGTCCATTAGCGGCCATTTTTTTTCTATGTAAGTCAAGTCACGTGTACAGTCTAATGCTTGACTACAACATTAGATTGTTCCTGCATATATAAAAAACTATTATATAATCACATTCCAATGTTATTGTCAACTCAGACTGTTTGACTAATGCATTCTGCAACCCAGCGTGATAGATTTTAGATGCGGATGACAGTATTTGTACACCCCTGGGAAATGACATTGTTAAATACAGGGTATTGTGTGTGTTGTGTAACGTAACATGGGACGCATTGTTACTAGTGAGTAGAGGTATATTATTGTTGTTATTGCTAACATTTTACTTTGCTGCTAACTGCGACCGTAGAACAAAATCGCTTATGTCACCTCTACATAAACGTAAATTGCATTTCAAAACGACTTATTAACCTTCCAGAGAGTGTAAACAGAATCATGCATAGGACATTTTTTATTTTAAAATCGTTGACAAATATTTAACCGTTCGGAACCCAGACGCGAAGTGCATCGGTGGGACATCTTTGGGGGTGGTTTTTCGCAAAAAATGGGATGATGGGGGCATATTATCCCCCACATTGCATACTGCACTAATTTAGAAATATAAATTATTTATTTGTGGTTTTTGTTAAAATTGCGTCAAATTGCAGAAATGAAACCTGGAAATCCAAGACGCCAAAAGAAGTTTTGAGAATTTTAATATGTTGTTTCCTGTAGTCAGTAGGATCACTAAACCAAAATTCGACTTGACATAATTATTTTAGGGTAAAAACTAAAAACCTTACATGTCTATTGTCTAGAACAGTGGTTCCCAATCTTTTTCAGGTGGCGACTCACCTTTTCTTATCGGAGTACCTCCACGGTCCATACTACGTGAGTCATGTGGGAGAGATGTAGTGGTTCTGTTGTCTGCCCCAGATGCCAAAAATCAAGAATCAAGAAAGCAATCAAAACCCAAATCGATTTGTTTCGATTTTTCTTATCTTTTGTGATGGTTTCTGATTGTTTTAGGATCGAGTCGCGACCCACCGTTTGGCAACCGCTGGTCTAGAATATAAAATTTTCTCGATTTTTTTACATTTGACTCTCCGTAAAATGTTCAGCAAGGATAACAGCGATAAAGACTATTGAAAAATTGTTTAAAACTACAAAATAAAATCCCATACAAAAGTTAAGCTTGTTAAAAATTTGTTCGCAGAAAGATCCCAATTTTCCTGGATTATTATAGTAGGATTCGATAAATGGGATCGACTATAATGTTCGTTAGAAACTGGAGTGAAACAATGAGAACTAAATTATATAACCTAGGTCTGACGTAAACCATTTTGGCACGCGACCATTTCAATGTTTGTTTAGTTAGCTTTTGTTTAGTAGTTCTGCTACATTACTTTCAGAATCTATCTCACTCCCTCCCTTTACCCATTATTCCTTCTCGTAAAGTTTAGCTAGTTTTGTTTTGCTTGCAGTTCGTTTGTTTAAATAAGTGCAGCTTGTTTCTTGAATACTGCCAACCAGCTTTCCGACCCGGCTTCGTACGAATAGTTCCGGAAATATTTAAAAAAACATCAGTTCTTTTGTTCTCAGTATCTGTCAAAAAGCAATTAGCATGTTTCGGTTAATTTTTACATGTGAAACTATATTATGTAACCATGGAAACGAATAGCAAATATAACATTTATTACTAGCCGTTACCCGCGTCACCACACGTGCTAACAGAAATTTTATTTCATTTATTATAATATGTCAAATTACAATATTTTTGAAGTTGAAATGGTTCTATCGCCCAATTGGCTGGATTTTTTTCTGTTGTGAATCTGACAACATCGTTTGTTGTGTGGTCTGTTCCTGTTAGACCCATTTCATTATGCATGGCCTTAACTTGTCCCACGCAACGTGGAAACAACAATTACCACCGTAGAGTAATAATAATAATAATGTTTATTGTTTGTGTAGATATTTTATATGTTACGCTCCAACACCAGATTGGTCAGTGAGCGAAAAAAAAACTAGGTACACTTTACAAGCTCTGTTTAGTGTTCCAAATCAACGTCATCACTTATCAAGGCCCGATGACACTGAAATTGTTTCCATGGAATTTTTTTTACATAAGTAATTGTTTTTAATTTTTTCAATGTTTTATAATTTCCTCTAGAATCATCCTTATCTCCTTTGTCTCTCTGCACTCTCTAAAATATGATACTTATAGCTTAAGTCTTGAGATCTGCTAAAATAACTTTTGTACGATACGAAAAAAATTGTCAGTGATTCATTCCCTTATACTTCACAATATAATATAATCGGCACAGTTTCTATGCACGGGAATGGTATTATTTGCATTATTTAAACTGCGTTACCGCTCCATTAAACTTGTAAGTAACTTTGGTTCAACACAATAATTATTTTCGTTCACTGAGTGTTTTTGACATTGGGGCGTAACATATATATTTCTAATATCTATTATATATGTACACGCAAGGTTCCATTTTCATTGACGCAGTGCACTGTTATATAAATGATGTAACTGTTTTTTTCATTACTATGTGAATTTCTGTCGTCGAGTTTTTTACTTTTTGAAAATTATACCGTTGTATTCTAATTGGAAGAGACTGGGGCGTGGTAAATTTCAGTGTTCAGTTCCCGGGTTCCAATCCGAGAACTGGTGAAACTATCAATTGGACTTATTTTATTATTAAAAAAAACTGAATGTGTGTGAATTTCACGCGTCAGAAGTTAATTTTTGTGGGTATTTGGTATTGTGTTAAATACTAATATATGTTGGTTTTGATCTTAACTAATAGAAGTACATTACTTGTATTCATAATTTCATTAAAGGGGTTAGGTGGGTTTGAAAATTTCAAAAAATCGATTTATTTTTTTTGTCTTATTAAATAGCACAATATGTTTAAAATATTCGCCTAAAATTTCAAATCGATCCGAGTAAAATTCTAAGAGATAGACCCTTTGGAAGTTCCGCCCATCAGGCCACGTCAGTGTATCGCTTCGCATGTGAAACGCGTTTATCTCAAAACTCAATTTTTTAAGTCGGTGGACACGATTTCTCGAAAAGTTATGAAGCGATTTTGTTCAAATTTTGCACACATCTTTGAAATAACATTATCTAGACACTGAACGAAGGCTTTTTTTTTATTACAACTAATTTTTTCGAGCCAATAGATGGCGAAAATTTGACCAAAAAATGTGTTTTTTTGTTCAAAGTCTGTCAAAAATGCAAATTTTAATTTTTTTTTCCTTCGTCCAATAACTAGATTTATCCATGTACTAACGAAATATTTTTGGTTTTTTGATTTTGGAGGAACCAATAATGAGTTATTCTGTCCACGGCAAGAGCATTTTTTTTTTTGAAACGTCAAGGGAGATGAGGTACCAACGGCTGAGTTTTCGGAATTTAAAAAAAAAATCACAAAATACTGTTTAAATATGTATCTTTGATTGCTGAATGGTTTAAATAAAATATATGAGTGTATATATTAAAAAAAAATAGTAAAAATACCCTTTTTTTGAACCTCTGAAACCCACCTAACCCCTTAATTATCACAGATGGTAGTCTTAGTGCTTCCTAATTTAGTTTTGATCTTTGGGTATTATTACTTTCTACTATGCGAACAGAAAGAGGCGTATCAATCGTGTATCAGCCTTAACGCACTACCTACAAGTCAATCCCGATCAGTTCCCCGCTAGCAGCTTATTTCATTTCTTCTCCACTTAACGGTGTCATTTTTACAAGCTTTCATTTAGTTTCACCTGTTCTGATGTCTGCGGGTCTGATATCGAATCTTACAAGTTGAATTTCACCCACTTCCCGTTCGATTGAGCTGAAATGTTGTACACATTTTTGGTTCTAAAGACAATACGATACAAATATCTTGAATATTATGGTAGATCCAATATGGTCGCCACTACAAAATTGCTGATTACCTTCTTCTTTACAACCCCCTCCACATGGGTATCAAATGACCAGTAGAGTTGCAACCCACGCTTTTATAATTATGAACTTAAATTATTAAAAAAAAATTTTTAGTTACAGTGTTAAATTAAATTACTCTCACCACGACTAAAAAGTCACTTCCAAATTAATAAAACATCAAATTATGAATTGCCACCTGATCCATTTAACCTTAGCGGCTGGTGGTCTCATCGATCATTCTTTTTGGCACACATTTCATCTATTGCATAATCGAATAACGTAATAACATGGTTATATTAATTATATACTACATGTAGTATAATATTATAAACTTGCATTTCCTATGTTATAAAGCGTAAGATACACTAACATGCATTCTAAATGCTATAACACAAGTGCTAATGAATGCAAATCTTCGTAACACTCAATTAACAAGTTTAACACACGTTACACAAGAGTGCAACTGTTGCCATGCCAACTTAATTTTCTATTACAGTTTTACAGTGGCACAAACCGTTCCTAATTGTCCTTAAAAATAAATTGCATAATTATATAAATAATAAATTGCACTTGTTTCCCAAGTTGGGTGAGATAATTACCAACATAAGCGTACGTAACGGGACGTACCTTTCCCTCCTGGGATTTGGAAAAAAGTGTGAAAATTCATTAAGCTTCACACTAATCCCATTTATTCCCTGCTGTTGAACTTTAGCTCCTGAAAATCCCCCGAATTGCACAACGTTTGGATTATCGTCTACATTATAACAGTATAACACCAGTATTTTTTTACATGGTTGAAAAAAAGAATAAACATTTCTATCAGATTAGCTAAAAAAAATCCAGACAATTGAACGACATGATCATTCCAACTACAAAAACATTGACATTTGACGTGTTATAATAAAGAAAATAAATTTTCTGTTAACGATCGCGATGATGCGAGTAACGGCGAGTATTGAATATTATATTTTCTATTCGTCTGCATCTTGCTAAAATTTGATTTCGATCTACTTAGCTGTTTGAATTCTATCGTGCTCACAGACGAACAGACTTCAAAACGAATTTTTTTTTTGTAAAATTTTGAAAAGCGAATTTGGAATGTTAAAATGCCTATGGCCCTATTTTAAAAAAAGTTGACTCTTGCCTCTCTGACCTATACGGAAATATCAGTGACGATTTATCCAGCCTCGGATCTAAGGAGGAACAAAACGGGACACCAGTTTTAGGGGGCGCCAAATTCTTAATATAATATGTTTGAAAATTGATAAAAAATTATTTTAAAAAACATTATCAAATGGTTCTTATTCTCCCCTCCCGGTCACAAAAAAGGCCACCCATTACATATTTTTGAGTTTTTTTAAACTATTTATCTCAAACGCTGGAAAGATGGGACGCCATTATCAAGTTTCTGTCTCGGTTCGAGAAAATCTTTGATCCGGGGCTAGATTCGCCGCCATCTTGTAGATAATTTCATCCCATTTACGAATATATTATAGGCTTTAATGGGGTTGTCATCAAAACCAATCCAGGTACAGACCTGCAGGACAGTCATGCATAATAAACACTAGTATTTCAACTTTGGAGTACACCGTGTGTAGTCGAATTTGCAAAGAAACAAAGATACGTAGAATCTATTTTTAGTAACGTTTTTAAAACATTGTGTTCCTTGCAAACGTTGAGCATTCATCGACTGCATGGTAACAAATCCATCCCACATCCAATTTATTCCAATCTCTGGCCAGTCTACCGGGCAACATTACTAACATTTTATTATTGGATTTAACGGTAAATATCTAATGTGATAAAAAACGTAAAATCGATGGCAGCCTATTTCAATTTTCTTTAGTCATTTTGATATAGAACATAGGCATGTAATGTCTTACTCGCACATTTCACGAAAATCGACCGGTATGTTTCAAATGTACTTTCGGTATATCTCTATTTCAAGTCCGAAAATAAAGTTTCGCTTCAAAAATGATAAAAAAATCTTTGACTATCCAACAGAGGGAAGCATCGTTTCTGAATAATATCCGGTAATAACCTATAAAAAAAATCCGGCCCGCAGGGCCAAAACCCTGCCGACAATATAGTGTATTTGCTAATACAGACAGTGTGGCTTCATTATGCGAACTTAAGTTGGTTTTTGAGCAAAATAAAACAATTTGACTCCTTAATACACCCCTAAAATAACTTTTTTTTTCTTAATTGAAATATTATTGTCATTCAAACCTCCATACCAAATTATATACACCTTTCAGTAAATAATTCACTATTTGCAAACTAACGTTTTCGTAAAATTTGTAAATCCGGTCCTGTCGGGCCGATTTTTTTAAAATTTTAGGGACACTATTTAATTACTATCAGAGGGCTAAATTTCAAGTTTGAAACGATTCGGAGAATTTTTTCGGTATTTTGGGGCCGAAAAACATTTTTCAACCCCTAAAAACTACCCTTAAAATGACCGGATTAGGCCCATTTTAAATAGGCTTCTTGCGGTGATGGATTTCAACACGTGGGCCAAATTTAGTTAAAATCAATTAACTCTTTCGAAAGTTATTGCCCGCACACATATATATATAAATATATATATATATACATATATATATAAACATTTTCAAAAATGGTGCCAAAGTGTTTAGGGGGTTATGAAACGTCGAGAAATTTTGGTCCGACCCCTAGGTCCTGCCATCCGACCGACGCCAATAGTGTATGTTGCTATATGGCAAATACACTAATTATTATGAAATATCTGAATAACAGTTTTGAATTTCACTCAAGCGAAGCCATAATTTTGGTAACTATTTACCGAGGTTTTTCCATACATATTTCTGGGTACTCTAAAAGAGTAGTTTTCAAAGAAATATAAATATGAACGTGTCGAATTTTCTAATTACAATGATTTTTCCTCTTGAACATTATTTCCAACAAATCGTCTCGATAATACTGCAAAACCGCTTAACGTCACTGCAATTCCACCTAACTGGTTGAAGGTGTAGGTTTTAAATTTCGTGTGTAAGTATGATCTACGACGTCATTGGCGCAAACCATGCGCAATTAATCAAGTCTTGCTTGAATTAACCAATCAAAGGAGCTTTGAATCTTTTTTTTCGCTATGTAAAATTTTATTTCCAACACATCGCGGAATTGCGGAGTGACGGTCAACAGTATCATTGAAGAAATGTGTTTATGACGTCATTTGTTGGAATAACGGTAATTCACTTCTCGCTGGATTCGTTTCAACCACAGCCTGCCACCGATTCAACTACACAATGATGCAAAAGTACCTCCCTGTTTCGTAGAACAATATGATTCATAGCTTGTTTTAACCTTGCTACTGATTTACATAATAAATACTGTGTCGACAAAAAGTTCTAAAATTACACTAGATTTTTTCTATCTAATATAATATAACGGGTGTATCAGAAACTTATGCCCACACTTTTGAGAATGGTTCAAGCTAAAAACAAACGAAAAATGCACCAACAATATTTTTTTCTAAAAATGCAATAATAAGTATACAAGACGTTTCATAAAAAAAGCTATTGAAGTAAAATCACAGTGAAGTAAAATCGATTCGCGAGATTGAAAGCGTAACGAAACAATTTTTACAGTATATCGTATGTACTCTAAAAACCGGTCGTATAACGTTGTGCTATGGTGGGTGAGAGCTATAGTTGCTGCATCATAACCTATAAAAGTCATAGGTGCAGTCCCGGCAGTCGGTGCTATTATTTTTTTTTGTTTTTCTTTTTACAAATATGCATTTTTTACTTCTGTAGTGTGTAGTGTAAAATATACAGTCTCTTTTTTGCGAATAACTGAAACGCCTGATGCTTAATTATTTTTTCATTTTCATCATTGCAATCTATGCAAAAATACTACAATATCCATTTAATCGAAGACAGTTTCAATATTTAGTTAGTAGTAATGAGATATAACTTTTGGACTACCTGTATAGCTTAAAGCGTTCCCTGTATAATGATTTATATAACCGCGAAATCCAAATTGAAATTGGTTTAAAAGTTTTCAAGCTAATCGCGACCATACATAACAAACAGAAAAAAGGACTTTAGAGTTTAGGTGGAACGTTCGATTGAGCATGGTTTTGTTGAAAAGTAGTGAGAATCAAATAGAAGCTACGCAATCAGTCTTTCTTGGCATCCACTAAAAGCACAGAAAAAACGATTGATTTTCTTCAACAGTTCAAATAATATTTTTGTACCCACGAGGCAAAATGGTTTATTTCGAATTTTTAATGCGTTTTTCTGAAGTGCGACTGCATCGCGATTTGACGATAATTCACCTACAGGAAATGTCTCGTTCGGTCGCGTGATTTGGCAACAGCATGGAGACTCAGTCGCACTTTCGCGCTATCGGTGCATATGTTTCACTTGCGCGTGAAGAGCATGATACCACACGAACGTGCGACTTAGTGTACTGTGTTTTCGACAATCGAGCGTTTGCGAGTAGTGTGCGGGATTACTATACTGGTTTCTGCATGTGACGGATCTACAAGCAACTGAACCGTGGTCTACACGGAGACCGAAACCAAAATTCCTGTCGGTTCGGTAACCGCTTTTTCAGAGGACCTAAATTCGGTTTTCGGTATTGGTTTTTCTTTAATATTAATTCGGTTGCGGTATTTTTATGTCGGTTTCGTTTTTGTGCAGTTATGGTTTATCTCAGATTATATTTTTGGTTTTTGGTCAACTAAAATGAGTAATTACAGTGCGGTTTTCAAATTTGGACTTTAAATATTTGTATTTCGGCTTCTGATTTGTGAGATGTGTGTTTGCGGTCTTGATTTATTATTTTATGGTTTATCTGAGATTTTATTTTTGGTTTTCGGTTAACTAAAATAAGCAATAATACAGTACAGTTTCCGGTTTCGGTCTGAACGTGACAATATTTCGGTTTCAGGTTTTAAAATAGACATATGCAGTTTAGATCTCAGTTATTATTTATCTGGCATTTTATTTTCGGTTAGCTAACATGAGTTGGTAATTACGATGCGGTTTTCGGTTTCATACTGTAAGCCACTTTACCTTGCAGACGTAAATTTTATATAAAGAATATTTAAATAGCTCAATATTATAGTAAAAGACGACGCTTTCGGATCGCGCGGTTACATAAAGGGGATTAAATAGCAAAGAGCCTTGCGCGCTCGACTCTTGTAATATCAATAAGAATGATTTTTATTTTCATATTTACACATTTCTTTAGTAATATTCTGAATGCTTTTCAATGTAAGAATAAAACATTAAAAATATCAAAAGCTTTTTGAATCGTCGTTAGTAGATTGTATATATCTAGTGTCGTAATGGATTATATTACTGCGAGCTGTGAAGTTATGTTTAAAACGAGAGTCAGCGATTTTTAACAGTCACGCGAGCTCTTTACTCACGAGATAGTTTGTGGTATTGTTTGCACGTACCTTCTATAAAATAGTTACTTTTCACTTTATTTTTAATAAAATGTTGATAGTTCATCTTTTGAACAAACGTCATTTCTAATAGTAGGTTAAAAAAAGCAATTGACAGACAAAATCTTTGTTTATGTCTTATACAGCAAACTAAAATATAATTCATAAAATACGTTTTGCAGTTTTTTTGATTTGCATTGTTTCAGTAGGTATCTAAATAAAAAAAGAAAATAAGGTAACTCGATTTCGTAAATTTTCCTTTAGTTTGTAATAAAATATAAAATACAGTGGAACGTAAAAGGATTGCACAATAAAAACCCTGGTAGATTCATGATTTTACCGCGGTGGCGTCATCACGGTGAAAACGTATCTAGATACTTTGCTTGATCGTGAGTGCTAGGTATCTAGTTATATAGGTATAGAGGTTGGTACTGTGTATTTTATGTAAAGCTTCGCCAGTTGCCACTTGAGTAACTGCTACTGGGGGATTCCCTCGGGGGCGACCAAGAGGGTTGTTCTGTCTGTACGTTATAGCTGTCGTCGACACCACTCATCTGTTTCTGTCTCTGTACTGCAGGGCTGAACAAACCTTATATCGAGGCAGCTAAAGATTTTAGTTGACCGTCTACAATCTATGGTACAACTGTCATAAGACTCGAGAATAATCAGCTTAAGCTTATTATCCTACTACCATATTAGTAGTATCTGATTGTGGTCATATTTTATCGTAATAACATTTTTATATGACTATAAATTATTATTTCGTATTCAAATATTATATTCTGCAAAGCATAGTTTAATTTTTTCTATAAGATTACTTAGGTAAGTATTTTATCTGCGTCTGTACTATGAAGTATTGTATGTAACTCTCAAGTGATAATCGATATCGAGAGCAAATTCGTTGGAGAGTTAAAACATTCATTCACACCTCTTACTATCATACATAAGTAATGCGAAGGAACCATTTCGAGTAAATCATTCGATTATCAAAATCATTCGATTAGTAATATTTCTATTATTCCCAACGTGACGTCTGCTATGCTGCACAAACCTGGTGCATTATTTTTCGCAGAGATTCAAACTTGGACTAAAAGTGTATACCATGGGGATTAACTCGGGAGAACATGTTTTCAGAATTTTTGTCTGTCTATGTAAGGATATCATCGGTTTGATGAAAATTGGCACGCGATCAATTGCTACTCGAATTGAAAGCATATCTAGGGTATTTAAAATACGTTTCTCGTAAAAATCGATATTGACGCGAACAAAATCGCTGGTAATAACATGAAAACAATTAAATTATAATCAACTAGATAGAGTTTTTTTTTTTTTTCACCAATTGCCATGATTATCTATAGATTTGGTCCTAATTAATATTTGTCATTATTATAATTGTGCGAGATCCGGCATTACAAATGTATACACTCCTCTGTTATTTAATTAATATTTTTTTAATGAAAGGTTATTTTATTATCTATCTAACTGTACTGGGTTGCCTAAACAAAAGTGTGTTGAAAAATGTTTTTGGGTCTCAAAATACAGAAAAACTTCTCCGAATCGTTTCAAAATTGAAATTTAACCGTCTGATAGCAATTAAAAAGTGCTCCTAAAATTTTAATAAAATCGGCCCAACAGGATCGGACTTACACATTTTTTGAAAACACTAATTTGCAAATAGTGATTTATTTACTGAAGGGTGTATTTAATTCGGTGTAGACGTTAGATTGTTAATAATATTGCAGTTTTATGGGGTGTGATCACTGGAGTGCGCATACATGATCGAAAAAAAATTTCTTTCAGAAAACTTAACAGTTAAAATCTAGGTAACCATGGATGGGACCCACTTTTGTTTAGGCAACCTAATAATAATAATAATAATGCGTTTAACGTCCGTTTGTCGACTTTTCTGTCATAACAGACGCCATTCGCACCATTACTATTTTCCATTTTACCACTTCCCGTTGTTTTCTACATTTCTGAAACTTCAACTTAACTAATAGCAATGGGCGAATGAAGGAATTATAGGAAATTAGGATAGGATAGGAGTTTGATAGGTCCTCGGCCATGGCCTTGAATAAGGAATCATCTCGATATTTATCTGGAATTAATTGAGGGAAACCATGGAAAACCTCAATCAAGATGGCCGGTTAAGGAATTACCGTTTCTCGGCGAGAGGCAGTAGGAAAAAGTCCCAGCCACATCTGCCCCCGCCGGGATTCGAACCCGAACCTCCCGAATGCGAGTCTAGTGCTGTCACCACTACTCTACCCAGCTCGGTTGTTTAGGCAACCTAGTACCGTTGGATAGGTAATAAAATAACCTTTCATTAAAAAAAAAATAAATAAATAACAGATGGGAGTAAATATTTGTAATGCCGGATCTTAGACTATAACGAAGATAATTTTGTGCCCATTTTTCTTGGTAACTAGTTCGTCCACATAGTGTTAGCGAAGCTTTACAAACAACATAACCAACCGCCAGAAGGTACTTTCGTTTCTCGTCCACAAATTCAACCAAGATTTATATTGCTATATACATCACCGCTGGGGCTGCGTTAATACAATACAAAAGTGTGCCTCTTTTTTCTGTGTCTAAATCTAGTATTATTGCACCAATTCTAAATGTCTTTTCGATTTTAATAAAATTATTTACATCTTTATCGATAGTGGGTAATTGGACACAAATAAATGAAAATTCTAAGTTTGTTAAATTTGCTACGTTTAGAAAACTTAGATTTTCATTTATTTGTGTCCAATTACCCACTATCCATAAATATATAACAACATGGACGATAACAACTCGAATTATTTACATCATTCCTCGATTGATGTTGTTTTGAAAATTTGCCGTTTCCATAGTTACTGCCATTAACATTGAAATTGAATTATGCGCATTCCTATTGAGCAGTGTGCTAAAGACGTCTAAGAGGACAGTATGGTCTAGTGGGAAGCGTGCTGACTTTTTGACCAGACTGTCGTAGGTTCGAATCTAGCTTCTGCTCATGGATGTTTTGAGATGTCGTTTAGTTTTAAGTGATTATGTTATTTGATGTAATTAAGACGCTAATGACCTAATTTGTCGAGCGTCCATAATGTACAAAATAAATAAAAAATAAACATGTCTACTATTAAGCCAATTAAAACAATATGGCTACCAACCTAAAAACGCTATTGACCCAAGTATGAATCTATGGATGCTATTGTGATTTGCGGGTTTTAAGAAATTAAGCCAAATGTAATGTCGAATCCAGCATTTTTCATATTATATGTAGTAATACTAACACCATGCAAAATGTAATATGCTTCGTGGTTTTTAAATATCTGTCACCAGATGTCGTTTCGTTTAATGTCAAATCCCAATAGGACTTAGTCTAAATTCACTTTGGCGCTGTTGTTTTGAAGCTGAATCTCTGAACGCTATCGACGTAAGTCTGAATCTGTGTGAATGCAATATTTGGCTCTGGAACTCAGTTTGTTGGAGTTTGAATCTCTTAACGCTATTGGTCCGAATCTGAATATGTTACTGCTATTGATTCCAATTGCTATTGGTTCAAATCGGAATCTTTGTGAACGCTGTTGGTCCTACTCTTAATCTCTATGAGTGCTATTGGCCTGACCTGCGATTGCTATTGGTTCGAGTCTGAATTCACCGCGAAACTATTGGTTCGAATTGGAATAATTATGAACGCTATTGGTTCGAGTCTGAATTTACGTACACGTCATTGGTCCTAATCTATATCTTTGTGAAGGCTATTGATCTAATTAGACGATTAGAAAAAGGCAGACATCATTGAGCTAAATGTTGTTTGGTTTGTCGCTCATTTTTTATGTCAATAGGCGACAATACATAAGTATTTCCCTGTCCGTCAAAATAATCGAGGCTACGATCTCTATTATAGAGGCCATACCCTCGATTATTTGGACGAAAATAACGGCTGATCGATTCGCGATCCTTGTGTAACCCTGGGTCCGTCACCATTCACTGCGCTTGCGTGTACCCCTTCAAGACTACCAACTCGCACAATGATGCCGGTGTGTGACGGTTGGTACGAGTGGACTTTTAAGTACCGCTATTTAAGGTTTACTAATGAGCAGGGCTCGACAAATTATGCAATGTTCGTCAAGCGAAAAATGCATTCTACAACACCCTTGATAACACTATAAATTAATAATATTTTGATTTTATTTACAGCTGTTTGGATATATTTTAATTTAATTATTTATCTAGATACAGCTAGACTTGCATCGCCTCTAAAGCGAGAGTTATAAATGTATAAGTAAATTTCATTTATTAACCGAAGTCCAAATGCTTGGTTGTTATAATAATAATAATAACACAGTATAAAGTATAACAATATAAATAATACAACGATAATTGATAAATATTTGATATTTTGGCGCACTGACAACAAAATAGTTTCGAGGTTACTAAGTTATTTAGCGTTTTTACTATACTAAGATTGTAACGTTTCATTTGAATTGAATCTGAGAAAGAAGAAGTGATCAATGTTTAAAACATTATGTTCATCCCGTTGTTTGAAAGAACAGGTACGAAATTTTGCGGACCGGTGCTGTGACTATAGTTTTGTGAATGGTAGCCTCACCGATATCTTGAAAAAGTTACGTACCTGTCCTACCTCTCAAGGTTATTAAATACAGAGGTGATCTCATATGTTGGATATAGTAGTGGGAGGATAACATCATCGAGTGGACTATCAATTCATATTGCGTGGTTGATAAAAATATTGGCTAGTCTTCCAGCTGACATCATTCATTAACAAGTCAACGTGTGTATCTATTAACCTTGCCTACCTTCTATAAAACAGCTGGTTTTCACCTTATAATAAGTATATATTCAGATATCTAACGGTTCAGTGTTCGACCATATATTGGAAGCTATTTGGATTGTTTACGAAAACTACGCCTGCTTTGCTGTCTCTGTTGTTAATATAGTTTTATGTCAAGTTTTTGTAAATGGTTGAGTGGTATATCAGTTCCGGCTGAACTCCGCCGTAATAAAGTTTCTTCTTCTTCTTCTTCTTATTATTATTATTAGTGCGAAATGGGTTATTTTACTATCGCTATACAGACATGAAGAGGAGTTATTTTATAGAGTTATTTTATCGTGTTACGATCACCTTCTGTTATTCTACAGTCAGTTATGAACCACTACGATTATAAAAAAACCCTTGCGCCGATTGCTAATCGTAGAAGTTGATTTGTAAAATGAGCGTTTTGTAAAAGCTGAAATTTTGAGTATGGTTAATTTGTTGAATAGGTATAATGTACCAGACTTCATTTTGATAAAATCGACTTAGTCAGCAGTCGGTATTTTTTACACTTTTTAAAACTCCTCGACGCCAGGTGTCCTAATCGCTGACTTGCTGATTGTAATTTACACCATAAATACTATAGCTATAGAATCTCAAAACATTGACCTTTACAAAAATCTTGCAATTTTCGACCACAAGCTCTTGTGTTTATAAGTATCGGGTGCCCTCTGTGCCCTGGTCTAATTATTTTTCTGTTTTCCGTGTGAAGAATGTTGAAAAAAAACAATGCAATATTCGCTTCCATAGTGCTCTAGACTCAACATCCAGTATATTAGGTTAAGTAGATTTCTTTGTGTCGTTGCGAGTCTCTGTGGTAAAAAGAGTGAAATGTACACGAACCAGTTGCGGCTATCTTTGTCTCTCCGCCCGCGTTCTGGCTGGTCTGTTGTTTGTTTTTATTATATTTCAACTTCCCGTCCAGCACGTCGGCTAAACGAATTGGTTGCAAGTCTTAAAATTCTTTTAAGGCGCGTTTACATCAGGTGTGATTTTTTTCAATAAAACATTTCAATAACGTAAGACCAACATTTAAAACCATATCGTTGGCTTACATTACAAACCTGATAACTCCAAAACTACCAATTTTACAGCAGACTTTAAAAACGGAATATCTTCTATAAAGCCTGGTTTACGTGTGGCTCGATTTAAGGAAAAGCTGTTGTGTTTTGGAGTTGTAAAACTCGGCTAAAAAGTGGAGTTAGTTGGTTTGTTGTCTAGAGCCCAATACTTTTGTAAATAAGGATTTCCCGAGAAAAAACGTAGTCAGGGATTCATGACGTCCAAAGAATTTCCGACATATCTGTAGAAATTCCGAGATGTTCGAAGAATTAATAATGCTTCTGAAGAATTCTCGTGACATTCGAAAAATTCCACACAAAAATGTACTCAGAATTCCCGGAAAATAACCACCTCGCATCGTCTTTGCACTATAGAACACTTTTATGTGCATTAACAATTAACGAATTATTTTTCCTTGGTAGAGTTGTATCGCTTAGAGAAGTTAGTAGCGTCATTTCTACGCACAAACGAGTTTCGGTCGGTTAGGTCCATGTTTTCTAACAACGCAACGGGTGCTTCTATGAAAATGGTCATTTAGTTGTTCGTTGCTAGTCAT
The DNA here is from genome assembly GCA_034508555.1 of Venustoraphidia nigricollis. NCBI lineage: Eukaryota > Metazoa > Arthropoda > Insecta > Raphidioptera > Raphidiidae > Venustoraphidia > Venustoraphidia nigricollis. Next base: position 233,603 of record JAVRKA010000006.1, read on the forward strand.
CAGTATATAGTTACCTCCTTTGATTGCCTCTGAAATTACAAATCACGCCGCTACTAATAGCTTTACCCACTCTTCTTTCTACGCAGACTCCCCACCCTGCTACTATCTTCTCTAAACGATACTATTATTATAGACACCAACTTGCCCTGAGTCTAGGAGAATAAACTAGTTACAGTGTAAACTCTTTATAACATTATTCTTTATAACGATAAACTCTCTATAACATAGAAAAGATCACAATTTGGTTGGTTTACCTTAAAACCCATACATTGATACACTCTTTATAGCGCAGCAGCCATTCTCTATTACGAAAAAATGTGTTCATATTTAGACACAGAAAATCGTCATTGTCGGTGTTATTGTTTATGTTATCTTATCAGGTTACTAAAGACGCCGACTAAACCTTTAGAAATTTTTTTTATTGTTTAATCAAGAAGATTCCACCACCATCAAGAGATGGATAGAATACATAAGAAAATACAAAACAAGTACTGGCAAAGTAAAAAACGTCAGGCAAAGTTAACTGACTATATATATTAATTTTATCAAAAACATACATATTAAAGATTATTGTTAATTTGGTTGTTTTTCTTTCTTCACTCCATATAACGGTAACTCTCTATAACAATAAAAAATGCTCGGTCCCTCGAGTTTCGTTATAAAGAGTTTACACTGTACTTGTACAAGTACTTAACTGTTCCATTTACTATACTAGTGTAAATGCGCCATTAGGAATAGGCTTCTGCATACAGCACCGGTTTATTGTTTGGTCAGACAAATAACGTACATCTGTGAACGATTCCTCGATTTCTAGTCGAAGCTGTTTGATTGCATATAGTCGAAATTATATGTGAAATTTCAAAACCCAACATGTGAGAATACATTGCTTTATAACATGTGTTACGAATTACACTGAAATAAATATTCAGTTTAATGACGCGGCTTCATCGAGAAATAACCGTATTTCGATTTTTTCGAAACTATTAGGTGTAAAAAATCAGAGTATAGAAATAGGAAGAGAATATGAACTACAAAGATTAATTATGTGTGGTAAACTGGAGGGGCATGTTTCGAAAGGTAGGAAGAGAATCACATGGATAGCGAACTTAAAAAAGTGAACAAATTTAAAATCTTTTAGTGATCTAAAATCGACAGCTATAGACAAAGTGAGGTGGAAAAACGCGGTCTCCAACATCCTGTAAAGGATAACGAACTTTATGATGATGATGATAGAAATTGTAACGAATGATGTACGGAAACCTCGACGCTTAAAGTTATTACAAAAAAAATCACCAAAAAATTGAAATCCATTATAAAAGGAAATATTCTTTAGACATCTGTAAACAGACCTCCCCCAAATTGTACGCATGTTTTAAAATATTGCTTCACATTAAATTGTTTCCATATACGTTTCGAAGAAAGTGCGCGGTTAGATATTTTTGTAAGTTTAATTCTATTTGACCTACTTTTCTGTTGAAAAAGGCAGTTAAGATGTTAACAATGAAACATCGTGTTTTAATTCCCTCTTCTTGTGGAGTGAATGCAATATTTATTAACAAAAGAAATACAGCACCGTGCGCACAGAAAAGACACACCGCGGACTGGACATAAAATGGTATTAAAATTAGAAGTGGCAAGGGCGTGGCTTCGTCTACAAAAAAAAATTTTTAAATACAAAAAACCCGCTTGCACAAAAATGAAGACTTTAAAAAATTTCCCTAAGGTTTTCTTCTGAACTATGAGTGAGGCTTAGAGATGGGAAAAACGGGTCTTTTTAGTGATCTGCATCTTTGCATCTGGATCCCGTATGTGAGCCGGCTCACTGAACCGGTTCAAAAAGAGCCGAGTTTTGAATAAGCAAGAACTGATACGTAAGTGTAAAATGTACTTCTGTGTGTTAAGTGTTTCACTGAGTTATGCGGATCCGTTGATCCGTCGGCTCAAAAAAAAATGAGTCGGCTTTCACGGATCTTCTGTCGGAGTCGACTCTTTGAACCGGTTCAGATCTGAGTTACCCAACTCTAGTGAGGCTCCATATTTCGTATTTTTTTCAAAATTTTGGGCTCAGTAGTTTTGGCGATAAGGGAGGAAATGCTCGATTTGCGTTTATTTTCTTGAATGTCTTTTAAAATTATTAAAAAAATATATATATTTTCATTTAATACGTCACATGATGCACTTGAAAAATATATATTTTTTATTTTCTAATTTGATTCCCAAAATTAATCGCCAACATAGGAATTCGTATTCTTGATTATTAGGGTCATCTAATTCTATATATTATGTACCAAATTCCAAATTTCAACTTTTCTCATCCAGTAGATTCGGACAAAATATGCTGTAACAGATGGATAAACAGACCGATAGACACGAGAGTGATCCTATAATGGTTTCAAATTTTCATCGGATATACGGAACTCTAAAATCAAGCCGGAAAACCTCAAGATGTAGCGGGGACCTAATTTATAAATTTTCTTAGATAGGTCCCAAACTTCGTGTTGAGGTTTTCCGACTTATTTTCTCATTTTTGTGCAGACAGATTGTTTACTTTTTTTTAAATAATTAATTTTTAATTTCTTCCTTTTAGTTCGTCGGATTTTTGCTTTTTCAAATTATTTATTTTTACGGTCGCGTTGTAGGAGTTAACAAGTAAACTGCGCCAACAGAAAGACTACAAAGTGAACAATGCTCTGTGAGAGAGCAGATCGTGTCGTTGTACTCTTGTTCTGGCGAGTTCACGAGGTCAACCCTTGCCCTAGCTCTCGTCTCTCAGCCTCTTCAACAACCGTCTTAAGTCTCCAACGGATGCTTCGGCTTGCCGCATTGCGTATCAACTGAAAAACTAACGATTTTCTCGAAAGATTTTTTCGATACTTATAGATATTTACAGACCTTCGAATATATTTTTAACACGCTTTTATCAGCTTCACATGTATGTTTGTTTGTAAAGGAATGTTTGAACGTGAAATTCAGCCACTTCAAAACGTCAGATTAAACTGATACTTTGCACACTTATGAAGGACCGATGACAATACATTAATTTAATAAGTTTCCCATTATCCTGACCAGGATCATCAGGAAAAAACATGTTTTTCAAATAGTTACCAATGAAATATTTATATCAGTTGATATCAAGCACCCCACGCTTTTTTATTATAAAAAAATATTTTTTACTTTTGAGTTCGGTTTGCTATTAAAGCGTGTTTTTTTAGTTTTTTGAAGTAAAATTTCTTTTGGCACGACAAGGCAAAATTGGTTCTTATGATTGAAAATATAACGAACGGGTCACAATGTACGCATAACGTATAAAAACCGGGCGTAGAACATTAGGCTAAGTAGGCGGCGAGGTAGAATACTTGCCTCATAACTTGAAGGTCGTAGATTCGATTCCGGCGATCGGTGCCATTATTATTATATTTTTTCTTAGTTATACCAGTTTAAGTTGTGTACTTAATGTGTAGTGAAAAATGTTTTCAATTGATTTTACTCATGTATTTTCCAATTTTTAGTCCCTACTGCTTACGCAAAGTGTTTGTTAAGCTAATGGAAAAATCCGTGTGACAACGTTTAACCTCAAATTAAGAAAGGTTTTTTTCTGATTGATCTATGACTGCCAAGAAGTTAGAATGAATGCGAAGTAGAAAATACATGAGTTGATAATTTTGACAGTTTTATGTGTATATTGTATTTTAAATCCACCATATATTTTTGCTACACACTATATAAAATGTAGGTCAACGGTGTCAGCATTATTGATTCTCTTCCCATTGCAAATCTTATGAATATGCGATGGTAAAGTACTATACATTTATGTACGGTATATTGTGATGTATCGCGATATACATATTAGGTATATATAAAGATCTAGGTATCCATTTCTTATTGGATGTCTTCCGTGTTTAAATTGATATATTTATGAACTATTCTACTCTTTCTAGGATTCTGTACCTCAGAAACCGGTTGACCTGTTGACCAGCCTTAAAAATTCCCGCTGTGTGTTAAATGCGTTACAATTAATTGGTACTATTGTGTTTATAATACATTAAAGGTTATAAAAAATAGTTACGAATTTCTATTATAAGAAAAAAATTGTTGATTTTTTTGTATGGAATGTTTCACGTTTCACGAAAATCGACCGTTATGTTTCAAATGTATTTCGGTATATACCACTATCTTACGAACCGCTCAACCAATCCTAGCAAACCAGGTGTGAGGCCATCGACTCACCCCGTCTATCAATAGTACTGAGAATTTTGACAACTGACTTGAGTCGCGTCTAGACATTATATCAGCGTGAGAGTGTTTTTACCCCGCAAATTCCTGAATTGCTCCACTAAAACTTAAATGTCTCGAGATCGAAAAAATACAAAGTGCGTTGTGATCCTCAGAACTAAGTCTCTCCAATAACACCAATTCCAAGTACCAGAAGCACTCACAGAAAATAATAACAACATTTGAACCTAAAAATTTGAAATGGCTCGACCTAAAAATCACGGTAAAATTCGAACCAAAAACTTCAAACCTATATGCAGAACGTTAACAGGTCTATCGTTTGAGACTAAAATCAAAGAAATCGGGCGTGAAATTAGAAAATGGCAACCATTCGAAGATTGGTGAAACATCGTCAGCCCATCATGATGGCTGGTGCGTTCCTCAAGTCTCTCAGCTATGCAAACGGACTTGTTAGTACATAGATTTTGTGGACGTACAAAATTATTATGCTATCCCAAAACAGCATATTACACTACTAAAAGCATGATGAATAAAGATAACAACGGTGAAATAAAAAGAAATTATAATAATTTCCTGAGGTAAAAAATTCCAGAGCATGTTTTACATCAATGTGATTTGAAAGTCCTAATTGCAACAGATTTTTTTTGAATTCTGTAATTAATTTTAAAAAGAAATGATTTATGAATCTCCTGGGGTAAAAAACCGCTTTGCGCTATAAAACAAAATATAACGGCCCTTTTGCGTTGCAGATGCCTTTGTATATGTTTGGTTATAGTATCGAGGAAAAAGTTGACCATTCATGTAAATCATGCGATCACGACGGCCAATCAAACGAATGTTTTCTATCAGATTTTTCCTTTAACAGTGCCTTGGGAAAATTTGTGTTTTATGCGTGATTGAGCATTTACTATACTTTGTTTTTATTGCTTTAGAACAGTGGTCTTCAACAGTTTATGTTCAAACCGAAAATTGAACAATCTTCTCATCAATTAGCAAAGGTTTAATTAACATTTTCAGTTTATTATTACTTTAAATAATAAATTGGAAATTCTTTTGATACTTTTACCAGTTCTCGGCGTAAAACCTCGAAATTGGGGACTCGTACTAGATGGGCCAAGAAAACGCCAAATAAGTGACGGTATATCGTTACACGTCTGACACAACACAAATTTATATACCTACAAAAAAGTGAATATAAAAAAATTAAGGTCTAGTTAAATTCCTTATTATTTTTAACGTACATTTTTGGAGAAAAAAACTTTTAAATGTTAATTAGACTTCTCGTAATTTGAAATCTCTGGCATGCTTTCAAGAAATATCGCTGTTTTTTTTTTTGAAATTTTTGAACGACAAGTTAAAATTTGTGAAGCTAAATGCTTAATCACAGCTAATAAAAGAGTAATAAAATACCTTATGTAACCTTAAGACGCAGATTAATCTAAAATTGAGTCCGTTTAAGTAATAATGGCTCTTGCCCGGAGAATTCTTGTCATTAAATGATGTTCAGTTGTTCAAAACCTTTCTAAAATTCACATAACAAACCTCAACCAAATCGGCCCACTGGCTTTATCTATCTAGGTATATAAAAATGGATGTTGATATATCTGAGAATAATAGATTTCGACACTGTCACCATGAAAGTTGGCATATATATGTATTTTTTCACGATGAAGGTTTTTTATGCTATCCACTTTGTTGTAACTCGCCACTAGACCGTAATACGGTGAGGCCGAAAGCTCCACTACTGTTGCCGCTGCTGTGTTTCATCTCAATCGCGTGCAGAGCTGCAGATAAGCGTATAAATATACGGTTTTCAACTTACGTGACGAAAGAAACAATATAACTAAGACTAAGAAAGAAACTTTCGTGTTTTGTGAAGTCGCTTAAAATACGCGTTGCATGGAAACTTATAACGTTTGTACTGTAAAGCTTGCTGCTTGACAATGAACTGTTTTAGTACCACTGTCTTTAACGTCGTCGTTCTCTTTGACCTCTGGAAATAAAACGTTCGCTTTGCCCCGATCTCGTTCTGTTCCAGTTTGGTTCTAAGTTCATTGTTTGTACGGATTCAGTTGCACTTAAAAACGTGATGACCTCGCGGCGATATAGAACTGGCCAGATCACGATTAAGAAATCGCTCGATTCGATATTATATCATTTTTGTCATGGGAAGCGAGTTACCACTCTTGTTGCGTTCTTTTTGTTTTATTAGAATGCGTATTTACGATTTCAGCGATCACAAATCAGTCTATTGTTTTCTTTTAGGATTCGGTACCAATATGGTCAAAAACGTAACAGTTATGATGAGGTGATTCTGTTTGTCCAGGCTGTCACAGGCTTGTTTTAAACTATTAGTCGTAGAAAGAAATCTAACGATTTTTAGAAAAATAAAAACCCATACAAGATAAAGACAAAATCGACTGAATGTTAAACTATCTATTATAGCTTAATTTTGTAAATAAATAAAAAATTCAATTGGACGGTCTGACCATTTTTACTTCTGATATTTGACATATTATATGAGGGTCAATAAGTACCCGTGTTTGACGACAGATGGTGTTGACGAGTGATATTGACTTTACCATCGTGTACTGCAGACTTTTAAACGACCTCGTGCTGAATTGTAGATAAATTCATAGGTAAGGTTCTGTATTTTTCGACAAAATGGAAAAAGAGTAATATCGATCCGTAATTCGTTTTTTAAAAAACATTCGAAGAAATAAAACTGAAATTGGATGCTGTCTATGGGGACCCTTCATCATCTATGACCACGGTGAGATATTCGTATAAAACACGCATTACGGATCGATATTGCTCTTTTTCCATTTTGTCGAAAAATACAAATCACGAATGATACAATTGGTTATCAAAATAACCTAACTTATGAATTTATCTACAATTCAGCACGAGGTCGTTTAAAAGTCTGCAGTACACGGTGATAAACTCAATTTCATTCGTCAACGGCATCTGTCGTCAAACACGGGTACTTATTGATCAACCCTCGTATATGCTGATAAATCGTATTCAATCATCCTAATATTGTCACATGAGTTTATTGTAAAGAGTTGTCAGTCGTTTTTTGAGGATTGAACCGGCATTGCCGTAAACGAAGCCGCGGGTAAAGGCTAGTTGTAAGTAACGTTTCAACTGCACGTACAGCTGATTTATCACTAATAGAAAAGTATAACTTTTGTGTACATAACATTAAATTAAAATTACTTGCCACTAGTCTGTAGAACTGGTTGCCCATATAATAATAATATCCACTGATGTGTTTAGTCGAAAATAGAATATAGGGGTTGAAAGTCAGCTGTGCAAAACATCGCACTGCTGTGTATTACGGTCGGAACGAGGGGGTGGCGATGGCGAGGGTTGGTGAAAGGGAGGAAGAGGCAACAGGTGTGCTATACAACACTCGCGTGTTTGGGTCGGATTGGAGGCGCCAGCTGCCCGGTGCAAACAGTTCTCTGTTATATTATGACAGATGAGTTAACGAAATCGTATGCGAATATACTTGTCTGAAATAAAGCGCTTCAATAATAATGGATAAGTTCAATTGTTTTAGAATATCCAGAGTTGCCAGGTACCCTAGAGAAAAATATCAGATACCATGGTCGTTATAAAAACAAGTACAATGAATAGGGATGTTGACTATTTTTGGGAAAGTATTTTAAATCGTGCATAAGTACCCAATATTGCTACAAATATTTATTATTTTTATTTAAATACAACTCAAGCTTTAAAAATTATGTATTTTAAATCCCGTTTCAAATTTCGGTCCAAAACGCCATTACTAGTCGCGTGACGTCACCTGTTCATACCAAAGGAGGCTCAAAAGTTTACACGGGAGCTATCATCCTATAGATGCGTATTCTGTGCTCATAAACGTTAGTAAACTGAGGTGATGAAAAGTTGTTTCGTAGTCGTAGCTATAGTTACATGTAATTAGACGTTTCCTATAAACAAATAATAATAAATTACACACTAAATATTAACCAAACAATGAAGTTTTTTGACAGCGGCTGAACATATGACGTCATGCGCTCTGATTGGTGTCTGTTGTCACGTTACTTGAGAGTGATTTTATTAGGTTTTCTTTATTAAATATTAATTAAATTCCTTAAAAATAAGAAAAAATATAGTGTTTTTTAGTATTTCTATCATAGAAACTACTACTTTTCGTTAAAATTATGTTTTTATTTGAATACGGTCAACATCCCTATTGTATGTATTATTTTAGGGGGAAGTACACGTAGAAACACTGTTTTGAAAGAATAATAATTTATTAACACAGAGGTTTCCAACCTTTTCTGGACCACTCCTTCCCCTTTAGAAGAAAAATTATAATGAACCTCACCCTCATAAGCTCACAAGAAGTTTAACTTTTTTAATTTTTAATATTATTCCGAAGTTTAATTTTTTGTTATATCAAACTAATTAATAATATTTACACATTCACATGTACTTAGCAACACGCTATAAACTACTGTCTTTGTCAGTTTCATGTAATTTAGGAGACAAACTAACGTCCCCTTTCGGGGACAATATTACTTCCCCTCAATTTTTAGTTTTTTGAAACAGATACGTCGCTAAAGAAGTTAAACTGCAAAGAAAAATCCAACGACCCAAAGTCCATAATAGTTTTTGTATGAAATATTAAAATATTAATGTTGTATATTATCTGGACCTATTTTTATTTGTACCACTCCTATTGGTAATAATCTATGATCTAACGCAACGAGGCAGTAGTAGCGTCAACATAATTCATACGGTCAGAATCTAAAGTAAGGACCTGAATAATACAAGATTGCCATTTTTAGTGAACATGAATTACGTATTGACATTTTTCAATTAAAAAAAACACCTCTATCAAACACAAACTGCACTTATAATGGATATTCCACCAGAGACGAGTCGTGAATACGTGATGATTCCAAAAATACCGGACATTTTATAGTTCGGATCTGTTCTTATTTTTAACCCGGACAGGACACTCAAATAACAGACTGTCCTGGCGAAAGCCGGACACCTGGCAACTCTGAATATCTATAATTTTCAGATTATGTTTATTAGAGTTCGCAATTTTATAGCCGAAACTAAACTTCAAGCTTTTTTTCACCGTTGGCCAAAGCTCGAGGGGACGAAACATGTTTTTAGGCTAAACGCGATTGCGGTGAAGTTGGAAAGCATTTTCCATGTCATATTTTTTTTGTTTTTGTTTTCGAAGTGAAATTTCTTTTGCGACGTATCTATTTGAAATTTTTTGTCACGGGGGAAATAATTCAATGATTCAATGGCGGGAAAATATAAGAGAAACCTTGTTAACTCAAAATTAAAGAGGAAATGATTCAACTGCCGGGGAATATAAGGAAACCTTGGCAACGCAAAATGAATAACGCATCAATGAAACGAGCTCATAGCTCTAAAGAAGTTTCACTTCCTTCATGAGCTTATGTTGTTTTACGGTGCTCATGACAATTGCGCTGTGAAACACATAATAGGTGTTAAATTGTATAATCAACTGTTTTGTGTGGTACATATTGTGTTTTGCAGAGAGGTTTGGAACCACCTTTGTGATTTGTTTGGTATAGGGATATCTGCCAATTGCTTCATTAATATTGGAAAGCGCGCTTAAATTAAATATGCAATTCAAATTAAACTGACAATTTTGTCCATAGGCGTCGCGTTGCTAAAAATGTTTTAGTGGGAGCGGATGCATCACGATTTTACGATTACTCAGCGAAGAACACGAAATTTCTTCTTCGATCGCGCAATTTTGCAGCAGAATAGAGATTTTTGCGCGATCTAGCGATTTCACACTTGTAGAGTTGGAATGGTAAAATTGAGAAACAAAAAATAAATAGTGCAGGTAGACTAGAACGCCCCCGTAACTTCCCCTTGGGAGTCGATTTTTGCAAAACTCCTTATTAGCGGATATCTACTCAACAAAAGAAACACGCCTGCCAAAATTTAAATTCGTAGGTCTGATGGTTCAAAAACGGGAATTTTTTATCTGTAACGCCCAGGGTGTAGATTTCCTTAAAACTCGTTCTTAGCGGATCTCTATTCAAGGAAAGAAACATGAGTGCCAAATTTCAAGTCTGACTTTCATCCCGTTGACTCCCTTCAAGTTTTTTTTTAGACAAACGGTAACCTTTGTTCTTCCTCAGGAGGCAGTCTATCGCCTTGTCAAATTTTATCGAAATCTGTTCAGCGGTTTAGCGTCAAGAGGTAACAGACAGACTTTCGCATTTACTATGTATTGAAAAAAATCAAATGTCACCGAACCTCCGGGATCGAACCTATGTCCTTCAGGTTACGAAGCAAGCGCTTTACCACGTCGCCACCTTAGTTTTCTATATCTTGTTTTTATAGTATATGTGTTGTAGGTACGTACTTTGCGACCACTTTGTTACATTTTCAATCTTAAGAATCCATTTCACTCTACCGTGCCAAAAGAAGTTTCACTTCAAAAAGTAACACGTGTATACTGTCCTTTACTCGCGGCAAGACTATTTCGAACAAAACAGTAATTTCATAGTGTGCCGTGCGTGCATGTATTTGTTTAGTGTAGTGTATTGCAGTGTACCGGTCCGTATTTCCGCCCGGTGCGATGTTCTCTTGTTTTCTCCGTTATTGTAGCGATTCAACATACAGCCACGTTCAACTTGCATTATAGGCGACGTATAATAAAACGGCTTATGCATCCACTACTTTCTGATCAGTTTATTCCCAAATGTGACAGACAATTCAAAAACCAACGTTTTTTATTTTTATCAAACATTAAAATCTGAGCTCGCGGCTTCGTCCCATTATATCAGGTGTTTCCAAAAACAGTGTTTTACTGTAGAGTCAAGGAACAGTATTAGGTCGAAGTCATCTGATATACAGACGGTTAAAATTGTGAAACTGTCGACTTCAGAAGGTGAACATTTTGTTGATACGTGATAAATTGAGATCAGTCACGCCTTTGTCCGCGGCTTCGCTCCCGTGAATGTCAATTTTACCTGCAGATTAGCTTGATTAAATTATGGTTTTGACGGGACTCTTTGTACAAGCCCTTTCATTTGATATGTCACACGCTACAGTTTGTCCAACTTTTTTTTAAATTCCTAATTTGCCCCTCAAAAATGACCCCCATGTTCAAAATTAATTTATTTACGTTACACGTCCGTCTTATGGTTACTCACTTACATACGTGTACCAAAGTTCAACTCAATCGATCCAGTAGTTCGGAGCGAATTGGACTGACAAACACACGAGTGATCCTGTAAGGGTTCCGTTTTTTCCTTTTGAGGTACGGAATCCTAAAAAGTGTTTGGGATAAAACTTTTGTATTTTTAGTTGAAGAGTTCGAATCCGCGATAAAAATAGGGGTCCCAATTTGAAATTTTTAAAATTCCCCCCTCCCCTCAAGGGGGGTTGGCAGGGGTGGGATAATTTTTGCACTAAAGTCTTTCCCCCATGGAATGATTTGACTTTGATTTGAGATATTTTTTCCCAGAGTGCTTACTTCTCGTGATATTTGGATGTGTCAGGTTAAAAAAATCATCCTGTATAGCAACTAATAAGTAAAAATATAAGTAATGAATTTAATCGAATATGTCAACTTGAAAATTGACATTACATTAATTTTTACATCTATGCAAATGTTAATAATGTCTATTACCTTCATAGCTTACTATATTTTTAGTTATGCAAAGATGACCAATTGTACACTGTGACGTCACCCGTACTGAGAACAACATAGCTCTGAGAATTGTCAAACTTAAACTTTGAAGTAGCATAACTGCTATTTTTAAAGATAATACAAAAATTATCTCGCCATTAATTTTCTAATTTTTTAAGAGTAAAAAATATAGGAAACTTTCTAATTGTTGATTAATTTTGATTCAATAAATCGTATTCGACTTTCGGTCAAATAATCGGTATTTGATAATCCTCGCGTTTTCACTATTCGTTACATCTCTAGTTCAAACAAGTTTCATTATAGAGTACTCTTCTAGATCATACAGTTCGACCATATTGGCATAGTACTGTGTACACAGTTTTGGTTTTAAGGAAATCAATGGACGAGAAAACCGGAAATCGACATTTAACATTGAAATATGGAACTATAAAGTGTACATCCTGTCTAAACAACCCATTTATCGGGATTCAGGATATTGCATAATGCAGGCATGTCAAACAATCTATTCGGTTGGCAACACTTCAGTAATCAATCGATGATGTGTAAACTTAACCCTTCAATGACTACACGAATTAAAATCATTCTGCTTTTTAATGCCTGAAAGCAGTGGCGTAACTACAAGACTGTCCTAAAAATTATATTATCATTGATTCTAATACAGTCAAAATCTGTTATAACGGCATAAGGGTCTACTTATATTTGGTTGTAAAAATCGATAGTCGTAATAACGGATGATGTTTTCGAGGTACAAAGTAATTTTTTATTAAGTAATTGAACGTGTAGGTACATATAAATCCATAAATAATAATAGGAATAATACCAATGCCATTTTTCTCTATTCATAAAATCTGTAATTTTAGTCTGTTTGGAAGACTCCTGTTCGTACGAATTTTGTTTACAATACAGCTGGTCGTTCTAAGAGATATAATTCTCCGTAGATATGAAGATATTACATTAAATGTAGTCGCTTAATGCGGTTTGTCGTAATAAGCAATGTCGTAAAAAGCAGTGTTTTTTATAAGGCGGTCATATAGCATTCAGCCGGGATCTATGATTTTGGTCACTGTAACCGGTATGTTGTTCTAAACGATGTCGTCGTAAACGGTTTGACTGTATTTGTAATTTTAGAGGATGGAGAATTGGATTTATTAGTCAAAGCGAAATATTTATATTTTACGCAACGTTTCGTTTTTTTAAGTAAACGGAACGTCGCGTAAAATATAAATATTTCGCTTTGACTAATAAATCCGATCCTCCATCCTCTAAAATTACAAATATTAGAATCGATACCTTAGACCTTAACTACTAAAATATGTATCATTGATTTTGGAATAATGTGAGCAATCATTTATTAATAGGTCCACTACAAGGTTAATCGAAGAGAAATTAAACTTTCGTGCATAAAGCTAGCTTTTAACCAGAATCTCACTTTTTAGGGTTTCATACATCCGATAAAATACGGAACCCTTATAGAATCATTCTCATGTCTGTCCGCCTGTTACAGCTCATTTTCTTCGAATCTGCTAGACGAAAAAAGTTGAAATTTGATACATACATAGAGTTAGATGACCCAATCACGGACGAATCTGATTTTAGGGAGCAAATTAAAAAAAAAAAATTTTCAAGTACCTACCTACATCATGTGAGATATCAAATGAAAGGGCTCAATGATACAGAACCCTCTCCACGCGAGTACAGCTCCCATAACAACTCCATAAGAAAAGTTAGGGAACCTCTCCGATAGTGGAAATTGTTCCTGAAGCTATACGTGTCCGGAACTACCCGCGTCTACCCCATTTAGTGCGCGTCCTTCTTTAGCCGACGTTTTTCACATCTAGTTTTTGGGTACATACTAGCATAGAGTGTGTGTATTTGCCTTGTTCAGTTTAGTTGAATATGTACACGCGTAATTTGCATAAATACAGTGTTCGTTCGATGTGTGCTCCGGGTAAACAGGCACGATTTGCTTCAGATCGAGCATAATAGGTGGCAGCAGTCTCGCTAGTGGGGAGTGGGAACAAACACCGCCTTCATATTACACAAATATTATGCACGTGTGTACGTGTTTATTTGGATGTAGCTGACAAATATGTCAGATTTGTCTTATTATATTGTTACACGCGTGCTACCTCATCCTAGTTCGTAGTTTGGCCACAAGGCTAAAGCGCTCATGTCGAATTTTTCATACTTTTAACCGACTTTGAAAAGAAAAGAGTGTTATCAATGGGACTGCCCACAGTTTTTTTTTTTTACCCAAACACGACAAAGCCAAAAGTAAGGGTTATGCAGTGAATCAGTAAAAGAAGATGGAAGCAAATCAACACGTGAGACTCGACTAGGAATGATACTAATTAAAATCAAAATTTTGCAAAAAATGTTTTTTTTTATGTACATATATACATTAACTCTTTAAAAAATTAACCATGTGCTACGCCCCTGTTTAAATGGTAATTTATTTTTTAAAAGAATTATCTCTAAACGAAACCTTAGAAAAACGGCTAATGTTTCATTGTAAAATATGATCGTAATCGTACGAATAATGTATTTTTTTTGTCTAATTCTATTAAAGAAAATATATTATTTCCGTTTTAAATCATTAATTTATACTTCTTTTTTGCAGATATATCGTGGAAGCGCATACAGAACACAGTAATGGCGACAATGACTAATGATAAAATGCAGCCAGCATGACGTTTTAGAAGAAGAGTTTGCGCAAAAAAAAAACTTCTGTACATCACTTTAGAAGAACACTTGACAATATTATCGGACCGTATCATCACATTCACACAGAAGAAAGAGACAATATCTAATCTGCGAAACGAAAAATTAAATTAACACAGACAGAAAATGGCAAATTACAGCTGATCAATTCATCTACAAGTATACTAACTTTATAGACGGCAAGCCCACGTTGTTGGATATTCTAATAATCGAATACATTGACAAATTTGTCGGTGTGAGCAATATGCCATTTGAGATGGATTCTGCCAAACTTTGCCCCTAGGGGCGCCAGCTAAATAACAACCACAGCCTGTGAATAGTTCATAGCAGTGTGTATAAAATAAGTTTATTTCAAATAATATTCCATTGACCATGCCTATATGCTGCGGTTTATTAATGCTCAAATTACATTGTATTTCCAAAGGATCTGATACTAAAAAATAAGTGGTGATATGCTTGCAAAAGGGAAGAAAACTTTTACTATAAATACTAGGACAATAGTTTGTGAATCTCATTTTACTAAAGACGTTTTTGCCACAGAAGAAATTACAGATAGAAAAACTAATTTGGTGGATGTAATATAACATCGCACATTTACTTTGAATGATATTATTCCTTGTTTAAATCACGCCACTTAGAAATGAACATGTAGATTTGGTTTTTACTATACAACTCCTTGGTGAAAACCAATCATAACTTAGGTCGTCTTTTACCTGCTGCCATCTATGTTACGCTTGGCACGTGCCCATGACCATTGTTATTTTTATTCTGGTGTAGGGTCTAACGGAACCCTATTGTTGTGGCAACGTTGTCCGTCCGTGTGTTCCACTTAGTATGCACATCCTTGCCCCAGAGACGAAAATCTTAAAGTTATAAAAAAACTTTTTTTGAGGAGGTGCCATACATACAAGCAGGGGGAATTATTATTTTTTTTATTCTACCTATGCTTGTGGGGTATCGTTGGAAAGAGCTTGACTAGCAGAGCATAAATATATTTTTATTTTTTTTTACTTAAATTAACACTTTGGGTGGGGGCATAAAATCTTGATTTCTAGACATGTTTTGTCTATCATATAGGTATATATATAGGCATTTCCAAAAATGGTGCTAAGTTGCTTAGAATTATGTGGAACGTCGAGAGAAATTTTGGTCCGACCCCTAGGACCAGCCATCCGAGAGGTGTATTAAAGGATAAAATTTTATCCAAAAACGTAAATTCACATCATAAAGCAACGGTGCGTGTATTAGCAAATACATCATGTTGTCGACAGGGTGTGGCACTGCGACCCGAGTTTTCTTTTTTTTAACAGCGTATATCGACTTGAGGATAGAGCAAGTGACGGTGCATCCTGTTCCCAATTTTCGCTATCATAAACGTCTTCATAATATTTGTACTTCTAATGGCGTCTATTACTCCTGGTTTGAAGATAATTTCATAAAAATAAGAAGAGGCGATTTAAGCTTCCGGGCCTGATCTTTGCTGGACCTGTTTATTTAATACTAGGTGAGCAAAGTTTCAGGTGTGTAGGCAATCGCAGAATGGCGTCACTTCAGCAGACATCATTCATCTATCAGACAGTTATTTGAGAAGAAACTTTCACACCAACGCTCCATGTGGATGGTCATCTTATCGCAGAAAGTATTTTCAGTTGGTCACAACGCCTGAACTTTTGCCTGACCTGTTTTTTTACTAGGTGAGCAAAGATTCAGGTGTGGTGAAAAACTGATTCCATCGTAAACAACATTCATAAAACGTGAAATGCAAAACCGCCGTTTTGATAACAATTCATATATGTATCATGTGTATGTATATATAAAATTTCAAACTACAGCAGAATATTCTGAACATCGCCCTCGGTAACTTAAAATAATATTTTGGTGACCTCCATAAGTTAAAGTATTATCAGATGATGTTAACGACGAAATTTACATAATATAGAAAATATAATTGATGTAGAAAATCAAAATTGCATGAAACAAAAAAAATTAGGTACTGATCTCTTTGTTTAAATAATTGATTTATGAATAGATAAAAAATTTATGTCACTTCTATTGAACTAAATACATCCTCTATAAAATCCACAAACCTCGGTAAGTTAAAAATTTTACTCTGACAACCTCTCTAACTTCAATTTTCGATAAGTAAAAAACTCGATAACTTAAATTTTTTGACGTTTCCCTTGGATTTTAACTTATCAAGGTTCTACTGTATTTCACAATTTTCAAACTTGC
The DNA here is from genome assembly GCA_034508555.1 of Venustoraphidia nigricollis. Lineage (NCBI taxonomy): Eukaryota > Metazoa > Arthropoda > Insecta > Raphidioptera > Raphidiidae > Venustoraphidia > Venustoraphidia nigricollis. The sequence continues at coordinate 250,479 of JAVRKA010000006.1, forward strand.
CCCTCTTTCACAATTTTTAAACCTGCCCCCTTTTCACAATTTAAAACCTGCCCAGGGCCGGATTTAATCTTAACGCCGTCCTATTACCGAAATTTTACATAAAATGGATAAACTTTCGATATATAATTTTTAAATAAATAAAATGACTCATTTATAGCAGAAATTTATTATAAATAGAAGGAACTCATTTGCGAATTTGCAGGCGGCAGCATGCAGGGTTGCAAGTTATTTGATTGTTTGCAATCCTGGCAGTATGCTGTATGAGAGAATATGGGAAATAGTGATCTGTAATTTTTGCAGCGGACAATTTACGTTGGGTAAGTAATGCAATGGTAGGTTATAATACGTGACGATTTTTAAATTTAAATGTTTTGGTAACCTTAATACAATGAACTTAGATACTTTACTCTGTCAGTCGATGAAAAATATCTTAAATACTAAAGTAACACATTATAATTATTATTGTTTTATCCTTTGGGATATTGATTGTTTATTATCTTGTATCTAGATGCTTTTTGCGAGTATCTTCTGCAACTCTGAATCTAGACCGAATTTTGATTCAGTATCTGGTTTTTTGAAAGAAGGAGAAAATCTTCATTTCCCAGATACAATGATTGCAGGGGCGTAGCTACCGCCGTATCTGCCGTATCAATTATACGGGGCCCCCGTGCGTAATCAAAAATTAATAAAAACTTCCCAATTTTTTTTTTATTTCAGAAATGACAAAAGTCAAAAAAAGCAATTTCTTTTTTTCCCGCGTAAAGCGTGCATTCAAAAGTTGGCAACACCCTACATCGGTTATCGCGGGCTGCGGGATTTCCCCGTTTAAGTCATTTACTTCAACGGGGGAAGGGCCCCCAAACAAATTTTTATACGGGGTTCCGCCAAGGCACGCTACGCTTCTGAATGATTAAAAAAAAATCCAAAATGAATGTCGGGTCTGGTATTGTCTATCTATAATCTAAAAATTCACAGAGTGACGTATACGTAACAATGTTAAATAAACATTATAACAAAATAAATGTTCTCTTTGTTACAAATAGACCTTCGAAATCTTGGCCGGTCACGTTGCTGCCTGCCTGCGATCTTTTGTTGAAACTTCCAGATTTTCAAGTGCCTGCGTCCCATTGCTGCGCAGCTTCCATGCGTCAGGGTCTGTATCTTACTTTGGTTCTGCCTTTTCGAAATTCATATTTACCGGTTTATTTTCAATTTGTAATGGAAACAAATACAGTGTCATACTTTTAAAAGTAAATTAATTGTTCAAAGAGAAATGAAGACAAAAATGTTTGCTTGCTGTAAAGTATATATTTGACTCCTGAAAAAAAAAACATTAATCAAACAAGTTTTTATACAACAGCATAGTCAACAAGTTGATTCCATGCCAGAAATTGTATTCATTTACCAAATATTTAGTAAAACAAAATCACAGTTGCGTCATGGCAATACAAATTTTATGAAAAGTACAGAGACTGCTTTTATTTACTTTTTATGTAGTTGTATAATGTGTAGTGTCTGCAAAAATCCAAAAAAATTATGTCTGTACAAAATTATTATAAAGTTAATATTACTATACCTATCTGAAAGCTGCTCTCCTGATACTTTTGTGTTTATATTTGAAAGACGAAATTTTTATAAATTATGCAATATTGTATACTTACTGTATTTTTTTAAGACACTCCCTTTTCAAAAAATTGAGCCGGCAGTATACAATGGGAGTGGTTTTAATTTATTGTCTTTTATTAGAACACTCCCTTTTCAAAAATAGAAGGAATTAGATAACTGTCAATTATTACATAGGCGCAACAAAAAGTATCATTATGCGTACTTAATCGAGAAGTAAGTAAGTTTTTTATGTACTCTTGATGTTCATTCTAAAGAACAAGAATTGAATTTTAAAAAAATGTCTTAAAAATATTATTACTGTTGTAAATCTTCTTGGCTTCCGGGCTTGTACGCCGTGGTCCATTGGTATTTCTACCTGACGTTTCGTCTACAACTGCGGTAAACATTATCAAAGGTGATGTGGTAGCGGGTGAATACATGATTCAATCATTTTTAGAATTAAGTAATCAGTTAATTTTAATAAACTAATGTATTGATAGTAAACATTTTAAAAGACTAAAAAGAACGAAATAAAATATTTGTAAAAACAAGCTTTTATTGAAATGTGCAGTGAAAAAAGGAAAACAGAATTTGTAATAATTTAGTTTCATATTTATAAAAGCGTGGATTGTGACTAATAAACTATCGCAGTGTTTACAACCCACGCTTTTATAATTATGATCCTAAATTATTAAAAATTATTTTTCCTTTTTAGTACTTTTCAATAAAAGCTTGTCTTTACAAAGTTTTTATACATATTTTAATACCTTTTAAAATGACAGTTTAGTATTGGAGTTTACTTTGAACCCCTACTTTTATTGCTCAATTTTTCGTGAACATACTCACTAAATGGATGCTTTTCACACTCAGTCTACGTAAACCAAAAAATGTCTGAAACCCTCTGATTTACATAATAGAGTGTCTGGGTATCTAGTACTTAAGTTGTTTAACAAATTGTAAAATTGCTTATTTTATTTTTAAAAAATCTGTATATGCATTTCACATTGGTCTTACTTTCTTGTTTAAAAACAACAGTCATAGATTAGTTAGAATATTATTTCTGCATCATATTTAATCGAAATAATTCTTGTGTTATAAAACGCAAAATATAAAAGTCTGGATTTTATTTTAACTCGGCCAAAAAGTATTTTTTCACACGCCACTGATTCATAAATAATTATAATATTATATAAAACTTGTTCGAACTGCAATCCTAATACAATTGACAATGCTTTTTAAATGAAAAATTGTATACCTAGTGTCTGATAAAAGTAGGCAACACTTGGTTGTCAATATGATAGATTCGGGACTGAAAAAATTAAAAAATACACACATCACATGAGCATAATTCGGCAAATCAGTTGTTACGGAATATGTATGGGTATAATCTTGTACTTACTTGACTCGAACATAATGAAATTTTATAAACAGTTCTTTCGTTGGAAATTTTTCTATCTCGAATAACTGTTTTTATTGTATGATGTTAAATGGTCTGCAGGTGATCAATCCTTCGTTGTAGCTTGTCAGGGCCGGATTTACTCATAAGCAAAATAAGCACCTGCTTATGGCCCCAGCCTAGTGGCCGTCGATTCATCGAAACCTTGCGAATTTTGTAACTAAATTCGACCTAACTTTTTAATTTAGAAAAAAAAATGCTAGTAAGTCAATTAAAGTGAAAGATTTCAATTTTAATAATAAATCCAATGAATCTAAAAGTTCAATAAAAAATGTGATGTGAGAAATTTCATATTTTGTATTAATAAAAAAATAAAACATTTGCGATTTTTTTGAATTGAAAAAACGCCGTTCATTCAATACTTTGTTCATAAATGAAAATTGCTACACAAAGTTGCGGACTACCAACTTAAACATCATATAATTATATGGAATTATTTAATTCTCCGATTTTAGAATTATTTGAGTTATTTCTGAGGTTAAGGGCGCCTCTGACGACTACTGCTTAGAACCCTTACAAATATAAATCCGGCGCTGATCTTGTGATCTGAATAATATGTCTTCATTTGATGTTTTTCTACCCTGACTGTATATAAACGTATCCAGGCTTGGCAAATAATCTGGGTTTGGTGGATAACTATACCCACATAAAAATTCAAAGTGGGTAAAACTCACTCACAATTTGAGGGCATTTTTCGAGAAAATTTATTACTTTAGGCCTTTATATTATTATTATACTTATATATTTATTTTGTTATATATACGCATATTTTACGCACAAACTCGATTTGGAGAAACAGTTGTACGAGTTTTTTTTCACAAAATGCAAAGCACAACACAGTTTTCGCGTTGCGCAATTAAGTTTCTGTATCAAATGTAACGATTCTTTTGTTAATATGCTGATGACCTTTGCTGTCGAGCGTCTATAATCAGAACTCTATCTTCTTTATCGTACCGAATAATAAATTAAAAATATTTCGAAGAATGCACATAACAGCGGCAGAGATGTATAAAACACCCCGTATATAAAGACTTATGCAACTGCATTTTTATAGTCGTGCTGTTCTGTTTGATGTAGCAAATACCTCTTAAAAGCTTCTGGGAGCTGGATAACAAATTTTTGATTTTTCGGTTTGTTGAAATTATTTCAATAATTTTTATCAAAATTTTTGTTTTTTTCATCTTTCTCCCATACGTTTTATGATTCAATGATATTGCAATGTAATAAACGCTCGACAATACAGGTCAAAAACGTATTGTAAATGATAGACGCTCATACTATTTTATTTAAAATTAAAACTTAGAAAATTTCAAAGTAAGACAAAAAGTTGTAAATGTGAAGCGGCGGCAATCTCGGTGCAATCAGTATGTCCAGTAGGCTAGTAGCATTAATGCTCGTCTATGGACCTTAGAGCGTCCACAATCTACAAAATATTGAAACATGAATGCGAATTTTGTGTGTAATCGTGAAAAGATAACTTTTTCTTTTTTTGTTGCAGATACGATCATATTGAATCGACATCAAGTGACTGGGCAACCCCCCAACTGCTGGAACTTCCATGCCTACATTTTAAATCAAATATTATTTTAGGTATTTTTAATATTATTATTCACTTAACAATAATTAATTATTGTATAAGAATGATTGCAAGTTATGTTTGTATTAGTAATTTTTATTGTGAAAAAAATAAACACATATTAACTAAAAGAAAATATTTCTCAAGTATAACACGTATAAATACTTCTTCCTGTCTCTGGTGCCCTATTCCTAAATTTTCAAATTTTAACAATTTATCAGTCCGTAAACGACAGAATATTTTTCAAACGTTGCAAGTAAAAATACCTCTTCACGTGTATGGTACCCTATTCCTAAAATGACAAATTTTAAGAATTTCTCTGTTCAAATGTAACATGTATAAAATACCTTTTCGTGTTTCTGGTGCTCTGCTCCTAAAATTTTCAAATGTTAACAATATCAGTCTGTAAGCGTCAAAATATTTTTCAAATGTTGCAAGTAAAAATATCTCTTGGTGTTTCTGGTGCCCTGCTCCTAAAACGTCGTATTTTAAGAATTTTACCAGTTCGTAAACGAAAATTTAGTTATCGTGGTTTATAACTATGGAGTAGTAACAATTGAGTTCATGTGTAGGAATGAGAGTGTCGCTAGTACCACTATGGAAAACGACTGTATCGCCAAAAAGTCTCAACTAATAGCTTCGACTAAATTCCGTTTGATGTCGCTAGTGTTCATTACTTTTGAAAATAGCTACATATTTCAAAAAACTGTTGTAGAAGCGGGGATTGCGTGACTTAAATAATCAAAAACATTGTCAAAATTTTAAATTGTATATTACACTGTATATCTTAAAAAAACAAATTAAAATTTACAAATTATTCATCATAAACAATATTATCATATACATCCATCACATCTGGGTTTTGATACAATTTTTCTGTAAGTATTTCAACGAGTTCTAAATCCTTTTCACTCAAAGACATCGTTTGTTTGGGAATATATTCAGTGCCACTGTTTATAATTTCATATTTACAATCTTTTTCCAATATTTTAGATACATTCGCTACCATTTCCGGAGAGCAAGTAAATCTCAATACATCATCTTCTATGGTCACATCTTCAGCCCCTGCTAGGATTGCATCGTCAGTAGCTTTTTCTAAAACATTGTCTTGCGAACCTTCTGGAATTTTTACATGGATAACTCCCTAAAAACAATTACGTTAAATTAGTTTTTTTTGTCATGCATTAAAAAATACCCTGAAACTAAAACACGCTTTTATGAAATGCAAAATAAGCTTTACTGTAAAAAGCGTGGGGTAACTTTTCATAATAGCTCTACGTTTGCAATTAGCTAGGAAATGAAAAAATTTTTATTGTGAAATTATTTTGCATTTTTTAGTTCATAAAAACGTGTTGTTTTAGTTTTTTTAAACTCCAATTTAAATTATAAGACCACAAAACAATATTGGATTTGACTATGAGGTACGTCACTATACAGCGTGTTATCCTGAAGGGTCTTATCAGGATAATGGGACAAACTTATTAAACTGTTATATTGTCATCAGTCCTTGATAAGTGTGCTAAGTTTCAGTTTAATCTGACGTTTTGAAGTAAGTGAATTTTACGTTCAAAGATTTCATTACAAACAAACAAACGTAGAGGTAAAACTAATAAAAGCGTGTTAAAAGAAACCAGCGAGTTCTCAATATTACATTTGGATATTTCCGGACAGATATAGCTCCGGGAACCGTGTCCTATGTGGAAATGTTTTGAATTTCTCAAATCAGTGGTACTAACCGTATGATCGAACACATTTTTCACGCCTTCGACATAAGCAGCATGATTTTTCTTTAAAATTGTTGCAATAGTCATTTTACAAGATCTTAGATTGTCTGTAAAGACTTGACACATCATTAAACATTTTCCAGGACCTCTAAAAATCAAATATTTTTATTTAAAACAAAATTAACCTTTTTATATTATATATTTCCTACAATATCTATCTATCGATATGTTGAATTTTTCGATATGCCAAAGTATTGTGTTATACTGACATTATTTTAATTTTGATATCTCAAATCTGCCGAAAATACGTGGGTTATAACAAAGTCGCCGCTGTTAGACCGGGTGTTAGATCACAAAATTTGAGTTCATAACAAAAAAAAATTATCTTATGATTTCCGGGCTTGTACGCCGTGGTCCATTGATATTTCTACCTGACGTTTCGTCTACAACTGCGGTAGACAGTATCAAAGGCGATGTGGTAGCGGGCGAAGTGTCCTTCTCGGCTGCTCACAAGCAAGTGAGCAGCCGAGAAGGACACTTCGCCCGCTACCACATCGCCTTTGATAATGTCTACCGCAGTTGTAGACGAAACGTCAGGTAGAAATACCAATGGACCACGGCGTACAAGCCCGGAAATCAAGAAGATTTGCAACAACGCCAGCCGTGAAAGCCTACACAATTGGATAAAAAAAAATTAATTTTAATCTTGTATAATATTACACAATCACGAATTTCAATTATTAAAGTATAGGTATTATCGGAAGAGGTCGAAGTGTGACCGAATTGGGCCACCACACATGGGTCCCATGTCCCACGAGGCCTCGCCCATTATATTATAATTAATTCATTCACTTTCGTGCGCCACTGGTTATTGCAGAACACAAACATTTCATATATACACATGCATATATTTTTATAAGTCCATTATAAAAAGTGGAAGAAGTTAGGGTGTGGCTTCAATCAGAATGAATAAATAAATTCGCTTTTTCTTTATACTCGGTCGAAAGTACGTACTTTCGGCTTCGATTTTAAGGCAGAAAGCCTAACATTTATGCACTTCTGAAATTACTGGCACGCCAGCTGTAACAGCGGGCCGAAACAGTTTTCTCATACACACTGATACGAAAGTACGTACTTTCAACTGGGTATAAAGAAAAATAGTATACACTATATGGTCAGAAAATTGAAATTCCTGCACTGTGCGACACACGATCTTCGAAGCTAAGCGCAGTGTGGGAATTTCAACTTTCTGCCCTTGCAGTGTAATATACTATACAGGGTGAGCCATTTTAATCCTCGGATGAGAATATCTCCCCTAGACTATGGAGAATCAAAAAATGGTCCGAGTGAAAGTTGTAGGGTTGGAAGGGGGACACCTTTTGCAGATAGTACCCACCCTCCACCCCCTCATCCCTTCGCGGGGGAGGGGGTAGCTTTTGATTTTCGAATAGAATACCACAAATTTTATTGCAGATTATGATTTTTGGCACAAAAAGAAGCATCTTTTGTCTGAAACATTTTTTTTATCACCCACATTTTTGTTCGTAACTGCTTCAAAAATTTCAAATTTCAGCCCTCGCAATTTTGAGAATTAACTGTTCCAAGTTAAAAAGCACCCCAAAGGGGATAGATTGCCACCACGTCCACAATTACAATTACGGAACACAATTAATTCGACCGATTAAGACATCAAACAAATAAGACAAAAAAATTTTTCCAGAAATTAAAAAAAAAAAATGCAACTGTGTATTTTTTGTTGCACCAGAAACTCCACAGAAACTTTTTTAAAAAAATTGTATCGATTTCACGCGAAATTCTGAGCACTGTTTGTCTCTTATTATTTCCTTCTAAACTTCATCATTCTCGAGTTGAAAATTCAAAAAATTTGAAATTTTTGAATAAAAATGTGAGTGATAAAAAAAATGTTTCAGACAAAAGATGCTTCTTTTTGTGCCAAAAATCATAATCTGCAATAAAATTTGTGGCATTCTATTCGAAAATCAAAAGCTACCCCTTCCCCCGCGAAGGGTTGAGGGGGTGGGGGTGGATACTATCTGCAAAAGGTGTCCCCCTTCCAAACCTACAACTTTCACTCGGACCATTTTTTGATTCTCCATAGTCTAGGGGAGATATTCTCATCCGAGGATTAAAATGGCTCACGCTGTATATAACCACTTACTTTATTTCTAGCGCACATTCCTTAGCATTACTTTTTTCCTTTTTGGTACTTTTTAATACATTTTGAATCGTTGCAACTGGCATACAGGCATTTTTTGCTTGCTCTATTACTTGTGATAATTGTAGATTCTTTGCTGGATCCGCACTGCCATGCACTAAAAATATATATAACATTTAAAATTAGTATTTAAAGAAACTAAGACAACTAAAAAATGCAAAATAATTTGACAACAAAATTAGCTTTACTGTATAAAGCGTGGGATGCTATCTACTTAAATTTTCATAACTCTACGTTTGCAATTAGCTAGTAAATGAAAAAATTATTACCGATATTTAGTACTCCACGCTTTTTACAGTAAAGCTAATTTTGTTGTCAAATTATTTTGCGTTTTAAGTTCACAAAAGCGTGCTGTTTTAGTTTTTTTAAACTCTAATGTTAATTATAAGACTAAAAAACAATATTAACATTGACTATGGGATAGGCAACCAAACGTAGGTACGTCATTGTAGAGCATGTTAGGTTGCTTGCTGCAATTTCTCAAGTTTTTTTTTATCCTGAAGGTCCTGGTCAGGATAATGGGACAAACTAATTAAATTATTGTATTGTCATCGGTCCTTGATAAGTGTGCAAAGTTTTAGTTTAAGCTGACGTTTTGAAGTGGGTGAATTTCACGTTCAAAGATTCCTTTACAAACATACAGGTGAAGCTAATAAAAGTATGTTAAAAAAATAATTTAAAATTAAAGTTCTTAGCTCGTGGTAACACAACATTTTTTGTCGAAAAAAACGTATGATGGAAGTCACTGATTGTGTAAAGTTGCCTAAACTAAAGCGATCAATGTTCAACAGGCTCAAGACACAATCTTTCATCAGGTAGCGCTTGGTTCTCTGCTAATATAATTTTAATCTTTGCACGAACTATCAAGGGGGCGAATCATTGAACAATAATGTTCCTAAGTATTACTGTAGGTTATTAGTAGTCTGTTTTATATTGTGTTAATGAAAATATTCAATAAATACATGTTATGCTACATTAAACTTTTTCTGGCGTAGAAGATTTAGGGTACCTAATAAAATATATTCCATAGCAAAAAATAGAAATGTGCAATAATTGTGGTTAATATAAATGTAAATTAGATAAACATTAGTTAATGTAATCAATCATTTTTACTTACTTTGTATAGCTACAACCATTTTTTTACTTAACCTAGTAAATAGTTGACCTCTCTGAGTATCTTTTAGTCCTTTTGTGTGTTTTATATTTTGCCATTTTGAATGACCGGCGTATCTTTTTATACAATTTTCGGCATTTATTAAATTTATAAGCGATTTCGATGTTTTCACGAAACGGAACATCTTGCACAATCTAAAAAGTCAAAAGTCAGTCTGAACTGCGAACAAAACTTAACCTCAATTGAAACATAGAGGTTGAAATCGAACTGTCAAAGCAACGTCCAAATTCGATGACCTATTACGTGAATATATCTATGGTTTTAATTGACACTTGAAAAAAGCCGAAATTATTTATTGATAAAGTTTGTTTAAATATTTATTTTGTTACAGACCCACAGTGAGTTTTGCTCACTTGTTGTTAGAGTTTTTTAAGAGAGTAGCTAAAATCTGCGTATAGTCGATATGTTTCCAACGAAAAACATAACCTCTTTTGTAGCATGCCAAAGATTACGTTTTGGGACAGTTTCCAAGGTATTTTTTTAAATTTGCATTCAAATTACCCTATGTCGTCATTTACACTGTTACGTGAACTTTTGTACAGAAAAATACTCATGCCTAACATCATTTTTTCAGATTATGTACTCTACAAAACCGAAGGTTCCAAAAGATAAAATCGATCTTTTACCGAAAAACGAATTACAGGGTGTATATTCTGCTCAAACCCAGAAAGAAAATGGTTTTATATACGATAAAAAACCATTTAAAATGATCTGCAAAGCTGGTTTGTTTACTACTCATCTACTACTAATAAACAAAATGTTGCATTATTTGAAAAACTGAAAAAAAGATTGTTAGAAACTTTTTTTTGCATATCTACTGATTATTGAGATTTTTGAAAATTATATTTTTGGGGGTAGTTTTACCCTTCAAAACGCAGGGGTGGTGATCGTTAATTTTTAACCTAGAAATGTTATTTTGTGATATTGAAAAAGAAAAAACCATTCAAATCAGACTAGTTGTCACTGGTTCCCTTTTTTGTCTATTGTGCGTAAGTCCAATTCGACTGAATATTTTGTTTCGATCGTTTTCGCAATTTGTTACAGATTTAATTTTATCAATTTCAGGAAAAGTATATCATTGGTGTCTTTGCGGTAAATCGAGAACCCAACCTTTATGCGATGGTACACACAAAGATATTTTTCTAAAAATAAAACAAAGGTAAATAATTAAAATCTAATTTCTAGATACCCCTACGCGTGATTTTAGAAAATTTATTTTGAGTGGCTATCCTATAAAAAAGTTATTCTTACTATGTTCTTTGCGTAATTATTCGTGTACAACTTTACAATAAATTTGTTATTATCTAAATATGCAATTTTTGAATGTGTGTTTGTCGGTTGTCCGTATTTCCACGGCCTCGTTGATCTAGAGAGCTAAACCATGGCAAAAGAAAAACATGTTATAATAACTATAACTACGTGACGAAAACAGGTCCGACCCCTAGATCCCGCCATCCGACCGACGCCAATATTATATGTGCCATATTATGGCAAATACATTAATAATATATTATGGAAAGATTTTTTAAAATGTTTTTAATGCATGTTCTCTATTGCAGGCCTATCAAATTTGTGGTTGCTGAAACAAAAGAATATTGGCTGTGTAATTGTAAGCAAACCTCAAATCGGCCATTTTGTGATGGCACCCATAAGGCAGAACATATACAGTTGGCTGTGAAGAGTTAATGACGCTCGTATGTTTAATAATTCTGATGTAATAATTATTAATATGGCATGTAATTGAATAAATAATATGTACAAAATAGATGATTTCAAACATTCTACCTGAATTAAGTTGGATATTTTTATTACTATAGATCATACAAATTTTAATAAACTCTTTCAAAGGCTTCCCATATAAATTCTTCCTTTCCTCTAGATCAAAACTAAGATATGTGTGTAACTTGGAACTTTTTTTATAGAAAAAAAAATTGTGAGTAAGTACAGAGCAGGTGTGTTTGCTGACAAGCTGTAAACTCCAAAAGAGTTTATTAGCAATAGATCTCTTCGTACACAACTGCGTTTGGTGGTCAAATTTTTCGACTGTTCAAACCATTTGGACTTACCAGTTTCAAACTTTTAGGAGTTAAGTTAAAGAGTCAGAAAATTTACCGATAAATAGGTATGTAGTAACTGTGTACGAGAGTTATTGCTAACCGCTTCAGCAGTTCATAACTTCTAAATAAACATCCGTTGGTGGTGGGAGCAACGGGTATAAATATGGTGGAAGAAAGTAACTCAAAAACAGTTCCATAGAATATTAGATGTGTTTAGTATATCAGTGTAGTGTGCGACGTCGTGGCTTTTTAGGTGTTCCACATGTGTCGCAACGGTCCACTGGTTTGCGTCGAGGCCGGACGGCTCGCCGGAATCTAGTGTACGAACCCAGTGGAAACGGAATACTATATTTATGAAATGAATAGCCAGCGTATTTTCTATAATAATATTTATCCAATAAACAAAATAAAAAGATACCCTTTACAAAATAAAAACAATCGTTTGAAATGACACCGTAGCGTCCAAATGATTCTATATAATTCAAATCGGTATGACTCTATACAAAACTCAGATTGCACTGGGTAAATAATAGGAACCAGAATCAAATTATTGTAACATTTTTGTAAAATTTTATAATTATAGCAATAAATTTTATCTTTATCTTTAACTCAGCGAAATTTACACTAAAAAGTGTAAGTTAAGTATATAATCTATAGTTGCACTTTTGTGTAACAAACGCAGTAGTGTCAATACTTTTTCAACTGGAACATGATACCAAAAGCACCTATTATAATATTGGTCTTCAACAGTAACTGAAGACCATTGTTCTACCATATCAAATACAATTTTTTATTTATTCTAGATAAAGTTGAACTTCAACTTTACAAAGCTCTTGAATCATTTGTAATAGAACTGTAAAAATGTTTCACTTATTTTTGAGTTAAAGACCAGCTTATACATGCTATCTTTTCTGGTGTGCGACTTTGCGATTAAGTCGCTTGGAGAAGTGGTCATGTAGCTAACAGTAATGTAAGGTCGCACACACTTGATGTCAGGCGCGGTTTCAGGCTTTAAAAAAGGTTATGGTCACGGCCACCCGAAAATCGGCCAAGTGCGAGTCAAACTAGGTACTCGCGCAGTCCGCGCCTGCTTGATGTCTTACGAGAAATTATGAGCTGCTTAGTAATCGTCAAATTGCGATATAGTATCGATACAAAAGTAGCATGTGAGCGCTAATTCTAAACAAAAACGAAACGATTTACTTTGTTAGGTACATTTTATTGTGTATTGTTCCCTTTAAATGTAATACATCGTATTTTATAAAATCTAAAATACAATATTTTGTATAAGAAAATTACAGGATTTAGGTATGGTAAATCTGTTTGTGATGTTTATCATATTTATTTTCATACTCAATTATTTAAGGAACTCTATAAACGTTGCATCTCCATTTTATTTAAAAAACGGAAGTACTTTACAAGTTAATAGTGACAAACATTTTGACGATATATTAATTTAATTTAAAACCGTCAACCCGTTAATGTCTTCAAATTTGTTTATGTAGGTAAGTGTAATAAAAATTGTAGAAATTAAATTGAGACATACAGTTGGTGAATGATGCTACTAAATTAAGAAAAAGTTAAACGGTGTGTTTTAGTTTTAGTTTAGACTTATTCAACACTCTATTCAATAAGACACGCGAAAAATATCTATCATCTCACCTTTCTATGCATGGGAATTGGGAAGATATAATAAATTTTGTTTTTGTGTTAACTGAAATATACCTGGTAAATTTCTTCGCAAAAGATGAAAGAATTACAAAGCTGTGACAAACGAACCGACGCGACGGACATGACGAAACCCTGTGTACGGAACAGTGATGAGCAAAATTGGTCTTGGTATTGGTTTTGCGATTCTGCAAGACAAGGCCATACTTATACTAGCAAGACCAAAACCAAGCCGAACAAGCAAGACCAAAACTAAGGCCGAGTATGCAAGACTGAGCTTAAAATTATAACTTCTGATAATATTGTGAGTTATTTATAATTTATACTTTTATAGTCTTTATAATGATAGTGTTTAAAATATCAAAAAAACGTAAGTACCACGTCGGATACGCAAGACCAAACCCGAGACTATAATATCAGCAAGACCAAGACTAGAAGTATTTGAGCAAGACTGTCCCAGACTTGGTAGGTATTGGTTCGCTCATTGCTAGTACGGGAACAACTGTTTTTTGTTTCCATGGATAACTGAATCATAATTGCGAACTGAAAGTTTAAAAAATTTCAAATAGTTGAATTGAAATCAAGTTCAAATTTCGAATATCTCTGTCGTCAACTGTCCACAGCTTGACTGATTGTGTGAACGTGCGTCAATGCCGTCCACAACGGCGATCTATCAGGATCAAATTGAAGAGCTCTTTTCGGAGCCCGCACTTTGTGCTATCTCCGATTATCTTCCCCACCATCCGGCGGAGTGAGAATCTCAATTGTAGTGATTCCTTCCGGGTCGGGGTCAGAGCGCTCCTCGACAACAGTGTCGAGTTCTAGTGACGGATATCCTCGACCCATCGCCCGTTCCGAATGAAATGAAACCGCTCTCGAACGACCACCTAGCGGTATAAAATACAATTACTATTCGCTGCGTCGGTTCTTCTTTGAAACGTCGTTTCAAGAAATTTGGATGAAGCTACGAAGTATAGATATAGAGGAGGAAAACGAGATAGGCTTTTTCATGATTTTTGCCTCCACAAAAACGAATGTACACGATAGTTCATTTTTTTGGGCACTAATAGCGTTGGCGTTCCTATATTTAACAGAGTATCGCAATCGTCGGCACATTTTGTGACAAACGATTCAATTAAAAGATATAAAAGCTTTCGTAACTAAGGAAAAAAAAACCCGGGTCGCAGTGCCAAAACCCTGTCGACAATATAGTGTATTTACTTGTATAGGGCCGTGTGGTTTTATACTTTTATTATGTGACATTAAGTTTGTTTTTGAGCAAAATAAAAAATTTAACCCCTTAATACACCCCTTAAAATAACATTTTTTTTCTCAATTGTAATATTATTATCAATCTAACGTCTACACCGAATTAAATACATCCTTCAATAAATAAGTCACTGTCTGCAAACTAGTGTTTTCATAAAATTTGTAAGTCCGGTCCTGTCGGGCCGATTTTATTAAAATTTTAGGGACACTTTTTAATTACTACCGGAGGGTTAAATTTCAATTTTGAAACGATTCGGAGAATTTTTTCGGTATTTTGGGCCCCAAAAACTTTTTTCAACCCCTAAAAACTACCCTTAAAATGGCCCGATTGGGCCCATTTTAAATAGGCTTCGTGCGGTGATGGATTCCAACATGTTTGCCAAATTTCGTTAAAATAAATTAACTTCTTCGAAAGTTATAGCCCGCACACATATATACCTATATATATATATATATATATATATATATATATATATATATATATATATATATATATATATATATATATATATATATATATATATATATATATATATATATATATATATATATATATATACATATATATATAAACATTTTTAAAAATGGTGGCAGTGTTTAGGAGGTTATGAAACGTCGAGAAATTTTGGTCCGACCCCTAGGTCCCGCCATCCGACCGACGCCAATAGTGTATGTTGCTAAATGGCAAATACACTAATAACAAGTTAAAAAATGAATATCTACATATGATAGATAATCATTTTCATATTCAAAAATACGTAATTTATCCAAAATTATGCAAAATCACATTGGTAGCGACTAGCAAATGATTCCGGTACTTGGTAAATCTACTAATCTAGGAGCTTTAAGATGTTGATGACGTGACGCTTAATCACGTTTTTCGAGTTCTCCACGCACAGGAGCGTACTCTACGAATCCACACACGAACTATAGTTTATACACCACACCCAAGCCATTTTTTTAAACATTGAACTTAGTTTGTGGATGTATCGATCGGAAATAGCCAAATCTACCCCGCAGCAGTTTGTATTCAGCTTAACAAATTGTTTATGGCAAGCTAAATTTGTTCATATGATCATGTGACTTACCAAAAAGATTAATTATCGATTACTGGTGTTGTGATCATTTTTCAGAAAAAAAAATAACTCCAAACTCTGTAGGTTAAACATTGTCAGAAAATCGTTCTTTTTTCAAAGACATGATGTTTGCCAAGTAGGCGACAACTGACAGTTGATCAATCAAGGATAAATGTTTAAAATGAATTACATATATTAATGTAGCCCACTCCGTCACTTAGTTCAAGTAAACGGAGATCGAGAACAACAACCGTTGTCGAGGGATGACGGAGCGATGTTTAACTTACATAGTTTAGATTCTATAACTTAAATATTATTATTCTATTGGATCAACACCACCATATACGAAGATTAAATATTAAAGTCTATTTTTTATAGTAGGCAGTTTTGAAGTTACTTACCATGTTTTAATTCACAATTTCTCCGTCTGGCACGCTCACGTGCCAGTTTTGCGCGTCTGCGCAGACAACAAATAATCATCAGAGTCAGTAATGGAAATCCTAGGATACAAGAAACAATGGGCACGACAATAGATTCTGGAGAGACTGAAACAAACGACTGTCATGATTAAAACTGATTACTGAATTTGCAATATACGAAAATTTTAAATAAATGATAAGTGCTAAGACAAGGTGGTAGAATATTCATTATCCAGTCAACTAATGGAAGCTGCTTCACTAAATTAGACCTCACATTTCTGATATAACTCAGCCGTTCTTAATTAGCTAAGCAGGGTCGGTCCTATCATAAGGCGAACGACCGCTCCAGGTACCAAGTCCCAGAAGAGAAAAATAAAAGAAAAACATATCTTTTTCGCTTTTAAATATTTTCATTAGGAGCTTGTGGCTAGCATGGCTGTTTTCAATCGACACATTAGACAGAGACTAAACGGCATGCAATAGGGGCGCCATAATTGGATCTCGCTCCGTCCTAAAACTTGCGGCGGGCCGACACTGTAGCTAAGATAAGAATTAAGCAGAAGAAAATCACAATCTTACGCAAGATTAAAATTACATGCTTATTTCAAACAATAACTTTTCATATCTATTGTGAAGATATTTGATTCGACTAATCCAGCCGATAGCAGTATTACAACGTCATCGATCCTTATGATAAAAATCAATTCCCACTTAAGCAGCATCGAGCAACAAATTGCTGCTTACAGTTGTGTGCATATTTTTAAATGATACGATTCTCATTTATATTTAGCGTATTGATAGATATTACTAGTGTTATGGAAGATTACCAGTTGGGTAAATGTAGACAGTAGGTCTTTTATTTTGAGGAACAGTTACAATATGAGCTGGCGCAATCACGCTGGCGACTGTTATGCCATCGATTCGCCTGCTGGTAGACTTGGTCTCTTTGATCGATTCCATCGATTATATTATCAGTATCTGACATTAACTGCCGGTATTGCCTGAAAAGAAAAACAAAACAGATAAATAATGAAATAAGAATTTTAAAACAATAAATACATAAATAAATAACAATTCACATTCGTTCAACTAAGTTGCCATTAACATTATAAGACTTTATATAAGCGTTTCCTAAACAGTTTCGTCTACGGATTAGACCGTTGACTAGAATCACTGTTTGCAAGATTAAAATTACATAATTTTTTCAAACAGTAACATTTTATAACTGTTATGACGTAATCTGATTCGATTAATCCAGCTAATAGCGATATTACGTCATTATAAAACATGAACCAATGAAATAAGAGAGTTACAATTAGGATTTAACATATGGACGGAGTTTAAGTCAAATGTAATGTCGAATTCGCCATTTTTCATAAGTACTAACAGCATGTAAAATGTAATTTGTTTATGGTTAAAATTTGTGTCATCAAATGTCGTATCGTTTTATGTTAAATCCCAATAGATTGGACGTTGATGATGCTATGGAAAAACACGGAATAGCTCCAGTTGGAGTTTTACTTCTATAATTAATTAAATAAATGAAGCTTATCCCCATAATTAATCATTTTTGATAATATTTTTATACTCGTTGGCTCTAATTGAGCTGCCACTGTACACATCGGCATTTGATATAGTTAATTTAACAAACTTAACTTTCTTTCTTAATAAACTATGTCTATATTGCACCTGTTTTAGTACAATACTGATTTATTGTTTAATCTTCATTGTTTCTGTCATTTATGTTTAATCTATGTGAAGATTTAAATATTATTTCCTACAAAGTCAGTGTAACCCGTTTGATTTTAGAGAAAGTTTTATGTGAATAGTTTAGAATTATAAACTGATCTGATATATTGTTATACTAAAATAGTTCAATAATCAACATCTTTATTTTTCTAAATACCCCAGCCTTCAAGCGTGTACACCGTATAATTTACAAAAATAAAAATCTTTATTATTGAACTATTTATTTACGGTGATAACCTCCGTAAATAAGTCAAAAATCTATATCATTGATCTTGATGTACAAATTAAAAAAAAAACTTTTGAGAAATGATTAATTTATTATATATTTATTTATTCTAAAAACACGAGAGTTACATTAAAATAATGTTAAGTTTAAGAAAAAGAGAGCAAAAAAGTTAAGATTTTGTCAAATTATAAACTAAAGCTTTAAATAGTATATGAAAATAAAATACGCGCTCAAAATGATGATTAATAATGGGATTAATTTGATAAATTTAACTTTATTTATAATTTCAATAAATTAAAGGGAATTGATTTTTTACAAATAATAATGTTTACCTAATTATTAATATGAATAATAGTTGTATCTCCGTTTGAATGAAGATCGGTTGATGATTACAGACGTTCTACAGCTTAGAACATTTGTGTTGCCGTTAGAATTTATTTAAAAAAACGTTTTTGAAGCAGAGATTTTTAATATAAATTTTTTTTTTATAACTCCAACACAATAATTGGCAAAAAAGTTTGACGGTGACGTCACTTATAAGTAAAGTGTAATTACGTGATAATTTAACTGTACCTAAAGATTTACCTTTATTAAATCAATATTCTGATAAAATAATTATTATTAATGTAAATAATCCGGGTTAACATTTATGAAACACCCCGTATATTATATGAATAATATGAAAGAAACACTTTTGCATAAAGCGACTATTCGTCCTTTTATTACAGCAGTAAATTTAGATACTCTAGAAAAAATAAAAAGCATTTTTTTACTCTTTTCAAGATATTTTTTATAATAAAAAAAAAATGTTATCGCATTAAACGTACAACAATAACGTATTTCAAATTGTTATTAATGTAATTGATTTTAATGTAATTGTTTTACTTGTAATTTGAATTGACAATCACATCTACTTGTAACATTGTAACATTAGCTCTGTGAATAAAGATATTCTATTCTATTCTATAAATATAGACACGATTTATCAAACAAAATGAAAACAAAAACAACATCATGTGTATTGTTGAAATCAATCAATAAGCTTTTATTTGACACCGTTCACTATGCCGTAAAACATTTTTATTCCGTTTCCCAATTTGCCTCCTGAAATTAATTCCCAGAATTAAAATTCAACTTTTTATACTTCGTGTCTGTATTTAGGCCATTATACTACCTCAGTGCCAAATTTCAAATTTTTACGTCAAATAGTTTCAGAGAAAATTGCCTGACAGACGAACGGACACTGAAGTGATACCATAAGTGTTTCGTTGTGTACGGAACACTAAAAACGGAGTTAAAGTTACCTACACAAAATGTTTTTAAAATTTATTCATGTTTGCAAGGTTTTGTTATAAAGGAAAAAAATAACTGCCTCTCTCTATAACGCAGAAAAAATCGGGTTCTAGTCTCGGAAGTAATAGTTAAATTATTCTTTTAAATTCTTTACACGTAAAAATAGCGTTGGAATTGAAATTTATTATACTTTCGTATTAT
Source organism: Venustoraphidia nigricollis (assembly GCA_034508555.1). NCBI lineage: Eukaryota > Metazoa > Arthropoda > Insecta > Raphidioptera > Raphidiidae > Venustoraphidia > Venustoraphidia nigricollis. The sequence continues at coordinate 270,208 of JAVRKA010000006.1, forward strand.
TTCCACTCGAAAAAACATTAATACCTCTTCAAAACTACACATTAAATCGTTATTCAAAAATAGAAAAAATTTCAAAATCTACGATAGTACGAAATTATAAACCGAAAACATTAAAGCGTCGCGCAAGTTAACATTTTACAGATATAAAGCTTTTACACGTCGAAGCTCCGCGCCTATTCGAAGTAAACTAAAACAGCATGTCCTGTTTGAAAACGAGTTTCCTTCACTTCCTGAAATAAGGACGATACGTCGGCGCATGCACAAACTTACCGACGTTGTTTTCCATTGATCTAAAACATGGATCGTAGATTACCATACTAATACGGGATTTTAATGAATAAGGTTGTTCCCACTTATCAAAATTTGAAAATTTTGAATATTGCATATTATTCTTCATACCTTTAAATTTTTATTTGCCTGCTTATGTAAAAAATTATAATAAAAATAATGTTTCTCAATTCATTTTCAATAAATTACTAACAGAGCAACTGCAATAAAAATTGCACTTTTTCTTTGTACTGTTTTGTATATTGCTTTTTACTATGTAAATTTTACCATGGGCTAGGTGGAAGACCAACGAAAGTTGAATCATGCCTTTTGTGCATTTTATATGTACAATAAACATTTATTATTATTATTATTTAAATCATTTTGTATAAATTGATCCATAATTTACGTTATAGTGGCTAAACTTTTTTTTTAGAAACCGCGTAATACTGAAACAGCGTTAAGCGAGGTCTTACTGTACTTGATAGAGTCGGCTATCCCTAAGAACTGGAATTTCGTTATAATAATTTAATAAAAATTTAATATAACTTAAAAATATAAATCCATACTAAGTTAAAAAAAAACCCGGGTCGCAGTGCCAAAACCCTGCCGACAATATAGTGTATTTGCTAATACAGGCTTTGTGGCTTTATAAAAAAAAACCTCCTTAATACACCCCTTTAAATTACATTTTTTTTAACTACATCATTATTGTCGATCGAACGTCTACAGCAAAATTAAAAACAACTTTCAGGAAATAACTCACTATCTGAAAAACTAGTGTTTTCAGAAAATTTTTAAATCCAGTCCTGTCGGGCCGATTTTATTGAAATTTTAGGAACACTTTTTAATTGCTATTAAAGGGTTAAATTTCAATTTTGAAACGATTCTGAGAATTTTTTAGGTATTTTTGGGCCCAAAAACTTTTTTCATCCCCTAAAAACCACCCTTAAAATGACCCGATTGGGCCCATTTTAAATAGGCTTCGTGCGGTGATGGATTCCAACATGTGTGCCAAATTTCGTTAAAATAAATTAACTCCTTCGAAAGTTATTGCCCGTACACATATATACCTATATATATATATATATATATATATATATATATATATATATATGAAAGTTATTGCCCGTACACATATATACCTATATATATATATATATATATATATATATACATATATATATAAACATTTTTAAAAATGGTGCCAAAGTGTTTAGGAGGATATGAAACGTCGAGAAATTTTGGTCCGACCCCTAGGTCCCGCCATCCGACCGACGCCAATAGTGTATGTTGCCATATGGCAAATACACTAATAATTTTATCAGCTCGGTAGATTTAACGACATGTCGAAATAGTAGGTTTAAATTATTCCTTTTGATGTAGTTGATAATTGTACGATAAACAGAGAGACATTTCACAGAGTCCTGTCACGTCCAGAGGCACTCAGTTGGGATAAAAGGGATTACAGCATAATATAACGACAAAGTGAAATGAAGATACGTCGAACTATCTTCTATACATAGCTTTAAAGGTCGACCTCTTGTGAAACTTGTTTGTAAACATTCACTATTGTCCCTTTGTAATATTGTAAACAAGGGCCACTCCTGCAGGCTCCTGCTGGAGTATTAGTTATAACTGACTGTTCGTTTGTTAGTTTTGTCTACAAATGGTCCGGAATGATATTGCTGAATTAGAAAATCTAGTTTTCTGGGTGAATCCGTCAGGGCAGGTTTTACTTTCACGAAGAAATAATTAAGAGAAGCAAATTTCTAATATATTACTGCCCTGCATCTCTAATCGTTTTGCCATCGCACATCAATTTAGCTCAGAAATCGTATGCCTCGACATGGTTTATATTTTTACTAACTGCCCTTCCCACTTTTTGTTTTAGAATAATAATATATTGATTGTGCTACTCTGGAAAAGAAGTAGACTTTTAAAGAGTGGAAATGTTTTCAATTCGGTTCAGTAGTTTCTGAGATTACCCGCGACAAACACATTTTTCCTGTTCATAATATTGTATATAGACTACTACTAACTTTCTTGGAAATATAAATAGAATGATAAATCGTTATACAGGGTGTTTTTTTCAAAACTTTATATCGATTTTTCCATTGTATGGCAGTGAATGGAGAACACTTTGAAAACTTATTATCTTAATGTTAAAATAAAGAATAATTTAATTAAAGTACCTGGTGAGATTTTTAATGCAATTGGCAACTCGGAATACTCCCCCACCCCTCATCATTATCATCAACATTATCAAGACTTTACACAAAAATAACAGGGAAAATTAAAAAAAGGTTTAGACAAAAGTTGTTCATTTTTACACAAAAAAAAATTTAATCATAAAAATCGGGGGTTTTCATTTAAAAAACAAAAGTTACCCCCTCCCCCTACCGTGGGGCGGGGGAGGGGGTTGGTATTACGTGTAAATTATTTCCCCCTCAAAACCCAACAACTTTTTTGATTCAACCGGTGTATCAACAAAAAAATCCATTCAAAGTTTTGAAAAAACACCCGGTATAAAGTATGCGATTATTGTACAAAAACAACATTATAGCATATATTTTTTTTGCGCAAGTGTTATTTTTTCCTAAAAACAATAGAGCTTTTTATATTTGTATATTAAATATCTATAAATATCTATCCAAAATGTGATTTTAATCCGCTCATCCGTCTGAACTGTATCGTGTTCAGATATTTTTCAAAAATATGTTTTTTGGATTCAGGGTACTTATAGGCGAAAAACTATTGTAAATTTTGACCTAAATTAGTGTCACCAGTGGGTTGGAATGGTAAAATACTGAGAAAATTAGCTTATTCAAAATTATTTTTTGAAATATATTTTTTCCGTATATAGATTTACTTTAAACTCCTGCTATTTATGTCATTTTTACCTAACTTTAAATCATTTCCTTAGTTCAAATAATATAAAAAAAATCTGACTCAAAATTGGGAAGAATCTTCTTATTTATTTTGAAAGCATTACCATCAAAGATTAAACAAGGTTTTTCATAGAAATTAGAGATTTTCGGAACTGTTTTTCATGTAAGTTAATATGCACACAATCTTACAAATGCTCGTAATATAAAACCACGCGGTTGAATAAGGGGTCATATTGAACAACTGATGAATAATCACCTTAATAAATTAATTGTTGTCTTTATAATCGCCCGTTTCTCTACCACACCCTGTATATGTCTACATATTACATAACATATTTATATATTAAGCAGGTATATAGATAATTTATGTATAATATATAGAAACGCTGTTCGTAATGAACAAAATGATGCAACACCAATAATGTAACTATAGTAGATTGCACCTGCAATGTTTTGACCAGTTAATTTCCCTTTCTCCGTCTTAGCCCCTACACGTGTTACCAATCATCTCAGGCGTTGCCTGGTTAATAGTCCAAGACCTCGTGATCAAAAATTGCACGATTTTATAAAAAACTAACAATATTTTGGAATTAGCTACTATTTAGGACGTAAATAAACATACTACTATCAGTAAGTCAGCAGGCACAATTTATTGAAGTAATTTATGAAAAAAAAAACTCAGTTAAACTCCATTTTGATAGGACCGATTTCGTCAACTTTTTAAAACGTTATTTTTTACAATTTTTAAAGCGCCCCGACGACGTCGTGGTCCTGTACGCTGACTTGTTGGCTGTAGTATATTTTTTACATCCTAAATACTAGCGAATCTGCAAATATTTTCCAGTTTTTGATCACGACCTTTAAGAGAATATGGACAGTACCTACATATTTTTGTTTTTGAATATAACGATAAAATTCTGTAAAGACCAATTTCCCTTTTGCCGTTTTTTGTCATTAATTATAAGCCTATGTTTTTCTACAAGCTGTAGACTTTTAAATAGTAAAAGAATTTTTTAAATTCGTTCAGACAAACTTTTTCTTTTATATATCAATGTAGATTGATCAAATCATTAGCTCCGTAAATGTAGTGATTCATTATCGAAGTACTTAAAATTACTTTTAGTAATCACAATGCGTACGTTTCGTGAGGTGAAATAAAAAAATATGAGACTTGTGTATAGTGTATCATTAATTACATGTACATCAACGGTATATCGCATCAGTAGCGTTAAATTTGAGATGGTAACTCACTTTATATTCGACCATTAAGTATTTGGAAGTACTATATTCTTTACCTACACAAAGACGTTGAAGCATTTGATTTCATGTTTAACAAAGCGACCCCGATAGTTCATTTCATCCAGAATTTGGAACGCATCACTAAATTCCCTGTTTCACAAAGACGTTGAAGAATTTTGAGTTCAGAATTAACCAAGAAGTTGGAAGACATCACTAGATTCCTTGTTTCACAAAGCCGTAGAAGAATTTTGACTTCATACTTAACCAAGAATGTGGAAGACATCACTATATTCTTTGTTCCACACAGACGTTAAAGGATTTTGAGTGCATACATAATAAAGGATTTGGAAGACATCACTAGATTCCTTGTTCAAAAAGATGTTGAAGGATTCTGATTCCATATTTAACCAAGAATATGGAAGACATAACTATATTTTTGTTCTACAAAGACGTTGAAGAATTTTGACTTCATACTTAGCCAATGTGGAAGACATCATTATATTCTTTGTTGAATGATTTGGATTTCATATTTAACCAAGAATTTGGAAGACGCTAAAGATGCTGAGGTTCGACTTCATATACTTATCAAAGTTAACCACCAACGTAACGTAAATGTTTGTAAAATACAAGATTTCAGTAACTTATGAATAACAGCATAAGTTAGTTACAATTATTATCGTATGCCTTGCAAATTTTTTGATACCCGACAGACCTCATAGTTGGAGAGAGGTATGCAAACGATGATAATTGTAAATAATTAATTGATACTTTTCTATAATCAGTATACATATACATTTCATCTACTACGATATAATGGCAAGAAAAAAAAATTGAAAACTGAATTAGTCTACCAATTATCTGATTAATTACCGTTAAATTCAATAATGCAATTTTAGTATTGCTGTTCGGTAGACTTTTGGTTTTGTACGATCAGAGTTTGGACTATAATATTGATTTCATTCAAAGACAGTACCGATGGTGATTACGTGTCGATCATTCACTAGCGAGAGCATTTTGTTATCGCCGCAGGAGGTAACGTTATAAAACAAAAATTGACTTCCTTCAAGTCGATATCCCACCTAGCAGCGCCACTGTAAAACACCGAATGTGCAATGGTGTACAAGAAGTGACTTTAGTTATTATTAACAAACAAGACGTTTCATTACAACTCGACAGTCGGTCGATGAAAATGAAAGTATTAACATCTGTTGTAACTGTTGTGTTATAGTGTTTGTGTTACGATTGTTACAATATTACGGTTGTGTTGAGACCGGTACTGCTTATGCAGACACATAATTAATTAAATATAATTAAAGTACTTCGGCAATTATTTGCTACGACACTTCGCTATACTAATGTTTGCAACAAAAAGAATTTAAATATAATAGCTTTAAAAAGATCGCTGTGTTTTCGTTGGGAATTAAAGCTTGTAAGAAAGTACTACATTAATTTGAATTAAAAACTGACATGAAGTTAAATTGAACAACGGTTGGTGATGTGAAATAATTTAAACACGTTAAGCCCTGAATTATACCAACACAGCGAATATTAAGTTTAGAGCCAAATTAACAATGCCTAAATCGTAACTGAAAAATAGGTATTTATAATTTGAGTGCATGCTATTGGAAATCTTTGTATACATTAAATTAATCAAATTAGAGTTTTGGTGACTTTACACCCATTTTCAGAAAACTAGGTAGATTACATTTCTTCTAGCAATTTATTTTTTGTTGCAATGGAAGGAACATAAACGGTTGCTCTTTCCTCTGTACGAGCGCAGGAAATGAAGCGTCGAACGGCATTTATTAATCAGCATCTATTTAATCCTGATAAGAACTGTAAGATCACAACATTTTGAGTATGTTTAGATTTGACATACACGTTGATTTATAAATTTTGCTCGAATCATTTACAGCGTTCGTGTATTACGGAAAGAAAACTGTCTAAACAGGCGTGTCATGTCCTTCCAATGAAAAATGAAAAATTAGAGGATATATTGAGTCACTGAGTGTTGAATTACGACTACGTATATAATTTTTAATAATTGAACAATGTAAAAAATCAACAATTTAGACCCTGCTTAATCACATTAATTTTGTTATTGGATATATATTTTGATGGTTATGCTCCCATCTTCAGCTAAAACTAATTTTAATTGATTTTTTTTGGTTTAGTTTTTGCTGATGATGGAAGAACGCAATGTAGGTACAAGTAGGTACATCCAATAATAAAATTGTTGTAGTAAAAAATGCGACTAAATAATTGTTTTTTTTTATAGTTTCTAACCACAGTGTTATTATTATTTCAGTTATATAATTAAGATCGCAACCAGAAAAAATATTAAAGTTGTTCTGGGATCTAATTTAGACCGAGAAGACTTGGAGGTCCTAAAACTAATTCACTTGTTTGACTGGTTACGCGCAGTTCTAATAGGATAACGTTTAGACTGATATCATCAACTTTACTAGCAAAATATTCTCGAAATTACCTGTGTTGGTGTCGTTCAGGGTTTACCTTACTTTATTAACCCTAGAGTAGTCGCATAACAATGCAGTCGGGTGATGTCTTTTCGACATACTCAAATTGAAATCAATTTTTAAACAAGACCAACAAATGTATTGATATTGCATTTTTACTCACTATATAAATCTGAGCTTAAAAAATTTCTTTAACATAAAAAAATATTGTGAAAATCGACAAAAAATTTTTTTAATCGTTATAAACAACAGTTTTGAGTTTATACAACTCGAAAGAAATATTTACTGAAGATAAATTATTATAAAGTGTAAACTTATGTGAAAATAAAGTAAGAAATGAAAACAGTGAGAAGTTTACACTAAAACAAACAAAGAAGAAGAGAAAGTGTTTTTCCAGTAAACGTTTTCTTTGGACATTTTATCGCGACGAAACGATTCCGCGTAACAGATCACAGTTAATTATGCAGTACTAAATAAACTTAGTATGACTTTGTCTTTTGCTTTTAATTAAATAATCTTTAAAACTAACACGCAATAAATCTGCAGTTTTCGCAATAATTTAGTATAATTATACCGGTAGTAAATTACATTTCTTAACTAAATTTTCTTTGTTTTAACCCAGGGGCATGAAACTCACTTGAGCCGCGAGTCATTTTCGGTAATAGAACTCCTGCGGACTGCACATAGAGCTTCTTCGGATATCCTCGGGATACAAACACTTCGGAATGCGAGGATAAACGTTTCCGAAATGTTTATAAACGTAACGAAAAAAATGAAATATCAATCGGTACCTGCGTGTAACAGACAAGGACAAATTTTTATTCTTTGAATAACTTTGAGACTACGTGGCCGATTGACTCCAAAATTTAAATAGATCTAAGTTTCAATAAACGCTTTCGAATGCCGCAAACCCGATCTCAGTCGGTTGATTCTCTTTAAAGATATCGCACGATAAAATATCTGTTTACACACACACACACACGCATGGACGTTCATTAAAAAATAGTCAGAATAGCATCCTAGAACCCCAAAAAGTAGAGATCTGATGAGAACTCGATTTCAAACTGAAACCAATAACACCTTTTTTTTAAGTTTTCAATAGCGGGAAGTTAAAAACATCGCGACCTCTAGTTTGATATCTCGGCCCTACTCTAACTTTTTATGACGTTTACGAATTCACTTCAATACAAATACGTAAAACTTTCGTTAAAATTGATTTGCTGTTTCTAATTCTTCCCATATTAAGTATGATCACTAAATTGTCAAAAAATAAAACAGAACGCGAAAGAAATTATATTGAATTGGTTCTATTTAAACAAACTATCCGTTTTTTGAGAATCACAATAAACAATTCTAATTGTTAACATATCAGCTTCCAACTTCTAGATTTTATACGGCCATTAATATTCGTCATAGATTTTTTGGTAACGATTTCGGTTTCTAAAGTCTATCGTTTGTTTTTCTCAGACTCAATTGCAATAAAGTTGAAATAATTCATCACGCTTCAGTAGATATTAACATAGTTATTATTAATATTTGTTTTCCGTAGAAAGTTCTGGTTATTAAATATTATATTCTTAAAAAGACACTGTTAGGAATTCGTGAGATGATAATTTGAATCTGCAATAGCGTCACATGATTTATTTTTACCCGACCGTGGCAAAATCGAGGAGTAATTAACCGATGTAACACACGTATGATTTGCTATCCGGGCAATTAAAAAAACAAAAAAATTAAAATATTGTATTTCATGGACACTGATTTTGATGGCCAGAGTAGATATGGGTTCGAGTTAAAAAAGCTTGTTATAAATAATAACTTTTTCTTCTTGCCTTCCAGGCTTGTACGCCGTGGTCCATTGGTATTTTTACCTGACGTTTCGTGTCATAATATTAATTATAGACCCAGAAAACCGTACAAATTGGTCGTTCTAATTATAATAACGAAAAACTAAAAAATAATTAAATTTGGTGTTGATTTTTAATTTAAAAAATAATATAAATTTGTTTATAGCACAAATATCTTGACTAAAATGGGAAATAATAATCATATTGTATCAAAAATGGACAAAAAACTGTTTTATATTTTACTATTAACGAATCTATTAATAAAAACTATCCATTGCCAATCATCCGTGACGGCAGTTCTACCTGAAAGTGCATCAACATCAGAAGATCAACGGCTATCATCAACAATAACAGTTGACAGTCAAAACGAAACAAGTGAAGACCATAAATCAACGACAATAGAGAAATCTAAAAACAATCCAAATCTTATTCTTGAGGAATTGGATATTGTAAGCAATGAAGAGTTTAAATATTCATCACTTAATGGAAATTCGGTACCTAAAATGGATTGGCTTGGGAAATTGCTCAACCATCATGACTGGTGGGAAAAACATTTCGAGCACGTGACAAATGAAACCTGTAAAGTGGAAATGCTGGAATACATACATAATCTTAGAAATGGAACAATGTGGGCAGCCAAAAGTAAGTATTTGCCAATAACAAGTTAATAAATACAATTAACACATGATCACGGGTTTTGAATTTAGATTAGCTTTGTCCCAAGAAATGCAAACATTGAAATTCTCTTCAAATTCCCAGGGAGCCAATCATAAGGTTTCCTTTCAAGTCTGCCTGTAGCTTTAATATTTAGGCATTTTTTAATGTTAGGTAAACATGTTATTCTCCTTCTGGTTCTAGAGACGTATCCTTTCATTTTTCTTTGAACTATTTCTTCTGAACCTATGACTTAAATATTTTAGAATGAGACCCAGAAGCTTATGATCTTTGTTGTTGAGCGTTTAGAACGGAACCATTCCGTTAAATTAAAACAAAGGTTTCATGCGTAACCTTGGGAATCATACTTACAAACTAAGCTACAGTTTAACATTTATAATTAGGATTAGGCTGAAATTACAGCTTTTGGTAGCGTCTTCGCCCCCTATTTCAACGTAAGTCTAGCTTCAAGATTATGCACTAATTTGACAGTACAATAAAATACGTTTCGAGTGATGGCGGGGGAAATAGGCAAAGCACAATACTGTAAAAGCATTCTCGCATATATTTAATGCTATTAAAAGCAGTAACGCGACCTCTATTTGCAATTTCGTTTTTTTGAGAATTACTTGTGAATACGCACACAGGATGTTGCCCAGTCGATTCTAGCCGACTAGTGCGTGGGAATTTATTTAACTTATGTATGCCAATACTGCCGAGTGCCGACCATGCCGAGTCAATCTGATCGGATGAGTGTGGACCTTAAAGCGTGTTTTTAGAATTTTTTGTTTGTGCCAGTACCTCTCGCGAACGACTCTACCGATTTTGATCAAATTTGGTCCACTATTTAGTGGTCCCAAACTTATAATATAGAGTACTTTTGATCACACTACTACGTGCGGATCAGCGTTGCCAGACGTCCCGATTTTGGCGGGACGTCCCGATTTTTAAATCAAAATTAAATGTCCCGCGCCGGACAGGCTCAGTCCCGCTTTTCGGGGGCAACTCGACCGTGCGTAAATAATTATTCTCTTATTGTAAGTTGCAATCTGTAACACTCACTCCTCAGACTATTGTTTGGACCGCCATATTTTTCTAATGTATAAAACTTTTTTGATTTTGATTTCCGGTTTTTTTATTTTTTATTTTTATTCAGAAGACGAATAAGACTCAACTATTTAACGATAGGGTAAATCTGATTTAAAATATCATATTTTTATTAAAATACATTTTCTTTGGCTATTTTTGCTATCTATTGTCACGTAAACGTAATTTGAACTCAAATAAAAAGATAAATATTTAAAAACTTCTGATTATATACTATGTCCCGCTTTCGACGAAAGAATCCCGCTTTTTTTACTCAAAAAGTTCCAAAATCTCGACTTGGCAAAAAAAAAATCTGGCAAAAAATCTGGTGCGGGTCAACATTATAACATATAAGGTTCCTGCGTGAAGAAGAAGGTTTTCTTTAAATTATCTGAAAAAGCCGCAAAACAACGAAATTACCCATTACAATTTTATTATTTATAAGTACGAGTAGATGTTGATGACTCATACACATTGCATAAAGTTACAAAATAGACCAATTAACTGAACGCTGAAGAAATGTACATATAATTTTCAAATACTTACATTTTTAATGTTTTGTTTAGTATGTTTACTTTACGCTGTTATTATACAATCACTTTCGGAATGTACATACGTGTGTCGCTTTATGTCAGTAAGGCGGTTTTGCATGTATTGTGTCTGTGTCACTGATCACTAATTAATGGATTGCGGATAAACGGATAATTTCTGTATACAAAAGCTCAGAAGTGACGGGACGTTTGTTAAGGTTTCAAGCCGAAAAAATGAAATTGTAATATGTTATTTATGGATATCTTATATATTTAACTATTTTTTTTGTGTGAAACATCTTTTGCAGTGGGGCAGACCGGCTGTTAGCCTGGCGAGTTTTGAGAATTTTTATTGAGCAATAAGCTTCCCAATAAGAAAGTCTCAATAAATCGCTTGTATAATCCCCCTCAATAGAAAAAAGAATATCAATATAGTCAACGTCCATGCGTTATAAATCTTTACCTATGACGTAGAGATGGGAAAAACGGGTCTTTTTAGTGATCTGCATCTTTGCATCTGGATCCCGTACGTGAGCCGGCTCACTGAACCGGTTCAAAAAGAGCCGAGGTTCTGAATATGTTACTGCAGTCTGCCACTGAGTTACCTAGTTCAGTCAACCATATCACGACCTGTATAGAATCAAGAATGCATAGCTAAACATGTGATGCATGAGTCATTTGAGCTGACGATGCATCAAAGCGAGAACTGATACGTAAGTGTAAAATGTGCTTCTGTGGGTTAAGTGTTTGACTGAGTTATGCGGATCCGTTGATCCGTCGGCTCAAAAAAAAGTGAGTCGGCTCTCACGGATCTTCTGTCGGAGTCGGCTCTTTGAACCGGCTCAGATCTGAGTTACCCAACTCTACTATAACGTCAGATATGTTTAACAAGTTCGCTGAAAACGTTCTGAAGAAGTGATACTGATATTACTGTATAGTTTGAAAAGCGTTAAATCAAATAGGCCACCAAAAAAGTCACCAAATCAATAAGCGGCACCGTATATGTTGGTTTCGCACAATGACCCCCATTCACAATCCACTTATTAGAGATCGGTGGTAGGTACACAGAATAACCTGTTAAGTAATGATATTTGATGATCACTTTTTATTTATTTTCTCAATGAAAAGATGTGTACTTAAAACGAGTCCATTTAGTTAAATACTTTGACACCTTATTAATTATTTGATTTGATGTACAAATCACAAAATGTTTTTTGTCGATTTTCGAATATGGAGTGTAAAAGTATGAAAGATCTCGTTATCTAGTTTCAGGTGAAATATTTTAGAAATTTCTTAGGAAGAACCTAGGTGGCACAGGATCGAAAAAAGCAAATACTGAGATATGTGAATTGCATTTATTCTAACGTTTCGGCAATCTTTTTGCCATCTTCAGAGAGTCAATGCTGTCCAGTTGTTCAGTATTATTGTGAAAATATGATATAAAATAAAGTAAGAATCTAACATCACGTATAAAAATGTAAATTATTAAAATTATTTTACTAAAATTTTTTTAAAAGTGTTATCAGTTAAAAGCTAAAGAATAATTAGAATAGAAATATTTTATTTATTCGACTAAGCATAAGATATTTGAAATAAGAAAATTTATATCGCTGTCTCAGAAACTTGATGTTCAATAATATTTTTGATTTTTCACAATTATAATCAGCGAAAAGACACACAAAATTTGTCTATTGAACTTAGTAAATCGTAATTTCAACAACAATAAAAAAAAATAATGCCAAGTTGCTTAGAGTGACGTGAAACGTTGAGAAATTTTGCTCCAACCCCAAGGTTCCGCCATCCGACCGACGCTGATAGTGTATGTGCCATATGGCAGATATACCAAAAAGTTATAAATCACTGAAATAGTTACAAATCTGTGGTAGGTACAACAAATTTTCATGGTAGTTGATTTAGCTTTGTTTTTAGTAGCTGTTAATATTTTAATGCACATATTATGTTATAATTCTTTATAGACATGTTAATTTTTAAAAGATGAATGAAAGCATTAAACCATTAAGTTATATAATAGTTAGAGCGGATGTGTAGATTGCTGCAAATTAATAGCCGATCAATGATCAAAGATTTTTTTAATGAACTCTTTTACTCTTAAAAGGTGAGATAACTTTAAATATTTAAGAAGTATGATCAATCAACATTTATACCTATCGAGTTATTATCGGTTTTGACACAAACCTTACCCCAAAAAAGTATCTTATATACTTACATTAAATTTTAGTACCATTTTATAGTGTAATATAAGTTTTATCAAAATTAATCGAGTCGTTCTCAAGGGATGCTGGGTACAGACAGAAAAACCTTCTGGATATTTATTTTCTTGTCAACAAAATAGAACAAAAACCCTTAAAAACTTACAGACAGACCCAAATTCTGAAGATGGATATCATAGAAATTAGGAAGTTTCCCATTTTTTTAAATCTTAATCATAGTCCGAAAAAATTAGAAAATATTTTTTCTTAATATCTTTAAAACAACAAAGTTAAGCTACCCCAAAGTTTAAATTTAACAAATCTCCACCGTTCTCTGTGCGGCTATATCATGCGGCACGTGTGTCATATTTATTGTAACTAATAATATTAGTATAACAAGTCATTAAGGCAACAGAGAAGTAACTTGAATATATTATGTAAAAATTAATGTAATGTAAATTAGGAAGTTTGATATCTAAATATACCTTACTTTCATAACTTACTATATTATTACTTATTATATTACTACTAAAATGACACATCGGGTCTCCGGACGTCATAATGATCGACCAGACTTCACGTACAAAAAATTGAATATAATAATTTAAAGACATAGAATTCTTTTTTTAGCATTTTTAAAGTTAGCCTTATTATAATCTAACACTATCATTATCAGTATTTTCGTTCGAAACATCCGCAAAAAAAAAACAAATTTACAGACAGAACTCTCGTTAGCATATATATTAAATTAAGTAGCAGGTATGGATTATAAAAGCTTACGATAAAGGTCGTTCTCTCCCGTTTCTTCGAGGTGTTTGTTCCACATTGTTCAGACTTCTCCCACCAGTAACCCTTTTGTTGACTGATCGATCTGCAAAAATGAAATTAATAAATACTAGCGGCCCAGTCCGGCTTCGCCCGGGTGTAAATGTAATATATAGGATATAAAAGATGAGAATCATTATCATTTAATTCTCAACGTGTATTGAATTTGCGCTAATTCAATCGCTTTTATTTGTGAATGTTCAAAAATTTTAAAAAAATCTTATTTCCCAAAAAGAAATTTAAAAAATTCTGTTGATCCGATCGCTACCAAACTTCAGAAGATCACCCGCTGGGCTAATCAAAAATGGTCTACTCGTTTGGAATCCATAGATTACATATACATCGTCTTTTATCTATATAGATTATTAAAATGTAAAAAGTGGTTATTGTGACATAACGATAATAGTTGGACATATAGTATCGCGAAGTTTTTTGTACTTATTGATATGTTCTTTAATATTGTAGAACATACTTTTGTTCTATCTTCAATAGTTTCCGCAGCGCATGCGACGAAAGATGTTTTATGGCATTTTTTTTTACATCTTGGGTTACGTTACTAAAGTTTTAGTAAGGATCCCTAATATTTTCTAGCAATAAATATAGCCTATGTTACTCAGGGTGAATGTAGCTTTCTAATGGTGAAAGAAAGTTTTAAATCGGCACAGTAGTTTTTGAGTTTATTCATTACAAACACACACACAAAAATACAAATCTTTCCTCTTTATATTAGAGTAGATTAGACTTTCATACAACAGTTATAAAGAAAAATAATCAATATAGCCAACGTACTTCGCGGTACAAATTGATCTCTCAACTGTATCGTACCGCTCCTGGAGTTCCATTTGGTTTATGAGAGTTTAGTTATATTGTTTCAATTAATTTCAGCTTGAATAGTTAATTGTTTCATTTGACCTACTCTTCAACACTTCCGTCAGATCTAAAAGGTCACAATTCTTTCTTTATACGTTTAAAAAAAATCACGTTGGACATGGGACCGTTCATGAATCACGGAGACACGTAACTCTTGAGATGCAGACGTAAGAAACACGCCACGGAGAGAAAGGTGTGACCTCGAAATAGAAATTATGTCCATTACATACGTTACAATATTATGTGTGCACCTGGTGACGTCACAATGTACACCGCGTACACGTAACGCAACGCAAACATCATTGACCGAGCTAAACGTTCGACACTCAACTGTTTCTTCACTTACAACACGCGACCGGCGCAAGGTTTTGCCGATTTCTTTTTGTTTTAAAACAATTATTCGTAGCATTTCCAAGGACCGATTCTCGTAATTGCAATAGGGGTTTCCGAATAGCCAAGCATGTAGCGATGCCGTTCTTATGGGGTTGCCATGGTTCCTTTATTACAAGCCCTCAGTTCACGGATTATAATAAAATGTGGCAATTGGATTTTCAGTTTTTTTCAGTATATTAAAAAATAATTTGAAATTATTAATTATTAGTTCTAAATAACCCTGGTTGCTGGTAGCCTTAAAAAATCCTCAACGCATGAAGTTGACAAACTTTCCTTTATATGTTGTAGAGATAATATTATTACTACGTACAAAGTACAAACTCATCATTCGTTGCTTAGCAACGTGAACATTAAGAAACTTTGCGTCTACACAAATTGCAAAACTTACTAAAAGTTTTCGTTTCTAATTATTGTTTTGTGTTAAAATTAAAATAACGTTTGGCATATTTTTCTTCGTAAGTTTTTATGAATAAATATTACATTTTTAAAGAGCGTATAATAAATTCATAAAAATAATTAATTTATTGTAACATAATTGGATTAATGATGATGTAACAATATGTTCATCATTTACATTAAACAATAAAACGTCTACTAATAAATAAAATATTACATAAAATCCGGTTTTTTTATTGGGTTTTGATTTCGCCTTCGTATGAAATAATTTAACGCTACCGTGAAAAAGTGTGTTATTGAATAATATTATTATTAACTAAGGCGAGGAAATTGCAAAATGCCAATTCTTATAATAATTAATTAATAGCACAAGTTACAACGCATACTTCTCCAAGTTACCAACAGAAACCTAGGAAATAGTTTGAGTTACACATTTTTGGGTAGGTATTTAAGGCACTGTTTAATCACCTGACAGGTAGAATAACCGTTAAAAGAACCCTGTTTTTTTAATATATCTATTTTTAGGCACCAATATTATTCCGTTTAAATTTCAACGTACCTCAAATAATTTTTTTAATTTTTCAAAAATATAAGTTTGCAAACACCTGGCTAAGTTTTAGACCCGATTAAGAAGTTTGGCTTTTTTATTTTTCAACTCCTTAAATACTAAATTTCAAGGTATTAAAATTTCAAAATGCCTCAAGAGCTTTTTATTGCGAAAAAAATTTTGCTAATTTAAAAATTTTAGGGTCGGTTAAGCTCCGCTATCCCTCAACCAGATCTGTGTTGTATTCGGATATTACTAAAGACGTGTTGTACAAATTTTAATAGTGCCTTAAATACCTACCCAAAAATGTCTAACAGCTCTCCTCCTAAAAGTGTAGCTATTCCAGTTTGAGAGGCTACTTGTTTTAAATTTTATTATTTGTTAATATCAAGATTTGTTCAGAATAAAGTATAGTATATTGGTTACAACGCCGAGACCACACAAAAGACGTCGTTATATCCGTGTGTTACTATAAGTAATCAAAATTAAATCTATTCGGATATTTATGAAGTCTAATGATTAAAAAATGAAAGAATCGCTTTTTATTAAAATTGAAATGCTTTTTATACGAATATGTTCATATTCAAGGTCACTGATCCCTCAGATTGTAAAATATACTCTCGGGAAATTTCAAACTGTAATTACAAAATTCATTTTATTACTGTTTTTCTTAGCTGCCAGTCAGCATTAAGCTTAACAAAATTTGACGTGCTGCTTAAAAATTTCAAAAAACATTTTTTGACCTAAAAATTGAATAAAATAACGTGATATTCGTCAATATTTCTCTACAGCACGTCACGAGATTTCGAATTATGGGAAGGAAAATCAACGTTTTGAAGTTGTTTCTCTACAAACGTATCTTAAAAATACTGACAAATTGGGCTTGCTCAATAATTTAATTCAAATAAAATTTTTTCTCTATAAAAATTTGTGTAAAAGTTATGCTAATTTCTCGTTTTATCTGATTTTAAATCGTGTTAGACCAAATAAACTAGGCTAAAAGTCATAAGGGAAGAATGGTACATATTTCTAGTTTATTTTGAAGTATTAACATTAAAGCTTGAGTAAGATCTTTCATAGAAATTAGAGATTTCGAAAACGTGTGTAAGCGCATTTTCTACAATCACTGTCACATAACATAGAGAAATGCGGGTGAAAAATGGAACTGCTGATACTAAGTAACATTAAGCACTTCGTAATAAGTTTGTAGAAGACAGCAATAACAAAAGGTTCAAATGCCTCTAAAAATTTTTTTTTTCATGGAGACGACGCGGATTGCAATAAGATCCGTTGCATGGCGCGCTAATTTGATACTCCCCTTTTCTAGGTAAGGTTGTACGTTAACATAGAGGGGAATACTTTTGATATACACTGTATGACTAATTGAATTAAGAGGAATCTTGTGCAAATGACTTTCTTCGATATGAGGTAAAATGTGAAAGATTTACCGATGTTTAAAACCGGGTCAAACAGTTTTATATGTGCTATGCGTACAATAGTAACGATTGCTTAATGTGTTACATAACAGGTGATGTCTATAGGAAGCTGTGCCACAAAGATACCAGAAGCACGTTCTTGGAAATTAAACTATATATCTACGACGTACGTACATAATAATGTGAAAGCGCGAGTATCATGTAGATTTACACATTGCAAATTAAGTTGCGTATCTACGTTTGATCTGAAATTAATCCTTTAAGGCACCGTTCTCTAAACTATTTCGCCTACGGATCTCTCAGAGATTAGCAAATTTGTCGCGGAGCCCCATTAATATAAATTAAGAATATTTTGCCTTAGAATGAAAAAAGGAAATCCTTAACGGATCACTGTCCGTCAAAACCCCTTTTCTTACAAAAGGCAAGAGGTATTAGATTGAAAAAATACTAAGGTCTATGACTCCATAATCCTGTAAAAAATTCAAACTTTTAACTCAATGCAATAAAAAGATAAATGTATTTTTTGACAGCAACTCACTCTGACATAAAACGATACGACATCTGGTGACAGAAATTCAAACCATAAACACATTACATTTTGCATGCTGCTAGTGTTACTATATTTATATGAAAAATGACAGATTCTACATTACATTTGGCCTAAACTCCGCCCATATGTCAAATCTACTTAGGATACTTCCTATTGCCACTATGCATTATGTTTTATTTTCAAATTTTATTCCATTTGATTCTATTTATATTCTTTTTTATTTTTTATTCACATTTTATTATTGTTATTGTTTTGTCGTTGTTTTTACTGTATATTTCGTATATATTTGTATACATATTACTAAGATTTTTAACCTCAAGAGAGAGATATATGCTTTGCAGCGCATCACTAAATAATAATTATTATTATTGACCTTCGAGATTCAGACATGTTCAGAGTGTCTGTAGTTTGACTACTGCTTTTAAAGTACGGACCCTTAAAAATATATTTTCAAGATAATGTTTACTAATCTAATTGGTGTTCCTTTGTATTTTCGCAGTGCACGATGCTTCCGGTCGTTACTCCGGCCAGTTCTTCTTTGGCAACGACTTTTGGCTCGGCTCAAAGAGTTTATGTTACGAGCTGATGAATCCAAACACTAATCGGGTGCTGCCGCCATTTTCTGTCAAATTCAACATGGTCAAACTGGGCATTTACATCGACAAACAGTATACTCCGATGGTGAGACGTCCTTTAAATTTTATCTTGAGATTTAGAAGAGTCAGTGACGAATTATATCAATAATTAATATTACATCAATAATAAATCTAGTTTCCATTACTCTTTTGAAAAGGGTTGGAAGTTAATTATCAAAACAGTAACCGCAAACATTTTCCGGCGCACGTTTTGCTCGTCATTTTAGCATCAGGAACAACAGAATATGTTTAAAACTGTTTTAATATAGTTACTCCTAATGATGTTACATAACATCTTGAATGTTTCCATAACCATTGATACATTCCAAATCTGTTGCTGTTGGATGTCTCCGTCGCGGTCGCAAAATTTCATAGGATGACATGCCAACGTCCTGTCACATACAAATATGTAGCTTTTGTTGTTATGAAACACCCAATGCAATATTGGAAACATATTTTTCCGAACGTCACTGTAGGATTCAAATCCAAAAGTTACACTATCGCGGCAACTGATTTATCATTTACTCCACAGTGACATATTTAAAAAATCAATCTTTAATATAATAAAACATTTATTTCACGTTCTTTGAGAGCTAACTTTTACATTAGGCATCACTGAATATGAACCTTCACTCAACCGAGAGCTACGTCGGTGAATTATATGTTTATATAGAACTTCAAATATTTCTGCCCGCCAGTTATTTATTTTGGATATTTAACAGGAAAGGCGTCCGAACGTTGGTCTGTGCTTACCCGAGTCGTGTACATCTGACGATATCAGATATGTTATTAAAAATGCAGCCGATGAAGCAGTGAAGAAAATCAATGGCACATCCGTAAGCATTCTGAGGGTGCGTTCGGTTCCTGGGGAATACGTACTCACAGAAGATTACAAGTTTCACATTATATGGTAAGTTGTACATACAGTTTTAAAATCATATTTTTAAGGTTCGGTGCTAAAATGGCAAAAACTTAACCCAGATGAAATTCCGTCCGTCCCTCTGTCTAGTCTGTCACAGATCGATAACGGTTTGTTGTAGGAAATTTGGCATGCAAAGCGAGTGATGTGTTGGGCAGATATTCCAGGGCTTGTTTAACTCAAAGAAATGTTGACGTCCTTTACACGGTCAATAAAGGAAATAAAAAAATAATTAAATGTATATATTTGCCATGTGATCTGTTAGAATGAGTGCAATTTGGAAATACTAAAAATATATTTTTTAATTTTTTTACGATTTTTATGCGTTATTTTATATAAATGTACTAAACAAATATACCGAGCTGGGTAGAGTAGTGGTGACAGCACTAGACTCGCATTCGGGAGGTTAGGGTTCGAATCCCGGCGGGGGCAGATGTGGCTGGGACTTTTTCCTACTGCCTCTCGCCGAGAAACGATAATTCCTGTACCGGCCGTCTTGATTGAGGTTTTCCATGGTTTCCCTCAATTAATTCCAGATAAATATCGAGATGGTTCCTTATTTGAGGCCATGGCCGATTACCTATCAAACTCCTAGTTCAAAAATTACCTGCCTTATCCTAATTTCCTATAATTCCTTCATTCGCCCATTGCTATTACGTAAGTTGAAGTTTTAAAAATGTAGAAAAATAACGGGAAGTGTGGTAGATGGAAAGTAGTAATGGTGCGAATGGCGTCTGTTATGACATAAAGTCGAGAAACGGACGTTAAACGCATTATTATTATTACTAAACAAATATAGTATATCACTAATTCAGAGCTTTACTATCATCGGAAAAGATATATTACTGGAAATGCACAGGAAAATCCGTTGGATCACAGAAGTGCCGAACAGATAACCGACGCCAGAATGATTGAAGTATTTAGGACGTTAGAGAAAAACATATACAAGCATTATGTCAAACATTTTCCTCTCACTATTCATCTCCCTTTTATCGTAACGTAATATACAGCCTACGCTATTAAACAAGTACTAGACTTTTAATAAATCGTAAAAGAATAGGTTTAGCAGTTCCTGAGATAATAGCGTATACACGTTATCTCAGATCGACCGCCCGCGTACAGTACAGTGAAATGGCAAAAACAAATTATTCTGAGCAGAAAGATTTTTACACATATTTTTATCCGATCGTTAAATGCTAATGATATATTATCACCCATAAGATAACTGAAATTCATAAGAATATTAACAAACCACGCTTGCTTCCCTACTTTTGATGATAATTAATTTATATCTAATTATAATTAATCAATATTTTATTTCTGCTTAGAGTTGTTTTCTATGACTACTATTCGTAGGTGGTCGATTTGAAACACAACATACACGTCAATTTTAACCTCGTTTTTTGAAGTCAGTTAAAAAATGAACCGATCATTATAATCCGTCATTAATCTTTGATAAATAAATGGTAATAATTATGCTATTATGACAGCGTTTGTTGAACGGTACTGTTTGTTGTCTATATTTTACAATAAACAAATTTAATGATTATGAATTCGAAATGTCAGTGGCCGAGAGAATCAAGACGCGATTAAATACTTATTTAATTACCTAATCAAGTACTTCATGTGTTTTATATTAAATTTGTTGAGTATATAGGATGTCTCTAAAAGGAAAATTTATTTATTAATGTATATATGCAATAATATCATTGCAACATATTTATTGATATCTGTTACGCAAAAAAACAAGTGAAAACTGTTACAGTTGAGAATTGAATTTATTTATTACTTATTTAAATACTTAACGCACAGAAAAATATCTCTATTTTATACAGAATGTTTACGTGGCAAAATTTTTGCAACGAAGAAAAGATTTATTTAAAAAAAATATTCGCGGCTTCGCTCGCGATATGTCAGTTTTTTGGCAGAAGCGCCATGATTATTACATGACACACACTATAAAGTTCGATCAAAATCAGTTCAGTGGTTTGAGCAAGATCAATTTCAAATTTTACATATATAGCTACTAGCTGCGATTCCACAAGCTCGGCACCGACAGTAGTAGAAGAGCCTTCGGCGTCAACGTAATGTAGTCGTTCCTCACGGAGCGCCAACAGTAGGGGAGCAAACAAACATCAATTTAATCAGAATAATTTCGTAGCGCGTACAAAAACTCACCAAAGTTTTATCGAAATCAGATGAATGGTATAGGAATGCATAGACGACGAACAGAATAACAAACAAACTTTCATTTTTATATATAAGCGTCTTGTTATGTCTTAGCCTAGGATGTGAGATGGGAAAAACGGGTCTTTTTAGTGATCTGCATCTTTGCATCTGAATCCCGTATGTGAGCCGGCTCACTGAACCGGTTCAAAAAGAGTCGAGTTCTGAATATGTTACTGCAGTCTGCCACTGAGTTCCCTAGTTCAGTCAATCATATCACGACCTGTATAGAATCAAGAATGCATAGCCAAACATGTGATGCATGAGTCATTTGAGCTGACAGATGCATCAAAGCAAGAACTGATACGTGAGTGTAAAATGTGCTTCTGTGTGTTAAGTGTTTCACTGAGTTATGCGGATCCGTTGATCCGTCGGCTCAAAAAGAAGTGAGTCGGCTCTCACAGATCTTCTGTCGGAGTCGGCTCTTTGAACCGGTTCAGATCTGAGTTACCCAACTCTACTAGGATGTCGAATAGATCGAAGCAGCTTAGAAAATAAGTATACGACTCGACCTTTTTAGCTATATTTTTAGTGTCACAGGTACAATTAGAAGCATGTTTCGTTTTTTGATGAAACCATCAGATGGCCGTGAACAAGTTTAACGAAGACCTGTAGTTTTGCTATCTTCAATGTCTCTGTAACTCGATACGGGCGTGGAAACAAATTATTCCTCCCCAGAACACCAAATAGAAGCTTATATTCCAGGCAATATAAGGTTCTATTTGGTGTTCTGAGGAGGAATAATTTGTTTCCACGCCCGTATGGACTTACAGAGATATTGCAAGCAGCCACTGTTTCTCCAGACATTTGCCATAGTCATTCACGACCGACTGATAGTTTCAAGCTTACCCTAAATTCAACAGAAAACATGCTTCCAATACAATTATTCCTTTAACATTAAAAATACAGCAGAAAAACAAGAGACGTGCGTTAATTTTGGCCAAGACTTTATTTTTAGAGACGGCGTCTTCACATTTTTTGTTAGCACTAAAGACAGAATTTCGTTTTGTTATATATTGGATTTTGGAATTCGTGTGAACAAGGAGTGGCAGGTTTTGGATTAGGCTACACCTTCACTGGATCCGTATTTCTCTCGATCCGATCTGATTATGCGTTTCAATGTCGTTCGCTGTAAGTGCCTACGCTGGTCTCGATCGGGAAGCACTTGCAGTTGTTTTGTAGGAGTATCTAACGAAGATTTTTTGTATTGGTTTCTGCTAGAGATGAACGGTCTTCTTAATAAAAGATGTAAAAAGGCATGGGTGTATCCAGGAACTACCACCGTATAATGTCATACGGTGGTAGTTAGAACTATATTCAACAAGACTCGTCTCTGTCAATTTTCTCCGTCATTATGTGCCGTAGGAAGGAATATTGGACTGGAAATAAGCAATTTGATCGGCCAATCCGTTGGTCCGTTTACGGCTGTTATCATCGGGCATCTACATTATAATCTTGGGGTTCGATTTTCTTCTAAAGTCGTCCGACATCGAATCAGGAGAAGTACGGATTCAATGAAGGTGCAGCCTTGCGGCAAAAAAGACAAATCCGGCTCTACAGATCTGAACGTAAATGTTTACTTTTTAAGACATCCGGTATTACTATAATGTCAACGGCCTTAACAATGTGCATCTTTTTATAGTTGGTTAACAAGATTGAAAGGTTTTGATGTTATGCAATAATATTCTAGTAATGTATAAATCGTATGTTTAATATAATTAAAAATATAAAACCTTGAAATAGATTTACGTGAGGGATATTACATGTCTTAATAACTGGAACACTTTAGAATGTGTTAATAGTTTTTTAAGCACGCGTGCAAAAAGACCTTTAATTTCGTTTTTATTAATTCGTGAAATTATTCCTAAAATTATTAATTAATTTACTTATTTAAAGCCGCCAACTAACAGTGTTATGCGGACCTAGTCGCTCTCCATTTTTCAATTCATTATTTTATATCAATCAATACTGATATATAAAAGAAAGTTACCTGTGCGGCTGCTAAAAACACGAGAATTACTGAACGGATTTGAATTTGGTTTTCCCCATTTGATTGTTTATTTCTTAGGAAAGGTTTAGATGTATATAACTGTCCAGTCCGGCTTCTCTCGGGTGAAAATTGAATTGAATTCGCTATAGTGAACTGACTTGAATACGCTTTTTTATTTAATAGTTTATTTTTATGGATATAGACCCGACTTAACCTGAGTACAAATAGAATAGAGTACAAGTTGACAAGAAAATGTTTTAATTAATTATTAATTCCAGCAAACGGGCGAAGCGACTGGATAACGCATTAAGTCGATTTAATTTACGAAGTGAGAACCAGCAATTAAAGAATTTATTTAGAGGAAATCTTGAGATAAAAAATAAACTTTTTTAAAATAAAAATATCAACCTCCTTCAAAAAAGTCACTAACAAGATGAAAAGATAATGAAATTTTGAGGTCGGTGCCAATTTTATTACTGAAACTTAAAATTAATTGGAACCGACCTCAAAATTTCATTATTATTTTCATCTTTTTAGTGACTTTTTTGAAGGAGGTTGATATTTTTATTTTAAAAAAGTTTGTTTTATTTTTTACTTTTTAGTGGATTTTATTTCGCACATTTTTAAAAACTACTGAACCGATTTAAGTAAAATTTATGTGGGATCACCCTGAAGATGTGCCCTATTAAATAAGAAAAGAATCATCGTAATCGCTTTACAAATGTTGGAGATATGAGGTAGCATACATTAAAGAATATGTTTTTTTGACGTCATTTAAAAACGGATGAACCGATTTTAATAAAAACTATATGGGACCACCTGGGATGTATACCCTTTCAAACAAAAAAATAATTTTCCAAATCGGTTCAGGCGTCTTCGAGTAATCGGGGAACATACATACAAAATAAAAGATTCCGACGAACTGAGAACCTCCTCCTTTTTTTTAGAAGTCGGTTAAAAAAAATAATCTAAACGGGCGAACTCGGATTGTGCTGCTAGTTACCTATATATAATCGTGCAATTTACATAACACACTAATATTATAAAGGAAGAAGTTTGTTTATCAAGGGTAATCTCAAGAAGCACTCAACCCATTTTAAGATTTCTTTTACTGTGTCAAAATCTAGTTTTTCCCGAGTTGGCTAATTTACATATTTTTACGCTAAAGCAAAATGGGGATGAGCACTCAGCGAAAATGTGAAAGACGTTAGAAATCCCCTACGAAATTTTCGAATTAAATTAGTCTACGCTGACTAAACTATAAGAGATAAAGTGAAAAATGGGAAACGTGTTATACCCTTGATTATTTCGTTGTCAAACCAAAAATCTACTGGCCTGAAGCCGGGCCGGAAAGTTAGTTATCAATAAAATAATAATAAAATTATTACTTAGATGTGTCTATCTAGACTGCATTCGTTTTTTTTTAGAATATTTGCTTGTTTTTCAGTATGTTTGTTTTAATTCTACAACTATTGAACCGGTTTGGGTCGCGCTTTCGTCATAGCGAATAGAATAGGTTGCATTATTAATAGATAGATAGGTGGTAGAATATAGATACTCGACAGCTAAGGTCATAGGGCTGAACAATAGCCCAAAAATTGTTATTAATGCGAAGCCACTAGTATTAACTGAAAATTCATTTGAAACTTTTTCTAGTTCTCATATGACATTCTGAATTATTTTTCCCGGGAACAATTATATCTCAATCTTAAGCTACAAACCTCGTTTTTTTTATTTTTAGGGTTTCGTACCTCAAAAGGAAAAACGAAACCCTTATAGGATCACTCGTGTGTCTGTCCGTCCTATACTGTCACAGACAATTTGTTCCGAACTACTGGACCAATTGAGTTGAAATTTGGTACACATATGTAAGTCGGTGACCATAAGACGGACGTGTAACGTAAATAAAAGAATTTTGAACATGAGGATCATTTTTGGGGAAAAAATTAGAAAATTAAAAAAATGCAAATTGTACCGTGTCACATATCAAATGAAAGGGCTTGTAATAAGGGTCTCAAATATATATTTTTATGATTTTAAAATAAACAGTTTTAAAGTTATTTAAAAAAATAGATGAAAATTGACCATTCCCCCCTCTTATCTCCGAAACTACTGGGCCTAAAATTTTGAAAAAAAGTAAGGAATGTCAGGTCTCTGCACCCATAGTTTACAGGAAAACCTAAACGAAAATCTTAAATCTTAAAGTACTCACGGAAAACGGAATAGCACGGAACCCTCTTCTCGCGAGTTCGACTCGCACTTGACCGGTTTTTTATTTAATCCGGTCATCTTTTTTGGTTATATTTAATCATTCACATTGCGAAAGTCAACCTTAACCTGCCACGCTGTGACATTTCTAAAAAATCATAGAAAATTATTATTTATTTAAAAACCGGTCGGTCTCGGATGATGAACAAAATGCAAAAAAAGAAGTTTAAACTAATAATAAATTTTTGTGAAAAAATGCATACCTGACAGATGACCATGATCTGAATTCTGATTATAATGTGGTCAGTGATAGGATCTTAATATTACAGTATGCGTTCGAATTTCAACATCGTGTAAATGTATGTAATTAATAATTAGACACATTATACCAGTTATTACATTTCAATAATCTATATTTGAAATGTGTGAAGGCGGTCAGTGACCTAAAAGTACAATTTCTGCAGCATATACCCCGAATTTGTTGAAATTTATTAGTTTTTAGGGTTCCGTTTTCGAAAGGTCTAAACCAGAGGTTCCCAACCTTTTTTGGACCATCGCCTCTTTAGAAGAAAAAAAATTCCAACGTCCCGTTGTCCATAATAGTTATTTTTATATAACACACCTGTCCGGCTTTGCCCGGGTGTAAATGTAATATATAGGATATAAAAGATGAGAATCATTATCATTAAATTTTCAACGTGTATTGAATTTGCGCGAATTCAATCGCTTTTATTTGTGAATGTTCAAAAATCGAAGAAAAATCTTATTTCCCAAAAAGAAATTTAAAAAATTCTGTTGATCCGATCGCTACCAAACTTCAGAAGATCACCCGCTGGGCTAATCTAAAGATTGTCTGAAAATTTCAGCAAAAATGGTCTACCCGTTTGGAGTCCATAGATTACATATACATCGTCTTTTATCTATATAGATTATTAAAATGTAAAAAGTGGTTATTGTGACATAACGATAATAGCTGGACATATAGTATCGCGAAGTTTTTTGTAGTTATTGATATGTTCTTTAATATTGTAGAACATACTTTTGTTCTATCATCAATAGATAGTTTCCGCAGCGTATGCGACGAAATATGTTTTATGGCATTTTTTTTACACCTTAGGTTACGTTACTAAAGTTTTAGTAAGGATCCCTAATATTTTCTAGCAATAAATATAGCTTATGTTACTCAGGGTGAATATAGCTTTCTAATGGTGAAAGAATTTTTTAAATCGGCACAGTAGTTTTTGAGTTTATGCATTACAAACATACACACACACACACAAAAATACAAATCTTTCCTCTTTATAATATTAGACGTGTAGATTACAAAGAAAAATACAAATCTTTCCTCTTTATAATATTAGTGTAGATTAAAATATTGTTGCATATTATTTGTACCTCGTTTATCTGCTTATTTATCTTTTAAAAATCATAACGCCCCCATGGAAGGCTCCAGCGCTCACTGGCGGGCAGTGCCACCACCGTTAAAAATCTGTACTCTAAATGGAGCCTTATTGTTGTATCAACGTTGTTCGTATGTCCGTTTGTCAGATGCTTGTACACGGAATACGTTAGAAAGTTATAATTTTTTACCGCAGCTGATAAAGTTTGTGTTCTAAGTTCGATCTTCCCTAATGTAAGTTCCACGCACGCCACTGATTATTATTTTATTGTTGCCGCACGTATTGTCAATTACGTAAGTAAATTAACGTAACGAGTTACAAGTCAGTAATGCATCACTTCGTAGTTGCGTCGTAATAATTTGCTACTTACCTAAGCAGTAATTTCTATTAATAATAAATTAATAATGATTACAGCAGCTTTATTAATAATCGTACATAGTAATTTCTATAATCATAATCGGCCAATATTTACAGTTTCAATTTGCAAATTAAGAAAGCATTAAAATATTGCAAAAGTGGTTTTATAAGAAAATCACGCAACAAAAATAAAACCGGAACGATATTTCGTCGTTGCTTAACACATTTTTATCACTGCTAATTGATTTATTTGGTAGCTATTTATTTTATATACCTAGGGTCGAATTTACTAATAGATTATGTAGACTAGAACCTAGGGCGACACAAGAGGCGTTGATAGATTAAGTCGTAAGACGTTATTTGATGTAAAATAATGTTATACTGACGTCTAAAATTTAATAAACCAAACCTTTTTATTAAATGCAAAATTTGTAAATAGGAAATTTTGTCACGTCAATAATAATAAAAATAGTAAAAGTTCGAAAAAAAAGTAATTCCACTCTTATGGATTTGAAACACATGAATATATGACAAAAATGTGGGAAACATTTTTTGTAGATTGGAGTTGTTATCGTCCATGATGTTATATGTTTATGGATCGTGGGTAATTGGACACAAATAAATGAAAATTTTAAGTTTTCTAAATTTGCTACGTTTCGTAAGTTAGTTTCCTACTTCTTCAGGCAAGTTTATAGTTTAGAATCTTTGTCATTCATTTAAAAACAATAATTTAAAAACCCGGGTCGCAGTGCCAAAACCCTGCCGACAATATAGTGTATTTGCTTGTATAGGGCCGTGTGGTTTTATACTTTTATTATGTGAAATTAAGTTTGTTTTTGGGCAAAATAAAAAATTTAACCCCTTAATACACCCCTTAAAATAACATTTTTTTCTTAATTGTAATATTATTATCAATCTAACGTCTACACCAAATTAAATACACCCTTCAATAAATAAGTCACTATCTGCAAACTAGTGTTTTCATAAAATTTGTAAATCCGGTCCTGTCGGGCCGATTTTATTAAAATTGTGGGGAAACTTTTTAATCACTACCAAAGGGTTAAATTTCAATTTTGAAACGATTCGGAGAATTTTTTCGGTATTTTTGGACCCAAAAACTGTTTTCAACCCCTAAAAACTACCCTTAAAATAGCCCGATTAGGCCCATTTTAAATAGGCTTCTTGCGGTGATGGATTTCAACATGTGGCCCAAATTTCGTTGAAATCAATTAACTCTTTCGAAAGTTATCGCGCGTACACATATATATATATATATATATATATATATATATATATATATATATATATATAAATATATATATATATATATATATACATATATATATAAACATGTTTAAAAATGGTGGCAAAGTGTTTAGGAGGTTATGAAACGTCGAGAAATTTTGGTCCGACCCCTAGGTCCCGCCATCCGACCGACGCCAGTAGTGTATGTTGCCTTATGGCAAATACAGTAAAAATAGTAAAAGTTCGAAAAAAAAGTAATTCCACTCTTATGGATTTGAAACACATGAATATATGACAAAAATGTGGGAAACATTTTTTGTAGATTGGAGTTGTTATCGTCCATGATGTTATATGTTTATGGATCGTGGGTAATTGGACACAAATAAATGAAAATTTTAAGTTTTCTAAATTTGCTACGTTTCGTAGGTTAGTTTCCTACTTCTTCAGGCAAGTTTATAGTTTAGAATCTTTGTCATTCATTTAAAAACAATAATTGAAAAATATATAAAAATTAGCAGATTTGTATTACAGCTTCTTTTCTTGCAGAATTTATTTCTATTTAATTTTAATAACTACCTCTGTATTTTGCTCACAAGTTGATACTAATTAATATATTCACTCATATTAGAGAAAAATATGCCATTTTTTTAAATACGGCGGTTAAATTCGAGTTTGTCAAGGGTGGAAAATTTATATTTATTTTCTGAGGTCCAACAAAACAGACTAAACTTTATTTCAGCTTGTCGGCTGACCTAAAAATGTAGTTTTCACATTTACAATTCCGTTCATTAAAAAAATAAAAGTGAGATGTCTTAAAATCAGTTAGGGGCATCAAAATATCCCATCACTGGTTATTTCTGGCATTACCGTCATTCGTCTATTCTCCATAACCCAGAATCTAATTCAAAAACTAATAAAAGTATTAATAGGATTTTTAATAATTTATCAGTAAAATAAATTTAAAAAAGCACTTTGCCCGGGTAATCATGGCCTAAAAACATAAAACAATTACAACTAAAACTAATCTGAATAATTTTCTTTCAGTTCTGTAGGAATTCTGGCAATTGTTTTGATCATAGCAGCAACGGCTTACGAGATGTATTTGAATCACGTCGGGTGTCCAAGTAGGAACGTCGAGAAACGCACCGCCGAAGACGCCGAGAACGCTTGTAATAACAACACGTTGCCGTCGGCTATGAAACCTCACCCGCCCCAGATTATCAGCATCGTGAATGCAGGAGGCGGCGGTACCAACGGAGTCAAGGGTGTTTACAAGCACGCGATTAGCGCCCCGCCCAGGCCGCAGGATATGGACGTCCATAAACACAGTGACAATCACGTTAAAAGTAAGAGCTTTAAATTAATTATTCTTCCTGTATTACAACTATACAAGAGATTATTCGTTTCTAAAGCTGTAATCCGCAACTGCAAGACCACAGCGATGAAACGTATTTTCGAGACCTGCGTTATATTGTGTTGTACGGAACTTTTTACGACTGATTTTTTGTTATTCGTTATGTTGCAGATTTGATGTCCCAGCTGCTGTTATCATTCTCAGCCCTGACGAACGGCAGTAAAATCCTGGACGTAAGTCGTCCTGCTGACGAGTCGCTGTCCTGCTTGCACGGCATGCGTTTCTTCTCCCTCGCCTGGGTCATCATGGTACACACCTACCTGCAGGTCTTCTCCATAGCCGAGAATAAAGTGCTCAGAAAAGTCACAGAAAGAAACTTTCTTTTCCAGACGGTTTCCAATGCCACATTTTCTGTCGATTCGTTCTTCTTTATCAGGTAAACAGTCGAAAAAGTAATGACTAGAAATTGGATAATCGTGTCCTTAACCAATTATTGATGGTAAGCGAATAAGATTTTTGAAGTGAAATTTCTTGAAGTTCGATCGGATATGGGAAAAGCGTGACGGAAGCAAGGAGAAAACAAACTGCTATATTAGTTATGTCGCCGATGTCAAGTGGTACTAAAAATAATTGGAAAGGTGTTTCCTCTGTTCCCATAAATTATTTTAGATGGTCCTTACTTAAGGATTTGCATTGTTTATAGTGTATGTGAACGAAAGAGGATATGAGCGGGAGAGTTTCGCTACTTAAAACATACTTTTTTATTTTAATGACATATTTTGACATTAAAAAAAACAATATCTTCATACTAAATTACATAGAGTATGTGTAAACTCAAAGTTTTGACAACAATTTATTATCTGTTTGCAGCGGTTTATTGGTAACAATTCTCTATTACCGGACTGTGGCCAAAAGTAATCCATCTACATCATCAACATCGACGCAGGCAACGCATCAAGAACCCGTCGCGGCGCTGAAAACTAGCAGTCTCAAGTTTGTCACTTTACTAACCTACCGATTCATCAGGCTGACCCCAGCCTATTTATTTGTACTCGGCATGAATGAAATTGTTCTCAGATGGGCCCACAACAATTCAGTGTTCGAGCCACCAATGTGGGATCACGTCAACTGCGCCAAATTCTGGTGGCGCAATGCACTTTATATTAACAGTTTGTTTTCGAAAAAGGAGATGTGCATGCTATGGTCATGGTACATGTCCAATGACACACAATTCTACGTCATCGGCATTATTATTCTACTTGTAAGCGTCAGGTGAGATAATAACTTTTGAAAATTGTCATCGAAATGATGGAAATATTGTAACATTGAGTATTTCCAATTAATAATTTGTTGGTGATTGGATTAGAAATTTTCTTTGAAAGTGGAAGAAAAAAAAATTATGCTTTCCAATTATTTTGCAGACACTTCAGATTCGCAGCGGTACTTTTAGGAGTGTTCCTGGTCAGTTCATGGATAACCACATTCTCAGTAGCGTACCATTATAACTACCACGCGAGGATTGAGGAACCTTTTGCACTGTTCGACCAATTATATGACAAACCATGGTCCAGAATTGGTCCTTATCTGGTGGGAATGAGCACTGGTTGGTTACTTTTCAAACTGGACTGTAAACTCGTAATGCCCAAATCCGCAGTGATTTGTGGGTGGATTCTCTCAGTGGGCTGCTTGTTCAGCTTGGTTTATGGTCTTGGAAAGGATGGATTAAACGTGCCAACGTCGTCTATTTACGTGAGTCTACGATCTTCTTATTTTTATTTACATGCTTTAATCCTCAAAAAATGAGTACAGCTTGGTGTAACTGGTATCGTTCAGACTGTCATGGATTCGAATCCCACCCCCGCTCATGGATGTTTTATGATGTTATTTACCTTGATGTAATTTAGTGATGACCTTATGACATATAAGGTCATTACTATCTAATCATTACATTGCATGTCTATTATCTACAATAAATAAATAATCCTCAAAATAACGTTCAAAATGTCTGATCATACATAAAGCATAGTTTATTTCTTTCTCGGGTCTTAGTTTTGGAAAGAAAGTACATTTGAAAATTTTTTGCAAACAAGATAGTGAAACAATCACACTTGAGGACTGGTTCAATATCCTATTTTGCAAAAGAAGTGTCAACAACTAGATTGTAGCTGACAGGAAAGAATGGTCATTTCTTGCCATTGCTTTCCAAAATATCTTCATATCTCTGAAATAACTGATGTTTCAAAGTATTTATTTCTGATTTCAATTGTAGGTTTCCTTGGGTCACACAGCATGGGGTCTTGGTCTAGCGTGGATTACTGTAGCCTGCTGTACAGGATATGGAGGGATCATCAACCATTTTCTGTCATTCAGAGGCCTGTTACCTCTTAGTAGACTCACGTTTTGCGCCTACTTGGTGCATCCAATGATAATGTGCATGACGAGCTATCAAATGGATGGCCCTGTTCATCTACATAACGGATTAACGGTAAGTTCATTCATCCTTCTCAATTGGAACCCTTTTACGTTCATTTTTACGAGATTTTTACGAGTTTTAAAACTTTATGGGTTTAGAAATATATCTGCGCGAACAATATGCGTTTGTTATGACAAAGAATCCGTGGGATATATCGTTTAAATACAATCGAAGCAACCATTTGTTTTTACTCGATTCTAATAGAATACGTTTTCAGTCTAGCATCCCAAAAATACAGGCTGTTTGACTTTTTAAAAAAATGTATAGATCGCTCAAGTGGCGTTCCATTTTAGATGGTTAGAAAAGACAAAAAATTATTTAATATTAGCTTTTCAATTCATTCATCTCTCGAAGAGTTGCGAAACCTGTAGTGTAAAGATACTGAATATTAAAAATAAGTACATCTAACCACTTGACACTTTTTCCTCGATGCATGTTTCGCTAAAAATCACTATCACCAGGAAGTGATTATAACTGACGTAATGAAAACTCATGTAGCACGTATATAAAAAAGCAAGCGGTAGTATTGGCTTACGAAATTGCTATTTTTAAGGTAAACAACAGATTTGACTATATATTTTGATTACTTTCAGATGATTATCTACTTTGGCAACTGTATAGCATCCTATTTGATGTCGTTTGCGGTGTCACTTGCCTTTGAAGCGCCAGTGGTGAGGCTACTCAAAATCCTGATGACTGGACGACGGAAAGAAGATTAAATTGTAAACACAGTTAAATAAAAAGACTTTCTTTAAATGTGTGTTCGTTTGGTAAAACTTAGTTCAAACCAAATCCCAATTAAATCAGCTAAAAATTTGAATCTTAGTACAGTTTTAATTTGCTGATTATTTTGATGAATGTAGTCTTGGTTGACGCTCGATCATTCGAAAACGATCTCAGTCGATTTTTCCCTACATACAGGGTGTTTACTTGTGAAAAAAGATATCACTAACCGATATCTAAGTGTTTATAACAAGTATAAGCAATAATAATAAACGAACTATAAAATTGAAATACTTTAAGATGTTACATATTCTAAAAATATAGTTTTATTAGGTAATTCATGTTATGAATACTTATGCATTTTATTTAATTAGAAATATACTGTGTTTAACACGGGAAATATAGTAATTGTCGCCTAATATCTCTTTTGCTGGGTTCTGTATCAGTTTGCCTACCGTGATTTTGTCCTCGATATATTTTCTTTATATGGGCAATGGGTTGCGTTCACCTCACTTTATAATAAAAATACCAGTATATATGCTTACTGTATTTTACGTACGTTAATAATATGATAGGAGTATTAGCGCTTCGTTTATTATTGTTACCAAAAAAATATTGAGACACAGTGTTTCATTTTTCATGGACTGTACATATTTCTGCACCCTCAGGGAGTCCAATATACCATTAAAATAATTATAGATACTATTGTTGGTATTATAATTGTTTAGATACAATATTATATTACAATAGATTTGTCTTTTTTATAGCACTTTGTTGTTTTTTAATGTTGTAAATAGTATGTATTTAGTAATAATATAGATATTATAATTTTAACTGTATAGAAAAAATTGTTACTTATAAATAAATAAAAAATAGCTTTATTTTATAGACTTTTATTCTACCATAATTGTTACTATTGATTATCATACAATTTTAAAAATCAATCAAATGTCACGGCGATCTGGACCAATGAAATTAATTAAAACTCTGTTCTTCGCGACGTTTCGTTTTTATTTAGAACCTTCATCAGGCTTTTAGTATGAACGCGAGTATGTCATTAGTAGCTACAAAATCTTCTACACATCATTAATAAATTAAAAATTAGTGGAGAATAAATAAAACGAATATAATAAATACTTTTATTATTAAAAAACAAAAAACCTCGTATTTACAAGAAACGTCGAGAATAAGAAAAGATTAGAGTTTTTGTTCTTTTCATTGGTCCAAATTATTTGTTTGATAATTAATTATTATTATTATAAGAAATTCAATGTGTGTTTCTTTAAGTTTAATGCAGACTGCTTCCAGGTCTCGTTTTCAAATATAATAATAATAATTCATTTAATGTCCATTTTTCGACTTTATGTCATAACAGACGCCATCTACCACTTTCCGTTATTTTCTATGTTCTTAAAACGTCAACTTAATTAATAGCAATGGACGAATGAAGTACCTAATTATAGGAAATTAGGTAGGCAATTTTTGTGCTAGGAGTTTGATAGGTCGGCCGTGGCCTCGAATAAGGAATCATCTCGATATTTATCTGGAATTAATTGAGGGAAGCCTTGGAAAACCTCAACAAGATGACCGGTACAGGAATTATCGTTTTTCGGCGAGAGGCAGTAGGAAAAAGTCCCAACCACATCTACCTCCGTCGGAATTCGAACTCGGTACCTCCCGAATGCGAGTCTTATGCTCTCACCACTACTCTACCCATCTCGGTACATATAAAAACAACGGCTTCGCTACACGTTCGGCTAATAATTGTCAAGCCCTAGAAAAATGTACGTATATTAAAACCATGGAGAAATTCAATAAACAATCTAATCTGCCAGGGCTATTTGACAGTTCATTAATGTACCACATGTCAATTTGTTCAAAGCTTTTATACTTTAGCTTCAGTAGAAGTTTTTAAACCCATACCGTGGCTTTATTTAATGGCATCGACAGCCGGCAGCGCGGCATCGGCTGGAGCTTCGACCACAGAAGGCGGTCACGTCGGTTGGCCGGAAGTACTGCCGCCCGAGCCGTCTAATTGGCCAGAATGGAACGACGCCGACATATCAGCCGAAAAATGGGATCTGCCAAAAGCTAAACCTAAGGTTAGAACTCAATCAAAATTTAATTATGATGAAAAACTGTCTATTAATAACATTGGTTGGTTTTCTATAAGAACTGAAGACCGGATATTTCGAATGAACATTGCCGAACTTTTCAATTATTAAAATAGATCAAGTTGTCTCGAGAGGTTATTCAAAATGATTCGAATGCTTTTTATACGTTATAATGCAATCTTACTTATTAAAACACTGCATGCAATTATTTCTCTCAGATTGCATTTGACAGTATTTCATATATCTGTTCTATGAAACACTGCATGCAGTGACTCTCATAATCGAAATTTCATTCACTAAAATTATCATATCGAATGCATAGACAAAATAGTTTCCACTCGCATCCTATCCATTTAAAATTGCACACTACTGAAGACGATTACTTACAGCTTTTGCTCTCGGTTTCGATTGTCATAGAGTAGACTATGATAATCGAAACCGAGAGCAAAATTTATTTGAGAGTTGAAACACTCATTCATTTACACATAGCACTTATTATTGTGATACATCAGATGAAGGAATCATTTCGAATGAATCATTCGAATAGCAACCTTTCGATTATCAAAATCATACGATTATTCTCAAGACTAATACAAACAGAATGAACTCAGCTGTTAAGCGTTTTTTAAAACCGATTCACTCTTTGTGTTTTGATTGTATAAGCGAATGTCCTCAAAGTTACTTTCGTCCAATCTTAATACTGTCGATTATAGACGCTCGACAACTTAGCTAGTTAGCATCTGTTCATATTTGGAACAAGTTCTGGTCGAAGTTTGGTCGCATGAAAGTCGATTTCAGTTAGAAATTCGCATGTGGTGGTTTTGACGGAAAGCTTAACCTTTCAAAAATAAGATTGTAATATAAATAGAGAATTATTTAGAACAGTTCTTCGGTTTGGAGAGTTTTATCAATCAGTTTTGTTTCATTAAAATAAAATATATTTTTTAAGAAAGAAAAACCTAAATCAGGGTCTTCAACAAGTATTGGTGATGAGTTTCGACAGTTCGAAGATCCGGAACCAGTTCTGTTGCCTGCTAGCATATATCCGTCCTCGACAGGATGGAAAAGGCCCGAAGAAATATTTACGGACAAGGTGCAAAGAATATTTTATTTTACAAGTTGTAATTTAAATTTCAAAATTTACCATCACAGTTATCGATTCTTTTATTTTTTTTATAATAAATACCAGGACACAAATATTATTTTGATGTATCTATCAGAGTCTGGCAATTAATTTAGCCAGTTAATTGGACGGATAGCCCGTTAGTTAAACACCGGTCTTATTCCTGAAGAAAGCTTAGCCAAACCGTGAACGTAACATTTAACAAAAAAGCTGGGCAATGCTTAGCCGCCTGGTTAAACGAAATTATTAGGTTGTGAGAATGACCATGAGTTTGGTGGACTAAATTTAATCTCTTAGTCGAAGAAAATATAATTGATAATTATGGCCAGGCCCGCCGTGTGAGAAAATTGACTAAAAATAAAGCAGTAAGAATAAGTAAATACTAGCGGTACCTGTGCGAATAATTCGCACTAAAATTCGTTTCTAATTTCTCACACTCTTTATAACTTTCTTCTTTTTGTTGAATTACATTACGAAGCTCAGTTACGGTTCAAGAAAATATTTTTTTAAAACTGTTATATAGAGGCGCAAGTATCGAAAACGTTGAGCTGAAGCGCTGCCATACGAAAAGTATTTATACGTGAATTTTGATTAAAAATTACACAAAAAAAATTTACCGACCGTCAATCATGTTGACGTTGTTTCAAAATCAAAGCCGTCTGATGGCAGCATTGCTGTATTGTGTCTTAATGTATATCTATATATATAATTTTAATAATTAATAAATTTACAAAAACAAAAGCAATAATAAATTTTTTAGTTATTGATGTCGGTAGAGTAGGGGAGACCGGGGTTGGTTGACCATAGGGGCAGGTTGACTAACTAACATAATGTCGGAAAATATAAAGTGTATATTCGTGCAATTTCGGCCACATTCGCGGACGGCGACTGCGCACATCTCACCGTTCGGTTTGGTAATTCGTACTTGTCGTTCGAAGGTTATAAGAGGTAGTTGTGTTTTCGTTCCGGTAAGTAAATATTTTGATCTTTACTTATTTTGTTCTCCTGCTTCTCAAACTTGCATGAATTTAAATCGGCCTGGATATCTTCAAGGTTTAGTCTTTGCTTTGTGAGGTTACGGGTAGTTTTTCCCGTTGAGTAAGTTCAACTAAAAATTACATCGGTTTAAAATCAAAATGGACGTATGGGGCTGGTTGACTAACACTGAACAGGGGTTGGTTGACACACTCTGATCTGTGTGTCAACCAACCCCAATGAATTTTTATATCGGTTTTAATTATATTTTTATCTTCAGAGCAATGAGGAAGTACAAACGGAAAACCGAAAGGGGTCAAATTCCCAAAGAAATCATGGACTCTGCATCAACCTCACACTCCAACTAAAAATTTAACGACGCAACAGTTAGACACTTCACCTAAACCTTCCACTTCTAAGGTATTAAAAGCAACGCCGGAAGAGATAAGGCCTTTCCCAAAAGCGGCACCACGACAAAATTTAAGAAAGAATTCGCGCAAGCGTACGAGCATAATTTGTACAGACACTCCGGAAAAGGCTAGGCTCCTGGAACAAAAATTGTTAGTTGTACGAAAGAAGGCGGCACAGAAAGTAAAAGGAAGTGGAATGGAAATATGCAAGGACAGTGGAAAAAAAGACAGCTACAAACATAAAAGAGGAAGAAAGAAGATGCGAAAAACACAGTCAGATGATGATGTCTCTTCAGACGAAGCTGAAGATGTTCCGTGTCTTGTCTGCATGGAATCTTAGTCTAAAAGCCTTCCCGGAGACGACTGGATTCAGTGCATTAAATGCAAGATTTGGGCCCACACCAGATACTCTACCGGAGATCTATTGTTTTACAATTGTATTAATTGTAATTCCGACGACGAGACTGATGACTAACCAACTATTATAAAACATATTTTTGAGAATTTTTTTTCGTTTTAAGAGAATATACGTTTGTTTATTTTGTTTTAAGAGAATACTTATACGTTTGTTTTTCAGCAATATATTTGTATCTGCACATATTTGTATTATTTTTTAACGATTTTTCCGAAAAGTCAACCAACCCCATACCATGTGTCAACCTACCCCGGATACGGGGCTGGTTGACTCAGTTTCAGTGTGTTCGAAAAATGTCAGATAACAAGTAAATGAATAGATTTTAGAAAAATTTAAAAGTAAACTTCATTAGCTAACAGTATGATAAGTAACACAGCCCTAAGTTTGCGTCGATAAATCTAATACCTACTTATTGAAAAATACAAATCGGAAAAATTGGCCAACCATCCCCGGTCTCCCCTAAGCAATTATCTATAAAATGATACAAAATTTATGTGGAGCAATTGTGTGGTTTTTTCGAAAAAGGGAGGCAAACATCTTAACCTTAGCGTATTAATATATATGATATGATGATGCTTTTTACACGCATTTTTTTGTACTTCAAAATCATTTTTTTAACCAAACCGTATTTCGTTGAAATCAGTTTTTATTAAAAAAAAAATTTAAACAGCATAACGGCTTTTGATTAAGTCGTATCTAAACAGATGGCGTTAACAGGCTAGCCGGCCAATTAGTTGGCTAATTTAAATATTAGGCTGCGATGCATCTGTTTGTGCCAACTCACACACACATACACAAATTTGTGTGCATACTCGACAGCGGAAAATCTAATGAGGGGTCCACCATCAATAAATTTTTATAACACTGTGCACTGTACAGGTACTGAAAATGTACGACGAGCACAAAATTCTGGCAGACCTGGTGAACCCAAATATACATTTGAATGAAAGCGAATGGATGCGCGATTTAATGAGCTCAATCAGTACCCTGCAGTATATTGGATACACGCATGGCTTCACGATCGAGGGCGAATCTCCAACATATTGTCCCAATACGGTAGCGTGGCAGCCCTGGCATCATGTATACTCAATGTGTAAAGCTGGCAAAGGACAAGTCCACAAACCTCAAATTAACACACTGGGTAAATTCATACTTTGACGTTCTTGTCTGTGAGGCAAAACCGCTTATGTCAAATTAAAAAATACTAGCGGTATCTGTGCGAATAATTCGTACTAAAATTCGTTTCTAATTTCTCACACTCTTTATAACTTTCTTCTTTTTGTTGTATTACATTACGAAGCTCAGTGACGGTTCAAAAAAATATTTTTCTAAAACTGTAATATAGAGGCGCACGTATCGAAAACGTTGAAACGAAGCGTTCCCATACGAAAAGTATTTATACGTGAATTTTGATTAAAAATTAAACAAAAAAAATTTACCGACCGTCAATCATGTTTCGTTGTTTCAAAGTTAGAACCGTCAGATGGCAGCATTGCTGCATATACTGAATAAATATATAATTGTTATAATTAATAATTTTGCAAAAACAAAAGCAAGAATAGATTTTTTAGTTGTTGATGTCGGTAGAGCAAGCAATTATCTATAAAATGATATCAAATTTATGTGGAGCAGTTGTGTGGTTTTTTCGAAAAAGGGAGGCAAACATCTTAACCTTAGCGTATTAATATATATGATGTTTTCCAAACTATTTTATGTAAAGCTAACCTTTAAGGCCCCTTCACACGGTGCTGGATTTCGTGCTTGCTCACTTGCTAGGTTCGGTTGCAGGCTGCCATGAATGGTATCCTGCTTGGTGGTTGGTAGGGAACCCTGCTAGTTCACTTCGCACGAAGTTTGCTCGTTTGCTCGCTGTTTTGCTAGGTTGACAGTTATATTTAAAGAAAACGGCGATATTGATATTTAGTATATCTATAAATCTTTATTTTCAAAAAAAATTTTATTTTCAATATAACTCAACGTAATATAATTATTTTTACAAGGTAATAGATTTTAAAAGTAACAGTACCTATATTTATATATAAAAAATCAGAAAAACGATTAACCCTGCAGGCCATCCCTGGAACTTAGTTTTCGAGATATCAAATTTTGAAAGTCTATTTTTCTAATAAATGGCAAATAAACAATTATTTACAATTTCTTGGTCCTAATTAGCATCATTTTTGTAAAATTAATATTACATTAACCCGCCAAAACGCAATATAAAACCCCCCAAAACGCAATATAAAACCTCCAAAACGCAATATAAAACTCCCAAAACGCAATATAACCACCCAAAACGCAATATAACCACCCAAAATGAGTACCACTTGAATTGATATTATGGGTTTTCGTATGCCGTACCAAACTACATTTATGACGAAACATACAAAAGTTGATATTTGCGAGACTTTTGTCACCACTAACTACTAAAACAAGAAAATAATTTATTTTTATTATATAAAAGAAAATTGGAAAATAATGTAAATAAATATCATGTAAAAAACGAAACAGCACGAAAAAAAGCAAAAATCACACATCGCCGATCTTGGGATTCGAACTCTGTACACCCTACTACCCTAGGTATGAAACAATGTACGCGGGCTAAACCAGGCGTCCATCCGTATTACCACGCAGACTAGCTTATTATAGTATACCATGTATCGCCAAGTGTTCAAACTAGCAGGCAGCGCTGCATGAAAAAATAGCACCGGACCTATCACCAAAATATAGCAAGCTAGCGAGCAGCGGAGCAATCAGTGACGTCACTTCCAGCAGCGTAGCATGCAAGACGGCCATCAGGACTCCGAGCAAGTGAGCAAGCACGAAATCCAGCACCGTGTGAAGGGGCCTTTATTCATAGTTTTGCAGGCGTCAATGTCATTTTTGACAGTCACGTTTTTTACATGATCTTAGCGAAATTTGGCAGTTCTATAAGTTATCTCTGACATCTGGCAGCAGTGATGTAAAGCTACCGGTTATTTATGATAGTAACTATTTTGATCAGATAATTGACCGTTTAACCGGCTATTTATAAAACAAAATGACGATTTCCGGTTTCTGCTCCTCATAACAAAAAAAAAAAACAATACAACTGTTTTTACAGTAGAACTGAAAAAATAATTAAATAATGAATTTGTATTTATGTCAATATTGGTTATATAAATCACCGCGGTTATTTAACCGGCAATTTAATCTTTTACATCACTATCTAGTAGCTATTTGCATTGACCAAAGTGTCGTGTTATTACTACAGTCGGATGTTAAATTTCAGGGATAATTTTCCCGTGACTTCTGTCGCGTCAATCTTATCTTTACCGATCGTAATCCGATAAAAAACAGATCACACTTGAAGTTGATGTGCCGACAGATAGAGTACGAAGTTTAATAAAAATCGATGCTGTCGCTGACGCTGACGCTGCGCTGGTACAAACAGACGAAAATTCTGGCCACACGTTCTCCCGAAAAAATTATGTTATAGATTATAGTCAGGCTCATCTTCCCGCATAAAGTGGGATGTTGTTCATTTCTTTGAATAACTGAAATTTCTGTAACAGAGGCCTCATATATCCTGAAGTGTCACGAGGGACTCGTGACACCTCAGGATATATGAGGCCTCTTTTACAGAAATTTAAGACTGTTCTTTATAGAGTATCAATAGAGGTTTCGTTAAGTACTCTTGTATAAATTAGTTTTGATTACGGTGTTGCTAATGACGATTTAAAAAATCTGTATATAAATAAGTGCCTATACAGATTTTTTTCCGTTACATAATTTCCGGTACGAAATTATTGTTAATGATTTGATGTGCGTTTCGCTTACCTGTTGACCAATTCGACTTAACTGCTTAACTAGTTGCCGGCTACAAAGACGAAGTTTAAATTTTTCCGATGTTGCAACGAATAGTATATTTGGCACAGATAGATACAAACGTGTTGCAAGGTCGTGGCTAGGGTCATCGGCGTCCACGGCAAGGTTCTGATTTGGCACCCTCGAAAATTCTTTGTTTGATACCCAATACTATAAACCGCATCCTTGTTGCTTGGCTCTAGCTATAGTGCTGAACCCAAATTCAAAACGGTTAAGTTAAAACGGGGAACTACTTGCTTTCCTCAAATAACTAATTTTGCCAAACTGGTATGCGAATTAAAATTAATAATTTGAATTTACAATATTATTTATATAATTGTGCTAACAACCTATAAAACCTAATACGTGTGTGGCAAATCTACTGATAAATTTCTACGCACTGTACTTTGAAGATAGCACGAAATTTCTGTCGAAACGTTGAAATTACATGCAAATATATTGAGCTGATATCTTCCTTATTTACATCATAAAACCGTAACATTCCATTCACATTGTACTTGATAATAATTAATTTATATTTGATTTTAATACAGCTGAATTATGTGCAGTAGTTACGAACAATAAAAAATAAATAAATCTTTTAATAGGTAATTATATTTCATTTCTCTAACCCCTGGCTGCTATATAATCACATTTTTTCATAAATAAAAATTAACTTTTTTTTCTTCTTTGTCCTTGGTAATTAATATAAAAATGATTTGTCGGGAAAAAAGACTTTTTAAGTAAACACTTATTTGTTATTTATAGCGACGTTTCGTTCCTTGCCTGGAACTTTTTCAAGCTTTATAACTATTAAATGTTTAGATCAAGTAGATATAAAAGTTAAAATACACATGTAAATATAAATTTGAGTTAAA
The DNA here is from genome assembly GCA_034508555.1 of Venustoraphidia nigricollis. Taxonomy (NCBI): domain Eukaryota; kingdom Metazoa; phylum Arthropoda; class Insecta; order Raphidioptera; family Raphidiidae; genus Venustoraphidia; species Venustoraphidia nigricollis. The sequence continues at coordinate 313,717 of JAVRKA010000006.1, forward strand.
CAATTGTTCATACAATTTTTTTTATAATAATTCCGTTTTTAAAAAAAAATATTTTTACGGTTAAAAAAAACGGAATTATTATAAAAAAATTTTAATGAAAAATTGTTTAACTCAAATTTATATTTACATGTAGTTATAAAGCTTGAAAAAGTTCCAAGCAAGAAACGAAACGTCGCTATAAATAACAAATAAGTGTTTACTTAAAAAGTCCTTTTTCCCGACAAATCATTTTTATAATAAAAATTAACATTTCTGCCTAGGCAAATATGTGGTTCGTGTGTTTTACATGGGTGTTTGGCGAAAGATAACAGTCGACGATCGACTTCCGGTCGATTCAAAAGATCAAGTCCTGTTGCCGGGTACATCGACAGAGCATGTCGTTGAAATGTGGCCGTATTTACTAGTCAAGGCTCTTCTCAAGGTCGCCGCATTGACTTGGACGGCAGACAGGGAGATTGTAGATTACAGTACAGTTACCTGCCTGACCGGCTGGATATTTCAAAATGTCGATATTGCAGGTTACAGACTGTACATTTTTTTGGAAATATTTCATTTCTTGATATACTTTTGTTAGTTTATTTAGTAGATACATGTATCGGCACTCGCGATCGAAGTAAAACTCCTTATATACATGTTTTTATTATTTAAATAAAAACATACCTACTAATTTTATCACTACCTATTATGAACAAAAAAAAAAAAAAACAACTTAAAGACACCAAAATTTACGTCATGACCCACGGGGGAAACGCACCCTCGTCTGTACTTTATTAGCATGACGCTCTAACTGAGATAAACTGCCAGTTGATTGACAATCCGTACCCCTCATAGAAAGTAGTACTTCACTCATTTGTCAATGCATTTGCGTTACTCTCTTAATTTTCGTTTGATCTATTCTATTCCGCATAAGAAGTTTAATTTTAAAACATCGATACAAATCTCAAATTCGTATATATTGAAATACATGCAAAACGGGGTTGTATATGGAAAACACTGTGACACAAACAAAACTGAATCCCATCGCTTTTTTCAGGGTTAGATGAAAATGATATTTGGGATATGTGTGTTGCTTACTCAAGCCATTATACTTGGCCTGAGGATCCTTCAATCGAAGACAATTTGTCTAAAATCGATAAAGGTTCGAAAAAATCGGATAAAACCGATAAATCTGGAAAGAAGTCAACAGCAGTGCACAATCTAATCCCCACTTATTTATTTGGTATATGTGAAGACCTGACGTAAGTAATAAAATTTTTGTTATTTCATATTAATTTGAAAATTAAGTATTTTTCAAACATTTTTTTAATATTTTATTTAGATCAGTTCCAAGTGACCTGGTTTTAAATGTTACACCATGCTTCAGCCATTCCTTTTTGATTGAACAAACCAGAGATATTCCCATTGAAAATCCAGGAGAACCAAAAAGTTTGTTTCTTTTATTATTATTTTAAGCGTTGTCGGGTTTAGTACCAATTCATATTTTCGTTTATCATTCTATAACAAACATATTGAAAAAATTTAATTGGTAATTTTACCAGCTTTGGATTTGGGAACTTGGGGTTTGCAACATCGACACAGAGAGAATAGATCACGCATACAGACCAGAAAACATGTTCAATGGACGGTAAACGGCAGTGGTAACTGTCTTTTCACGTCTTCTGCTAATCAAACTCGAACCGATGGTTCATCGAAAACAACCAGTTATGTACTTGGAAGGAGACGGAGTTTGGCAGCCGTTTAGTTCCATTTAATTCCTACAAACAGAGTATGCGTAGTCTATTCTCTAATCGGTGAAAATGCCAGATACAAAACGGCACCCCTATACTCTCGGCTATTCCAAATCCCAGCTTGTTTTAGAATACACAATTTTTTGGGTACCGTACATTCGATGAAAAAACGGAAGCCTTATAGAAGATAAGATAAATATTTATTCATTAAATGCCAAGAATTGGCGTAGAAGTCATACAAAGTACAAAAAAAAATACATAACATTACATATCAAATAATGCTAATATCAAAGTAATCTTTAATTGAGTAAGGACATTTAAGTAACAAAATATTTTTAAGTTCACTTCTCAATTTTCTTGCTTGCATATTTTTTAGTCTGTACGACAAATGATTATAGAAATAAATACTTTGTATAACACAATTTTTCTTAATTAATGTTAATTTTGTTCTTGGTGGACGCAAATGATCTACAGATTGACCTCTGATATTAAAATTGTGATCCATTTCGTATTTACGGAAGAAATTATAATTTTCTTTTACAAACATAACAGACTCCAAAATATATATACTGGGCAAAGTGAGAATGCTATTATTAATGAAATAGTTTCTACAAGAATCGCGAGATTTAAGACCAAACATAGTTCTAAGACACAATTTTTGTATTACAAATAGTTTAGAGACTTCGTTACTATTGCCCCAAAAAACAATTCCATATGTTAATCTAGCAAAAATAAAGGCATAATATGCACTTAGGCACGCCTCCTGGTTGACATCACTGTTAATTGTTCTCAGAGCGTATATAAAGCTTAATAATTTGTTCGAAAGATACTCAATGTGTGCTTTCCAGTCCAAGTTACAATCCAACACAATTCCCAAAAACTTTGTATTATACACAGAAGTAACCATTTCAGAATTTACACTGATGTTAATGATATTTTTATTTGAGGGACTAAATTTAACCATTTCAGTTTTATTATAACGTTTAGTTTCATGTTATTGTCGCTGTCTGTTTGTCTGTCCGTCTCTCACAGCTTATTTTTTCCGAATCTACAGAATGGAAATTTGGTACATATATAGAGTTTAGATGACCTAATTACAGGACGTATAGCATAAAAAGGCGAATTCCGACTTTAGGGGTTAATTAGTGTATTTGCCATATGGCAACATACACTATTGGCGTCGGTCGGATGGCGGGACCTAGGGGTCGGACCAAAATTTCTCGACGTGTCATAACCTCCTAAACACTTTGGCACCATTTTTAAAAATGTTTATATATATATATATATATATATATATATATATATATATATATATATATATATATTTATATATATATATACGTGCGGGCAATAACTTTCGAAAGAGTTAATTGATTTTAACGAAATTTGGCCCACGTGTTGAAATCCATCACCGCAAGAAGCCTATTTAAAATGGGCCTAATCGGGCCATTTTAAGGGTAGTTTTTAGGCGTTGAAAAATGTTTTTGGGCCCCAAAATACCGAAAAAATTCTCCGAATCGTTTCAGAATTGAAATTTAACCCTCTGGTAGTAATTAAAAAGTGTCCATAAAATTTTAATAAAATCGGCCCGACAGGACCGGACTTACAAATTTTATGAAAACACGAGTTTGTAGATAGTGAATTATTTACTGAAAGTTATATATAATTTGGTATAGAGGTTCGACTGATAATATTATTGCGATTAAGAAAAAAAATGTGATTTTAAGGGGTGTATTAAGAACTCAAATTTTCTATTTTGCCCAAAAACCAACTTAAGTTCGCATAATAGAGCCACACTGCTTGTATAAGCAAATACACTATATTGTCGGCAGGGTTTTGGCACTGCGACCCGGGTTTTTTTAATTATAATGAGAAACACTAGATTTAATCGTTAATTGTTCCAGAATTGGAGCCTTGGAAACATTATCGTTGGGAGTCTTGGGCTATTGAGAAAGGAATTTTACCGGATGAAAGAAAAAAAGTACCAATAAAATGCTTCAAAATGATCAGTTTTTTTAAACAAGTATCAGATTCTGTTAAGCAGACACCTCCAAATTGCGAAAAATCACTGAGTAAAAGTGCAACAAAAATCGATGCAAACGAGAGTAAGAATGCCATGTCTGATAAAACTGGCAAAAAAGGTGATGGAGATGCATCCACAACACATCCAGATCCAAGTATTTGGGGTGATTTTAACGAATTGGGATCTCATATATTTCGACTTTGCATTTACTTCAAGCCATCGGTATTTAAAACAAACATTAAAATCACCAACTTGTTTCTAAATACAGCTCCTGCAGGAAAACCGAAAGGTGGAAGTGCTAAAAATCCTCCGGGCAAAAACGCTCCTGTCGAAGAATTGAATGAGCCTATCATTTTGAGATGGCCACATACACTAGTGAAATCTAGAAATGAACCGCTCTATATTTTTATGGACAGTTTAGATTTTAAATTTTTGGTTGTCTCGTTATCACATCAAAGCTCGAGAATCTCTCTCAGCGAAATAGAACGAATGGAAAAGCGTAAATCACTAGTAAGAAAAAATTCGGCGTTTAGATCTGGGAGTAGAAAATCTATTTTAAGTCAAACATTTATGAACACCTCCGGCTCAACTAGACATTCGGTATCCTTACAAGACAATTACGAAGACAAAATAAACGCTATGAAAGCAGTGTACAATAAACCTTGTGAAAATTGTAGCATTGTTGTTGAAAAGTATGACTGGCAGTCAATAGAGATCGGGGAAATGGTTTTTACATTGAAATCGTATGGAATTTCCACATCTATGATTGACTTGTCAGAAGGTAGATACATTCTACGGCTGTGGATAAAAAGTTCGAACAATTATTTCTTAAATATCTTATCGGACTCTGCAATCACTATTGGTAGCTTTGATTTGATAGCCCAAAAAATGGCTTCCGAATCGCATAGAATGCTTTTTAAAATTCACGACATCAGTCAAAAGTTTGGTAATTTTTATAACAGTGTAGGAAGAGAAAATTATAGAGCAGCTAAGATTGATTTTTGTAGCTGTTACAAGCCGGATATAAAGTGCGAAATTTACTATAAAAACTATATTCACGACGTTTTCAAAGACGAATTAAAACATATTTTGAAGCAGAACTGCATCGATTTAATTGAGTACAATCACTATTTAAGGACGCTAGGAATACTTTTTTTGCAGCCAGAATTTCCGAAAAATTCTCTATCTAACCAAAACTTGCCACAAAGTCCAGATGAATTATATTTTTTTATAAAGTACATTAAACAAATTGAGAAAAGGATCGAATTGATCAGTCAAGACCCCGAAAAGTATTTTGAAAGTGAATCAATGTGTTCCACGGTCTTACCAATGTATACGCCAAATGAAGCCGCTGTAAAAATACAAGCACTTTTCAAGCAAAAATACATCCAGAAAATTATGTCATACCACGATCGAAACAATAAAATAACTTTCAAAGATTTTAAAGACAGTATACTTAAAATCTACGAAGTGTTGTTCAGTTTGAATAATCGGACAACACACATTGAAATGCTATTGCGAAACTTTGTAGATAATCCAAAAATTCAAGAGCTTGTTCCTTATTATACGTTTATAAAAGATTTTTCAAACACAATATGCCTCGAAGAGTTTAACGGAACAATCGAAGATCTCAAATCCGATTCGTGGGTATTTCTAACACGACTCACTTTTAATCTTTCATCAAACGATGCGATTCTTTTAAAAATTAACTTATATTGTAATCTGCAAACATATTTTCTGAGAATCTTTGATAACGATTTAAATCTCGAACTGCCTCGATATACGAATAACGTCCTTCCCTATGTGTTCCGTCGTAATCGATCAGGATACACTATTCTAGGGTATGGTTGGACATCATCAAATATCCATTACACCAGCACCATATGGAAACTAATTATTGTACGAATAAAAACCAAAATTACGGAACAAGTTCTAAACATTGTTCAGTCTACCTTCAGTCATGAAGTCATTGTTCGAAATTACATTCCAAATTTCTATAATTATATCTGCAGATGTTTAATAAAAATAACCCACACCAGCCTTGTGACAGTTCGTTTACAATTGAGCTATCCGCAAGCGAAATTTGTACTAATATGTAAAAGCACTACTAATGAAATTTTACATAAAGTCGAAGGTAAGGGAAGTTTGATCATACCGGTATTATTCCTGAAATCGGATAAGCAGATAGACGATCCCCTGGAGGAATCATCGTCGCATTTCAGCCCCGAATCGAAACATACTAAACGTTTGTCGCCAAAAGCTCTTAAAAACAGTGAAAAATCGAAGCCTAAACAGTCCATGTCGACTACAAAGGATCTTGTTCAAAAGACATATGTGATTGAAGCATTTGTTCTGAAAAAATCATGGCCCCTTACAAGCACCGAATGGGATACTGTCGAATACGTCAAAAAACAAGAATTGTTGAATAATTTTTATTGTGAAAACGTCGTTAGTATTCCATCGGGTGATAGTGCTCATATTAGATTTAAACATAGGTAATACTATTAACATTATGGGAAGTATTTATCGATTAGATATTATTGAAAGAATCTATATTTATGATTTTTAAAAGGGAAGTATTATTGTATCATTTACAAATATACTAAAAATCAGCTGTCCTGCTTTGATAATTAGTAAGAAAATGAAACTTTATTGTTTTCAGAAAAAATGCCGATGCGAATGAACACATTGAACAACCTAGTTGGATGCTGGAAGTTGTATCGAATTCGAACGATAACGTGGTTGTCGAACGAGACACGACAAGAGAAGAAGAAATTCGAACTATGAAGCAATCCTGGGAAGAAAAAGAACCAGGACGTGCTTTGAAAGCCTATAATTATAGGTGACCCTTTGCGTACCAATTCTTTGTCAATTCTCGCTAATTACAAACTTCTATTCATCTTCAAAAGTTAGTCGGTCAGTCAGTCAGTTTGGGTCACATCTTGGAAGTCGATTTTGAACCACTCTCACTTTATCTATTACTTTAAAGTTTTGCATACTTATGTATTATCGATGACAACACAAAAATCTGGTAACGATGAAGCGATACTGCAGTAAGGCTTACTATACAACTTGTTAGCAACCGGTAGACCTACCGTGGTTGGGTTCGTTTTGGTTTGCAGACGTAGTTGTAGAGTAGACAGACGTACTTATAAAGTAGATGACTAAAACGAAAATAATAATATATACGTAAAAACAAGCTTTTAATAAAATGTACTAAAACGGAAAAACTGACAAACAATCAAACAAATTAAATCATTCTATCATTATTGACCTAACCTAAAAGCTTGTTGAGAGAAGTTTTCATTAAAAAAATCACAATTTAAACTTCTCGCGACAAGCTTTTAGGTCATGTCAACAATGATAAAATGATTTTATTTGTTAGTTTGTTATTTTCTTCGTTCTAGTACATTTTAATAAAAGTTCGTTTTTAAAAGTTTTTTTACTTATATTTTTTTATGAATTGAATAAAAAGCTACCCAACTTTTACGACACTACTAATTAAAATTAACGCATGACTTGATTTTCTATTATAATTTTAGTATTTAAAGAACTAATGAACTACAAGTATATTTTCTTTTAAACTATTAATTATATTTTCTTTTGTTGCGGAAACAAGGATAAGCTTTAAAATGAACGACTGCGATAAATGCACTTTGCAATATCTCTGAAAGCGAGCTATTTGAAGTTCTGAGGAAGAATTTGCTCGATTTTCGCTTAGAATTGTAGAAATCTGTAGCAACTCTGTCCCTAAGTTGTCGATATACTTTTCGAACGGTGTCAAACTTAGCTTGGTTTCATCAGAAAGCATGCTTCGAGTTCAATTATTTCTTTAACACTAAAAGCACAACAGAAAAACCGAATGGTGTGTTCACTAGAAGTTTTATTGTTTTTAACACGCTTTTATTAGCTTCACCTGTATGTTTGATTGTAAAGGATTTTTGAATGTGAAATTCACCCACTTCAAAACGTTAGATTAAACTGAAACTTTGCACACTTATCAAGGACCGATGACAACACAATAATTTAATAAGTTTGTCCCATTATCCTGAGGAGGACCTTCAGGATAAAAAAACTTGAAAAATTACACACTATACAGTGACGTGCGTTGCGTTGCCTACTCCATAGTTCAATATTGTTTTTTTTTTGGTCTTTTTTAGTTTTATTATTAAAAACAAAACCACAGGCGTTTATGAACTAAAAAATGCAAAATAATTTGACAACAAAATTAACTTTACTGTAAAAAGCGTGGAGTGCTTAATATCGATAATAAATTTTTTATCGACTAGCTAATTGTAAACGTAGAGCTATTATGAAAATTTAAGTAGATAGTTATCCCATGCTTTTTACAGTAGAGCAAATTTTGTTGTCAAATTATTTTGCATTTTTTAGTTCACAAAAGCACGTTTTTTTAGTTCTTTTAAACTCTAATTTTAATTCTAGATTAAAAGTTTTTGAAACAATTACTTCACATGAATCAATATACGATGCTGCGTTGCCGCCAATCAATGAGGACAAGGAAATGTCCGCTGATTTATCAAAATTATCAGTGTCGCGGTCTTTAAAACATTTTAGTAGCAGCGCAACGAGAAAACGTAGCGTTCGTGGACTTGAAGATCGTTCTCAGACTAGTTTGTCAAGCGGAGTATCGAAACGCAACAAGGCTCACTCAGTAACCGATGTTCCCAATAGCAGGAAATCGTCGCTGACAGTTAAAAGTGCTTCGACCAAAGATAGTTTCATTAAATCAATGTCAGTATTTGCCTTTAATTCGAATGAAAATAGAACACTGAAACCTGTAAATAAATTCAAGTTTTCTGCACCTTTGGACCTTAGTCTTTACGAAAGGGATGTGGTCTACAAAGATATGTAAGTGAAGGTTGACAGCATTTTTAAGGGGGTATTCTTATGTGAACGCATAAATTTTAGCTCTTTTTATGGATTTTTTTTTAGACGACAATAACATTCAATCATTTTAATTTTTTTATATGTTTTTGTTTGTATCTTAAACTGTATAAAAAAAAAATTTTTCTCTTATTTTACATTTTATATATTTTTTTTTTTTAAATTAAATTAGACACTAAAAAAAAGCAGGTCACTGGTCATGGTAATAGCGGCTGTTCATGTTGTCTGAAATAAAAAAATCAAATGGATCATTGTTCAGTAGGGATGTCGCTATCGTCCCTACTAAAATTAATCAATTTCATTAAAAAAAAAATGGCGGACTGTAGAAAAAAAGTTTGTTTTTTGTTAAAAATCGTTTAAAAAAATAAGAAAATATTTTCGAAAATAAGCAATTTAGTACGGACGATAACCATTAATGAGTAGAAGAACATATATAAATTTCAAAGCAATCGGTTGAATACTTTTTTTTTAGGACCATGACAGTTTTAGAAAATAATGTTTCCAGAAAAATGCGTTTAAAGTTTCAAGAGCCAACAAGTCGCTTACGGCGCGTCGGCCACTATATGAGTTGTAATTTATTTAAAACTAGGAATTTCGGTCTCTATTTTTCACAGCATATTTTCGATAGGTTTTACTATTGAAATATGAAAAAAAAAATCGATTTTTCGAAGTGATCACATAAGAATACCCCCTTAAGATCAACAACTGCCACGGTTATACCAATTTTTAACTTCCCAGTACAATGCAAGCCTATTGTTAATGGAGCCGAAAATCGAAATCAAAATTTATAGCACATTTTCATTTTAAGGTCACTATACTATTTCTAAACTATTTTTGAAAATCTCTCTCTCTCTCTCTCTCTCTCTCTCTATCTCTCTGAGTGAGAGCACGTGGTAATTTCTTTCTAAGACGAAATCTCGAGGAAAAAAATTATATCGACTATACATTAGGTTTGCAATTGATGCATGTTGACGCAAATATATTCTATAAAATTTTTTTAAAAATCGGCCAACCCATTGTTTTTTTTAACCAAATATACTTCTAAAAAGTAGATTTTGCAAAACAATTTGCGAATGAAAAATGATATTGACTTCGCTAGGATGTCAATCTAAGCGTGCTAACGTCATTTTGAGTCGTAAGAAATTTTATCAAAATCGGCCCAACCGTTTTTTTTTTTGTTTTAGTTTTAATCTAGCGAATCTAGCGAATAAGAAACGATGTCGACTTCTTTATGGTACCAATCGAAGCGTATTAAGATCAATATAATTAAGTGGGTTTTCTTTTTATCGGTCCAGCCATTTTATTTTTGTTTAAACGAAAATATTGGAAAAAAGTATATTTTTTGGTTTGAGTCCAGACGGTGTATGGTGGATAAAAAATAAATTTTTCTGATTTAGCATTGTAACAATTGATTATTTAACAATCAAACTGACGTTCTGCAGTTGTAGATAAAATTTAATATTTCTTCTTCTCTTAAGATTTACCTTTGTATAATATACAGGTACTTATTAACAATATTTGTTACTATATACGACAATTAATTCAAAAGACTAGTTTAGTGTTTGAATAAAATATGTTAGCTGGATTTCCAAAAAATTCTATTAGGTATATATATCCAACCAGCTGTAAATAAAATCAAATATAATTATATTTTAGAATTTGTTAAAACTATTTCTCGGGTTTAATTTGTTAAATATGTACAATCTACATATTTAATATTCAATTTTGAATTTGATCACACTGGGATTATTTGGATCTCAAGGGCCGCAGTTGTAGAATTCCAATAAACGACCCATCTCACGACTTGTTATTTATATGGTATTTCCATGGTTCCTCATTTCAAACTCCCAGTTCCCAGAAATCCCAAACTCGAATATGAAAAATTATGGCGGTTTTATAAAAATAACGCTTCCAAAAATAAATATACAGGTGGTCAGAAAGTCCCGAAACGCTGAAATATCTCAAAGGAATGGTGTTTTCATGGAAAATGTTCCGAATAAAAGTTTCTCAATTGTAAGCAACACTTATTTTGGTGACAAAAATTTCTCCCCTCGGGGGCACCCCTACGGGCGACTGGGGTCATGTCTTTATGAACACGCTGTATTTGAAGATGAAGTTACTTTCAATTTTGTAGCTTATTTAAAATTAATTAATTTAATTTCAGAGAAAATATTGTATTTGACGAAATAGGAGGAGAAGTTGTACCTGAGGAAAGAAGATGGGTCAAAAGCCCTTCTACAGAGGACATATTAAAGGAATCTCGAGAAAGAAAAATGCATTTGTCACAAAGACGACAAGAATTCTATTTGGTTGAAATGGAAAGATTCGCCATTGCGCATGTGCAGAAATTTAATAAATTGACTAAGTGGTTTGATGGTAAGAATTCGCAAACAGTTATACAATTATATAATCATAGTACTTAATATTACATAAAAAAACCAGCCAATTGGGCGACAAAACCGTCTCAACCCTAAAAACACTCATATTTGGCATATTTTAATAAATAAAATGAAATTCCTGTGACGCAGATAACGGCTACCAACAAATATGAAATTTGCTATACATTTCCATGGTTACATAATTTGGTTTCACATGTAAAAATTAACCAAAACATGCTTGTCCAGTTACCCAATTTCTTTTTGAGAGATCTTCAGAACAAATGAACAGCTGATTTTTTTTATTTTCGAAACTAAAAAGCTTAGAAAACATTATGTTAACAAAACTTTCACGGAAAAATAAATAGAAAAATAAACCGTCATAAAAATATATCATTATAACAGAAAAAATAACGTTATAGTTTTTATCTCTTCTGCGCTTGCGCCGATTTTTCTCATAGCAATAGGGCTCTTTCGAAAATTTGGATTTAATCCACTCAACTCTTTTTAATCGATGGAAAGACTTTTTCCAAAAATATCTAATATTTTTTGGATTCGGGAGACCTTAAAACGAAAAATAATGTAAAATTTTGAAAAGTGAATTTTGACCTAAATTAGTAGCATTTCCTTACTTGTGGAGTATTCCGGCCCAGTTTTTTTAAGCATCATCTGTATATTACTTTTTTTTCAGAGGGTCGAGAAGTTACTGAACAATTGACGATTAACAGCTATAGTGAACGGTCTATAAGTATTATAAATTATGTGGACGCCTGTTTAGAAGAATTCCAAATGGCACAGCCGGCGACCAAAAAGAAGTAAAAAAAAATCAAATTCTTTCCAAATTTTAATTTAACAACATTTGGTACAATTCAATTGAAACATCAAGAAACGGCACGTACAAACAAAATACTGTGTTATAAAATTCCGTTAAATTGTCCAATTACTTTATTATGTACAGTCAAAGAAGTGAATTAAAATTATACAAAAATCAAATACAAAATCTCTATATATACAAAACCATTGAGTTATGTCATGACAAAAAGATCTGTGTCAGAAGTTGAACTATTGTGAAAACAAAAACATAATCGAATCAACCATAACTTCTACGTGAATTAGTACAACAAAACTCGTAATCTAGTTAAACTGTTGAAGACGTTTAATTTTATAAAAAAAAAACTCGGGTCGCAGTGCTGAGTCCTGCCGCGATGGATTTTAATACGTAAAAAAAACTGGGTGCCTGTCAATCTCACGCGTCTGAAGAAGGGATGTCGAAAAAATATCGATATATCGATATTTTTTATTTGATATATCGATATTTTTGGGGGATATTTAATATTTCGATATATCGATATAAAATTCCGAGTATTGAAACCAATATTTTTGTAGGTAATACCGCGACTGACTATGGTCGTTTAATTATTCCGACAAAACGAAAACTTCACTGAAAAAGAAACATGTGTTTTTACATATTATGTTTTTGGAACACTTTTAAGTGCGTTCTAAAAACAACAACAGTGAATAAAGTGCATATCAAACATTTTTCTTTTTCACCGGATTTTTTTCGGAATAATAAACAGTCAAAATGTCTATTCATGCAATATTTCATTTCATTTCTACAACTACCAGAATATTTTTAATTATTGTCACCTCTGGCACGCATCCCATAGGTTCACCATCTCTAGCTTTATTAATTGTTCGATTAATCTCTAAAATTATCTGCTCCTAAATGTATTAGACATTTTATTAATAAACAAAAAAAAATTCTTATCGTTGTTTTTGATTTCAGATAAATATTTATTAGTTGATTTATTAGAAATAATGTCCGTTAATTAATATTTGAGATTATATTAAGCTAGCCAATATGTATCCTAAATTTCTTCGAGTGTCACTGTTCTCGATATTTTTAAAAAAATATATCGGTACCGATATCGATACTTGAAAAAAATATCGATACGATATACATCGTTACATTTTGGCACTTCCGACATCCCTAGTCTGCAGTGAAACTTTATGGGTAAACCAATTGTATTATGTGTAAACATCAAGTAAAAACTAACAGAATAATAATAATGCGTTTAACATCCGTTTGTCAACATGATGCTATAACAGACGCCATTTGCACCATTATTATTTTTTTCCATCTATACCACACTTCTCGTTACGCTAAGTTCTTAAACTTCAACTTAAAATAAAGGAATTATTTGAAATTAGGATAAGGTAGGCAACTAGGAGACCGTAGGAGTTTAAGAAGTAATCTGGTCATGCCCTCGAATAAGGAATCATTTCGATATTTATCTAGAATTAATTGAGAGAAAACCTCAATAAGATGGTCGATACAGGAATTACAGTTTCTCGGCGAGAGGCAGTCAGAAAAAATCCTAGCCACATGTGCCTCCATCGGGATACGAATCCAGTACTTCCCGAATGCAAATCTAGTGCTCTCAGTAAGTAAACACTAGGTAATACTCGTATTAGTCCAAGAGCTGATGACACCCGATTCATGAAGTGTTTTATTCAGGTTGACATTTTATACAATAGTATATATAGGTAAAATGTATGGGTAAATGAGTGTTTGTTTGTCCTACCTGGGTACGCCAGGTACTGCGCCAAAAAAGTGTTTGATTCAAAAGCCAATAAGTATTACTATTCGAAAATCAAGTTGATTTTAAATAAATAAATAAATGAGGCAGACACTTTTGGAGGGGTTAACATTAAGCCAAAATACCCAAAGTTGAATTTTCAAAAATGAAAAATAAGTGATTGATTCACACTGAAATTTTTATAGGAGCCTCATTAGATTTAAAAATATTTGCAAAAAGCCAGACACTTTTTCCGGGGTTTAAGACTATTTTAGGGAGTGTTTTAAATCGTGCATAAGTACCCATAAATAAGTTCCCAAAAATAGTCTTAAACCCCGGAAAAAATGTCTGGCTTTTTGCAAATATTTTTAAATATATCTAATGTTAATGTATATAGTTAAAGTCCTGTCACCAGTGTATTATTTTTTAGTATGCGAACAGATCGAGTTTCCGTTCTAACGCACTACCTACCAGTCAATCACAATCGGTTTGTCTACGCCTGGTGTCGTTTTTTTTGTTATATTTTTGAACAAAATTACTCTCATCACGATCAAAGTTTCGTTTCAATAAACTGAAAATATGAACTGATATTAGGCTCAAATAAACATGGAAGTTTGCAATAGCTGAAAATAAATCGTTAAAAGAAAAGAATATTAGGTGTATCTGTTGGCGATAGAAAGAACACAATATGTGCTGGCAGTCATTCTTTGTTACGCATCGGTGGCTTTAACAGTTAAAGTTGCTCATGTGATTCGAGATGGGATATTTCGAGTGAAAATAGTCGAACTATTCAATTATAAAAATTAGACATGAAACGGATAGATGTTTGGCCGGACACCGGATATTGAGCGAGCTGCAAGGCCGGATATCCGACTCATTGTTTCATTGCGCATGTTGTCACATTATTGAGACAATCGGATCTTTCGATTATTAAAATTAGTCGTCTATTCCCACGTCTACATAATATGACACCTCTGTGCCGCCATGTTGTTTATATAAACGCTAAAAAAATAGAGCTGCGGATGGTCGCAACAGATTCAGCGTTATTAATAAAAACGTTAAATATCGTTCAGATATTTTGAAATATACGGTTAAATGTGACTTCATCTCATAGAAAAAATCATGCTAAATCGAATGAACAGACGTAGAAATTTATAACTGTTGTAATTTAGAAGTTGTGGCGTTTTAAATTATTTCGAGAAAAATTTAGGATAAAAAAAGTCATTGATTCGCGAAAACCTGAGAGAACTATAAATTTTTCAATTTTATGGAAAATAAAGTGTCACGGATTTGCTTTAAAAGTACTTGACCTTATAAAAAAAATGTCCGCTGATTCGAATGAGTACAAGCGCGAGAATCTATATCTTTTCGTTTTGAAGATATAACGTTATAAAATTTTAAACGCATATAGGTGTATATGACATATGTCCGAAACGAAATAAGATATAGAGCTATACGTGTGCTCATTGAAGTCAGTGTGTCAAAATCTATAAAGTTTTTATTTATTTGTTATTAAAAAATAATCAGTTAAAATAAGAAACACAATTGACGTTATGTTCGAATAATCCTAGTTGCTGCTGGTCTTAAAAATCTGCACTACAAACATAAGCCGTTTTGCCTTAGCACTGCGGATATATAGTATTGTAGCTTTGAAATGAATTTGTTATGTACAACAACGTTTTCACTCGAATTACATGACGTATACAAGATGGATGAGTGAGATAGTTATACTATTCACTGGATTGATCAAAAATGTCGAGAATTTTATCACGAAACGCAATGCAATACCGCGTTCTTCTTCAATTGAGTGACCACGACGCTGATAAAAACAGTGTTGGGTAGAAAAACTTAAATAATTATTATATAAATTAATATTATAATGTAATTACTAATAAAATAAATAAATAAAAAAATATGCGGCTTGCAGACTTGGTGCACCAGGCGTAAACCTTTTAAAAAAATACTTAAATCGGCTACTCAGAAACTATGTAACTTTTTAAAAAAGAGACTGTGCCTTTAAACTACACACTACAGAAGTGAAACTTCTAGATGAACTATACTATACACATGCGTGCTTATTCATATGCATAAACTGCCTGTTGTAGAAGGGGTATCGAGATATGCAGCGTTTCGTTACACTTTCAATAGCTTGAAGTTGCTCTACCGTGCGTAAAAAAGTTTCACTCCAAAAACATCATTTTTGAGTGTCATTTCAACATAGTTCTAGTAATGTTTTTTAACGTTACATCATGCACCGTTAAAAAGTTTGAACGAACTATTTTAGTGACAGTACCGTCAGTACCCAGAACTAGGATTAGTTGCATGATTATTGGTAAAAATTTATATCGATTAACGCTAATGCGCGATTTTGGTTCCACTTTTAACGCTTAGTAGCCTTTTGTTACCTTTAATCAAGAACTTTATTTTAAAACTTTCAAAGCTGTACCTGAAATTTGTAGAATTTACCGTAGTTAGCGGTTGAAAAAAGAGTATTTCGGCAGCTGTTCCTTGTGTAACGAAACGCACCTGTTTGAGCCGAGCTGTTATAAAATAAGAAGAAGTCCGGCGTTGATAATGGAATGGCGACGACCGCAACAACATTGTGGACAGTAATGTTGCGTTATGTCGCGAGGCCGAAGCATCGACCTTGCATAGAAACACATTCCAAGTACACGGTCATGGACGCAACATTCAAAATGGAATCTCGCTAATTTTGTGTTTTAATACGCTTAAAATGTATTAGCTTGACTTGTATGTTGTAAGTAAAAAAATCTTCTACTTCGATTTTCACCCTCTTCCAAATGTGCAAAAATCAATGTTTATTGCAAACATTTGTTGAATTTAAATTAAATTAAGTAGCTTTAATTATTATACTTTTGCTTCTTTAACATTAAGAAAATTCCTACCGCTATATAATTAAATCAGTATTTGGTGTTAATTTCAATCAAAATTTTATTTTGCGTTGGAAATTGTTTTTCGCATTTTGCTTTTTGGCGTCCCTTGCGGTAGTATAGTGGCCCTTTTTCGCACCAGTGCGTAAAATAAGACAAAAGAAATGCGAAATTCATAATCTGATAATAATACCTCTGTCGGTTTAAATCCATATGCGCGACAGATAAGCAAAGTAGGAGCTGACCAGTCCACATAGATACCAGTATGGCCGAAAGTGAAGTGTCAAAAATATTATAAGCATACTTATTATTAAGTGAAAATCAGTTATTTTATAGGAGGTACGTGCAAAAATATAATATTATCTCGATATTTTTATGACTGGTGTGACTGTTAAAAATCGCTAATCGCTCAAACAAAATGTCACAACTCGTCATAAAAATGCATTTACAAACTAGATACATAAACTACTACCATATAACAACAAAAAAATGACAATAAAAACAAGTGGTGGGAGTAACGGTGTTGATTATAAGTAAATCATCTCCTATCGTTTAAAATTTTAAATAATATATAATGATTAAAAAATTCAAAATAAAATTGGTATAGTTTTAGTATCTCTTCTACTACATTTAAAAGCGTGGGGCACTCGATGAATTACATAGGTAAAATGGATGATCCACGATTCGAAATGAAATAGAAGAGAAAAACAATAATGTTTTACTTTTTACACCAGTGCAATAAACTTTAAACAGGGTGTTTAAAATCTTCTTGATACCAATGGACCACGGCGTACAAGCCCGGAAATCAAGAAGATTTGCAACAACGCCAGCCGTGAAAGCCTACACAATTGGATAGGGTGTTTAAAGTTTATTGCACAGGTATGAGCCATCTCTGCCAAATCCCTAAATACGTCACTATGATTGAGTTGAGATAAGATTTCCGTCAAAGTCGCAATTAATTCGAGTGAATCCGCGGCTAAAATCTAGTACCTAATATAAACAAACGACCTCTTTGAAACATCAAATGGTTTCAGGTTTCAAAGTTTATGTTCTCTTCGGATGTTTTTGGCAATTAATTAGTAACTTATAATTAGAGACAGGTACCTATAGGTGCTAATGAAACACTTTTAAATTAGAGACGTCAGTGTACAAAGTTGTCCATATTCTATAATATTTATGTACGTTGTGGCCCATGATTTTATGTCTCTGATAATTACATATTTTAAGAGTTGTTAAATTGGTTAATCTCGATCAAAATCTTCCTTATGGGTCGTGACGATGAATTTGGATGATAATTATAGAAATTAGATATAAATAACTAAAACAATTCCAAATGAAATAATTGATATAATTTGAGCGCTTTCGGGAAATCCCATCTTCAGAATAATTAGTAATATGTCATAATTAATAAAATAGCACTGATATGTCTAAGTAAATTAATCATAAAAATGACTTGAAATTTGATAAAGAATAACAATATGGGGTTTATTCCTTATCAAATTTCAAGCCATTTTTATGATTAGTTTACTTAGACATATCAGTGCTATTTTATTAATTATGACATATTACTAATTATTCTGGAAATGGGATTTCCCGAAAGCGCTCAAATTATATCAATTATTTCATTTGGAATTGCTTTAATTATTTATATCTTATTTCTCGATTAAAATCGTCAAACGGTAATTCGTAGCATAATTTAACTATGTATTTATTATTAAGTGAGACCTGAAGGGCCATATTACGTTTATAGACGAAATAAATAAATACGAAATAAATTTTTTTTTTAATTGACGTGAATTCACTTACCTTGTATGTTTTTGAAAGATGATGCTCGCGTGAAAGAGGTACACACCATCGTTTTAACGAAACCTGTAAAAATAAAAATACGAAACTTGAAGAATATATTTTAAAAATATCAAAAATATGTCTCAACTCTGTCAAACGTAATGCAAACAACACACGCAAGAAAAAAAGTAATTTTTGATGTATGTAACATTGTATCTCTCACACTTCAAGCTATAGACCCATGAACATATTAATTGACTGGGAGGCAAAGTGTCCCAGTGAAATGACCTGTCTTTTTGAATATATCTATTTTTAGTTATCAATATTATTCTGTGTAAATTTCAACGTGCCTCAAATATATTTTTTAAAGTCTTAAAACATACAATTTTGCAAGGATCACATTAAAAGACCTGGCTTGTTAGTGTATTTGCCATATGGCAACATACACTATTGGCGTCGGTCGGATGGCGGGACCTAGGGGTCGGACCAAAATTTCTCGACGTTTCATAACCTCCTAAACACTTTGGCACCATTTTTAAAAATGTTTATATATGTATATATATATATATATATATATATATATATATATATATATATATATATATATATATATCTGTGTACGCGCAATAACTTTCGAAAGAGTTAATTGATTTCAACGAAATTTGGGCCACATGTTGAAATCCATCACCGCAAGAAGCCTATTTAAAATAAGCCTAATCGGGCTATTTTAAGGGTAGTTTTTAGGGGTTGAAAACTGTTTTTGGGCCCCAAAATACCGAAAAAATTCTCCGAATCGTTTCAAAATTGAAATTTAACCCTTTGGTAGTGATTAAAAAGTTTCCTCACAATTTTAATAAAATCGGCCCGACAGGACCGGATTTACAAATTTTATGAAAACACTAGTTTGCAGATAGTGACTTATTTATTGAAGGGTGTATTTAATTCGGTGTAGGCGTTAGATTGATAATAATATTACAATTAAGAAAAAAAATGTTATTTTAAGGGGTGTATTAAGGGGTTAAATTTTTTATTTTGCCCAAAAACAAACTGAATTTCACATAATAAAAGTATAAAACCTCACGGCCCTATACAAGCAAATACACTATATTGTCGGCAGGGTTTTGGCACTGCGACCCGGGTTTTTTATTTTTCAACTTCACAAATACTAAATTTCATAGTTCTAAAAATTACAAAATACCCCAAGGATTTTCTTTGGCTAAAAATTTTGCTAATTTAAAAACTTGAGGTTCGGTTAAGCCGCGCTATCCTGCAGCCAGGTCAGTGTTTTTGTATTCGGATATTACTAAAGAGCTATTGTACAGTTCCTCAATTACCTACCCAAATATGCATAACAGCTCTTGGGCTATTATACTTTAAGTTTGCACAGAATTTTCAATCTGATGTGGCCCACTTCGTATATTTACAGTCGTATATTGACCCAGTGCATATTCGAAATACAAAGCCGGCATTTCCTACTGATTTATGGCACATATGGCACGTACAGTTGTAAACACGTAACTGTTAATTCATAAATTTTTATAAATAATGATAAACTATACTCTATTGCACGACCAAACAAATTAAGTTATTAGCTTCTGACAACATATGATTGGTCGTTTAAAACTCTAGCCAAGCATGTACTGCTCGCGTGATAAATATATAACTGTAGGTGGAAAATACTATATAATATATCTATCTATATAGTGGGATCGCCGCGACAAAAAAGTCCAGTCTCCAAGTTGTAGATTCAAATCGCGAAATCTCGGGAACCGCTGGACCGATTTTAAAAAACAAAAAACCAGTTTGTGCGTCTTTTTGAGCTCTTCGTTTTTAACCCGTGATTTTTTCCCGTCCGACTTCAACTAAGAAAGTTATTCACTAAAAACCCATTTTCCCATGTTTCCCATGTTAATTTCCCCCCGTCCCCCACCACCTGCTGGACCCAAAATATTTTTAAAAGATACAGGGGACTCTAAACTACAATATAGGGAAAAAAATGTTTTTTTCTGAGTTCAAATTTTGAGTTGAATCGATCCCACTAATAGTTTTTCCCACCAATAGTTCAAACATTCTCTTACGGTCTTGGAAACTAAATTCCATATAGAATATGTATTATTTATAGTAAACAATATTTCTGTAGTGAAACTTCTTTGCGAACGGCAGAGTGAGTCGACTATGAGACTGAGATTGTAACGAAATACTGCATGTATCCCCTCTGCGCCTAGAGCTAGAGTGGGGTACGGGAAAGGCATCACTGCAGTCAGCTTGTACATATATGCAACTAGAAGTTTCACTTCTGTAGAGTGTAAAACTAATCTAAACACGAGTAAATCAATGGGCAAAATCTAATTCCGTAAGCGAACCCACAGATAAAAGCTAATATAACTAAAAAGATACAGTTGCGTGTAACCTACTGTAATATTTACAGTTAAATAGATAGTACCATGCTTTTGAATGCGGGCGTTATAGCGCCCACGTATGAAAACATTGTTGTTAGGTTGTTACTCACATCATGCGAACAGAACTAAGCTCGTAAAGATTCGAAATTCTTTCATTTCACCTTAAATAAATTAGCACGGTGTTAACTAAATATACGTGTTAACTTTTTGCACGTATCAACAAAATTAAATGAACGAACAACATTGGCAATAAAGCTTATAAAAAACAAGCTTTTACTCGGTTTTTAAGGTGAAGCTATTTGGACCTAGTACCAATTTGCATTTTTAAATCGGACGTTAATGGGTTCGATATTAGAAATAAAAATTTTTGCCATATTTTTATGTTTCAAGGTTTATTATCTGATCCATTCTGCTTTTGTGTTCGTGTTTAATTTTGAAAAGGAGTATGTGGTCATTTCTCTTTAGCACGAAACCTCGCGAATAGAAAATGACAAAACAAAAAAAGATTCATGTGATCTTATTTGTTCTGGTAGCAAAAATAAACTAATTTTTTTAATGATTAAAATGCTCACTTTTCTTTGTCATTATTATTACTAATATTCAATATTCATTAAACTGCAGAGAATTTTTGGTATGCTTGTTAAAACTATTATTTCTAGAATTTTGACATTTCTAAAGTGTTTGTTGGCAATACTAATACTTCAATTAAGATTATCCGAAGACTGAAGAACAATTTAAAAAGAAGCTATACCGATGTTTCGCTTGCGGCTAACATTTCGAAAAATTCATTTTTATCTTCCTGAAGATAAAAATAAATTTCTCGAAACTTTTGCCACAAGCAAAACATCGGTAAAGCTTCTTTTTAAATTGTTCCTCAACCAAATTTTCCGTCAACGCTTAATATTTATTGAAACAAAACAAACACGGGCAACATTGTCCGAAGTGTTCTAAAACCGTCTCAGGACTTACTTGACTAGCAAACACAGTAATCTAGTGAAATCGGTGCAAAGTTGTAAGTCGAGGTATGCGGATGTGAATCAAAATTAGACTCTAGCAAGTGCAGTTAAATAAAAGTTTGTAGCTTGAAGAAAAAAAAAAACACATGAACAGCTCTGTAATAATTTTTCGCGTTTTGACTAATTCGATTTTAATGAGCTGTGTCCGTGGACTTTCTTTGAATTGGCACCAAACTATAGAAGCACAGTTATTCTTCGTTGAAAGAAACGGAAGCAATACAATATTCGAACTGATGAGAGCAATTGCATAATACATACATATTGTGTGGATCAATAAAACAGATGCATAGACCTTCACTAAATTCAAGAAGATATTGAATTAATGTACAGACAAATCCCGTAAATCTCTCCAATAATACCAGTTTCGAGTACCAGAAGCACTCACAGAAAATAATAACAAAATTGAACCTAAAAATTTGAAATGCCTCGATCGCGATAAAACTCGAACCAAAAATTTCAAACCGAAAACTGGCAAATCCTATGCAGAGTGTCGATAGGCCTATCGTTTGAGACTAAAATCAAAGAAATCGGCAGAGAATTTAGAAAATGGAAACCATTTGAAGATTGATAAAAACGTCAGCTCATGATTTCATCTCTACAGGTGGTCCCACGACTACCAGGGCATTTTTTTTCCAATTTTTTTTTGCAAATTCCCTATGCTGATTTAGTAGTCGTGAAAAATAAAAATAAAATATCTCCGTAACCTACAGTAATGTGCTTGATGGATTAATCATTAAACCGTTAAGCTGAAGTAGTTCTAAACCTTTATCAGTTTGAACGACCTGAAGATCGTACGACTCACCAGTCCAAAAATATAAAGTGCACTTGACGCCCTTCTCTAGTATAACTTACGTCATCCAGGTTGAAACAATACAATTACTTTAACGCGATACATTTTTTTAAACTAAATTAATTTTATAAGAGTTATAAAAATAAAATAATGTATTTTTATTATCTCTTGGATGTCTTAGACAGGGTTGCAAAAAGCATTATTAGAAAATCTGATTTGGCTCTGACGTTATCTTGTGACCACACAAATTTCTCTATAAGAAAACCGTTGCAGAATTTTAAATCGATTGTCCTCGAAAAATAATTGACGATTGCAATTATATTTTTTTAACCATACTTTTTTGCACACTTTCCACTTCGAACTCACATTTTCCTACGTATGCTCATAAAAATTTAGGTTGAAAAGCGATCTTTTTCTATGTTGATCAATCATTTGTTTTTATATAAGTACACTGACGGATGTGTAAAAACTGTAAAATTGTATGATCATAATCTAAGGTCGTCGAATTAAGTTTTTTGTAAATGCTTTCTCCAACCCCCGATTAATATGTGCAACTGAAATATGCAAGGTAGCCTATGTACCTATTAAATTGAAACCTATAAAATATACATATGCACATAGTTTAAAGTGCACGTAATAGATCGCATGGCATAGCAACAGTGCATTAGATACGGTTAATTGATAACATGGCAAAGAAATAATCCAATGGAGTACAATGGGACACGACTTCGTTTGTTAACTAACTATGGAAATGGACTTCCATTAATCACAACAATAAAATGGCGAATAATATTATGTAACAGCATCCACTTTATAATAAGTTTAATAAGCGTGCCTTTGAACTTTTGACATTGACTTTTCTATCTACATCTTTTTTTAAATCGGTCAAGTGCAAGCTATACTTGTACAATTAGTGTTCCGTGTCACCAATTACTTGTGTGTTCTATAGCTAAATTTTGGTTCTGCAGTTATAAAGAAATGACCAATTAAATTCGCGCTAGAATTTTTTAATCTTTTTAATTTTCTTTCAATCTAAACGTGTGTCAATTTTTTTTCAACGAAATGATGCATTCAAACTTTTTTTCAAAGAAATGGTGCATGTTAAACCACAATATAATATCAAAAAGGTCGCGCTGAAAGTATGTAGATTAGATTCTACACGGTCTATTTATTTTTTATGGAAAATAAAACCGATCGAACAGCCAGACATAACATTGGTAAGTCAAAAAGTGTAACCCTTCACAGTGCGCTTGGCTACCCCATTTGGTTTGTTCTTAAAATTGTGCTTGTTATAATAATAAAATAGATTTTTTTTAAATAAAACAGTAAATATATACCTAATTTAATGTTATTTCATACTTGGAACCGTCGGTAGACACATCACACGCACCGTTTCTGAGTTATGCTTTTGGTTTTTATTTATTCATGTGAAATTATTATCGATTTCGTAGACATTCGGTAACATTCGAGCCGATACGTTAATCTAACGCATTTTCATTGGTTTGTATTTTTCCGACTTACTAATTTTTATGAAGTAATTTTTTTTTAAATAAATAAGAACGGTTTCGGTACCCATAATAAACGATGCAGAATACAATGTAATATTTTAACCTCCATGGGTGCACAGTTTTTAGAATAATAATAATAATATTTAATAAGTAGGGACACTTACTAAACAGGCGAAGTTCAGTTAACAAAACTGCTTTACAACTTAACCTTTTGATTAAAGAAAAATACAAATAGACATAAAAGTAGTAAGCATACAATTAAAAAACATACAAACAATCTTGTATACTTGCGTTTAAATCGTGAGCATTGGACAGGTATTATACAAATCTAACTAATTTAAATATTCACGATCGAGGTCAAACCACCAACGCTACGAACACATAACTGAAATGCGGTTGTGCATATAAGGTCACGTGTTAACATATACACAGTGCATCTCTGTAACAACTGTCGTAACATTCTAATGTAACCAGCAGCCGATCACTGCTATCTTTATTTTAATAGACTTTAACCGTGATTTATGTAACTACTATGTCATTTTATTATCTAGACTATGGTCAGTTTTCTGTACAATCACAAAAGATAAAATGTGGGATGTAGCTATGTCAACACGGTCGTGTGTTTTGCGTGAATGTATACGTTACGGCCGCTCGGACGCCTCCATTCTTTTACGTTCCCGGCACCGTTTCAGTTTTTCAGATGGTGTTTTACGGGTATCACTGGATTTGCTCTTTCCAACCGTAAACGTTCTCTATATTTTGATATGGCTTTTCGACGAATATAGGCCGACATTGCATTATTTATTTTATTTTTTTTTACTTTAACATAAAATATATTCACACAATGTTTGATATACGCAATCGATATATCTCGACGAGAGCTGACGATTGAAATGCAAATGAACGTGCCAGCTTCTCCGAGTCAAAATTTATAATAAGCGGACATTATGTGATGAGTGGACCTCAAAATGGTGGTGCTTTTCCCTCCACCGCAAGCGATGCGTCACAGTCCTCACTCAACGTAACGAATTATTTGATCCTTTAGCTATCGAGTGGTGTAATTAAATTTTGGATGTAGATCTACACTAATATTATAAAGAGGAAAGATTTGTATTTTTGTATGATTGTAATGAATAAACTCAAAAACTACTGTGCCGATTTACAAAATTCTTTCACCATTAGAAAGCTACATTCACCCTGAGTAGCATAGGCTATATTTATTGCTAGAAAATATTAGGGATCCTTAATAAAACTTTAGTAACGTAACCCAAGGTGTAAAAAAAATGCCATAAAACATCTTTCGTCGCATGCGCTGCGGAAACTATTGATGATAGAAGTTGGGCGCAGCGCGGCGAGGTAAGATAATAATACGGTGGAGACGAAGACTCCACTACTGTTGTCGCTGCCGTGTTGTATCTCAGTCGCGTGCGGCTATTAATAATAAATAGAAAGCAACACCGGGCAAATTTGTTTGTTATTCTATAAGAAAAACCACTGCAGCATAATATGTCTTAATTCGGGCGAAGTCGAACCGGGCCGCTAGTAATAGATATGTAGCTGCAGCATCAAACGGCCTCCCCCGATTTTATCATCAATTTTCTAAATTGCCTACCACTATCGAAGCAAAAACGTTTTTGTACTGTTGTCGCTGCCGTGTTTCATCTTAATTGCGTGCAAGGTCGCGGGTAGCGGCTAGTCTAAATTTTGTGTAGGAGAGCGTGAACAGGACTAAAAATGTTTCTCACACATAACATTTATGTTACAGTGCGACTGTATATTATTACGTGATCAAAACAATTATTTGTATTTAACCGTCTTAACATGTTACGTACATAACGTACGTTTTGGTTGTCTAGACGGTACGGAATGTGCCGACAGAATTTCAATTTCCAATACAACGCTCTTAAATTAGAATACGTCGAAGTTTACACTCCCAGTGCATAAAGTTTGAACCCACGAATACGCATATGCGACGCACGTATCTATAAAAAACTGGCGAGTGCAAGTAGAACTCGCCCTGCACGAGAGTTTCATACAGTCGTAACTATTCGACAATAGGGATGTTGACTGTGTTCAAATAAAAACAATATTTTAACGAAAATTAGTAGTTTCTATGATATAAATACTAAAAAACACTATATTTTCCTTATTTTTAAGGAATTTAATTAATATTTAATAAATAAAACCTAATAAAATCACTCTCAAGTCACGTGACAACAGACACCAATCAGAGCGCATGACGTCATAGAGTCAGCCGCTGTCAAAAAACTTCATTGTTTGGTTAATATTTAGTGTGTCATTTATTCGAAAATTTCTTTAAAAAAAGACTGCAAGGAGTTTTAACGTCATGGAAAGTGTATTTATTAAGGCTAATAGTTCGAAAACTTAGAATTCATGTTTTATAACAAGAACTA
Source organism: Venustoraphidia nigricollis (assembly GCA_034508555.1). Classification (NCBI taxonomy): domain Eukaryota; kingdom Metazoa; phylum Arthropoda; class Insecta; order Raphidioptera; family Raphidiidae; genus Venustoraphidia; species Venustoraphidia nigricollis. The sequence goes on from JAVRKA010000006.1 coordinate 340,129, forward strand.
CGAAATTTTTTTTCATAACCTCATTAATTTATTAGCGTTTATGAGCACAGCCTCCTACTTTGTGACCGCATCTATAGAATGTTAGCTCCTGTGTAAACTTTTGAGCCTCCTTTGGTATGAACAGGTGACGTCACGCGACTAGTATTGGCGTTTTGGACCGAAATTTGAAACGGGATTTAAAATACATGATTTTTAAGGTTTGAGTTGTATTTAAATAAAAATAATAAATATTTGTGGCTATATTAGGTACTTATGCACGATTTAAAACACTTTCCTACAAATAGTCAACATCCCTATTACTTTGTAGAGGTTGACAATTGACAAACTTAATAAAAAATAAGTTTGTCACGTTATAAATCGACATTAAATTAGAAGACTAGTGTGAGGATTGTCTCATGAATAGATTTAATCGAATGTAGTAAAGAGATTGCCAAGCCTGCTACAGGACTCGAGAAATTGATGTGCAAACATATTAAAGCAAAATCTGAAAGTAAACGGAAGTGTGCTAGGGATTTATTTTACGCATTTGCGTAAAATACGAAATATATTCTCTTATTAATTTAATTATTATTTTTATTATTTATTTTTTCACTCAATTTATACAATTATTAAGTAAATTATTGTATTTATTCAATCCTTTTCTACGAATTTATTTTTAATTTATTATTTAATTTGTTAATACATATTTTTCATAAAAACAGCTTATACCGTAAAATCATATCTAGTTAGTGTGTGCAAGATACGTAGATGGCAGCAAACACACTTCCGTTGCAAAATTGAATTAGGCCCACACCTCCGTATAAGATTTTTACAAATCAAAAACATATTTTTTAAGTACGAAGTAGCGACATGTTTCCTCCGGTGATATTTTGATAAAATATTTAGCTAGTCTTCATGAATATTTTAATCTAAAATATGAGACTAATTCTTTCACGTTGAGTCTATGTTGGTTATGCAGTGTAGATTTAACGATGTCCAATCTATTGGTTTGTTCCTGAACTGAACTATATTTACCGAGCAACACGAACAAAGTTACAATATATTGCGATACAAGCGCTTGAAGTCAGTGACCGGCGCAGAGAGTAACAGCAGAAAAGCATTGTGTCCAATGCACCTTATTGCAACCAGGGTTACCATGCAATAGTGTGCATTAATGTTGTGAGTGCATTAGAGAGACATATTATGTGGTAAAGTACATTAGATGCAGCACTGACCTTGGCCGCGACCTTCAACAATGACAGAACACCAAGAGCAACAATCTCTAGTTGTTTATGCGCTCTAGCTTTGCATTGCGTACATACAGTGTGGACAGAAAGAATTCATGATTTGGTAGTAAACAAGACGATCAGATCGTGAGTCGTGAGACAGACGATCTACTATAAAGCCTTATTTACAGGAATACAAATACAATTTGGCTTTACATTTTTACACCAAGAGATGGAGTTAGTGTGCTCATTTTCACATATTACTGTCATAGTACTAAGCTCAGCTAGAGGTTGGCGGCGGAGGTAGCTGCCAAGGGTGTAAACCTCAAGGGGGCGCATTTGAAAGTTATTATAATGTTTTTTAACGTACAAAATAAGTTTTGGAGGGCGCAAAATTCTAATTTTGCCCTGAGTGCTCATGATCTAAACTACGACACCGACTAAGCCTTATTTACACAAATGGAAATGTTTGCATTTCATTTTGCCACGTAGAGATAACGTTACTGTGCTCATTTATGCATAATATTCTTTGAATTAAAAGTGATGACAACTTCCTCAAACAAATACCTGGACTCGGTTTTTCTGCATATTTTTAGTGTTCAAGGGATAGTAGGACTGGAAACATGTTTTGTTTTTTTATGAAAGCAGAGTTACTTCAAAACCATCAGATGGAACGAAGACCTGAAGAAAGATTTGCTGCATGCAATAACTCTGCAACTATCTGTGCGGGTGTTGAAACAAATCTGTTCCCGGAACACCAAATACATCTCTGCAAGGAAACCATTTAGTGAACTGGGTATTTGCTTCAACTCTCGCACAGATTTGTAAAAATGTAGCACACGACAAATTTATCTCCAACTCTTCGCTATAAACCGCATCCTACATCTGCTGTTGCTTTCATCGGAAAATAAAACATTCAATTATTATACCTACACTAAAGAGTAAAAATATATTACCACCTAGCACGGGTCAAGTTCTGTGCAGTTGGACTATCACTAGGGGGCTAATTGGTTTGTATTCATTATAATACAGAAAATAATTAAAATATAGAAAAAAGCAAAAAGAATACTAATTTAAATATTTTATGACGAAGACAATAATAATTGTTGATAAATTTCAATTAAGTTTAGGCATCGTACCGAAGCGTCATCTATGAACGACTTATGTGGATAAAACAGCGTTCGATAGTAAACTGTTTTATTGGCACAGACGGGAAAGGTGTAATGGCGTGTGCATATGAAACAATTGTCATTCATTTTTATTATTGCAATAACGTGAGTATTCGAATTTTGCGAATATGTTGTCGATTCGAAATTTTTGATAGATTTCAATAAAGTCTACCATACCTCTCGACTAAATTATTAATATAGGTGCGTTTCAATTTTGAAGCCCCAATAACAAGCTATTATAACCATATAGCTCGTTATTGGGGCTTTGCAAGGCTTTGCAAGGTGTCTTCCCCCTAATTTTTCAACAGTGTGTTCAAAAAATCTGAAAAAGTTTATGAATGTATTTACTTTATTGAAAATTATTACGGTCACTATAAAATCAATAAGTTTTGAAGAAATATACTAAAAACATCTGATAATTTTAAAGTTCTCTGACTTCTCAAGGCTTTGTTAAAAAAATTGAAAAAACATGAAAATATTTTTTAAAAAAACGCAGTTACAGAGCCCTAATTTATGCATCTCTGACACGCAGTTGTGCGTGTTTTTTTAATTATTTCTATATAAACATTGCATGAGAAAATTATTGAGAAAAATTTAAATAAATATCGTAAAATTACAGACAGAACACAGTAAACCAAAATAAAGTAATATTTATGCGTTTAAGACTTGTTTTCAAATAAATTATATCATACTTAAAATGAAATAATTTTATTTTGTGTCCATCGTATTATCGTAAAGTAGCGAAATCTTATATATTTGATTTCTTCTGCAAGAAAGTGAATCGAATGTTAAAATAATACCTATGCCCTCCGGTCTCGATTGAGTGACAAGTACAGGGATATGCTTTCAATGTGCGACTTCAAATAAAACGTTCAGATAAAATAATATACCTACTACGTATATACTTATTTCCATCATAGACATTCGCGGACTAACAAAATTAAAAGCAAAACAAATCAATAGTTTTATGAGTAAACTCCATGAACTCTTCATCCAAAATACTTTCACTTCGCCTAAGAACGGTTACAGCTCTTCTGACGCTATTTTTACGGCCAAATGTTCGAGTAAACGCCAAATGAAGAATTTGTATTGTGGTTTATTTGGCGTATAGTCAAACTCTTTAGCTTTGAAAATCGCGTCGAGGAGATGGAACCATTTTTAGGGGAGAAGAGAGCATTTGAGATGCTCATTTGTAGGTAGCGTATGCTTAACGGTGGCTGTTTAGCAGCTGTTCAATATGTGCCTTTTCTCTATCTAATGAGCAGTGCTTGTAAAATACACTTACTCACGATCCAGAAATCTTCCGTTTCTATGAAAAATCATATCCAATTTTCGATGTTAATACATCAAAATAAACTAGAAACATGTACCGTTCTTCCCATATTTTTAGCTACGTTTTTACAGTTTATTTGATCTAAATGAACTATTTAAAACCAGATAAAAATGAGAAAATTAGCATAAGTTTTTCACAAATTTTTGTACAGAAAAAGTAGAATTTGAAAAAAATTATTGAACAAGCCTTTGTTAGTATTTTTAACATACGTTTGTAGAGAAAAAAAAATCAAAATGTTAATTTGCCATCTCGTAATTCAAAATCTTGTGGCGTGTTGAAAAGAAATATTGACGAATATCACGTTTTTTTATTCAATTTTTATGAAAAAAATATATGTTTTTTGAAATTTTTAAGCAGCAAGCCATATTTTGTTAAGCTTAATGATTACTCATAGCTAATAAAAGCAGTAATAAAATTAATTTTGTGACCGCAGTTCGAAATTTCCTGAGAGTATATTTTACAATCTGAGAGATCCTTAAGCTAAATTTCAAATTCGATTTTCATGCGCTGATTTTAATTTCTAAAGCTTAAAATTTCTGGAAAAAAATTTTTTTGCAATACACAATATAATAACTGGTTTTTTTTTAATGACAGATATCTATAAAAAGAACCGTGAAACACGGTTGGAATTGGCTTTTAAAGTTCTTTAAAATCACACACTAATTTAAAATTATTTTTGCACAGGGTTCACTAGAAACACTTAAAATGTCGTTAGATTCAGGATGATAACATTATAACATTAAATAACTATATTATGTTCACCGAACCTACGATGTTTTCAGTTATGTTGAACTGTCCCAAATTGAGTATCTAAATTACTTTGCGCGTACCGTTCTTTATCAACTATTAATATACAGCGGAACCTTTTATTTTACGAGCTTACTACACAGGCCAAGCTCCCACCGTGCTAAAGTCTACTGGACAACTACTAAAATCTTATTCAACTCAAAAGAAAAAAAGGAATCCTTATAGGATTACTTCGTTGTCCTTCTGTCTGTCTGTCAAGACTCTTTTTCTCACTAACGCATGGAGATATCAAGTTGAAATTAATATCAAATACTCAAGTTAGAGCTGGGTAACTCAGATCTGAACCGGTTCAAAGAGCCGACTCCGACAGAAGATCCGTGAGAGCCGACTCACTTTTTTTTGAGCCGACGGATCAACGGATCCACATAACTCAGTGAAACACTTAACACACAGAAGCATATTTTACACTTACGTATCAGTTCTTGCTTTGATGCATCTGTCAGCTCAAATGACTCATGCATCACATGTTTGGCCAGAAGCGTAGCGTGCCTTGGCGGGGCCCCGTATAAAAATTAGTTTGGGGCCCTTCCCCCGTTGAAGTAAATGACTTAAACGGGGAAATCCCGCGATAACCGATGTAAGGTGTTGCCAACTTTTGAACGCACGCTTTACGCGGGAAAAAAAGAAATAGCTTTTTTTGACTTTTGTCATTTCGGAAATTAAAAAAAAATGGGAAGTTTTTATTCATTTTTGCTTACGCACGTTGGGGGCCCCCGTTGCCCGGGGGCCCCGTATTATTGATACGGCAAATACGGCGGTAGCTACGCCCCTGAACCCTTATAAGATCACTTCGTTGTCCTTCTGCTTGTCAGTCTGTCTGTCAAGACCTTTTTTCTCACTAACGCATTCAGATATCAAGTTGAAATTAATATCAAATACTCAAGTCTGCAGTCCCTTGGAGCTATGAAAAAATCAAACTTCTAAGTCAACGCAATAAAAAAATACGATCGTTTATGCCGCATATTTTGACACTCGCAAGGGAATCAAAACCTATAGGGTTACTTCCCGTTGATCTAGAATCATGAAACGTCTTATAGCGCAAGTAAAGGGAAAAATCCTAAAACCGTAAGTCTGTAGTTACATCACAAAAAAAATATTTTTTCATTATTAGTAATCACATAATCTATACCATATGGAATACAACACAGTGCATACACAAGTTAATAGATGACGCTAGTTATCGTCAACGTTTTTGGTTATCTACCAGCGTTGCCAGATTTTTTTTTGCCAAGTCGGGATTTTGGACCTTTTTGAGTGAAAAAAGCGGGATTCTTTCGTCGAAATATAATCAGAAGTTTTTAAATATTTATCTTTTTATTTGAGTTCAAATTACGTTTACGTGACAATAGATAGCAAAAATAACCATAGAAAATGTATTTTAATAAAAATATGATATTTTAAATCAGATTTACCCTATCGCTAAATAGTTGAATCTTATTCGTCTTCTGAATAAAAAAAAAAAATAAATAAAAAAAAACAGAAATCAAATTCAAAAAAGTTTTATTAATTAGAAAAATATGGCTTTTCAAACAATAGTCTGAGGAGTGAGTGTTACAAATTGCAACTTACAATAAGAGAATAATTATAAGAATTACTTATTTGTGATATTTCTGTGAAGATTTAACTTTTTTTAAAGTTTCCTTTTTCTCTCTAATAAAGATGAAGAACTCTTCACAGGATAGTTGTAGTCCACACTTGTCTGTGCCACCCGCCCGCGCTTCCTCAGCACGCTGCACGCAAGGTCGAAAAGCGGGACTGAGCCTGTCCCGCGCGGGACATTTAATTTTGATTTAAAAATCGGGACGTCCCGCCAAAATCGGGACGTCTGGCAATGCTGTTATCTACCTACTGCGAGTCGCGACCGCGAACCACGCGAGGATGCTGTTCGCTCGTGAATCGAAATATATGAAATTTGAGGCACATTCTCTATTACGTGTTTTAAATACTGAAAATTTTGTCCACCAAACTAAAAATCGTTTCGTTAAATGAGGATAAATTGAAATCCTCTCAAAAAAAATCGTTCAATCATTTCGTTAAACAGGAGTTTGTTAGAAAGAGGTTTCACTGCTACAGTATGTGATGTAATTGGCAACGGTCTTAAGCCACGGATTGTTCTCCACATTTATGGTAGATCGAAAGTGTGACAGACATACGCATAACTGTTAAGTCTGAGAGTGATGAAGATATGGCGATCTGTCCTCCGTGACGACGTCTCTACTTCCGGTTTTAATGACATGTGACATACAGCTATTCGGGTCCAGGGTTTGATTAAGGTTTGATTAAGCAGGGAGTATTGATAATCGTCTCCCAGTACAGAACCGATACCTGACGCCACCTTGTATTTCAATGCGTATTTGGCAGAGATTTTTGGAGTAAATCTTCTTATGCTGAACCTCGTCGATTTGGGGAGTAAAATGAATAAAACGACATTTAGTGCTATTTGATGATAAAGATTATATTATGTAGAAATGAGCACAGAAACGTCATGTCTTCGTGGCAAAACGGAAAGCAAATATTTCCGTGTCTGTACAAAATAAGGTTTAGTTTCAAGTTGATATAATATGTAAAATTGAGCACAGTAACTCCATCTCTTGGTATAAAAATGAAAAGCCCAAAATATATTTGTATTCCTATACATAAGGCTTTTTAGAAGATCATCTGTCTGAAGACCTCGGTGATCTACCGATCGCTTTGATTTTAATAGGTTATGTAGCTTATATTTACTCGTTTTATGCATATGTGAAGAATATAGAAAAAATATAGCGAATGATATACGGATCTCTCGGCGCATGAAGTACGTTCTTCAGTTCTTGCTTCACTGTAATGTTACAACTTAATCCAATCCTGATACACTCCAGACCATGACAGCAAACCCTTTTAATTACAATGTTATATCTGTGGTTATGATACAAAAAGGCTTATGCAAAATGTTTCGTAAAATAAGATTAAGATTGTCTTCAGCTATAAAGAAACGAACATACCATATTTTGTGCGAATGCGAGGCTCTGGGTCACAGAAGACGATCAAGAATGGATTCAGAAAATGATATCAACGTTCTAAACCGATAAATAATAAACTGGTTATAACTCATTCGGATCCATTCATTTTAACCCACTGCTAAATGTCGTACCTGTTTACAAATAATATTTCACAAAACAGAGAGCATTGAAGGTAACGGAATGAAAATTTAGACTTAAGCCATTTTGTTTTCTTGTCACATATATATTATACATTTTTGAGCACGTAATTTGCCTGTGATATTATTTGCTAGAACGAACCAACTTAATTAAATTCTAAAACCTTTAATTTTAATTTTATTAAAACGGTCTGTTTCGAAAGTCGCTGATTTATATGGCAACGTTTGCTTATTATTATAAGGAGCACTCTTTTCGAACAATAAATTTTTTTCGATTTCTTGAGCAGAAATTTCTTGTATTTCTTACTTCCTACATCAACTATTGTTAGCCCATTTTTTTATAATTCCTGTGTGCACTATATGAACTAATTGTAAGTTGAAATAGAAAAATTTGAAAAACGGTTGCTCCTGCAGGCCATCCCTGGAACTTCCCGCTATTTTCGATCTATTGAGACGCGGTTCACCTACGTCCTACGGTGTTTGTTAAAAGTTATTTAAAAAAAACACTTTCTTGGAAATATTTCGTAAATGATGTCTCCCGAAAAAATCAATCGATTTTAATTAGCTTTGCGGTATTTGACGCAGTTTTACAAGCGCTAAAAAGTAGTCTATGATAAAAAAAAATCTGACAAAGTGTGTAGGTTTTCACGGCCAGTGTTGTTGTAAAAGTTTTTGGCTACCGATCTGGTACGCTGTGGTCCATTGGTATTTCTACCTGACATTTCGTCTACAACTGCGGTAGACATTATCAAAGGCGATGTGCTAGTTTGACAAAATCAGTTCAGCTTTTTTTGAATGACACCGTTATAGACGAACAGATGAAAATTATCTTGGCGTTATACGTAATATGTACTTGAAAACTTCACAAGAGGAAATTACAGATGGTGACAAAAATGTCATAAATTGTTACAAGAAATACGATCGTAACTACAATATTATGTTGTTGTTTTCAATTCTACCAAATGTACATTTAATTTTGTTGAACACCTTGCATTACATTATAATTAACGTAAAGCGATATTATTTACAACTTGCAATTATTTTATGTTTTTATAATATCTGCAATGAAATATAATTGAATTATATACCTACCTATCCAAAATTAAATAAATTGCATATGACATACTCAAATACGGAAAACACTTAAAAAAAACAAAATAATTAACCCAGAATGTGAGATCGATTTGACATAAAACTGAATATTAAATATGATGAAATTTTTTAGGTAATAATGCGTCATTATCTTTTGATTACTAACTGAATTTATTTTTAAAATTAAAACGAATTGTTCAAGGGATAAAAAAATCATGATCCAAAATTGGGAGCAACCGAGAGAGAGAGAGAATAGTTATAGACTTTCGATAGCTGAGGTCACAGTATCTGATTCATAATTTATACAAGTTTGTCATGCAAAATCATATTATAATAATTATTATATATTATTCATATTTATATTGGTAGTATTAAGGTGATTCTAACATAGTGAGAAAAATTTTAGCGATGATTCCTTGTGGACAATTTAAAAAGACAATTTCTTAAATAACCATGATAATGTATTTTATTAACCGACATCAAAAAAGATAGGTTATCAATTCGACATGTAGGTACATTTTTGTTTTGTTCAGCCTTTTCGAGAGGTTAACCAATTTAAAAATACAAAAATCCGTTCAGTCGTGTTCAACTGACTTCAACATTTGTGTACCAATTTTAATGATTATTTTCCTATTTAATGGGGCACACAATCAGAGTGGTCTTTTACTTAAAATCGGTTCAGCAGTTTTTTCTCGCTTAGTAACAAAAAATTAAGGAAGAAGGCGAGTACGAACGAGCACTATACGTGTTTCAAGGCCCCTAAAAAGTAAATAAAAAAAAATAACAAATAATTGAATCATCTTCAAAAAGTCTTTAAGAAGCGTAAAATAACAAAGTTTTGAGCATCGGCGTCAATTTAATGAAAGTACATAGATACATAAATAAGGACCGACCTCAAAACTTTATTATTTTACGCTTTTCAGTGGCTTTTTTGAAGGACGTTCAATTTTTTTAAAAGTTTTTTTTTACTTGAAAACTACTTATAAAAAAGTTTCCAGGTTTTCTAATACATACGTATGAGATTTTCTTAGGGACACATTACATTTTTTTAATGGAATGCAATTTTAGAATTAACATTAAGTATTATTTTTTAAATGGCGTGAAATGTCACAACATAATATTTCTGCAACAAATGTATAACAAATTAATTTCAATTTCTAATTTAATAAAGTAAACGTGACACAAAATAAAACAGATTTAATTATTTTGGACCAGTGGCCCAGTGACAACTTACGAGAGGGGGGATTCTCGTAAATTAAACGACACATAAAATATGTATTTCATCAACAAACTTTGCAAATTACTTCAAATCATATGAAATTTATGAGACACTGCAGAATATTATCTTCTGTAAAATTAATAAGCGAAATATTCTGAGTACAGTAAAAGTACTCATTTATGAACAAAATTCGTGTTTTTACAAAAAGAAAAACTTGAATAATAACGAGAGATGTGAACATGTCTCACTTCGAATACCAGAACAGAAACGCACTTGGGGTGGTAAATTTTAGGGGTTCAATAAGAATAATGTATACTTTGGAATTTGAACAGGCCCTGTAGATTATGACGCGCAGTATAAATCGGAGCCTAACTAGGGGCTTGGCTTTACTAGAGATCTCATAACCTTTTTAAATGTGAAAGTATTATGATCTTGCGAGTCTTGTCAACCAACTTTACATGAAATGTTTTTGGTGGATTTTCATTTTTGGTAGACACACTAGACTTTTTTTCACTATCGTTCTTCATCAATGAAGGTTTGTGGATCACTTTAGCCCATTTTGCACATATTTCTTTACAGATATGCACTCCCAATACGAGGGCTTGGAGGGGGAAAGTTTCCAATTTCTTAATTTTCCGTTTTTTTATATGCAAATCCTACCCTACATACCAAATATCAGCCTTCTAGGACTTCAGGAAGTATTCTAGATGTTTTGACGATCATTCAGTCAGTGAGTCAGTCACGACTCGACGTATTTCAGATGTTAATAAATCTGATACCATAAAAGCTAGATAATTGATACTTGATGTGTTTAATAAGTCTGCTAAGGACATCTTATCCTGAAAATTTCAGCTTTCTAGCATTATCCAGACCGAAGCTATGACGAAATGCTTCCAGAAAGGGTAGGCAGTGTCCCGCTTCCTTTGTCGGAACGTTCTGAATTCAAGCCAAAAATAGAGCTTCGGCTGTCAACTGATTGTAGACTTATTCGTCAACATTCTGCAAAATTTTTTTCTCTATAAGGAAGATAAGGGGCAAATCTAGGTCTCTAAAGGACTACTTTTGTAATTTATGTACGATGTACTAGAAAAAAGTTGGCATTAATTGTGTCAAAAAAACACTCGTTTTCAATGTCACACTACGACCTTATACGTACTTATTTCACAAAACTGTTCCATCACAAACCTAAAGTGACTCTTCCTTTTTCGGAAAAGTTTTTTAAATCTTCAAAATATTTCCAAAAATTAGAGTAATCAATTGACAGCGGCACCCTTGCAATAGCATCTTTTAGCCTCGTACTGGGCACCAGCCAAAAATTGAAACATGCGGATGATTTAAGCGAGACAGAGCTAAAGAAGGTCACACCCACAATATGTCTTTTGCCTACCTCGCCTCTTAACGCTGGGTCTCAACACAAACTGTGTGAAAGTGATCCAACACTGTTAACGGGAGCACTACGAAGTCCCCAGATTTTAACTTATAATAATATGCCATTTGCGTACATTTCAATAATCTGGGATTCAATTATATGGATATTAACTGTATTACTCTCGAACAATTTTAATGACCAAATGATTACAAAAAAAAACTTTGTTAACAACGCTTTATTATTATGGTTTGATTTCCCTACAGAATAAGGCGAGTTAGTATATTCCGTTGTTAAAACGTACACAACCTGTACTGTTATTTCAATATCAGATGTGTTGCAAACTGAACAGTTATTAATTTATTTAGATTGTGTACAATAAACTGAAGAAATATTAATAATTATTTTTATATAGAGAATTTTTATTAATAAATATCTTTTTATATTGATACTATATGACAGAATCGTTTATCACAATATTAGCTTGCGTAATGGTAAGTATTACGACGAATTATGTTAAAAATGAGCATCAGAAAGTTTTAACTGTCACACATACCCTCTATAAAATAGCTGGTTTCCACTTCATTTCCAGTATATTTCCAACGATCTTCATAGTTCGATGGTGAAAGAAACTTCACTTTTATTTAGGACTAGCGGTAGCATTAATTATCTATAGCCATAAAAGATGAGAATCATTAATAGAAAACTCTTAACGTGTATTGAATTTGCGCGAATTCAATAGCTTTTAATTGTGAATGTTCAAAAATAGAAGAAAAATCAAAATTGACAAAAAACAAAAAAAAAACTGTTAATCCGATTGCTGCCAAACTTCACAGGATCACCCGCTGTGCTAATCTGAAGATTGTCTGAAAATTTCATTAAAATCGGTCGAGCCGTTTTAGAGATCATAGGAAACATACACACGCATCGATTTTTATACATATATATAGATAGATGTATATGAAAATTTATATTCACGCCTGCTGTTGTTTTACATATACTTCATGTGGTAGCTAATCGATGGTCTATGAAAATTACTGTAGAATTGGTTAGATCGTGTAATTTTGTTTTTCATACAAAATGGGTCACTTAACATGGTCACTTCGTATGGATTCATGTACCTAAAGCAGCTATTTTACAAGGCGCGTGTCGAAAAATATTAATACAGTTCACGTCAAAAGCAGTCTCTACTAGTTTTGAAGTGAAACTTTTTTACGCACGGTAGAGTGAATTGTGTTCCTGCAAATGGACATACAATGTATAAAGAAATTTTTAATTAATTTTTTTTATTTATTATTTTTTGTTGACATTATACATACACGTAAATAAAATGTTTGTAATTGTAAGTTTTAAAAAAATGTGCAGCGTGTAGGATACCTAAACCGAATTTATCATTTTACGATTTTTTGTCTGTTTGTTTCTTCCGAGTTTTGTTACTGAACATAAAATTAGACACTCCTACATCCATTGGAACATGTCATTTATTATATAAAGAAGTGTGCTCGAATGTCTAAATATAGATAAAGAGTGTACTTAACTGTTAATACTTAACTGGATGTTAAGACTTATATACTAGAGGCAGTTAAAGAGTTCTTATTAATAAGACGAGTGACAGGGTCGTCCTGTCTTTTAAAATTTGATAATTTTGAGCTGTGCACATTATTCCTTATACATTATACCTAAACATAAATTAAATATTTCGTTTTTAATACCCTTCCTCTTATAACTGTAAACAAAAATTTTAAAAAATATGTTTGTTTCAAACCCTGAGCTTAGGCGCCATATTATAATGACATTAAGGATATAGACCTGAATCAGCGCATCACTTTAACGCATAGATAAAGAGAGCTATGCGTATGAAAAGAACCGTATATATAGGTTATGTATACCTCTCCCACATGAACCAAATCTAAGAAACCAGTGGACGTGATTCAATTACAGACAGTTAAATGACGTATCACGTAAAGGAAGATTTGGTTGAGGATCAATAAATTAAAAGCTTTCCTAAAGTTTCGCTATGGCCAACGTTTCGAAAAATTTATTTTCATCTTCAGGGCCTTAAGCTGGTTAAATGGTGGTAAATTGTTCTAATATTTTCCATTTAACCAGCTTAAGGCCCCGAAGATGAAAATAAGTTTTTCGAAACGTTGGCCTTAGCGAAACTTTGGTAAAGCTTTTTATTTATTGATCCTCAACCAAACCTTCCTTTACGTGACATTCTATTGGATCAACACCACCATATATAAATGACGTATCTTCGTAGCAGGATAATTCTATTTTTAAAATTACATTAAAAAATACACGCCTTTGGACACATAAATATCCACATAAACATTCACATAAGTATCCACATAAATATCGAAATGGTTCCTTATCCGAGGTAGTAGCTGATTACTTGTCAATCCCTATGCTCTCATAGTTGCCTACCTTATCCTAATTTCCTATAATTTCTTCATTGCTCTTAATCAAGTTGAAGTTTAAAAATTTAACAAAATAACGAGAAGTGTTCTAAATGGGAAAATAGTACTGACTCTCATTACGTTTGTTACGACACAGATGAACGTTAAATGTATTATTATTAAGTATCTATTTTCGAGTTATGATTTATGATTAACTAAATTATTAGCTCATAATTATTGAGCTTTTAAATTCATCGCATAATTGACGCTGGGTTTTTTAGTCAACCTTCGTAGTTGCGTTTAAATAACGTAACCTGTCCACCTTATTACTGGTGCGGCGTGTAATCCGATATGTTTGTCAATGGACCTACATATTTGACTCACAGATCATCATCTATTCTACATAATCGCTCAGGCCATTATAATAATGGATTATTTGTAGCCAATAGCCATAATAATATAAATATTGATGACGTCGAAAATGCGAGGCTTGCGCGACCAGATTTTATTTTTAAATGGAAAATAGTTTTCGGGTTAAATCCGCGCCTGTAAAGAAATTTCTGCCGACATTTCGCATAATCAGGGCTTAGAAGAGCTGAAGTATTTTCTCATGAACACTATACAAGAATTACGAACTCATAAGGGAGAAATTACAAAATCTACCCATTAAATCGTACATATTAGTGTTTCCGTTTTTTACCACTAGCGTCGATAATTTCCCTATTGTACTGATATGAATTTTGCATCATTAATACATGTGAAGTAAGCTAGCAAGTTTTAGACAAGTAAGTTGGGTCACAATATTCATTAAATTGTAAGAGTTTTACATTAATAAGTGATTGATTACAATGTAACAATTAATTTTAATTGAACTTTAATTTAGTAAATAAATATAATTAACAATTCCGTGTGGAAATTATATTGTTCTATTGATCGGTGTCTCATTTGGCTCATGTGAAGGCCTCCATCGTTTCGATCAAAGACATCCATGGATTCCATACAAACAGAACACTAGGGATCTTTTATTTTAGGAAGTTCTTATATAAATGAAGTTGTTTATATACTGTCCATGTATTTTTCCTCAGATTGTTCCGACATTACGCGGGCATTGGAGTGTGCCTCATCAGGGTTTTGAAGAGCTCCACTACTGGATACTTTTCTCAGAGTATCTCTTATAATAGGGGTCTTATGAAATCATCATAATACCAACCAATGAACGACGTGCTACAAGGTGTTACGTCACGTTTATAGCACGTTTCAAGTGCACTGTTACTGACGACTTTAAAATACGTTTTCTCACTAAACAAGTGTTCGGTTAGCACACAACTACTACATTATTGGTTGGATGTGAGCTAGAAGCCACATTTCTTCTTCTAAAAACTTGTCGAGGGAGAAAGGACAGTGATGTAGCCCGGATTTCCTAACATAGCGGTACCGTAATATGACGGTGAATAGAGGTGTAAATGGAGGTAAATGGATGAGGTTTTCTCGGTAGCAGCGGCACCACTGTAACGTAAAAAAGCGACATCCATGAATTTCTTTGCAAAGGTTTTTCGTTACGTTATATTACGGCCGCTACATTATAGGACCGCTATCATAGGAAACTAGAGGTTTAGACAGACGACTGTAAAAATAATTGTCATATAATTTGCTATAATAGCTGTTTTGGTATATTTTCCGAATTCCCATGATGCAATTTCTATTGTCAGACGTAATAATCTGTTTAGGCGGACTTCCATTGTAGGAAGTAGTTTGTAACACTGACATACTAGCACTAGTTGTATTTCCTGTGTGGGCAGCCATATTTGTTGACAAACGAAAACGGTTTGTCTGTCCATTGCACCCACGGTGCTTATTAAGTAAACAGTGTATCTTATTAAATGGGTCTTGACCTTGATATTTTTATATCATTTGTTTTTACAAACTTTTATTTATAGTTTAAGCTCCTACCATATAAATGTCCACTGGAGAACAGTGAACACTACTAAAACGTTTTAACTGAATTTAACACATAATATGACAGAAAACATCAATTCGGTAGCAGACTAGTTCAATTTTTTACCGTTTTTTTTTGTCTGTGTCTCGAATATGGATTCTGCACTACATAGATTGAGGAGAGCTATTAATTATTTATAATTATGATTATCTCCCTTGTAACTTTTTCTTGCATACCTGATAGACCTCTCCCCAAATGTATACATTTTCATTTCAATTAATTTTTTAATACTAAATTGTAAATCCAGTTGATACTTTTATCAGCTCTCAAATTAGAGAACCTGGGAATAGAGATTTTGTAACAGAGGAACCATAAAACAACGGCATCGTTACACGCTCGACTATTTTCTCAAGTTCAATATTGAAAATAAACGAAACAATTTTACTAGTTGTTTAACAGAAAGAGTGACTGAATTACCTGGCGTAAACCGTTTATTTTAATGTTAACCTTTCAGCATTGTCTAACTTCCTCAGTAATTTCAAAGATTTGTATTGTACTCAAATCAATTAAAAACGAAATTATTTTTAACGGTACAAAAAAAATCGAAAAATTCTATTAACAGTTGTATAATAAACAACAATTACTAGAAAATTGTACAGTTAATGCAGTGATATTTTTTGAAGGTTACATACATTTTTTGTGGAGTGATTTACTGCTTCAATTTGCAAACGATTTATTCCCTTCATTGCTTACTTTAAAAGGAAGTCTTCTGAATTGCTTAGTAAATTTAATACAATAAATTGTTTTTAACAGTTGTAAAACCACAAGATTTTTATTTGATTTTGTAGAACAGTGAAATAATTGTGTGAAATTTTTAGTTAAGTCGAATATTTGACTCGTTCGTGAGTTACTGCTTGGTAGTTGGCAATAAGTCCGAATTGTGGAATGTTGGACGTGAGGCAGTCAATCCACTTGCAGCAATAATATAAACCAAATAATATTTTTCATACACCGTTGAAATTAGTTTTCATTAAAATAAAGTTTTTTAAAATAAATAGTTCAAAGGATATTTTATGGAGCAGATAAATTAGTCAATATTTATTTTGTAAATAAATATTGATTAATTTATCTGCTCCATAAAATATCCTTTGAACTATTTATTTTAATTAAAAATAAGGAGCCACACTGCCTGTATTACCAAAGACACTAAATTGTCGGTAGGGTGGGGCACTGCGACCTCAGTTTTTTTTCTAACTAATTTGTTCCAACTCCACACATCTAGGGATCGATTGGTATGGATTTATATCAAAATTACTGTTTTCAGTTTTCATTATTTTCCATACCTACCTGAGGTCCACAAAATATAAAAAACCCGGGTCGCAGTGCCAAAACCCTGCCGACAATATAGTGTATTTGCTAATGCAGGCAGTGTGGCTTTATGATGCGAACTTAAGTTGGTTTTTGGGCAAAATAAAAAAATTTACTCCTTAATACAGCCCTTAAAATAATATTTTTTTTCTTAATTGGAATATTATTATCAATCGAACCTCTATACCAAATTATATGCAACTTTCAGTAAATAATTCACTATCTGCAAACTAGTGTTTTCATAAAATTTGTAAGTCCGGTCCTGTCTGGCCGATTTTATTAAAATTTTAGGGACCCTTTTTAATTACTACTAAAGGGTTAAATGTCAATTTTGAAACGATTCTGAGAATTTTTTCTGCATTTTGGGGCCCAAAAACATATTTCAACCCCTAAAAACTACCCTTAAAATGCCCCGATTACGCCCATTTTAAATAGGTTTCTTGCGGTGATGGATTTCAACACGTGGTCCAAATTTCGTTAAAATCAATTAACTCTTTCGAAAGTTATTGCCCGTACACATATATATATATATATATATATATATATATATATATATATACGTATATAAATATATATATATATATATATATATACATATATATACATAGTTTAGTGTTTAGGAGGTTATGAAACGTCGAGAAATTTTGGTCCGACCCCTAGGTCCCGCCATCCGACCGACGCCAATAGTGTATGTTGCCATATGGCAAATACACTAAAAACATGTTTTTTTTTCAAAAACTTTACTCATCTGTCTGTTAGTACGATACCGGTTAAACGACTCAGTAAATCAAAACCAAATTTTGGTAAAATGACACGTAAATAAAAACAGTTATTTTCTTTTAGAGAAAATCGGCGGATGTGCAGAAGGAATTTGTGCAAATTTTGTAACATAATAAATTAGTCCCGTAAATATTCTGAAAAAGTGATCTGTTCTTTTATTCTGAAATAAAAAAAAATCGAGTCAAGTGTTATAGTATTTTTGGTGTTGGAACTGTCCCGTCGTTCGATTGGCTAGATTTTTTTAGGATAATTATAATAGCATTAGATTTATCTCAAATGGTTTTCGAACTCAGTACGTTCCAAGTCTAGTTTCAGCGTTTTGAATACATTGATTCGTATAAATTAATATATAATAAGAATTATATAGCATTTAGATTTTGAAATATCGCCAATGATTTGAAAATATCGCATTCTATGCCATATATGGTTGTAGTAATATTAAAAGTACATAAAACATAAATCATGCTTTGCTCTTCTAAGAATATGAGACCAAATTTGTACCGTAATATCTGTGGGACACTGAACTAACTTTTTTGTTTCCTATTATTTAGGATTAACAATTCAAGTCGCTTTCATTTCTAACATAACTGTTTTGCTTTGGCACACGGCCATTCGTTTTCAAAAGAATTGATACTTATAAACTTTTTTACATTCGACTGTTGTGCAGTACCTTATACAGGTCGATTCATAACTAATTTCAGAAAATGCTTCTTAATAGTCCTAGAGCCGACCGTCGGATTTTCTGTACGTTTCGAATACACGAATTTTGTCTGTGTGACAAAAAGTGAGCCACGATTTTTATTATTTTTTTAGGTTATTTGACCTTTATTTTTAACTCGTATTAAAATGTTTGTGCCCACAAGAATTTTTATTTCGCTTAAATGCAATCAAAATTTTAAATATATAAGTTGCACGAAAATACAAGTCCCTGTGTTTGCCTACTGTAACGTCAATCTTGTAGTATACAAATAAGTGCAAATAAAGTTCGGTATTGTTTACGCGAGACTCAGCACTTATTCACGTGTAGGTATATATATGTTTACTACAAGTCTGATGTCACACTTCAAACCATCATGATATTGAATATTATGGTAGATCCAATAAGGTCAGATTGCCTTCTTCTTTACAAGCCCTTCCACATGGATATAAAATGAAAAGGTATGACAAGTAGAACACAATCAGCAGTGTGACTTCATTCCAAATCCGATATGGCGACCGCCGCAAAATGGCGGATCATCTATTCCTTAACAACCCTCTTGATATGAGTATCAAATGTGAGTGTATGACAAGTAGATTACAGTAAACTCTGTAACGTTAAAATCCCATATGGCGGCAAAAAGGCGTAATTAGAAATTTGAAAAAAATATAAAAAAAAGTTTTATAATGACAAGTTTTTATTGCAGTGCACTAAAAAGGATAAAACTAATTTTTAATAATTTAAGTTCATAATTATAAAAGCGTGGGCCGTGAGTATCATCCCACGCTTTTATAATTATGTTAATTAAAGTTATTAAAAATTATTTGTATCCTTTTTAGTGCACTGCAATAAATATATCTTTATAAAAGTTTTCTTTTTGTAATATTTTTTATTATATACTTAAATTATGTACGCCTGTATGTGTTATTTGAACAATTTGATATTACCTACAGCAATTTTTATTTTTATTTGATCAAACGGAAACGGAATATTTTCGATACAAAAATAAACTGTACTTTTTTCTCTCGCGTTAATGAAATGTTGACGCGTAAATACAACAAAAGACAACGTTTATTTTGAAATGAAAGAGTAATCATTTTATGTTATTTGATTTCCTGATACGTACGTGCAGTTTCAATAATATAAATATGTGTATATACAACGGAAATATTTTAAAGGAACACAAAAAGTATTTTTTTAAAGAAGATGATACGAGATAATTTATTATTTAACAATAGGAAGAGAGTTTCGAAGTATTTAAATTGAATGAAAATACATTTGTTATTTATTTGTTGCACTCGTTTTGGCAAATAAATTCGTCATTCTTATTATTTATAATACGCCAAATGAAGTGACTTTTTAAGTGGGTGTAAAATCAAGCTCTCTTAAATTTTTTAGAGCCAAAATACAAATAATTAAAAACGATTAAAGTTAAATTACCGCAAAAATACAACTTTCATGTTCCCTCCATTCACTCGAGAAAGCTATATCGTTTCTAGTTAGTGCTTTTTAGGTTTTAAGCATATACACATTTTTTCCGACTTTTATTAATAATAAGTAGGTACATAAAAAACGAAGCTTATGATTTTTTATAACCATGCTGTTTTAAAACTAATTAACTCGGATTGTCTACAGAAAACGACTTGCGTTCACTCGAATTTATAAGTAACTAATATTCACACCGTTTTTGACTTCAATCCGATTTGTAATCGGGAAAAGCCGGGTCGGGCAGTTAACATAAGTCTAACCCTCATCAATAAATAAGTTATCGAATTGTAAAAAAGGCAATCATACTGTTCAGTATAGCGGATTCGATTCGTACAGTTATTTATAGACCTAAACTTTTCCCAAGAAATAAATTTTCAAATGGCGAAAACCGCATTCAAATCCGTACAGTAGTTCTCGAGAATAGTCGGTACAGACAGACAAACACCTACAGAGACTGTCTTTTATACAATGTATAGATTACGCACTAACATGTAGGTTTCACTGTATTTTTTAATAAATAAATCCGTTGACAGTTAAATAACCCACTTCTGTTTGCATATGCACAGAGAAACGGTAATTATTATTTATTATATATTTTTATTATTAAATTTAATTGTTATACCGCATCCAGCAGTGCGTACTGCACATGCGCAAGAAAGAAAGATCAGGTCGACTAACCACAATTATTTAATTTAACAAGTTGTAGAATCGTGGTTAAATATATTTGATTGTGTAATTTTCTTGGTAAATCAAAAGTTAAAAAAACAAACATATTGTTGTATTTATTGGTTCTTAACATCGTTTATTTGTGATTTTAAGTTTTTCGGTGTTGCGAGACTTCCGCATACGCTAAAATTTATATGGTTAAATAATTTTTCGCTTAGCTATAGGATCACAATGCTACACATATTTTATTACCATTTGTATCTCAAAATTTATCTGAAGATGCATTATTTATTAATCAAATATTTTCATGGTTCACGCTAATGAATACAAAGAAATTATGCTAAATATTTAGATAATTAAACCTTGAACCATAATGTTGCAAAATTAGTGTCGATTGTTAAATTTATATTATTGTACTCCGTGAGAAAGTTTGATATCTAGCCTTTTTATTGAATTATAATTGGTCAATGTTTTAGTTCTGATTTTAAATGGTGATGATTATCAGTATCGCCTGTTCAATATTCATATTAATTAATCGATTTGAAAATTTGAAAGGTCGACACGATCTTGGAAAATGTTAATTTAAAAATTTACTTTTATATTACTAAACATTATGCTTGACATCTTTTGTTTTTTACACTTAAAAATATTTAAAATGATCAAAATAAATAAGTAATGTTTTTTTTCGAGTTTTAATATTTCTTACGACCAATAACAGTAATTATAGATTCAGAAACTATTCAATCAATTTCCATGTTGTTTTCATGATTACCTTCATAATTGGATGTTGTAATTTCCGGGCAACTCCTGTTAAATATAATACAATATCAATTAGGGACTGCTAGATGTCATCGTTATAATAAGGTGATATCAAGGGAGCTGCAAACTTGTAGTGACTATAATATACAGGGTATTCGGGGAGAAAAGTGCAATATATAAAAATTAAAATAATCAAAAAATTCAGATATACATGTGTCTTAAAATAAGCCATTACGGTAATACTGGCTTGTTCAAAATTCACACTGGCGTACATAAGTGGTTAAGTAACAACATAGGCTTATCTTATAGGCCAATATTTTTGTCGTATATACTGGCTCATTTTAGTATACAAGTATATATGATTTTTTGTTTATTTTGACTTCTTGAATATATTCTCCAAATGTTGTTGTTTCCTCCTCAAACACTCTGTACAAAAGATATACGTGCACTATGGGTTAAAGGTAACCTAATTTAGAACTTTCGAGTTCAAGTCTCGGCAATGTCATTTAAATTTTGTTTTTGCAGAAATCATGGCAACTAATATAGGTACGTTAATAAGCTGTCTTTTTATCATTTGATAAATTATTTAATTGTTATATCGTATTTAAAAATTGTATGTTTACAGACAGTAATTTCCAGATTTATCTGGAAACTGTAATTTCGAAGTTGAAAACAAAATCTGCACCGGTACGGTTGCATTTTACGATACACGCATTTTGCAGCTCCCGAGAATCAATCCCGCTGAAACATGTTTCTGTCAAAACTGGCACCAAAGCGAACACACACGCTGGTACTAGCTAGTAGTTAATAAGCAAACTGCGCGGCTGAAGCTATTGTGAACCGAAGCCACGACACAGTTCCGCGCTAATCTCTGACACAAGAAGTTGGAATTTTGTCAAAGAATAACCGAACGTGTGTTAAAGAAGAAAGGTACCGTTTGTTTGATGATAGTCAGAACCCGTGGTGCCCTTGCGTGTGTCACCTATACAAGTGGCGTCAGAGTCAGAGATTCCCTCTCCTCCCGCCGCCGGTGGTGCGACGGTGCGCACCAAGTCATCTCGCGGACGAACGGATGTACGGATATGACGCGGAAGACACATTTGTGTTTCAAACCACCGATGCATTAATATGTACAGTATGGCTAACATACCGTATCTCGATGTCACCAATTATTATTGCTACATTACATCATATTGCGTTTGCAACACTGCAGACGAAACAAATATTCATCTGTATTAAGATAACCAACGGCGGATCTATAATAAGGCTGAAGCCATGGGACACCAAGTGTCAAGGGCTTACTGTATGGTTAATAAAAAAACTTTAAAAAAAATATTAACCTCCTTCGAAAAAATCACTAAAAAGATGAAAATAATGAAATTTTGAGGTCGGAGCTAATTTCATTACAAAAACTTTTAATTACATATCTACTTTTATTAAATAGCCACCGACCTCAAAATTTCATGTAATTTTTTTTGTAATGAAATTAGGTCCGACCTCAAAATTTCATTATTTTCATCTTTTTAGTGATTTTTTTTTGTTAATATTTTTTTTTTAATTTTTTAATTTTTTACTTTTTAGTGGTGGATTTGATTTCGCACATTTTTAAAAACTACTGAACCGATTTAAGTAAAATTTATGTGGGATCACCCTGAATATGTGCTCTATTACCTAAATAAGAAACGAATCATCTTAATCGGTTTACAAATGTTGGAGATATGAGGTAGCATACATTATTAATATGTTTTTTTGACGTCATTTAAAAACGGAAGAACCGATTTTAATAAAAACTATATGGAACCACCTGGGATGTATACCCTTTCAAACAAAAAAAGAATTTTCCAAATCGGTTCAGGCGTCTTCGAGTAATCGGAGAACATACGTAAAAAATAAAAAAAAAAAGATTCCGACGAATTGAGAATCTTCTCCTTTTTTTTTAAAGTCGGTTAAAAATAGTTCATATTAATGGTTAACAGAATTACCCTAATGTGGATTCCAGGGCATACGGGCATCGAAGGCAATGGATTAGCTGACTTCCTCACCAAAGAAGGAGGGACTCTTCTAAAAGCCATATGGAGGTCCGCAAATGGGAGGATAAAATCAAAGACTCTCGCTGGAAGTCAACTCCAGGCCTCCGGCAATCAAAGAGATTTATCTCGTACTCAAGTAAAAGTCCTTATTCTCAGTAAAGCAGATCTGAGAATACTGACAGGACTCTTCACTGGCCATTGCCCTCTTAAATATCACTAATTAAAGTTGGGTATGGTTTTTGATGATGAATGTCGCTTCTGTAAAAAAGCAAAAGAAACTGCGGGGCATATCCTATGCTCCTGTGAGGCGGTTTTTGCCAAAAAGCTGCAACACCTGAACAGCCCTTTCCTAAAACCTAATGAGGTGTGGAGGGCAACTCACAATAAAATAATAAGGTTTATCAAAAGCCTCTTATCTGAATGGGAATAGTACTAGGGGATTCACAAATGATCTTTTAGGTCGCAGTGATTGAGAGGATGTTGTGCCTTATCGCCCCATTAATAATCTAATCTAATGGTTATCATTATTATGGGTGAATTATGACAATTTTTTGAGTAAATATTATAACATATTTTTGGTGAAATTTGACAATTTTTGCAATAAATTTTGACAATTTTTTGGGTGAATTTTGACAACTATTTTCGGCGAAGTTTAACATATTCCTGGCTGAATTTTTAAATTTATTTTTTGGTTGTGAATTTGGGTGAATTTTGACATTATTTTATTTTAATTAATTTAATTTGTGATATTATTTATTTGGTCAGGTTACCAAAATTTATCTCCGATTTTGATGTTATTAAAAATTAATTTTAAACCCCAATTTAAAGAATCTTAACCTAACAAAAAATTAGGCTTCGTGGGGCTCCATTAGCTCTAGGTCCCGAAAACCTAGATCTGTCGACTAGCTGTTCAATATGACCTTTTATTAATATACATAGCTCTGTACCACAAGCATTTCATTGTGTGTGCATACAAAATGAACAAACTCGCGTTTTAAAAATCTACAATTTCTATGAAAAACTTAATTCAATGTTTTCAGAAAAATTACAAAAGTATTAAATACTCTTAATCTTTCTTCGCATATGACCAGATTTTGTATACGTATAATTATTTGATCTAAATAAATGATTTAAAATCGAATAAAAAATGCGAAAAACCTGTCATACAAATTTATACACAGAAAAAAATAAATTTAAAAAAATGTGCCAGTATTTCTAACCTACATTTAAAAAAAAAGTTTACCGTTTTTTAAAATCTGATGAAGAAATATTGACAAATATAACGTTTTTTGATACAATTTTTCAAACAATAAAATGTGTTTTTTGAACTTTTTACGCAATAAGTCAAATGTTATGAAACCTAATGCTTAACCACAACTATTAAAATAGTTAAAAAATTGCGACCGCAGTTCGAAATTCGCCAAGAGCATTTTCACAATGTGAGTGCGGAACCATCTTAAAGATATGAATTAAAAAACTGTGACTATTTAGAAGATTCACAGTGTACTATATATATTTGCAACGATATCTCGTTTGAAGAGGTCGTTTAACCCTCTACAGTCTACTGTTAACAAGACTCCCATGTGTGACAAATTTGAGTACGGAAATTTATACGCTGTAACTTATTTCTGAACTGACTGGAAAAACAGTTATGTCACTTATTTTAACAAGTTGGACCGATACGTGACATGTTATTAACATTACGGTTCCTGGAAAAACAAACCAAAACGACCCAAATAAAAAAAAACTCGTATTTACTCGTCGTGGTTTTTTGTAATTTACATTACAACAAAATGTCTTCCAAATAAATTAACTGATGTAAGTATTTTTCATTTCCGCAATTTCCGCAAATTGAGAGTAAAATACAACTAGCCCTGCATATACGTTATTCGAAATTGGCCACCCCTCAACGACAATAATTAAACAGAAAAAAATTACTGATTCATGCAGAAGTCAAAGATTGCAAGATTTGACCCTAACTACTAAGTGAGGTCAGGTAATAAAAAGTTTGTATAACAATAATAATATTTCAAGTGGAGAAAGAGATTTTTTTCACATAACCTTATAAAAACGTCAGTGGCAACGCGACGTCATTTTGAAGTGCAGTTATCTAATATACCTACAGTTATATAGATAATAAACAAATTAATAACGACATTTGCATATTATTATTGTAGATGCAACACAAAGAATGTAATAAATTTAACATTTATTTAGATAGAACGATACGGAATTCAATGAAGTTTGTCTATTTTACGGGCTTTGAACTATTATGGCGGAGCGCGCATTTAATTGAGGTCTCGGTACAGACATCTGTCTGGATATCGGTCTGTACAGGCTGATCTCGAGAACTACCGAACGTATTTAAATGCGGTTTTTACCATTACTTTTTCGACCCGACTTCGTCCGATAGCTTATTTCTTAGGAAGGATCTATACTAGCTGTCTGGACCGACTTCGCCCGAGTTCAACTCGAATTGAATCAAGGTTGGCTAGAAATCGAATTTACGTCAAAAGCGCAGAGAAATGTAACATTATACCTATCCAATAGGGATGTCGACTATTTTTGGGAAAGTGTTTTAAATCGTGCATAAGTACCTAATATTGCCACAAATATTTATTATTTTTATTTAAATACAACTCAAGCCTTAAAAATCATGTATTTTAAATCCCGTTTCAAATTTCGGTCCAAAACGCCAATATTAGTCGCGTGACGTCACCTGTTCATACCAAAGGAGGCTCAAAAGTTTACATGGGAGCTACCATCCTATAGATGCGTATCCTGTGCTCATAAACGTTAGTAAACTGAGGTGATGAAAAGTTGTTTCGTAGTCGTTGCTATAGTTACATGTAATTTGACGTTTAATAATAAATTACACACTTAATATTAACCAAACAATGAAGTTTTTTGACAGCGGCTGAACATATGACGTCATGCGCTCTAATTGGTGTCTGTTGTCACGTGACTTGAGAGTGATTTTATTAGGTTTTATTTATTAAATATTAACTAAATTCCCTAAAAATAAGGAAAAATATAGTGCTTTTTAGTATTTCTATCATAGAAACTACTATTTTTCATTAAAATTATGTTTTTATTTGAATACAGTCAACATCCCTATTATAATAATAATAATATGTCAGGGCAATTAATTCATTTCGAGCGAACGAGAGAAGCGAGTGAGTGTTAAGTATGTCTATGGCGTATCAATGTGTTTTTCATAGATTTTTTGTTACTTCATGATGAGCTAGAACATGGGTACGCGGACTTATAATGGCGACGATCTACTACAAAATATTCAAGCGATCGAAGGTTAAAATTAGGCACAGCGTTTCCTCTGAACCCGAGAATGGGGTGAAAAATTCAAAAAGAAGCTGAATCGATGTCTTTCTTCAATCAAGTTTGTAAGATGGCGCTGAAATTCGTTTTTCGGGGGTTTCTAACGTCGTTGCATGTCGCAGGGTAAAAATATTTTTTATTTTTTTTTTTGTAATTAAAACACCAAGGATTTAGAATCAACCGTACACTGCAGATTAAAAACATCCGACATTGAACAATTTATTTAATTGTAGTGTTGATGACTTACGGTAGTTGGAGATCAAAGTTAAAGAACAGAAATTGGGACAAGCTATGTACGCGTAAAAGCAGGTACTTTTACAACGTCCGCTACGACTTACAATACGCTCGAGAATTTTGATTACTTTTGTGTAGCAGCGCCAATCAGTGTTGCCACTCGCAACAGACTTAAACTAAGCTTGACAATAGCCGGGGTCGCAGTGATGCTATTATTTACAAACCCTTACCACAAGAATAAATAAATAACTAGAATAACTTCCTTCCCGTAGCCTTGGCTCTCGGTTAACCTGAGATTCTATCCTAAAACGGCCAGTGCTTACCGCCTCGACTGTTGGAAGATTTGCAGTGAATTGTTTCTTGCGCGTCGTATTTAATAAGACAATTTATCTAGTTACTTTATCTATTGCAGATACTTCTTTTATTTTATTTTAAATTGTGCTTGCTATGATAGTAATACAGTTTTTTTTAAATAAAACCGTGAATGTATAAATTAATTAGATAAACCTATAGGAAAAGCAATAAAATTTCAACCATAGTCGCGAATCCGTTGGTAGCCGCACGAAAAGGTACCGAACTATGTATGCTTCTAGTTATTTATTTGTTCTCGAGCCCCAGTTCTTAGGTCATTATTTAAAAAACTGTTAAAAATATCAATTGAATTTTCAATTTATTATAAAGATGAAAATTTGTTTGTTGAGAGTAATTTCCGGAAGTAGTGAACAGATTTGAAAAATCTTCTCACTGTATAAAATTCGACTTTTTTGGAAGTAACATCGATTATATATAATTAGAAAATAGTGATGAGTAGTGAGAGAAAATCGGCATCCCGCACGCGACATCTGAGCTAAATGGATATACGATTGCTAAACTAAACATAACAAGTATTTAGGAAAAATGTGTTGCTTTTAGTTATTTCGTTGCCAGATCAAAATCTAGTCTGCGAAAGCGGAAAGCCAGAAATCTAGTAATTCACCAAATTAAAAACTAAAAAAGTTCGTATGGTTTTCAGAACTGCTTATTCAATCTTTTTAGGTTGCTCAAAATATAAACTTAGTTTTGGAGATTTTAGCTCTAGTTTGGCAACACTGGCGTCAGTAAGTTTACTGCAAACTGCACTAGACTGTTATTTGCGTTCACAACAATAAAATTTTATTGCATAGTTATAATATTACAGTAGCAACGTATCTAATCGTATTTCATGTTATTTTTTAAATGTCATAAAATGTTGTAAAAGATGAAACACAAATACCTAAATGTTTGTGTGTTATCAAGTAACTTACTAACATAATATTTAATGACAAATCAAACAGTTAGACATGCCAAATTTTGTCTTCTGTAATGTATTCGCAATATTGAAATGGTCGCAAAGCAAAATGGTTCACGTAGAATTTTTTGACATTTTAGGATAGCAAAAATAGTAAAAATAGGTATCCTTACCGTGTTGTCCTTGTCCGTTCGTCCGCCTATTTGCCTGTCACAACCCTAACCGTTTGAACAAATTCGGTAGATTATAAATTATTATAAACGCTCGACATCTGAAGTTATAAACAAAATGAAATTCGTTATATAATTAGAGTGATGTGGTTTTCAGATATTCCAAGAGTTATTTTACTAACAAAAAACTTACGGACAAAAATGTAAAAATTCAACAACAAAAAAGAGACTGTATTTTATACTACACACTACAGAAGTAAAACTGGTATAATTGCAAAAGAAAATATTAAAAAACCTTTTATACAGACAAGCTTTTATTGTCGTATACTGAAAAGGACAAAAACAATTTTTAATAATTTAAATTCATAATTATAAAAGTATAGCCCTCTCATTTGATACCCATATAAAGGGTGTTGTAAAGAAATAGATGACCAGCCATTTTGTGTCGGCCGCCATTTTAAATTTGTAATGAAGTCACACTGCTAACTGTATTCTACTTGTCATACGCTTTCATTTGATACCCATGTGGAGGGGACTGTAAAAAAGAAGTTAATCGGCAATGTGTGGTGGCGGCCATATTGGATCTACCATAATATTCAATGAACTATAATCCAGAATCAAAGGTGTGTGCAAAATTTCAGCTCAATCAAAAAACGGAAAGTGAATCAAGTTCAACTTGTAAAATTCGATTACAGACATCGGGACAGATGAAACTAAATAGAAGCTTATAAAAAGTCATAATGGTACCGATTTTCCATAAGCCACTTTTGTTATTTCTTAAAAAAAAGAAATACAAATAACAGAGAGTAGGTAATATCAACAAACTGCCAGTTCATTAGCATAAAAAAGTAAATAAAAATGCAGATTTTTTTCTAATGTTGGTATGTACGGTATGTATGGTAGGTACAAACCACTTTGTTTTGTTATTAAACAATTATTTTTGACCCAAATATTAAGTAATTGAATTTATTTACTTAAAATTAACGCAAAGAACGTATTTAGTAAAATATTTTAAATACTTCGAATTTCAGAACGCTAATCTAGGTGAAATTATAATATAAGTACATTATAGACTCGCCATGCTAACTCTAGATAAGTCTTAAAAACTTTCTGATTATACCTACTCCATAATCCGATCTAGCAATAAAACTGCGGCATCTGATTGGTCGCTTTTTATAAGTTCTTTTCTATTTAATACGGCATACCTTCAGGGTGGTCTCATTAAAATTGTACTTAAATCGATTCAGCAGTTTTTAACACGTTTTTATTTAGCTTCACCTATCTAATTAACTATGTATGTAAATAAATCTTGGAAGTCGAATTTAACCAACTTCTAATTGTCGTATCGATTTGAAACTTTGCAAGTGTATGTAATATCGATTACAATAGAATAATTGGGCTCCATCGAGCTGATCTAAAGATTGTTCGTTACTCGTTACGGTTAGAAAAGAAACTACGACTAAAAAGTGAAAAAACAAATGATATGCAGTTTAAACAAATAAAAGTTAATTTAATTATTTTATAATTTTTATTGCGTGATAAAATCGTGCTTTTTAGTTTTTTTTTAAACTACATATCAATTATTTTTAAATTAGATTAAAATTTTAAGTGATTAATAACGTGCAATCTTCATATTGCAAAAAAAATATTTTAGTGTACCTCCTTCTAAACAAAAACACTTAAAAGCGTAAACAAAATTTTGAGGTTGGTGCCAACTTAATAGAAATACATAAACGTTATAGCAACTAAATTGGCCGACCAAAAACTTTGTTAATTTAGTGGCCTTTATGAAGGACAAATTTTTTTAAAGTTCTTTTTTTGGACTTATAGAATATAGTTATTATTAATTTCTTGGAAAGTCAATATATTCAATGCAAGATTATTAAAATGTATGCAAAAAAGTATACCATTCTCAAACAACAAGTAGTAATTATTACATAAGTATAGTGAAGCGTATTGCACTCCGACATTCTTAGTAAACTGAAATAATAAATTAAATATTAAAGCAATTTCACAGACGCATTTAATCGACCACACAGATTTTATGTCGTAGTTGCACTAATAAAATTAATCAATATAAAGGTAACCAGTGTAATCAATAGTGGTCGCTTGAGTGCCTGCTGAATTCAATTTACTACATAAACGTATTTGGCGTATAGTTCTTAGTTCTTACTGTATTGCTGAAATAGAGAATAGGTAGTCAATTTTCTATGTCAATGATTTAAACCAACATGTACGTACTTATGTAAAGTAATATAAAATCGATGTTCGCATAGAATAATTGAAGTATGCCTTGGAATGCGTATATACGCTGTCAAGTTCGATTAATTAATTATTGGTGGATCACAACTGACTTGACAATGAAATTTATTATATTTCTTTCAGAAGTCTATGACGAATGTTTCTGTGACCAGTAGACTTCCTTCCCTCAAACTTTTTTTTACGAAGTCAGTGACGTAGCGAGCCTCTCTGCCGCCCGAGGCGAATTCAAAAATTTGCTCCACCCTGTCCTTGGAAAAGGTGAAATTTCACAAAACTCGATTGCAAAATAAATAATAATTGTCGTTTTGATAAGCATCTTGGAGCGACTCAGAGCGACTAAACTTGACTGAGATTGACAAAGCTTGATTGAGCTAGACTGATAGTGACTATTGTAAGGGCCAGGTGCCTAGGCACTCATAGCGTCGGTGCCGGAAAATTAAAATTTTCAAAAATGTTCGTATATCATGAAATGATATAAAACGCTACATATTTTGGAAACGTCAATTCTAAAATGAAAAAATGTGGTGTTAAAAATTTTTTTGTGGGTAATAACAAATTTTTTTTCTACGAAAGTCGACCAAATTTTGGCGCCCTCCCTGCGATGACGCCCGAGGCAAGCGCCTCGCTCGCCACACCCTCGCTACGCCACTGTACGAAGTTTAGCAATTTTGCCAAGATTTGTTGAAAATATAGTTTCGTCACTCGACACATGGAATTACATTAATTGTAAACGAATCCATATGTTCTTTATTACCTCGTATCATTCAGATGACTGGACGGATTTCTAAAATTAAGATATCGTTGGATTTGTCTCGGCAACCCAAATGTTCTAGAATAGGTGACGTCAAAAAAATCAAAATGGCGGATTTTAGGAGCCATGATGTGTGGCTCGAAAAACATTTTTTTCTCCAAATGAATCCAATAGAGTATCAAAATGAAGAAAGGTGATTACAAAAATATATACAACTTATATGCTTAAATGTAATTTGGAAAGTCAAATTGCAAAATGAAACTGTTAATTGAATCATTCTATGATAAATTTTCCTCGAAAGTGTCAAGACTCAAACTATTGGGCATATACAAATGAAAATAATCTTATAAAACTTCAAATAAACCAAATTATTTAAAAAAACAAGAACCCCGATTGCAAAAACACGACTAAAAAAATAAAACAAAAAAGTAAATTAAAAAAATCGAAAAACCCGATCTAAAAAGAAGAACACAGGATTGAATTATTTCTATAATCAGTTGAACAGAAATATCGGATGCATCCGACTGCATGTTTAACAATGTTTTCTTCTTTTTAGTTCGCTCCTAAATAGGTAACGCAGTCGGGTTTTTTGCTTTTTTAATTTTTTTTTATAAACAGCAACTCAAATGTTGTGAAGCTTAATGTTTAATCACAGCAAATAAAAACAGTAACTAAATTAATTTTACGATCAAAGAGAGATAATATAGAGTCATGCAGGTGAATTACGGTGCAATCATCTTAATATTCACCTGTAACACAGTGACAGGTAGTGTAGTTCAGTACCAAGCAAAGTGAATGTCAAACATAAGGTCTTTGCTGTCGTAACATAGGAGTCTCAGGAATCGTAAAATCATAGCACGCTGCCATCGCCTCTGTCGTCGCGCACGACTGACTCTACTTGCAAGTTGCAGTTATATTGTTACGATCCTCTGGCTCCCCTGATGGACCGTCCGCTGTTACAATATGAGTGTAGCATGACTTACCAGTTTCGCGGTGATGTATCTGAAATGAAAAACAAATACGTTTTGAAAATTTTCTGTCACATCAATCATTTTCCAACCGCATGCAGGGACGGATTTAGGGGTCTAGGGATTATTTAACCCTTTGACGCATATATAGAACACATTTGTTCCCACATAATTTTCGCGATATTTAGTAATGCTGTCTAAGTAAAACCTTTATTAGATTTATATTCTTAAATTTTATAGTATCTTTTCAAGACTTCAACACTAATACAAAAGGTTTTACTCAGCCAGCATTACTAAAAATCGTGAAAACTATGTGGGAACAAATGTGTCCCTTATAATACGTGAAAGGTTTAAGTTCAACGTAGCCCCATTTTTGTTAGATTAAGAATCTTTTAATTGAGGTTTAAAGTCAGTTTTTAATACTGTTAAAGTTAAACCTGACCAATACTATAAATTCATCCCAAAAATTGTTTAATTTTTTCCTAAGAATATGTTAAAAACCACCCAAAGAATTGTAGAAATTAACTACAAAAAATTGCCAAAACACCCAAAAAAATGTCAAATTTCACCCAGGAATATGTTGTCACCCATAAAATTGTCATAATTCACCCGATAAATATGGCAAATACGTTTTGAAAATTTAAATAATAACTCATCTTCAAAGTTCAATTCCAGATATATGTTATAATAGAAAGTTTTAGAGCTTGAAAAAGCCTTAATAAAAAAGATGAAACGTTGCAATCAATGAGTGTCTAAATTGATTTATTTTCATTATTCCAATTACCCATGATCCTGTTTTCTATTAAATAATAACGTTTCAGCCCAGATTTGGTGCTTCTTCAGGTTCTTAATTGTAAAAAAATATAATGTTTATAATAAGTGTGATGAAATAGGTACCTATAGTTACCTATTTCATCATACTTATAATAAAAATATTATTTTACTATTAAGAACCTGAAAAAGACCCGAATATGGACTGAAACGTTGTTATAATTCAAATTATTATAGTTTTATTAAAAATAGTTATTTTTTTAAGTATTATAAATGATAATTAATTTTAGTTTGTTAAAATGAGGTTAGGCGTTCCAAGACGTCTTCGCAAGCGCTATCGATTTGCTGCACACACATGTATAGAAAAAAAGAGTTGTGTTTATAGGGCAGACAGGTGACAGTGTTCCCAGTGAACGTCGTGTGAACCCACGCATCAGTGTGAATGTGTAATAAGTTTTGTAACGGTTCCGAAGCAGTTAATATAATACCTGACGTTACTACTAGGTGACGTTCAATGTTACCTAGAGTTAGAGTGACTATAGTACGAGTGTGGTCAATGCATCCGATCGCCGCCATATTGAGCCGCCTGCGTATGTAGCGCCTGCGCGGTCACTATATACAAAAGCATATACTGTGTACAGAAGCAGCCGACAGCTATACACTGAGTATAAAATGATTCAATATGGCGCAGCCAATCAGTGTTCTGACCAGGTCACGTGACCTGTTGTCCATACTCTTACACAAGTCACTCTACCTATAGTGTGTGTCCAACCAAAGAACGTCTGTGCGGAAGGGGAGTGAGACCCGTAGAATACTACAGGTCATTACCGTCTTTATTACATCAAATAACGTAATCACTTAAAACTAAACAACATCACAAAACATCCATGAGCAGAGGGGCAGGATTCGAACCCACGACAGTCCGGTCAAGAAGTCAGCACGCTAACCACTGGACCATACTGTCCTCTAAGCGAATCAAATTTTCGATTAATCATTTTTTCAACACTTTGTCTGGAGCCAATTACGGTTCAATTTTAATAATTATGCGCATTTCCGGTGAGTCTCTCCCATTTTTAATAATAATTAATTAGGTATCTACATGAAAACTAGACGTTCAATATTTTTTTTAATTTAGGTGAATATATGAGGTATCCATGCTTTTTATCTGGACGTTGAACAAACCTGCCCTGGGAGTGTCTAAAAGCACAGTAGGGGGTCAAATAAGGGAATGGGTCATAAATCAGCATAAAACACACTGGAATCAAATTTCGGGGCAGCAACATGGGAAAACCTTTATCAAAAGGCCATTAAGAAAAAGGACTGAAGAATTACTACAACTTAGTAGGAACAATATTCGACTAGTGGTGGGTCTCCTAACAGGACATTGTGCCCTGAAAGGACATCTCCAAAAAATCGGGCTGTTTAATGGGGACTTAAGGTGCAGACAAAGGAAACAGCATACCATATTCTGTGCGAATGCGAGGCACTGGATCGCAGAAGACAGATAATTTATGGACACTCAGCAATGGGTCTAGAAGACTATATCAACCATCCAGTCCACGGCCTGTGCAAGTTAGATCAATGAACGAGGATACTGGACCGAGTGATATAAAGAAATTGGGAGATAGCGCAATAAGCTCTAGAGGTTACAGTGCTCTCGGCAATAGACCGGCTCCAATGACAAAAAAAAAAACGTTGAACAATCTTAATGAAGTACCCTCGTATATATTGTAAACACTGACATAATAATATGTATATAGTGAGGCATCTAAGGCACCTACACGATTCCGTAAGACATACTATATTATACAAGTGTGTAAATACAACACATACGGTAACAGAGAAATGCCAAACATTTAACACGTCTGTCCCTGACATTGTTCTATGAAACGCGACACCCGCACAAAGACCAAAGGCAATTGCGGCAGAAAGAGAGGGGTCTGGAGGTGGCCAAGCCACCATCCGAATTGTGAACTAGAATGTTTAATATTCATCACTATGTAGTGATAATAGGTCGTTGTTACGCTTTTTATTTATTTTTACTGCCATCTGTTAGCGAGTTAACCAATTCCTCTATACTAGTACCGCGGTTGTAGTCCTTTCTCCTTAACTCTACCATTTCTTCCGTCATGCTTTGTCCTTCCACTGATCATCGAAACCACGTTTACTTGCCCGCCGTTGATCTTAGATGTCGAGCGTCTATAATTTATAGTTTGTGTGCCCTACCAATCGCGCCTGAAAAGCTGCACATTTATTCAATGGCGAAAGAACGAGTTTTTCTATTTTTTTTTGAGGGGGGCGGCTATAGACTCTATAGTCTTCCTCTCTCCCCAAAATCCTTCTGTCGCCAGTGAATGAAGGGGCGGTTGGTAGGACAGATTAAATATTATAGACGCTCAATAACTAAGGTCAAGGGTTGGCAGGTAGGAGTGATTCCGATCAACAGTGTAAGAAAAAAGCGTGACAAAGTACTGATGGGATTAAGGAGAAAGGAATACAACCGCGTTACTAGCATGGAAGACTTGGTTAACTTGCAAACAAATGGCAGTAAAAATAAATGATGAAAAGGCGTTACAAAGATTACAACAGCGGTACTAGTATAGTGTATTAGGTTACAGGTTACAGGTTTACAGATGACAGCAAAAAATAAATGAAAAGACGTTTCCACAGTTCACAATAAATAATCCTAGATGACGCTTACATAAAAGAATGTGAACGAGAGAGGGCGCTAAAGTATACCGGTGAGAGAGAGAGTTTCATTTCTACCGCGTGACTTCCTTTTTTGTTACATTCCATATACCGTCAACAACAATTCGTACAAATCGAAAAGACTTCTGGTCTGTTTCATTCCGTATTCTGACATCCAGTGGGCGAACCGGTCACTTCGCGTTACAACATTCACCAGAATCTCTGTAAACATGACCCCGTGATCCATTCCTCCCACTCTACCCTACATTGTTAATATTATAATAATCATGACCTAACGTAAAATTAATCTGATCGCAGAGCTATATATAAACAATAATAATGATATCTTCAAATTTAATATAACATCTAATTATATTATTATTGTAAAAATACATTTTATATACCTACAAAATTATAACAGTTATGGTGCTACAGCGTTTCTTCTATATATGTGAAATGGAAATTAATACTTATAAAATATAATGTGGGAATATCAATCGCAAATGATGTGAGATTTTTCATGTACAATAAGTGAGTACTATAATACAGGATGCAACACAAAATTATTTACGATTTATATTATTTCTAATTGATTTCAAACTTAGTGAATGAGGACAGTGTGGTGTAGTGGTCAGCGCCGTAGCTTCTAGACCGCACTGTCGTGAATTCCAATCCGCCTCTGCTCATGGATGTTTTGTGATGTCGAATTATTTGAAAATGTAGAAGTCAAAAAAACCCGTATATTAAAAAACTTAGAAAACCTTTCGTTCCCTATGTTCGGCAAACTAGGTCCATTCACACCAGTGTTGCCAGATTTTTTTTTGCCAAGTCGGGATTTTGGAACTTTTTGAGTGAAAAAAGCGGGATTCTTTCGTCGAAAGCGGGACATAGTAAAAAAACGTATATAATCAGAAGTTTTTACATATTTATCTTTTTATTTGAGTTCAAATTACGTTTATGTGACAATAGATAGCAAAAATAGCCATAGAAAATGTATTTTACTAAAAATATGATAATAACAAGTAATTATCTAAAAAAATATTGAAAATTCTACAAATAAGTTTTTGTACTCCTGAGGATGGACTTATTGTCCGAAACGATCGTCGAGAAATAAAAAATTATTTGTAGAATTTTCAAGTGTTTTTTAATTACTTGTTATTATTAATCATGTTCTACCACGTGCCGAGTGAAAAATCAGTGCAAAAAAATTAAAAATATGATATTTTAATTCAGATTTACCCTATCGTTAAATAGTTGAGTCTTATTAGTCTTCTGAATAAAAAAAACAGAAATCAAAATCAAAAAAGTTTTATTCATTAGAAAAATATGGCATTTCAAACAATAGTCTGAGGAGTGAGTGTTACAAATTGCAACTTACAATAAGAGAATAATTATTTACGCACGGTCGAGTTATCCCCGAAAAGCGGGACTGAGCCTGTCCCGCGCGGGACATTTATTTTTGATTTAAAAATCGGGACGTTCCGTCAAAATCGGGACGTCTGGCAACGCTGATTCACACCTAAGTTTGTAAGATACTAGTCACGAAATTATCATTACGCACAAGCTATACCTACTATAATACTATATGGTATGTTTTGCACGTACCCTCTATAAAATAGCTGGTTTTCACTTCATATTTAGTATATTTTTAACATTTTTGACAGTTCAATTGTGAAACAAACTTTACCTCTAGTCGGTTGTTTATGAAAATTACTATTCGCGCCTACTGTTGTTTTACATAATATACCTACTTCTTATGATAGTTGATTGGTAGTATAAGAACTGTTAAAAGCACTTACTTTACCTTAAGTAAATCAAAACTTCAAAATTGAATTATGTAATTAAATGTTTTCTCAGATGTAATCGTTAGATTAAAGCGTCTTAAAATGTTATTAATAACGACTTTCAATTTTCATGCTTACAATTAGTTAAGAAAAAATTATATAGTACTTGCTACATTTCATGAAAATTATTGTTATGAATTGGTTAGATGGCATATTTTTGTTTTTCATTATAGTATTAATGCGTAATGGGTTAGTTATATATAAAAAGCAAATCGGGCAGATTTTTCTGTAACACCTGTATTTTAAAATATTCATTAGAGACACGCGTTTTTTATTACAAAAATACAATAGCACTTCCTGGTTATATAATTTATGATCACACAGGGAATTTTTTTTTAGAAAAAATAAAAAGTGCTTCATTGTGAAATTTTCATAATGACGTGAATTTTCGAAAATTAAATTAAGTAATATTCATCTTTTAAAACAAAAAATCTTTTATAATTTGGAAAAAAACTATTGTAAAATTTATTCTCAGAGCGTAAATGTAAAATTAATATCTTATACAAAAAAAAAGGATTGAATTGCTCGCCAAAATTTAAACAAGTCGTATCTTGTTCAGGAACACGTGTGGTCGACTCTATTTCCATTATTATATTTGCCAATTTATTTATCTATCTATAGTTATTAGCCATTAAGTGAAATAAGATTCTTGTTTAGATAACTGGTAATCAAAAAAGTACTAAAAAGTGACAATGTTTATTGAAGTATAATTTTATTGTTAACAATCTCCGGTTAATGTAAAATAAATATTAATAACCGAGAATCATAAATCTCCATAATTAGAAATATTTATTAACTAACATTTACCCATGCCTTCTACGCTCGCGTTAATTATCGGTTTTTGGCTATTTTTCAACCTCC
The DNA here is from genome assembly GCA_034508555.1 of Venustoraphidia nigricollis. Taxonomy (NCBI): domain Eukaryota; kingdom Metazoa; phylum Arthropoda; class Insecta; order Raphidioptera; family Raphidiidae; genus Venustoraphidia; species Venustoraphidia nigricollis. Next base: position 378,731 of record JAVRKA010000006.1, read on the forward strand.
AATTAATAAGAGAGCTGTTAGACATTTTTAGGTAGGAATTTGAAGCACTGTGAAAATATCCGAATACAAAAACACAGACCTGGTTGAAGGGTAGCGGGGGGCTTAACCGACCCTCAATTTTTAAAGTAGTAAGGTTTTTTTCGCAATAAAAAGCCTGCCGACAATATAGTGTATTTGCTAATACAGACAGTGTGGCTTTATTATGCGAACTTAAGTTTTAAATTTTTGGGCAAAATAAAAAATTTGACTCCTTAATACACCCCTTAAAATAATATTCTTTTTCTTAATTGCAATATTATTATCAATTGAACCTCTATACCTTTCGGTAAATAGTTCACTATCTGCAAACTAGTCTTTCTTAAAATTTTTAAATCCGGTCCTGTACGCCCGATTTTATTAAAATTTTAGGGACACTTTTTAATTACTACCAGTGGGTTAAATTTCAGTTTTGAAACGATTCGGAGAATTTTTTCGGTATTTTGGGGCCCAAAAACATTTTGCAACCCCCAAAAACTACCCTTAAAATGCCCAGATTAAGCCCTAGGTCCCGCCATCCGACCGACGCCAATAGTGTATGTTGCCGTATGGCAAATACACTAAAAAGCCAGATTGTTTGATGGAGTCTAAAACTGAGCCAGGTGTTTGCAAAATTACATTTTTGAAAAATTTAAAAAATATATATTTGAGGCACGTTGAAATATGGGTAACTAAAAATTGATACTTATATTCAAAAAAACAGATCCTTTCTGTGAGACATTTTACCTGCCAGGTGATTATTGCACAAATTTTGCACAGTGCCTCAAATACCTAGCTAAAATTTTCTAACAGCTCTCGGGCCTATATTCCTTAAAGTAAGTAAAAGGTAAGACGGCGCAAGCGCATTTCCGGGGCAAATGCAGTCACTGACATTATATCTCAAAACCAGCTTCGTGTGCAAACGCGTTAACGCAAATTTAGAAATAATTCCAGGAAACCTCGTAAGTTTGCTTGGTTGGCTAGAAATAATGTTTCTCGACAGATCAAAATCTTAAGCACTTTCAAAATCTTTTTTAAAAATGAATTGACTAACATCCAATCTGAAACAACATGCATGATTTGACATACGTCAACCGTTTAACGCATAACTTATTGTAAATATAAAGCATTACTTTAAAATGTCTCAACTGATTGACGCCTTCCTGATGCCACCTATTGTTGTAAATCGACAGATAATTCTATGCCCATCTGTTATTGTTACACAGTTGTTTTGTTGCGTGCTCTATAGCACGCTATGACCCCGACACTCGAAAAGAATTTTGCTTTATTTTCTCCGCGCTAACTGATTTATTCAAGAAGAAAATGTAAATCGTGTTTATAAAAAAAAATTGTGGAAATATGAAAAGAATGCATTGATTCATGTGATAATTATACAGTACTAAACTACTATTTAAGGTTGTCTACACATAGTTAGCGTGTATTTGAAATAATAGAACAGACTCAGTATATTTCGAATTTTGTATAACAAAAAAAAAACGGTCAAGTGTAAGCCGAACTCGCGTAGAAAGGGTTCCGTACCATTCCGTTTTCAATGAGAACTTTAAGAGAGGATTTTCGTAGGTTGTTCTGTAAACTATGAGGCCCTATAATCCCTATTTTTTTTCAAAATTTTTGTCTAGTAGTTATGGAGATAGGGAGGAGGGGAAGGGGTTGCTAGATTTTTGTATATTTTCTTTAATAACTTTTAAACAAAGCGTTTTAAATTGGAATTCGTTTATTTTCGCCGTGATTATAGGTCATCAACTTTATATATGTACCAAATTTCAACTTTTTTCGTCCAGTAGGAGAAAAAAAGCTATAACAGACAGACAGACACAAAAATGATCCTATAAGGGTTCTGTTTTTCATCGGATGTACGAAACCCTAAAAATAAAAAATGTGCGTTTTTAACAGACAAGAGCATTGTTATTTTAAATACGGTGCTTTTTTTAAATATCCATGTTTTTGGCTTCTGTGCTTATTAGCGCAATTAGCTACAACTTTATTCTACGAAATACGGGGCCAATTATCTGAATTTTATTTTGAGATTCAACTGCCGACTTTCGCTGTTGTTCCAACCAGATATTTATTTCACAATTTTTGGCTGAAGGTTTATGTCAAGGTCAAAGACTATCTGTAAATTTCAATTTAACGCGGAGGAGGTTAGGTGTCAATTATTATTTATAAACGAATTTGTGAATTATTGGTACAATGTTGTAAAATATGGTATCTAATTTGTTGAAAGGTTTTTTCTCAATTTGCTTCCAGGTCTATTACGGTTATAATGTTACAGTGAAATCTTCATGTTGAGAATTCACATTCTTATATGGCAACTTAATTGTTACAGGCGGCAACTGTCATAAATAAGTTTAATTTCGCTTGTACTGCAAAATAAAATAAAATAGAAAATAAGCGAAAGTATAAGTTTGATTTTTTTAAACAACCTTATTAAATTGTACAAAAATAAAAATGGTGCGAGTAATTATATACGCGCGGCAGAAGTCATACTTCTTTGGCGTGATAATAATAATAATAATAATAATAATTTCTTTATTAGGGTTCGGACAAGCCAATGTGGCTATCTAGTCCGCCTTCTACTAAAAACGATACATATATAGTACATTAATATAAAATATTTAAAACACTTTAAAAATCAGTATATCCACATTTTCGTTAATGATGTAAATTGATAAAATAAAATAGAAAAATAGAAGTCGCTAGTATAACTTACTTTGTTGTTTTATGAAATAACTATTTTGACGTTATCAGAAACGACTTCCGCAACATAACTTTCGCACTATATTCGTTGGCTGCGTGCGTAACTTTCGTAACAGAAAAAATTTTACCCTCAACTTCAAAAATTAGTGATGTATTTCTGACACCAATGAAGCCGCGCGATCGAATGTCAAGACGAATGATTAGATGGAAGTGAGGTGGTTTCACTGTACTATATTTTTAACGTTTAATATCGTTTTCGATGTGAAATATCACAGTGATATATCAAAAGGAGCTTCAACCACATTTATAATTTATAATCAATTACCTAGCTGGTGAAAATTGCATACCGAGCTGTATTAAATTTATACTCAGGCGATTTAAAAATGTTTCGATGAACACTACCGATTTATGAATTTGTGCGCTTCTAGGCACTGTAAAAATAATAATAATAATAATAATAATATATATTTATTTTAAAAACCATAAGTGGCTTAAAAAGAACGTCAAAAAACACGGTTTAGGGCGCTCTTTGCTTGATGAACGCACGTAATTTCAATTTACAATTCGATAAAGAACATGATAAATAATATTTTAATAGAATTTTTTGGAAACAAGCTTACAAATTTTATTTTATTCAAATTACTATTCTATTCTATTCGTATATTGTAACATTATTAGTTAATAATACCTGTATATTCGCTATGTTAGCATTATCAAAGGTAAATATTATTTTTATAAGAGAATCATTATTAATCTAGACATAATATTTTTTACGAAATACTTCCGTAAATTTTTAATATAAGATGAAATATTTAATTTTTCTACAAACTGCAGAACGTCTATTTAATTGTTAAACATTCATTGTTACACTGCTAAATCAGAAAAATTTATTTTTATCCACCAACACCGTCGTGACGGTGTTGGTGGATAAAAATAAATTTTTGGCTTACCAAAGTCGGGCCTAACTTGGAAAGTCCGTGGCAAAGTCTTGCTTACCATGGAAAACGTGATTGGTGTCAAGGATGGTACCGAAGGTCTGCCGAAGTTTGGCTTACTAAAGTCGGACCTACCTTGGAAAGTCTGTGGAAAAGAATTTAAAGAGTGCACTTTGTAAATTCTTGTTTGCTATTAAGAGGAGGGATAAAGGAACGAAATATTCGGTTTACATTGTGTAATGAGAAATAATGTACACTGTTTAAAATTATCAAATTTTGATACGCGGGACGATCCTATTCTCATCAATTAATTCCTTATATATATTCCATAAAGTAAAAATAACGAATCACCTTTATATTGCAATGGTAAAATGTAATTTTTCAGTTTAAGTGTGGCCTTCTGCGTGAAATTGAAACGTACAAAAAGCCACAGCTAATAAATACATACGTGGGCACTTTGCTTTCAATTGAGTCAGCCGTACGCTGCGGCCAGAGAACACTTCAGTTTAATGTTTAAAAATCCTTGTACGGTCGAACGAGGTGAAAGAACCCGCTGCCCTTTGGATGTACACCCTGACCTTCTCGGAAAATAAATCATCTTGGATACCAGATGGATTGATTGATTGCAGATACAATATGAGTGTTAAGTGAATCACTCAAAAAAAAATATATATAACGCAATTATTAAGTAGCTTTTTCCACGGATTCGCTCACGATTTGTCTACTGTTTCGCTCGCGTTTAATTCACTTATTCGCTTGTATTAATACAGTAGGGTCGCGGTAATCGGGAATTTGTTTTGGATACTGATTGTAATTGTCCAATTATTATCGAATTAGCCCGAACTAAAAAAGTTTTTCTTTGGATACATTTCAATTTTTCTGCAGAACTGATCAAAAATTGTACATTCATAGTTATTGTGAGAATAATAAACCAAGTCCTAAATATTTCAAAACAAAAACAGAAACGAATTTCTCTCTGTTTCGGCAATGTTCGGCGATGTCCGATTATAAGAGGCGCCGAACTAAGCGGAGGATCGATTACCGCGACCACACCTTATTTTACGATGTATTTTTGTTTTTAATTCTTTAAGAAGTATTCACTTCAGTGCACGCAGGTTTTTTATTTTTTCATTTATTTTTTAATCGATAAATATAGTGAACCAACTTCTATATTGTCTGAGTGTGATTTGTGTCGTGATTGGCGCTTATGACCTCTCTTATCGAGCATCTATAATTTACTGTATCCATCTATCTTGATTCGGCACGGTATGTGAAGACCTTTTGATTGATCGGTTCGTGTAGCACGTGTCCTGAGCGACTCAGTATTGTCACAGAGAGAACGTGCAACGCCGGCGGATAAAACACCAGTTCACTGTTATGTCACTTTAAACAGCGCATTCCGCGAAATGTCCGAACATCAGCTTGTGCACATGCGCTTGAGATTATAGGCGAAATTGTTGGGATGTTTTTTTTTTGTTTGGACGATGGGTCACCTATTACAAGCCCTCAGTTCCTAGACCTCAAGCAGAGAACTAGTGAAAGTCATGATAGAACATTCATTTTATTTTTAGAAATAATAATCAAGATCCTAATTTTCAGGCTCTAATTTTTTTTTATCTAAATCGAAGATTAAATAGGGCTTTTCATCGCGGTATTCAAAAGTTTCGGGCATTTTTTGGTGCTGTTACTGATCCAGTAACGTTTTTCAATGTTAATTTAGATTAAAATATTATTGACGATCCTAAATTAGTTCACAAAATAGTAGAAGAATACACTAATTGTGATCAATTAAGACAGTGGTCGAAGTGCCACGATCGGAAAAACTGATGGAAGTAAAGGAAAATTGGTTGAAAGGTTACAGTTCATAAATCGTTGCTTAGCAAAAAAATTTTCAAAAGTAGTGAAATTTTTTTCTATGGTGTCGTATCACTTCTTTTTTTTCAAAATCCATCAGTTTTCACCTGTCAAAATGGAAAGTGCCCGAAAAATGCCTGGCATGCGCCGAAAATATTTTCAACTCTGAAAAGATCAGATATGTAACTCAAGAAAATAATGATCTTTGAAAAAACATATATTCTTATTTATTTAGTTTTCGTATCATTTATTTTTAAATTGCATATTTTTTCAGTACGGTGTTTGAGAATTCTTTGCGTTACTGGGTCTTTTTTAGTTTAGAAGTTATCAACGTTTAAAGATTTTTCTATGTCTTACAAACAACACCCGTAAAACAAAAAACTGAACGCGTGTCCAATAGATGAAGCTTGACACGTAGGTAGATGTCAAAACCCCCCACCATCTCTTTCGAACCGGAGCATAAGCTTGATAGTAACGCCCCCTCTCTCCAGCGTTTGAGATAAATGGTTTAAAAAACTCAAAAATGCATAATGGGTGGCATTTTTTGTGACTGAGAGGGGAGAATAAAAATTTGTCTTTAAATAATTTGTTATCAATTTTCCAACACATTATATTATGATTTTGGCACCGAGCTGGGTAGAGTAGTGGTGACAGCACTAGACTCGCATTCGGGAGGTCCGGGTTCGAATCCCGGCAGGGGCAGATGTGGCTAGGACTTTTTCCTACTGCCTCTCGCCGAGAAACGGTAATTCCTGTACCGGCCATCTTGATTGAGGTTTTCCATGGTTTCCCTCAATTAATTCCAGAAAAATATCGAGATGGTTCCCTACTTGAGGCCATGGCCGATTACCTATCAAATTCCTAGTTCAAAAATTACCTACCTTATCCGAATTTCCTATAATTCCTTCATTCGCCCATTGCTATTACATACGTTGAAGTTTTAAAAATGTAGAAAAATAACGGGAAGAGTGGTAGATGGAAAATAGTAATGGTGCGACTGGCGTCTGTTATCACATAAAGTCAAGAAACGGACGTTAAACGCATTATTATTATTATTATATTATGATTTTGACGCCTCCTGAAACTACCGCCCGGGGCAGGTGCTTCTCCAGATCCGGGGCTACATCTCTATTGCATGTCTGCAACGGAACATCCCGAAATGAAATTATAATGAATTATCTACTTTATTATGCATGGCTATAATTAGCCACGGTCAAGTTTTAATCATCGCATCGTGCACCCAATCTGCTCTTGCAATATGTGAAGTGAGTAATGGAACGGTAAATTAAAGATAAAGACACATTCTCTAATGTCAACGTACAGCTAACTGGCACTTAGATGTTAGGTACATGCAAAGCAGTGAGTACCTTGTTGTAAGAGTGTACATTGAAGCCATCTGTTCTTATCATCATCGGTTTTAATATTCAAGACGTATCAATTGCTTGCAAAAATAGCCATCTGCCATTGACTTAACTGTTAGACTGTGCATTTCCAACGATATTTCATGCTAGCCAATCAGAAAATATTAGCAAAGCTATACTCAAGGGGAAGATTTTGAAGGTAGAAGATTGCGGAGAACAGACAGCAATTTTCTATCTTCATTTCCTTGTGCCATTTTCAACTTACAAGCTACCAATCGGTTTTTGTAATTATTAGAGAAAGTGCAGTATATTACCGAGCTGGGTAGAGTAGTGATGACAGCACTAGACTCGCATTCGGGAGGTACCGGGTTCGAATCCCGGCGGGGGCAGATGTGGCTGGGACTTTTTCCTAATGCCTCTCGCCGAGAAACGGTAATTCCTGTACCGGCTATCTTGATTGAGGTTTTCCATGGTTTCCCTCAATTAATTTCAGATAAATATCGAGATGGTTCCTTATTTGAGGCCATGGCTGATTATCTATCAAACTCCTAGTTTAAAAAATTACCTACCTTATCCTAATTTCCTATAATTCCTTCATTCGCCCATTGCTATTACATAAGTTGAAGTTGTAAAAAATGTAGAAAATAACGGGAAGTGGTACATGAAAAAATGGTAATGGTGCGAATGGCGTCTGTTATGACATAAAGTCGAGAAACGGACGTTAAACGCATTATTATTATTATTATAAGTGCAGCATATTGGGAATAATAGTTTGTTTTTAAGGAATAAGAGAAAAAGGAAAAGAATTGAAGAGTTCTGTATTGCCGTCGGATGTTTTTGGAGTTCAGAGCTAGTTCAGAACTTACCAACAAACACACCTATACTACGACATGTCTATGTTCTGTCTCAGTAATTTGCTGCGAAAATGTTCATTATTATGAGAACGAGATGAATTGACGTGATTGCTTGCATCTTTGTTTGTTTCAAAGAACACTGTTGATTTACTCAGGAAAGAACGTAAGGCGCTCTATTCTACCCTTCCTCTGTAAATACTGATTTAAAGCAATTTTTGTTGTTATAAAGCAAGATTCTAATTCGAGATTAGAAAAGCACATGAAGAAGAGAAGTCAGCTTAAGATTACTAGAATACTACAAGTTGAGCGTAAGAGGCTGTAAACATTGGTTGAGTCGATTGCTTACGTCACCTATGCCCATGGTTTGGTTTTTCAATTAATTGTTATCCCAACTGTTTGGAGAAAGACTCCATGTCATGTCACAGCCTACTTTTCTCGCGTCCCGCCTAGTCATACCTTCAACAATGCTAATGCCCAACTTTAGTTTCAAGTAACCTTGAAATCAGGTCTGCTTATCTTCTTTTACTGCACAGCGAAACTCTTTCTGATCTATTGCATAGTCAATGTTATAAGTCAATGAAAATAGCTAATGAATGTACATCAAAAAAAAGCACATAAAATCATATAAATGATTATTCTGTAATATGATATTATGCCACATAAATTTAATTTAAGCCGGATCTATAATGTGATGATGCGAATAAAACAAACTTTGTAGCCCACTCAAAAAATAGTCTTCATTTGACTTTCAGAGTAATATTAAGTTCAGTATTGCGTCGAATAACGCTGGAAGCAAAGACTTGGGTACTGAAAATTATATTAAAAAAATTCACAATGTAAAATGCGATTCCGAATTCAAGTATTTATTTAATACTCGTTTTGGCTCAAAAAACATCTTCCTACTTAACACGACGTTAATTTAATTCTATTGGAGGCTCAATTAAAGCTATTTTTTCAAACCTAGCCTATATTTTTTCAGCTTAGGAATTCTAGAAATCAAAATATATATATTCCAAACTAAAAAAAAGAGCGGGTGACATCGAGTTCTAAAATTTTAGTTTTAACAGATTTGAAATATCTCATATTTTTCAAATTCATTTCATGATTTAGTGAGCGCGTCGACACTTCTGTACCTAGCATAGTTTGGCAGAAAAATGTACGGCTAAAATCAGACCCTTCCTTTTTCGTAATCGAGTAACAATATACATTTAAGTTCCGCTTTAGTTGGGTAAAAAAATTGGAGATTAGAATTTTAAAATTAATTTCAAAAAATATAAATTAGCAGGAACTTGGATGTTTATTTAAAAAATAAACAATCACGTTCCTGCTAATTTATTTTTTTTGAAATTTTATAAATAATGGATGCTAATATAAATATGGATTTAAAATTACAGTAGAACCTCGATAAGTTAAAAACCTCTGTAAGTTAAAAAAAATTTGAATTCCCTTTCCCTGAAAGCATAAAACCTCCATTACTTAAATCACAAAACCTCGGTAACTTAAACAAATATTCTGAACATCGCCCTCGATAACTTAAAATAATACTTTGGTGACCCCCATAAGTTAAAGTATTATCCTCTATTGAACTAAATACATCCTCTATAAAATCCACAACCCTCGGTACCTAAGTTAAAAATTTTCCTCTGACAACATCGCTAACTTCAACTCTTGATAAGTAAAAAACTCGATAACTTAAATCTTTTAACGTATCCCTTGGATTTTAACTTATCGAGGTTCTACTGTATTATTTTATAATAGACACCTATACAGCTATTTGCAGGCACTGTTTTTCTCGAAATAGTTCATTTTACAGCACTGCAAGCGCTGATGGTCGACCCTCGATCGTCATTAATTTAAACGATTCTAGAAAGAAAACGTCATCAAATGTGCAACGTTAATTGATTAGCAACCCGTTTTGAATGCTGATGATAGTATGTGTCAAGCAAATATTGTTTTTATAACAGTAATTACACCTGCAGATGGAGTGAGATAATCAGAAAATGCAAAGTGTAATGAATTTGTCATGAATATTAATATATTGTCAACGCTGTAAGTTTAAACATACAAGTGACTTTTGATCAGCTAGATAAATTCATAACTGAATATAAAAACAGACGCTTTTATGACCTCTGTTATCAAAACAATAAATTAAACTTTAATTCACTACATTTAAGATTATTTTATACCGGAAATCAAAGCAATAATCTGATCCTTAGATAAAAAGAAATCAGAAAAATAAAAAAAAACAAACGGTTCGATTTTTCAAAAAAAATTGCAAATGCCTATTTTGTGTTATTATTATAGTTTAACACGTAAGTCACTAATTTTAGATCGAAGATTACTAAGTTTAAAGACTTGCTGGTACTTCGACACACTGATCTCTAAATTAATGGAATGTGGAGAGGCAGCTATTCCCTCTACAAGTTTGAGCCTTTTAGAAGCGGCAAAACGTATTGAAATTTAAATTGTTATTATAGATATGAGCTACGTTGACATTGGTCAGGTCACCTGACCAGTCAAATGATCATGAAAACGATTTGTTTCTTATGACTGAGGTGTGTTGAAATGCCATGTAATAACAGAGACGGTGGAAATTACCTTTCCCGATTTTCCATCTAAATTCGTAACTATCGAAAAGCTCACAAACTATAATCAATGATAAAAATTATTTGTCGGGAAAAAGGACTTTTTAAGTAAACACTTATTTGTTATTTATAGCGACGTTTCGTCTCTTGCTTGGGACTTTTTCAAGCTTTATAACTGTAATTGAAATATTAAAATACAATTTGTAAATTTACAATTGAAATATAAAATATCAGATATTAATTATACTTGATCAAAACATTAAATAGGTGTGTATAATTAATATCTGATATTTTATATTTCAATTGTAAATTTACAAATTGTATTTTAATATTTCAATTACAGTTATAAAGCTTGAAAAAGTCCCAAGCAAGAGACGAAACGTCGCTATAAATAACAAACAAGTGTTTACTTAAAAAGTCCTTTTTCCCGACAAATCATTTTTATGCTAATTACCAAGGACAAAAAAGAAAAAAAAAAGTCAATATAATCAACGATGTTTTGTGTTCAGTACCAAAATGGGAAAAACGGAATACATGGCTTCACTTTGGTATTTGTCAAAAATTCCTAAAGCCAAACGATACAAGTTAGAGATTTAAAATTAGGTATAGTTAAAGCTTGTTATGACCCAATTGTGTGGTTTAGATATAAATAAGTTATTCGAATAATTATGGGTAGTAATGGAGAGTCAAATAGGTTATGAAAAAATGAAAAAATGAAAAAACTTCAACTCCATCGAGTGGGGTGTCTAATGAAAGTTAGCGAACCATAGACAACAATTGTATTCATTTTAAAAAAAATTTCTTGTTTAAGAAGAAAATTTAAAACTGCAAAATTTGCTAGTCCCACCCAATCAACACAAACAAATTAGTAATATTAGTAGGTAAAGATCAGTGGTTCGACCAGTTGACGGGAAATACGTCATTAAAATTACATAATTTATGTGACGTTTAAACTCTAACATCAGTAGAAATTAATGAACAATTTATATTTTTTCAAAAAGATGATCTGTCTAATAAGTAATTACGCAGATTTATTATTTTCTATTTCCTGTCTAAATTATATAGCAAATTCAGTAGTAATTGTTACTTTAGCTTTTCCACGTTGTTGAAAAATATGTCTATAAAAGTTTTTTTTATATTTTAGATGATTCCATAGACAAATTGTTTCTAAAACGATACTTCAGAACATAGTACTATTAAGAGGTCGAAAATTATGTTAACACGAGGGGCAGCGTATTTTAACAGTTAAACAGCCACATGAGTCATAATAACGATAGGTTCGAGGTATACTACATTTTTGGCACGTACCTCTAACAAAATAGCTGATTTTCACATCATACTAAATATATATTTATATATCTGACAGTTGAGTATCCGGTTATATTGGAATCTACTTGGATTGTTTACAAAGACTACGCCTACTTTGCTGTCTCTATGCTCATATGGTTTTAAATGGCAGCTCATAGGTCGCTTTAGGAAATCACCATTGGATTGGTAAAAGTGCAATTCTTTTGTTTTACTTTATGCACTAGTACAAAATGGATCATTTTACTAGCGCTATGCATAGGCATGAACAGTAGCTATTTTTTAGGGGGTGCGCAAAAAATATTTAAGGTTAAGGAACCAAAGAAAGTTTTGGAGACCTTGAAACATTCACTTATTGAACGATTTTTTGAAGCTACTGTGTAAGAGGTATAATATTTTTGCGTACATTAAAGACGGGCGCATTTTTAAATTGATGTACATTTTCTACGAAATATTTAATAATGCTTCTTTAATTTAGCATAGTCTAAACTCGGTACTCGCAACAGTAACTTTCAAATAAATGATAGTTTGAAATTAACCTGACAAACGGGAATAAATAAGTACTTAATCAGTCTGTTCCACTAAATTTATTTTTAAAAATTACAGTGGGCATCGACTTTATGAAAGTTTGTAGCGGCTAACAGATAAAATAAATGCTTACATTTGCGGTTATTTCCTTAAAAAACAAATTTTAAAACTATAATGTAGGTATATAATAAAATGCATTTTAAACTTTTAATTACAGCTGCAATTATTTAATAACTAATTACTAACACGGTACGTCTCAGATACTAAAAGTTTAAAAAAATTAGTTAATATTTTATTATTTTGTGGCATTTGAAATTACTATCTGTAAATCTCCAGTTTATTAATTTTACTCATTTATTCTGAAAAATGTATTTAAGGTTTTCTGAAAGAAATTCATTATACGTTTATAAGTTCTTCACCGAAATGATGTAATAATTGTAAATATGCAACATTTTTACCGTAAAAGGTATGAAAATTTCATTAGCGTATCTTTTAACAGGACTGCGGTGAAGCCAAAAAAGAAGGGTTTTGATTTTATATGTTCCCTCGAAGCGCTTAAGCTATTGGACCGATTTTTGTAAATATTTTTTATATAGATATTTTGGGGTCATTATCATCAAAAGTCATTAGCGTCCGGAACTATAAATTAAGAATCTATCAGTGTTTACATTACTGATGAGTGGAAGAACGATATTATACGCTTGATGCCGTTTTCTGTGTTTCTAAGAAAGAAGCTATCCAATGGTAAAAACTGCATTCAAATCCGTTTAGTAGTTTTCACAAAGCAATTTAAACGATATTGCCAATAGTTCGGATAAAAAAAATTGCAATGTTGATTATTTCCGGCAACCTTCAATCGGAATGAATCCACCGGATTTTTCATATGGGATGAGTGTTGCCAGATTTTTTTTTTGCCAAGCCGGGATTTTAGAACTTTTTGAGTGAAAAAAACGAGATTCTTTCGTCGAAAGCGGGACATAGTAAAAAAACGTATATAATCAGAAGTTTTTAAATATTTATCTTTTTATTTGAGTTCAAATTACGTTTACGTGACAATAGATAGCAAAAATAGCCATAGAAAATGTATTTTAATAAAAATATGATATTTCATATCAGATTTACCCTATCGTTAAATAGTTGAGTCTTATTCGTCTTCTGAATAAAAAAAATAAAAAAAAACTGAAATCAAAATCAAAAAAGTTTTATTCATTAGAAAAATATGGCGTTTCAAACAATAGTCTGAGGAGTGAGTGTTACAAATTGCAACTTACAATAAGAGAATAATTAATTATTTACGCACGGTCGAGTTATCCCCGAAAAGCGGGACTGAGCCTGTCCCCCGTGGAACATTTAATTTTAATTTAAAAATCGGGACGTCCCGCCAAAATCGGGACGTCTGGCAACGCTGTATGGGATGCAGCCCAACGCCTGCACTATTATTTGAAAGACGACATTTATACTCCACCAAATTTTATATTAGAAACTTGTTTTCTTCTTTTCGGTTTTTTAAGTTTTAATTTTATTACTTCAATATGCGGCTTGACTTCTTCGATATTCATATTACTCTACTTATATCGAAAAGACGCTACGTGATGTGAGCTCTTCGGCAACTTGTAGTATAATAAAAAACGGCAGCACGATTCCGAATTAGTTCTAAAGACTGACTATAGCCATCAACAAATACGTGTATACTTGTACCAGATAGTTTGAGAATTAAGAAATTGGGCAATTTACTATCGTCACGAAACGAATTTTTAAGATGAATCTAGTAAAAATTTAAATGGATACACATAGAGAGTCGTGCAGAAACACATAACTGGACTGCGATCTAATGAACTTTGACACTGACATAATTAAATGACCATTGAATGAGTGATTATCGACTACTAAGTACATTTCATTGTGCCGTGTGTCTTGTCTACGGTCGGCTTTATAGTTTTCCGAAACTAGCAGTTTTCACGAGCTTTTTTAACACACATCTACCTGAACGTATTCAAAATGCATTTTTTTGGATGAAGTTAACAAAATTAAATTAAATAAAATTAATATGATATTTATTTATCACTTAAGATCCACACGCACTAAATCGGTTCGGATGGACTTGGCTGTTTTGGGATACTAGCCGGCTCGGGTCGACTCGCCAACACGGCCGTGTCAAGTCGATCCGATCCTATTCAGTGGGTATGGCCCTTTTATGCTTCAAAAATAATTTTAAAAAAATTTTACTTCCGTCTATTGAAAATTTTCAAAAAACTGCGGGTTTATTCGTTTCCAGCCGATTTTCAAAAATCGAGTTTTCATCAGATCTTGACGTTCTGGGGTCCTATTCAGTCTATTTTTGGATGGACGTCCGCATGAGTGAGTCATTGGAAGTGGTTTGAGTGTATTTTTTGCCGTACGTATCTTTAGATTTTACATTTTGATTTCTGAAATTTTCTCATTAAATAATCTTTTCTCACATACATATTTCGCCGTTTTTAATAGTATTTCTATTATGAGTGTTTTATTTCTGTAATTTTTTATACTAAGTAGGTTTATTTTGTTAATGCGGTCCGCACAACAATTTAAAATTTATAGTTGACCCGTTATAAAAAAAGATTGCCCATCCTTGCTCTAAACTCTAAAGTGTTTTCGCATAAAAAATCCTTGAATTTTAGCTGTTTGCACATCCCTTATTGCATCCATTAGCACGTTGTAAAGTTATAATAAATGTAATAATACATAGTAACTGACACATCGTATTGTAATGATGAATAATTATGACATTATGTCAATAGCAATGTTATTATTGTGTGTAATATTTATTACGCATGTGCGTGGAAACGTCATTAGAAGATAATTCAAACACAAATAATAATAATCAAAATAATAAAAAAGAAATGGTTCCCATTAAAGTTCACATACAATAATCTGGGAACTTTTGCTGTAATGTATTTCTGCTGTCTATATTGTTATTAGAATTATATGAACTAACAGAACATATGGTAGGCCGAGTTAGTAGGGACATTGTTGTTTCTAAGGCCTCTCCATGACCTTTCTAATTCAATTATTTTTTTTTAAATGATACTAAATTAAAATTTTGAATTGGTAAGTAATAGGGCCCTTTACGTAATTTTCAAAAATGAGACATCGTTCAAAGCAGAATTTTATGCTATTTAATTTATATATATAGTAAATTTTTTATATAAAAAAACATTGTCTGAAAGATTCATCGTAGCGAAGAAAGTTCGAAAATTTAGATATCTTTTTGATACCCAACTAGAGCGTAAGCGGAAAATGGGTATAAACTTTAAACTACTCTCTTTACATATAAATAAAGAAATAAAAACAATTTGCAGCTTTCCACGAATTAATAGAAAAATTATATTTTTCGTGATCTATTTCCATCGTACATAGATACATGTTTTTAAAATTTATTTTTGACAATATATAATAGAATGCCTATTGTTTATGTTGCATTTCTATAGGTTTTCGACGTCGTCACTAATTTCATTAACTTAATCCCTGAAAACGGTGAGGCGTCGCATAAGAAGTATTACTTACTTCGAAGAAAATTCTTAAAAAAAGAAACAATCTAGTTTGACATAAACTGATTGCAGAATTCAAAAAAACTTCAATTTTACTTTTTTTCGATTAATTAATTCTATCAAATTAAAATGAAAAGATAAAAATCGAACTAAATTTACAACACAATTTGTCAAGAAATTTCACTACTGTTAGGTTATCTAAACATATATAGATTTATAAAAAAATATCGATTAAAAAAATTATTTTACTGTTTAAAAAAATATATCTCGACTAATCCAGGCTATATTTATTACTCTACGACAAAAAGGGAATGAGCAGAGAGCGAAAATAGCAATTTGCATCCAGGCGTAGCCGGATCGAAAAGTCAGTTAAAGTCTATTTTAAATCATCATATTTATTATATTCATGGTGTTATCCCAGTTGTCCTCAATAAATTAAGAGAATATGTTTTAATAAAAATAATTAGCATGTATAAGATGCAAACAATATAAAAATTATGATAGAATTATGAATAGAAGTACCAATTTGGGGCAATTTAACTTATTTAGTATCCAAAGGTGGCTCGTTAAACATCGACACTTCAATAGTCGAGTAAAAACATTGACAAGTTTAAAATAACTTGAATGGCGCCTTAGGTTGTATTCATACACTCGGGCTCGTCTTCTTATGGATCGTTGAAGTCACTGGTGCTATATATATATATATTTAAATCTTTTATCGGAACAATGGTAACTTAATAAGGCCATTGATTTGCAAGGAATGAAGCTATTTATTTATTTAAAATAAGTTTTATTTTATAATATCGGTCAAATATAGAAATAAATAATATCTAACAATAATAATTAATTATCTGTAACTACCTAATAGAGGGAAAAGAACAATTCGAGAACTAATGAAGCAACTTGAAAAATTACTTTACTATTTAAAAACTTAGGTACTTCTTCATGAGAAATATAGGCTAATATTATTATGCTGAGACAAAAAGGGGGACGAGTAGTAAGTGAGAAATACAAATCAAGTCCAAAATCCTGTACGCGATTTCCGAACTAAAATGGTGCCTATACGCCGGTTAACTAGAAGAGATGCGGTTTAAATTAAATTATGACAAAAAAGGAATGAGGAATGAGCGAAAATAGCCTACTAGTATTTTATAAAATAATATGACACCCGGGTACCTATCCATAATACAGAAATTCTTTACAGATACAAATAATATGAATCCATACAATACTTATTCAGGACAAAAATTGTCAAATAGATATTTTATTGGTTGGAAATAGTCAAGATATTGTAATTACAAACCTGTAGCTATAGTTTAATTTATTTATAAAAAGAGAAGCGAGAGAGAGAGAGAGCGATTGTAGATTATAGACACTCAACCCGTAATCTTTCTCCTTCTCGCCACTTTATAAAAAAATTGAACTTAGCCAAGTTCTAAGAACTCATCAATTTGATTTTAAATGTATGAAATGCAAATATTAATTAGTAACCTAGCGCTGAAAGTTGGCGGGCTTAAGAACTATTTTGAATTTATTATGATTTATAATGTAAAAAATCGTTTAATTATAATGTTAAATGTATCTATATCTATAAATAATTATAATTATTATAACTGCTTGTAGGTAATCAAATTATTGATCACCGTCTAAGAGACGTCTCCCGTTAGAAATAAATGACAGTACGTCACTGACCGAAGTTCATACAATAACATAGTTCATATAATATGCATGCGTTGCAACTTATTATAGTCTCAGTGAAGTGTAGTCAGTCTATAAGGAAGTCTCCTAGAAACCTTGTTTCTTTTATTATTATTATACCTATGTGATGATAGCACATTATAAAGCCACACATAGATTTATTCGTACTACAATATTATAATAACACCAGGGATGTGTAAATCTAAATGTTATCAAAATTTTGTGTGAAAGTCAAAAGAAATAAAACTTAAAAATTACAGTTCGTAAAGACACTTTTGATTTTCTATAGCAACCCGACTTTATTTGTGAACACATACCTATGAAAAAATAATCAAAAAGTAGAAAGAATATTTTGAAGCTTTTATTTTAAAAACTGAAAAGTTATTTTTTTTTTCAATATAAGTATATGACAGACTTCTGTCTGAAATTGCGTTTTTTGCGACCTTTTTTCAATTTTTTTTGACATTTTGCGAATGATATATAGATGGGAAAACGTATTTTTAAAATATAAAAACGATTTGTAGGGAAAAGGGACTTTTTAAGTAAACACTTATTTGTTATTTATAGTGACGTTTCGTCCCTTGCTTGGGATTTTTTCAAGCTTTATAACTATTAAATGTTTTGATCAAGTAGATATAATAGTTAAAATACACATGTAAATATAAATTTGAATTAAACAATTGTTCATTAAAAAGTTTGTAATAATATTTTTACGGTTGATGTTCAAACTATTTTATTTTATTGTCCTTTTTCCCCACAAATCATTTTTATATTAATTACCAAGGACAAAAAAGAAAAAAAGTTAGTATTTTTAAAATGTTTGTATGACTTTGTTTGTATGAATGCATCAGTCGAGAATAGCTGAACCGATTTTGACGAAATTTGGCAGCTATACGCACGATATGAGGTACCAGTCAAAACTGACAAAAACGAAATATAAATTAGTTCCGTGATTATTTACCTCTAAATAATGCAAGTTTGCGATCAGTATCGATACTGTAACGTTTTACGATTAGTTTCCACAGCCCTATATTGCATATGTACAGACGATGCTTAAAAATAATTATATTTGGTAACACTAATGTATATAAAGAATATAAATATAATACCGATGTGGTGTGAAACATGCTGGATCTGTTATCGCAATATAATCGATTTGTTTTTTGTATGAAGAATTTTTTTCAGAGCTTGACACAAAAATTCCAAACAAATAATTTACTAACAGTAAATATTTTTTTTCGTACAAATAAGTAGATTCAATGTCAGAATTCTGTTGAATTGAAAAAAAAATGGGTGCGTGTACTTCTGCACTTAGAAGTGATACTTCTTTGGCATAAAAAGTAATTTTAAATTTGCATTCAAATAATCTATTCAAATAAAATAATAAAAGGACTGGAGGAAGATTAGCATAAATACAGTTATTCGACGCTACTTACATGCGAACATGGCTTCTATCATACGCTATCCTCTGCACTCAGTGAACCGAAAATCAACAACATACAAGGATATATTGCGAAGGCATGTCGACTAGTGTAAATAAATGCTATTTTGTTGGTAGTCTTTTTGTTTAAGCAATTTCATCCTGTTAATTTTGATGTTACAGTGTGCGCGGGCATCGTAAAATTTTTTCCGTAACGTGTCAAAAGAAGTAGTACCTACCTACCTATAACTTATTTTTTTTTCAATTTTAATAATAATAATGCGTTTAACGTCCGTTTGTCGACTTTATGTCATAACAGACGCCATTCACACCATTACTATTTTCCATCTACCACACTTCCCGTTATTTTTCTACATTTTTAAAACTTGAACTTATGTAATAGCAATGGGGGAATGAAGGAATTATAGGAAATTAGGATAAGGTACGTAATTTTTGAACTAGGAGTTTGATAGGTAATCGGCCATGGCATCAAATAAGGAACCATCTCGATATTTATCTGGAATTAATTGAGGGAAACCATGGAAAACCTCAATCAAGATGGCCGGTACAGGATTTATCGTTTCTCGGCGAGAGGCAGTAAGAAAAAGTCCCAGTCACATCTGCCCCCGCCGGGATTCGAACCCGGGCCTTCCGAATGCGAGTCTAGTGCTGTCACCACTACTCTACCCAGCTCGGTTCAATTTTAATAATAATTAATCTATAATTATTACAAAGTCGAAAAGTTTGTCTACTTGTCGCGGGTATAATCTGACACTACTAAATCGATTTGAAAAAATCTTTCATAGCTGAAAAGCTTGCTTCTTCCCGAATAACACAAGCCCTAAGATATATCATTGTAATAAGACAAAAGGGAATGATCAGTGAGCGAAAGATGTGATGCAAGTCGGGTATTCCGCATTCGATTTCTGAGCTAAATTTTGTGTCAAGGATAACACTACAAGCGAATAAAAGATACAGTGAAGTTGATATGAGAGATCAATAAATTTTTGATTTTGATTATTTCGTTTTCAAATCAAAATTCACCCGTGCATCTCTTTGGTGAATTTGTATATTAACTAGACTTAATGCCTGAGATTAAAGGCTGATGACTCAAAAACACTAATTATAAATTATTAAACCGTCTATCATTCACCGTTAACATTCGTGCAATAATTAACCGCCAGTTAAAAACAATATAATAAATAAATATGTATTATTATTATGGTAATATCAGTTGCTTGCGGTGTTCTTAAGACGTTATATATCAAAGAAAAGACTTTAGTTAATTTAAAATGCGCTCTTATAATAGAACACGCTGGTCAAATTTAAAAGATACTTTTTTAATACTGTCTAGTTAAGATCCGTTAGTTTATTTCAGACACTATCTCGTCTATTAATCAATGATTATTGATAGAATGCCAGTGATACTCCCCCCACTCTGCCTCACCATCACCAATTGCGTGATCTCATCGAGGTGACGGCACGCGATTTCGTCACCGCTCTAAATTGGATTTTATAATTGACGGACAGAATGTCAACAAGGCATTGGAGCTTATGGCAGATTTTTAGTAAAATGAGCTTTCCGGATTGACTTTGCCCATATAGATTTTGGTTTGGCAACGGATTAACCAATAACCTCATATATCAGGAAGTTGATTAAAACTGATTTTAATCATCACTGAGGGATTTCAGTTATCTCTTTTGACAACATAGTCGAGAATAAAATACAAATAAATTATTTTATAAAAATGTACTAAAACAAAGGAAATAAACAATCAAACAAGCAAATTAAATAATTTTATCATTGTTGACTTGGCTTAAAAGCTTTTCGCGAGAAATTTAAATTATGAATTTTTTATGAACATATCTCGCGACAAGCTTTTGAGTGGGATCAAAAATGATAAAATGATTTTATTTATATTATTCTCTTCATTTTAGTAACTTTAGTAATTATCAACTCTGTAAGTATATTACAGCGTTGCCAGACGTCCCGATTTTGGCGGGACGTCCCGATTGTTAAATCAAAATTAAATGTCCCGCGCGGGACAGGCTCAGTCCCGCTTTTCGGGGATAGCTCGACCGTGCGTAAATAATCATTCTCTTATTGTAAGTTGCAATTTGTAACACTCACTCCTCAGACTATTGTATGAAACGCCATATTTTTCTAATGAATAAAACTTTTTTGATTTTGATTTCTGTTTTTTTTTTATTTTTTTTTATTCAGAAGACGAATAAGACTCAACTATTTAGCGATAGGGTAAATCTGATTTAAAATATCATATTTTTATTAAAATATATTTTCTATGGCTTTTTTTGTTATCTATTGTCATGTAAATGTAATTTGAACTCAAATAAAAAGATAAATATTTAAAAATTTCTGATTATATACGTTTTTTTACTATGTCCCGCTTTCGACGAAAGAATCCCGCTTTTTTCACTCAAAAAGTTCCAAAATCCCGACTTCGCAAAAAAAAAATCTTGCAACACTGGTATATTATCATCAGAATCGCCTTCCGACCAAAACGATCCCAAATACAGTATGTCTACCATAAGCTGTTAAAAAGTCGCATAGCGAACTGACTATCCTGACATGGTTATCAGATTATTCTATTGTCATCAACACTACATTAGTGTGCAAAATTTCAAAGTAATAGATCAAGTAGCAGTGGTTCAAAATCAATTTGCAAAATTTCACCCAAACTGACTGATTCACTGACTGACAAACATGTGAGATTGTAAAAAAGGTGTCAACATTTTGCGATTACTTTTTTAGTTCGATCGTTTCCAAGAGATTCATCGTAATAAATTATATTATAAATCTACTAGGGATGGGACAGTACTAAAAATGTGACATACGCTCTTTTGTCCGCGTACTGCATTCGAAAATAGACAGATCTGCGAAGACATCTAGCGAAACGGAAATATAAAAATGTAAATAATGCTTTAAAAAAATGCAAGTTTTGAACTGAAAGGAAGTGAATTATATTCGTGGTGTTAACCGCCGACTAAATAATTAATCACCATTAAAAATTCGATGTCGGTGTGTGGTTGGTTGTTTGTTCTAATGCTGTGAGAGAGTGAAAACTGAATGATAATGATAAAAGTGAATCGGGCAACGATTACGGTTAATAATGTTGTTTAAAAGTAATCAAAGACCTTAAGACGAACTAATTTACATAAAGGTGCTTACTGAGACATGCACATCATACCATTATCATACACTACACCGAGGTTTGGTAACTAACTGTCTGCAGCGCAACTTTGCGCTCTCTGAAGTGAAACTTCTTAGGTTTTGCAGATTTGCAGAACGCGTGAAAACATCAAAAGAATCGCGATACCTACACAAGAAAAAATATGAATACGAGTATATCTCAGATAATATAATCCTCGAAAAAACATTTACAATGTACACTTGAAGTTCGTCAGTGCGACAAAAATAATAATAATAATAATAATTTAATTCCAAAAAGATCATAAAAGGATGCTTGGATAGTCATACAGATACATATTATATTCACAATTCAAGGAAATCGCTAATGTTGTAAACTGACATGTTTTAAACTGACATCAAGTTTCGAGAGTGTAGTAAGAAAAAAATTAATAGAACGATCTCATCGAACACAAACTAATAAGTGCTTTATAAAATAATGCTTTTATGTTTCATCGTCAATAGTTCGTTCTATTAATTTAATTCTTACTACACTCTCGAAACTAAGTATTAGTTATTTTTGTCGCAGTTACGAACTACAAGTTTACATTGTAAATGTTTTTTCGAGGATATCACTCATTTTTGCTTTATTTGTACAATAAACAGGTATTTTTATATATTTCGTTTAAAAATAATTGCCAGCTGTTGTCAAATATAAAAAATATTCATTTATTTAGTACTATAATGCTAAAGAGATGTAAAAATGAGCACAAAAATACCATTACTCTTTGGCAAAATGAAAAGCATTCCCATTTGTGTACATAAGGTTTAGTACTATGACGATAATATGTAACAATGAGCACAGTAATGCTATCTCTCGGTGTAAAAATGAAAAGCCAAAATGCATGTGTATTCCTGTAAATAAGGCTTTTTAGCCAACTCGGCGATTAATTCAAGCTCAAATCCGTATCTC
Source organism: Venustoraphidia nigricollis (assembly GCA_034508555.1). Classification (NCBI taxonomy): domain Eukaryota; kingdom Metazoa; phylum Arthropoda; class Insecta; order Raphidioptera; family Raphidiidae; genus Venustoraphidia; species Venustoraphidia nigricollis. Next base: position 401,652 of record JAVRKA010000006.1, read on the forward strand.
TTTTACTGCGGAAGTTACGACGGTTTAAAATGTCTCCAAATTAAAATAATTTAAAATGTCTAAAATACATAAAAATTCGCATTATTTGCAGTGAAAGCGTATGAAAGAGGGCGTGAATATAAACAGGTGAGTGAGTCAGAGAGTTTCACTTCTATCGTGTTATTTCAAGCAGTTGAATAGAAATAGAGACGGATGATCTACATTATTGCAATTTATACCCGGTACAGTTCGACATCGGACCAGCTCACGCTGACATAACGAAATGCTGGTGAAGAGTGCATCGTACACTGTTGTATAACTGTTACTCACTAACCATGTGAAAACTGGGCATCGCCATGTCTCGTTCCTTTCACCGCGTTTCATTCTTCTTCGCGATTCGTTCGAAACGAGCGCCGGCTGTGACGAATCACTCAATTATTTATTGCATTGCAGGACCGAAAGTGAACACATCGCTTTTTATTTTATTTTTTTACTAGCCCTTACCTGCGAACTCGCTCGCGTCAATGTCGGTTAGCTGATTGCTGTTCAGCCTCAGAAAGATGGAAAGATTGTAGATTACAGACGCTTAACACCAGAGAGCTCAGCGACAAAATTGAGGAGTAGATTGTAATTTGTACTTAATAAAAGAAATTTTCGCTGGGCTAATCTTGACACCGACTGAACGGGTTTGAATACGGTTTTTACCGTGTGCGTTAATTTTGAGCAGGAATTTTTTATTCCGATATTTTGGATGTTCGTGTTTAGGACCGAAAACTGTTTAGTAAATTAATTTGCATGACTAGACCAGCGTTTCCAAAACTGGGGTTCGTATGTATATCCGAGGAAGTCCGCGAGCTCACCTCTGGTGTAAGTGCGGACGACGGTCGAACTGTATCAATGCCGTCCGGCAAACAGTGTTTTTTAGTTAGCGATCTGGAATGCCAGTTTGTAAGTGAACAAAGTTATATAGTTCGGGCGAAGATGATCGAAATGTATTAACGCCATCCGACAAATAGAGATCTGAAAGTATAGGTAAAACTATGCAGTTCCGACCAGTTATTTCCTTTTACTTGTGCTAAAAGATATTGCTTCATGCCAAATTTCATGATTCAAGGTCAACGGGAAGTACCCAATAGGTTTTATTCTCTTGCGAGTGTCAAAATGTACAGCATAAATGGCCGTATCTTTTGATTGTGTTTAATACTTAGAAATTCGATTTTTTCACAGCTCCAAGGGATCGCAGACTTGAGTACTTGATATTAATTTCAACTTGTGCCTCCAGGCGTTCCTGAGAAAAAGGATCTTAAAAGACAGACGGGCAACGAAGTAAAGGGTTTCTTTTTTTTTGAGGTACGGAACCCAAAAAATTATTTAAAAAACTACTGTTTTATATTAAGGGATGTTCGCGAAAATGTTAATAATTCTCAGGGAAAAGTTTAGGAAACGCTGACTGAGACGATAAACTTCCTGGATTATTTCCAGCGTATAATAAGAAATATTTCGAATAAAACTGTTATTCTTAACTCACTGTAAAAGAAGTTAATATGCGTAACACATAATGATGACAAAGTCTAAAATATAATATATTGAATACGTTAGATAAACTGTCATACAGAATGATACAGATATAATTATCCATTGAACTTATATAGAATTTCCTACAATATTCCATAACTTTTCATTGAACCTATATGATATTTTTTAATTATTTACTTCTACTTCCTGTGCTGACTAGAGCCTGGTAGCCGAGGTGCAAACTAAGAAAGGCGCAATCAGTGCTACGTATGATTGTTTTATTTGAATATATCAAGCAAAACATTTTTAAGGGCATCAAAATTAGGATTTTGCCCCTGATTGCTCTTGATCCTACCTACGCTACAGACGACATTTCCTGAGGATCATGAATCACACATTAAGACAGTTATGTTTGTTAAAGTTAAATTGCGATTCAAATGAGAATTGTAAAAACTTTTCTTAATATTTTGCGATCCTCATTTGGATCGTAGTTTGCATGCAACATACGTATTTATATATGCAGGATTCATGATATGTCGTTTCAGTAACCTCATTACTTCATGAAACTTATCAAAACCTATCATACAACAAGTAATGAATAACCTAAAAATGTCAAGTTTAAGACCGAAAAAGTTTTTGAGTCTCCGCTATTCTGAAGTTCTTCTTTCCAAAGTATGTAATATTTCGAAATTCCCAAACTGGTCAAGTGTAAGCCGAACTCGCGTAGAGAGGATTCAGTACCATTCCTTTTTCTGCGAGAGCTTTCGTTTAGATTTTCCTGTAAACTATGAGTGAGGTCCTTTATATTCTGTATTTCTTTTAAAATTTTAGGCTTAGCAGTTAGGGAGATAAGGAGAGGGAGTCATTTTTGTATATTTTTTTTAATATCTTTTAAACTATGGATTTTAAAATTATAAAAAAATATATATTTGTATCTCTTAAACGAGTCATTTCGTTTGATACGTCACTTGATTTTTTATTAATTTGCCCCCCCCCATCCATAATTGATGATTGGGTCATCTAAGTCTATATATGTACCAAATTAAAAAATGTTCGTCCTGTACATTCGGAGAAAATGTGCTGTAACAGACAGACAGACAAAGAATGAACCTATAATGGTTCGTTTTTTAAACGGAATCCTACAAATCAGCATGTTCTTAAGATTTTCAGGGTCTCTTCTGTGACTGTCATTTGGATCGCAATCTGCATTCAACAGACGTATCTATCAATATATGATCACCCAGGAAATCGTTCGATTACAGGACCCATGATCCTCAAACGACGTCGCCTCAGGATTACAGGATCTGTGGTCCACAAGAGATGTTGCTTCAGGAAGAAGTTAGATTGCAGGATGCATGATCCTCAAGGGATGTTGCCTCAGGAAGTACTTAGATTACATGATCCTTGATCCTCAAGGGATGTTGCTTCAGGAAGTAGTTAGATTAAACTGCACTTTTGTGACTAACCTAAAAATGTCAAGTTCAAGATCGGAACGCCGCACCGTGCCGGTTCTTCGCAGTGAACCGTTGAAGACTCAGTTACAATGATGATGGTGGTAGAGCAATCTATGTAAAATGATACAACCAATGGCATTAGCTGTTACCTGAGTAAGCCAATGGCCTGTCTTAGCACTCTGCGTATAAAACAACCGGTAAACGCATTCGGTTCTCATTTGTCTTAAGTCACTCAGCTTAAGATAGAACGTGCGTTGACCGCATTTTGTTTATACGAAGACTGTCAATTGTTGTCGCAAAAGAACAACAGTTGAAGATCGTTGGCTTTATTGTTATAGTTAGACTTTTGTGGTTGTGCTTTAGTGTTTTGGAACTAGAGTGATTAAATACTTAAATTCATTTGGTTGGACCATAAGTGAAAATGCGACTGTAATTTTTGGAGTGACTTTTGAAAAGTGACTATTTTTACCAATATTCTAGTGCGTCATATTTTATAGTGTTATTTTTAAAGGTGAGTTTTTCATTGTTTTAAAATTTTTTGGTAAGAGTTTGTCATCATTCCTAAATAAAAAATCTGGATTCTTTGAATCACCAAAAAATATTTTGGATAATTTTTGGGATTAAATATTATTATTTTCTTTTTGTTGGAGATAATAATTCTGAGATGTAAGTCTACGAAAATAGTTGGTCTGAACTAGACAAATAAAATTATTGACATAATTTCCTTTGTTTCAATACAATAGTTTATTTTGATAAACTATTTGAAATCAAAATAAGCACATCGATTTTTGTTATAGCAGTTACCAACCCTCCTAGTCAATAATAATATTAATAAGCCTAAATATTAATAAGCTGACATATATTAATAAGTTGACAAAATATGTTAAATAACGGGAAGCTGCGATTAGTAATGGTGCGAGTGGTATTTGTCATGACACGATGACGAGAAATTGACTATTATTACAATTGCTCTACTTTGGCACCACAACATCCCGTTAGTTTCGAAAGATCACACATTTTTCTTGTGTACCTGATGACGTCACAGCGGGTAACTTCTATTTAATGCAGTTGTGTTAACATCTCAGTCGATTTAGTTAATGAACAACTAAACGTAACAATTTGTCCGTGACAAGGCGAGTAATATAACAAGCAGCTGTCTACTGCGCTGCTTTAATTGTTTATTTGATTGTACTAACGTACTTGGTAATTGTGAGTACCAGCACGTTTTTGGAGTTAATTAATCAGAGGTAAATGACACCACCGTCATGACGCATTTTGCGCGATTCAACAGGTGATTTAAACCACAACTTTTTAGACTGTGGGTTGCGATTCGCGAATAAGTTTCAAGGGGCGTTGACAAATTTTTCAAAAATCAAGAGGTTAATTTAATAATCCAAAGAAAAAAGGATTCCCGGGATTTTCGAAGAGCACTCGAGAATTTCGAAGGCTCTTGAGACTTTTAAAAAATTCCCGAGGTCTCCGAAAAATTTTGAGACGTCCGAAGAATTCTCGAGACTTCCGGAGAATTCTAGAGACTTCCGTAAAATTCTCGAAACTTTCGAAGAACTTTGGAGACTTTTGAAGAATTCTAGAAACGCCCGAAGAATTATCGAGGTTCCCGAAGAATTCCCGAAACGTCCGAAGAATCCTCGGAGAAAATTGAATATTTAGTATAGAACTAGGGATATTTATCCGGCGTGGCCCGAGAAAAAACGTTCGTGTAAACAGCTTAAAATTTTTCAAAATATGTTTCCTACCAATTCGTGAGACGTGAAAGTCGGTTGTACCCACGAGATAAGAAATCTTGACACGAGATTAACAAATTGTCTCGTCTTGTATTTCGATACGAGATGAAAAATTAATCTCGTCGCTCAATACATCCTTGAAAAAGTACTGAGATGAAAGTTTTTTCGTCAAAAAGTACGAAACGGCATCACAGCATACACTACAAAATTTCATTCAAGAAACAAAACCATCTTCTTCGACGAAGTTACGAGACGAGAGTTGCAAAATTTATTATCTCTAAATACGAGAACAAAAACAAGAATATTCATATATTTTGTCGAGTCGAGACGAACGCCAACATTATTTTTATCAGCCAATTAAATTTGAACTGTCACTTAAAACAGCGACTACGCTAAGAATTGTTAGATTCTTATTCTTGTAAACTATGACTTCCTTCCACAAATCATTATCTCCCTATAAAAAACATTGGTACAATGTTCTGTGTAAGCATTGTTATTTACTAAAAAACTCAACTTCTATTGTACAACGTTAATATTTACTAACTGGGTGGTCGTAAGGCATGATAATTTATTGTAGGTTTGTTAATATTGCAATTTTAATGAGTTTGTTCTGTAATTTTGCATTGTAAATTTTCAATAAGAACTGTAATTCGACCAAACTGTACAAACAAATCTATCCTACAAATTAATTATCTGAAAAGAGTCTGAAAGAGTCAATTTGCCTTTTTGAATCGACACTAAGGTATAAATAGTAGCAAGACCTCTGGTTTTTTTAAAGGTTTTGATAGACAGATTATAGACGCTCGACAACTGGAATAACTAGCGTCCTGACGGTTTTTAAGTATACATTTTGAATGACACTAATTATGAGTCTAGAGATTCTAAAAAACTGATAGGAACGGAATATTGTACATCCCTTTAGCTCACGATGGCTTCCTTGCTCTTAACTCTTAAAGCCATTTACGCTGGATTTCTTGTACGACTTTAAAACGATAGATTCACTTTCAAAGTAGATTTAGAATTGACTTTTAACAATAAATATACTTTAAAAGCTAAACCCACTTTCAAAGTAGATTTAGCATTAAATTTCAATGGCAAATCTACTTTCTAATATTAATTACCATGATTTCCATGGTAATTTAGTGCTAAAGTACAATTATCTTTAAAAGTCGTACCAGCAACTGAGCTTTATAAAGGAAAACGCGTCACCGCAATTTAATTACCTATCTGTGATAATCATTTAAACACACTATAATGAATAAAACATACTGAAGACTTGAATGCCAGATAAAGAAGAAAACCTAAAAACATGTTTTCTCTCTTTGCTCGAACATAGATGATCTTTATCATTGAAATTTAATTAAAACCCAATTAATATAATTAATTAACGTAATCAACAACAACCATAACCTTCCACAAATATTTGAATGAATATATTGACCTTTGCCGAGGGCAGTGCTATTGATAAATATTTCTAATAAAATTCAGTAAGACCGATATGTCGTTACAAACAATTATACGGCGCGGTATTCGATAAAGTTTTTTTGCACAATAAAATACAATTAGACACAACAATGGTTTGATATAGTCAATGTATATTATGTATTGTGTACCTGGTTATGTAGACAGATGTGTACACAACTTTTATACCGAATGGTTTAAATAAAACGTGGTCTAACGGCCACGGAAGGTACTGTGTTCGAATCTCGGTAAAAGCAGATGTGACTGACTTTTTTCTACTGTTTCACGCCAAGGAACGGTCATCTTGTTGACGTTTCTTAAGATTTTCCGCAATAATTCCAGATAAATATGATGGTTCCTTATTTCACGATCGATTACCTGCTTAACTTCTAACATAATCTAATTTAAAGTTAAAAAAAATATTCTACAGCAAGAGTATCTACGGATCCATTTTTCTTAATTTTCGCTCAGAAATAAATATCAAAATTTCGTAGGAAAAAAAGTAACTTAAATTCCAACTGTCATAAAAAAATGGCCGCACGTACGATAAAGGTAACCTTACTTTACAATCGTTCTCTTAATTTTTCAAATCTACCAATATTTGGTGCTTTTAGGTACTCCGAACACTTTTGAAGCCTTCAGATAACCGTAAGTGCCATTTGAAACAGATTTTATCGCTTCTGACATTGTTTCTTTGGTCCAAGATTGGCGGTCAGTTTTTCTTGGTGCCATATTTCTTATTTATCACAAGATAGATCTGAAATAAATATTTTCTACTCAAAAGTATTTATCGGAATAATTGTTCCATATTTAATTGCCGACAGCTTTTGATTTCCTACAGGAAACTAAATTAAATTTGATATTTCTAAAATCGGGTACATCCCGTTTTAGCAATATACTCCATATCCCCTTTTATCAACGTATCTACACTATGTCAAAAACAGCATGCACTATTATACCTTACAAAATTGGCGCAGAAATTTTATATACAAAGTGACACATTTTGACACTAAGACTGGTAAAAATATCGCCGTCATAATCTCATTACTCAATTAGGCAAAATGCTTACCTTGTCATAAATTATATAATTCATATATATATATAATTTATAACAAAACTGTTGAAAACTTAAAAACTTGCTTAAATTTGACACTTGTAACACTATCGTACTGAAAGTACCACAGACGAATGCTTATCAAGTGAGGTGTATTTCGTGATTTTTTTTAAAATATGGCATTGGGTTTATTTAAAAATAATTAGGGTATCCCATTTTACCTAAGTATCCCATTTTAAAGTACCTTCCCCTATAACCGTTTATTTAACGATCAAACAAGAACTGAAAAACCATTCACTTTGTATATAAGTTTAAGTACACATCAATAAAAGAATACATAAAGTGATATTGCGAAAAAGAACACAAAGAAAAATCCGTGCAGCTCTTAAGCATACATGGGACTGTGACGAATACGAAAACTATTTGGAGTGTATTGAACCAAAATAACAAAAGTTAAATTGATAATAGTTTTTGAACCCGTTAGACGAGTGGTGCCACTTAATAATTTGATGGTATCAAACTATTATGGTTGCTTTTGCGTATATATTTACGTTGGGTCTTTTCAATTATTTTTATGCAATACAATATTTTCTTAAGGTTACTGAGTCCCAGCTGTTCAATATACGCTCTTTTTCACCCGTATCTATCTTACAAGCAGTTGGTTGCGTGTGTGCATGTAAAATGCACTTACTCACGTTACAAAAATCTCCGATTTCGACGAAAAATTTTATTCAATCTTTGATGTGAATGCTTACAAAATAAACTAGAAATACGTTCCATTCTTTCGATGTGACTTTTAAGCCAAGTTTTTACAGTTTATTTGATCTCAATAAACGATTTAAAATCACATAAAAACGAGGAAAATAGCATAAGTTTTCCCCAATTTTTTGCACAGAACAAATTAAATTTGGAAAAAAAATATTGAGCAAGCAACATTTTGTCAGTATTTTTAATATAAGTTTGCAAAGAAAAAACTTCAAAATGGCGTGATGTGCTATAAAGAAATATTGACGAATATCATTTTTTTTTTTGATTTTTAAGGCAGAAATATATGTTTTTTTGGAATTTTTAAGCAGCAAGTCAAATTTTGTGAAGTTTAATCGCAGCTAATTAAAACAAATAAAAACAAAAATTGCGACCACCATTCGAACTTTCCCGAGAGCATATTTTACAAGTAAGGTTGTAAAAAAAGAATGTCCTTATGACTATACGATGGAAGTGAAACTTTATCTTACAGTCACCGGTATATTTCACACACTTTTTCGTTTTCAGTTCTGAGAATCTTATTTAAAAAACTGATTATATAAAATGGGGTTTCAATTGATTGGCAGTTGATAAACTTAAAATAATAATTTATTTAATGTATTTTTGGTCAAAAATATGTGGAATGTTCATAGCGAACGGTTTCACTGTTCTTAAAATTAACATTGACCTCTTAGTAATTCCAGAAATGTATTTTTGACGACTCGCTCCAAACTGGAATCGATTAAGCAATAAACGCCAAACAGGTTTAAAAGCAGCATTAATTGTAATAATAGTGACATTTTTGTTTATATTAATCAGATGAGAACGGAAGTATAATGGAAAAAGCAAAATTACACCTGAAACAATTAAGCTAGCTCTCACGATGTTCATTTGTTTTTTAACAGAAATAAAATAAAGGAAAACATTTGACAACAATTCTTTGACTATTTATAAGTTGACCTAAGGTCAGGATTTCGATAATTAAATTCGTTAATGAATGAAAAAAACTCTTGGAAAGGTTTTTTTGTAGAACTTTTCCAAGTGTTTGTCATTTTCTATTCATTTCCTACGAAGTGTATTTTGTTTTAACTCTTTTCGATATGTAAACCCGGTCTTTGAAGTGAAACCCTAAAAAAGGGCAAAGAACTAGTAGCTTATAAGACAGTATAAATGATATTTTAATTCCAGCATTAAAAAACTGAATTTATTGAGTTGTCTCTGCAACTGTTTTCCGCTAATTTAAAAATCTCGTTTAATAATGAATTGTTTTCGTGAACTTTTTAATATTTTAAATATATTCTCTATAGTACTTATTTTCTTCTACAAAAAACAGCTTTTGCTAATTTACAGCGGTAATAAAAATGTCCTAAACAGTGCTTACAAAACATTTAAGAACCCATTAATTTAAAGAAATTGATTTATTGAGTAATAAAGTTCGATTATATCGTGTAAAAAATTTCTAAATTGAGATAGTAAAGCAGCGATTACAGTGAAATTCCGTTAGTCCGAACTAATTGAGACCGAGCTGTTTTTGGATTAGGAATAATTCGTATTACCCGAATAACTCAATTGGTTTTAAAATACAATATCAAACACTGTTTTATTAATTTTTGTACTTGTGGTACTGTACTACAATAAAATACTACTTTTAAAGTTTCAAAAAACGGAAAATTGGCGTTTTTAAATTAAAAAAAAATAATTAAAAAAATCAACTTTATGAAAAAAGTTTTAAATATTTCTTGTTGGAAATCGGTCACAAAATATAAAAAAAAATTGATTGGCATTTTTTTTCTTCTTGTTGTTATGAAAATTGCTTTAAGCAATATCCGACCAGGTTACACGTCTATGGTTACATGGGTTTTTACAATCAGTCTCCTGAACTGAACCCAAATTTAATTCGGAACGGTAGCGCTCATTCCACCAATCTAAATGTGTACTTAAATTCAAATAACCCTGGCATTTGATGATCTTTCTAAAAAAAAAACAGTACTGCCAATTTACAAGTACGTAGCTTATTTTATACCTTGACCATTAAAAATATTATTCTGGTTGATACGATTTCTTAGAAATGAAAACTAGAGAGTGCAGTGGAGAGAACAAATCATTTCGAGTAGGTATATAATTCACAACTATTCTTCTATGTAATAATAATTTAAGAGCTCTTCTGTCAGTTTAGAATGTGTGTAGACATGAAGTGTGCTTATATACATATAATGTTACACAAAAATTAAAAAAAAAATGATCCGAAGTTCTAAAAAACATTTCCAAAAACTAGATATTAACGATTATAGATTATGGTTGGTTCTTTTAGATAAAGATATCCAAATTTATTTTTTAGAGTTGGCAACGTTCACCGTTGCGGAAATTCGTCGGGACAAAGAAAAATGTACAAAATAATAATTTCCGTTACGAGCTGATTTGTAAGATAAAAAAATGTTTTTGTTCATTGGAAACTAGCTATCAAAATTCCAGTCTAATTATAAGATAAGACTTACTGTTGTGCTTGGTTTCCGCAAGCAGATTACGTATATTTTAGGGAAATATGTAACTACACTCTGATAGGCGCTCGATAGCAGAGGTCATAGGCGTCTTACTTATACTTTTTTAAGAACTAAAGAGAAAAACTAAAATAATCCATAGAACGTACTATTTTATGACGACTTAAAAGAAAATTTTCCGCATAAAAGAAATAAAAAAGAGTCAATCGATTTGTGATATTTAGTTTTTAGTATATTTCTATAGCTTGCGTTAATTTATAAAATAGTTTTAAATAACAAATTAGGTTGTTAACAAAATCGGAAATACCTCATTAAGAAGTCGAGACTCGAGACATTTATATTTGTAAATAATAATTAAATCATCCGTCTATTTGAGACAGAAAAGTGAAATTTCCAAATAAAAAAAAAAACTGAAATTGTCCTTTTCACAGAGCCTGCGGAGCAGATAATTTTCTAGATCTGTTGTAAGATACTATCGCAAACAGTGTAAATTTTATTACCTAGTTACATATTATTGTATCTTTGTAATAGTGAAACTTTCTTAAAACTACAAATATAACACCGTGCTTTGAGATGTTACTGTATAAAATTTACTACTAACTATATATTATTATAAGTAGACAAAAGGTCTATAAAAAAGAAAAAGCCCACCAAGGGTTTCACGGATGTAAAATAATATTTTCGCTCACTACGTACTCCTATTTTGTCGTAGCGTAATGTTACTAGTCAAGAAGTATTTAAAGGGAATCTAGAAACAAATTTTGTTTATATATTAACTATAAAATGGGGTTTAAACCCTTCAATTCCCATGTCCAAGTTAATAAAGATTTTTGGTTTCTTTTTAAATAAAATACCTTATATACATTTGGTTATGACAAGAAAAAATATAAATAAAAAATAAACTACCCCAATTTTCTTTTATGGGGGTGTCACCTGATGGTGACACTGGGCGTTGTGAAATTAAGACTTTGAAGCAGATACAGATTGTTTCTTACTGTTACGGTAAGAATAAAACGTTAGAATTTATAATGATATTTATTTATATTTAGATATATCAGCTTCTTTATAATAAAAATAGTTTATCTGAAAGAAACAAAACACTTATCTATTCTAATATCATAAAGCTGAAGAGTTTGTTTGTTTATTTGTTTGGTTGTTTGAGCGCGGTAATCTCAGGAAATACTGGTTTGAATTGAAAAATTATTTTTTTGTTGGATAGTCCATTTATAGAGGAAGGCTATAGGCTACATAATATCAAGCTACGACCAGTAAGAACGGAGCATCAATGAAAAATGTTGCAAAAACGGGAAAAATTATTCCTTTTAAGAGCTTCCGTTGCGGCATAAACGGTTGTTATAATGCCCAGTGTCACCCGTAGGTGACACGGCATATTTCCAACGTCGTAAAAAACGTGTTCAAAGTTATTTTTACCAATAAAAAAATTTGTGCAATAGCTTATTTATTTATTTGTACACGCAATAAGAAAAAATAACAATAGTTACGGTTTAGGCATTTTTATTTCACTTTTTATCGCAAGAGATTACGCAAACACAGACTGCTCAAATTTCGCGCGAAACATCTGATTATATTTGACAGATGACATTTGGCTAGTGTTGTTAGAAAAAAAATATTAATAGTTTTACTTATTGGCTTTGCAACAATGGTAGTGGAATTAAATAATAAAATCTGCGTGTGGTAGAAAAAAAATATTAAACTTCTGTCACCTACAAGTGACACTGGGAATTGAAGGGTTAAATTAATTTTTGTGATAGTGAAATCTGTCTTTGGCGGACAAAATATCATGTCAGTATCCGTTTAAGTAAGATTTCACTGTAACGTGCTAACAAGAATATGAGTACATAAAAGGCCTTTAAATAAGTTATAATAAGAAAGAAACCCACAACAGACTGAAATGCGACTCGAAACGGCTCACCTGAAAGCATTTTACTAAAGATGATCGCTAAATCGCGATACGAATCTCTAAGTTAATTATCTCTATGCCCTGGGGATTTTGCAACATTGCATTTGAGGTTAAGTTGAACAGCGTGGAAACCTATTTATGCAAATTAACAAGAAATTTCATTCGTTTGTTATTTGTTAGACAAATTACAGAAATCTCTTTAATTCGTATCCATTTTCTCTATCATATTTTTAATAACTAACTTAGAATTATTCTTAATAGTATGATATTACTTTTCATTATTTTAGTTAGCTTGAGGCCAGGCTTGTTATAAATAATAATACGAAATTTTAAACTTGTCGCTCGCTTCTCTTTTTCCAGTTGTCTCCCTGCTCCGAGCCTGCGTTAACCCGGCGTAAATGAACCTCATTTCAATCAAATCGTCAATGAACCAGGGTGAATTTTACCCGGTTATTGATTTTAATATATTTCTTAAAATAGTTTTTTTCTTATCTAGATGAACTATCTAATAGGATATTGTTATAATATACGTAATAATAAAAAAAAGTTTTTAATATTATAACTATTTATTTGTGAAAAAAATTTAAACTTGACTGATGTACTCCTCTTCGTCAACATGACCCCGATGGATAGCTTTCGTCCGAAGGACATTCTTTCAAATGGCGTATTATCATTTCGTCTTCCATCACGAACAAAATAAGAATAATCAAGTATTATTTATTACGTAAATCTAGAAAAAACATAAGAGAAAATATAAAAATGCCGTTAAAAATGTTTATCACGCGAACTATGCCCAAGTGCACTTTGAACTCTCCTATCACCAGCGACGTCACGCGCAACACTGATTCGCATTAAACAGTCGACGCATTATTTCCAAGATGGCAGCTACCGAGGGGCAGGAGGTAGGATACCGTCAATTTTGACAAGTGTGTGCGTTTTTATACACTAGTGGGTGCTAAAAACCCTGGTTCATTCACGCCGGGCTAAGAAGCTTTTCAATAGATCAATATATTTTTCGAGAAGGGTCGATTGAAAATTCCACAATGTTTTTCTTATGTAGAAATATATAATCTAAGTTAATTTCTGACAATGCTTTCTGCAACCCAACTTAAATTCTAACTAGGTTAGAAAACATAGCCATACATTTTCTATCTCGTTTTCAGCGATGTAAATTTTTCCCGGGAATACACAATCACCTCGCAAGCATTCGTCTTTAAAAAGGGGGAAAGAGAACGGATGACAACCCTATCTTTAACGATCTTGATAATTACTACTTGACCGTACTGTAGATGTGCTCTGCACGGATGACGTTTGCGTGAACTGAACTTGAGTAAACCCTCAAGGTCGTATCAAAGACCAACTCAGCGAAGAAGAAGCTACTTGTGTGTGTATATAAGGTACTCCCCTCGCACAAAAAATAACTCTTCAAGTAACAACAACTCTCCACCGTGTAATAATGATCAGTTCTATTTATAAACACGCGTCCGACAAAGACAGACTCATGCACATCGGATGCAAGTCATCTCCTTTCGCCTTTAATCGTTATTTTAATGCGCGAATCTCCTTTACATTTTTTCTACTTTATGGTTTTCTGTGCATAACAACAATTATGGACTTTTTTTTAAATTGTAATTATTATTTTTGATTATCTGACGCCAAAGTACCTGGTTGAGACGGGTTAATGGTTAACATCCGAACTTCATTTGTTCGATGCGGAATGATTATTATTTATTAGTACTGTTGTTGCCATTAGTAACGGTGTTAAACCCTATTATTTGCTGGGCAGCCAGCACTAAATATTCATCTTCTTTAAATATTGCTGAAATGGAATAAATAAATTTAACACTGAATCACGAGTTGCATTAAAACGGTCAGACATTTTGAGTCAGTCAATTTTTCATATGTACAAGGAAATTGATATTTATTACAATGGACTTTTCTTTTCACCAATGAATTTTTAATAAGCACAATGGTTCCCTTTTCAATGAATGCTCATTCAGTGAAAAACAAAGCATTTTTCAACTGGAATTAAATCAAGTTGAAAAATGTTTTTTTCACATTCGAGGGTAGAAGGTAAATTTCCATTTTCAAAAATGTGTGTAATATGTATAATCAAAGAAAAAACTTTTTAAAGCAAAACTTTTTTTGACACGGAAGGGTAAAACCCATTCTTGAGACAGAAAGTGTAACGAACGTGTCGTAATGTACGTAAACTGTATACTATAAAAACCGGCTGTAGAACACTTGCCTCATAACCTAAAGGTCGTAGGTTCGATTCTAAAATACAATATAGTCTACTTTTTTTCATTTTCAAAATATTTCCGAAACTATAAAGAATTAAGATCTTTTTTTATTTTAAACCAGCGTCGAAGATAAAATTTTTACTTTAGGTACTATTTTTTAAATTTCTTTAGTACCTAGTTGCTGACGATGAGAAATTTAACCTTGAAATATTATTAAAAAATTTAATGTTGAGGTTAAGATGTGACAAAATTTTTGTTTTCTCTATAATTTTTAGTAATAAATTCAGAACCCAATAATTGCGAATTTTACCAATCCTCGGCTTATAATCCTAGAAACTGGGGGCTTATCAACATGTCTACACACTTAGCTATTCTCAAACCCTTATCCTATGTAGGTACCTACTCTAAAAAAATTAAATAAGTTGTTTTCCGCTCTAGGGAATTATTTTAAAGTACATTCGCCATTAAAAAGCTTAAAAGCAATATAGTATCTTTTTATTGCAGTCTTATGAGTAATGACGTTAGTTGTCAAGCGTCTATAACATACAATCATCAAATCTTTTCATTGCAGAATATTCTAGATGAGAATAAATCTATTTTTTATTAAAAAGAATATTCAGTGGATATTTAATTTTAAAGAAAATTGCAAATAATAAAAAAAGTTGCAGTTTAAACCACTGTCAAAGGTTTATGCAAACTTTCAGTAAGAAGTAAATAGCGAGTTTTTAATTACGAAAACTAATGTTCTGTTGGTCGAAGAAGCAGATGGTTAGTATTTTGAACTACATAATAATTTCAGCCAACAAGCGCAGAACTTTTTATTTTCTGAACGAACGAGTTTGTAATTAAAGAAGTTCGTTCATTAAAGTCAAATTGTAATTAATAATATCCAACGTCTAGACCGCCTTCGTTTGCTGGACCGTTTGCAACTAGAACCGGTCACAAAGTTTAAAACGATTTTTACAGCATTATTTACATTTAACTATATAATTGTTATTAATTATGGATATTCATTTTTTTTATTTTTGAGAAACTAAACGTATATTACTTTTAAAATCAGAAAAAATACAGACGATAGATTGTGCCCATTAGAATCAGTGTGTCGTTTCTACAAATGTTTAAAAGTTTCGGGAGATTTCGATTCGCGTCAAAAATTCGCGTTTTTAATGTTGAAAAAATAAACATGTTTAATGTATTTTTGGAATTAGTTTAGATTTTAGAAGATACGACCATTCAAAGGTTTTATTGTCTCTGAAAAATCAGTTCTGTCAGAAGAGATACAGATTACAGACGTTTACTTATTACTCAATGGAATCAGGTTCTTCTAGCTTAGTAAGCTTGAAAAAGTTTTCGTAAATAATTCGCGTTTTTCTAGTGTGTATAAAAATTTGCAAAAATCGAATTCTTTCATATATTTTTAAAATTGACACTGTATATAAAACAAATTCGAATGAATCCAAACGTCTGTATTTGATATAGTTATGAATTTAAAGGTGTTTTGCTTATTTTTGTAAATTTTAAACGAGTACTACTTCTAAAATAGAAAATGGACAGATATTGCTTGTGCTTATTGAACTCATCGTAATTTGTTCATGTTTATGTTATAACAACAATGTTTTGTCTTCGCTCTGTCCTTATAAAATATATTAAAAAAACGCGAATGCATCAACGCGAAGATCGGACTGTCAGTTATCTTTAGAAGTTGAACAAGAAAATAACTTTTAACACGACACCTGTCTGTTTTCTAAGCTGCAATCTAGTTTATTTTTTTCATTTTGTGTTAAACCAGTTATCTACAAAGATATCTTCATAAACAAAACATGTTTGCACGATGACGTCACAATGGTTAATCGTGAAAAGATGTCTTCACAAATAGAATGGGTTAGCTTTAAGATATTCTGAAGAATATTTTTCTTAAGCTAGAAAACTAATGAAACAAAAATCTTAGTGATGTTAATATAGAATATAGAAAATATTTTTTGACAATACTCCCTATAAAATAGCTGCGTTACAGGTATGTGAAGTGAGGCATTTCGCATTAGTGCTGTAAAACAAACGTAGATGGTCTGACCACATCAACAGTGATTTTCATAAACTATCTATCAACTACCTTTAGAAATATATTATGTAAAACAATGGCAGACGCGAACAGTGGTTTTCAATAACAACTTAATCAAAGTGAAGTTTGTTTCAGATTGAAACGTCAAAAATGTTACAAAATACTGAATTTTATAGAGGCTACGTGTAAAAAATATCTCGTGCGTAAGATTTTACAACTCGTGTGGCTTTTAAAACGAGAGCCCAAGACAGAATATATCGTCATTCTTTAACCTGCACGTCAAAATGTTTCATCTTTATATAGTATTTATAAACCAGAAATAAATATAAAATTATAATTAAACCAGGTGTAATTATGCTATAGAAGCGCGTAGCTGAGCATTACTCAACTGTTGAATAACCAGAGTAGGGATGGACAAAATGTAGTTCACTTTAGTCTCGAAAAATAATTAGCCACTTTTATTTAAAATGAGAACATTGGTACATATGTATGCATTACACGATGTACGTATTAATATGTACTGGGGATAGTATGAAAATCGCGATTGCATGATTAGGGTGCAAACATATATCTGTCTTTGTTTTTGTGATAACAGTTCGTTTGTTCTGATTGGCTACTGTCATGGATAAACAGAGCAACGCTCTATGCTCATAATTAATATATTGGAATAACCAGGAAATTACTTCAAAAAAAGAGGCGAAGATATATTTTTGCGCTCTTTGTTGGCTTCGTTCACCGCACATTGAAGAATCTTCCATTACTTAGAAAAGAACAAAATTTCCCCGCACCAAACATTAGTTAAAATAATTAATATTTTCAATGAATATTTGGATATTCTTAATTTATTATAATAGAAAACAAAAACCTACATTTTTATGTAGGTATTTATTGATATCTGTTTTTTTGGGTTAAAGTGCAAAGTGACAAAATAAAGTAAATTTTTCACCAATTATAAAATCATAATATTTTAGAATTTTGTTAGAACCACAGTATTCAGTGAGAGCACCTCTTGAGCATAACTCACAACGAAAAAACACGACAGGTACATTTGCAGCGAGCAAAAAACTGCCCTTAACTTTGAGCCTCAATTGTATGCCTACTTTTAGAATAAACACAATCATGAATATAACATTTTTAGTGTATTTGCCATATGGCAACATACACTATTGGCATCGGTCGGATGGCGGGACCTAGGGGTCGGACCAAAATTTCTCGACGTTTCATAACCTCCTAAACACTTTGCCACCATTTTTAAAAATGTTTATATATATATGTATATATATATTTATATATATATATATATACGTATATATATATATATATATACGTATATATATATGTGTGCGGGCAATAACTTTCGAAAGAGTTAATTGATTTCAACTAAATTTGGCCCACGTGTTGAAATTCATCACCGCAAGAAGCCTATTTAAAATGGGCGCAATCGGGTCATTTTAAGGGTAGTTTTTAGGGGTTGAAAAATGTTTTTGAGCCCCAAAATACCGAAAAAATTCTCAGAATCGTTTCAAAATTGACATTTAACCCTCTGGTAGTAATTAAAAAGTGTTCCCAAAATTTTAATAAAATCGGCCCGACAGGACCGGACTTACAAATTTTATGAAAACACTAGTTTGTAGATAGTGAATTATTCACTGAAAGTTGTATATAATTTGGTATAGAGGTTCGATTGATTATATTATTGCAATTAAGAGAAAAAAATTATTGTAAGGGGTGTATTAAGGAGTCAGATTTTTTATTTTGCCCAAAAACCAACTTAAGTTCGCTTAATAGAGCCACACTGCCTGTATAAGCAAATACACTATATTGTCGGCAGGGTTTTGGCACTGCGACCCGGGTTTTTTTATTTTAAATTTAATGGCAAATACCTTGTGTTTACATTACGTTCGGAAACTAGATGTGAAAACATAACGATTGATCCTCGCTGGAAATGGATTCTCACGAAAAATGGAGAAAGCGGATTTTAAATCGTATTTTTGCGTTTGTTGACTTTGTCTATCCCTGTTGTAGAGCATTGAGCAAAGTATCCGTAGAACCGTTCCAGCGGACACTATAGCACAATGCACTCATTGGCTGACGGTATCTGTGTATAAGTTACTGCCTAAATACTAATTAATGTTCAGTTTTATAAAAGTGAGTTTAGAGCTGTCAGACAAACCGACATGCGTGCAGAAATTACCGCATAAGAGTTTAGAAATAAATTATTGTTCCCCGTTTCAGTTGTTATTTTAAATCAAAACGGCGCGATTTTAAGGTTAAACATGATGACTTAATAATGTAGGTATATATCAGATCCTTTTGATGTTAATAATTTATAAATATTTTAGAAGAATTAGGATCAATGAAATTAAAAGACAAATTATTATTTCACAACGTTGTGAAATAATAATTTGTCTTTTAATTTCATTGATCCTAATTCCTCTAAAATATTTATAAATGATGAGTTAATTTTTACCACAGTCGTCCGATTTAAGGTGATTGAATACCAGTTGTTTTTCACCTACATAACTCTAGGTTAGGTTTTGGAAATGTCTAATTTCTATGAAAAATCTTATTCAATCTGTGATGTTAATGCTTCAAAATAAATTAGAAATATGTACCATTCTTCTCATATAACTTTTAGCCAAGTTTTTACAGATTATTTGATCTAAATAAGCTATTTAAAATCAGATAAAAACGAGAAAATTAACATAAGTTTTACACAAATTTTTGTACTAGAAAAAAAATTGAAGAAAAATATAGAGCAAGCACAATTTGTCAGTATTTTTAACATAAGTTTGTAAAAAAAAAACTTTAAAATGTTAATTTTTCTTCTCGTAATCCGAAGTCTCGTGAGTCGTGAAGCGCTATAATGAAATATTGACGAATGTCACTTTTTTTTAATCAATTTTTAGGACAAAAAAAATATGTTTTTTGAAATTTTTAAGCAGCTAGTTACATTTTGTCAATCTTAGTGCTTAACCGCAGCTAATAAAAACCTCAATAAAATGAATTTTGCGACTACAGTTTCCCAAGAACATATTTTACGATCTGAAGAATCAGTAACTTCGACGTGATGGTTTAATTCTTAAGCCCGATAACCATATAGAAATGATTACTGATTTCTCGAATCCCTTGGGAAAAAAACACTGTAATACTGAATAAGCAGTTAAAATAACTTCACAGCTGATTTTAAAATAATAACTGACAAACCGTTGGTCAGTAATAATTATTTTTATATTCAAAATCCGAGTAAGGCAAACCATATGGTGTTTACAAACATAAATGCACAAACAACCGCTATTACAATTTGCAGGGTTCTTCGTTGCTCTAATGCTGCTTCCACTAATTTGTCATTTGTTTTACAGCATATTGTGCTACCGCTGTCAGGAGTTAAATTACTAATTATACTGTTTATGTTGCGGTAATATTATATCAAAATACAAATTTAGTTTTAATGTTTCCTATAAAAACAAATGCGCTGGCTGTTCATAACGGGTCAAAATTGCATGGGTAGAAACAACCGCTGTTACACCGACGGAGGGATCTTACAGCTGGAGACTGGTCGAGTTGAATCCGTTTTTAACACGCTTTTATTAGCGTCACTTGTATGTTTGTGACGGAATCTTTCAACGTAATTTTCACCGACTTTAAATTGACCGGTTGATTAAAAATTTTGCACACGTATTAAGGACCGATGACACTACACTAATTTAGTAGCTTTGTCCTAATATTCTGACCAGGATCATCAGGATAACATTTTACAGTGACTTAAAGACGTCCGATTGATTTAAATTTTTGCACACGTATTAAGGACCGATGGCAATACACTAATTTGATGACTTTGTCCTAATGTCCTTACCAGGATCATCAGGATAAAAAAATAAGATTAAATAAAAACCTAATTTGAGCTTCGACTTATCGAAAGCAAGATATTTACAAAATATAATTTTTTTTGACCTTGACCTTCAATATCTTGTAACGTCAGCACGATATCAATGGGAACTTTTCAGATGTTGTTCAAAATGATTATATCAAGCTATTTATATGAAAAAAATACGCTACAATTTTTTCTGAAGATTGTCACTTTTCCACTTTAAGTTACTGGTTGCACAAAACATTGTCAAAAAATGTAATTTGGCAATTACCTTAAACTGTGTACATTCCAGTTTTTATGCATGTATAGAAGCAGTCTAATGTATTCAAACACTCTGCCATGTAGAACATTAGATTGTACTAACACAAAAATCCCTTTTCAAGCTACATTTTAATCAATATGCGTAGAAAAATGTTGCTTCGAAGTAGAATTGTACAAAAAAACTATGTTATATACATGTGTAAACAGTTTAAAAAAATACGTTTCATTCAATCAATTCTTTTTCGAGCAGGATCGACTTAAAATTCTACAATGTTTTTCTTATGGAGAAATTCAAGTATGTGTGGTCACAATCTAACGTCATTGTCAAATCAAATTATTTGACAATGCTTTCTGCAGCCCAGCATTATAGACTGTGCATTCGAAAATAGAAGACAAATCAAGTTTAACAAATGCAAGCTGTTAAAAATAAACCGTTGGTGGTTCTTCGGAATATTTAAATAAGAATATAACTTTACGACTTTATACAGTCGTGAGAATTTCCTCAAGTTCAGTAACTAGATACAATACACCTATATAATTAATATAATATACTTGTGTGCAGAACCGGATTTAACTTTTTGATGCCCTAGGTTTCTATAGTGAACGGTAGCCCTACAATAGTGGTGCTCTAGTAGGTATAACACCCCTGTCAACGTAAAGCTCCTTTGCTTTAGATTTGAGTCGAAATTTTATGCTTACATAAAATACTGTATCTATTAATGTTATAAGTATAATAACATCAATAGAAATACGTCTAGGTTTCCGAGCATGTACGCCGTGGTCCATTGGTATTTCTACCTGACGTTTCATCTACAACTGCGGTAGACATTATTAAAAGCGATGTGGTAGCGGGCAAGGTGTCCTTCAAGGCTGCTCACAGATAAACAGCCTCGAATGACACTTCGCCCGCTACCACATCGCCTTTGATAATATCTACCGCAGTTGTAGACGAAACGTCAGGTAGAAACACCAACGAACCACAAGCTACAAGCCCGGAAACCAAGAAGTTTTTCAACAACGCCAGCCGTGAAAGCCTACACACTTGATCAATAGAAAATATTGTTTTCACCTCGATTTGCATATATTGCCAAAAGTTTTTATTGCTATATAACCGAAATAGTTCTAACTCGGTAAAAAGTAATCTTTTTGTGGCGCCCCCTCTGTGGTGATGTCTTAGACCGGTATTTAGTGTGCCTTATTATAAATCTAGCACTGCTTATGCGCAAATAAATCTTGATAAATATTATTCTTGTTCGAGAATTATTGTAATGTTTCCGACGAACATTTGCAGTATTTCTTTGTGTAAAAAAGAGGATATGTAAATTATTAATCTTCAGTGTCAATGCTATAGAAAGCTAAGGATGCGAAATAATTGTTGACTTATCTTTAGACATTTAAATAAAAGAAGATTTATTAGAACAGTGCTTCTCAACCTACTTGGCTCAGGTGTTTCATTGGATGACCTGAAGATCCTACGGCCACCAGAAACATACCCCGAATATATAGTATATTCGATTGTAAATTTATAGAAGTGTTGGTATAATAAGTGTAGCGTAGACAACTAAGTACAAACACTAAAAATTGTACGTTATATAATAATCCATGGTTACACTTTTGTACAACAAACGCAATAGTGTCAAAAGTGTTAACCATTTTTACACAAAAATACAATACCAATTACACCTAATCTTACAAGCAAGATTAGTAGATTACAGAGGTTCCCTCGTTCCGTTGGATATAAGTGGGGGGATGACATCATTCGGCGGATACGAATACACTACCATTTGTATTAATTATCTCTCTTAATATTAAGTTTAATTTTTGATTTCACACAATACGATATGTTAAAATATTTTTTTGTGAATTCTCGACGTCCCCTTCACATGACTCTGGAGCTGCTATATTAGAGGTTTGGCTGATTAATGTTGGTTTCCGTTTGTAGGTACAACTCAAACGAATACAAATTTGTCTCAAAGTGCAAACGATGTACACGTGGCACAACCGTGTACATAGTGAAAAGTAGCGTTAAACGAGGTTCGCCTGTACTGGAGATTTATAGGTGTTGTTGGTGTACGCGTTTGAATAATAATATAATTCCTAAAAATAGTGTCTAATTTTACATAATATTACATTACCTACCTAGTATTTATTTATTGTAGGTAATGTTTAAATTTAATTTGTTGCTTTAATAAATAATAATTTATTTATAATACATGCAAACTATACAGGTGGCCAGAAATTCACTATGTACAGTAATTACCATTCATTTTCTGGTAGCTGAGCGTACGTAGAAACCAAAACCAAACTATGTTTTGGCGAAGAAACGTATTTGTAAAAATTGCGTTCTGGGCAAAGACGATTTGCCGCCCCCTCTTTCAGTTCCATTTGAAACATAGTTTGTTAAACGTATTTAATTTTGTTCCCATCTCATTTAAATTTTATAAGTCCACGCTCTAAGTTATTTTTAATGGTAATTTTAAATATAGCCATTTTAAACCGATAATAAAGAAACACAAAGTAATATTATCATGTATTTCGGATAAATACAATTTACCATCTGTCAACTAGTCTGAGGCCCTGATGATGAAAACAAATTATTCGAAACGTTGGCCACAACCGAAACATCGGTAAAGTTTCTATTTTAAATTCTCTGATGTTAGGTATAAGAGACTTAAGCCAAGACACGGTTAAATTTCATTTTTACTGGACTTAAGTCTTAAATGTTATCTCTTTCGTTTGATATTAACTGTTATCAGCATCGCGTTTCGTCGGTTTTTTCAATACGTGACCGCTTCCCTGTCTTCTGCAGTACACACTCGCTACTTTACGTTTTGTTAGTGTGTCGGCATTTTACTCGTGAATATCTCGGGAGTGTTTCACATTCTTCTCGAGGAACAAAGGCTTACACTATTACGCTAAGACAAAAGGAAAGCAAGACTAAAATCCCGTACGTGATTTTTACGCTAAACTGCTGTAGGTATTCTGGCGAAACAAGAGGTACAGCAAAGTGATAGATGAGAAAATGGCTGTTCTTGACTATTTCGCTGCTAAACCCAAATCTACCTGGGCAAATCCGTGCCGAAAGCGACTCGTCAGTTACGCACTCTCATCGGTAAAGTAAATATAAAATTGTAAGATATAAAGTACAAGACAAACTGTGCCGATTGAATAGGTCAGTGAACCTGCGTGGCCTTCACTATGCAATCGCACTAGATGTAACGACAGAAGGTCGGCTGCACATCGATGCGATAAATCGCCATGTTAACAATTTTTTCTGGTTCGATTTCTCCAGGATAGATTTGGATTTGATAGAAAATAAACCATGACAGGCGGACAGATAGACAAGAGAATGATCCTATTCCATTTTATCGTCAAATGTACTAAAAAGCATCTGGTTTTTCATATTTATATTAATTTACAGTTTAGTGCATTTCTTATAGCTACCGTACATTCTCTGGTGTCACGACTTGAGCCAAAAAAAAATTAATTTAGTTTTTTACTGGAAACCTAAATAGTATTTTATTTCGTTTAGTATTAACGGCTTAAAAGCTATAAGTTTTTCAACTTAAGTCTTCTAAGATTACGTTTTCGCTCATTGCTTATTTAAATTTTGCCGCGCAGTAGAAAATATATATACTGCATGTTACTTGGGACGGAGAAAACTTTCAAACAGTGAACAATAGTAGAATCTATATGTATATCTAGTGTCATAATAGGCTAAATACGGCGAAATGTGACATGTTTAAAACGAGTGCCAGTGAACTTTAACAGTTACATAAACCGTAGTACCAGTACGCACGAGATAAATATGGTATTTTACATCCTTTAAAATAATTTCTTTTGCCTCCATTATCAAAAATGTTGATAGTTTACTTCTGAAAAATATCACGTATAATAGTGGAATATAAAAAATAAACATCTGACAGACAAACAGTGATTTGCTATAGAATTACTTGCATGTATAACAGCTATTTTATAGGCGGTGTTGCAAAAAAATTTAATCGATTCAGTAGTTTCTGAGACAAACAAACTTTGCCTCTTTATAATGTTAGTACATATTGATATTTCATGTTTTATTATTATTTTTGAGTTAACTTCTGCTTTTAAATGAAAGAGACTGTACGAGTGTAAACAGAACGTACAGATTTAGCCGGACGTAGCTGATGTAATGCGGATTTAAAAATTGCTAAAAATGTCGATATATCAAAGTATTAAAACTGTTCATTTGCCATATTTCATATCCGACGAATATTATAGTACAAGAGCAATTTATTATTCAAAATTTGTGTTTGCAATACAGGTGAACCTATTCTAATTTCTAACATTGAGTAATTATCACAAGTAACCATTTTTACTTTCCCGTATAACTAAGTAGTACCTCACATTATGAAAAAGTCAATTTTGAGTTTTTATGTTCTTTGAACCCCAAAAAATATTATAAAAAACGTCTGTTGTCTGGTAAAGTCGTCCCTAGAATTCAAATTAAAAGTTCGATTTTGTTCAAATTT
The DNA here is from genome assembly GCA_034508555.1 of Venustoraphidia nigricollis. Classification (NCBI taxonomy): domain Eukaryota; kingdom Metazoa; phylum Arthropoda; class Insecta; order Raphidioptera; family Raphidiidae; genus Venustoraphidia; species Venustoraphidia nigricollis. The sequence goes on from JAVRKA010000006.1 coordinate 426,965, forward strand.
TCCATGCATGTTCAAAACGGTCAAGTCTGGATTTCCTAAGATAGCGGTACCATAATATAGCAGCCGTAATTTGACGGTGAATGACGTAGCAATAAAACACGTGCATACAAATATATGGATGTGGTTTTCTCGAAAACGACGGCACCACCGTAACACAAAGAAACGACATCCATTTTTACTTCAATGCACACATTTTTTGTTATGTCATTCACCATAATATTACGGTACCGCTGTCTTAAGAAACTAATGCTTTACAACTCGAAACGAAATGTAAAATGGGTCTTAATAAATTAAAAATATTAATTAGTAGTAGGTCCACATAACAATCTCTAAAAATCATGATGGTACTCAAAGGGTTAATCTTTGAGTGCCAACATAATTTTTAGAGAATTAGTTAAAAGTGCCACTCTCTAATTCAAATCCCAAAAACAATAAGCAATTAACAAGAATCAAAAAGTATGAAATAGAAATTGCAATAGTTCGCTCGGGAGCTAAAGCGTGCTCCCGCTCTTGGCATTTTCGGCCAGTGTATTGAGGAGCGCGATTCTGCTCCTTGGCACTCAAAGAGTTAAAACGAAACATTGTTAAAACTATACCAAAGAGTGTAGACGACATCTTTTTTTTAATTCACACTATAAAAAAGACGTAAAGTTTAATGGGTCAAGTTAATAAATCAGATAACAATAATAATTATGTAAACAAGCACACATATTTCAGTTATAAAACAAGTTTTATCTGTGGACGCGCCTTTATACAATCATACTCTATAACGGTATTACATTGTGTAACAACGTAACAAAAACTGTGTTAAAACAACACAAACTTTAACAGTTGAGCATCATTTGACCAAAAAAAGAAACGAAAAAACTTTTGAGAGGTTACGACAAACATTTCATTTGTTTTGTAGATTTTTTGTCATCGTTTTTCGACTGTATTAGTTTGTCAGATACGGCTTTTTAAATTACATCGAGTTCAATAAATATTACAGAACGTCCGATGAAGAATAATAATTCAATGAAATATGCGCCTGGGTCAGCGTTGCCAGACGTCCCGATTTTGGCGGGACGTCCCGATTTTTAAGTTAAAATCAAATGTCCCGCGCGGGACAGGCTCAGTCCCGCTTTTCGGGGATAGCTCGACCGTGCGTAAATAATTATTCTCTTATTGTAAGTTGCAATTTGTAACACTCATTCCTCAGACTATAGTTTGAAACGCCATATTTTTCTAATTAATAAAACTTTTTTGATTTTGAATTCTATTTTTTTTTTTATTCAGAAGACGAATAAGACTCAACTATTTAACGATAGGGTAAATCTGATTTAAAATATCATATTTTTATTAAAATACATTTTCTATGGCTATTTTTGCTATCTATTGTCACGTAAACGTAATTTGAACTCAAATAAAAAGATAAATATTTAAAAACTTCTGATTATATACGTTTTTTTACTATGTCCCGCTTTCGACGAAAGAATCCCGCTTTTTTCACTCAAAAAGTTCCAAAATCCCGACTTGGCAAAAAAAAAATCAGGCAACGCTGGTCTGGGTATGTGAGTCGTATCGCAAATTATGATTGATTTGTTTTTTATTGTGGTCTCATTATAATTAAGAGTGAGGATAATTTAAAAAGTGGCCTCATGGTGAGGGACAATCGAATACAACAATTGTCATAATTAGTATTTGTTCATTTTCTGGTAGAAAATTGTCCTTAAATTATCGACTGATATTAAATACTAGCTAAATGTAAATTAGTAAACACTTATTAATACTTTTTTTAGTAAGGAAATTATTTTTTTTAAATTACTTACGTTCAGGAAGCGTCGAGGGTTGCACAGTTGACCGTGGAATGGTTGATGATTCAGCTTTTTCAGAAGCTCTGGATTCATGTTTCACCTGAATAAGAAAAAATGTACGGTTTTAAAATTATGCATGAATGTATGGTAATTTTTAAAGTTTTCGAATAAATCTAACGGCCTAAAATCCGGTTCCGATTCAATAAGTAGACCGAAAATACGGAGCTCGATAATCCGGCTAATATTTACTAATGCAACTCTAATAATTATATCATTAAGAATAAATTGGGTATATGATTTAAATAACTAATTACTTAAATCAGCTTATTAAAACAGTACAAGTAGGTAATATTTATTACTATATCAGAGATTTCAGTTGTGTGATACTGTTTTTTCAATTCCCACAATCAATACTAATACGTATATGATATTTAAAACTATAACGGCTTTCTGTCTGTGATTTCATTTCTGTATTAAGACATTATATAATCATTATATAATATATATCTGCAAAAAATCTATACTATACTAAAGAAATGTTGAACATATTATGGTATCTGTAGACTGTGTATTAGAATTACGATCATACTTTTCTGTGACGCCTTGTATATGTTGATTGGCATGACATGGAAGTGCGTTTTTTATTTTATAAACGACAGTATCTAATAATAATTGACGCTTTTATGTACATAGTATGCAGGTACATTTATTTATGGAGACGCCAAAGGCTATCGTTTTAAAAACCGAGTAGTATTTATGTATAAAATATTTTCACATAAGGTGTGTTCCAATAATCCGACGTGATGTCTTATTAAGGTTCCATACCTCAGAATGAAAAAAACGGAACCCTGATTTGATTACTTTGTTGCCCGACAGTTTGTCTGCCTATCAAGAAACCCTATTGTCAAAATCAAAACATTTTTTAAATGGATTGTATTTTTTATAATCAATTATTGTCACCGATACACATTTTAACATAATCTTCCTGAGGTTCGCCTATATAATAAAATATTATATCCAATTTTTTGTAACAATATAATCATCAACACAACTCAAAATGTGTTTTGTGTGGAATATAACCTAAAGGCAGTTTCATCAAATTAGTATGATGCAATGTCAGATTGCGCCGCTACCGGTTAATTAGACAATTTAACTTTTTATTGTTATTTAAGCAACACCCAAATTATACAATTATTTATTTAATAAGATGCTTTTGATTTAGTAATATCAAAAGATGATGGTTTAATTCGAACACAGTTAATTATTACAGCAACGATTTCGAAATGCATGTTATTTACTCAGATCAGATCTATGACCAATTGGAAAAAATGCTTAGGACGACTTTTTTTGGTAAATTTTAACTTAAATAAAAAGTGGGATCGATAATCTTTACCAAAGTTTCGGTAATGGCCAACGTTTAAAAAAATATATTTTAGTCTTCAGGGCCTTAAGCTGGTAAATTGCTCTAATAATTAATATACATGATCATTTTTATAGATTAATACAATTTTAAACATCACAAGCACATTAAAATATTAATTCAATTGTAATAAACTTTATCAGATTAAAAATTCTTTTTCGAATATTGTTATGTGCACAAATAAATTTATACTGATAAAATATAATTTATAATAACGATCATCTATAAAATGATGATGATAATCTATAAAAATGATCATGTATATTATTAGAACAATTTACCACCATTCGACCAGCTTAAGGCCCTGAAGATGAAAATATATTTTTCGAACGTTGGCCATTAGCGAAACTTTGGTAAAGCTTATTTATTTATTGATCCTCAACCAAATCTTCCTTTACTGTGCTTCTTTATCCATCTTTAATTTGATATTGGCGCCTTGTTTCCATCATAGAGAAATAATTGCATCCATTTCTAATTGACCGTAGGCAGGCAATATAATTGTAAAATGAAGGGTAAAATTATTTTATCCCTTTTAGGGGCGACATAAGTCTTTTTTTGAAGCCGGTTCAATTTTCAAATATTTTATTTGTATAGATATATTATGTCACCTAGAGATCATTTTTTATAGTACTGAAGCAAAGCAGGTGTGACTTCGTTCTGTTGGACACGTCATCCATTGGACTATCAATTAATTATGCGTGGCTGATTAAAATATTTAATGGTCTTCCAGCTGACGACATTCATTAACGATGTGGCATGTATAATAACCTTGGTACTGAGGTACCTTCCTATGGCACAAGAAAGTGTCGAGACGAAAATATTACAGAATTTCTCGTCTTAAGAATAGTCGAGCGTATAGCGATGTCGTTTATATCAGGTTCCTATATGGTTCCTTTATTATCAACCTTCAGTTCCGAGAACTGATGGAAGTATCAATCCACTATGTTATTAAAGTATTTAAATAGCCTTTTTAACACGCTTTTATTAGCTTCGCCTGAATGTTTGTATGTTTGTTTATTTGTTTGTAAAGGAATCTTTGAACTTGAAATTCACCCACTTCAAAACGTCAGATTAAACTGAAACTTTGCACACTTATCAAGGTCCGTTGACATAATACAATAATTTAATAAGTTGGTGCCATTATCCTGACCAGGACCTTCAGGATAAAAAAAACTTGAAAAATTACAGCAAGCAAGCTAACACGCTGTACACATAGACGTACGTTGCGTTGCTTACCATATAGGCAAGTGCAATATTGTTTTTTAGTCTTATAATTAAAATTATAATTTAAAAAAATTAAAGCATAAAAACGTGTTGTTCTAGTTTTTTACAAACTCTAATAGTTCATTGAAAATATGAATTGATGCTGAACCCACATAACCCCAGATGGTGCTTAGTAGGAACTACTTCATATAACGGGTAGGTTACAATTAGGGTTGCCAACCGTCCCGCTATACGCGGGACGTCCCGTTTCTGATACCCTTAACGAGACGTCCCCGCTCAGGGTGTGTGCGGGACGCTAAATATCCCGCTTTTCGGAGGACGCTAAATACATTGCATTTATTCCATGTTCTAATGCCTGGACCGACGCGCGAAATCGTCTTCATGTGGATTCTGTAAAGTCAGAACTACAAGTGAAAGTAAATTTTTCTTATCCATGCAAAGATTTTTACAATTTTATACTTAAAAATAAACAAAGCCTTAAAAGTGCCAAATGTCAAGAAAAATACTCATTTAAAAAGTAATTTATAGTTTTCATAATAAAATCTAAATTACACTAAAACTGTTTTTTTTAGTAAATATTTGACTACCTATTATTAATCTAACAAGGTGTTTTATTTTAGGTACTTCTCATCCTGATTTGTAAAGAAAATTTCACGTTTTTTTTTTGTATTCTAAATAAAGTTAGTTGGATCCCGCTTTTTAAACCCTTGTCCCGCATTTGAAATCATTATTTCCCGTAAATTTGTATTTTAAAGTTGGCAAGCCTAGTTACAATAAAGATTTGAAGAACTTAATTATGAAAAAAACGACCATGAAACTGAAAACGATAAATAAGTTTCAAAATTGGTTTTAAAAGCAATATGAGTAACGACTTCGAGTCATGCTTTGACGCCATTAAATGTATTGGTTTTATTACTGAAACCCGTCATGAAAATAAAAATTAATGATATAAAAACATGTGTACAGTAAAAACAAATCCCGTTGTTTGCAAGATTGACGAAGTCAGTTGATTCGATTTTAATAATAATAGCACTGTAGCGATGGATAATAATGCTTTCGGAATGTTAACATTATGCGATTATGATGATGCCCATACGGTAATGTACCGAAACATCGAACTTATAATTTTAATATTAAACTATAATAATGTTGTGTACGTAAAGATGAGTCCACGATTGCAAAAAAAAACGCTACTTATCCGTTGAGCTCGCCATGGATAGCCAAAATATCTACGTGAGTCATCCAATGGTCAATACTACAGTGATGTAAAAGAATAAATTACCGATTAAATAACAGGACAAATTATTCTTGAAACCGGGCCGTAAAGTTGGTTTAATAAATGTGATCTCACTACACACTACAGAAGTATAACTACTATAATTGCAAAAAAACGTAATAATGTGGCACCGACCACCGGGATCGAAACTACGACTTTTAGGTGACACGAGGGAACTGTTTTACCTCGTCGTCACCTTAGCTTAATGTTATAAGCTGGGTTTTTATGATATACGGTAAGTATATATACGTACGTTGCGACACGTTCGTTACGTTTTTAATTTCAAGAATGAATTTTACCCTACCGTGTCAAAAGAAGTTTTACTTCAAAAAAAGTTAATTTGATCTTCTATGATGAATAAACTGAGCTTCGTTTAATTAAGCCTTTTTGATCGTTTATAAAAAAATATATTCCGATTTAGATACGTACAAATTATGACGAAATATTTAACTCAAAACCAAAACGAATTTCAAAATAATTTGTGGTTACAATTATTACGCATTTGTTACATGTAAACATTTGTGCTAATAATATATTATGATAAAAATAATATGCAGGTATTATAATATTGGAGCCTACATGACAAAGTGATGTATGTAGTTTATTTTAATAAAAAAATAACTTTATTTTGTGGAATATCATAGTATTTTGAAACGGCGTTTCTAATACTATATTTTTGGAAACAATGAAAAAAAAACATTCTTACTGGCGCCCCAATCAAAAAAGTTCTGCTATATAGTAATTCGATAAATGCCACGAAAGTAACGTTTGTTGCGGACAGTTCGAACATATATAGATCAAATCATGCAAAATTTTCCTTAAGGTTACTGAATACCAGCTGTTCAATATGCTCCCTTTTTCACCCGCACGATTCTATGTTAAGAAGCAGTTGAATGTGTATGTGCATGTAAAAAATATACTTACAAACGTTTCTGAAATCTCTAATTTCTTTGAAAAATCTTAGTCAATCTTTAATATTAATGCTTCAAAATAAATTATATTGAGTATTGAGTAATCCAAAATTGTCAGTAACATAAGTTTCTAAAGAAAAAACTTTAAGATGTTAATTTATCTTCCCGCAATTCGAAATCTCGTAACGTGCTGTAAAGAAATATTGACAATACCAGGTTTTTTTATTCAATTTTTAGAGCAAAAATATGTTTTTTAAAATTTTTAAGCAGCAATATAAATTTTGTGAAGCTTAATGTTTAATCACAGCTAATAAGGAACAGTAATAAAATAAATTTTGCGACCACAGTTCGACATTTTCCGAGAGCATATTTTACAATCTGAGGGATTAGTTACCTTAACCAAGTACAGTTTTGATCTGTCATCGTATTTGAATTCGAATGCTTTAAAAGTACCAGGAACTCAAGGTTACTAGAATACTAGAAGGCTGGGTGTAAAAGGCTATAAATATGGTCACGTCTGTGATTGCTTACGTCACCGATGTCCACGGCTTGGTTTTTCAATTATTGTTATCCCAAAGATTATTTCTAAAATTGGAAGAGAGAAAAAACTTACCACAAGATGATAATAATATCAACAAAATTAAAAATAGAATTATAGGAATAAGTTGCTGAGGAAGTTGCAATTAGCAACGAAACGTTCAACTTAATCAAAGTTAATTCTTTCGTAGACTGTCCAATTCTCTACGATTCCAACTTCATTAAAATATGGACACGAATTTACTAACGTTATCCCAACTGTTTGGAAAAAAATCCATGTGACGTCTTCTCTCGCGTAGTCACATCTTCAACAATGCTAACGCCCAACCTTAGTTTCTTCTAACCTTGCCAGGGACTCACTTTCTACCATAAGCCACTTTTCCTTACGATCTCATATAGCATAATGATATGTATTTTTTTGCGCATCAATTTAATTTTCAATAACAATAATTTTATTATTCAGTTTCCTATTTTTAAAGTGTCCCAGTTCGAATGACTAACCAGTTAAATATTTGGTTGACGAGACATTCAGCGTAAAATGGCTGACATCACCTGAATTAATCTGGGATTGTTAAAACCGCGTTCAATATAACGGATTCTGATGATTGCTTCACAACATTCGTTCATTATTATTTATCATGAAAGGTGAATATTAAATTAATTCCAACATACATCATGTGTACCGTATGTGAACTACTTCCATACTTTTCTCATAAGACACAGTCAATTCATTTGAATACTGACTTATATTTAATTATTTTTTGTTTGCAATGCGGTCGCGGTAATCGGGAATTTGTTTTGCATGCCGGTGTCTAATAATTGTATTTGCCCGATATAGAGCGCTGTGGTTAAACCTCTTAAGGTGCGCTTACACGGGCAACTAAAATCGCTCAATTTCGGGCAATAGTGGTCAACTATGTACATCAGCAATTCACGGCGATGGCAACATGTAGCAATTCTTCCCAAAGATACCGCCACACCATATCACGCGATATGGAGCAACTTTGAAAAACTAGGCAATACAAGGCAATCATTCATACACTATGGCAATTTAGTTGAACTGTCGCTGGCTATGGACGAGGTTTTACTGGCAGCGGCGTGTAGTGTTTTTATTATAAGTTTAAAACGAAAAAAAAGGAATAGACAGATTTGGGTGCGAACGTATCTAGCAAGACGAAAGCCATCTTTATTGTGTGATGATATGGACAATTATTTATTCAAAAACTTTATTATTTTTTCATTATTCCACGCCATTTTTATTAATCCACGGACAGCTGTACTGCACTGTACAAACAGACGCAAAGAAAATGAAATGACAGCGGCGCATCTCATCCCTGTCACCACACGAAAGTGAAACCATGGATACGTATACGTATAGAAGGAAAATGGGCTAAAATTACCAAACCGTATGGATATTCGGCAATTCATGTCGGCCACTTTGGGCAAAAAGGAATATATGGAGCAATTAGAAGCAATATTGCCGAAACAATTACCGCATTTTATTGAAATTGCTCCAGATTGATCCATTAATTGCTCCATTCTGTTGCCAGGCAATTATTGCTCAAAAAATTGATCGTGTAAAGGCACCTTTATAGAGAGAGATTGTAGATTATAGACGCTCAACATGTGTAGTCATCTGCGTAACCCTCTTGTAGTTGGATTATAATAGGTGTGTTTGGTATATTAGAGTATATATAGCAGATAACTCAGCGAAATTTACTCTGATAAGTGTACGTTAGAAACAAACGGGCTTATATTGACAACATTAGATTTTTCCCAGTGACAGACGGACAGACAGACAGCGGACTCGCGGAGCCTTAGTAATAGGGTTTCCGTTGACACCCTTTGGGTCCGGAACTCAAGTGCGAGGCGAACTCGAGAGAAGAGGCTTTGTACTATTCCGTTTTCCGTGAGTACTTTAAGACAATTTTCTAAATTTTAGGCTCAGTAGTTTCCGGTGATAAGGGAGAGGGAATGGTCAATTTTCATCCGTTTTCTTAAATAACTTTAAAACTATTTATTTTAAAATTATAAAAAAAAATTAAGACCCTTACTATAAGGCCTTTCATTTTGTATGTCACGTGGTACAGTTTGAAAACTTTTTTTTATTTCCTAATTTGCTCCCCAAAAATGACCGCCATGTTCAAAATTCATTTATTTACGTTACACGTCCGTCTTTGGGTCACCAACTTACATATGTGTACCAAATTTCAACTCAATCGGTTCAGTAGTTTCGGAGCAAATTGGCTGTGACAGACAGACGCACGAGTAGTCCTTTAAGGGTTCCGTTTTTTCCTTTTGAGGTACCCTAATAAGGCAGAATGACTAATGATGTTAGATGCAAAACGTGAATGACGGTAACTTAAACGAACCAAAAACACAGGGTAAAACAGTCGTGAGTATGGCTTTGGGCGATGTATTACCATAATATTAAAATGATATTTGTGATGGTACCGTCATTAAAGATGTTAAAAACCATCATTTCCACGCATAACAGTTGTTCAAATCGTGCCAAAACGAAATATCAAATATCTACTATATAATAATAGTTGCCAGAACTGATACCGTTATTTCTTTAAAGAGGTATTTAAAGTAATGTTTTGTTTACTATTCACATCACTGATCTCTACCCTTGGGGTCGGCAAATAAGACAAACCAGTGATCCCCAAACTGTCGATCGCACGCTATACCGATATCTTTTTGGTATCTCATGTAAAAATTAAATGTATGTTACAATTCTCGTCAACACGTGAAACGAAAATAATGTTTTAAACTAGGTCTAAGACTCACTAGATAATTTAAATTTCACAATTAACTCCCGTATTAATTGAAATAATTAATATTTTCAGTTTATAAGTTTGTAATAAGAAGTTGAAAATTCATTTGATACTTTCACTACTTCTCGGATTAGAATCTATGAATCGAAGGCTTCTATAAAAGGAGCCATTGAAACGCTAACGACATCGCTACACACCCGGCTATTATAAGTTTTAAATTAAAGAAGAAAAGTTTAGAAAACATTACAAGGCGTAAAAAGTATATTTTCAATATTTTTTTAAATACGTATTCATTAAGAACTCGATAACAAATAAAAAGTGAAAATAAGTTCATTTACATTTTTTTCGTCGTTTATGCTTCATTAGTTTTATTAAAGCTCTTTTCATAGCATTTTTAATATACATATTCTCGCTTCTTTCATTTCCATTTGACTGATTTAAAAATTAAAAACGTTAAACTTGTTTATTATTCATTGAAATTATTCGAACCCTTATTGATTAAGCTTATTTTCGTAGTAGGTACGTATTTACTTTTCAGTGAATTAAAAATCTCTTTCTGTTTTCCGTTCATATTCAATATTTAACTGCGAAATTGTTTAAATACTTCTTAAAAAAACAATTGGTAGACATTCAGTGGCGGTTCTCGTTTTTTTGAGACCTCATTTTTTGTTAGATTAAGAATTATTAAACTCGGGGATTTAAAGTCCATTTTTATAACATCACTATAATTTCACCCAAAAATTGTCTAAATTCAGCCTAACAATTGTTAAATTTAAGCCAAGACTACGTTAAAACTCACCCAAAAAATGATCGAATTTCACTAGCGCGTAAAAAATTCACCAAAATTTATCCGAAAAAATGACAAAATTCACTTAAAAAATTGTCAGCATTTATCCGAAAGAATGTCAAAATTTTCCCAAAAAAGTATTAAAATTTTATAATGATAAATCATTTTTTGTGGATCCTTGACACTTGGCGACCCAGGGCTTAAGCCCTATTAGTCCTTATGCAGATCTGCCGCTGCAGATATTCCCTCAGAGGAACTATACATACCTCATTTAGAACTAAAATCTGCTACCTCTCAAATACGAATTTGGGGCTTTCTTCATCACATTCACTCAATTTAGCACACCGTTGCAACACACAAAGCAAATAAGATAGTTTTTGATTTTTGCCGAATGAAAAGAAATCAATTTCATGGATTTATACACTCACTGCACGTTACAAATTAGTATCAACGGTGGAAGGTTGTGGAAGCTTGAAATTGTAGACGTCGATCAAATGTTCAAAACACCGACGGTTAAATAATGACGAATAAGTTAAGAAAATAGTTTTTGAATTGTGTTAACACTGTTACAGAAATAATTATTGTATCGGCTTTAGTATGGTAAGCTTTCGTGAATTAATATAATTGCGTTCACTTGTGTTGCAGGATCGATATAATTATGGTAAATTGTAAATATTTTATAAAATCTCGCCACGATTAGGATTGCACGTTAAGCGGTTAAGTTATCAGATAACGACTAATGAAATTGCAATACTATTTTTAAATCTTTAAACATAAAGTCGACCCAATGACATGTTACGTAATATACCTAATAACGTTTTGTAATACTAAATTAGAGTTCAAAGCAGAGGCGGCGAATAAAGCATAAGGGTTAATATTTATTAAATTAAACACTGCAACAACTGAGATGCTACAAGTTCACAGAAATCTATATGTAAGTGTAAAGAAATATATGATCAGGGATTTTAATAAAAATACATTTTCTTTTTTAGACTATTTTGTTTGACCGATTTATTCGCAGTTCGTAGTATTTGTAAATGTTTATTTCAAAATCGTTATAATTACGGTAAATTTCTTAAATATTCTTAAATTTACATGTAAATTATTTACAAGTAATGTTTTGCATATGAAATTCATGTAATATCTTGCGTGCAATAAAATACTAATATCTGTAAGTGTTTAATGTCCATTTCACCTTAATTTTTGTGTCAAATGGAAAAATTTACGAAACTGAAATTTGAATATTTACTTTTAACAATTTCTGTAGAAATCGGATAATAATGGGACCCTTAATAATAATAATAACAATAATATTATCCCGTCAATTCCACTTCCATTCCTGTCTATCCTATGTTCAATCCTGTGCCACAATTTACCAGTTTTCCAACGTCGTCTTTGGCGTCCAGTGTTTCTGTTATAGCCTATAACAGTTGCCATTATGTCGTTAACTTAGCCGATCTATTATTATGAAGACGTGAGAGATGTCATTATTATGATGGCAAAAAAATATGCTAGTATTTATTTTACACTCTCTTACTCAAACAAAGTGCACAAGACGTTTCAAGGTCGTTGTTTAACACAAAAAGAGCTACTGAAGCGTCATCTATTTATAAATCTCATTTAGTCTCGAGTGTAGCTGAAAAACAAGCAAGAAGTTAATTCTTCTTAGTATAGACATAATTTCTCAAAGAACTCATCATTGTTGATCGACACATGTCACATAATACATTATAAAATAAATTGGTAAACGAAGCAAAGGATAGTTAAAGCCACAGTCAATTCTCATTATTAAGTCTCAGTTAAAATATATATTTCTGCAAACATGAAATGATTTGTTTTCATTCTCAGAAATATACTTCAAGTTCTATAGTACCGTTGCTACTCCGGTGCAAGAATTCTAGGGTCGAAAATTTTATTTGAGAAACAGTAGAACAGGCTGTGTGTCAAAGCGGTCACCAATGTTCGCTCCGTGGTGTGTATCAGTCTTTAATTTATAATGTTGTATAATGTTCATTTATTATGCAAGTTTTAGATATAAGATTTACATGTTTAAGTTAATATAAAATTTGTCATATCTATAGTTTCTACAATCATTGAATAAAGATTAATATAAAAAAAACCCGGGTCGCAGTGCCAAAACCCTGCCGACAATATAGTGTATTTGCTTGTATAGGGCCGTGTGGTTTTATACTTTTATTATGTGAAATTAAGTTTGTTTTTGGGCAAAATAAAAAATTTAACCCCTTAATACACCCCTTAAAATAACATTTTTTTCTTAATTGTAATATTATTATCAATCTAACGTCTACACCGAATTAAATACATCCTTCAATAAATAAGTCACTATCTGCAAACTAGTGGTTTCATAAAATTTGTAAATCCGGTCCTGTCGGGCCGATTTTATTAAAATTGTGGGGACACTTTTTAATCACTACCAAAGGGTTAAATTTCAATTTTGAAACGATTCGGAGAATTTTTTCGGTATTTTGGGGCCCAAAAACAGTTTTCAACCCCTAAAAACAACCCTTAAAATAGCCCGATTAGGCCCATTTTAAATAGGCTTCTTGCGGTGATGGATTTCAACACGTTGCCCAAATTTCGTTGAAATCAATTAACTCTTTCGAAAGTTATCGCGCGTACACATATATATATATATAAATATATATATATATATATATATATAAATATATATATACATATATATATAAACATTTTTAAAAATGGTGCCAAAGTGTTTAGGAGGTTATGAAACGTCGAGAAATTTTGGTCCGACCCCTAGGTCCCACCATCCGACGGACGCCAATAGTGTATGTTGCCATATGGCAAATACACTAATAAAATAAAATAGAAATTTTTATACGTCTGACTGCTGAATATTTGTCGATCGTGCTTGGCTGAACGGATGTTCTTTCGCAGCGGTAAGTAATCGACCATACGGCCGTATATAATTGAACGCTGATATCAAGTTTCTTAAACCATTCAGTTCGGGTAAAAAAGAAACTGTGTATTTTACACTACACACTATATAAGTAAAACTAGTATAATAAATGTAAAAGAAAAACAAAAAAATAATAATAATTGCCCCAACCGCCGGGATCGCACCTACGACCTTTACGTTACGAGACAGCCACTATACCTCTTACTCACTGTAACACAACTTTGTACGGTCAGTTTTTATGGTATACGGTATACGTGCACTGTAACGTTTCGATTCACTTTCAATCTCATGAATTGACTTTACCCTATCGTACCAAAAGAAATTTTACTTCAGAAGTTTTTTTGAAATATTTATATAAACGAAATAAATAACAGCCCAGCGACAAAGTATCGTCAAAATCCTTGTATTAAGAAGCAGCACAACGATAGCGTTTTTCCGTCGAACCTTACAGCGCTCGCTATGTTCCAGCGTTGCCAGACGTCCCGATTTTTAAATCAAAATTAAATGTCCCGCGCGGGACAGGCTCAGTCCCGCTATTCGGGAATAAATCGACCGTGCGTAAATAATTATTCTCTTATTGTAAGTTACAATTTGTAACACTCACTCCTCAGACTATTGTTTGAAACGCCATATTTTTCTAATGAATAAAACTTTTTTGACTTTGATTTCTGTTTTTTTTTTATTCAGAAGACGAATAAGACAACTATTTAACGATACGGTAAATCTGATTTAAAATATCATATTTTTATTAAAATACATTTTCTATGGCTATTTTTGCTATCTATTGTCACGTAAACGTAATTTCAACTCAAATAAAAAGATAAATATTTAAAAACTTCTGATTATATACGTGTTTTTACTATGTCCCGCTTTCGACGAAAGAATCCCGCTTTTTTCACTTAAAACGTTCCAAAATCCCGACTTGGAAAAAAAAATCTGGCAACGCTGCTATGTTCGCTGTTCGCTACTCGCGAATATACAGTAGGACTCATGTATTTTCAACATCTCTTTAATCCTCCCTGCGTGGAATCCATTTATCAATAAGAAAATAATTTAAACGTTAAGCGTATGGAAGAAATAGAGACTAAACACTTGAAAATAAGTGAGTAAAATCAGTTAAAAATAGACGGTTCTGAAAATACTCGAGTCCGACTGTAAAAATGAACTCAATTTAATGTACATGAATTTCGTTTTGTTTTCCTTTCTATATAAAAAGAAAAAATAATAATACTTTTTTTTTGTTTCAGGTGAGTTGTTCTCCAATTTCAAATCTAACAATAAAGGAAGTATCGGTAACTTGGTAAGTGACATTTTCACGGTCCTCTGCCTAAGGATGCTCTTATCCTACTATGAAGAATGGCTTTATTGAACGGATTTTATAAGCAAGTTAATCTTGCAATAATTATTTGTAAGCAGAGATTATCTTTTCTCATTCGATGCACTCTATTAACTTCCTGTAGGCTATTTATGCAAGGTAGATAATTGTACACCATGCAACAGTGAACACAATGTTGCTATTGCTATTTATGAATAATTTGTCATATTTCTAATAAATATATAATTGACAGGTTGTACTGGAATCCCAATAGATTGTAAGCTATGATAAGGTGTTGGATTGCCGTTAAGCTTGAAAACATGTTTTTTTTTTCAAAAAATAAACAAGAATTTTTCCCATGACACCAACATTCAATGACTGCTAATGAGCGCTTATATTTTAAAACTTATTAATTGCTTTCCTGGATTTTGGTTTGACAACGAAATAATCAATTGCTCATATTGAAGCTGGTTTTGCCGCTGAATTCGATGCTGGGACTTGGGCTGGCTGGATTTTAAAATTGGAATTGGGCTCAGGGTCACCTCTTTCAATATTTTTTCCAATACACAATAGATAATGTCATCCCCCACTCTCCAGTCCGGCTTCCGCGCTCAATGCCATTGCACACGAAGCTGGTTTTGCCGCTTAATTCGATTCTGGGACTTGTGTGAGTTGGGAGGTTGGAAATGACGTCAATACGATCACAACCTTAGATTTCAAAATTGGAATCGGGGTCAAGAATCACCTCGTTAATGAATGACATCAGCTAGAAGACGGTTTAATATTTTTTCAACCACGGAATCTCAATTGACAGTCCTCTGGATGACATCCCCCCACTAATACAACGGAACGAGGCTCTCTAATAACCTTGAACCGGGACTATTTTTCGTGGTTGATTCTCTGCTGGCTTTGAGCAAGAACCAATCAGAAACAGTATCTCATAACGTGAGCCACATGGGCAAATGTCATAAACAATCGTGGCGTCAGAGTATGTGTTTTGTTTAGAGATAATAAACGTCTATTTTTGTTAAATTCGAATTGTCACTGCACACGCATTAAAACTATCTATAAGTCCAGCTTCAAAACACGCATCGTGTGAGCCAACACATACCATCACAAAATCCAGCTTCACAGCGTTCTTGGGACTTACCCAGCGAAAACAAGAAGCGAATCTAGCTGCAAAACCAGCCTCGCGTGTGTCGGTCTATAGACTACAAACAAGCTAGCTTCACTTTTGGTCGAATTTGCGATTCTGATGCCGTATCTGTTAAAAAATAATCCTACCCAAGCTTTAGCGAAACAAACAATCCCATAGCGTATTTTTCTTTTCTTGCCGCACGTAAACCAAGCAATATATTTATGTAGTAGAAATTGTGTTTTTTTTTTGTCCCTTGTTAAACTAGTAATTCTGGAGTTATCAGGTTTATAGTCAAAGTCAACAATATTATCACTTTACTGTATCTCGCATAATTTAGCCAACGCGACATCTCCGCATTGTTTACCATTTTCGCTCACTGCTTATTCCCTCTTTGTCTTAAGGTCCTCACCCATTGGATCGGATTGGCTCGGTACGGCAGTGTATAAGCATTCTAGATGTTGCTGAATCGCTCCGAGCCAACAATTCAGCTTTATTAAATAAATAAGTGGTTGAAACGTTGTTATTTATTTCAATAAATAAATTTGAACAGTATAGCAAGTAGCTTCATTTCGTAAATAAATAGGCTATTTATTATTATTCTGAAGGCTCACAGCCATATCGGCTCGGCATGATTGGCAGATGCCGAGCCGATATGGCTGTGAGCCTTCAGAATAATAATAAATAGCCTATGTTACTCAGGAAGAATAAAGCTTTAAAGCAGTGAAAGAATTTTATAAATCGGTTGAGTAGTCTGTAAGATTACCAGCAACAAATATACAAACTTTTCATCTTTATAATTAAACGCCCTTGACCTCGGATGGCATAAACAATCGACGTTCGTTTACCAAGAGCATTGTGATCATAAAACAATAATGCAACTTGCAATATTATTGTAAATTTACCACAATACTCATCAGGTTCAATGTTAAACGTTTTATTGCTTCACTATATTAAAGATTTTTTTTTGTCTTTCAGTCTACACACGAGATCAGGTACTTAGTTTCTTAGCAAATCAAACATCACAACCAATGTATAAAAGCTGTAATTTTTCGCTTGGCATCAGTTACTCATCTTTCTAGCAAACAGGATATTCTAATGGGGTATTTGTACTTGCAGGCTTATTTTCTAATGAACTTGTAGTCTTCATTTGTTTACACTTATTAAGCCATATAACCGCAGATTAGATGGGATATTCGCTCATTTATAAATGCAAAATTCACTCCATCCTCATTAAATATTATCTATCGACTATGTTCTAATCGTTACTTCATATATTATGCAATTCAAATTACCTTCGTTATTGCTTTTTTAATTGTCTTTACACGTTTACATATATAATTTCCGCATGGGGAGGGGGGTTACTCTTCGCATGCGGATCTGGTGGCATATCTCTCCCAAAAAGTTCCTGATGACCTTTTTTTTTTTTGCGGAGGTGAGGAAATCCATTTTGGACACCCGTTGGTGCTCCAGCGGGTAGTACCAGACTCCTACTGGCTAAAAGCTCACCCCCTTATCGTCACGCCTTTCATGCCGGAACCGCTTTCGCATTACTTTTCTTTCAATTATTGTTCTGACAGCATTATAAGCCGCTCTCCATTCATCTCATGTCCCACTAGGTCTTGTGCTTGGTTTGCTTTGTCAAATATTCTCCCAGTGTCTCGGTGGTAAATGCTTCGAGCATTCTCCCATCTGGGACACATAAACAAAGTGTGCTCAACATCATCAACTTCTCCGCAGTATGGACATTTGTCTGATTCCGCTCTGTTTTTCTCGTAGAGATATTTTCTGAAACATTCATGTCCAGATAGCGCTTGTGTCATATAGTAGTCCACCTCTCCGCCGGCCCTGTTTATCCACCTGTTTATATTCGGGATTAATTGGTGTGTCCAGCGACCTTTGGTCCCACTATCTCTCCTAGGAGTTAAAACTTAGCACACTTATAGTTTAGACAGAACCTAAGGGAATCGCCAGTGAAATAATATCTTACGAGGGTTTGTGAATAACCGGGCGTTTATTACAAGCCCTCAAATGCCAGATTCAAATCAGAGAACTGGCAAATGTCTGGATTTACACTTAAAAATTAATAAATAATAAATTGAGTATAAATTAATTAGTACTGAACAGAAAAAACCCTAGTTGTTGGTGGTCAAAAAAGACATCCGACATAATTACCAAACTGACATTCGATTCCCACACTGTGTCGTAAATAAAGATACGATTTCAAATCGTCTTGGTTTCCGGGCTTGCAGTCGAGGTCCATTGATATTGATACCTGATTTTTCGTCTCCAACTGCGACATTATCTAAGGCGGCGTGGCAATGAGTGAAGTATCCTTCTAGGCGCCTCACAGGTAAGTCGACGACTGGTGTTCTTCCTTTCTGAGAGGACCGACCAACCACAGAAGGACGAACTGCAACCGAACAGAGAATACTAGCACGCTGAGCATAAAAGAAGAGATAACACCAGTCGTTGACACACTTACCTGTGAGATGCCAAGGAGGATTGATTATCCGCTGCCACACCGCCTTTAATAAATGTCTACCGCAGTTGTAGACGAAATGTCAGTTAGAAATGCCAAAGGACCACGACCTACAAGTCCGAAAACCAAAAAGATTTGGAAAAACGTACTGGGATAAAGATAGAGTTTCTACGAAAATTAGTCCATTTCTTTTTTATTTATTGCCGCGTAGTGTACGACCTTATTAATGAAGATGTATTTGCAGACAAATCTATTTATAAACAGATCCTGGGTGAATATTTTCTCATTTACATGTAATGCGCATAAACTTAATAAATGGTAGTTTGTTTAGTCATTAATCATAAGTTTACGACCATTATTCATAATAATTAGATACTACACGCGAATGTGTCCATTATCTGTTTCAAAAGACTTTTATTTTTTGGATTGTAATCAGAGCCGCATTTGAGAATTAATATTTTCTGCAATTTACTTTTTGCTAAAGGTAGGAGTTGAGCGTTGTTGTGGTAAAAAATGATTCCTTATTGTTGGTGTTTTTTAATCATTTCAAACCACAGTGGTCTTAATTTGCTTGATTCAGTAACTAGTAAAAAGTTATCATTGTTTTTTTTTTGGAATTTTTCTAAAGTAGAAACTGGACGGCGCAGAATGCAAAACTCACCTGATTAAAAATTATTTCGATTTGATTACTGAATTATTATTTTATATTTCTATTTTGAATTTTTAAAATTTTTGCCATTACAATATTTTGTTTATCTTTATCTTGGGGAGAAGTGCAATTAAAAACGTTTGCATACGACTACCCCCCGATTTCAGCTAATGGATTTATATATATTTTTATAAAAGGTACCAGCAAAAGCAAGTGTTATTTAAGCCTAGCATCAAATCATATTTTTAATTTATTTTTTAATAATAAATGAAAAATCCGATTGATACTTTTACCAGTTCCCGGATTAGAGCCTGAGGACTGATGGTCTGTAATGAAAAATATGTGAAAACGCCATATAAACAAAGGTGTCGCTATTCTTAAGCCCATTCCCTTTTTAAAAACTCACCTTCAAGTTAATGAATGCTCTCAGACGGGCAATTAAATAAATATAATTAATTTTACACCTGAAACAGATGTGTCTGTATGATATTTCAAACTATAGTCGGTGTTATTATTTCAACAGCTCTCGGTTAAGGCATAAGAAAAATAACAAATAATCCGTTACTGAAGCACCTATGCATGACGGATGTTTTATGGAGGTTTCTTAACCCTACTTTACTTCTGCCGCACTTTTTTAACCAATTCAAGACCATAATTGTTACCGATAGTTCTGTTTAGTAATGGGGAAGTTTTTCTATAAGCTAGTAAGAAAATTTAAGCAAAATGATGTAAAACCGTGAAAGAATTATTAAAATATCTCAAATAATTATAAAATTTCTTTCAAAAACTACTGTAGGACCTAAGTGCCACAGCATAGAAAATATTCCTTAAAATATCAAAAGTTTAAAAAACATCTCACAATCGCGCATGACGGTTATGTATTGTACAGCTCGTCCCTTGATGTGTATCGACAAAACGTCATTTAGAAATGACACTATGGAATGCTGTCGACACCTTCACCTGTATATTTCTCAGAAATGTAAATTGTATTCAAATACTTTTTTGCAGATTTCTTAACAAGAAATTTGTCGTTACAGCGTATCAAATTTATAGTTAAAATATACAAGTTTTGCTGGCAGTTGCAATGTAATAAACATTTCAACGTTCAAAATTTTAAATTTCACACGTGTCAGTATTTCTGACGCAAAAAAAAATAATTTGAAATATTGCTATTCGTTTCAAATATTACATGACAACTATCAATTATATCAGTGAAATAGAATTTTTCTGATATTGGGGTGTTATTATTTAAATGTAATAAGTTCATTACTAATAATTGCTTGAACTAATCATTTGCTAGATCTACAGTGTGGTGTAGTGGTCAGCGTACTGTCGTGGGTTAGAATACCGCCTCTGCTCACGGATAGTTTGTGATGTCGATTTATTTGGTATTGTATTTATTTGAAATATTATTACTCAATAAACAAGTTGTAGCTAACTATACTAAATAGGTGTAGAAGACAAAAACCTTTATATAAAAAAGTGGTGCGCGCAGCAGAAGTTATACTTCTTTGGCGTGAGCGCGATAATTGATATTCACATTTTCGTTAAAGATGTACATTGATAAAATAAAATAGGATGTCAAGGGAGATGATTCATATAGTTGGAAAGACATTTATTAATATAAAATTCCGTGTAAGATGCTCATCTGTTTCTGAGCCCTATTCATTTTATTTATTCACTTTGATTTAACGATTATATTCTGCGAACCAATCACAGAAAATTTCAGTTTTAATCTACCTTATTTGATATTTTCCGCTCCTAAAAGGTCGTTGATTTTAATCCCCGCGCTAATGCCAGATTTTTGGTATGATTTTCAGTCCTAAACCTAGATTTAAGAATGAACCTCCATTTATTGAAAACAAATGACACATCCAAGCTAAAAATCGTACCAAACATCGAGCGTTACAATTTCTC
This sequence comes from Venustoraphidia nigricollis, assembly GCA_034508555.1. Taxonomy (NCBI): domain Eukaryota; kingdom Metazoa; phylum Arthropoda; class Insecta; order Raphidioptera; family Raphidiidae; genus Venustoraphidia; species Venustoraphidia nigricollis. The sequence goes on from JAVRKA010000006.1 coordinate 448,126, forward strand.
CATGTCACTTCAAATTTTTCATAACCTCCTCTACCTTTTACATCTTTGATTATAATAATAATAATAATAATGCGTTTAACATCCGTTTCTCGACTTTATGTCATAACAGACGCCATTCGCACCATTACTATTTTCCATTTACCACTTCCCGTTATTTTCTACATTTTTTTACAACTTCAACTTATGTAATAGCAATGGGCGAATGAAGGAATTATAGGAAATTAGGATAAGGTAGATAATTTTTGAACTAGGAGGTTGATAGGTAATCGGCCATGACCTCAAATAAGGAACCATCTCGATATTTATCTGGAATTAATTGAGAGAAATCATGGAAAACCTCAATCAAGATGGCCGGTACAGGAATTACCGTTTCTCGGCGAGAGGCAGTACGAAAAAGTCCCAGCCACATCTGTCCTCGCCGCGATTCGAACCCGTATCTCCCGAATGCGAGTCTAGTGCTGTCACCACTACTCTACCCAGCTCGGTTACATCTTTGATTATTGTGCACTGCAAAAACGTTCGACTAAAATGAAAAATTCTGTGGTATTTAGGTCTGCGTTAAATCCGCAGTATCACAGTTCGGATAGCTGTAAGAAATTGCGGTAATGCAGCGGTAGAGTAGTGGTGACAGCACTAGACTCGCATTCGGGAGGTCCGGGTTCGAATCCCGGCGGGGGCAAATGTGGCTGGAACTTTTTCCTACCGCCTCCCGCCGAGAAACGGTAATTCCTGTACCGACCATCTTGATTGAGGTTTTCCATGGTTTCCCTCAATTAATTCCAGATAAATATTGAGATGGTTCCTTATTTGAGGCCATGGCCGATTACCTATTAAACTCTTAGTTCAAAAATTGCCTACCTTATCCTAATTTCCTATAATTCCTTCATTCGCCCATTGGTATTACATAAGTTGAAGTTTTAAAAATGTAGAAATAACGGGAAGTGTGGTAGATAGAAAATAGTAATGGTGCGAATGGCGTCTGTTATGACATAAAGTCGAGAAACGGACGTTAAACGCATTATTATTATTATTATTAATTTCTCCATGTCACTTCAAATTTTTCTACCTTCTACATCTTTGATTATTGTGCACTGCAAAAACGTTCGACTAAAATGAAAAATTCTGTGGTATTTAGGTCTGCGTTAAATCCGCAGTATCACAGTTCGGATAGCTGTAAGAAATTGCTGTAATGCAGCGGTAACTGCTCTGCCAATGCGGCTTGACTAACCAATGCCGTATATGGAAAGACGTAACTAGGTGCATGTGTAGTACTTCATGAAGGCACGGAATACAAATTAAACTCGTTTCAGCAATAATGTAAAGATGTAAATGATAAGACAGGTGAACATGCATTAAAGATGCCCGACTGATTAAAGTTGCTTCGTTTACAGTCTGATAAAAAGTAGGTGTGCATTGTTTGCGTGTGTGCTCCCTTGGTGGCCCTCTTCGGGATCAAAAGATTGAGTTAAAGATAACCTAAACGGTTTGATTACTGCAAGTATATAGAACAGCATTGCCGGACATTAATGTCTCGCGCGGGATCATTAATTTCGTGATTTTTGTGCTGAACGCATGAAGAGGCATTAATTACTTGTTAAAAAAAAAATAAAGAGAAGAAAATTTTCCGAAAATGTACAATAGACAATAAATAGATCGGTACTTTTTTAAACTTTTTGTTTAATAATTATCTAGTAATGTTCAATGAGCTGTAGATCTGAAGTGATAGGCTGGACTGCGCGAGCACAATGACAAAAAGAGATAGCGATAATTGCGGCAGCCATACCGTTTTTGTTCAACAACATACAGCAAGACGGGTCAGAAAGAGACAGTGTTTATCGCCTTCTCTTTCCTGTGGGTTTGTATGCGCAGTAGTAATAATAAAAATACATATTTATTTGCATTGCCAAAAAATGGTTACATTTAAATTACACCATTGCAATAGCACAGATCTTAGAAAGTATCAGTCAATCAATCAATTTATTAGCTGCAAAAGAGACTTTAGTCTATTACATAGTCAAGTACAAAAGTGTACAAAATGTCACTTAAAAACATTTAAAAATTCATTTACAAAATATAAGCTGTTATTTATTAAAATGTCTTTTATATTCTTTTTAATTTTGTTTTTGGGTTTAGGCACCTAATTGTCGGTAGATTTAACGTTCATATTTTTTTTCAATGAAAAGATTGACCTGCTGACATCTTCAACAAGGAATTTCGAATTTATATGGTGTGACAAGAAAAGAAAAGATTTAGACGACGTACCTATAAGCTGTTTCTCGAATAAATAAAATTTTTGAATTTTTTTTTTTAAATTCGAAATTCAATAATTAGCATTTTAATTTAAAATCCTGCATCAGCGCTATTGTCATTTGAATATTCAAACTAGAGATACTTGTTTAATGTATAGTAGGTACAGGATACCTTACCACTTATTTTAAACTGTCAGCTGTCACCATAGTCACCTGTCTTTTTGTGAAACGAAGTGGCTAAATGACAGACTGCTTTCGTCATATTTCTTATCGTGCCACAACACTCATGGAACAGTTGACTCGTTTATATTTACAAAACGCACGATATCTATGGTCACAATGCAACGTCTCTTATGTGAGATATTTCTAGTTTAATCTATACGCGGCAGCTTAAGATGACTGTTCACCCCCAAAACTCTATTTTACTAGCATTCGAATGTACATGCAAAATGTACTATTTCGCATTTCGGAAATATCAAATTTCTATAGAAATATCATATAGGTAAAGTCAATTCTTTAGCTTTACTTTAGTTTTGAAAAAAAAATTATAATGAGTCCCACTCTCATAAGCTCACATATGAAGTTTAACTTCTTTAGTTTTTAATATTATTCCCAAGTTTAATTTTTTTATGTCAAACTAATTAATAATATTTACACATACGTAGCAACACACTATAAACTTCTGTCCTTGTCAGTTTCATGTAATTTAGGAGACAAACTAACTTCCCCTTTATGTGGCAGTTCTACTTCCCCTCAATTTCTTACTTTTTTCAAACAGATACGTCGCTAAAGAAGATAAACTTCAAAAATAGGAGATATAGAGCGTCGCCCAGTTTACAGGAAAACCTAAACGAAAATCGTAAGAAAGTTCTCACGGAAAACGGAATAGTACGGAATCCTCTCCTCGCGAGTTCAACTCGCAATTGACCGGGTTTTTTCGTTCTCGTTTTCCTTACGCTGTAGTCGGAAATTACTCCCATTATAATATGCGCCACGGTTCTAAAAGGTTCTGAAGTTAGATGCAAATGGAAGCTTGCGCAAGTACAGTCGGTTGAAAAACTACAAACTCGCGCTATATTATTATTTTTAATTTTTCTTTAATCTGAAGGTCTAATTCCTTGCAGAAAGTCATCCAAAAAAGTATTTTTCGTGCTTGTCTATGCAAAACTGTATTATGCATCTTGATCAATTAACAATCAAAGAAACAACTTAGCAATAGCGTTCTGGACTGTACTTTATAGCAGGAAAGCGACAAGTGACACTATAACCAGCGATAACCAATCACCGACGAGCGCACGTTCTGTGCCGGTAACTGGAAAATGGTGGGAGTCTTCCTTTCCCACAAAATAACCAGGCCGGCTCTAAAATATGCATTTGCGACCGCTGTTTGTGACTAACTTCAGAACCTTTTAAAACCGTCGCGAGTATTATACTTCAAAAAGTATATTCGACTTTGTCGTGTGGCCATAGATGAGTGATGCGCTTGCAGTCTCGTAGTTACGACACACAGTCATGCACAACGGGAGGTTACGGCGGTGAAGAGATAGAGGAAATGTTGTTGACGACGACACGAGGAGGTCGGACGGGGACCGCAGCAGCAGAAGCAGCAGCGGTGAGGACACCGTTACGCCGGGCCGCAATAAATTCATACATAACGTATGCGTGTGTACGAACGGATAGCTACGCACAAATATATAGTATGCGGTTGACCGATATTTTAATTCAAGAAACGCGCGAAGATATTCGATGCCATAGCGCACCTTCTTGAGGTTATTCATGAATAGTGCAGTTCCCAGAGGAAAATCTGAAATTTTAATTTGTGATTTATGGATATCCCATACGTTCATTTAAGTTTTCTAGTGTTTAAGTAATTAGATATTAAAAATATTAGAAAGAAAAACATAAACGCAAGCTTTTAAGGACAAAAATAATTTTTAATTATTTTAGTCCATAATTATAAAATCGTGGGCCGTGACTATTATAGGACTTACAACCCACGCCTTTATAATTATGAACTGAAATTATTAAAAATTATTTTTGTCCTTTTTAGTGCACTGCAATAAAAATTTTTTATTTTCAAACTTTTAGTTAAGCGTTTTGGCCGCCATATTGGATTTTATATAACGTCCCACAATTTACTGCATTTACTTTCTCATTTGCTACCCATATTGTAAAGAAAAAGATGATTCGCCATTTTGTGTCGGTCACCATTTTGAATTTGGAATGAAATCACACTGCTGATTGCAGTCTACTTGTCATACCCTTTCATTTGATACCCGTGTGGAATGGGTAGTGGGAAAATTAGAATAAAGTTTAAAATGGGATATTCTGTATATACTCGTATTATATTCTGTTAAACTTAAAAATAAAATTTTGGTAGTGTTGACCAGCCATTACAATTTTGTACGGTCAGAGTTCGGACTATTATTAGCCCCTGACGGTCGAAGTTTTTTAGGACATCAAGAAATACGACAAATCGATGGTCCTTAGGCTTAGAAAAATATTGCAATTATCACTAAAACAGAAGTATTTCATACATACTTTCAAAACGAGCGACATTAAACATATTTTTTTAATTTTTTAGAAACTTTAAGCTGTATTCAACTTCTAAGGCAAAGAAAGACGTTTTCTGGTACTCATTAAAATCAACCTGTCTTTTACTAAAAGATTGGTAAATTTGAGAAAGTTCTGAGAGATCAAAAATCTATGTTTTAAGGTGTACGGATGTGTTTTAAAACAATCACAAAATTAAAAATCTTTCATATATATTTTCGAAATTAGGATTGTTCATCGAACAAATTACGCTGATTTAAATTATAATAAGCACAAGTAAATGTCGGTATCCCCTTTAGTTTACAAAATACAACCATTCAACGGTTTTTAAATTTGAAACTATATAAGGAAAGATAATTTATAATTATAATATATTACAGACTTGTTTAAATAAGAGATTTAGACACTAATTACTTCAGTTGTCAAGCGTCTATAATCAACGATCTCTGCCTTTCTTAAGTAAGACATCAATTTCATTACTAATTAACCATTACATTAAATGTCGTTTTTTGTGTGTGAAATGAAGCCATCAGATTCAATACCGATCGTAATTACATAAATTGCTGTCACTTATATGAAGTGCCTAGGCCCTAGGGTACTAAAAAAAGTACAAGCGTATTACACGTACGGTAATTGAGTTAGAGTTCATACTGGAACTAATTATCTTCCATACACTTCTGTACTGTATAATTAGCCATTTTTTTGCTTATAATTTATCGTGTGCAAACCATAGATTAAACTTTAAATAAGGGATAAATTTAGATGGATCTTTAAAACCAGAACTGAGAAAGTAGATGTCAGACTAATCGAACGAAAAAGCAAAGCTCGCGTTTCGTCTGTGGTTCAGTGTAGCTGTAACTTGTGCACAGGGTTGACCACAGCCTCCTGAAATGATTCATTTCATCTTTTCAGTTATTGTAAAAAATGGAAGGATTCTTTAAAATTTTACGTTCACACGCATCCAAAACTTCAGGTTCGTCATCGTCCAACAAGAAATATTTGCTGTGCAAAAACCGCGTTTCAAAACACGAACTAGACGTTTTAATAGTGCCAATGGAGTACACAGAGCGACCCAATAAGCGCCTTTTTGACTAGTTACTCAATATTTCACCGGCATGGTGAAATAGTTTTCGAATGTATTTTTTCATGTGAAATTTTTATATCACGGTAGTGTCCAGTTCTCATGTGGAGAAATGGGAATGTAACGAAAAGTGAAACACCTGTACTTGCCTCTCAGTGCATCAAGGACAGGCAGGAGTGAGAGGAATATCGAACGTCCCCACTCCGTACGAAGTAAACGGCCAGTAATTAGTAAAGTAAACAGAAGTGTTTCAAGTTTCGTTACGCTCTCAGTTGTAGCAAAGAGTCAAGTGAGGCTTTTATCATAGACGTTTTACTTTCAACGCACACAGTGACCTGGCATCCATCTTTTGTTCTCCTTTATATAGCAGAACTCATGTATTTTCCGATTAATCAACTTCTTAGTCATTCTCACTTCGTGGCAGTCATAGATGAATCAGAAAAAATTGAGGTCAACGTTATCAAACGTATTTTTCTATTCGCTGAGCAGCGTAGGGGGAGACACTTTGCGTAAGAAGTAGGAACAAAAAACTTAAAATTACGTGAGTAAAATCAATTGACAATGGATGGTGTTGAAAATACATTGTTCCGATTATATCTGTTACACACAAATACCTAAAGGCCCCAGTACACAGTGGTCTGTAGTAGGCCATTGTAGACCATCGCCATTGTGTACAGGGGGTAATGGTCTGTAGTGGCGGACAATTGTGAATCGTGATGCGCAATCCATTTGTTGTCGGTTTTTTTGACACACTTTAAAGGAATCGTTGCGTGGCGTGGACTGTGGTGTTCGCACAGTCGCCCATTGTTTAGACAGGTACCTACTTTTTTGTTGCGTGCTATACTATTTAAATTTTTAATCGCCCAAACTGTCAGTATCCTGGAGCAAGGAAGAGACTTTTAGGTTTATAATACTATAATACTTGTAAACAGTAGGTATATAAATAAATAGCCGCGGCCGTAATTCCTTCCACGTCCATCGCAAGTGCTTCGCCAGGCAGAAATGAGCCATGGGCCATTGTGTGAACACCAAGTGATAGTGGCCTATAGTTGCACATTGCAAAGTATGGCCCACTACAGACCACTGTGTACTGGGGCCTTAAAAAATACTCTGCCTGCGATACATTTGCCAGCAGGTTTGAACAAAATAATGCCTCTGTCCCCAAAATGCCATTTTGGCGACAGAGGCATTATTTTGTTCAAACTTGCTGGCACAGTGGCAAAGACACGTCGTTCTAAAAGCAAGTAGAATCAGTGAGGCGAATGTTATTTACCTATATGTTGGTAAGGAGTCTAGGAGACGAGTTACAAGTTAGAAGGTACTTCTTGTTGGCGATGTCCAGCGAAGCGCACCGTATAACGACGCCATTGTTCGTTGAGTGGAAATAACGACGAGACATCCACCAAGCCGTGTGCACATAATATACCATGTTACTGTGTCTGTTTCACACTATTGGAGTGGCATTGTTATTTTTTAGGAGAACTATTATTAGAAAATAACCGGTTATACCAACAGCTAAAATATCTATGAATCTCTTGAAATTGGATAAATTTTAAACACTCATAAGCCAAAAGAGATACAGAATTGAACGTGATTGGAATCAGCACGATTGATTTGAAAAACTTAAAAAAAAATATATTAACCTCCTTCAAAAAAGTCACTAAAAAGATGAAAATAATAATGAAATTTTGAGGTCGGTGCCAATTTTATTACTGAAACTTAAAATTAATAGGCATCTACTTTTATTAAATTGGAACCGATCTCAAAATTTCATTATTATTTTCATCTTTTTAGTGACTTTTTTGAAGGAGGTTAATATTTTTTTTTAAGTTTTTTTATTTTTTACTTTTTAGTGGTGGATTTGATTTCGCACATTTTTAAAAACACATGAATCGATTTAAGTAAAATTTATGTGGGATCACCATGAAGATGTGCCCTATTAAATAAGAAAAGAATCATCATAATCGCTTTACAAATGTTGGAGATATGAGGTACCATACATTAAAAAATATGTTTTTTGACGTCATTTAAAAACGGATGAACCGATTTTAATAAAAACTATATGAGACCACCTGGGATGTAAACCCTTTCAAACAAAAAAATAATTTTCCAAATCGGTTCAGGCGTCTTCAAGTAATCGAGGAACATACATAAAAAATAAAAAAAAAAGATTCCGACGAATTGAGAACCTCCTCCTTTTTTTTGAAGTCGGCTAAAATATATTCAATGGAATTTAATCTTGTTTTAAAATAAAATAGCACTTTATGTAACTCGTTCGTAAATGAAGGTTTAAGGTATTAAACGAGCAAGTGATATGTTAAAACGAGTAAGCAGCGAGTTTAACACTCATCCGTGTCATAATATCATTAAGAATAAGATACATACTATATTTTTGCACGTACCTCCTATAACAGTTCATTTTCACTTCGTAATAGGTATATGTAATATTTGACAATTCAGTGTTTGGCCATATTGAAATTTATTTGCTCTCTTTCGCTCATATGGTTTTATTGGCGACGAACAAGGAAATTGCTATTGGATTGGTAAAAGCGCATTTCTTTTGTTTTACTTTACCGCATGGATCACTTTACTTGCGTCTATATATTAGGCATGAAATTTTGATTGTTTTTTCCCCAATAGAATAGAATATTTATTGTACTCAATCAGCCTTGCAGCATAGAATATGTCACATTGTTACAATAATTTAATAACAGTATGTTTAGTTGGGAAGCTACCGAAATTGAAAGATTATCACTTTAAAACTCAATATTGCATATGACCTCAAGGACAACAGTACAATCTTGAAGGTTGAATGATGACTTTGATGCTTTCAACGGAACACAATAATTTGAATGGTTGAAGATGGATGCAACCGAGCCGTAACAATAAAAACAATTGAACCGCTTCAATATATAATTAAAGATTGGGTAACGCATGCGTTTCACAATCCCATTGGCCATCATTCATATAGCCAATAGCGGTATTTTATTACTTTAACACCAAGTATAAGACGGTCGGATGTTGAAATAGTATGAAGAAAAAACACCCGGTTAATGTATTGTGTTGCCGCTAGCATTATCGATTTTCAAAAGTTATCGGTCAAATAATTTTCTAGGAATAACGATAGCCGGAAATTTGACCGTTTTCAATAATATATGGCTTATGCTTCATTCAGTAGGCTGTTTTTCGCTTCAGCGAAGAAAGATAACAACAAAACAAGTCCGAACAGCGTTCCTTTATCGTCTTCAAAATAATAAATACATAGGCCGAGGTTTCATTGTTTTATATACAAGATGTATCTTAAAAACAACGCTTTAGTGACTCATGAAATAATGTTAGGTCGATTCTACCCTATTTATTTATATACAAAGGGCACCCTTTTGCGCAGATATGATCCTTTAAAGTTGGGATATCAAAATATATTTTCTTTAGGTGTACTGGAAGAAATGTTTTTTGATACGATTAAGACCGATTTCGAACATTCAAAATCGTATAATCTAAAACGGTTCTCCCAATATAAAGAAAAGAAAACTTCAACGTCAAGCCCTCTATGCGTTGAGTCGATTTGCAATTAATTTAAATTTTAGGATTCAAGGAGTTATACTGTGGACGTGTCGTAGCGTATGTATATCATTGTAGCTATTTTGCGGATTCGCATGAATGAGGAGGATAGAAGATAGTTGTGGTCTATTTCTATCCTTTTCTATAAAAGCGATTGGATTTACTATGAGAGAGATAAAGATTGGTTATTCTATTGCAACAACCTGAACCCTCTCTGTCTATAATGAATTATTTTCTAAATTTCTTTCCTTAGCTACGAGGAAAATTGAAAATTGTTACATTTTGAGAAACAATTCAGTACGATTTATAATTCAATTTTGAAGTTTTCATTTATTTAATAGAAGTGCTTATTTTAGTTCTTACACAATCTTTTTCTTTCGGAGGGACTTTTTACATCGCTAAGGCGTGTTCAGTAAAGCCGGACGCACACGAGTAAACTCGAAAGCAATTAAAGTCACTAGGTGATGTTGTCGATTCGGCGATGTAAGCAACAGAGTATCCGCAATAAAAGCAATTGAGGTAACATGTTTTTCAAATCTCGCTTCCTTGCTTTACGTCCGGATCACACAAATCAAATTGTGTCCTGTGCATAACGTTTTAACAAAAAAGGGTATTTCGGGTACGCGTCGTCATTCTCTTGTGATACAAATGCATAAGTCACAAGGCATGTACAATGTACATAGAAAACAAGTATCATTGAACTTGCACCATGAAACAATACGCGTCGATTGTGTCGTGTAATAATGTGCTCTTGCACTCGACATGGCCACGAACGTGGTGCACTGTGAAAAAAAAAAATAAAAACGTCTGTCGCTGGCCGTGCGTCAGGTGAGAGACACCGCCTCCTAAATATATACAGTGGAACCTCGTTAATTCGAACTTCGATCATTTGAAATTCTCGTTAAAGCGACTATTTATCAGATGTTCAATATGCCTCCTCCTGCATAGTTCTATCTTATGAGCAGTCGGATGTGTATATATGCACTTACGTTTCGGAGATTTTTATGAAAAATCTGATTCAATCTTTGATGTTAATGCTTCAAAATAAACTAGAAATGTGTACCATTCTTCCCATATGACTTTTAGAGCCAAGATATGTCAAGAAAAAATGTCAAAACGTTCAATTACCTTTCCGTGAAGAATTCCATTTTTAGGGAAAAATTATGTATTTAAGCAGCAATATAAATTTTGTGAAGTGTAATGCTTAATCACAGCTAATAAAAACTGTAATAAAATGAATTGTTCGAAATTTCCCGAGAGCATATTTCATCATTTGAGAAATCTGTCACCTTAATGCGAATTTCTTATCTGGTCTTTTGCACTTCGATAACATGGACCCCAAGTCCGATATCTCGAATTTTTTAAATGAGTCCAATAAAATCATATCTAAAACAAAGGACACTTCTTCTAGAAAAAGTCTAGAATTGCTGTTAGTTCTTTCTGTTATACATGTCACAACTACGACCCGAAGTTATTATTTTTTCCGTAAGAATCGCGGACAGAAATAAACTGTGAATGTTTTAGAAACTGAAAATATCCAAGTAAGATGATATCTTATAAAACATTAATGCTAGCCAAGAAAGCGGAAGTTATTCACGAAGTGGAGAAGAAAAGAAAAAAATCAGAAGTGGCAAAGGAGTTTAGCATATCAGCGAACAGTGTCGACTTATCTAAAGAATAAAAACAAGATTTTGAGTGAGAACAACGATTTGAAAAGGAGACGCGCCCGAGGTCTCGACTTCTCGGAATTCTACGAGTATGCAGTGAAGTGGTTTAAACAGTCTCGTGGTTTGTGAGTTTCTATCAGCGATGCTATTATCAGAAGTAAAGCTAAGGAGTTTTAGTAAAGATCAATTCAAAGCCAGCGTAGGATGGCTTGACAAATTTAAAGAAAAAATATCAACTTAAAAAAATCGATAATTCGAAGTCTCGTTAATTTGAAGTTTTGGGCCGATCCTTTCGATTTCGAGTTACCGAAATTCAACTGTATAATCAATTTTTTGTACACCCTCTAAAATAGCTGTTTTTCATGCCTATACAGCCATAATAAAATGATCAATTTTGCACTAGTGCGTAAAGTAAACAACTTGCGATTATTTCAATAATCAACCTGTCAGTTACAGTTTAATTCTATAAGATGAACAGAGACAACAGCACGACACAAAGCTGGCTCAGTTTTCGTAATCAATCAATAAGGCCGCACACACAGAATAAAATAGTTGTCAGATTTATTATTATGAAGTGAAAATCAACCAGTTAATAGGAGGTCCGTGTAAAAAATTCCATATGGCTTAGAGATCGATAAGAAAAAAAAGAGAAAAAATCGCAATTTTGACATAAATACTCAACTACAATATTAGATCGTGCTATGAAGAAAGCAGTCAAATGCCTTAATCCGCAATCACAACGATTACGCACTCTGCCCGAAGGTCATATCAGATACGGACATCCTTTGTCTACTCGATGCTATATATTTATCGTTGTTTTCAAATTATAAAACGATAGATGAATTATCATCAATTATATTAACGCTTGACTTTTCGTGCATCTATGCACGAAGCGTTGAACGGATTTTAAAGACATATTCACGTCAAAAAGCACATGACAGCGGGTCGCGACCTATCGGTTGAGAATCACTGGTATAAGACAAATGTTATGCAGTCGTAATGCATAATATGCAAGATGAACTCACAATGTAACTGTCCATGCAATATTATGAAGATTATGTAAATAACTTTCAAGTGCGTTAAACTTGACATTTTAGAATAATACCTTCAAAACAGCGTTCGAGTATGCAAGTATACTATTGAATTGGTAATAATATACGAGAAAATAAATAACACTAGCGAACCCGTGCGAATACTTCGTACCATTAGTGGTTAGATACGTAATAAAATAGGGTGGAAATAAATTTTATTCTATTCTATTCAGAGACTTCAGCGCCACAACGTCACTTAATATTATCGACAACTGTTAAAATAAACCAGATAGTGACATATGTTTTTCCTGAATGTTATTTTCTGTAATAAAATTGTTAAAACTTTTAAACTGTAATTTTTTAATCAAAACATTAATTTTAAGATATTATTTTAGTTTTCGTCATTAGAAAGAAAAATAATGTCCAAAATGGTGTATCAAAGATTAATTTTGATACAGTATCAAGGGAGATATTTCATACCGACCAAAAACACCTTTGAGAAATAACATATTGATTATGACAATATAACGTCTTTATCATCGCAGATATAAGGGGTGGGCGGTATTTAAAAATATCAATATTACCGAAATACATTTCTACCAACAGGCTACGGATATAAATCATTGATAGATAATTATATTGATAGATAATAATGATTTATATCAAATATTATTATATATATTATTATAGTCCTTTACAATTTTATGTTGGAAATAATTTCGCGTGAAAGTAGAATTTTAGGTCGCTCGCGTTAATGTCAGTTTTGACAGAAACCCAAGCCGAGCGTAGCCGGTTAAACAGTGCCCTATACTTTAAAGTTTAGTGTAAGTTATATAACTTAAGGCAGGTTAACTACCGATCTTAAATGGAAACACGCAAGTCTGTTCGCTACACAATACAGATTTTTTTCTTCGAATTTTAAATATAAAATTACATATTTGAGTACATTTTCGCACGCTAAGGTCGATGCAGGTTAAATAGTTGAACAACAGTTTATTTAAAATACATTTTATTTAATTTAACTGTATTTTTTGTTTGAATTAATAATTATATATCTAGGTGTGTTAAATGTTTTTTACATATGGAAACGACGAACCCACTGATAAAAAAAAATTTAGAATCAAAATTATGTCAATGTTTTTAATTTCATTTAAAATTGCAATTATATTTCATTACTTTTTAAATAAAATTATTGAAGGAAATTGTACGTATAAAAATGCATTGATAGGAAGAAAAAGTCTTTGTAATAAATCCCAATTCATTGCGAAAAAACCGTTGGTTAAAAAGAGGGAACATTTGCACAAATACAACGTATTAGAATTCCCTATCTCAGAATGAAAAAAAAACAGAACAAGTACAGGATCACTTAGTTGTCGCGCGTTTGTTGTCTTGCTGCTTTACCTAAATAGGAAACCCTATACACATTCTTCTGGTAGACTGTCTTTGGTTGATCGGATAGTACCTAAATGAATATAGTAACAAGATGTGATTTATGCTATTATAAGATACTTTATACGGAGTTATAACCCCGGGACATCGGATGATAGAATGGACCTTTGACCCGCACGCAAGTAATTGAGTTTGATTACTGACCCAACCTTCTCTAAACAAAGCAAGTCTTCAATTATTGATGCATTCTTAACACTTTTGTGCTGAAATACCGTTTATAATTCTGAATTATATCTTCCATAAACGTGTTGGAAATAATAGCCATAAAAATGATGACGTAGATTATAGAACGTTCAAGTGGAAACATTGAAAAATTAGTTATTTTGCGGATATTTTTAATTGTCAGGGTTCCTTAATAGTTGTTAAACATTCATTGTTATAATGCTAAATCAGAAAAATTTATTTTTATCCACCAATACCGTCGGGATTCAAACCCGAATCTTTCCACTTTCGCGGCGGACTGAGTTAACAGTTACTCTACGGTGCGATACACACTCAATTCTTCATAATAAATGCAAATTGTAACATTAAATTCACTACATACGACATGAATCAACTCAATAGCGAGAGTTATGAATGTATAGGCAAATTTCCATTTTTCCATTATTAATCCAACCTAAGTACATCATAATATGTAATTCAAAGGTAGATAAAGGGGCTGGGCCATACCTATGTATGCCGTTCTGCAGCTTGTAGAAATTAAAACTTATTTCTTATATTCCTTAATAGTGTTTCCCCGACATGACGCCCCAAACTTTGTATCTTGAGACCAAACCCCATTCTACTGTAAATAAAATTCACCGAAGTTAGTTTAGGTCAGAAGGACTACAGTCAACATTTTTTTCTTTTCACCCGTGCATATTAAAGTCTTTACGTAGCTACGGTGAAATAAACAAAAGTAGGGGTTATGCGAGGCCATTAGATACACAAATAACCTCGTTAATGAATGACGTCATCCGACCACCACTATCCAACAGAACGGGGTCACCTCTGTATCTAATAATCTTTCTTTATTGGTTATTCACGAACTATACGAATTTCCAATTTCTAACTCGGAAACCAAAACAATGAAATGCATCGAAAGTTTGGCCGTATTTCATACACGAGAAATTTACTCTCATGAAATAGAGAGTCTGTAAAATGTATTTTCATTAAAATTATTTATGATTTTAATATACTTTATATAACATCACATTTTAGTAATATATCAATATTTATTATGTTTTAAATTAGAATATTTATTGAAATAAATGATTTAAAATTCAATGTAATTTAATTTCACATTTAAAAGTTATTAAGGAACTGTGCAGAATATAATTTTGCAGCAATTTGTCTATTATAAGCGCATAAATTAGGGGAAAGTAGACAACAAAGTGGAATTCTAAAATCGCGATAATTGATATTCACATTTTCGTTAAAGATGGACATTAATAAAATAAAATAGGATGTCTAGAGAGATGTTGACTTCGAGTAGTACTTATTTACTTTGGATAATAGGAGGACAACTCCAGCAGCACATCGTTACAGAGAAATGAGACGTGTCATCTATGAATACAAAGTAAATTTATCATATACTGCATTAGTTTACACCACAGTCAATTTTAAGAACATCAGTTCGATTAGTACTTATTTACTCTGGATAATTGGTGGACTTTGTAACAGAGAAATGAGACGCGTCATCTATGAATACAAAGTAGAACTATGTCAGCTTTACCGACGATTTCAACCTTGCCGATACACGTAGTACATTCATATTAAATTAACAACTAACTTTATGTTGTGTCATGCGTCCGCAACTTCCGTAACAGAGAAAATTTTACCCTTAATGCGCCAAAAGAAGTATAACTTCAAAAATAACATTGAATTTATAATAAAAGTGCTGTAAAAAGTTAACACAACACCGCTCATAAAAGTCTATTATATTACACGCCATAATCAGTTAACCATTAAATGATTAAAAACAGCATGAAATACAATAATATTTATTGTTATTTCTCCGCAGTTGGTACCACTAGTAACAAATGTATGAGTCTAGATGTTGCCCATACTGCTTACATAAGTCATTAAAACCATTAAAATTTTAATTGAAATTTGTATCGGACAGATTACTATTAATAAATAATTTCCAGCTACCGTGGCTTTAATACTAACGTACCTACCAGAAAATATATTTCTATTTTTACAAATAGTAATTATAGATACTGTTGTTCGTTAAGGCCACCAGCAGCTAGAGTTATTTAAGCCGAGCTCTCATAATTTATTACTTTTTAAGTAAAACTTCTTTTGCCACGGTAGGCAAAAATTAATTCTTGATTTTGAAAATGTAACGAACGTGTCGCAATGTACGCAATGACGGCGAGGTGGAGTACATGCTTCGTAACCTAAAGCTCGTATGGTGGACCCTGGTGGTCGATGCCATTATTACTTTGTTTTTTTTTTTACAATTATATCAGTTTTACTTCCGTAGTGTGCAGAGTAAAATATTTATAATCCCGTATTTTAGGATGCTGAATTATTTTCTCAAATTAATAATCCAAATAATTGAAATTATCCATAAAAACACATATATCATTATTCATGCATTATTTTTGAATTATTATTAGCAACCCTGGTAAGTACCTACTGCAAAATCTTGCAAAAAATTCACCAATTATTTATTATCCATTTTTTGTGGTGGTTGATTTCACTCTTCGCAATGTTTTGGTAAAACAAATATTTCGTAAAACGTGCATTCTACGCCACTGACAACGGATATTAACCGTGATGAGCCATTTTTTTTTAAATCTCGATTGATTCTGAACGCATCAATGATTTTATATAAAAGTGTTTTTTTTTTTAATTTTTATTTTTAAGCACTATTATAGGCGATCGCAGCGCTTCACGTTTGGTGATCGTAACTAAACACTGAACCGTTACAAATTCAATTCATTCTGCTACACATTTCCTAAACACAAGTTAATTGAAAAATGTAGTTTTTTACTTCGATTATTGAATATTAAAATTATTACGCTTACTTCTAAGTTATTATATTTAATAAATAATAAACTGTTGTTGTCCGTTTACACATCAATTTCATTTTTATTAGAAACTGTCGAGGAAAGTACTAAAATTTTATTTTAGAAAATATCAATATAAAATGATAAAAATACAGTGTAACCTTAATATACCGAACCTCAATATAACGATTTAACAAATTTTTTGAATTCCCCTAGAACTGCCCGTAAGAGTAAATGCAAAATATACTTCTACATTGCGAATACTTTTTGTCAAAAATCTCTTTATAACTAATTTTCAATCATTGCAGAATATAAATAGAAAATATAATTTACCTCTATTAACGATTTTTGTCAACTTTACATAACGTGTCCTACCAATCAATCACACACAATTCCACAATAACAACAACAATTCATGTCTCAGACACGATAAATTTATTGTAAGACAATCATTGTTGTTTGATGTAAAGTAATGTAAACACTGCTGTTGGTCACTGTTGTTAGTAAATTTAAAGTTGCAGCGGCTGAGAAACGAAAAAGATGTTCCTTAATCATCGCTGAAAGACGAAAAATCATTAATTATGTAGAGAATTCTACAAAAAAAAATTAGACATCACTAAAAAGTTTGAAATTCCCGCAAATTGGCCACAATTTTAAAGTTTAAAGATAAGTTTTCAGAAGAAAATGGGTTTTCTTACCTTGTTAAAACGAATCTTAGACCAACTTAACCTCTACATAACAAACTTCATTATAACGAATTACTTGATATAACGAATATTTCTTATTCCCTCCAGCTTTGTTATATCGAGGTTGTACTGTATTAGCAAAATCTAAAAAACAAAACTCAAAGCCTCTAGAGTTTTGTTTTTTAGATTAGTGGTCCGACATTCGCTAATATTGTTCAAGTCACGCTTTTTTACGGTGCATGGCGATACTTTTTAGTAATGAAAGAATTATGGAACGGGAAGTACGTTTTGCTAAAATCTAATAGATCGGTGTTCGAAAGATTATCCAAATTCATATTTCAAGGGATGAAAAATTTCATGGAAAATACGCTGTGTTTCTGAAAACGTAAATTCAGGAAAAAATATGCTTCCTAGAAAACAACGAAATACATTTTTGACGGATCATTGAATAAACTACCCGAACGGGGAGAGAGTGTATTTCATATTAAATTTGACAGTCAAAGCTATCGTCTTGATCATGTAGAGGAAGTCGCCGACAAATCGCTATTTATTTCAAAGATATCAATGCACTAAAAATAACAAGGCGTATACAGAAACGTTAAAACTTAAATGTCTCAGACTTTCATAAAAAATACGAGGGAGTATAGAACACTTACTAGAAATATACATCTACTGTAGTGACGTCACTGTGGTTAAAGGCACATACCGTGAGACGTCACTGTGGTTAAAACATGCCTACAACTTGACGGTACTGATTAAAATACCGCGATGCCGTCACTATGGTTAAACTTTCTTACGACTGTGATGCCTATGCGGTTAAATTAAAGCTGTTTAAGCTTCTGTGATATCGTTATGATTAAAGTGTGGTTAACGTCGCATCATTTCTATGATATAAATATATATAAATAATATAACGAATTTAGTTTTTAAGCTTTTTTCGAGAAAAAAGCGCGAGAACTAGTGATCGGTATTGCATGTGGTTTTTATTCGGTATCTTATTTCTTGATAAAAGTTAAAATCTGTAGGCCCGGATTCGTCCGAGTGCAAATCAGATTGAATGAGTGAATCGAGTGATAAAACTCGATTGAACGAACTAAGTGAATGATATCTCGCAATTAAACAATTTATTTAAAGAGAGTCTTGAGATAACAAAATTTAACCTCTACGGGCGAAGCCGGGTCGGATCACTAGTAATAATATAAATCTTTATTCCAACAACTTCCCAAAAGAGATTCAAAGGGGAAACTGATTCACAAAAAAAAAATGCAGCAGATGAGAAGGGCAAACATTACCACTTTCAGTAGACGTGTGAGGTTAAAAAGGTTAAAAGTCTCTGCCTCAAACGGTTATGTTTTGCTTGTAGTTAGCTAATCCTGCACTGTGTATATAACATTTCTGAAAGCAAAAGTTTCTCAACACATCGGAATGTTTGATGCAGAAATGCGAAGAGGCCCTTAACGCTAAAATGATAATCGTGTTTATAGCATCTAACAATATTTAAAAATCTAGTGTCATCCGAGACGTTAACATGATAAAGCATTCATTAGCATTGCCACTAGCAGATGGCATTTCAAGCACTCTTGAATCGATGTGCATCTACTTTAACAAATATCAATGACTAAAAGGCAAAACTGCGTATGTCGAAATTTTAGTCATTAACATGCTTTTATTAGCTTCACTTGTAACGGAATGTTTGAACGTGAAATTCACCCACTTCAAAGCGTGTGATTCAACTGAAACTTGGCACCCTTATTAAGGTCCGATGATAATACAATAATTTAATAAGTCTGTTCCATTATCCTGACCAGGACCTTCAGGATAAAAAAAAGAAAATCTTTGAACGTATGTAAAGAAATATTTGAATGTGAAATTCACCCACTTCAAGGCGTGTGATTCAACTGAAACTTGGCACCCTTATTAAGGTCCGATGATAATACAATAATTTAATAAGTCTGTTCCATTATCCTGACCAGGACCTTCAGGATAAAAAAAAGAAAATTTTAGAACGTATGTAAAGGAATATTTGAATGTGAAATTCAGCCAATTCAAAACGTCAGATTAAACTGAAACTTGGCATACTTATCAAGGTTCGATGATAATACAATAATTTAATAAGTTTGTTTCATTATCCTAACCAGGACCTTCAGGATAAAAAAATAAGACTAAAAAATAAATAATAGTTTAAAAACTAAAGAAACACGCTTTCGTAGCAAACGGAACTGAAAAGTAAAAAATAATTTTTTATTGTAAAAAAGTGTGGAGTGATTATTACTATTTTTATATTAACTCTACTTTTACAAATAGCTACCAATGAAATATTTATACCAGTTGATATCAAGCACCCCACTCTTTGTACAATAAAACCTTTTTTTGTTTACTCTTTAGTTCGGTTTGCTATTAAAGCTTGTTTTTTTAGTTCTTTTAAACTGTTTTTTTGCTTTAATATCTTGATGAGAATAATCAAACAGACGTGTTGAATTACGTGTCTTGTTCAAATTGACTAGAAAGAAAAAAGGAAAATAATGGCATATCACATACTTTTTTAGCAATTAAATTAAAAAGTCTACTTGAAGATTAACAGTAAAAAAATCGACATAAGCACTTTTGTCTGTCAGTTACAAATATATATGATGACTTCCTGTGAGACATGCTAATGCTGTTATCATAGTTAAAAGAGACGATACACATTATCTACATGAATATGTAATAATACAAGTAGCCTTTTCTTTGCTAAACCACTTCCTGGTTTAATGACATCCCGTATTACTTATATCGACACACATTTGTATAGCGCCTATGTTACAATTGATTAATAATAAACTCACTGTATATCTAGGGCGTAATGACGAACATTATTGATGAGGTGTGATACATAGGATACCTCGCAGATAATTTTTTCATTACATACGAGATTTATTTAAAAATTGCAATGTAGTGGTCGAACCAATTTTTAACACGCTTTTATTAGCTTTACCTGTAATAATGTATAAATATGACAGAATCTTTCAACGTAATTTTCATCGACTTCAAGACGTCCGATTGATTAAAAAAATTGTTCACGTCTTAAAGACCGATAACAATACAATAATTTGATAACTGACCAGGATCAGAGACTAAGTTTATACGTTAAATAAACATGTACCATCCATAGAATGAATGACAGTAAGCTACAATTTTTTGATAACTTTGTTTTAATGTCCTGACCAGGATCATCAATATAAAAAAATAAGACTAAAAAAAAGAAAAATAAGTAATAGTTTAAAAAACTAAAAAAAAAAACACGCAGCAAACAGAACTGAAAAGTAAAAAATAATTTTTAACTGTTAAGATTTTGTTTAACAGCGATAGGAAGTTCATTCACTCAATAGACTTTCTACCGCTGTTAAAAAAATATTTTTTGCTTTTTAGTTCGGTTTGCTATTAAAGCGTATTTTTTTAAAACTATTATTTGTGAAATCTAAAAGCCGGGAAGTCATTATTTGATAAATGACCTTAGTGTATAGATATTTGGTTCAAGATACTCAAATATTTCATATGATCCTGTAGGTTGTTTATCAACCTAATACACGTTTGTTTTCCTGGCGAGTTGATCGGAGAGAAAACAGGAACTGTTAGAACGTATTGAATTTGCTGAGACGAGGGCAAAATCACGATAGCGCAAGTGATGTGATTCGTACGACTAGCACGTGTGAATTTGTATAGTTTCGTGTATAACTTGTTATGTATTGACATTACATAACAGTCTCAAACAACTGCAAACCATCCACTAGGAGTTAAGGCGACTCATCCCTCAGATTGTAAAATATGCTCTCGGAAAATTTCGAACTGTGGTCGTAAAATTAATTTTATTACTGTTTTTATTAGATGTGGAAAAAACGGGTCTTTTTAGTGATCTGCATCTTTGCATCTGGACCCCGTATGTGAGCCGGCTCACTGAACCGGTTCAAAAAGAGCCGAGTTCTGAATATGTTACAGCAGTCTGCCACTGAATTACCTAGTTCAGTCAATCATATCACGACCTGTATAGAATCAAGAATGCATAGCCAAACATGTGATGCATGAGTCATTTGAGCTGACAGATGCATCAAAGCAAGAACTGATACGTAAGTGTAAAATGCGCTTCTGTGTGTTGAGTGTTTCACAGAGTTATGCGGATCCGTTGATCCGTCGGCTCAAAAAAGTGAGTCGGCTCTCACGAATCTTCTGTCGGAGACGGCTCTTTGAACCGGTTCAGATCTGAGTTACCCAACACTAGCTGTGATTAAGCATTCAACTTCACAAAATGAGACTTGCTGTTTAAAAATTTCAAAAAAAACCCTTATATTTGCCCTAAAAATTGAATAAAAAAGTGTGATATTCGTCAAAATATCTTTACAGCATGTCACGAAATTTCGAATTACGGGTAGGCAAATTAATATTTCAAATGTTTTTTTTTACATCTTAAAAAGTCTGACAAATTTGGCTTGCTCAACAATTTTTTTCAAATTTAATTTTTCCTCTACAAAAATTTCTATAAAACTTATGTAATTTTCTCGTATTAACTGATTTTAAATAGTTTATTTAGATAGCTTGACTAAAAGTCATATTGGCAGAACAGTACATACTCGTACTTCTAATTTAATTTGAAGCATTTGAAAGGTTGAATATGTTTTTTCATATAAATTAGAAATGTCCGAAACGTAAGTGCATTTTACATGCACACACATCTAAATGCACCTAAGATAGAACTATGCGTGTGAAAAAGGGAGCATATTGAACAGCTGATAAACAGACACCTTAAGTTAGATTGCCGCTAGCGGAATCATCAAACTGTCTTCAATGTTGCTCAACGCGCAGTCAGAAAATCTGGACTAACTTGTGACAATACAATTATAGTTCTTACATCGATGTAGGAACAGCTCGAGATTATTATTAACGTTTTAATTATGTAGAATATTTGATTAAACTCACAGAAAAACAAGTGATAGATAGGTAGATTGTTTTCCAAACTAATAGACAAACGTTGTTTCGAATGAGAAATTACATCAAATGAATTTATACACAATTTAAGAAAAAGAATTTTATTAATATGTATATACACTATTTTTTGGTTCTCCTACTGCCTCTCGCCGAGAAACGGTAATTCCTGTACCGGCCATCTTGATTGAGGTTTTCCATGGTTTCCCTCAATTAATTCCAGATAAATATCGAGATGGTTCCTTATTTGAGACCATGGCCGATTACCTATCAAACTCCTAGTTCAAAAATTACCTACCCTACCCTAACTTCCTATAATTCCTCCATTCGCCTATTGCTATTATATAAGTTGAAGTTTTAAAAATGTAGAAAAATAACGGGAAGTGTGGTAGATGGTAAATAGTAATGGTGCGAATGGCGTCTGTTATGACATAAAGTCGAGAAACGGACGTTAAACGCATTATTAGTGTATTTGCCATAAGGCAACATACACTATTGGCGTTGGTCGGATGGCGGGACCTAGGGGTCGGACCAAAATTTCTCGACGTTTCATAACCTCCTAAACACTTTGGCACCATTTTTAAAAATGTTTATATATATATGTATATATATATATATTTATATATATATATATATATATATATATGTGTGCGGGCAATAACTTTCGAAAGAGTTAATTGATTTTAACGAAATTTGGCCCACGTGTTGAAATCCATCACCGCAAGAAGCCTATTTAAAATGGGCCTAATCGGGCCATTTTAAGGGTAGTTTTTAGGGGTTGAAAAATGTTTTTGTGCCCCAAAATACCGAAAAAGTCCTCAGAATCGTTTCAAAATTGACATTTAACCAGTTAGTAGCAATTAAAAAGTGCCCCTAAAATTTTAAAAAACCCGGGTCGCAGTGCCAAAACCCTGCCGACAATATAGTGTATTTGATATACAGGCAGTGTGGCTTTATTATGCGAACTTAAGTCGGTTTTTGGGCAAAATAAAAAGTTTTACTCCTTAATACACCCCTTAAAATAACATTTTTTTTTCTTAATTGCACTGTCATTATCAATCGAACCTATATACCAAATAATATACACCTTTCAGTAAAAAATTCCCTATCTGCAAAATAGTGTTTTCATAAAATTTGTAAATCCGGTCCTGTCCGGCCAATTTTATTAAAATTTTAGGGACACATTTTAATTATTACCAGAGGGTTAAATTTCAATTTTAAAACGAATCGGAGAATTTTTTCGGTGTTTTGGGGCCCAAAAACTATTTTCAACCCCTAAAAACTACCCTTAAAATGACCCGATTACGCCCATTTTAAATAGGCTTCTTGCGGTGATGGATTTCAACACGTGGGCCAAATTTCATTAAAATCAATTAACTCTTTCGAAAGTTATTGCCCGCACACATATATATATATATATATATATATATAAATATATATATATATATACATATATATATAAACATTTTTAAAAATGGTGCCAACGTGTTTAGGAGGTTATGAAACGGCGAGAAATTTTGGTCCGACCCCTAGGTCCCGCCATCCGACCGACGCCAATAGTGTATGTTGCCTTATGGCAAATACACTAATAAAATCGGCTCAACAGGACCGGACTTACAAATTTTTTGAAAATACTAATTTTCAGATAGTGACTTATTTATTAAAGGCTGTATTTATTTCGGTGTAGACGTTAGATTGATAATAATATTACAATTAAGAAAAAAAAATGTTATTTTAAGGGGTGTATTAAGGGGTTAAATTTTTTATTTTGCCCAAAAACAAAGTTAATTTCACATAATAAAAGTATAAAACCACACGGCCCTATACAAGCAAATCCACTATATTGTCGGCAGGGTTTTGGCACTGCGACCCGGGTTTTTATTATTATTATTATTATTAATAGAAATTAGTTTCACGGGTAATTGGAATAATTTCTATTATTACATATTTTGGAATTGAACATTAAAGATGAATTATTATTATTAGTGTATTTGCCATATGGCAACATACACTATTGGCATCGGTCGGATGGCGAGACCTAGGGGTCGGACCAAAATTTCTCGACGTTTCATAACCTCCTAAACACTTTGGCACCATTTTTAAAAATGTTTATATATATATATATATATATATATATGTGTGTGTGCGGGCAATAACTTTCGAAAGAGTTAATTGATTTTAACTAAATTTGGCCCGCATGTTGGAATCCACCATCGCACGAACCCTATTTAAAATGGGCCCAATCGGGCCATTTTAAGGGTAGTTTTCAGGGGTTGAAAAATGTTTTTGGGCCCCAAAATACCGAAAAAATTCTCCGAATCGTTTCAAAATTGAAATTTAACCCTCTGGTAATAATTAAAAAGTGTCCCTAAACTTTTAATAAAATCGGCCCGACAGGACCGGACTTACAAATTTTATGAAAACACTAGTTTGCAGATAGTAAATTATTTACTGAAAGTTGTATATAATTTGCTGTAAAGGTTCGATTGATAATAATATTGCAATTAAGAACAAAAAAGTTATTTTAAGGGGTGTATTAAGGAGTCAAATTTTTTATTTTGCCCAAAAACCAACAAGTTCGCATAATAAAGCCACACTGCCTGTATAAGCAAATACACTATATTGTCGGCAGGGTTTTGGCACTGCGACCCGGGTTTTTATTATTTTTTGGACGAATTTTTACACTGGCGCCCAATATCAAACAGATTTTATATATTATACGGAAAATACGAATAGTGATAGAGAATGAAATTATAATTGAATAATTGAAAATGTCGTAAACCTTTGGAAAGCTTCATTATGTCACCAAGTATCGAGTCGTTATTTACGTCAAATTATTTATTTTTTCAAAAATCAAATTCTCCTGTTATATTTTTACTATTTCAAAAAAATGTTGAGAACCACTTATACGAAACGTATTCCTGACTTTTATATAAGGGTGTATATAACCACGGCACGTGCTGAACAGATAATAAACAAGGGATGATTGGGGATGATTGGAAAACGCGACGTAATCTGTTAACACAAGTTGGAAGTCTTCCCGTGTATCCACCGACACCCGATACTAAACTAGAGATTAAAGGATCGATTTTTACACATAGGATTAAATGTTAAAACTCTACTCCCTTAATTTACTTACACTAGTACTTTTGGACTTATAATATTGGTCACTTGGCGGCTGGACTTCTTCACGGTTAGCCGACGAATGAATTTTTGTATTTCTGCATCACAGAAAAAATCTAAAATTAAATGATTACTAACTGTCTTAATGTCTTTTTTGCATCATATTGAAGTGAAATATTAGTACGTTATGCAGAAGCATAGCGTGCCTTGGCGGGGCCCCGTATAAAAATTTGTTTGGGGGCCCTTTCCCCGTTGAAGTAAATGACTTAAACGGGGAAATCCCGCAGCCCGCGATAACCGATGTAGGGTGTTGTCAACTTTTGAACGCACGCTTTACGCGGGAAAAAAAGAAATTGCTTTTTTTGACTTTTGTCATTTCTGAAATAAAAAAAAAATTGGGAAGTTTTTATTAACTTTTGCTTACGCACGTTGGGGGCCCCGTATAATTGATACGGCTGTAGCTACGCCCCTGACGGTATGTTTCTAGAGAGTTTAAACTTGAAACCATTAAATATCACGCCTGAGATGCATAGCTGATTTTCACATAATTTTCAAAATTTTTGACAGTTCAATTTTGAGCAAGTTGGCATCTAATTTGTAGGCTTTGTCGGATTTTCATATTTTTACCATGAAAACAGTAATACGACAACGTTTACTTTAGACACTAGTGTGAAATGAATCATTTTACGATCGCTATAGAGGTATGAAAATCAGCGTTTTTAAAGGGGTGGTGTAAATTTCAACGCACACTTTAATCAAACACCAAAGAATTGAAATGCTGCAAACAATAGACTATTGAGTGATCCACGCGCTGGAGAGTTAAGGCTGTCGGAACGCTCTGAATTTTGTTTGTGCTGAGACGCAGCGGTAAGGGGCGAGGCATGCAAAAGACATATTGTGGGTGTGACCTTCTTTAGCTCTGTCTCGCTCAAATCATCCACACGTTTCAATTTTTGGCTGGTGCGAACTACGAGGCTAAAAAATTTTATTGCAAGGGTGCCGCTGTCAATTGATTGCTCTAATTTTTGGAAATATTTCGAAGATTTAAAAAACTTTTCCGAAAAAGGAAGAGTCACTTTAAGTTTGTGATGGAACAGTTTTGTGAAATAAGTAGGAATAAGGCCATAGTGTGACATTGAAAACGTGTATTTTTTAGGCACAATTAATGCCAAATTTTTTCTAGTAAATCGTACATAAATTACAAAAGTAGTTCATCGGAGACCTAGATTTGTCCTTTATCTTCCTTATAGAGAAAGAATTTTTGCAGAATGTTGGCGAATAGGTCTACAATCAGTTGACAGCCGAAGCTCTATTTTTGGCTTAAATTCAGAGCGTTCCGATAGCCTTAAATAATGGCGTAGTTTCTTGAAAACTTTACATTAGTATTTATCGTGTCGTAAAATAAATTGAACGGATACCAAATGTGTATTTATGCTGAGACAAAAGATTGTGAACGCAATATTCGCATTTCCTCTAAACAACAGTCTATCGGTCCCTTGGGTTGGGGTACAACAATATTGGAAGCTTCCGCCATTGTATTGCAGTACCGTCGGTAATATATTGTAGTTACCGTACGTGAAACGATGTCGCGACACAAGCAGTCGAAATGGATTGTTTTTATAGCATCGAACTCGCCATGAGCACCGCACCGAGAATACAAAATTATTATTCAACATTCGAAGTTAATTGGGCCTAGTAACAATTGGTATTTTCAAATTTTTACTTTTCAAAAATACATTGAACTGCTTCTCGAATTAAAAACTTGAAACTGGGGGTTTGTAATACAGGAGCCGTAACACGTCCTGTTTTTCTTAAGCTCATGAATTCAAGAAAATTAATTTTTTTGTTTCTGAGCAATTAAAATATCGGAGATAATCATAAATACCCTTTGCACTCTTCATCTGAAATTCTTTCCCCTCGTCTAAAAAGGTTACAGTTCTCCCTAGCATCGAGAGGGCCGTAACCGTTAAAGCAAAAGGGTTCGAGCGTAATTTCATTTTTTGCAAGTTTTTGAGGTTTCGGTTATTTTATGACACCAAAAATGAAAAATGCTTTTAAAGAATTTTTGTCCGACTGTAATAACCAGCATTCTCTGAGAGATAAAACTTGATATCTTGTCAACTCGTACCCAAACTTATAGATTAATATTTATCCAGTATCAATCACATTTTTTGTTAGCCGAAATTATCCCGGTCGAAGTCGCAGGAAAGCTCAACTTACTGAACATTACTGCAGTTAGTGACTGCTAGATGTCAGAGATATTCATAATCTGGCAGTCACTGCAACGATTAGGTTATTATTATTAAAGCTTTCTCTAAAAAATTAATACTTATTTGCGAGAGCGAATCATGATAAAAAATAGCTAATCGGTAAATAAAGTTCTTTCTCCGCTACTGAATCGACTTCAGTAAGCAGCATGTGTAGACACATACATCAATCTGTCAGTGACGTCATTGCGTACCGTCATTCTCGCGAGAGGTATTATGATAATTTATGTTTTAAGTTGAAATTGAAAACGTGTTATTTTAAACAACAAAAACTTCCTATATTCTCTATGCTCTTATCTGTTATGATTTATTTATTTTTTTCCCATTCTTGGAACCGAGAAAGTAGCTCAGTGGTGAGGTTTACATTAGGAAGATACTGTGTTGAAATCCCGGCGAGGACAGACTGTTTTCCTACTGCCTCTCGTCGAGAAAAGGTAATACTACCTTGTTGATGAATTTTCTGTGGAAATCTACTTTTTCACTCTGGCAACCCTATAGGTTTCAAGCATTGTTTTTATATGCGTCGTCTATCAACTATCCATTAATTAGAGATCAATGGTTTATGTTATATGGATACGGGTTTTTAAAATGATCACCGGTCTGACAACCTAACAAACCGTGTTTTTCTACAACAACCAAAAACAGTACATCTCTTCCGTGAAGACATAACAGGTTAAATAATTTACGATGTATGTATTACGCAAGTTGGTCTGCAAAACTGTCTAACTGGCGACATGGGTCAAAAATGATTTAAATATCGGCACGCTTGTCTCAACTTAAAAATTTCAAAATTAAAAAAAAAATATTCGAATATATTAAAAGAAAAATGTTTTTCTGTGTTCCATCTTCTTTTGAAAGCTCTGTATATTATATCTGTTTAAGAATTATCATATAGATTTTCTTTTTATTATGTACTTATTATTACAGCTGTTTGTTTTGTCTTGTTTTTATTTCTATTTTTTATGTATACCTATTTCTGTTATATGTTGACACAGACTTGTCTGTTTCGATAAAGCTTTGTATCTATCTATAGTTAGTGTATTTGCCATAAGGCAACATACACTATTGGCGTCGGTCGGATGGCGGGACCTAGGGGTCGGACCAAAATTTCTCGACGTTTCATAACCTCCTAAACACGTCGGCACCATTTTTAAAAATGTTTATATATATATGTATATATATATATATATATATATATATATATATATATATATATATATATATATATATATAGATATATATATATGTGTACGCGCGATAACTTTCGAAAGAGTTAATTGATTTCAACGAAATTTTGGCCACGTGTTGAAACCCATCACCGCAAGAAGCCTATTTAAAATGGGCCTAATCGGGCTATTTTAAGGGTAGTTTTTAGGGGTTGAAAACTGTTTTTGGGCCCCAAAATACCGAAAAAATTCTCCGAATCGTTTCAAAATTGAAATTTAACCCTCTGGTAGTGATTAAAAAGTGTCCCCACAATTTTAATAAAATCGGCCCGACAGGACCGGATTTACAAATTTTATGAAAACACTAGTTTGCAGATAGTGACTTATTTAGTGAAGGGTGTATTTAATTCGGTGTAGACGTTAGATTGATAATAATATTACAATTAAGAAAAAAATGTTATTTTAGGGGGTGTATTAAGGGGTTAAATTTTTTATTTTACCCAAAAACAAACTTAATTTCACATAATAAAAGTATAAAACCACACGGCCCTACACAAGCAAATACACTATATTTTCGGCAGGGTTTTGGCACTGCGACCCGGGTTTTTTTATATTTAAAATTTAAGGAGTTAGTCATACACACGCGTAAAATAACGCGGGTACAAACAAAAAACATTTACAGATAAGAATATAAAAAATTAAAAACGTTTTTCTTTTAGTTAAAATGAAAAGTCTGAAGATATTACCTATATTTATTGAAGTGAAACATTTTTGAAGTGAAACTTCTTTAGCGACGTATCTGTTTGAAATTTTAAAGGGGAATCAGCAGCGAGGAAAAAAAAAGAGAAACCTTGGTAACGCAAAATGAATAACTCATCAATGAAACAACTTTACTTCCCCCGTAAGTTTATGTGGGTGAAGCTTACATATCTTTTTATTATACTTTTGGAGCGTCAAAAAACAGGAAATTGACGTTTTTTCAATTTAAAAAAAAAAACATTAAAAATATCAACTTTACAAAAAAAAATGCTTTTAACATTTTTGTTGAAAATCGGCCAGCAAATACATAAAAAATTGTTTAATTTATTTTTTTCTCTTATTGTTATAAGAAAAGTTGTTTTAAACACGATCAGACCAAGTTACTGCTTGGCAACATGGGTTTTCGTAATCAGTATGGTCTCCTGACCTGATTCCAAGTGAATCCGAATTGAATTATGAACAGCTGCGATAATTCCACCTACTATAAACGACATTAGACTGTTCCCGCATTAATATACAATGCGATTATCTAATCACAATCTAAGATCATTGTCAAATTAAACTATTTTCTGACAATGAGTTCTGCACTCCAGCGTGAGTGCACTTTAGAAACTCAGTTCACTAATTGTTGTAATAATAAAAACAAACAACGGGATTTTGAAGTAACACTTTATTCAAAAGAGGAAGCGCTAGACTGCGGATACAAGGAAATGTGTACCAGCACATGATGCACTTACCAGTGGTGTATCATTTCGGAAGTCGAGATTAAAAATTTTAATGTGCGTTTGTTGGTCAAGTCTGTTCTAGAAGTTTTCGGACAAATCTAATTGGAAAAAACAGCAGTTTTAGTTATATTTTTCAACAAACGAATTTGATACTAAAATCAGTCATTCGTGTTAAGGTCTTCGTTGTCGTCAACACACTATATTTACAATGTACATTTACTCGCGGGGGAGATGATTAGTCCTCTAGATCTGGAACTGTTAGAACCAAATTCAAACAGTGCGTTTTAGAACTGACAGAATGCACCACCAAATCATTGGTGCACCGGAACAAAAAGTCTGAACCCCTTAACCAATATTATGTTTATCGGTTTCATCTATTTTCAACTAATTTAATTAACGTCTTTTCAAGTTTTTAGTCTCTACTTCTCACGAAAATTGTCTCCTCTTACGGTGCTCAACATGAAAAAAAATTAGTAAAATTTGAAAAATATAAAAAGTGTTCTGATTGGTCTATGACTGTCACGAAGTGAGGATGAAGGAGAAGTTGAGAACACGTGAGTCGATCAATCTCGACAAATTGAAAATACATGAGATTTACTGGAATATATAAATGTAACAGTTTTTCCAAACTTTCGTCTAAATTGAACTGTTAATATTCTCAAGTGACAAGTAGGGTTGACCAAGGCCTCCCTGAGATTTAAAGCCCTAGAGCACTGCTCTACAGTAGCACAAATTTGCAACAAACATTGTTATTCAAGAAAAATCGGTTGACTTATCTAGCATGATAGTGGAGGTTTTAAGTTAGTTTCGACAGTGACATTAACCTCTTACAAAAGGTCACGTCACGCCGGCTAAATCAATTACAATGTTCTTCTCAGATTTCCATTTAAAAATTCATTGGTTTTTCCTAACCAGATTAGTTTTCTGCCCACCAAAATGTTTACGCTACTGTGCTAACAGTCAACTATATGCTATAATAAAACAAAAATAATTATGTTAATGTTAATGACGGCATTCCTCGTGAAGTCAAGTGTTGTCTGTACTTATATTGTTTACATATAACGTTACAACAGTTACACTGTTACATGTTACATACGTGCGGGTTAAACCAGCGTTTTTCAACCTTTTTTTCCGTCGTACGCACCAATGAAAGTTATATTAATATTTTCTGATATGACAGTTGCATTTACGTTATCTGTAGCGGCACATTTTATGCAATATAGGTTTGTAGCAAAAAGACGTATTTTTTCACAACTGGTAAATTTAAGATAACTCGGTTTTATCAAAAAATTATCCAAATGACTAAAAACAATTGCGCCACAATTTGGCAAAATGACGTCTTTACTTTCTTTACAATATTGTGCTGATTTTCTGAGCTCTTAAAGAGCTGGCTGTACTTTGGTTTAATTCAGTATAGTTCAGAATACCATCCGTAAGGTAATCACACTTTTTTTTTGTTGGAATTTATATTATAAACAGATTACGAAATAATTATTTAAGATTTTTTCGGAAGCTTTCCAAAAGCGTGTATTTTCAATTGTTCAAAATTATCAACTTTTAGTACGTGAAACGACCCTATTGAGGAACACTGAATCGAATTATAAACGAATGAATGACACAGTTAACTCATTATGTCTGAACCTAACAGTACAGGGACTGGCACACAGTCTTTTGTTAATTATAATCTCGTCAAACAACGCACTTCCATATTATCCATATTATGTTAACAAATATACATAATTAGGAATATTATGACTTCCCCGCTTTTTTAAAAACGCATTTTAACTACCGAAAACAGTGTAGACATTAAACAATTAAAAAAGTGCTAGCCAAATGAACGGCGGGAGCATTCCGACTACAAAAGTACTTAATATTAAATTAAATAAATCCCATAATGCGTGAAATGGCGCGAGTAACGGCGCGGTATAAATATTTATTAGTGTATTTGCCATATGGCAACATACACTATTGGCGTCGGTCGGATGGCGGGACCTAGGGGTCGGACCAAAATTTCTCGACGTTTCATAACCTCCTAAACACTTTGGCACCATTTTTAAAAATGTTTATATATATATGTATATATATATATATATATATATATATATATATATATATATATATATATATATATATATATATATATATAATATATATATATACGTATATATATACGTATATATATATATATATACGTATATATATATGTGTGCGGGCAATAACTTTCGAAAGAGTTAATTGATTTCAACTAAATTTGGTCCACGCGTTGATATCCATCACCGCAAGAAGCCTATTTAAAATGGGCCTAATCGGGTCATTTTAAGGGTAGTTTTTAGGGGTTGAAAATTGTTTTTGGGCCCCAAAACACCGAAAAAATTCTCCGAATCGTTTCAAAATTGAAATTTAACCCTCTGGTAGTAATTAAAATGTGTCTCTAGATTTTTAATAAAATCGGCCCGACAGGACCGGATTTACAAATTTTATGAAAACACTACCTATTTTTCAGATAGGGAATTTTTTACTGAAAGGTGTATATAATTTGGTATATATGTTCGATTGATAATAATATTGCAATTAAGAAAAAAAATGTTATTTTAAGGGGTGTATTAAGGAGTAAAATTTTTTATTTTGCCCAAAAACCAACTTAAGTTCGCATAATAAAGCCATACTGTCTGTATAGCAAATACACTATATTGTCGGCAGGGTTTTGGCACTGCGACCCGGGTTTTTTTATATTTATTGTCATTTCCGTGGATTATGGTTTGCATGTGAAAATTAGCCAACGCATACTTGTGAACTAACTCATTTCTTTTTGAGAGATCAATAACTTCAGAACAAAAGGATAGCAGATTTCATTACTTTAGATAGATAGATAGATAGAAAACTTTATTCTGTTTATACTGTATAAAACAGTGTAGAATGCATCAATTATAAAAGTATCTATACAATTAAAACTTATGATTAAAATATTCCTCGACCGAGTAAAAATTTTTCTGAATCAGCATTGCTTTTAAATGTTGTTTAAATTTTATGTCTGGAAGATTTTTCAAAATATTTACGATACTAGAAATTGTCAAAATCAAAAAAATAATAAATAGATATAAAAATATACCGTTATAATAGAAAAATAGCATTACTGCGCATATATTTTGTGCACGTGCGCCAATTTTCCCCGGAAACCATAGGGCTCTTCCCATTTACATGTTAAGCATCCTATCAAAATTTGGTTTCGATACGCTTAATCGTTTATCCTGTATCGTGCGCACAGTTAAAAAGATAAACAGACACACAGACGAACATTTTTTCTAAAAATATGTTTTTTGCACGCGAGGGACCACACGACGAAATTTTTTTGTAAAATTATTTTGACCTAAATTTAAAATGCTACCATCATTTTACCATTACTTGTAGAGTTGGAATGGTAAAATGATGATTGAAGAACTACGCACCCCAAAAACCCAAACATCGTTATTTTTTGCTCATTATTTGTACAATATTTTTTATTAGAATCTAATTTGCATAACCGCAGTTCCTCCATCATCGAAACTTCTGTAATAATAATCCCGTTACCTCCACCATAAATGTTCCGTTTCTTCCGCCATGTCAATGTGTTCGAAAAAAAGCTTGTTTGAAAAATGTATTTTTTTTTTCAAATACTTATAGATTCAATATAAAATATTGAAAAAAACTGAATATTTAGTGGTATTTTTCTTTGTTACAGATAAATCAAATCCAAAATGAAGACAGCACGGATCATTTCCACAGTGGCATTGCTAGTTTTATATCACGTAACATTAACATTAGGTAAGCAAATTTATTTTTTACTAGTTGTGATTACCTGCCGAACATTAAACAATGGCAAAACAGAGTAGAGCTCTTTTTAAATAAAAATCAGTGAAAACCGCTGAAAATTCTCAGACTAAAAAAAAGCCTTGTATTTTACAGTCGAGACATAGTTTTCTATTATCAGATTGCTACGGATTTTAAAATAAAATTTAAAATAAAAAATATATTTCTAGGTCGGACAGCATTTGAAAAATTAACGGACTACGATTACAGAGGGAATACATATTACACGGTGAAGAATTTATCGTTATACGAATGTCAGGGGTGGTGTAGGGAAGAAGCAGATTGTCAAGCAGCTGCCTTCAGGTGAGTGGCTTTCCATTTTACAATATAGTCATCTAAAATTATTTTCACTTCAGCTTAGAATTAGATCATAGACTCGACAGAAATAAACCTAACTTTTTTATATTTCATGTAAATCTTTCCCTTCTCTTGAAAGAATCCCAATAAAAATATTTTCATCACTTTCTTTTTCACTTCAGCTTGAATCATAGGTTCGATAGAAAGTCCCTTCATTTTTTCATATAAATCTTTTGGGTTTCTCTCCGAAAGATGATTTTTATCAACTTTCTTCCATTTTATTACGATTTACGAAACATTTCTTGGGTTATTTCTCGCAGGAATAAATTAGAATGATGTTACGATAAAAGTCAAGTATTACAAAATCTTTTTAAAATCCTACGGGTATCGACGTTATATTCAGATCTGGCATTCTTAGAGTTCATCTGCACAACAAAGATGACAAAAAACTTGATGTGACATTGTTTCAGCTTCGTCGTGAATCCATTGACACCAAAACAAGAAACACTGTGTCAGCTCCAAAATGAGACATCGGCAAACAATCCAGCGGCTTCGCCCCAACGCAGTGTCAACTTATATTACATGGTCAAACTTCAAATCCGTTCGGACAATGTGTGTCTAAGACCGTGGTCGTTCGAACGTGTTCCAAACAAAATGATCCGAGGCTTAGACAACGCCCTCATTTTCACGAGCACCAAAGAAGCATGTTTAGCGGCGTGCCTTAATGAGCACAGATTCGTTTGTCGTTCCGTTGAATATAATTACGTTTCGCTTCAATGCCAATTGTCCGATTCTGACAGACGAACCACTGGACAATTCGTGCAGTTCGTCGATGCGCAAGGTGTTGACTATTTTGAGAATCTGTGTCTGAAATCAAATCAAGCTTGTAAAGCCAATAGGAACTACCAAACCCCGCGGATTGGCGTAGCCGATGATAAAGTTGCACAATATGCTGGACTTCATTACTACACAGATAAGGAGCTGCAGGTAGATATATTATTTTTTTAATTTTAGAGCCGCCATTTGTAAGTCTGTAAATTTGGAGGATTCATCTTGATATTCGTCAGGATTGATTCAGCAAGAAATCACGAAATATTTAGTGTCACAATAATAACTTATTATGTCACGGTAGTGTTTGCAAGATACAAAATGAAAGCGTAACAAAAAGCGAAACACTCAGTGCGTCAGTTAGAGACAGGGGAGAGAATATCGAACGCCCCACTCCTTATAAAGTAAACTGCCAATGCAGTAAGACGGATGTGTTTCAATTTTCGTCTGAATCAAATTCGAGAACTTGTCAAAGTATCAATTAGATTGCCGATTTCTAGATAACGCAGGCAGATAGTCTTAAATAGACAAAAGTATATAATACAACAATTATTACAGGTGACCAGCGAGGCGGCGTGTAGACTTGCTTGCGAAATTGAAAATGAATTCCTTTGTCGATCATTCCTGTACCGTGGAGCTCCTCAAGGAACTCAATACAACTGTCAACTGTTCCATTTGGACCACAAAACTCTACCTGATGGACCCAGCACATATCTTAATGCCGAAAGACCTTTAATTGACAATGGAGAAAGAGTTGGATCTTACTTTGAAAACTTCTGCGAAAGTACGTATCACAAAACATACTTTAACGATAGATTGTTATCATATAATACCTAAATAGTTTTTAATATGTAGAACATTAGACTGCTCTAAGAAAAGAAAGATTCATCTTCCCAGGATTAATTTTATTGATACTCAGAAAAGATTATTATTATTATTGTTTCGAGGGAGAAGTTGTATAGAAAAGTATATTGAGAACTAATCGTTGAGGGAAAATTTGGTTAAGGTATAATTTAAAAAAGAAGCTTTACACATGCGACCAACGTTTCAAAAAAATTATTTTGATAACGTTTAGTTACAAACGAAAAGCGAAACATTGGTAATGCTTCTGTTTTTAAGTGTTCTTCGACCAAACTTTCTCACAAAGATTAATATTCAATTGGAATAAAACTAAATATAGACAACATATATATAGTTTAGAAAAATGTCGTTACAAATGATCAGTTGTTTCTACAACGTTTTTCGGATGAAGGAATTTGTGTAGTCAGAATCTAGCGTTATGGTTATTTTTGACAAAGCTGTCCAGCTTACGTGAGGTACATGTAACATGACAAATGCCATGTTTTTAATCAAACATATTTTATTTTCAGAATCAGCTACGCCTCCAAACGTTCCAGCAGACAACAACCTTCCAGTTGTTTTCGATGCGACAGAAGACCCTAATTTGAACAATTTAACCAGAAGCGATGTGAACTGTGACAACACCGGAACATGCTATGATGGTAATAATAAATATGGTCGTCTCTTTCTAAAGATCCACACCCACTGAATCGAAACGGATCGGCTTAGCACGATCGGCAGTTTTCGGATACATGAAGTTAAATGAGTTTCCACGCACTAGTCGGCCGAGCCGATCCCAGTCGATTTAGTGGATGTGGACTTTAATAGAGATTGTATTTCCATAATCGGATATTGCGTGATATCTTCTAGTTTTTTATACTAAAAATGCCGATATTCAGGGGATTGTGATTACGAAATTTATATTCTTATTATCCATAATACTCTTGAAGAAGGATAGAATCTTTGGTGCAAAAACACTGAATATTAAAAACTATACACGTTTTAACGCAATACGTTTCGCTAATTATGTTAGGTGATGTTTAAATCTTTAATAGCATGATTAGCAAAATGTGTATCTAGAACAGAGTGTTATTGATTTGATAATCTATTTTGTGATTATGTTTTTATATTTTTACTTGTTATGTCAATGTTATCCTTGAGATACTGAATAAAGTTTTTTTAGTCTTTTCTTATCATCGTTTCCCAGGATCCCGAATTCTCGGAATTTTATTTTTACTCCAGGATCGCAGCATCACTTCTTAAGAACATCACAACGTTCCTCAAAATTCTTTCCCCATTAAATATTAATAGTCGCTTAACCTTAATTTCAGTATCTGTCAACTGCAAAGATACAAAGATTGCAGTTCAAGTAAGAACCAACAAACCGTTCAATGGAAGAATTTACGCTTTGGGAAGATCAGAAACTTGCAATATCGATGTACTCAACAGCGACTTATTCCGATTGGATCTTACCATGAGTGGACAGGATTGTAATACTCAGTCGGTTGTAAGTAGATTCCCGTTTCATAATTTACTAGTCGACATTTAATTATACATGTGTCTAAACCTAGTTGAGTCGTACTTAACAAAATTGCGCTGACAATAGTTATTTCCATTTACATCACGCGATAAAATGAAGCATTGCGGACATAACGCCATTAAAGTGCTTTTTTGTTGATCAATGCAATGTGTTTCGGTGAGGAATGGATGCTTTTAAAGCAATATTTTTAAATTTATCATTAAAAGCAGCCACAGTGACTCAAATCAAAGCTTCACTCTCCGTTATGTTACCTTTCCAAGTCAGCTATCATTTTTTTAAGATTATATGTATTTGAATCTAAATTTATGAGAATACCCGAGATTCATTGCACTCTTTTTTGTTTGTTTTTTAGACAGGGGTGTACAGTAACACAGTTGTCCTGCAACATCACAGCGTCGTCATGACCAAGGCCGACAAAATTTATAAAGTAAAATGTACTTACGATATGTCATCTAAAAATATCACTTTTGGAATGATGCCTATTAGGTAAGTGATCGCAAACGATTCGTAGTTAAAAATATTTAATTTTAATTGAACGATTTCATCATGTAAGAAACAATTGCTTTTTGCAGAGATCCAGAAATGATCAGTATTACGTCAGCACCTCAAGCTCCAGCGCCAAGAATACGCATTCTGGACAGCAGGAACCGAGAAGTTGAAACTGTCAGGATTGGTGATAAACTTACGTTCAGAATCGAGATTCCTGAAGATAGTAAGTCATTTATTTGATTACATTGAGCCTAAATCAAAATTCACATTTGTCTGATATAATCCAGATTCCAGTTTATCGTATTTAAAACTAAGGTACAGTTTAATATACTTGATAAGGATTCAAGAGAAGATCTAATTTTATGTGATAATAAAATTACGATACATGTTCATTTCAACAACCGAAATGAAGAGAAGATGGGAATTGTCTACCATCTTCTCTTCTTCATTCGGTAAAAGATACAAAATCCGCCCCGATTCGACGTTATTGAAATGTTTGACAACGCTTTGGCATTAATGGCCGCCATTATCAAGTCCTACGTTCCACTTTTGATATCTCTCGCGACGTAAATTTGTATAATATTATAAAAATGGATTTATTGTTTCAGCACCGTACGGCATTTTTGCTCGTAGCTGTGTAGCAATGGCCAAAGATTCAACAAGTACATTCCAAATTATCGATGACGACGGATGTCCTGTTGACGCAACCATCTTCCCAGCTTTCACTCCAGATGGCAATGCCCTTCAAAGTGTCTACGAAGCTTTCAGATTCACGGAATCTTACGGCGTTATATTCCAGTGCAATGTTAAATACTGTCTTGGTCCATGCGAACCGGTAAGGCATTAGCTCAACCAGGACCGTTCTGTTAAACTAATTTAAATTATTTGTCTGACGAAGACAAACTGTTCTGCGAAATAATTGTTTTTATTTATTAGTAGTGGAAGGAATAATTATGTTAAAATTGCATTACATATTTATGGTAACTTGTTTTATATTCGCTTGACTAAATCTTATGGACTACGTGAGTTTCATAAGGATGCGAACCTCTAATATTGCCTGAAGAAGTTGAAAAATATCAACGAAACGTTGCAACATTTGAAATCGTAACATCTGTTTATTCAACCTGTCCAAGTACAAAAATAGGATTTTTGTGGAGACAGTTATTTTGATTTTTTAAGCACTTCATGAAAAGAACTCTTATTTATTTATTTATTTATTTATTTATTTATTCAAATAACATTCTACAGGCATAGCCCAATTACAGAAAATGTGTTGCTAAGAATTTCTGAATACGTTACTAAATTCACTGATGTGCAGTTAAAAATGTGCTGGGTTCCAGAAAAAAAATCTGATTTTAAAATGACAATTTTTTCATAAGAAAAGCATAGTAGAATTTTTAATCGAGAAATAATTGATGAATTAAAATGATCTTTTTTTTTAATATACACTTATTCAATTTCCCCTTCGTAAGTTCAAAAGCGATGTTTTATGACAGGGGGTTTCACAACGACATGCATATGTCATGATCATAATCTAAAGTCACTGCCAAACAGAATTTGTTGATAATGCTTCCTGCAACCGAGCATTAGTAATGTAACTATTAATAAAACGTTTAACATTATTATTTTGTTGATCGAAAATATGCTCTTTCAGGCCGTCTGTGAATGGGGCCGCGATTCGCTCGAATCATGGGGCAGGAGAAAGAGATCCGTCAGCAATGACACCGAGTATGACGACAAAGAAGAAGACATGACTTTGAGTCAAGAAATTTTGGTGCTCGATTTTGGCGATGAAAAACAATCCGACTACTTGAGGAATCCATCAAGCGCTGATTTTGGAAGAGGTAAGCCGAAGAAATTTTCTTATATCGTTTATTAATTTAAGTATAGACATTAACATCTCCGTAATACATTTTGATTTTCGATGTAACTTGTAAATAAAACGCAAAATTTTATCCACTTGTGAACCGATTTTAAAGATTGTTGTTCTATTTAACAGAGCATACCTCCAAATTGTTCCCACATAAATTTTACTAAAATCGGTTCAGTAGCTTTTATGTACTTATTTTTTGGGACATGATTTTAAATACGAAACGGAGATACCTCCCTTATCAAGCATTGAAATCTCCGCGTTAATTCAAGAACAAGGCGTATATTCCCAGTTCAAATAGCGACATTAGCTACAAATTTTATGTTAAAAAGGAGTGTTTGGAATCGAGTCTTTATAATGATATAAATATTTATTATTTATTTCTAAAATAGGTAGGTACTAATACATCGTCGAAATTCGGCGAAATCAGCGTGGTAGATATTAACGTTGAATTTTGTTTCTTTTTCAGAAACCATTACTATAATTGAACCATGTCCTACCAAAACTTCAGTGTTCGCTTTAGGAGTCACGTGTGCATTGCTAATTTTATTA
Source organism: Venustoraphidia nigricollis (assembly GCA_034508555.1). NCBI lineage: Eukaryota > Metazoa > Arthropoda > Insecta > Raphidioptera > Raphidiidae > Venustoraphidia > Venustoraphidia nigricollis. The sequence continues at coordinate 488,657 of JAVRKA010000006.1, forward strand.
TATATCAGCACAATATTCTGTTATTACATGAAAAAATGGCTGACACCTAGCAAGCATTTAGCGTAGAAAAACTATACGAAAACATGATTGAAAAACATATACAATGAACATTTTGGAAAATGAAATAGATAGCTCTTATCTATTTTGGAAAATGTGTAATATAAATGAACAAGAATCAGTTGGAGATTCTTTGCTTATTTAACTTAGACTGACCACCGTTTTAGGAATAAAATTAATGTATTAAAAGTATAAACAAACCGTTTATATTTTTTTTAACATTTGTTAGATGTTTTACTTATCAGTATTGAAATTTCTACTTAAATGTTAAAAGATACAAAAATTCCTTAATCAGATTATCTATAATTTTTAAGTTATTGTATTTTAGAATAGATCGATTAAGTATTTATATAATTAATTGTAAAAAAATATTTGTTCTTTCTTTTGAGTTACAAAACAAAACAACTCGATAAGAGATTACAAATATTTAAAAAAAAATCACTGTCAATTAACATTCATTTTAATTGGGTTATTTTTAACCATTACATTATTCCGTCCATTTTACATCTAGCTTTTAAGTATTATTTCTAAATGTTTTTTTTTAGAAACCGATAATTAAAATACTCTTAGATGGGTTCCCGTAATGCTTATTTACAAACAGCTTTTTTTTCAAAACAAATTAAGACTTCTGGTCCATAAGTTCTGTCACTAACTAATTTTGAACATACTGGCGTGTTGTAGCAGTTATGTATCTAGATCTTAATGCGATATTTTATGTTCGCGTTGTGACATTATGGAAAAACGAGTTCCAACAGTCACACGAGTCATAAAAGTATTACATTCGAGATATATATTTTTTGCACGCATCTCCAAAACAGATTGTCATATTCTATCGCATTTTATTGGGTCGTTTATGAAAATTATGCCCGCTTTGAGTCGCTTTGCTAACTCTGTTCTTTTTATAGAACTAAACGGTAACTGACAGATCGCTTTAGAAATTCTTGTTGAATTGGTAAGATCGGACTTTTTTGTTATATTTTACGCACTAGTGTGAAATGAGTCAATTTACTATTGCTATAGAGACACCACAAGCAGTTATTTTATAGAAGTGCAAAAAAAATACATTTGGAATGACTGTCATATTTCAAACAGTGTTTTAAGTATTGAAGAACTTATGGATTTAATTTTTTTTTCTAGCATTAAATATTCCAGTTTTTTGACAGATAGAAAATTTTAAGGGTTTCCTTCAATGGCAAGGTTCAGGGTATTTGGTAATTGCATTATACTTTTAAAAAGCTTCAAATAAATTTTGAACGTTTCGGTTAAAACTGAAAAATACGAAACGTTTACGAGAAAAGTATTTGCAAAATAGAAGTGTTTCTGTCCGATTTCTATAATTTGTAATTGTCTTCTGTAAATATTAAAGTATCGGTACGAGTTAGATGATGTTCATTGGATTGAGGAAAACATTCTTGGCTGGTAACATAAAATTTGATAGTATTGATAAATAAACAAAACACTGCTTTCAAGTCGCTATGTGCATGATCTTGAGTGGTTATCGAATAGGTGGCAAAAAGCAAAACATCTGGATGAGCTTAAAACATTGACAGTTTATATTTTATGTATATGAAAACATTTAAAAAACGCGCAAGGGACATTTTTTTGTAAAAAAATACAGTTAAAGTGCTCCCTATAATTTTTTTTATGTTTTCATTTTTTGAGAGTGGTCACCAAATTTTTATTGTTTGACGCTAGGTACTACGGTCTGTGCACATATACACGAAAATATACTTAAAAATATTACTCAGTAACTATTTGTTAAGGGTTTTATGTTACCGGCTACGATTATGATCTAATCGTAGATTTACATTTGAGCAAATACGACAAACTGAAAAGCGAGGAGTAAATAGTAAATAGAAAATATATTTATTTTTGTTCACAAGTCGTACTTATATAATAATAAATAAGTAAAAAGTAACGTTATTTTCATAGTGACGTATCACGAGCGCCATTTTATTGTAACGATGCTCGTTTGAAATTATGTATGAAATGCAACAACACACCATCAATCAATGAACACATCATCCATGTTTTTTATATTTATACAAATTATTATATTAATTTGTATCTAAAATGAATGACATCAGCAATTTTAAAATAAAAATATTTTCAGAAAAATAAAGTTTCTTTTTTGATATCTAACAATAACTTTCTAAATAATCTATTCCGAGAATTTTCTGTGGCGTTCAGTTGCCGATTTTGATATTTTTATAAGTTTATCATTTTACTCTGTAGAGTTGCCAACTTTAAATCATTTAACCATTTTTAATCGACTTCAAAATAGAAGGTTATCAATTCAAAGTATATTTGTATTTTTTTAATGCTTCTTCTTTTCGAGGGGTTGACCGATTTGAATGATTTCTACTCCATTCTACTTAGGGAGATGTCGATGTGGTTTCAGAAAATTTTTACTTAAATCGGCTCAGCAGTTTATTTCTTTTTTTAGTAATCAAAAGCATGCAAATATTTGAAAAAAAAATGCCATTTTTGATAAATTTCAAAATCTCACAGAACTTTATAAAACTAAAGCGTGTTTTTGTATCTCTTTTGGTTTAAACCGGTCGACCGGCAAAAATTTTATGTGAAAATCGCGGCTATGAATATAGAGGTAAAAAATCAAACCGGCAACCGGTTAACCTCTTAGAGGTTAGCCGGTTAACGGTTTGATTTTTCATAGACTGTAACCGACCAAAAAATCAAAAAGTCCCAGCTTAGTTTAAAGTTTCATAAAAAAAACATCTTTGACTGCTCATAACTTCTAAACCAAAAGATACGCAGACGTTTAATCGTATTCACTGAAATCAGCGTTCTTTTTTAAAAACTCTCACTGAAAATAAATTGAATCTCCTTAAAAAAAGCCACTAAAAAGAAAAAGGAAACTAAAGTTTGAGCTGGGCGCTCCGTTAATTACTAAAATCTCTTATTAATAGATATTTTACATACGCTTGTAGCTACGTACCAGCTGAATTAATTTAGTATAATAGCTTATGTCTGCTATAATTGTTAAGAAACATTCATTGTTGTAGCACTATATTAGAAAAATTTATTACTCCAACACGTCACCGTCTGGATTTAAACCAGAATCTTTCCACTTTCGCGGCGGAATGAGTTAATCAATTACTCAACGGTGCACACAATTCAACATTTTAATCCTTCATAATATAGAGATATACAACACTCAAATTCACTACATGCGAGAGTCAATTATTTTTAGCTATAGCTAGACATTAATAATGGAAAGTTCATCTTTGATTCATTCTAGAGCCCTCGCTACTGTGAGAGTTAATGTCTAGCTATAGTTAAAAATAATTGACTCTCGTATGTAGTGAATTTGAGTGTTGTATATCACTATATTATGAAGGATTAAAATTAGGGATGTTCATGTCAAAAAAATATCGATATTTTTTTCGATATAATATATCGTAATGTTATATCGATACTTTGCGATATATCGAACAAATATATCGATATTTTAAATATATCGATATTTTAAAAATATCGTAAGTAATTACTTGTATTTAACTACCGTTGTTTGGGGTAAAATTGATCACCAAGGGTGAGATTGTCATGATTTTGTAAATTTAATTCTGACGCCAACTGGTTAGATAATGTGAATCTGCGCACTAGTTTTCGCGCCAGATTCAAATTTACGAAATCATGATTTAGTGAACAATCTCACCCTTGGTGATAAATTTCACCCCAAACAACGGTAGTTTATAATATTAAATAGGGATCAGGTTAATTATGAGTAAAAACACTTTAGAGAGAAGAAACAAATCAACTTTATTTAACAATCATACGAAATCATACGAAAAAGAATAGCAGCTTTTTCACAGAACACGTGCACCACATTTGCTACTAGTGCTGCCCACGCGGAGAGTATCTCATGTCGGCGTTTCGTTATTGTAAAGGCTATAGTTTTCAATAATCAGGGGTTTTTCGTTTTATTTTTACTCAAACTGACAATGTTGCAGATTTAAAGGAATAAACAGATATAAAAATGAAATGTGACACGATATTTGATATATCGGATGAAATATATCGATATTACATTCGATACTAAATGATTCGATAATATCGGATTGAAGCGATATATCGCGTACATGTATCGATATTTTTTGAAATATCGATTTATATCGCCCACTACTAATTAAAATGTTGAATTGTGTGCACCGTAGAGTAATTGATTAACTCATTCCGCCGCGAAAGTGGAAAGATTCTGGTTTAAATCCAGACGGTGGTGACGTGTTGGAATAATAAATTTTTCTAATATAGTGCTACAACAATGAATGTTTCTTAACAATTATAGCAGACATAAGCTATTATACTAAATAAAATCTCTTAGTTTGCAGTGGCTTGTTTAACGAATATCGCTCCGTCCAATGATGTTAATTTATTTATCCTCGAACGTAGTCTACTCGTTAAGTTGAGTAAGTTGGGTTGTCTGCATGAAGAAGTTTTTCAAACACATTTGACAAATTCTACATAATTGTTAACGCGATTCCACTCCCCTTCCGCATCGTCGTACTTTCGCTTGTCAAACTATGTTAATATCAAAACTTAACAACAACAATACCTACTGTAATTAAATCCATGACTAAGATAGGTAAGTGTAATTCGACTAAAGGCTGTTATTCGAAGTCGAACTTCGGTTCATTTGTCAACATCGGCCAAAGCCGAAGATATTGTATACAGGTAAAAAAGCAAGGCAAAATACTTACAAGAAGAATTTTTTCATTAATTTTTTAAAAATCTTTTTTGTTTGTAGAATTGCATGTGTGTATGTGATTTATAACAATAATAACAATAATAAAATTTGACTTCAGCATAACATAAATAAAAAAATATTCCAAACAATAATTAAAAACTTTTGACATTACTCACCACCAACGCCTTAAAAATTGACGATAAAATAATTTTACGTAAAATCTAAATAAATATTTAATTTAGAATTAGCACTTCAAAAAAAATCTGGTTTTAGTTCAATTTTTAAAACGGAACTTATGATAATTGCATAAAGCTTTTATTTGTATTTAATTTATTTGATTTTTAAAATATGTAAGAAAATGAAATTAATACCCAGGTGTTAAATGATTCAATCAATATTCAAATCTCTAATTATCACTTGATTATTTTAAACTAAGTATTATGGAGATTTTAGATGTCATGACAAGCGCATGCAATCCTGATTAACACGATGACATAATTCACTATATTTATATAACCGGAACTGAGTTTACAGACTGATCCGATAAATAACATTTAGTATTTTACGTATTGATAGCCATGTTTACTCGGCGTTGTTCGGGAATGCCAGCCCTCTGTTAAAACCTTCCCACATATTTTGTCGCGAAACCCGCATGAAAGTCGGTTGAATAATTTATCGGGCAAACAGCAAGTAGATATTGCTTTTTAATAAAGGCCGACCTCACATATTTTTAACACCATCTATATTCAACTGATTTTCCTCACGTATTTTTAAGTTCTTAGATCCCTACTTGTCACTCAAAGTGTTTCGTCCTGTACTGTTCAGTCAATAAAAAACACATTTGACAACGTTTAACCTCACAATAACTAATGTTTTTTCTTACTGATCTATGATTGCCACGAACTAAGAATGAAGAAGTTAAAAATTTAATAGGTAGCTTTTGGCCGCGATTCCGCATGCGTGGACATGGAAGCGTCTTAAAAGAATGCATAGTATAGTCAGAGAGAAAAAAATGTCGTGTTATCGATGCCCGCTCACGCGAGAATTCCCACTGAAATTAGTATAAGCTATATATCACGAAAATTTTGGACCTGAAGGAGCGTTTTTCCAACTAAATGAACCAAACATACTACCAGGTTGCTGCCGGGCTAGGTCGTTCGGAAAGAGTAGCATAGGTACCTAATGTATTCCTATCTCAGCTACCTTGCAGATTGGATCTAGAAGATTCTAACGTGTGTAGGGAATTTAACGCCTAAAGTTGCACCTGCATTGAATCCGTATTCCTCCCGATCCAATGTTGGCCGACATAGAAGACACTAAGATTATAATGTAGGTGTCAACATTGGAAAGAAAATCGAGCTTGAGACTTCCCTTTCCAAGGAGACATCTACATTATAATCTTGGGGATGTCGTCCGATATCGGATCGGGAGAAATATGGACCCAATGTAGGTGCAGCCGAAGTTATACTTTATACATCTGAAGAGCAGATTTTACAAAACCAAATAAATATATTCCCACAAAATCCGTTTCAGAAAATGAATAGGTACTTAAAACTTACCAGTTGCAATAACGCCGTTTTTTTTTTCAAAAACACGTTTCTCTTATTTCTGTAAACAAAGAAACAAAAAATGAATGATAGTTTTTTTTTTTACTGAATAAGTACTAAATGATGACCTAAGATGTGTTTTTAAACAAATTACTAATGTCTTAATGTCAAAAGTAAATGTATTTAATAAAATTACACAGACGATTCAAGCTTGCATCGTGATAATAACGATATTTATTTTGGACCGACCTCGTTCGAGTAGATTTTGGTTTGGCAACCAATCTCTCATATATCACTGTATCTGTTATAATTTAGCCAGAGCCAGCGCACACCAATTATTTACTTAAGCTAGGACCAGACATACACCGAGGCTGGCCCAGTAGTCATTAGCAAATATTTGATTCAAATGCTCGTCTCACCTTACTTCAATTGAAGCAAGATGGCTACACACTGATCTAACCTGGCCCAATGTTCCTTGACGTATATTTGAATCTAGGATGCCTAACCTCAATTATTTTGCAGAAGGTATTATAACACTATAATTAATAATTATTAATACTTTTCAACCTTCAACCATGAAGATTTTGATTACAATTAATTAGAAACAAACAAATACACGGACCATGAAGAAAAATAAAATTGTTTAAAAGTGCAAATCTTGTTTTTCTATTTCAAATACAAAATACTCGTACAAATACGGCCAACTTTTCCGGAACGTATCTAGACCGCAAAGCGAGGTATGACTTTATTAGGAACCTTACGTTCTTGTGACCGTAACGAAATCATACGTTATGATTAAAAAATACTTTTGATATCATTCATCGTGTATTTCTTGGAGGGTCTGTATTTAAAATATTATGTTTTAACATAAATCGCAATAGCGTATGAATAATCATAATTATCACTATAATATAACCTTGAATAAAAGCTTATATACAATACATTTTTAATATAATAATACTGATGATTTAATATGCCTCATTCATTAAATCAAATAATTTGTAGCTTTGGGAATCCCCAATTTTTTAATTTCCGCTAAGGGGAATTACCATTTTGAAAGATTTGCCTCATACTGTGTTGCAGAAAGCAGTTAGAAAATCTAGTTTGATAATGAGCTTAGATTACGACCACACATATTTTTCCATAAGGAAGTAGGTATTCGGGAATTTTAAGTCGATTCTGTTCGAAAAATAATTAATCGGTTGATGCTGGGTTGCAGTAAATCATTGTCAGAAAATTTGATTTGATAATGATATCAGATTTTGACCGCATACATTTCTTCATAAGAAAGCTTTGTAGAATTTTAAATCGATTTTTCCCGAGAAATAATTGATCGATTTAAATTTTGAAAAATTTTACTAATCTTCAGTTTTTTTGTAAAATTTTGAAAAATGAATTTTGACCTAAATTAATACCATTCTGCACTTGTCGACTCTATATGTGCGAAATGGTACTAATTTAGGTCAAATTACATTTTTCAAAATTTTACAAAAAAAGTTGAAGATTAGTAAAATTTTGCTTGTTTTTTACTATGAGCACTAATGTTGGGAAAAAAAAATTCCCGAAACGTCAGCATAATGATAAAAAAATCGTTATTAGTATTAAATTTTTTTTTATTCCATACGCTAATCATTTTTAAAATCTTAGACTAAATAACAATGCTATCAAAATTTAGATAATTATTTTGAAAACACTTCCGTGAATTTAATAGAATGTACGGGATTTTTTTTCAAAGATTATCGATAAGTACGTGAAATCGATTCAAAAAGCGGATTTAATTTTTGAATTAGCGGCTCACGGATGAAAAACACGATCAGTAGCGTGTAACAAAATTTTAGGCGGGAGCGAGTGGCCAGATCCTTCTTTTAGTGACCCACGCTCCTCGCGATCTCACGAATTTCTAATCCTTTAAATATATGTCTTTAGTATTCAGTCAATACCTACAGACGAAAACTAAATTAAAGACAGATGTCCTGTTACTAAAATACTGCTACTACAATAAACTATTATTGATCAAGTGCAAATGGAACTTAAAGCGTTTAAGGGATTATCTTGACAAATAATTTTTTTTGCACTACTCACACTAAAATAGCTTCTTTACATGCATGTACAATGACCCATTACGCACGAGCGCGGTAAAATAAAAAGAATATGGTTGGGCTATACCAGCTCTATGGAAAATCACTGTTTGACTGTCAGTTGTCTTTTGTAACGTTTTTTATGACGTTTGGTCCAAAAATTAGCTGTCAAAAATTTTTTAAAAGCAACTATTTTATACGGGGTACGCACAAAAAAAAAATACCCTACGTATCTTGTTTAACGGTATTAATTACGACACTTGATAATATACAATCTATAGTATCTAATATTATTATCTATATTCTATAATATATTCTTATGTAATATTCCATGAACTGAACTGTCTATTACATTATCAAATTTCTACATATTTTTGAGACTGTCCACCCACATAGAATTTATTAAAAAAATTTAGATAAAACACGGATTAATTTTCTAAGAAGTATCATAAAAAAGAATGTTATTTTTTCAAATACATTAGCCATTCAATATTGCAATTCGCAGAAATTATACAGATTATTATAGATACTTCAATAGTTTAAACTACAATATTGTCATATTTTTATTGACAAACTAACAATCAAGGTACGGCCTCCTCCATGGCATTTACTTATTTATATTGACATGCCATTTTGACCATAAGAAAAAACTAAACAAACTTCCTAAAAATTATTAAAAACAAAAGAAAAATAACGTGCCCTTTTTTTAATTTAAACGAAATCAGGCGAAAACTGTTTAACCTAAAAATGCTGATTGCATGAATATAATTTGGTACACGGGCACCAGATTGATAAATTACTTGCTGATTATTGGAGCTAGCAAAAATGAAATCATTTTAAGAGACGTATTAAGTGATTTAGTTGGTTCACAGATCTGATATAGATATTGCTTTACAACTGAGATTAAACCTAAGCGTTTAAATCATTTAAGTTAATTCTCATAGAGAACTAAGGTAATTAATTTTCAGGAATTCTTCGTGGTTTGTATCATCCAGAACTTTGTGAACACGCACGAATATATATGCGTACTGCTTCGATGGGGATAAAAGTTATGATTGTGTTCCTTAGCAAAAAAATATAATTCTATAAGTTTTCTTCATCAACATCCGACCCCGATGGACAGCTTTCGTCTGAACAACAATCTTCCAAATGGCTTATTATCATTTCGTCTTCCATCACGAGAAAAATAAGAATAATCAAGTATTATTTATTACGTAAATCTAGAAAAACATAAGAGAAATTATAAAAATGCCGTTAAAAATGTTCATCACGCGAACTATGAACCCAGGTAAAATATGCCCAAGTGCACTTTGAACTCTCATATCACGCGCATCACTGATTCGCATTCAACAATCGACTCATTATTTACAAGAAGGCAGCTACCCAGGCGCAGGAGGTAGGATACCGTCAACTGTGATAAGTGTATCAGAGATGGGAAAAACGGGTCTTTTTAGTGATCTGCATCTTTGCATCTGGATCCCGTATGTGAGCCGGCTCACTGAACCTGTTCAAAAAGAGCCGAGTTCTGAATATGTTACTGCAGTCTGCCACTGAGTTACCTAGTTCAGTCAATCATATCATGACCTGTATAGAATCAAGAATGCATAGCCAAACATGTGATGCATGAGTCATTTGAGCTGACAGATGCATCAAAGCAAGAACTGATACGTAAGTGTAAAATGTGCTTTTGTGTGTTAAGTGTTTCACTGAGTTATGCGGATCCGTTGATCCGTCGGCTCAAAAAAAAGTGAGTCGGCTCTCACGGATCTTCTGTCGGAGTCGGCTCTTTGAACCGGTTCAGATCTGAGTTACCCAAGTGTGTGCTTTTCTATGTACACGAGAGGGTACTGAAAACCCTGGTTCATTCACGCCGGGTTAATATAGCTGAACGGCACGCACTATTTTGTCGGCAAGGATCTGCACAGCGGTTCGAGTTTTTGGCATATCGATTTCGATCAGTGCGGGCCTGGATTACAGAGATTTACGTAGTCAAATAAGAGTAATGTAGCCGAGATGTAATGCAATCGGCCAGCACTGGTAAAACGCTAATTCGCTGTTACGGCTGCAGAAAGTACCTGGCGAGTAACTACACCACATATGTGTTTCTATACACTCTACTGATCGTCAGCTGCTCGATCAGTTTCAATATTTCTGGTAGATAATTTATACGGAACCACCGTATCAAGTGTGCTATTGTGTTGTCTTCTTTTTTTTTTTTGTTCCAATTTATATAAAATTATCTATCCGCGAGAAAAGTCACATATTTCAGACAACGTGCCGATTGTTAACACGTTTTGTATTTTTTATAAGGAAACGTGTAATATAATAAAATAATATTATCAATATTTTTTTAAACTGCGTTGCTGTACCATTAATTAATAATTAGTCTTTCAAAAACATATCAACTGATTAAATTTTGAAATTTTAAATGACGACAACAGACGACTATAAAAAGTGTATCTCATTTATAGTTCTGATCAGTATTTGTACAAATGCGTTTCGAATTTAGTGTGAAATTTTTGAATAACAAAGTTATTTTTTCTTCGGCAATAAGCGATGGTAATATTATTGTACAGTATTACTTACAGTGCAAACAATTTGGTGATTGATAAATTTAACTAGATTTTGCAATTTCTTAATATTCAAAATTTAAGTATTGTCTTATAGTCGTTATATTTCAAATATTTACTTCCGCTAATAAAATCAGTATCAAACATTGTGATAAATAAACTAGTTTTAAGAGTTTCATATTATTCAAAATTAAAGCATAAAAGGTTTAAAAACTAGCATTTGCATATTTTAGCTTCTTTTGTGATTTCAATAACATATTATTTTTGATAAATAGTCTTAACTAGATTTACTGTTACTCATAGATTTTCAAACTGCTAAAGACGTTTCGTGTAAGCTCTCCCTTTCAGCATTTATATTAAAAAAATACTTGTGTTATGAATATAAATGGTAATGTAAATACTTTATAATAAATAAAATAAATGTTTGCAAAACAGACTTTATATGAAGAAGAAAAATAAGTGATATACAACTGTGTTATAAAAGTGATGTTTTATAAAAATAAATCCTAAATTAATATTAAATAAATAAAATAAATAAAAGATACTTGTAGCAACGAAGTGTCCTAGTTCAAATTATATTACAAAATGTTGCAGAGTGAAAGTTGATATTATTACGCATATCTGAATTTAAAAAAAAAGTCGATGATTAGTATTCATAGTGACAAGTTAAGTGTTCTAATAGCCGGCACCAATATTGAATACTTAATGGACATCGAAATACACAATCAATACTGAAAATTACTGAAAATTGATCGAAATGAGTGCCAAGGCAAAAGGTAGGGTGTGTTTTTATCGTTTATATTATAGGTATAGAAATTATTTACTTTAAGGTTGGTATGTTGTTTTTTTTTCAAACTCGATGAATGTTACCGTTCCAACTCGATAAAAAAGAATTGTTTTATAAAAAATTATTGCTACTTAATAATTTTCAAGTAGGAATATTAATTTTGGTCAAAACTCACTTTTCACAAGTTTTTTCCCAAGTGCAAAAAACGTGTTTTCTTCAAAAAAAATCTGTGGATCTGTGAGCACCTTTCCGATCAAATAAATACGCGGAATGAAACCAAATTTTGACACGATGTTTGACACGCGAATCGGAAGAGGGCTGTTGTTTTGTTTGTGTGTGTTTTTTTTTAATCGCTTGTTTACCATTCCAGCTTCATGCTACAAAGAGTAAAAATGAACTGTTAAATTTCGAAACATTTTCTTCTTCTTGAAGTTTCCTTGAGCGCAAAAAACGTGTTTTTGCAAAAACGCCTCTTCTATTGCCCCTGGCGTGGCTCAAAAACGACTGCACCTCTATCGTGAAATAGCTACTATAGTAACCTATTACACACAGGTACTGTAAAGTAAAATTCTATAGCAATTTATTATTAGTACCTATAGTAATCGTTTTGAAAGAAAATTACTAACGAAGTTTGCTACACATGTGAAATGGACGTCCAGCTGAGAATTTCTTATATAATTAAAAAAAATGCACCGTAAAAACCAACTGAGCAAGCCAGATGAATTGGTGTTTTGCAATGGTAAACAAGAGTAAACGCATTAACGCAGAGCGGACAATGTTACTTAGCGCTTTGTGCAAAAGTGGACGGAGTCGCGTACAGGAAGTAATCGCTTCAAAAATTTTGAATTAGGTGTCACAAAACACCCAAACACCTATGAGAAATGGGAACACAAAAATCCTGTTATAGTATTATATTTGCTTTGATGTAATAAACAAAAGACTATCCCTTGCGATGACCTTGAACAAAACCTTCGGCCGGTATAATCAACTGAATAATACAACACAATTATAAGTAAATAAATATGAAAATAATTGCACCTACGTCTAAAAACGACACGACAACAAAAAAACGTCAAATTTGAGCCCACGGAGGACTACACTACACTGCCTTTGATATTTCTCAAGTTGATAAAGAATTGAAACTGAAGATAGTGATGTAAAATTATCGGTTATTTATGATAGAAACAATTTTGCCCGGATAATTTACCGGTTAATTAACCGGCTATCTATAAAACAAAATGACGGCTTCCGATTTCTGTTTCTTAGACCAACAAAAAACAAAACAGTAGAGCAGTTCTCAACAGGAGAGTCGAAAGAATTAATTAAATAATGTATTTATATTGATATACAAAAATAAAACTAATATATCGACCGCAAGCTACAATCATGCGCAAAACTTTCTGCGCAGCCTTGTATAATAATGATAATAAATACTCCCGACTATTTACCTGTAATTTCTAAATGTGATAATTTTGTGTAATGGCACGTCAATCCTGTACTTTACATTTGACAAATAAAATTATTATTACTAGCGGTACCTGTGCGAATAATTCGCACTAAAATTTGTTTCTAATTTCTCACTCTTTATAACTTTCTTCTTTTTGTTGTAACACAAACCATAGCTACAACACAAGATTCGGCTCGGATTTAAGAACGCCTAAACATAGATTGGCTTTATATGAAAAAGGACCTAGATATTGGGGTCACAAATTTTATAATCACCTACCGGACAATATAAAAAATATCAGTGACGAAAAAATTTTTAAGAAAGCCTGCAAAAACCTTTTATGAAATAGATGCTATTACAATTGTCAGGAATTTTTTAATGATAATTTTTAAATATTTTAACTAAGTATATGTTATATATGAGTGTTTTCTTTTTAAACTGTATTTTAATGTATTTTATTGTAGACTGACGAATCCACATGCAAATTGCATCATGGACACAAATAAATTTGAAATTTGAAATTTGAAACATTACGAAGCTCAGTGACGGTTCAAGAAAACATTTTTCTAAAACTGTCATATAAAGGCGCAATTATCGAAAACGTTGAGCTGAAGCGCCGCCATACGAAAAGTATTTATACGTGAATTTTGATTAAAAATTAAACAAAAAAAATTTACCGACCGTCAATCATGTTGACGTTTCAAAGTTAGAACCGTCAGATGGCAGCATTGCTGCATATTATACTGAATAAATGTATAATTGTTATAATTAATTATTTTGCAAAAACAAAAGCAATAATAGATTTTTTAATTGTTGATACACATAGAGCAAGTAATTATCTATAAAATGATACAAAATTTATGTGGAGTAATTGTGAGGTTTTTTCGAAAAAGGGAGGCAAACATCTTAACCTTAGCGTATTAATATATATGATTATTAATAAATTACCGCGGATATTGAACCGGTTAATTAACCGGTAATTTATTATTTCACATCGCTACTTAATTTGTGCTGTGGCAAGCTTAAATAAGTCGGGGTGAATAAATGCAGACCAAAAAACGAGATGACAACCTGAATGTGCCGCGTGATGCTGTAATGATTACATTATGGGTTTTTATTGATGTAGGTTTTCACAATTCTCTGCATATAATGTGTCCATAAAGATAAATGCTATCAGAATTTTCCATCGTTTAATTGACACGTTTTCATAACTGGAGGCATTTTAAATTTCTAATGACAATAAATAATCGGAATATTCAAATGTTTCTCGAATGACACAATAATATATTGACTTGATTTTATTGTTCAATACTATTAATTACGACATGTTAAAGTAATCAATATAGAAAACAAATTACAAGATGCGGTGTAAGAACTGAAAAAAGGTATTCAAAGATTTGTTAAGAATTTTCATTGACATATAACCAGTTAATAGATTTGCTTATCTTAAATCATATCAAAGAATCTGAAGAAAAATTGTTGCAAAACATCTACTTAGAAAAAATATGTTTAAAAAAATAATATACGATTGCTAATCCAAAATCAATCTTTTTTGAATAATAAAAGTTTCGTTTCTGTCACAAAAACGTAATAAAGAACTATTAATTTGGTACAATATTATGAAACACCCATTGCTTCAATTACAATGCGACAGTAAAAAAATTTTACTATTCAATGTCACTGTCCAGACTCAAATACGAATTTCCTACTATTGCGGCGGCTGAATTATGAATTATTCTAAGGTGACATATCTAGACAATCAACATTTCTATCAATAAAGCTTTATTTCACATCCTACGCGTTCGAGACATAATTCGAAAAATTTCAGAAAAAATTGATAAAGTCTGAACATATTTTAGAGTTACATTATAATTTTCACTCGAACTTTTCTGTTTTTAAAGCTCATTGAGTGACCAGTTGAAATTCCCATACATGTTTCATTAACATTGTGTGAAATGTCAGAGACAAAATAAAATAAAAATAACTTTAATAATGACAGCTGACCATTGTTATAAGTGACACTATAAAAAAATAATTAGTGGCCACAGTTATTATCAATAAATGACCCTGTGACGGGTCCCTGAATAAAACATCGTATAATAATAGCTGTGAACCTAGCGAACAAATGTTTCGTTTTAATTTGAAATTACGTAATGCAAGTTAAATGAAGATCATCAAGCCCGTTTTAGACAGAAACAATTTTCATATGAAAAGAAAATTGTCTGATTTTAATTAGGGAGCCTGCCAAAGATCCTGGCCTGGGAGACCTATAGCTCAGTTTATACTTTCATATGAAAATAAAACCCTGGAGTGGCTTTATGAAGCACCAATATTTTTAATCAACTTAAAAACTTAAAAAAAGAGATTATCGATTCGTCATGTATGTTTTTATCTGTGCTTGATTGCGTCGGATTTATTTAAAAAAAAACATTATTTGCTTAATTATTTTTATTTTATATTTTAGTGGGCAAACATATTTTCCATAATTTAACCAAGTTTTTTCGCATATTTATCTGTTTCTTGCGGAAAAAAAATTACGTGATATTTGCTGAGACTCCCCCCTCTTTCCCTCGTGAGATTGGTTGAGATTTGAATCGATCCCCGCCTAGCGTCTCACATAATTAATGGATGTCCACTAGTCTGGAAAAAGACAGGGATCTTTTTCCTCATAAGCAGTGGACTCTGAGCTAATTTTCAGTGGACTATTTAAAATTACGTTAGTTTGAAACGTGCTTTACTTCTGTGCTATACATTTCGATTTTGAAAAACAATGTGTCATAAATCAACATTTTTTAATAAACTTTTATGGCGAACTATGGTCAATTGTACATTTATGTTATGTAACTCTGATTCTGCCTAATATAATTATTAAGCTATTAATCACATTTTTAATGTGATGTTTACAATAAAATAATAATTGCAAGTAATAAACACGTACCTACAATTATCCGTTAATTATATTTACAGCCGAGTTTGAGCGCAGAACGAACAGATCCGTAGTACCCTGAAAGCATATTCACTTGATATTAATTTTTAAGTTATCGTGAGTTCTCTCTAATCTTTATAAATAATTAGTGTATATTCAAACGAAAATAAGTTATTTTAAACTCTTAACTTAAAGACGGTCAGTCAAAGGCTGGTTTTGAAACATTACACAATACAAAATACGTATTATGCAACATTAGTAATCAAAGGTCATGAATCCTACTCATAGAATCATCATTTAATAGTAGATTTTGTACCTAGTGACGTAATACCTTTACGCACGATATATTATGGTATTTTTTGCACGTATCTCCTATAAAATAACTGTTTTTCACATCATTTTTAAAATTTTTGACAGTTCACGTATAAACATCATTTTTAATAGTAGGTTATAAAAAAAACAATGGACAGACTAATAGTTGTTTACTATGGAATTGGTATAGCGCAACCAGTTTTGTTTCACTTTACCGCACTAGTGCGTAACGAGTTACTTTACGTGCATGTATACGCATAAAGCAGCTATTTTATAGAGAGTAGTGCAAAAAAATGAAAACATGTCAGTGAGAAAACACGCAACTTTTTCTTAGGATTTCGTAGAAGCGGAAAGAATTTTAAGAAACCGTTGTTTTATGAGGAAAAAATGCAAACAATATTAATGAAATTAGTTGAAAATATGAAACTGCATTAGGCCGAGATAAAAGTTTAGAGTTTAAAGAGTTTCAAAAAAAGGTACCACGTAGTAATTGCTATTTATAGACCATTTGCAAAGGATCAGTATTATATCACCAGATGTCAGATCCCAAACAGCGATTTAAAATAACTAATACGTTCCTTATAAATAATAATCTACATATATAATAATATTATAATAATAAAGCACACTTCACTCAGCACTAATTATGATTAACGTATCGTAAATTGAATACAAGCTATTATTAAAAAGATTTAAAAAAGTTTTTTCATCAATTCACATAAATAAAATCGTAGCTTTGCCTCTTCAGTTAAAAAAAAAGACTTATGCACTAGTGTTGTGTAACTCAGATCTGAACCGGTTCAAAGAGCCGACTCCGACAGAAGATTCGTGAGAGCCGACTCACTTTTTTTGAGCCGACGGATTACCGGATCCGCATAGCTCAGTGAAACACTTAACACACAGAAGCGCATTTTACACTTACGTATCAGTTCTCGCTTTGATGCATCTGTCAGCTCAAATGACTCATGCATCACATGTTTGGCTATGCATTCTTGATTCTATACAGGTCGTGATATGATTGACTGAACTAGGTAACTCAGTGGCAGACTGCAGTAACATATTCAGAACTCGGCTCTTTTTGAACCGGTTCAGTGAGCCGACTCACATACGGGATCCAGATGCAAAGATGCAGATCACTAAAAAGACCCGTTTTTCCCATCTCTATTATGCACAGTTTAGAAGATACGTAGACCGAATTAAATCAATTTTCAGAATTTTTGTCTACCAATTTATTGGTCCGGATTTATTTCTCTCTTGCTGTTATGTAATGTTTTTAACTTCCCGCTATTTTCAAAAATTGGAAAGTTATTGTTTTCACCTCGATTTTCGAAAATCGAGTTTTCATCAGATCTCGACGTTTTCAGGTCCTAGGAAGCTATTCTGATTATTTTTGAAAAACTGAGTCGCATCTTGATCGGTTGATTCGTTCGAGAGATATCGCAATTCAAAAGTTCCAAAAAAGAATTTTTTGAAATAACTTCTGGATTGACTTTTTTATTTTCTTTTTTGTCCTTGGTAATTAATATAAAAATGATTTGTCGGGAAAAAGGAATTATTACAAACTTTTTAATGAACAATTGTTTAACTAAAAATTATATTAACATGTGTATGTTAACTCTTACATCTGCTTGACCAAAACATTTAATAGTTATAAAGCTTGAAAAAGTCCCAAGAAAGGGACGAAAAGTCCTTTTTCCCGACAAATCATATTTACATAACTTCTGGATTTTTCATAGGATCGAGTTTGTGCTCAAAAAACTACATCGAACGCCACATACCCAATTGAAATCGAACCATCCGTTTAAAAAATGTCATTGTTGAAAAAAATTTAGATATTGTTTTTTCAAAATTATTTCAAGAGTTTTGAGCTCGCAGAGCTCGAAAATATAAAGAAGTTATACTTTCGAGCTTGAAAAAAGATTTAAATCTAAATTTTTGAGCTCGAAACACTCAATTACTTGCGAATATGTATATTTTCGAGCGTTTTGAGTGTGAAGTTCCCGGGGATGACCTGCAAGGTCAACCGTTTTTCAGATTTTTTTTTCAGCAACGGAGGAAAATTGAATGCTGTTTAAAAATCGATTTACTGATAACATTGAGAAAAAATATTTATTTAATAATTCAATTTTTTAAAAGTGTTTTATTTATTTTAAGGAAGTAGGTACTTATAATAAGTTTAAAAGGCATGATTAAAAAAGTAATGCAACTTGCATTTTTAACTGAAGATTTAAATAAATATTATTTAGAATTCTAGCAGATGCAAGGTTCCATTTTTATTTTATTTATAGAAAATAATCGGAAAAACGATTGTTTGCATTATTTGTTGAAAATAATTAATGGTACCGTTTACGAGTTATGACCTTACAACTACCTTGATATTATCTTACCAATTAATCAAAATAAAATTATAATTTGATTAATAAATATCTTGGATTTCGCTGTTGAAAAAAAAATTAAATATAACAATTACATTTAAAAAAATTGCGAAAATAAACCTTTCTCAAAATATGACAGAGATCACCGCTCATACCAATCAAGCATAAACCTGCACGAACAGCACGAACCAGAAAAGTCTGTTCGTAAAGGTACCAATGTTATTTAACAGAATAGCGCACACTAGCCCAACACATACAAGCAGCAGCCAGTAACGCCCGTCAGTCGGTCGCCTACAATTTCTGCCTAGTTGAAAACTGCACATCACGAAACCTGCACTAAAATGTATAGGTTTGTGCTAGTTTATGCTGGTCTAGTGTGCGCCATCGAGTAGGTTGCAGGTTTGTGTTGTGCTGGTCGTGCAAGTTTATGCTTGACAATGTAAACTATAACTTTTTCGTCCTTATATCCTTCCTTTTAATTGCAAACAAGAATTAAAGAAATATAATATATATATTTTATAAAATATGATGACGTAGAAGACTAGTCACACTTCTTTATCTATAGAAAGAGTATATAGATTATGTTCCTTGTGGTTCGCACAGATCAGTAAGCGGGACACACAGATCGAGCCAGAATTTTTTTCGGATGTTTTTTCTATAAAAGGCCTTCGAAAAATTTCAGAAAGAATTATTTCATTTATAGATTCAAGCAAAAAAATGTAGGACGACCCCATTATATAGCCTAAGTTGCTTGGAAAGAAATAGATTTTTAGCATGAAAGAATTTTTCTTAATAGCTCTTGAGATTATCCATCGTAAACAACTAAACAAACTTTTCCTCTTTGTAAAACACGATCAGATAAATAACAGCTATTGGTGACGTTTAAATATTAAAGAAGGTATTTGACCGGCTTTTTATTTATATGTCATACTCAGGGTATGGTTTTTAATATAAAAACTCTTTTTTTCAATTATTTACAATTTAATATTGTTTCCATTACACTAGTGGCCTTTCAGAAAACTGGTTATAAATAAATGGAAAAAATGTAACTCGATTAAAATTTTCCATTGACTATTTAATCAAGTATGGTTTACTTGTTCCGTTTATCATAAAATGTTATGTACTGCTGACCATGAGTTGAGCTTCCTTTAGCATTACCAGAACCAATTCATAAAACTAAAAAGGACATATAGTATAACCTTAATTATCCGTGCTGAGAAAAGAAAATGAGAATTGGTTACAAATCCTATAAATTAATTGGAAACAATTGGAAACAAGTATGTCACAAAAGCCCCACACACTGGGCTACTTTGACATCAAATTGACTTACCCACTTTTTTAGGGTTCCGATACATCCGATAAAAAAATGGAACCTTTTCTCTGAATCTACTGAACGAAAAAAGTTGAAATTTGGTACATCTATATATGTTGTGTTTAATAAAAAATACACGCGTACTAATTTAAATAGTTTATTTAATATTAAGGTTTTTATTAGACAGCTGACAAACTTGAACTGCCTTATTTTAGATTTTAACAAAACTTTTATATCTGACGTAACTTACATAATTAATAATTCATGGTTCTACAATTTATAATTAAAGGCTGATTGCCATATACTACAATATAGAATTAGATGACCCAGTTACGGACATATAGCGTAAATAAGCGAATTCCGATTTTGGGGGGCAAACTAGAAAATTAAAAAAAATATCATGTAACGTATCAAATGAAAGGGCTCGTTATGAAAAATATAAATTGATTTTTAATTTTTTTTTAAAGATAATTAAAGAAAATATACGAAAATCGATCCCCATGTTTCTGAAACTATTAGCCTAAAATTTCGAAAAAAATAGAAAATATAAGGCATCACCTATAGCTTACAGTAAAACCTAAACGAAAATCCAAGTCTTAATTGTACAGAACCCTTTCCTCGCGAGTTCGACAGGCACTTGACCGGCCTCCGGGGATTGATTGCTGAAAAACCAGTTGGTAGGATGCATAAAAATTAGATTTTGAAACAAAAAAAGTTCTGGTTTAAAAATCTTCCAAATTATGTCTGAGAAGCCTCGGTTTACAGTACCTAAACGGGAAGACGAAGACATGTTGCCAGAATTTAGGGACTTTACTTGTCGAAGTTTATAAATATTTTTCTTTTATAATTATCAAGGATAACCAAACGGATCAATTACGAAGTTAACCTTTTATCCCACCTGCAGTGATGGTAGAAGTAGTATTGTTTTATAAACAGAATGGCGAGAGCCGAAAGAAATATATATTGTAGATTATAAACTTTCAATCTACAATATCTCTCTCTCGTCACTATATAAAACAGTTGAGGTCTGCGAATAATCTAAACGAGTGTATTTCCCCAACAGGTTCGTTGCATTTGCGTCCAATTATCCGCAATATTTTAAAAAAAAACTTTTTTTGAAATTACATTTTAAAAATAACCTTCTGAGAACTTGAAATTGTAAATACCTGCAACCGCGGACGCAGATGCATAATTTAATCAGATATTTGCATTTGTTTTATTCTTGTATGTGGTAAATAAATTAATGCAAGTTGAAGTTGCGTGCTATGAGAATAATTAAACACCCGGTGTAAAAAAAAACAGTTGATCCTCGTTTTTTAAAATGTTTCAGTTTCCCAAACGATAACAGGTACATTTAGTCTCATTTTCTTATTATAGCTAACCAAGGAGGGTTGAATACAACAGCTTTGAAAAAAATATGCGCTGAAGTAAGAATTCAAAGTTTATTTAAAGAATTTGACTTTTATTTGCTAATAAATCTAAGTATAGTGAGAAAAGTTTTTAAAAATCGGTTCAGCTCTTTGGCCTGTACACGTGAGTCGTGACACAAAAAAAACACGACAGACTTTCATAATTTATAGGGTAGGAGGGAATTTTATCTCGAATTCTATACTCAAAAATGTTTGCTGATTTTTTACTTCAGATGTTTATCTTCCAAGGTCGTCTTTTAGATGTCACCGCTACAATTAAAAGTTACATTATTATGAACGAAGCCGTGTGTAATTAATTAAGATTTAGTAAAGGAAAAATTTGACATCGATTTTTTCTTTATTACTTTCAATGATATAATCATTTGTTAAAAAACTTAAAATTTTTCCATGCGTTATTTAAAATCTCATAACGGGTATTATAAATAGTAAGCTACAAAGGTTGCAACTTGCAAAAAATAAAAATGAAAACATTTATATTTACAGTAACGTCATAGGGTCAAGGTCCTAGCTTTTGGAACGTACCTGTGATGGATCATTCTTTTATGTACGATATAGGTATTTAACGTTTAACATAATATATTATTACATTAGTAGGTTAGGTATTTAGTGCGTAATTAATTATATTAAAACGATGTGTGACATTGCGGTAAAATAAGCGTCAGCGAGGTTTAATAGTCACGTACGGGACATATGTAGTCAACTACCTAACTAGTTTATTTGTGACAAAAGAACAGCTGATTTTTTTATTTTCAAAATATTTCCGAAACTAATAAATAAAAAAAAATTTGACGAAACTTTGGAAACGTAAATAGAATAATAACCAGTTATGAAAAATATACTATCATTAGAGGAAGAATAGCATTATAGTTTATATCTCTTCTGCGCTTTCGCCGATTTTTCTCAAAAACAATAGGGCTCTTCATATTTGCATATTAAACATTCTCCCAAAATTTAGTTGCAATCTGTACATCCGTTTGACCTGTATGGTATTCACAGACAAACAGATGGACAGACGTTTTCCTAAAAAATATGTTTTTTGGATTCAGGAGATCCCAAAACAAAAAAAATTGTGAAATTTTGAAATGTGAATTTTGACCTAAGTTAGTAGGTAATACCTATCATTCCCCACTTGTGGAGATGGACTGGTAAAATATCAGACCAGGTTACCGCCTGGTAACATGAGTTCTCATAATCAATACGGGATCGTGAATTAATTTCAACAAAAAAATTCAATCCGAATTGAATTCGGAACAGCAGCGCCGATTCCACCTGATCTAAGTCTAGTTAGCAGTAATGATTCATATTTCATTGTTGTAATAAATATAGAAAACCCGGGTCGCAGTGCCAAAACCCTGCCGACAATATAGTATATTTGCTAACACATGCAGTGTGGCTTTATTATGCGAACTTAAGTTGGTTTTTGGGCAAAATAAAAAGTTTGACTCCTTAATACACCCCTTAAAATAACGTTTTTTTTTCTTAATTGAAATACTATTATCAGTCGAACCTCTATACCAAATTACATACACCTTTCAGTAAATAATTCACTATTTGTAAACTAACATTTTCATAAAATTTGTAAATCCGGTCCTGTCGGACCCTTTTTTTTTAATTTTAGGAGCACTTTTTTAATTACTATTAGAGGGTTAAATTTCAATTTTGAAACGATTCGGAGAATTTTTTCGATATTTTGGGGCCGAAAAACAATTTCAACCCCTAAAAACTACCCTTAAAATGGCTTGATGAGGCCCATTTTAAATAGGCTTCTTGCGGTGACGGATTTCAACCCGTGGGCCAAATTTAGTTGAAATCAATTAACTCTTTCGAAAGTTATTGCCCGCACACACACACACATATATATATATATATATATATATATATATATATATATATATATATATATATATATACATATATATATAAACATTTTTAAAAATGGTGCCAAAGTGTTTAGGAGGTTATGAAACGTCGAGAAATTTTGGTCCGACACCTAGGTCCCGCCATCCGACCGACGTCAATAGTGTATGTTGCCATATGGCAAATACACTAAAAATATAAAAACATTTATAACAGTTTTTCTGGGAAATAATTTTTAACTAAATAACTATTTGATTAGTGTGAGAATAACGAAACGTGCTATTTAGCAGCTGGCAGTCATGAACACAAATATCGATATCTATCGTATAAAGTCCCATTTTCTTGTCTATCTAGATGGATGGACAGACGGACAAAACGTAATCTAATCATAAGGGTTCCGTACTAAAACTATAATAATCGGAAGGGCTTCAAAATTGTGTTGCAAACAGTCAATGCCAGTGGAATTGAAACATAAATTAAAAAATTATTAATAATATTGACTCTACCAACAGTAATAGATATGTTAACAAAATAAAATTACTTGCAATACTGTTCAATATTTTTATTTATATAAAGACGTTTCAACCAACAGTTTTGGTTCTTTTCAATTTTTAGAAAAATTGAAAAGGACCAAAACTGTTAGTTGAAACGTCTTTATATAAATAAAAATATTGAACAGTATTGTAAGTAATTTTATTTTGTTAACATAAATTTAAAAAAACTTAAAAAATTGAACTTCAAAATAAAATCACTAAAAAGTGGAAAATAATAAAGTTTTGAGGTACCAATTTTATTGCATTAACTTTTTATGTACCTATAATCCATTTGCAATAAAATTGGTGCCGATCTCAAAACTTTATTATTTTCCGTTTTTAGTGACTTTTTTGAAGGTTCAATTTTTTTTAAAGTTTAATAATTTTTTCACTTTTTAAGGGCTTAGCAATATGTAGGTCGCACGTTATTAACCCACATTTTTCTTAAATTCAATGAATAAACAAAAAACAAACTAGTGAACCGATTTGGTAAAATTTATGTGGGATCGCGCTATTAAACAGGAAAAGAATCATCAAAAAACTTGTTTTTTTAAATCAGTTAGAACTACTAAACCGATGTAAATAAAAATTATATGGAACAATTTCGTAAACATTCTGAAGTCAACGGCGTCGAAATTTTTTTTAATCTATTAGCCCTTCGAGAAGTTACGACTGAACAAATATAAAAAAATATATATTCACATATTATGTCGAATTGATAAACCGTTGTACATAAGTCGTCTAAAAAACGTGAGACTGTTGTAATCTCAAATTATTTTCTCAGGATCTACACACGCTATCGACAATTTAAAGATTACGTCAGTTATAGTAATATTAAAACAGCAAATTTACAATAAAAATCTTTATTATTTTCTGAAAATAGTGTGTTTCTAAATACTTTTATGACGTCCGTTTACGTATAAAAGAAAAATAACACAGGTTTTGAATATCAGGTCTTCTCATTTGAGTCACACCGTATATTATACAATAATACTGACACACGTGTAAAAAACGTTCTTAATTAAGGTCACTAACCGCCCTGTATTTATAGTTGATGTCCTGCAAATTTTATATCAAGCAATGCATAAAATAAGTTTGTGCCGCCTAGTAAATAAGACGAGAGTTTGGACCGCCCAGTGAGTCTGATCGCGCCATCCCGTAGCAAAGAAGCACAACCGTTTTTTGAACGATGCTTTATAATTTATAAAATAAAAATTAGATATAGGGGTGACCTCATTCCGTTTGATAGTAGTGGGGTGCACGACGTCATCCAGTGGACTTTCAATTGATAAACTGCTATTGCGTGGTTAATAAAAATATGAACGGTCTTCCAGCTGACGTCATTTATGGATAGAGGTCACCTGTGTTCTTCTAATAACCTTAAGGTTTTAATAAGTCAATTTTTAAATTATTTTAGCTTCTTCGTCGTTTTTTATAATAGTAAGTATACCTCTAGAGCTGTAGTGCCACCCAGTGAAAATCGCTTAAAATGTGTTCTGATATCAAGCATAGGTACTACAGCTGTAATCATACTACCTCAGATGTTGAGCGTCTATAATCTACAATCTCTGTCTCTCTCTATAATCATACTAATAAATAAAGATCCTTTGCAATTTCATTTTCCTGTGCTGTTTTAAAAATTATAATGATACCTAGGTGAGAAAAAGCGTTCTTAAAATTTTAGTGTGTCGGTCTATTGGTAGTTATTCCAGCTTAAATTCTGGCTATTATTTATTTGACAATAATCGCGTTAATATAAAACTTTTGTATCAAACCGCAATCGAAGTCGCGGAAAAATTATCTCTTAAATCTAATGACTGAAGCTAAAATAATATAGTACTTCAGTTAGTTACTGTTAGATGTCAGGTATTATTTAACGCTAGTGATATCGCAGCGGGTAAAGGCTTGAGGTGCGAACTTAGCATATTGTCGCTAAAGCTTTTGTAAGCACTGGCTCTGCGGTCTGCACCTATCTATGACGTAATGTTGTAGTCACTACTGCAACTGAACTCAAATAAGATGTAATGGACTGTAAATTACCTTTTGCCAACGTCCTTGCCATGTGCAATTGTTAGTTCGGTCAGTACTATAGTAGTGAGTCACGAAACTCAAGGCAACATTTAATATACTTGATAACTCTTTTTTTTTTGCTTGAAATAAAATAATTCTCCATTCGTGTTTAGTATAATAAATAATATAAATAATATAATATACCTACATAAGCACCACTCTTAACTGGTATTATCCGGATTGTACCTATATTATATTGATACTATACATGGTGTATGTAAAAAACGACCGACAACGCTTTAAAGTAGACAGAGTTGCAAAAATAATAATCCAAAAATATTTATTTTAATGAAGCTATTTGAATTATTAATTTCTGATAATAATTCACCAACAAAAATAAGGGATTAATAACAAAATAAAAAATAGTTGTAGTTGAATATATGGGATTAATCATTAAAAAAATGACCGGGAATGCAAATTTCGGGATTATTATTTTTCGAAAATATTCCGAAGCGAATTTCAGGATTATTAAAATTGAAAAAAAATATAATTCTGAAGTAATATTCTAAATAGATAAATTGATTTCAACGGCTACTATTGTCCCGTGAGTCTACGGTAGAACGTTGTTGGTCGTTGTTCCAGACACCCTGTAAAATATGTATATTATGTACATAAAATTAATAGCTGTGTCGTCCACGGATTAAGTATTTGTGTCTTAAATACAAATTCCCCGTTATGATTTCGTAACCAGTCATAATATTACACTTATTATGGAAAAAAACACTGGCCGCAGTATCAAACCCTGTCGACAAGAATGTACCATTAAGTAAAAAAAATGTTTTTGACAAAAATAAAATATTTCCTAATACGGCCCATAAAATGATTATATTTATCTTACTTTCAATATTTGACATGCATTTTATTAATCCAACATCTGCTGCAACGTTAGTTAATCACTAAAGTTCAGCCCTGTATGGCTGATTGCCTTAAAATTTTAAAGACTGGTTTTTAAGGGTTTTTCAATTTTACAAAAATGCTGAGATTTTTATTAATGTTGCCGGAAACTTACTTAATTTTACTTTCAACCCTTAAGTTGATTCTATTTCGGCTACTTTTTATAGGTTTCGAGGGATGATGGAGTGTACCTACTAAATTTAGTTGAAATCAATTTTATAATAAATATTTGTCACGTTTTCTTAAAAAAAGGACAACAAGATAATTATATTTTTACAGACTGGCATTGTTCATTTTAAATATTGTAATGAAGGTCATTGAAACAAAGAAATTTTTAAATATTCTAATGAAATAAAACATTGGCGTACGTTATTATTAAATATGCATAACGCAACAAATATGGTTACCTATACTGGTACGTTTGGTCTTTTGAATTTAAATTCCATTGGTACATCATTGAAAACTTAATGACCGTTAAACAAAAAAAATTTAAATTAAAATTAACTAGGTACACGATTTTATTATTCTTTCTTTTCATTTGGAAGTTATAACTTCTTTATTTTAAGAAAACTGTACATACACGAGCGCCAGCGTTGCCAGATTTGTTTTTTGCCAAGTCGGGATTTTGGAACTTTTTGAGTGAAAAAAGCGGGACTCTTTCGTTGAAAGCAGGACAGGAAAAAACGTATATAGTCAGAAGTTTTTAGATATTTATCTTTTTATTTGAGTTCAAATTACGTTTACGTGACAATAGATAGCAAAAATAGCCATAGAAAATGTATTTTAATAAAAATATGATATTATTTTAAATCAGATTTACCCTATCGTTAAATAGTTGAGTCTTATTCGTCTTCTGAATAAAAAAAAAATTTAAAAAAACAGAAATCAAAATCAAAAAAGTTTTATTCATTAGAAAAATATGGCGTTTCAAACAACAGTCTGAGGAGTGAGTGTTACAAATTGCAACTTACAATAAGAGAATAATTATTTACGGACGGTCGAGTTATCCCCAAAAAGTGGGACTGAGCCTGTCCCGCGCGGGACACTTAATTTTGATTTAAAAATCGGGACGTCCCGCCAAAATCGGGACGTCTGGCAACGTTGACGAGCGCCCATATTTCGTCATACGAACGTATCAGAGAGACTTTGGTGTCAGCCAAGTCACAATTTTGCCAAAATAAACGCAACTTCAAAATTAAAAATTTATCAGATTCTTACTTAAAATTACAATGGGCTCGCGGTAAACGGGCTCCGGTTTAGTTAGGCGTTTCTTATAATCGGGCATCCCCGAATTTTTCTTGTTTTTGTTTTGAAGGTAGTCAACAGCTAATGTTAAAAAATATTTATGGCTTGGTTTATTATTCGCACTGTAATTGTGTACCTACATGTTGTTTCGATGAGTTTCCTCGAAAAAATTCAACCCAACTTTAACAGGTTTTACAGACAAAAAGGATGCACAATCGATTGATTACGACTGCGTCCGCAGGTCAGTAGCTCTTCTAGCTTAAAAGTTATGAACGTCCAAATGTTCTCAAAAACATTCAAACGTAAAACGCACATACCTTCTAAAGTAAAAGAGATAGAGCTGCGCGTGCGCTTGTTGGATTCTTAAATGCTCGGTTTCTTTAAATCTAGATTTAAAGCTGAAAGTCACATCAAAAACCGGACATAAGTATCCTTATGATTTTATTTTTGATAAATTATTACGTTCTCTTTTACGAGCGCTATTTTATTATCGCCGAGTTCGTACGCCAATCACAGGCCGACCAAAAAAATGTTCATGAAAAAAGAACCTGTCAAGACGTGTTTGACATTTTTATAAGATAACAGACACTTTAATGTCTGTAATTTTACAAATTACTATTCATTTTGAAATATAAGAAAAATCACGAATAATTATATGCAAGGATTTATTGAACAGATTCCTTGAACGTAATAAATTTAATTAGTTGTCCTTCAATTGTTTTCCGGTACAATAAATAATTTAATTAAAACACAGTTGTAAACGAAATCAATTTTCCATGTTCGTATACTGCCGTTCAAAGCCAAAAGGTGTATCCCATATTTCAAATTTACTATCTGTACTTCTTAATATTACTTCTGTTGTGACTTTCAGACCTAAATCTACATTTAAGAATGTCATTCCTACTATATATTCTACGAATTAACACTTTTTTAAATCACTTTCACTGGTTTTCACGACACTAATGCGGTGGTGTTGACGCGAAGCGTTCTATCATTGAGCAATCTGTTCTGGCGACATTTTTTTCAGTTTTTTATAGCATAGACAGTTTATATAATAGATCAATTTTTTAATTTTTTCAAAACAATTCAACTGTTTTGAAAAAAGCTGAAAACTGATCTATAGGCAGACTATGTAATGAAAAACTGAAAATTAAATTTAAAAAAATTTAAACCTGTTTCAACAAAGGTCACTAAAAAGCGTAAAATAATAAAGTTTTAAGGTTGACGCCAATTTAAAGAAAGTACCTACATAAAATATTATAGTTTTAAATTGGCGTAGACCTCGCAAAACTTTATTGTTTTACGCTTTTTAGTAGCCTTTCTGAAGGCGGTCATTTTTTTTCAATTTTTCATTTTTACTGTTAAGGGATTGTGCACGTTATTAACCGTCTTCTTTCTTAATATTTTACTACTTAATAACAAGGAAAAACTGCTGATCCGATTTTAGAAAAACTTATAAAAGATCACCCTCATGGTACCTATATCCTACTAAAATATAAAAAAAAAAATCAAAATCACAAATCCTGGAGACATGAGGTAAATATATTCTATTAAAAAAAAACTTTTTTTTAATTTAGTTAAAAACTACTCAACCGATTTAAAAAAAATATATGGGACAATTGCGTAAACATTCTGAATTCTGAATTCGACTTTTTTTAAACTGGTTAACACCTCGAATACACATTAAAACAAATATATAATGTTGAATTTATAACCTCTTTTTTGAAGTCGATTAAAAAGTCGTCCGATTGCGCAATGATAGAACGCACAGCGTCAGTACCTCAGCGTAAAAATCAGGTCAACACACTATTTTTTTTACATCTGTCAAAGCGAATTGCGTCATAAAATTAACTATTATCATAGTGAATTTTATTTTACCGCGCAAAAATTACATAAGTGATTTGCCTTTTAGTCTTAGATATTCGAATAATCGATTTTAGCAATCTTAATAATAATAAATTATTTAATAAATACTGTAATATAGGTAAATATATACTATCGAGCAATGATCTCGAGTTTACAATAAACACAGCGTTATCGAATAAATTTACTCAACTTTCTTAAATTTGTTTACATAATATGGGATTACCTAATTATTTAATTACAGTTCTACTTGGATTGTCCGCTACACAACAATAACAGCATAACTTCCCTGATTACATTTTTATCAAATCTGCAATCTTTGACTTCATGTGGATTCCCATTTTTATAAACGGTTTTATTTTTCACGTTCCGTATATTTATTTATTTGAAATTTTGCACACACGTGTACTTCCAATGACAATACAATATTATAGTAATAAGCTAGCCGGCCCGGCTTCGTCCGGATGCAAATGGCACTTTCAATAAAGTAAAATTTAAAAATAAAATGGATAAAAAACGTTTTAAGGTAGTTGTCGTGGTACAATATTGTCAAAAAATTACAGATTATACGCGCCACAAAAGTATACTAGCTTGTAGCTATAAGTGATCCATAATTTGTACGCAAGACTGTAGGTACCCGTGGAAACGTAACCCATACAGTATTCATATGCATGTATACTTTTCTATAATTTGTTGAACTTTAAACCGTTATTTATAAATAAATAGACGGTCAAAAAAAATTGCTTATTTTTTTTTAAACTCATAACAAATGCATTGAAAGACTGTCAGTTTTTGGAAAGTTTCTGACAGTTAGTTCTTTTTTTATAAATAAGAAACTGGTTCAGAACTACAGAGATCGTATACAATCAATGTTAATTATCCAATTTTAATTGAATTTATCTCGGACTATATACGGTCGATCGACTTCAAATTTTCAGAGTAATTGTATTATCATGTCCTTAATAAGTATACAAAAGTTAAGAATTTTCTGACAGTTTTATTGTAAATCGACGATGTACTAAAGCTAGAAAATAATTATGGGTCATCAAGCACAGATTTTGATCAGACTAAAATAAAATCGTATAGGGCGTATTAAGTAGAAAACTTTTTGTTTGAGTTTGGAAATCATATTTAGCTTATGTCTTCTTCGACCATAATATTACGCGCCCCACGATTTTTTAATCGATAGTCATTATTTTTAAATATGCAGTTTGGATTAGGAATCAGTAAGGCCAAAAATGTATATAAGAAACATTGAACTCCAAATCAAACAGATTCATAATAAAATAAACTTGTCTTCATTCTCTTCAAAACATAAAGCATCTTTATTCAAAAAACCTCATCCAGATGAGAAAGTCATAAATAGACAAATGAAAAAAATTTGGAGCAAAAATTTCAATATTCAATATTCAATATATATTGAAATTTTTGCTCCAAATTTTTTTCATTTGTCTATTTATGACTTTCTCATCTGGATGAGGTTTTTTGAATAAAGATGCTTTATGTTTTGAAGAGAATGAAGACAAGTTTATTTTATTATGAATCTGTTTGATTTGGAGTTCAATGTTTCTTATATACATTTTTGGCCTTACTGATTCCTAATCCAAACTGCATATATATTATTTTGGCCGTATCAACTTAAAAAAAAAAGGATTTACATTATTTTTAAAGTTTATTAATATGGATATCAATAGATCAATTTTAGTTATAAATTAAACTTCTCGGAACGTTCTGGATTTAAGCCACACTACGAGGCTAAAAATTGCTGTCAGTTGATTACTCTAAATTTTGTAAATATTTTGAAGATTTAAAAAACTTTTCCGAAAAAAGAAGAGTCACTTTAGGTTTGTGATGGAACAATTTTGTGAAATAAGTACCAATAAGGTCGTAGACCGTAGTGTGACATTGCGAAATCGTGTGTTTTTGGCTTAATTAATGCCACCTTTTTTCTTGTAAATCGTACATAAATTACAAAAGTAGTCCATTAGAGACATAGATTTGCCCTTTATCTTCCTTATAGAGAAAGAATTTTTGCAAAATGTTGACGAATAAGTCTACAATTAGCTATTAGTCGAAACCCTATTTTTGGCTTAAATTCAAAGCGTTCCGACAGCTTTAAACTCTTAAAAAGGCCACTAAAAAGACTAAAATAATTACATTTTGACGTCGGTGCCAATTTAATTAATAAGCTCTAAATATTCTTTTATTAAATTGGCGCCGATCTCAAAACTTAATAACTTTAGTCTTTGTAGTGGCTCTCTTGAAGAAGCTTCTATTTTTAATAAAAAAAACTAAATAAAAGATTTTCCCAGCTCTGGTTTATGTCAATAAAAATTAGATACGTATTATTAAGTTAATTAAAAAAAATATATTTCTATTACAGACATTTCAACATGTCAAACAATTATGAGAGACGGTCTTTCCGACGACAAAAATGGAAAGAAACACACCAAGGAAACACATTATCTCAACTATGGAGAAGAAGATGAAATGGTAAGTTATTTGATCATTTAAAGATATCATTCGACTTCATTTTAACCGACAAAAGAAGAAATGATCAATTCGTACGTATGTTGATTGCAATTTTCTCAAAAACTTATAATAAAAAATTCCTTCTCTTACTCTTAACTCTTTCTCGACTAACACGGGTAACATTGACAAAAGCGGAGTGAACAGT
The DNA here is from genome assembly GCA_034508555.1 of Venustoraphidia nigricollis. Classification (NCBI taxonomy): domain Eukaryota; kingdom Metazoa; phylum Arthropoda; class Insecta; order Raphidioptera; family Raphidiidae; genus Venustoraphidia; species Venustoraphidia nigricollis. The sequence continues at coordinate 521,345 of JAVRKA010000006.1, forward strand.
AAGTGAAAACGCAAATCAAGTTGAGAATATAATATGCTTGTATGTATGACTACGAAACTAGTGAACCGATTTCGATGAAACTTTTATCATATTGGTAAGGATTGTAAGAGGAACAACATGGACTAATCGCATTGCCCAGATTTATAAATTGGAAATCGGTTGACCCGTGGGCCAACCCTAAAACTTCCCGCTATGTGGTAAATACGTTACAAAAAATTGATACTAATGTGCAAGATTATGCAACAACGGTTGTTCCTGATGCAGGAAACTTGTCGTTGTTTTCGAGTTCTTTGAGATGTACGCGGTCTTTTATGTAGACACAAGAATGAAAGTAAGAATTATGCATGCCAATCATTTTCGACTTGTTTTTGCAGTAAGATAAATATATTCGTTAATTTATTTAGAATAATCTGTTTTTGCAATCAGCATTCCAATTATGTGTACGATATTAATGATGTACGTTATACATATTAGTAATTCATGATGATCAACCTTGAGTATTAATTAGCGTAAAAGTGAGTAAGTAAACGAAAAAAGGTGATATATCATCAAAAGTATAAATAAACATTATTCATATTCAAAATAAGTTTATTGACTTGCATATTATGAGAAAAAAAAATAAAAAAAAATAACCTAAACATGGAATATGTTGCATTGATTTCATATCAAAGGTCTCATATCAGAGGAGCGTATGGCACCATCAAAAAATTTTACTGAAAATGGAAAAAATAGATTTTTGTTGTTTTACTGGACTGCATTTCGTTTGAAAAATCTACTGAATTAATTTCGATTGATAATTTAGGTTTAGGCAAACCTAAAGAATGAAATACTGAAGGTTGGCGAAAAAAATTGGAGCGCCATTTTTTTTTTTATTCAGACTATGAGAATTATCATTTAAATCGCTTTGTGTGTTTATATGTCCGGTAAAACCACTAAACGGATTTGAATGCGATTTTTACCATTCGATAGCTTATTTTTTAGAAAAAATTTACGTCTATAATAACAGGCTGACTCGGCTTCATCCAGATGAAAATCGGATTGTATTCACCATAGTGAACAGATCTGAATTTGATTTTTACTATTCGGTGGCTTATTTATTGAAAAAATGTTAGTCTATTCTTTAGATCTTCCTGAACTTAAATCATCAATCGGAATGAATTCATCGGATTTATCAAACGTGTTGCAGCTTAGCGCCCGGTCTAAAATACCTTTTGTTAATGATTCATATAGACTCCCGTCTAATATGAAACCGTCGATTTGAACAGAAATTATTTCATGACATTTATTTCCTCTTTGAAATAACAAAGATTGATTGACCGTGACAATCGATTGTAAACATGTTACATAAAAGTAGAAGGAAAAGTATTTAAATTATTTTTGCTGCATGAATTCTCAATGATAAGCATAAATATAAATTATAGTTTCAGTAATAAAACGAAAATAAAATTATAACAATTTTTATGCGAATATATAACGTGGTTTTTTCCGACTGCCATGGAGGGTTATGTTCTTTGCACGTATGTAATACTCTTTATTACCTCGCATCATCCAAACGGCTGAGTGGATTTCTAAAATTTACACTACACTCTTCGCTAATGTAAAATTACTTCGGCAAGGTGATCACGAAGAAATTCTCCTAACTTTTCGACACAGTTTGTTAGTCTATGGATAGGTTTATAATCGTTACAAGGGACTTTTAATATTTAATGAACACTTTTCTAGAGCACTAGAGCAATCCACGTCGTTTCTATTTTAGTCGAAAAGTGCTAACTGGAAAAAAATACTTCTATAGGGTCGACACATTTGGTTAGCCCTCATTGGATAGGTCTATAATCCCTACATGAGACTGTAAGATTTATTGAACACTCTTTTTATTAGAAAACTTCGCGTCAAGTGTTTCAGTTTTTTGTCAGAAACTACCATCTCTCAAGCACTTAAATTATAGAAATTAATGCATTGCACATACATTTTTTTAATACTTGTTCCATTTAAAAAAATAGATTTTTGAAAAGCGACGATTTTTAAAGAGTGAACTTTTTTGTACTCATTATTTAGAAACCCAATACAAAAAAAGAATCCCGAAAATCTATCCGCTATAACTAGGTTTCGAGGTTTTTGATTTTTTGAATCTAACTGAACTCCACTAAAAAGAAAAACGGAACTTTTTTTAAGAAGCCGTTCAGACTATGCTGTCCCGATCTGAAGACACGCGGCTTGGAAAACGAGATTTCTATAGAGGCGCAAAGACGAACCGCACTTGCTTTTAAACGGTGAAAACATTCTTTAAATCGGTTTCGTAGTTCCTGCGATAACTTATGACAAACAAACAATTTTCCTCTTTATAATAGTTAACGCACAGATTATAAAATCCATCAATGAGTATTCCTTATCAAAAGCACAGAAAAAATTAAGGCGTACTTTATCTCAGATGTCAATGAGTTTGTCTCTGTAAAATTTTACGGAATTCATCTGTTTTAACGAAATTTAGTACGACAGATAACTCAACTTGTAAATAATCCATGTATGATGAAGCATCAGACAGACGATATTATAAGTATTATGTGAAGTGAAATAACTTAAAGATAATTGTTTTATTGTGACACTAATTTCCTACTCACAACACTGATAAAACTGTCTGATTCTAGTCTGCGTTTAGTACCTCAAGGTCGTAAAGTACGTTGATAAAGCAAATATGTATTATGAAAATAGAAATTTTTATTCAAAAAAAATGTTGAAAAAAAAGTACTTGGAAAATCGTATACTTGATTTTTCAAGTATCTACTACTTATTCTTTGGATCGTATATCAATAATTTTCTGTTATAATCTGCATGTTATAATAATTTATATAAAGATATTTTTAGAATTTTGCAAAATAATCAATTAAACAGTTATCATTGTTCTTTTAGACCCAATTGAACAGGCAAACGGATTACTTATCGTTTGACAATCTGGTTTTGATAATCATCCACTTCAACAACGAAAATAATCGGTCATTGCCGGTTGCTATCACAATTAGATATCTAGGTATTCATTAAGTGCACGTGTATATATTTCTAATAATATAATTTTACTTAAAGGCTGTAAGATTATGACAATTTTTAAGCACGTTCCCGACTTAGATTTTTGCAACAACCAGGGATATTTGGACCTACACCACTTCATACCGTCAGTTTATCATTTTTTTCAAATAGGTTGAACATCTAATCGACACTTTTACCTGCCCCCATAGTAGAAGCTGTGAACTGGAGTTTTTAATAGATTTGCATGTTTTTAATGCATCAAAACTGTAATTCACCATAAGAAACTGCTTTTAAAATTTTATTCGAATGAGTGCAATAGACATTGAGCAACTAACTTGCTTAACTGAACCAAAAATTCCGGTGGCTCAAACCGTCGGCTTATACGGATATTTATATCTCAATGTTTTTTCGGAAAAAAACCGGCGACCTATACCGACGGCACGTGTCGCCAGGTTAGACCAGTTTGCTGAGGTTCCGTCATAAAATCAAAATGACTGATTTTTGTCTGATCATGACCGCGTTAAATAAATCCACCCCCTAAAATATCGTCGGGGCGCTTCAGTAACCATGCCAACAGTAAAATTCCAGTCGACGCAAGCAAGGAGGGGCAGAACTGAACGATAAAAAATAGTATTTCAAGGTTGGCAACAAAATCAAGGTTTATGTAAACTTGAAAAAAAAATGTATCAATTATGCAGTTATCTTTCTAATTAAAATGGAATAATATATTTCATTTGAATGTCAAGTTAGAATAATAAATAATCTTTAATGACATCTACAATAATATTACATAAAAGCGTAGTTTGTTTGTTTATTATGTTTGTCCACGCTTATCTCAGAAACTACTGAACCGATTAAAAAAATCCTTTCACTGTTAAAAGTCTACTTTCTGAGATATACTATCCTAAAAGGAGAATAAACAGTGAGCGAAAATATTTATTTGCAGCCGGGCGAAGCCGCGCTAGGCACCATTATTTTATAGTTAAAGATGCAATCTATCAATTATTCGGAGTTCTCAGACTGTGACTCATGAACTGATAGCAAAGATATCGCGCCCTGAGCGTGTGAAAGAAAGAAAAAAATAATGCTGGTTTTTTTACATCTTTTTCACATTAAGTCGCACTAATTTCTGTAAACTTAAGAAACCTCCTTTGTAACCTTTAGTTCAGAAGATTTTTTTTTATTTTATGCGAAATTTTACACACATCTAACCTAGAATATGCCTATCGGAATCAGCGTGTGTGTTTCGACAAGATTGTTAAATTTAAGAAAATTAAAATGTTGCAATAAAACCTAAGAATATTCGTGCGTTACAGACACTCGACAGCTGAGATCATGTCTAAAAGAATATTAAATTAATTGATATACATTTTTTTTGTTGTAGGAAATTTATGGTTTCAAAAAGAACAACATCAAAACCGTAATAACCTGGTTGTTTATTTTTTCAACGGCTGGGTTATTACGGTTAATATTCCACTGGTATCCACACTGGATGCTATTGGCCACACATTCTGAGTGCAGGTTACAAGACGCCGAAAAAGTATTAATAGTTGTAAGTACATCTCATTATTTACAAATAACGTTGTTAGTGTATTTGCCATATGGCAACATACACTATTGGCGTCGGTCGGATGGCGGGACCTAGGGGTCGGACCAAAATTTCTCGACGTTTCATAACCTCCTAAACACTTTGGCACCATTTTTAAAAATGTTTATATATATATGTATATATATATTTATATATATATATATATATATATATATAAGCGTATATATATATATATATATATATATATGTGTGCGGGCAATAACTTTCGAAAGAGTTAATTGATTTTAACGAAATTTGGCCCACGTGTTGAAATCCATCACCGCAAGAAGCCTATTTAAAATGGGCGTAATCGGGCCATTTTAAGGGTAGTTTTTAGGGGTTGAAAAACGTTTTTGGGCCCCAAAATACCGAAAAAATTCTTAGAATCGTTTCAAAATTGACATTTAACCCTCCAGTAGTAATTAAAAAGTGTCCCTAAAATTTGAGTAAAATCGGCCGGACAGGACCGGACTTACAAATTTTATGAAAACACTACTTTGCAGATAGTGAATTATTTACCGAAAGTTGTATATAATTTGGTATAGAAGTTCGATTGATAATAATATTGCAATTAAGAAAATAAATGTTGTTTTAAGGGGTGTATTAAGGAGTCACATTTTTTATTTTGCCCAAAAACCAACATAAGTTCACATAATAAAGCCACACTGCCTGTATTATCAAATACACTATATTGTCGGCAGGGTTTTGACACTGCGACCCGTGTTTTTTATGTATATTATACAGGTCTATTCCTGAATTAGGCTTCAGAATAACCGAGTGTGTAGCGATGCTGTTATTTATACGGCATTTCTATGGCTCCACTATTGCAGCTCTGACTTGATTTTCGTATTAGTAGTTCGTATTGACTATTTTCAGGACAAGCATACTAAATACATCGTACATGTCGGAAATCTCTAATTTCTATGAAAAATCTTACTCACTCTTTGATGGTAAGGCTGACAAAATAAACTAGAAAGTTTTTACAGTTTATTTGATCTAAATAGACGATTTAAAATCAGACAAAAACAAAAAAATTAGCACAAGTTTTACACGAATTTTTGTACAGAAAAAAATTAAATTTGAAAAAAATTATTGAGTAAACCAAATTTATCAGTATTTTTAACATAAGTTTGTACTATAGTCTTTAATATTTTTTGTTCCAATATATATTTTTAACGTGGAGGGAAAGTTTGGTTGAGGAACAGTTGAAAAAAAAAGCTTTACCGATGTTTCGCTTGTGGCCTACGTTTCGGAAAATATATTTCCATCTTCAGGGCCTCAGGCTAGTCAAAAGGTGGTAAATTGTACTAATCTTAGATACATGATCATAATTTATGGGTTATAATAATTTATTTAAGTTTGTACCGAAAAAAACTGCAAAATGTTAATTTGCCTTTCCGTAATTCGAAATCTCGTGACGTGCTGTAAAGAAATATTGATGAATATCACGTTTTTTTATTTAAACTTTTGGGGCCAAAAAAATGTTTTTTGAAATTTTTAAGCGGCAAGCAAAAATTTGTAAAGTTTGCTGCTTAATCGTTGCTAACAAAAACAGTAATAAAATGAATTTTGCGACCTGCACTGTTCCAAATTTCTCGAGAGCATATTTTACAATTTGAGGGATTAGTTACCTAAAGGAAAGAGATTACAACGTACGATCCCTTGAGGCTTGATCCTTTTAATCCTTATTGGATTGTACTATCATATTCGAAACACCCTGTGTAATAAAATAAAAAATAACAAAAGAGTTAAAACTACGTCAGTTATTTCAAATGAGCCTAATGAGGCGACATTTTAGGCAATTTACATAATAATGTATATTATATGAATTAACACAAAAGATCATGAATAACTTTTTGTACAAATATATTAAACAGGCATACGTAAATGACATCCGTAGGTCACGTGACACCGCACTGTAATTTTGTGACTTGCGTTGCAATACTCCATTTGGCAAAGGTTTCAAAACCCCAGAATTGTGTTCTCTCTCCGGAGAAAAAAATGGAGGTATTCCATAAGGACGCGTGATTTGATATACTTTAATTAAAGAATCGACATCGAGGACCCTACATGATGACTTCCATGTTCAGAAATAATTTTGATAATAAAAAATTCACTTGCATTTGCTAGAAAGCTCTTATACGATGTTTGGACAATATTGCTCTAAATAAGGAGACCTTACTATCCGACTTAAATTTATTTAGCAGTTTGTTGACAGCTGAGTGCTGAAACTAGTTGTCAATCATTAGCTGTGCTCTACGGTAATTATTTTTAATGTCGTCAGTCGCCAGTTTTGTGCTAATGACTTACAACAACAACAACCTGACAAAAGAAATCTGCTAAAATTAACTTGAAAAAAACATAAACAAAAAACCAAACTACTAGACATGAAAGGTCTGACGCAGCACATTTTTTTTACATTTCTAATTAATATGAAATGCTTCATTGTCTTCGCGTTTAAATGATATTATACATAATATGTTGGCGATTTAAATCACCAAGGTTTCAAAGTTCGTTTAGACTAAACACTATGTGCAAAGTTGCTTAACCAATCTGCCACTATTGGCACTAATCGACAAATTAAATTTCGGTCGAAAACCAAAAATAAGTCTTTGATCGGTTTATGCGTTTAAGGTTAATGACTATAATATTCCGAAGCAACGGTTGTCGTTCAGTTCTCATTTCTGCCACCATGTGCGCAATTGAGTTTATTAGAGGAAAAAAAACGTGTACTTTCTATTTACGAAAAAATATCACAGAAAAATGTTGTTTGCTGTAATTAAAACCACAAAATCGTAATTTTGGTGTTACAGTAAATCGGCTTTGCAAATATTTCGATAAAATAATAAAACTTATTTAGGATTCATATACATATTTCTGAAAAGTGGAAATTTTAAAAAACTATTATATTTTCAGGAAAGTTATCTCGGAAAATATAAATCGTATTTTGTCAAAAACGTCAAGACTTTATCTACATCAGATATAAGGTACATAACTTTAACATAATTAACAACTTTTTTCTGAATTCCTGTTAAATCTGATTGTTTATAACTCAGATATTGGTTCTATTCTTCTTGTTTAAAAATTAGTTTTATATTACAGCGAAAATGGCGTCACAAACGACGCAATCATTAATGAAAATAAATCCGAGCATAGAAAAATGAAAATATATTTAAATGATGGATCTAGTAAAGGTAAGTCAGCCAATAACGTTCTTTATTTAATTTATCTTAAACAGTACAACAGTAAATAGGTCCGTGTCCACGAGGCTGTTAAAGAAGAAGTAATAACGATTGAAAGTAGTGACGCGCTGAGGATGAACTACCACAAGCAACGGATTAAATTACTGTACTTCGTTAAAACTTTGTTAAATTTTTTTTTTATTGTATTTGTAGAAGTTCAAACAATACGAACAATTTGGTGTAAAAAGCTGTGTTATATTTGGGACGACGGAAAAGAGAAATTTTTAAAATTAACTGGTTTATGCAGAAGTTTGTACAAATCCGAATTGCACGATTTCGATGGGTTTGATGCAAAAGAGCAGCGATACAGGTAAGAAGTTTTTTTGAAATAACAAAACAGATTAAAGTCAAGTCTCTCTAAAATTCAAAGAAATTAAACGAGGAATCGACCGGTTCTTTTTTTGGAGAAAATTGACTGCGTAAACGAATTCTAAGTAAATTATAAAATTACTGATAAAACAATTACTTTTTCAGGCGAGTGGCTTACGGCTACAATGAAATCCAAGTTCCGGTACAAAGTATTCCTACACTGTTAATTCTTGAAGCTTTGAATCCATTTTACATTTTCCAAGTGTTCACGTTGGTTGTGTGGTTTTGCGAAGGATATCTCTATTACACAATTGCCATAATTCTGATGTCGGTGTTCGGTATCAGTTCTTCGATTATACAAACTCGAAAGGTAGGGAAACTGAACCTTAAAGCTGTCGGAACGCTCTGAATTTCAGCCAAAAATAGAGCTTCGGCTGTCAACTGATTGTAGACTTATTCGTTAACATTCTGCAAAAATTCTTTTTCTATAAGGAAGAAAAAGGACAAATCTAGGTCTCTAATGGACTACTTTTGTAATTTATGTACGATTTACTAGAAAAAAGTTGGCCAAACAAAACACACGTTTTCAATGTCACACTACGACCTTACTCGTACTATTTCACAAAACTGTTCCATCACAAACCTAAAGTGACTCTTCCTTTTTCGGAAAAGTTTTTTAAATCTTCAAAATATTTCCAAAAATTAGAGGTAATCAATTGACAGCGCCCTTGCAATAACATCTTTTATCCTCGTAGTTGGCACTAGCCAAAAATTGAAACGTGCGGATGATTTGAGCCAGACAGAGCTAAAGAAAGTCACACCCATAATATGTCTTTTGCCTACCTCGCCTCTTACTGCTGGGTCTCAGCACAAACAAAATTCAGAGAGTTCCGACAGCCTTAAGAGGAGCAAAAACTCTCTCCTAGTCTCCTAAAAGCTGCCATAGACTACTAGCGCGGGACAGCGAAAACGTCAGGATTAAAGAAAGGCAACAGTTTCACTAAAACATTTGTTTTAATCGTAGTTTATATAATCATTTATTCGTTACAAACAACATGTGTTTGTAAAAATTTACACGTATAAATTTAATTTGTAAAATTCTTTGTTTATCAATTCATTCCTTACGACTCCCTTAAAGCGAGTAAGAGACCTAATGCTCTTTATTTTATAGATTATCTAGATTGAAATGCATTATTTTATGTGCGAGGTGTAGGTTCAAAAAAAATATTACAATCCTATAATATAGCTGATTTTCACTTCATACTAATTATATTTGACAGTTCATGTTCAGCCACATTGGAATCAATTCGAATTGTTTACGGAGACAATGCCTACTTTGCTGTCTCCGTTGCTCATATGGATTTAAACGACAACTGAGAAATTATTATTGGATCCACAAAACGCATTTCTTTCGTTTTACTTTACGCACTAGTGCGAAATGGGTCATTTTTCTACCGCTATGCAGGCACGGAAAGCAACTATTTTAGAGCGGGTCGTGCAAAAATCATTTTAAGTTATTAATGTTCGGATAATTTCGTGATTTTTTAGAACCAAAAGAATCTTCAAGGAACCGTTCATTCTGTCGACACGGTTCGAGTTTGTCGCGGAAAAAACTACGGTAGCAAAAATGGACTGAAAGAAGATGGCGAAATGTACGAAGACATTCCGACAAGTCATTTAGTGCCAGGCGATGTGATCGTAATACCAGCTCGGGGATGTACCGTGCAGTGCGACTGCGCATTGCTGCAAGGCGTATGCATTGTAAACGAAAGCATGCTTACAGGTAATGTCTCTTAGTCCGGGAGCTCACCGTCAGATTTCCTAAGCGTGTCAGAATTATTATTGTTATACCATCGGATCATGGGGTACTAACGTCAGTTCGATCATTTTTTTGATTATCTTTTTATATCATTGACTACACAAATAAAATAGACGTCAAAATGTCAGATTCCAAAGTTCGTCTTTCAGGAACTCCTTGCCAGTTCAAGTTTTTCAATTTCCAACAGAATAAAAATAAAAACAAGTGTGGCTCTCTATTTGTCTGTTCTGATGACGTATTACTTAGTAGGAGGCACAAATTAATTTTTTTCTCTCCAAAAATTTGTGTAAAAATAATTTTTCCGTTTACTTAGATCAAATAAACTGTAAAAACTTGGCTAAAATTTGTACGGGCAGAATGATATATATTTCTAGTTTATTTTCTAAGCATTACCACCAAAGATTAAATTAGAATTTTCCTAAAAATTAGAGATTTCCGAAATGTAAGTACATTTTACATGCATGGGCGAAAAAGGGGACATACTGAGCAGCTGGTAATCAGTAACCTTTAAATGATTTGAGTAAAATGTTAAAGAAATTTAATATTACAGGTGAATCTGTTCCTGTTACCAAAACCTCTTTACCGAATTTAAAAGATGTAAAATATGATATCAAAGACGATACCAACCATACGTTGTACTGCGGGACAAAAGTTATACAAACCAGAAATTACGGTAAGTTAAATTAAAAAATCAACTTCAAAATCAATTTAATCAAATATATAAAAATTAGTAGATGGCGGTAATAAAATATATTTTCGACGAGATCTGGCGATATATAACAGTCACACGAGTCAAAATCGCATTGTGCCCTAAACATTCAATTTTTTGCCCTACATTCTATAAAATATCCGCTTTTGTATTCACTTTCAGACCAAAAAACTACCCACGTTTTTAAGGGGGTATTCTTATGTGACCACTTCGAAAAATCGATTTTTTTTTTCATATTTCAATAGTAAAACCTATCGAAAATATGCTGTGAAAAAGAGACCGGAATTCCTAGTTTTAAATAAATTACAACTCATATAGTGGCCGACGCGCCGTAAGCGACTTGTTGGCTCTTGAAACTTTAAACGCATTTTTCTGGAAACATTATTTTCTAAAACTGTCATGGTCCTAAAAAAAAAGTATGCAACCGATTGCTTTGAAATTTATATATGTTCTTCTACTCATTAATGGTTATCGTCCGTACTAAAATTGCTTATTTTCGAAAATACTTTCTTATTTTTTTTAAACGATTTTTAACAAAAAAATTAACAAAAAACAAACTTTTTTTCTACAGTCCGCCATTTTTTTTTTTTAATGAAATTGATTAATTTTAGTAGGGACGATAGCGACATCCCTACTGAACAATGATCCATTCGATTTTTTTATTTCAGACAACATGAACAGCCATTACCATGACCAGTGACCTGCTTTTTTTTAGTGTCTAATTTAATTTAAAAAATATATATATATAAAAAATGTAAAATAAGAGAAAAAAATTTTTTTGATACAGTTTAAGATACAAACAAAAACATATAACAAAATTAAAATGATTGAATGTTATTGTCGTCTAAAAAAAATTCCCTAAAAAGAGGTAAAATTTATGCGTTCACATAAGAATACCCCCTTAACCAATTCTCAGCCCAAATAACTACGTATTTTTTATCTTGAAAAGAGAGATTTTCATTTTGCGGCTTTGCTCTAAATTAATTCATATATTTATTTACTATCGTCTCCGGTCCGAAATCGATCATTTTACGACCGATTTACATGCACGAAAAGCCACAATTTTGTAGAGGGTAGAACAAAAAAAATTAAATCATCATTAAAATGTAAACAATAAAATTCATATCGTTTTAGGAGGCGGAGATGCAAAAGCTGTAGTGATTCGAACAGGATTTCTAACAACCAAAGGACAACTTGTCAGAAGCATCCTTTACCCACCTCCAGCAGATTTCAAATTTGATCAGGACAGTTACAAGTTTATTGGAATTCTTGCCGTAATTGCAGCCGCGGGTCTCGTATACACGGTTTTTTTAAAGGTGAACGACAAAAAATTAAAAATTCATGTTTTAGATTGTTGGCACACTTATAGATGGTTTATTATAAACGAGAACGCATTTCAAATTTCAATGCAAATTTTGTCATTCAAAAGATATTCATAAATTAGCCATTCCAAGGATCTTGGAAAGACTAAATAATGTTATACATGAAATACACACCGTTTTAATAAATCACGTATCGTAAAATGATGCGAACGCTAAATGTTCTTATTAGTAAATTGTACATCCATGTTCGATCGCAGAACACGTTGTCAGAAACCCGATTTGACAATGTAATTTACTATGGAATTGGTATAGCATGGTATAGCATTGGTATAGCACGTAAAGCAGCTATTTTATACGGAGTAGGCGAAAAAAATAATTAAATTTCATTGCAATCAAAATAGTAATTACTTTCGTTACAACTTTAAACTGAAATCACATATATTTTAAACTGTAGTTAACTGGTCAATCTATGGTCGTCGATAGTTTAATATGCCTGACACAGATCAAACAGTGTTTTATAGGTCATTATATTTACATTTAAATTGATTGATTGATTATAATCGCAGATAAATTCGAGGAAAGAGGGTGGCCGCAAATTGTATTTCCTTCAATAAATGCAAGTTCATCAGTTATTAATGTGTCAGAATATCTATTATATGAGAGGCAATTTTCAATAAAAATTAAGGCATGGAAACACTGCATGATTATTTTACTAGAGTATTCATGTCGCACACTATTCACGAAAACAATTATTTTAAAATATTTAAAATCTGAATATATATATTTTTTATCAATTAAACAGCGAATAACATCAATTCTTACCTTTTGTAGCCGCAAATTGGGAAGTCGTTTTTGAAAATCTGATTAGAACACCTCACTGAAAATAAATTGCACTTACTGAAATGTTACATAAAGTATATTTTAAAAAATAGAAACACATCCACAACTAATAACACAACTAATAAAATAAAAAAATGTGTTTGTTAATTTGTTAAATTAAACAAATTTAATTCCTCTTATAAACTCACAAACCTAGCGGACTGTCAATTGGTACTGCATGGTTGATAAAATTATGAACAGGCTTCATGAACAAAGTCACCTTGATTGCAGACAAAACTCGGGACTTGTTACGTAATTGATGTACTATGACCTTTTTTTGTCCTCTATGAGTTTATATGATTCAATTTACAGACGTTTTTGACATAAGCGTAGAAAGTAATATTTTTTTATATTTTTGCTTTTTAAACAGATACACGATTATTAAATAATACAATACTGTATTATAATCGCATTTAACTGAGATTTCGTTTAAAATAAATAAGTTTAAAAACATAAAGGGGAAAAAAAGAGCAAAGTATTCTGGAATTACTGCACTAGTTACAAAAATGTGTTCTGTTTTATGTAACGCTTAAATAATTCGTTTATTACAGACAAAACAAACATAATATGCTGTGGCTAAAAATTTTACGAAAATGCGTAAGATATGTCGAAAATACTGATGTTTGTATATTCACAAATATTGTCTTAACTTGAAGGAACCAATTTTAAACAAACATATTCGAAAAAAAATAGGTTCAACGGTTCTCGAGTTATAACCGGACAAATAAATAGACTGAGAGACGTTGCGTTTTATAAGTGCTGACTTCATCGAAAGAAATAAGCTGAACAGATGTAAATATTTTGTTTATTTTTATTTCTAGAGTGCAAGAGGAATTTCAGCCACAGACATTGTGCTGAAAGCCTTAGATTTAATTACAATCGTAATTCCACCAGCTCTACCAGCCGCGATGACAGTCGGAAAATTGTACGCCTTAAGCCGATTAAAAAAGAAAAACATATTCTGCATGAATTCTCGAATCATCAATGTTTCTGGTTCTATTAACTGTGTTTGTTTTGACAAGGTAACGTCGAATGTTATCATAAACTGTTTAATTTGTCCCAGAATTCTCACGATAAATTCTCGACAAGGGATTCGTTCCAACTGATTAAAATTTAAATTCATGGCGTTGGTTCATTTTTACAGTGATAGTTCTGACATACTAAACCAATTGGTAGAACTTAAAATTGCAATAGAACCTCGCACAAAGTAAAGATTCGGGACAGGTATGTCTATGCGCGTATAAATCAAAGACAACGGAAAGACTTTTAAGACAGAGAACACTTATTTTTTTCTATCTTTACTACTCTTCCAAACAGGCTATCGTTATTGTATGTCTCACAGTCTTGTTTACACTTACAAATAATCGTTTCAAGTACTTCCCCCAATCGCTTTAAGTCCCCATACGCCGTTTAACGGTCACATAATTTCTATTGGGCATGCACACTTATGCTCGCAGTAGGAATAAGGAGAAAAATGTAACGATGTCGGGGCAAGTACTGCCACTCTTGCGAGGTTTCACTGTATGTTGTCAGTACACGATAAAAATATATTTATAAACATGCAATTTCAATTCAATTTTAAATGTATTTCAGACAGGTACTTTAACAGAAGATGGCCTTGATATGTGGGGAGTTGTTCCTATAGAAAAAAGCAAGGATGAAAATGGAAGTGCGGCCCTTGGTTTGCTAATAACGGATCCTTCAAAAGGGCTAAGCTCTGAAGACGAACTATTAAGGGGAATGGTGACGTGCCACTCATTGACAATCATTGATGATAATTTATGTGGTGATCCTCTTGACGTTAAGGTGATTGATTTAAACCGCTTTTTTAATATGACGATTACACAACTACAATGCGTTAGATGGTGCCTAAAAACTTCAATTAAATCTTATAAATAAACGACTGTTTTTAGATGTTTGAATCTACTGGCTGGGTTCTGGAGGAACCAACAGGTTCGAATAATTCAAAGTTTGGACATTTCGTACCCACAGTCGTTAAGCCACCCGGAACTGAGGTTTGTACAACTATACTACCGTCTGTTAACTGCTTGCAGTTTATTAAAAATAAAGCGCGTTTTTTGTTTGCAGCCATCATGTGAGCTTGGTGTTATTCACCAGTATCAATTCTCTTCAACATTACAAAGGATGAGTGTAGTTACCCAAATATTCGGGCACAACGAATTCGTCGTATACTGTAAAGGTTCACCTGAAATGATTATGTCACTTTCAAAACCAGAAACTATACCGGGCGATATACTAGAAGAGCTCAAGTTCCATACCAAACAAGGATACAGGGTTATAGCGATGGGAACGAAAGTTTTAAAAGATATCAGTTATCCTAAATTACAAACGATGACTCGTGACGAAATTGAATACGATTTAGAATTTATAGGATTAATTATATTGGAAAACAGATTAAAACCTGAAACGACGGAAATTATCAAAACATTGAAAAATGCTGACATTAAAATTGTCATGATTACAGGTAAGAGGCAATACAAGTAAATAAAATCTTTCAACCTATGACTCAGTTAAAAAAAAGATGTGTTGTTTTATAGGTGACAATGTTCAAACTGCGTTAAGCGTGGCTAAGGAATGTGAAATCATTGGAGTGGGAGATCAAATTGTACACGTGACAGCTAAAAAGGCTACAAAAGCTAATCAAACGGAACTTTTCTATACCGTACCGGGATCAATGTTGCCTAGGGTAAGTCTTATAAAGTTAGCAACCGAGACCAAACGTAATACCTTCCAAATACGTCAGGAAAGAATTCGCTTTTACAGAAATCCTTAGCAGAAACAAAACGTCTCAGTATCCCGACAAATATTGCGACATTAGAATCAAGAGGAAGCGTGCACAAATATGTCTTTGCAATGACAGGCAAAACGTGGGACATAGTCAGGGACGAATATCCTCATGAACTTCCGAAACTCGTCACCAGAGGTGTTGTATTTGCCAGAATGAGTTCAACTCAAAAGCAACAGTTGGTTCAAGAATTACAGAATTTAGGATATTACGTCGGTAAGTTAAAACTTTAAGGATGTAATCAATTTATCAATTAATCTATCTACAGATGGATTTGTTGTCACGTTGCAGTTTTCAAATTTCGATCTTTTCTTTTTCTTCACTCTTCCTCCTTCAGACCTTCGTCATCTCTTCTTTTACATCCTCTCATCAACAGACACTAAGCCTTTCCCTTTTCTGTTTTATTGATACCTAGTTTCATAATTTTCATGGTCAGCTCTCCCAACGCATTGCAGTCATACGACAGATGCGGCTTCTTTCCATTTCTTCCCAGATCTTTTCTACATTCTAACGTTGATATATTTCTTGATCGGGAATTAAATTTTTTATGCTCATTCCGACTATTTCAAAAACCAAGAGATTCATTACGACTGGATAACCCAGTATTATTTGAAGCTTAGTAACTACTTACTTGTCAGAGACGCACAATGACCCTAAGTGCAACTTGGAAGAATGTTTTCTGTCCCCAAAATTATCTAATACATTTCAATTTTTTAGCGATGTGTGGTGACGGAGCAAACGACTGTGGAGCCTTGAAAGCAGCTCATGCCGGAATATCTCTAAGTGAAGCAGAAGCAAGTGTCGCTTCACCGTTTACTTCAAAAGAAGCAAACATTTCCTGCGTACCTCGCGTAATACGCGAAGGCCGTTCAGCTCTTGTTACATCATTCGGAGTCTTCAAATTCATGGTCGCTTACGCCTTAACCGAATTTACTTCAGTTTTAATTCTTTATCATATCGATGGCAATTTAACAGATCTCCAATTTCTTTTCATTGACATTTGTCTCGTCGTTAACTTTGCATTCTTCTTCGGAAGAACGAAAGCTTACAAAGGAGAACTGGTAAAGCAACCACCTCAGACGAGTTTATTAGGCTTCACGCCTATGATCAGTTTGATTCTTCATATGGCTGCAATGATAACTTGCCAGATTTTACCGTTCGAAATTGTTCAAAGGTTCAATTGGTTCGAACCGTTCAAATATAATCCAAAGTTTGAGAAACGGTACGCATCTCATCAAAATTATGCCGTCTTCGCAATATCCATGTTTCAATACATTATTATGGCGGTGACGTTTTCCCAAGGCAAACCCTACAGAAGACCTATGTATACGAACGTGCCATTTACTTCAAGTATTATAATAATGACAATTGTCTGCTGTTACATCACCTTATATCCATCTAATTGGATTACGCATGCGTTTGATCTACATTTACCGCCAGATTTCAATTTCAGCGTCCTGCTACTCGGCATTGCAGTCGGAAATCTAATTATTTGTCTGTTCTTCGAAGATTTCATTGTCAATTTTGTTGTCCACAAAAAAATGAAATCGAAGTTTACGAATTTAGATAAAACTAGTAAGAAGTATTTGAAAATTGAAAAAGAAATTGACGATTGTGAAACGGATTGGCCACCAGTGGGCAATGAAGTTCCATTTTTGACACCGACTCCTGGTTGTGAAATAGCTGTGCCAAGATTTGGAATTGATAATGTTGCGTTTATTTCTGATGATAATGTTACAACTAAAGTGTAGAAATACGTTGAAATTTGCAAGTAATTGAGGTTATAATTTGGTTTAGGTTCCTACATTGATTCGATAGTTGTTTTTTATACCAGTGCTGAAATGAACCAATAGAATAAGATCATGATGACATCATTAGATTAATTATGTTAACTAATTGGTGCATTTTTATAATGATTGTTTCGAGTATATGAAACAGAGTTGCTGATAATTCATATTTTGTTATCAAGCTCATACGGGGTTTAATAATCGTTGTCAGAAGAACTACCGTACAAATGAACTTATAAATGTTATAAAACAGAAAACTGCCAATAGACTCATCAAAGTGAAGCTTGCAAAGAGTGGGGGGAAAATCAAAAACGCTACGATTGACGGGACCTTACGATGATTTTTTTAGAAATTTCTCCGAATCTCGCCTGAAATCAAAACTTCTCTCTATAGAAATAACGTACAGAAATTTTTTGCCTACAGAAAAACGAACGCCTCTCAATTGACATTGAAAAATGTAGAATTTAAACTTCACTGAAAAAAAATGAAGATATTTTTCGGGCAAAATGTTGAAAAAACTAGAAAAGAAAAAAATTCTTTCGG
Organism: Venustoraphidia nigricollis; assembly: GCA_034508555.1. Taxonomy (NCBI): domain Eukaryota; kingdom Metazoa; phylum Arthropoda; class Insecta; order Raphidioptera; family Raphidiidae; genus Venustoraphidia; species Venustoraphidia nigricollis. The sequence goes on from JAVRKA010000006.1 coordinate 539,370, forward strand.
TCAGAGTAAATTTGAAATCAACCATTTTTATACACAGCTTAACGTTAACTTAATTTTTCTGACAACCAAACGCTTTAAACCCAGTAAAAATGTTACCTGTTTAAAAAAAAAAAAATAAACTATCCTAAATATCTCAACTCAACGCTTATAAAAATTAAGTTGACGATAGTTTAAAGAACATTGATATTAAAAAAATCTGATTATTTTAGAGAAATATTGTTAAGTTTTTATATAGTAAAATTGATTTTTTCAAGTAAAAGACATTTGAAGGACGTGCCTGTTATGCAGGTTAAAAACACCCTTTAATAAAAGACAGCCAAAATCATTAGTATTTTCTGAAAAGAAACAAACACACTCTTTATCTCTCTTTGCAGAGGAAGACTTTCGACGGACCAATCATAGAGTAACGGCACAAGACTAAATAAATAACCAGAAGTATAACTCTTTATTACGAACTTAATTCATTCTTGTGACTTCGGTACTCGGTTAACTTGAGATTCTATTCTGAAATGGCCAGCGTTGTTCCGTTTCGAGTGTTGGAAGGTATGCAGCGAATTGTTTCTTACGCGTCGGGTTTAATAAGACATTTTATATAGTTCCTCTATCCGCTTGTTCTATTTCATTTTAAAATTGTACTTGCTATGATAGTAAAACACAAACCGTAAATTATTAAATATATAAATTAATTTGGTACGCCTAAGGAAAAGCAATACGATTTCATATTTTACTAGGAACCATGGTCACGAATCCGTCGGTAGACACATCAAAGGCACCCCTGTCGAGTTATGCTTCTGGTTTTTATATATTATTGTGGTGATAGATTGCTGTCTTGAGTCCAGTTTCTTATTAAAGAGTCCCTAGTAGGTTATATTTTGTAGGATAATAGTTTTTTTTATTTTAAAACCCGATGCCCCTGTGGTAAAGGTTTAGAAGTCGGGGTTATAGGCTGTAGCCTTAGTCTCGTAGTTTTAATATTATAGCTGTGCCTGTATACAGGGTGTCCAGTTAAGCATTTGTAAGACTTTAGCCGCGCGGTTATAGGTTAGTAATGTGCTATCAAAAACAAGACCCTGTAAAAACCTCATGGTTTTTGAGATATTTAAACATAGTGAGACCTAACATAAGTTAAAGTCTTACAAAAGGATTACCGAATACCCTGTATACATACAATCAAATATATTACCTCATCCCAGGGCCGGCGTAAGGTACCTATCGGCAATGCAGGCAATTACCTACGGTACCGAGTGATACATATATTTGAAATTTTTCAAATACAAAGTAAAAATATAGCATAAAAAAGTTTGTTTCAAACATTTAAAACGGACATCAAACTTTAGCTTGATTGAGGCGCAGGCAAAGCTAATGCTGGGTTGCAGAAAGCATTGTCAGAAAAGATAAATTGACAACCTTAGATTGTGACCACAATCTGAATTCATGCGGTCAAACCACATGTAGTTATATAAGTTCTGCAATCCAGCACCGAACTTACCTCAACCTCGAAGCAGGTTGAAAATTTTATAAGCTAGATTTATTTTTTCAACGTCATAGAATTATGACATTCTTCCTGAAATTTCAAAAAAAGTATAAGAAAAAAATTAAAGATTTAAAAATCAAAACCTTATTCCAAAAATAGAGCATTTTCAAATCAAATCGCTTGCTTTTATTCTGTATTATTAAAAATAAATTTTAGGCAATATTTTTCATCAGTTACATTATGCTTACGGGTATTTTTGGCCTACAATTTTATTTTAATGAAATCAGTAGATAGGTAGGTACATTATATTTTCAATTCTGTTTTGGAAATATGTTAATTTTTTCTTTAATTTTTTCTCATATTATTGATGCCATAATATTGTATTTACAGCAAGGTTTAAATTCAGAAGCAATTTTTGTATTATTCAATCTCAAAGCGCACATCACTATTGACATAAGTTGTCGAGCATCTATAATCTACAATCTCTCTCTCTCTTTCTTAAAACTAAAAAGTTTTCAATGCAGGTAATTATGACGAAATAATCGTGTTCATAATAATAATAATCAGTTCAGGCACTAATACAATGAACTGCGTTGGAAACTGGGTTACCTTTCTTATCGATCATTAAAGTCTCCACGCTAATTCAACGGTTAGGCGTTTATTTTGAATTCGAATATGAAGATCACGTTATAAATTCTATTTTTCAGAATTCTAAACTTTTCATAATAGCTCTTCGGGTGGTTGCAACGGAATTAAGTAGGTACAGAAAACAGATTCGAAGCAGGGTTGCCCCTCTTATCGATCATTAAAGTCTCCACGCTAATTCAACGATTTAACGTTTATTTTGAATTCGAATAATATGATAAACACGTTGTAAATTATGTATTCGAAAATTTTCAGAACAGCTCTTCAGGTAGATAGATAATGTAAACTGGGTTGCCTGTCGTATCGAGAGTTAAAATCTCTACGATAATTCAACAATTATACGTTTATTTCCAATTCTGATTTTAAAAAACGTAAACTTTTCATAGCAGTGTTTAATCTAAAAATTAATTGTTATTTATATTGACCCATGCGTGAAATAAAATAAAACCTTAAAATCAGAATAATACGCCTTTTTTATTTAAGCCTTTTTATGCTGTTAATATTTTTTAGTGAAATGTTTTGTGGATCACATATTCGCGAACATAAGTCTATATGTAGCAGGCTTTACATAAAAAGTTTTTTTTTGTATATTTATAAGCAAATAAGTATTATTAAAGACAATGTTTTATTTAAAAAAATATATTTAATGACATCATGTACATTTATTGAGATTTATAAAATATAGTGTTATACATGTTAAATCATAGATAATAAATAAATTATTATTATAACTATTCAGGTTCTCAATAAAGATGCTATTCAGTTACATTTTATTTTATTCTTAGCTCAGTTATTTTAATAAAATTTTAATAAGACTCCGTCGAGCTCATTATAATATAGTTTTGACAACAAAATATAACGGACTAACTGCAAATCGACGCGGCAGTTGCTTTTATTCATTTATTTGGTTACAAGGTATGGAAAGTATTCCATTTATCGCAAAGCAGTTGCGAATTAATCTATTTCCTGATCCTTAAAGATTACCAAAGTTCGCAAAAATCAGTCATTGAAAACAAAAAAATGTTACATTTGTTGTATTGTATTGTTTTTCTTTCGCGGTACTATTTCTCAAAACTGCCGTCTACTAAGAATCTGTCACCCTAGGTCTTGACTTATTTGGCCCGCTAGTGTTTTAATGTAATAACTTCAAACGCGGTGTTTTTGAGAAAACTTATATATTATTATTATACTAAAAAAAAAAAAATATCATACAGGTTACACTATTCGTATGTTTCTTTCTTTTTAGTATCAACATTAATAGCCACCACTTTGTCATCATTAGAACTGCATCCGGCAGAACTTTCTAATTTCAATCCTCTTAATTCTTTTTTATTACGAATCACATCACTATTTTTAAAATAATCTTGAATCTCTTGTAACGTCTTTCCTTTCGTTTCCGGTAAAAAGAAAATAACAAAAATTGTTCCGACCAATGACGACGTGCCATAAAATAAGAAAACACCGTACCTACCAAACGCTTCAAGCATTTGAGGAAACGTTTTTATAATAATAAAACTAAAAGTATAACCACAGCACGATGTGAGTCCGCCAGCAACTCCTCTAACCTGCGTAGGAAATACTTCGCCAAGCATTGCAAATGGAATTGTCAAGAACCCTATTGTACTAATAAAAAAATAGAGCATCAACATTACAAATGGAATCCAGTTGACGTTATTTAACGTATCTTTATTAATACTGCTACAGTCGTATAGATACAGATATCCGGCCAAAGTAACCATACAAATACACATCCCTGATCCGGAAACAATACTGGGAGGTCTCCTTCCGTATTTCTTGCAAATAAAAGACATTAAAACAACTGCTATCGTTCTAGTTATTCCAATAGCAACTGCCACTATGTATGGATCGATTGTTATCTCCGCCATTTTGATTATACTTATCGCATAGAATATAATCACAAAAGTGCCACCGAATTGTTGGAAGAAGAAGAACACGGTCATTATTAAAAATGGTTTGTAGCATTCGGGCCTTGAAAAGTATTTTACTTCATTTAAAAATTTATTGTAATTCGACTTATTTGAAACGCATGTGTCGTTGTATATTAATCCATCAATCGTCACATTTTTGAAGCCGAACTGATTCATTTGAAAGTTACGTGCAGACTGCTTGATGACAGAATCGATTTCATTGTCAATTGATCGTGGAATGTTATTGGTTTTATAACCGTGTAATCGAATCAACGACTGCTTCGCTTCTTTAAAACGATTTTTAGTTAAGAGCCATTGGGGTGACTCGGGTACGAAATAATAAATTAATAGAGCGGCAAATATAGGAATGACACATGAAATTGCAGCTGGTATCCTCCAAGAATTCTGAAAAAAGTTTCACTTTTATTCCGTTATTCTACTCGTTTTCTTTTGGTAATTTCCAGCTAATAGTTTAAAGGACAGTAAATTTGTAAAAGCGCTTCTTTGTACATACTTGCCAAATAGCTCCCAAAATATAAATAAACATTACTCCGGCAGCAAAAGCTGTGGTCGTCCAAGTAATTAACATCCCACGCCATTTTGGATCTGATATTTCGGATATATAAACTGTGGCCGGGATACTTGATAACCCCGTGGCCAAACCTGTAAAAAAAGTTCGCTTAAAAAAAATTGAGTCATGCATAATGTATTTTCAAATAAGATAAGAGTTAAGGATTTCCCGACGAACATTTGATATTCCAAGTGGCGGACGTGAAAAACGGTTCCGATTTATAGAGGATGAAACTTTCAGAAAATATAGTACATCAATCACCTGCTTAGGCAACCATGTAAGAACCTGATCCACAGCGGGTAAAGCACCACGTTCGGTATTCATATGGACATAGTTACTAGTCACATAGAGTTAAAGATTTTAATTTTTATCAATTTGTTGATCAGTAAGAGCTTTTTAATATATAAGGTTGCCGTCTTAAATACAACTCGATTTTTTTTTATCAAACGTCTGTGATAATGTCTACCGCAGTAGGAGACGAAACGTCAGGTAAAAATAACAATGAACCACGGCATACAAGCCCGGAAATCAAGAAGACTTGGAGCAACACTTGAAGTTTTAAGAATATTTAAAAGAAAAACAATTTACCTGTAAAAAATCTCCCTAGAAGAATTTGCGTATACTGCAATTCTGGACTTTCGCTGGAAAAGACTAATATAGTCCATCCAATAAGTATAACTAAATTAACGGTATATAGACCACGCTTCCGTCCATATAAGTCTAAAATTGGACCTGACAGTAAACATCCAATTGGAGTTGCAATCGAAGCAATTGACGCTATAAGGAAAAAAGTATCACTAGCTATAAATTTTACAATTAAACAAAATTATTTTTTAAATTTTTTAGAACATTATTGTTATGGACAACAGTGGTTTCGTTATAGAGTCGGACAAAGGTCTGAAGTTAAGAATCTATTTTAAAATAATTATGAAGAAGGTTAACTCGAAAGATTTAAGCTAGAGTACTATCAGCTGTTCAACATGCTCCCATTTTCACCTGCATAGTTCTATCTGACGAGTAGTTGAATGTGTATGTACATGCAAAATGCACTTACTCGCGTTTCGGAACTTTTTAATTTCTATGAAAAGTCTTACTCAATCTTTGAAGTGAATGCTTACAAAACAAACTAAAAATATGTACCATTCTTCCCATATGACTTTTAGCCAAGTTTTACAGTTTATTTGATCTACATAAACGATTTAAAATCATATAAAAACGAAATAATTAGCGCAAGTTTTACACAAATTTCTGTATAGAAAAAATTTTATTTGAAACAAATTGTTAAGCAAGCCAATTTGTCAGTATTTTTAACATAAGTTTGTTAAGAAAAAACTTCAAAATGTTAATTTGCCTTTCCGTAATTCGAAATCTCGTGACGTACTATAAAGAAATATTGACGAATATTACGTTTTTTGAGGCAAAAATACATGTTTCCTAAAATTTTCAAGCAGTAAGCCAAATTATGTGAAGCTCAATGCTGAATCACAGCTAATAAAACCAGTCATAAAATGAATTTTGCGACCACAGTTCGAAATTTCCCGAGAGGATATTTTACAATCTGATAGATCAGTCACAACCTTAAGAAAAGGGATTTACAACATACCAACCCAAGAGGCTTGTTCCTCAGTCATTGGATTGGGAGAATCTTTTGATAATAATGACGGCAAAGCAATCGCTGAAAAACCCAAACTCATTCCCGGCGAGATGACCGTTATATTTGTTACACATCCCAATAAAACCTGAAATAATAAAAATCGTTTAGTAACCGAAAAAGATAATGTGAAAGTATTATAACAAACGAGTTGTGTGTTAGCTAGGGTCAGATTAGAGCTTGAGAATAGTCGAGCTTGAAGCGTTGCCATGTTTTTATCGGTCCTCTAATACAAGTTCCTAGTTTTTAGGTTGCAACCTGAGATCTGATAAAAGTAGCAATTGGATTTTTTCAATTGATTTTTGAAAAAATATTAAATTGAAATACGAATAGGTACTAGGCTCAAATAATCCTGGTTGTTGGTGGCACTGAATTGAATGAAAAAAAGTATCGGATTAGTCGATATAAAGGTGTAATAATAGCCATTGGACGGCAACGGATTGATTTGCAGAATTTCACAAAAAAAATACCTGTTTTCTTAGAATTTATCTAATCTTGTTTTCTACATCTGACTAAATAGAAGAAATTTACGTTTTCCCATTTAATAGCGACTCCCAACACAAAAAAAGTAAAATAGACAATCAAGACTACAGCCTTTTTTAAGCATTATTTGGATACGGCAATAATGATAACGCCAATTAAATTTTAAACAACGACGCATTAACGATCTCGGATATTCTTAAGTTGTCACATTTGTATCTGAGATCCAGTTAATACCTGCATATATGTAGATTTATCTTTGCGTTTAATTTCCGCATTTTCATCTTCGTCCATTTCTGCCATAATAATCAATATATCTGTTTTTCTACATCCAGTTTGTTATATTTCCTGAAACAAAAAAAAAATAAATCTTGTTTAGATGGTATATAATTCACTTATAAAAATAAACAAAAAATAGTTTTGCTATAAAATTTGTATCCATCTTGTTACTATGTGAGCCACTAATTTATGTAAAAAAAATGCATTCAAAAACTCAGCTGTAACCGCGGGATATTGTGCATTATGGACGAAAACTCTACATACTCTGTATTAAAAGATTAAATAACTGATACTGATGTTATTTATGATTTATAATAAACGTCAACCGAATGCACCTACTTGTAAGCTAAAGTAAATTTGAGATTAGAATTATATTATTCTTATTTTGCATGTATGACCCAGTTGTCAAAATGCACTATTTTAATAAAAAAAAAAAAGATTAAATAATATAGCTTAAAATGCTTGTCTACACGTGGGCTAGTGCTATTGGTTGTCTAATATTTCAATCAACACTTATATTTATCTATGAATTTTACAATTATAAGTTTATGATCATTACAGCACAGAAACATTTTTCAACCAAAATTTTCTTTACGATCTTTTTTTTAACGTTTACTATCTAAATCTCTAATATTCAGTTGGATATTTGTTAAAAAAACTTTATACCATAACAGTTTGGTAGGTATGGACAGTATTTGTGTAAATGGCTAAGAATCGATGCATAGCCACAAAAATTGTTAATATTATTTTTATAATAATAAAACAACTGCACAAACAAAATATTTAGTCGTTTAATGGTCTGCATTCCTAAGATCTGGGGGCACGGTAGTGCCTCCGCCAAGACGAGCCAAAAGAAGTGGGGTACTATCTACTTTTTCTGGAAGCGTTTCGTCGTATTTTCGAGTCGCCATAGCTTCGGTTTGGATAATGCTAGAAAGCTGAAATTTTCAGGATGAGATGTCCTTAGTAGTCTTATTAAACACACCCAGTAACAATTATCTAACTTTTATGGTTTTAGATTTATTGATATCTGAAATACGTCGATTTCGTGATTGCCTCACTTAGTACTTTCTGAAGTCCTAGAAGGCTGAAATTTGGTATTTAAGCTAGGATTTGCATATAAACACGGGAAAAATTAGGAAATCGAAAACTTTCCCCCTCCAATCTTTCGTATAGGGGATGCATATCTGTACATAAAGGAATATGTGCAAAATTGGTCCACAAACCGTCATTGATGATGAAACATAGTGGACAAAAAATAATCTAGGGCGCCTGCCAAAAAGAAATGAAATTCCACCAAAAGCATTTCATGTGAAGCTGGTTACCAAGACTCACAAGTTTATAATGTTTTTTACATGTTTTTCGGAGCTCAGCTTGGGGCTTGGCTTTACTAGAGATCTCATAACTTTTTAACAGTGAGCCCCAAAATGAGCTCCGAAAAACATGTAAAAAGCATTATGAACTTGTGAGTCTTGGCAACCAACTTCACATGAAATGTTTTTGGTGGGTATTTTTGTTACAAAAACAGTTTCGAAGCAGACACAGCACCCTAAAGATCGATACCAATCATTTTTGAATGAAATAATGAAAATATGCCATTCGTAAAACTGTTTGAAAAAAAAATAGTTCCCACAAGACAATCGTTTCTGACAAATTTATATTTAAACAATTTACATGATGAATAATTACCATTCCAAGAAATTTAATATGAGTCTTGTTATTAATTTTATTATACAGCAATTCCAAATAAGTATTGTGTTTTGTTTATATAAAATTAAAATCCTCAACAATGATAACGATACTAACACCTGGCATCCAAGACACAGTTCATGTCGACAATCACTGACCCATTTTAAAAACAAAAAATAATGATAAGAAGTTAAAAATTGTTTATAAAAAAATTACACGCTGTTTTCGATATGCAAAATGAATAAAACATTGCGTCAGGACAGATTTGATAATTTAATCCAAGTTTTCCATACGCACTTCTTTGTAGTTTGAAGCTACGAAGATTTCTTGATTAAAACAGCTGTGAATGTTTTTTTTACATCGAATAAACAAGAGATAAAAAACTAACAAATGAATGTTTCAATCGATTTTCAAAAGATTTGAGGGGTGAAAAGTCAGTGAAGTAAAACATCTGCATACTTATATAACTTTTACTCCAAAAAATTTTTTTGAAGTTAGCAAATTTCCTACTAGATACATGATTTAAAAAAAACACAGAAATAAATAGGTATTAGTTTGCTATAATATTATGAAACACCTATTGTTGGCATTAAAATGCGATACTAGAAAAATTTACAACTCAAACAAAGTCGCTGTTGTTAATATGATTATTTAGGAAAAACATTCGTTTTGTTACTGAATGAGATACTTTGTTTTTAACAAGAAATTATTGAAATTTTTGCTGATTGTTAAAGACAATGTTGTGCATGCATTTCTAAAATTATAATATTGATCATTTCAAAATCTAGATACCCTTTCAAAGTCACGTCCTTGAACAAATTTGCACATATTATTTCCCCATGTTGAGTTAATGGCAGATATGCATTTTTACCTTAGAAAGTCGCGATAAACCCGTTATCGAAAAATGACCTTAATTTGACCTTTAGCAGAAGCGCAGTAATACAAAGTTCATCTTATCCCTTGACGTAGTTTTTCAATTAATTCGGAATAAACAAACTGCAACAAACATACAGACAGACAAATGTTCTAAAAATAGGTAATTCGTTCTAATAGTCCAAGAGGTCGCCGTCAAAAATTGTAAGAATTTTGAGATTAGCTAGTGTAATGGCGGTAGAAGTAAACTTATATAGCGACTGCTGAATAGAATAGTTCTATTAAAAAAACTTAAAAAAAAAATATTAACCTCCTTCAAAAAAATCACTAAAAAGATGAAAATAATGAAATTTTGAGGTCGACGCCTATTTAATAAAAGTAGATATGTAATTAAAAGTTTTTGTAATGAAATTAGCTCCCACCTCAAAATTTCATTATTTTCATCTTTTTAGTGATTTTTTGAAGGAGGTTAATATTTTTTTTTTAAGTTTTTTTAATTTTTACTTTTTAGTGGTGGATTTGATTTCGCACATTTTTGAAGATTTCCCTCGATTTCTCCAGGGTTCCATCATCAGATCCTGACCTGATGATCATGGGACCACCTAGGATGTATACCCTTTCAAACAAAAAAAGAATTTTCCAAATCGGGTCAGACGTCTTCGAGTAATCGGGGAACATACATAAAAAATTAAAAAAAAAGATTCCGACGAATTGAGAACATCCTCCTTGTTTTTGAAGTCGGTTAAAAATTAGCGCTGGCTGTTTGTGTTTAATAATTTAACACTGTACCAACTTTCAATTTTTTGCAAAAAAGTAGTTTCTTCCATCTTCTAAAGCACTCCGACGCTAGATGTCTCGACTGCTGATTGAAGACTCTATACTAGATATATTTATTTACACTTTTAATTACAAATTCTTGCAATTTTAGACCGCGACATCTTGGACTATAAGTATCGTATGAGCTGCTCATCTAACCTTTCCGCACACGGGTCGACTGTTTTGCAATTTGAATTTCAAATCGGTTCAGGATGCAATCGGTTTCCGACTGATTGCGGTTTTTTATCCGCTCACGAGCGTGACTGAATCTGAATTGGTAAAGATGGTTGTTCCTATCTTACGGTAGAAAAAATTCTCTAGAACATGCAACCTTGCAACTGAAACTGCTTCTCGACTAGAAAACGCGATCGCACAGAACAAGTTTGAAACTAATTTCAAATCGGTCGTTTTTCTGTCGACGTATGTGCGGCTCCCTATTCTCTAACGTACGAAAGATTACAGTACGATCGCGTAGTGAACCAGTTTGAAACTCAAATTGCCAAACAGTCGATTCGTGTGCGAAGGGCCTTAGTCGACATTTCGTTAAAAACTCACAATTACAGACAAAGCTCAACTATTACTATTGTTCACATAAAAATGAATTTATATTTGCAGTCTATCGGATTTTTTTTGCATTAATTAAACATAAACACTACAGTCTTAAATTTTGTATTTCCAAAAAAAAAAAAAATTCTTTAACTTACTTTATTCCTCATTCGAATCTGTATCCACTTGAACTCAAAATTCACTAAACATTTAAAAAATTAATACCACGATGAAAACAATTCGGTGCACTTTTTCACCGTGAGTACATTTTAAGGAGCTACTTCACAGTTATGAAGGGATCACTGAATGCACTGATTAATTTATACTAACACGTGCTATAAACTAAATACAAACAGAACGTAATCTGTTAAAAACTACAGATTATAAATAAAAAAAGAATTAGGGATGTGTCGACCTCATTTATCAACAAACTTGATGCAAACAGAACTTCTCCCAGCAGAGATCACGGCCCCCATATTCTAAAATGGGTTCCATAAAGTGAAAGAAAATATTTTGGCACTACACCTTATAAAATAGTTGCTTTTCATGCGTATATTAGCAGTCGTAAAATGACCCATTTTGCACTAAAGCGTGCAGAAAACAAAAGTACAGCGCTGTATCAATTTAAATTACGTTATGATGCGCGTATAACTGCCCACCATTAGGAATGAAGTTTGCTACATAATTTTTTTTATATACTAAAAATGAAGTGAAAACTAGCTATTTTATAAGGAGTAGTGCAATGATATTTTCACTCGTGGGATCGTTAAAACTTCCAAGCTCTCGTTTTAACATATGTCACAGCTCGTCGAAAATATACTTCATTACACCTTAGCTATATACACTACTTTTTAAGGCCACTAACGGCTAAGAAGACCAGCAAAAAAGTCTAAGAGCAAAATTCTTAAGTATAAAATGGCGGATGATTTTCGAATAAAAAACAGCCGTGTTCATTTTTAGGCGCGAATAGCGTACACTGGCTGTTTTTGTTAAAAAGAAGTGTTTTTCCAGTAAAAACATAATCTTTCAAATCGATAAATTATTGTTTTTTGTTTGAAAACAATAATGTTGTTCTAATCATTTTTATTGGCTGCCTTCTTGGAATGTTCGCCCGTAAGATTTTCATTGTGATGATGACATTAATTGAGGGCGAGAGAGAGATTTTGTAAATTATAGACGCCCGACAAGTGAGGTCTGTAGTAGAGTACATAGAACTATGGTCTATTTAACGACCTTAGCGTTCCCTTTCGATTTATATCAGTTTCGTTATTATTTTATTCGAAGGTGACTTCTCACTCACACTTGATTATTTATTTATTAATATTTTATACGTATTGCACTTCAAAATATTATAAGTTATAGTTATTTATGTTCCAAGCGATTATTCGCTTATCAAACTGTCATCTAGTAGAGCTAGAAATAGCATAACGGTTTTAATAAGAAATGCAATTTTGCATTTACATAAAAAATCTGACTATATCAAGCACGTCTTATTAATCGTAAGAGATAAAAGAAAATTTTTTTCAAGAGCTTATTTCTATAACATGATTCAGTCGTAACTGATTCAAAATCATACAGAATACGTGTTAGTCAGCCAAATATTTTACATTTTTTTACCATAATATCTTATTTTGTGCTTCCGAGGCGGAGGTTAACCGACAATGTTATCTTATCAACCAACAATTTAACTACTGTTCAGAACATTATGCGCTCACATTCCGTTTGTCTAATTATTGTGCTTTTTTATGCAATAATACTGAGACTGAAGAGCGACAAATTTTCTAACAAATAAATTTTCTAATAAATAAATGAGGGAATTTGTAAAATGTCACTCAGTGAATCCACGAGCTGCCAGTCAACATTTTGGCGGAGAAGAAAATTTTTTTTTTCATCTTTAAAGTTCAATTCCAGATATTTAATTTAATAAAGACGAAACGTTGCAATCAATGAGTGTTTAAATTGATTTATTTTATTCCAATTACCCGTGATATTGTTTTCTATTTTTTTTTTGTTAAAATTTATTTAGTGCTACTGTGGGATTCCAAAGTTCCATTTTTATTAAATAATTTTTGTTATCATATATCGCTGCGTTGCGCTATGTATATTCTAGCTTATTTAAAAGTTTAATGTCATTCAATTTTTTTACGGTAAATGTTACTGAAAATGTTTTTCGGAATGGGCCTTTTACACAGTTAGTTAAGTGTATAATTTTAATTTTGTATTTCTCTGACGCATCAAATGGATGTATCTATGTCTCAACTGACTTAATAAATATCTACAGGGTCGGACTATCGGATCTAATTTACATTTAGGTCCCCCTATCCTACCTACCGCCTGGCTTGCGGCAAGCCCCGCAAACCTATAACCGTTACAACGTTTTCGGCACGAGTTAATTTTAATCATTCGAGCTGAAATTTTCAGAGAATCATTTTTTCAATGTAAAGAACCATTTTAAAGGTTAGCATGTGACAATTTCCAACTTGTCAAAATAAGGGCCAGTCTATTAGACTGGCCCTTATTTGTATAAGCCATTTTTTTTCAAATTTTTTCAGTTGCTACCCCCTAAAATAGTTCTATATATTGAAAAAATGATTAGCTTAAAATTTCAGCTCAGTTTATACAGTTTAACCCGTACCGAAAACGCAGAGAGCTTTGAAAATACGTTACGTTGAAAGCAAATTCCGAGACTACTTAGCTTTGTGCGTAGGATATAAGAAATTAACACTTCCTATGGATCTGGACAAATCAATTCTCCTCTTAATTAGCGTTTTTTAACAGTCACACGAGTCTTAAAAGCTTTACAATCCAAATACATAGTACATTTTTTGCACGTCCTCCTATAAAACAGCTAATTTTCATATCATAATAAGTATACATTTGGAATATTTTTGATAGTTCATATTCGGCCATATGCGTGCCTATGTGGACTGTTCAGCGCCTACTTTGCTTCTCTGTCGCTCATATGGATTTAAATGGTAACCGACAGAGATATAACTATTTTAAATTAATAAAATTATATTACTTTTATTTTAGTTAACGCAGTAGTGCAAAAAAAAATTGACTATCGCTATACACTATATACAGACATGAACGCTGTTATTTTATAGGAGATTGTGCAAAAATACTTTAGAGCATAGTATGTGTATTAAGACTCCAGGGACATGTAATTTCAATATCGCCATCACATGCTCTCCGATGTCGAGCGTCTATAATCTACAATTTATTTATCGACATCACATGAGGAGATCCTGTACATTGTACAGTTTAACTGCACGTGCAATATTGCACAATAGTTGTAATACAGCGTGAGTCCTAATAAATTATTCTGAATGACCGATAAATTACGTTATTTTTATATAATCGGTTGACTGTTGTTTACAGCTTATATTTTATCATATTAAGTCACTTTAAAGGGTTTTAATTAATTTCCAGACAAATTCACTTGAAAATACCGATTTTTAAATAAACAAATTAAACATAAACACAGTTTTGTGAAGTTTGATAATTGCGTCATAAGAATGACATAAAAACAACACTCAACAGATATATTGTTATCGGCAAAGTCAAAAGGAAGAGCTTTACAGGTCTTATCAGAAGCGTAGCGTGCCTTGGCGGGGCCCCGTATAAAAAATTGTTTGGGGGCCCTTAGAAAGGGTAAAAATTTCTCACAAAATCTAAATCACTCACAGAAGCTGGTGTCTGAAAAAATGAAGAAATTTTGGGCACTTTTTTTATAACCTCCTCCCTTTTCTGTTTACTTTTTCTTTTCGTAGCTCCGCTGGGATAATCTCTTTTCCTTTCACTCATTGTTTTTTACAAATCGCTACTAATGCTACTAAACCAGAAGAACAATTGTTTGTATTGTATTACAATGTAATGAACAATTAAATAAAACGCGTCAATAAACACTGGTCTCAGTGGTTTATCATCGTATCGTATGTACATCGATTATTGTGGGATTCCCCTGTTGAAGTAAATGACTTAAACGGGGAAATCCCGCAGCCCGCGATAACCGATGTATAGGGTTGAACGCACGCTTTACGCGGGAAAAAAAGAAATTGCTTTTTTTGGCTTTTGTCATTTCTGAAATAAAAAAAAAATTGGGAAGTTTTTATTAATTTTTGCTTACGCACGTTGGCGGCCCTGTATAATTGATACGGCGGTAGCTACGCCCCTGGGTCTTATCGTTCAGTTTGAACAGAAACGGATTAGACTCAGTTATTACCTTCTAAATCTCAGAAAGTCTTTCACACTCTATACTGATTTATATTACCTACCCCGTATCCTAATTGCATTCAACAAACTGTTAGGAGACGGAGCAGCAAGCAACATCTTTCAGATTGGGACTTCACTCAGACGCCCGCTCTAGCGGCGGACAACCCGTACATTTGTCCGGGGCGTCGAAATTTAGGGGCGGTATTTTGGCTGTAAGTGTGAGAAAAATATTCATGTGTTAAATATCCAATTTTACATATTAATTTTTTCGTTCGCTAAAAATTTTCAGTGCGTAGCGTATTTATACCATTTAACGTCAATTTAATTTGGTCAGATTGTGATACCGACATATCACATTATTAATTTAAAGATTTCAGGGATATGAAAGTGAGAAAAAAAGTTTTTTTATGATTTTAGTGTAGTTGATGTTACATTGTTTTATTTTCAAAATAATGGAATTTTGATTGATTGTGCAATAATGCACATTTTTAAATAGCATTTAAAAATGTAAAAACTTATATGGCTAACAATTTTTGGCTAGATACAGATATTTCTTAATTAATTTCTATTATTAAAAAAAGAGAAAAAGAGACTTGTTTTGTGGGGAAAATTTTCATTTACGAAATATTTTTGACTAGGTGGGACTACCTAGATGATTTTTTTAGTTTTTTCTGGCCCACTGTGTATAATGTGACATCGTCTATATTCTATAAAGTGTTTGATGCAATTAATATTTATTTACTTTTACAAGTGATACGTAATAATTTATCAGTTTTCTGGTTTTGTGTTATCTTATTAATTTATGATGTATAAAGTGTTACAACAAATATTAACATAGGTAATTGTTTTCCACTAATTAAATTGATATTAACTCATATTAAATTTGATGAATGCTTAGAAAATTAGTTTTCGTAAAAGTTAAAATAGTATTTCAACAAATCAAATATTTGTTTTTATCGTAATTTCTCAGACCAAATCAAAATTCTTCATTTCATGTTAGATTTCATTTCAAAAACAGTCAAGTCGATTTGTTTTTTCTACTGTATTTACATCTGTTGTGTTACATTCTGTAATTTATTGCAAACTATTGATTCAAAACAAATCTGTCTTATCAACATTTTAAAAAAAGTCAATATTTATACAAGCGACTAATCCTTGTATATTATCCTTTTTGTTTTTGTTTGTTTGTTTTTTCTTTGTTAGCTCAAATTCGATTTATATGAACACAGCTAAAACAAGCAATCCCTATTTCCTCTTCGCGATACGGCTCACATTCCCCGCAAAAGATGCTTGTCCAGAAGTGGGAGTATACTACTTTTTATCCCCAAATAAATAGAGCAAATCGAGAGCAATTTTTTAAGCAAAAAAACTTTTATAAAAACTAGATATTTTTTCGTTTTATAGCAAAATGAAATTTCCAATCATTATTTTTTTTAATTAATTACTAATTAACTTATCATTATAGACGTGGAGCAATTGCGGATTCTGAAGGAGCAATTAACTGGCATATAGTTTAATAAAAAAATCGAATGTCCCGCGGTAACTTTTTTCCAGTACTCATAAGTGATTTTTTTTAGTTTTTTTTTAATTATAATTTATTATAATATATATAAAAGGCCACCCAGCTGATAGAGTCAAATGAATCATAGATAAAAAGATGTGTACAGACTATGTCGTGATTTTAATAATATTCATGACACCATATCATATATTCAATTTATAAATTTTCAAAAATAAACAATCATTTATTATGGCCTGTCTAGATATGCAAATTTTTAGTCTGATTGAATATTATCGACTATAGAGTATAGAGTATAGACGCTCAAAAGTTCATCAGCGTCTATTGTGGAATTTTAATTTAGGGTTCACCAAGATGTAAATATGTTTCGTCACTTATTTAATTACTCGTCCTTATTCGCGGCTTTGTTCGCAACACCATAATGATGTAAAACAACAGCGGCGGCCTTACCCATTGCGAGGCTCCGGGCGGCAGGTCTTTATGAGACCCTTTGTCCAGGCCCGGCGGATGACCAGGGTTTTGTGGGTAGCTATACCCATACGAAAAATTCCGTGTGGGTAAAGTACCCACATGGAATTTGACAACATTTTTTTCACATATTAATAAATAGTTTGTTAACTAACCAATTTAACTTATGTGCTGGCTTCCCCAGAGTTATGGGATTTCGAAGGTTTGTTATACGATTACGAGGCTTATAAAATATAAGCTATATACAATTATTAGGTTTTAAATGCTCAGTGCTAGCATGAGTTAATTGGAGGGGGCTTGCTTTGAAGTTCGTTAATTTAATCACCGCTAGATCGAAAAAAAATTTTTTTTCATCTCACTACCCACACGGACTGAACATGACCTGCCGGGCCTGCCTTTGTCCTTCGTGAAAATTATGTGATGCGAAAGTAGGTTTGGTTTAGGTATTTGTCATGTTTGACGAGAAATGCTTAAGTTATACAAATAAATAAAATTTGAGTTTTAAAATATTTTACACTGAAAGATTTACAAAATTAATTTGAGGCGCGATATTCAAGTACTACCTACATAATGAATTTTTCAATTATGTTTTGAATGAATGAATCAGTTAACTAACTTTATTTTAATTTACTGCTGTGTTATAACCTGAATAAATAATTAAGGATCAAAATCAAAAGTTTTAAATAAAAAAAATATACATAAAAAAATCTATATTTTTTTTTAATTTACTTGGTTTGTTGCGCAAGGCCCCTGCAAGAGCGAGGCCCCGGGCGATTGCCCTGTTCGCCACCCCCTAAGGCCGCCGTTGTAAAACAAATAATTGCCGGTTAATTAAGCGGTAAAATATCCGATTAATTAAGATCGCTACCAAACTTCACAGGATCACCCGCTGGACTCATCTAAAGATTTCCTGAAAATGTCATCAATAAATAACTACATAGATACATGATTACATCGCCTTTTTTTATATGCAGATAATTCGATTTTTCCGATTATTTTAACGCATACACCTAAAGAAAACACGGATAACCACGCTTGTGGTAAAAGATACACTGATTTCAATGAGCATAAGGAAACGTCTATTTTTTCTGGTTTAGAAGGCGTATGTATTTTAAGTTTTCAATAGATCACAAAAAACTTTTAAATAGTCGTATCTTCTAAACTAAAAGAGATATAGACACAGAATACAAAGAATTTCATTAAGTACTTACCATTGTTTTCTTCCTTCAAGTTTCACCGATCACCATAACCAATATTCAATCAATATAATATTATGTTCTCAAAATGATTCATTTATGATATAGTCACACATAATTGTCACTCGTAAATCCACTAATATTTAAAACTTACCACTAGAAAGAACTTAGAAAAGTAAACGTCACGCACTTTTGTAAAAGCATTTTTATGTTTATGTACGAAATAAAATCAACCCATCTTTCCAAAACGAACACACAAGTCACAACTGATGCGAACATGTGACACAAAATATTCATACTATTATGCAAAATTAGATGGCGTCAATATCAAAATTTGTAATAATTATTGGAGAATATTATTCTTTCAGTTGTGTTTTATAATTAAGAGGCACTTTTTAGTCGACCCATTTCAAAATAACATTCAGTTCTCCCCAACTCACGCGATAGAAGTGGAACACTTCAATACTCTAAAATATAATACTGTATATTTTGCACTACCCTCTATAAAACAGCTGCTTTATACACATGCATGTAATGTGAACCATTACGCACCGGTGCGGTAAAGTAAAACAAAACTGATCACACTACACCAAATCCATCGTAAATCACTGTTCGTCTTTCAGTTATTTTCTTTTTTTATAACCTACTATTAGAAGTGACGTTTGCTTAAAAGTGAATTGTCAAAAACTGTGAAATCAGCTATAGAGATGGGAAAAACGGGTCTTTTTAGTGATCTGCATCTTTGCATCTGGATCCCGTATATGAGCCGGCTCACTGAACCGGTTCAAAAAGAGCCAAGTTCTGAATATGTTACTGCAGTCTGCCACTGAGTTACCTAGTTCAGTCAATCATATCACGACCTGTATAGAATCAAGAATGCATAGCCAAACATGTGATGCATGAGGCATTTGAGCTGAGAGATGCATCAAAGCAAGAACTAAGTGTAAAATGTGCTTCAGTGTGTTAAGTGTTTTACTGAGTCATGTGGATCCGTCGGCTCAAAAAAAAGCGAGTCGGCTCTCACGGATCTTCTGTCGGAGTCGGCTCTTTGAACCGGTTCAGATCTGAGTTACTCAACTCTAATCAGCTATTTTATACCAAGTACCATGCATACACCATGCGTAATGGTATTACACATCGTGTAACTGTTAAAACTCGCTGACACTCATTTCAAATATAATGTCAGCTCGTCGGAATATAGCCCATTACGACACTTGGATGTACAATTTTCTATTATTGAACCGAGGACTGTGATTACTTGTACATAATTTTTAAAAAAGCTAAATAAGCTTGGTAAATAAATGGATAAAGAAAAACTCTGCAAAGAACATTACTTCGGACTCTGAAACTAATCCCATAAATAACCAAAGAACATTCTTGTGATTACAATAAAAGTAACTTTAATATTCAGATTATTAATTTATCATTATATTACAAACACTACATACTCATTCAAATTTACATTACTCTGGTGGAATTCCCAATTCTTCATCCGTCCATTTAGCAGTATCAGGATATGGGTATTCACCCTATTAAAAAAAAACATTAATAAACTGACAAAATAAATGTTCATATAAAACCCCATACCCACAAATCAATACGAACTCACTTTTATTTGCAAATTACTGTTTTCAGACAATAATGTTGCCATTAACTTTACAAGGTTATTAACGAAAAAAATGTAATGTTACCGCTGGGATTCGAACCCCAAACTCTCAGATTCGCGGCAGTTATCTGTTAGGTACTCCACAATATTCATTTCTCTCCTACATACAGCCTTTGTAAACGTTTTTTTCCACTACATGTGCGAGCTATTTAAAAGTAGAAACTTTGTTGAATAAACCAAATTTTTAAAGTATAGTAGATGTTCTTCGAAGTTGTAGGGAAGTAAGTGCTGATTAATAACTCGGTTGTCGTTTCTCAACAAACGTTTCTCGATCAATCGATAAAAATCTGACATACTTCGTCGATCTTCGCAAAAAAATTTACCAACCAAATGGAACTATATAGTAGCCCGGTGGAGCAGTATCCATAGTTTTTATGGAATGCTGATTGTAAAGCAACATTAGAACTATCTGCGCCTTAGGAGTCAGCTAGGACGCCCAAACGAGCCATACTGACTTGTTCCCACGGTAAAAATGCGACTATTTTAAGATTTGCGACAGATAAGATTAAATCAGGCCTCAGAGGATTCAAAAAAGCGTCTGGCCTTGTAAACGCAGACTGTTTAAATGTCAGGACGGTCCTGGATACACCTTGCATTAAAATTATTACAACGCTTCCATACACCATAGCGTTCTCCCCAGAACCCATCAAATGGGTAATATACTGTCCTATCCCCACCTAGCTACTACCTAATGTCACTCAGCTTGGATTTATAGTGCATTACAATATTAAATAAGATGTTAGGAGCTTTGTTACCCGATATCTAGTTATCTTCCAATATTAATCAGTCTAGATTGTATTTATTCAAGCTAGACCCTCAGGTGTATCCAAAGAATTTCTTTATTCACTGTTCAACTATTCGAACTATACAATTTTTTGATCTTGGTACTTACCGTAATATGTTCGTACTCTGTCCACAGATGCCACAGCACCCACCACCAGAAAATTCCCCCTACGATATCCGCAGCGGTTTCATGTGATTTTGGAGCTAGTTTTGGAGGCGAGCGATAAACACTATTGAAAGTAAAAATTAGGTTAATTTTTGTTACATAACCAAATTAATAAAATATAAATGAAAAACTTACTATTGTCCGTGATTAGCAACCTGCGTCAGTTTTATTGGTTTGCGCTTATTTAACAGTGTTCGACAAACACTCAGTCCACGCGAAATAATCATCGCAGTAATTATTTATGACTATTTTTCTAATTCTTTGACGTTTGACAGGCAATAAGCCTTTTGCCCTAAGCCCCCTACGTGCTAATCGTGCTGCATCTCTTTTTATCGTGTGCAACATTGCATAAATCCATTGCACTTTACCACATTACTCACCTTCAGAATGTTCTAACCTAACAATGATTCTTTTTCTTAATTTGCAGAAAATTATTAAGTACATCTACTAATCAGGGTGTTTAGTTAGGTTGCCAAAATACATTTCATAAAAATATGTTATTTAAAATTATTTTATTGACAGTAAAATATCGTACAAAAACAAATTAATCAATAAACTTTATTAGATACTTAATTTACTGGTTTGCTATTTCAATTTATGAAAAATAATTGTATTGTTCAATAATTAATAAATAAGATGACGAAAGAATATTTTCAGTATGAAACTGGAAACATTTTAAAACGCCTAATAAACCTTGAATTGACCTTTTTCATGATTTGTATCTAGTAATAATTTTCTAGTTATCATTCGCTATAACAATCTTTGAAAATATTCATTAGACTAATACAAGAACCGGGTGTATTATAATAAAAAAATAAATCAGTATGTATCAGTTCCGACATACCTAAAATTACATGCATATTTTTTACTGTATTTACAGTGAAAAAATGTAGCAAATCTGGACAAAATCTGTACGTAAAACGACTCACTTTCGCCATCTTTCGATACAAAACGGCTCAAACTGTTAACAATATTATATAAAATAGCTCATGTGATTAACAATAATATAAAATAGCTTGTGTTTTCTCCCCTATAATATCTACATTTTTAAATGCAAACAAAGAAGCCAATGTTTTAGTTCACCAGCCTGGTGGGGGCTGTTGAGGATAACTCCCAGGAGCTGGAGGAGCTCCGGGTGGTGGATATCCAGTATAAGTACCCGGTGGTCCTTGTGGAAAACCTGGATAATTATACGAAGCTGAAAACAAAAACAAAACGTATTTCATTGTATTACCATTGTCAGTTAGTACACTAAAAAACTTGTAACTCTTTGATAGATAAATACTATAGACGCACGGCAACTACCGGTCATTAGAGTGTTAGTAAACAAAAAATACCTGACTGCTAAGTTTGCCAATACCTACGTAAAACTTCATACTCCATTCTTGTGAAGCGGCTTTGTATTCGTATTTTAAACTGTTATTATGATTTAAAATGTCAGCAAATGTGCACAGGAATCTCACGTGTTGCCAAGTAGTGCGGTGCTCGACCGCTCAAGGTCACTAAGCGATAGATTCGTTGTATGCGTTTGGAGCAGAAATTTTTATTTTTTTGTTTTTCACTGACAATAGTCAATGTTTCATGACTATTCCATTATTTCATTGACGTACTAAAAATTCTATGACATTTCTAGCTGTCGTCACTTTCAGTCATATTTAAAAGTACTATTAAATAACACTGTTGCAAACAGAATATAAACAAGCGAAGAAACAAAAGAAAACAAGCACACTAAACTACACAAAATACAAAAAGCACTACACTATTTTGTTTATAATTATTAGTCATTCAACCGAAACCAACTGAAATATTTTGTTTGTTTATTACCTGGATAAGGCATAGTTCCGTACGGGTTGTAGCCTTGCGGCATAGGCGGAGGCACATAAGCAGGATAAGGAGTGCCAACTGATGCACCATACGGTATTGGCATTGATGGCGTGTAGACCGGATATGGTAGAGAACCAGGCGGAGCACTTGACGATGGAATCGACGGTGGTGGAGGGCGCTCCGGAGGCGTTTTCTTACCTCCGTCTAAATATAACAATTGACAAAAGTTACAAATCGCACATTCTCTTTAATCAATTGTTGCCGACACGTAAATTCAAATTTTAAACCCCAACAATTATTTATTGACTAAAAAACATTTTTCCTACACTAGAATATACAACGATTAAATTAAAATTATTTTTTTAACTTCTACCAGCACGTCCAAACACAGATCTTTTTGAATGAGTAATTTTATTTGGTGATGCCGTTAAGAAGGTTAAGTCATCACAATATCCACTGGCAGCTTGATAATTGAAAATGTCCCACTAAATCCCGTTATGAAGGTGCACACTGACCCGTTGTATGATGAGACGGAGGATTCGGAGTTGGTCCCGGAGTCCCACGACTTGATTCGTGAGTTAAGTCCTTAAGCAATTCTTCTTTCTCGGTTTTACGAGCAAAACAGAAATCTGATATTTTGTTTTGAAAAACAACCAAGAGCTAAAAACAAAATCAAATTCAATAGACTGCCTTCAACTGACTATGGCTATGACTGCTAAAAAAAACAATTTTCATTTGATTTTTCTGAATCGAACAACTCGAATCGAAGAACAATTTTAATTAGAGTCAGCGACTTACAAACTCTCAAAGATACAAAAAAGTGCACTCTATGTATCCATAGTAGAACTTGATTTACAACCATTTGCCAAAAATCTAGATAATGCTGCAATAGTTTAAAGCAGTGGTTCCCAACTTGTAGAAGTTTGCGGACCACTCAGCTTGAAATTAAATCAGTACGAATCCCCACGCTATATCCCTTACCAGTTGTAATCAAATTCAAAGCTGTTTATGCAGTAAAACAGTTTTTTAAAATACACTTTGGGGCCGTGCAAGTATTACGTAAGCAAATTTACTACAATTATCTATCCCCCCCAACCCTTTGTCAGCAAAAGTAAGGAAAGCTCTTACTTCCCTCCATCGGTATAACTTTTGGTATAACTTGGATTTGTCTATTTGATACGACATCTTGAAGAATTCAACTTTGGCGAAAGTGGATCAACGGTAAAACAAACATTAACTTGCTTTGCTTTAACAACACGTCAAATCGTGAATCGTATCGAAACAAAACAATAAATTGACGGAAAAAATTTAGACAAGTGAATAGCGCGCGGTAATTCCCCTATGCAGTTCTAAGCGAGTACCTTAACGTATTCATTATTTGTAGGAATCCCTGAAAATGCATTTCGTTTTCAAGCATAGACGTGTGGGTTGCCATCTGTGTAAAAAAGTAAATAATTACTGCTGACATAATTACCATCTAAATCCCCCAACCCCCCATGTCATCAAAAATAAGAAAAGCAAAGACCCCCCCCCCCGCCCCCTATAGTGCTTACGTAATACTTGAACAGCGCCTTTTTATTACGATAGTCATCAGCACAGATAAATTCATTCCGCTTGTTCGACGCATATCACTTTTAAAATTCCCATTTAATGGCAACTTTTTTATATGTGCTGCCAGGCTCTTCCGCAGACCACTTTCGAGACTCTCACGGACCACTGGTTGGGAACCACTGGCTTAAGGAAATATCTGAATTCCAGCTGTGTTCAAGGTCGCAGAAATTTATCGGTACTTCTATAATATGCCGCGCTTTAAGTTCGTAAATTAAAACTCACAATTTTTTCTATGATTGCATAAAGATCACAAAAAAGAGACAATACCTGAGTTAAATCATTATAAAATTTGGTACCCTCCTTCAAATTATTCTGCAGTTCTTCGAAAGCATCGAACGCAACAGCTAACTGTTTCAATTTCGTGTCACGGCTATTGGCTACCGACCCGCTTTCCTCAATGAACTGCGTATTTGCTGTCTGTAACCAATTTTTCAGTTTACAAACCACATACAAATTTCGAAACACGATAACTGATAGATCATAGACGCTCGACAGCTAATTGCTTATCAAATGAATTTATTGACGGACCTGGATTTGAGCAGCTAGACTTTCTTGTCGTGCAATGCTCTCTCTCACTTGTTTCTGTAATGGTCCAAAAGTCTGCCCCAACGCTTCGACAGATAAATTTGTTTCATCTATAGAGCCGTCTTGTGAAAGAGCATGCAAAAATTTATCTTTCATATCTAAAGTAGCTGATTTTAGTTCTGATTCAATGGCATCACGTTCAGCCTTCAATGTTTCAACCTAAAAAAATCAAATTTATATCGATATAGTAGATATTGATTTTTATTTAAAAACTAGCGGCTTCGCTCGCGTAGCTCTAATTATCTATAGCTATAAAAGATCAGCATCATTATTATAAAATTCTCAGCGTGTATTGAATTTGCGCGAATTCAATCGCTTTTAATTGTGAATGTTCAAAAATCAAAGAAAAATAAAAATTGCCAAAAAACAAAAAAAAAATTCTGTTGATACGAAACCAAACTTCACAGGATCACCCGCTGGACTAATCTGAAGAATGCCCGAAAATTTCATCAAAATCGATCCAACCGTTTTGGAATCCATAGGGAACGTACATACACACATCGATTTAAGGTTATGTAATTATTAAATGTCAAACACAGATGAAATGTAAAATGTTCAATTGTTAAATAAATTACTGATATAAAATTCTGGATAAGCAAGACAACAATCGATGGAAAATCTATACAAAAAAAAGTAGTAAATACAGAAACACCCCATACTGGATCTAACAAATAAATTTTAGGTCCCTGGGACGAAGAATGTATAAAAAAGAAAAAACACTTTTTCTAGAAATTGTAATCAAAATAGTCCTTCGGACACAATGCATCTATTAATATAAATGTGCTGGTAATTATTTTGAAGGTCGATAGCTTCACAAAATTAAAAGTCTTGTCTCTACAACTCGTGTAGTTTGCGTGAAATGCCTGCGAAGTGCTTCGAGATGACGGGCAAAGCGGGAGGAAAAAATAAACAACAGTGTAACTCAAAGTTCGCGTAAGGCGAAATATCTCTGAGAACTCACCTCTTCCATGAGTTTTCTGAGAGTAGTAACGGCTGACGAATTCGCCACAGTTCCGCCCGAACCTTTCGGTACAGCTGCTTGAATCTCACTTTGCGATTTGCTCAACAGTTCCATACCTGCTCTGTGAACTTCGAATTTTTCGCGCACTACTTTATCAGCCTACAAAACAAAAGAGTCTCGTTTATCCAAAGTAACCCAAAACACTTTTTAAAAATTAAACCAATTAAAAATTATTTTTACCTGAACAGCGTTGTTAATGATAGTTCGATACTTTTCAGTGTTTGAACGGAACAATTCAGTAAGTTTTTCAGAAGGACTACGCGTCCAGCGTTCCTTGAACTGGTTTCTGAGTGTGTCATCAGATTCTTTTTCTTCACGTAACATGCGATCAGCCTGAAAACAAAATTCAACTACAAAATAATAAATTGAGTCTGTGTCAGTTCAAGGTTACTAAAATACTAGAAGGTTGGGCGTAAGATGCTATAAACATGGTTATGTCTGTGACTGGTTGAGTCGATTGCTACGTCACTGGATGTCGGATGACTTTTTCACGTGAGACTCTTCTCAACTGTTTGAAAGAAGCCTCCTGTGACGTCACAAGTCTACTTCCCCCGTCTTCTCTCGCGTCTCGCCTAGTCGCACCCTCAACAATGGTAACACCCAACCTTAGTTTCTAATAATCTTGGTGTCAGTGACCTCCATTTTTTAATTACCTCATCCAGAATATCTCTATTTCTTTGAAGTAGTTCGGGAAGTTCGGTAATGAGAGTTTCTACGGATGCAATTCCACCAGCTTCTTTAACTTTTTCAGCTTTATCGAGCAACGACTGTGGAAGTTCGTTGCCTTCTGTTACTTCAATGGCAGCCGGAAGATTCAACGAAGCCAAAATACTATAAAACAAAAGTCACCATTTAATATAAACATTAAGAGCACTGTGGTTGGAACAATAAAATGAAATAAAAGAACAGTTGCTTCTTACCACAACAAATTTAATCATTGGATGTACATTTCGAGAGCTAAGCTAAGTGTTTTGCTGAAGATGGGAGCTTAGCTCTCGAAATGTACATCCACTGAATAAATCTGTTTTGGTAAGAAGCAACTATTCTTTTATTTTATTTCACCATTTAATGTTAATTGTGTCAAAGTTAAAAGCGTGATAACACTACCAACGTATTATTATTGTATGTTTCAGACGAGTCAACGTTGGATTATCAAGCCTTCACTGTACTTATATATTTTACCTATTTAATAATTGAGTAGACTCTCGCAATTTCATAATTTCAGAATTCACAATTTCATTTTTCCGAGCATCGTACGACGCTAATGCTTGATGAACAGCGACTGGCACCAAATTTTCAAAAAGATCTAAAACACAACGTAATTGAAACAAGTTTTTAAAGAAGATACTTTATATTCATTATTTTGAATACTTGCTTTCGGTAATAAAGTCAACTGTAATTAGTATACACAAAATATCAATGTTACTTAATTACCTTTGAAATTTTGACTAAACTTGTCGGGCATCGGCAGTGCTTTGGATAGCAAAGCTTTTCCTACGGGTGTCAAACTTTTCGAGTCAGGAATACGCTCGTGATAAATAAAGTCATTATCTTTACGAGCCTCGTTCAAGTTGCGTTGAGCTTTACTCGCAAAGTCTTGGAAAAATTCAGGTTTTCCGGAACGCTGCTGCGCAGCTTTAAACAATTCAAGTGCCAACTAAAAATAAAAATGCAATAAATGAGACGGAAATCATAAAACTATTGACAAAAATAAAAAAAATATTCTGCTCTTAGGTATGGATAATATAAATAGCGATTTCACTGAAAATCACTTCAGCTATTTGTTTTTTTGTATGAAAAATGATTTTATTTGTATGGCAGTCCTATTTTTATGCGATCGAGGTCGAATATTCTTTCAGTTGAGAAATCTCATAATATAGGTGTACCAAATTGCATTGAAATCAGACTAAACACACACATAACCTCTCTTCAGAGTTTTATTATTAGTATTAATAATTACCTCCAGTCTAGCAATTTCTTCACCTACAGTTTTATTCGCTTTACACACAAGACTTTGATAATATTCTGCCATGGCATGATAAACGACCTGCTTTCCAGCAATCTGAAAAAAGAGTTCCGCTATATAAAAATGAGAGATAACGCTTAGCATTTGTTTTAACGCGTATGGAAAAAACATCAAAATTTATTAGTGTATTTGCCATAGGCAACATACCCTATTGGCGTTGGTCGGATGGCGGGACCTAGGGGTCGGACCAAAATTTCTCGACGTTTCATAACCTTCTAAACACTTTGGCACCATTTTTAAAAATGTTTATATATATATGTATATATATATATATATATTTATATATATATATATATATATATATATATATATATATATATATATATATGTGTGCGCGCTATAACTTTCGAAAGAGTTAATTGATTTTTACGAAATTTTGCCCACATGTTGGAATCCACTACCGCAAGAACCCTATTTAAAATGGGCCCAATCGGGCCATTTTAAGGGTAGTTTTTAGGGGTTGAAAAAAGTTTTTGGGCCCAAAAATACCTAAAAAATTCTCAGAATCGTTTCATAATTGAAATTTAACCCTTTAATAGCAATTAAAAAGTGTTCCTAAAATTTCAATAAAATCGGCCCGACAGGACCGGATTTAAAAATTTTCTGAAAACACTAGTTTGCAGATAGTGAGTTATTTCCTGAAAGGTGTTTTTAATTTTGGTGTAGACGTTTGATCGACAATAATGATGTAGTTAAAAAAAATGTAATTTAAAGGGGTGTATTAAGGAGTAAATTTTTTTATTTTGCCCAATAATCACCTTAAGTTCACATAATAAAGCCACAAGGCCTGATGTATTAGCAAATACACTATATTGTCGGCAGGGTTTTGGCACTGCGACCCGGGTTTTTTTATTCTTCGACTTACCAAAGGTATCCATTCCCGTTCCCAAATATTTCGTAAATTTTCCTTTTGAAATGTCTTCAATACGTCAGCATAGAGGTCTTCACACTGCGCGCTCAATTTTGCAATTATTGCATCTTTCATTGAATCTAAAAGTAAATATAAAGAACTTTTTTTAATAAGTAATAAGTTTTTACAGGAATGTAGACAACTAATTTAACAGTTAGACTATTGTCAAAATTGCTACGTTTCGTACATTTTTGTATACTTCTTCAGGCAACTGAAATAATTATAATAACATAACAAATGAGTATAACAAAATATTACAAAAAAAAAAAAATTTTTTTTTAATAATTTTGAATGTAAGCAGTCACAAAATTTTCTAAAGGAAATATTGAGTAAAAAAATATCGCCAATTTTGTCAAGAATGTTTATTTACCGTGAACAGCCTTCATTACAAAAATTTCCTGCGCCTGCGCAACCATCAAAGATGAAAGCGCTCCAAGAGTTTCTGGATTCAGATCTGGGGTAGGATCTTGCTGAATTGCTGACATTACAATACCTTTCAAATAACTAAAAATGCCTGCAGCCATCTAAAAAACAGTATTAATTTTATAAACGTTTTATAAACCTATCGATAAAATTACAGTCCGGTCGTTTCTCATATAACGCGGTATGTGTTTCTAAAACCGCGTTATGAAAATTCGCGTAAAAAATCGCATTAGCTCGATGTTACGGGGTGACAAAAAATATTAGTCATTTTATGGTTTTGTTGATTTCATTGGTCCATATTATACCAGTCGCGCAATAGAAATACGCGTTATAGCAGAGAAATTATTGACCTTGAAACTGTGTATACAATGAAGTTCCACATAAACAAATGAACTTCCATGGCATGTTATTTCAAAATACCTGAAACAATTTTGCAGCTAATTTGAGTCCATCGTCGTTTTCGACGCTCTGTGCTGCGGCAATTGCACTCTGAAGGGCCGCTATATTAAACAATATGCAAACTTTTTCGTACGACAATGATGAGATAGCTGAAACATATATTTAATGGCGATGAAATTTCGATGATTTTTGAAGCTTCACGCGACAAAGTTTTGGTGTTTTATTTTAATATAAGTTCTGAGATCAGTTCGCTTTTAAATTTATTTAGCAATACTTACTGAGGGAAATTCGACCTCCAAACAAGGACCCTTTATCAAAAGCATCTTTCCATTTAAAAGGAATTTGAACTTCATGAGATGGAATCTTAGCTTCCAACGCTGTCAACTGATCATAATAACTAAATAAAAAAAATACAAATCAGGTGTGTTTATTAGCAAGTTTCAAGCTGTGAGCTTTTCGTACTGCTTGAACTTGGTTCTAGGAGTCTAGAACTGCTAAGACCAAGTTTAAATAGTCTGACGACCTTAGTTTCTAGTAACCTTGCATAATATGTGCCTGAATATACTAACATAAAAAGTGCATGTTTTACATTCGGCTGACAAAGCTCTTCATTGTAGTGTGTATGCCACTCTATGGTACACTTCATGTATGCTGCGTTGTCTCTGTTGTGAGATGCAATTTTGTGATATAAAATTACATCTAATTGCGCGGTATACATTAATTAAACTTATCGCTATTTTACTAGAATTTGAATGTATTACAACATTTATTTATTATAGTAGATGTATAAAAAATAGTTTTATGGGAAACGATCTAAAAGAAAGGTGAAAAGTGCATTTCACCTCCGTCACCTGAATAGCCGCCACAGGCACATATTTCAGGAATTAGACGTGGATATACATTTTTAAATTTAGGCGTAATAACAAACGATTCAACGAATTGTCTTGAATTAATTATTTTTATAGTACTTTTTGGTTTAAGAATGAAAACGGCTATAGGAATGTTAACTTTTGAGCTCGGGAGCTATACTTTTAAGAACTAGGCACATTTTATTTAAATTAGTTGGATCTTGGACATTTCACTATGTACACTGTTCATTAGTGTATTTGCCATATGGCAACATACACTATTGGCGTCGGTCGGATGGCGGGACCTAGGGGTCGGACCAAAATTTCTCGACGTTTCATAACCTCCTAAACACTTTGCCACCATTTTTAAAAATGTTTATATATATATGTATGTATATATATATATATATATATATATATATATATATATATATATATATATATATATATATATATATATATATATATATATATATATATATATATATATATATATATTTATATATATATATAGGTATATATGTGTACGGGCAATAACTTTCGAAGGAGTTAATTTATTTTAACGAAATTTGGCACACATGTTGGAATCCATCACCGCACGAAGCCTATTTAAAATGGGCCCAATCGGGTCATTTTAAGGGTGGTTTTTAGGGGATGAAAAAAGTTTTTGGGCCCAAAAATACCTAAAAAATTCTCAGAATCGTTTCAAAATTGAAATTTAACCCTTTAATAGCAATTAAAAAGTGTTCCTAAAATTTCAATAAAATCGGCCCGACAGGACCGGATTTAAAAATTTTCTGAAAACACTAGTTTGCAGATAGTGAGTTATTTCCTGAAAGGTGTTTTTAATTTTGGTGTAGACGTTTGGTCGACAATAATGATGTAGTTAAAAAAATGTTATTTAAAGGGGTGTATTAAGGAGTTAATTTTTTTATTTTGCCCAATAATCACCTTATGTTCACATAATAAAGCCACAAGGCCTGATGTATTAGCAAATACACTATATTGTCGGCAGGGTTTTGGCACTGCGACCCGGGTTTTTATTATTTAATATCCAAGAGCAAAATCTACTTAGCTAAACAGCCGGGCTGATATAAATTGGTGCACATTTTCAAAATGAAAAATTTTCGCGGTCAATTGAAACTTGTTTCATGATTCACTGGTTAAACATGAATAGTATTTAATTTGATGAAAACTGCTTATGGAGGTAGTAAGTGTATAAAAAATCATTCTAGGTAATCCATTTTGATATCTTAAATGGGTTTCATTTAAATAATTCACCTATTTGCAAAGATAAATAACATTTTCAGATACGTTAGTTTACGAAACAGCCAAGATTTCAGTGAAAAAAGTCGTAACCGCTATTGTCTTGCTTTTA
Organism: Venustoraphidia nigricollis; assembly: GCA_034508555.1. NCBI lineage: Eukaryota > Metazoa > Arthropoda > Insecta > Raphidioptera > Raphidiidae > Venustoraphidia > Venustoraphidia nigricollis. Next base: position 571,360 of record JAVRKA010000006.1, read on the forward strand.
TTAGAAGAATTTAATTTGGATACTTTAATATGCTGTTACTCAATTCTCTTATTTTAAGTATTATATTTTAGTATACTCAGTTATTGATGGCGTAAATTTTATATAAACATTTCGTAAAAACATGTTTACATATTTGTGACCTGTTATTGGCTTTTTTATGACTAATATTAGCGACGCCAGATTTAAAGGAAATAAATATTTTAGCATGTCATCACTATTCAAATTTGATTGTGCATTTTATAATAAATAATAAAAATTGCAACAGGTTTATCGCAATGCATCAAACGACGCATAATGGATAATTATCGTATGCCAGATAAAAAAGAAACTATTTTTATTCATTAATTAGGATCCCTGTAACTGAGTCATGGGTTATAATGAAGTGGTCAATTAATGTGTCATACCTGTAAATAACCTCCAAAGAACTTTCGTACTTTTCAAACACTCTCCAAATTGCATTATTCCTCAATTTACTTAATTCACTGATTGCATCACTATAATCTTCAGGCTTGTCAGCCGTACTGTAAGTCGACTGAATTAAATTTTTCAAAGGTTTCACTACGTCAACCTCCGAAGATTTTTTCAAAGGAACCGATAATAAATCCGCCATAGCTACTTCTTGAGCTGTCAATTTACCAATTGACAAAAAATACCAACGATTATTTTATTTCCCCACCCACCGCGACTCAAATAGCTAGAGTAGAGTTTGACAGTGCTTCTAACAGCGGTGTATATAGTGGCATCTATTAACGTTAAGTCCAAGCAATCTATCCAGTGACGTGCCTCTTTTTTAACATTCTGTTTTCTCAATTTTATTTAATTTTTAAACTGAATTTTATAACGAGACAAAATTCAAAGCTTCTTTTAAATCAGCTAACTAAATTATTTTTCTGACTGTAATATAGCTTGGATAAAGTTCTGCAATTTTATCTATGCGAAGAAATAAATTTAAAAATATATATTCTGTAATACTTTATCCTTATGATCCCATATGCAAGAAACGTTTATTTTTAAATCTTTACATAAAAACTATACATTTCTTGGCGAGGTTCTGCTCCTACAGGTTCAAATTCTGATAAAGAAAATTAATAACGTGGAAGGAAAGTTTGGTTGAGGAACAGTTGAAAAAAAGAAGCTTTACCGATGTTTCGCTTGTGGTCTACGTTTCGGAAAATATATTTCCATCTTCAGGAAAAAAGAAAATTAATATTATTCTTTGGTGGATATTAAAAATAGGCCCCACATAGGCTAGTGCGTACAATTATTAATAGTAGTAAAAATACTGAATGAGATCAAAGGTATTGCAAGTTTCAAAATAATGCGCTTCACCCTGAACATTTTTGTAAGCTTCTTGACAATTTAAATGGGTGATTAACACTCCTTCTCTAGAAAGCAAAGCGACAGTAACGTATTAAACACTTAGAGATTCTCAAATTGTTGCCAGACCGAAAATTTTTGAAACATTTTTGACTTCTGTGGAGATTGTTGAAAATTCTACTAATGTATTCATCACAACTCAAAAGGACATAATTTATGCGAGTCTCGACGCTTGCGATGAGACTAAGAATCCTAGGATTTTGTTAAAGATACATTTATATTCCTGAACCGTAACAAGGAAATATTATATTTTTCATCAAATAAGAAAACTTTTAAAAGAAACGACTGGTTCAAGACATTTTTTTCACAAAACAAAAATGTAGTGGAAAGACAATATTAAGCAACAAAAAAATCTCTCAAGTCAATCTAATCTCCCATTCCATTATTGACTGCTTCTTTTTCAGCTTCCATAAAAATATTCTTATACGATATGTCAGAGGTCGAAATGTCACGAAAAAAACAACATTTGACAGTAAATAATGATCGTGGTTGACATACATTAAGTACCGTGGTCTTTGTCACTATATATAAGGGTTGAAGTGGTAAAGTGAGACGGTGCATTTAACGACGCGCGTTTGCGACGCAGCCGCACGTGTCGGTCGACGGCGTACGACGACACGTCGTCCTTTCAATGTGCAATGGACGTCACTTTTATATAGTAACGCACACATAGAATCCGTTCATAGATTTTACATACACCGACAAGAATGCAAATGGTTTGATATCACGGAAACCTGTTGTCTGTGAAATCTATTTATCTGCAAAGTATTGTCGAAACAGTGGAATTTACTGATTTGAATATAAAAATCATAACAAATTTAATTATTAATTAGCAACTGTTAAGTCTAATGTTAATTATAAACATAATAGTGTGTTCAATACTCAACAGGATTACTGAATATCATGGATAATTAAAAATGGGTAAGTTTTTTAATTATTGTTGTACTGATCGTTGTTATAGTATTATTGTTGTTCAAAATTGTTCGTATTATGGTATATTTTGTTTTTAAAATAATGTGATGGTTGATTTATATTTTATAAAAATAAGCATCATCAATATTATTAATACAGAAGGAAATAATGTTTCCAAAATATGCTTATATTTTCCTTTGCGGAAAAAAACATCCTTGGAACAAAATATCGTAACATGTGGAAGACGTAATGTTATTAGTAGGGACGTCCAAAAATATTATCCAGCAGGCAAGGGTCTACAATGTCCTTTGCATAAACTTATTTAAATCAAGTGAGCGCCTTGCGTCCTTAAAAAATCGGATCGTAACTCCAAAACGGATGAACCGATTTCAATGCGTTTTTTTCTGATATGTAAGCAAACTATATGTACTTCAACGTATGGTAGGTTGCCTGTCTTAAATGCATTTAAAATTTTGCCAGTTTTAATGGTGACATAATATTTATTATATGGAGTTGTGATTAAAAATTAAATAAATAATGTTTAAAAAAAAACCGATCCGAAACTACTACGTAATCGGTAAATTGAAAAGTTTGGAAAAACTTAATGATATTAATTATTTCTCATTAACGCGCTGAAGATGTTTCTGAAAGTTTTCCATTTTTACTTTATTGACGCAATAGTCATGGAGAAAAAATAATATTAAATTATTTCATATTTTTTAACAAACGATTAGATAATAACTTTGCTTGGGGGTTTTCAATTTAATTTAATCAAAACTTTATACATTAGGCCCACCTTACCTTGTTCTAAGGCATACTGTTTGCGGTAAATTTTCAAATTATTATTTTTTTTTTAATTTTGCACTTTTTTTAAACTGAACTCTATAGCTAAAAACCATCTCGCATACCATACTCTGTTAAACAAAAATTTAATGCCTTTAAATCGATTCACAAATTTTGGAGCTACAATGCTACAGATAGATAGACAAAAAGTTCAAACTTAACATCCCTCTCCTTTTGCGTCGGAGGTTGAAAACAAACAATTTCAGGGGCAGAACACTATACTTGCTTTGTAAGCAAATCTTTTCGTTATTTTCAGCCCAATAGATGCTGAAAGGCTGCGAGTGATATAATCAATTATTGTCAAAAATATTTTCATTGTTGCCACGTTACACAATTAGAAATCAAAAATAATATTTGACACTAAATTGACAACTTTCATTTCTTCAACATTACAAAAATTTTCAGTAACTGTATCCCTTTTCATCCTTTAAAATTCCCGTTGGTGATTATAGCAATGATAAAACTCAAATTTGTTTCAGATTATTGAAACGAATATTTTGGACGATAAAATGTCAGATAGTGAGAACGGAAATGTGAGTTTGATAAAACCAGATTCAAGCAGCACCGAAGACCTAAGCGAATACACCGATGCCGATGAAAGTATATCATCTGCACCGACCGAGTTTTTAGCTGAGGTAATTTTGATACGTTACTACGTAGTCCAAACTGCGTTTAAATTATTTACATATAAGTCCTGCAAAAGAAGATCCAGATTACTGGTGAAAGATCCAGTAAAAGGGGAGCACAAAAATCCTATCAATCAATCAAGCCCTTAATATAGGCGTTAATGAATATTTAATATCTTTTTAATTCATTTCAGTTTTTATCAGCTGTAATGCTTAAAGATTATCCCACCGCCTTGAAATATTGCAAATTGAGTAAGTAGCCATAAATTAAATAACTCAAATTAAATAATTAATAAATTACACTGATTAATTTTCTTTTTTCAGTTCTACAGTATGAGCCTAATAATGTGACAGCGAAAGAATTTTATCCATTAATTATTGCAAAATTACACCAAGGTAAACTTTTTAATTTTGATCATTAAAAATGATATTTAGGTAATACAGATGCGCAACTCAGGGCTAGAGGCGCGCACGACCATAGATTAAGTAATTATAGGGATGGGGTATACAGCTGCGGGGGAATCCATTAAGGGACGGGTACAAAGTAAGAATGGTGTCGATTTTTGATTGGTCGCCGCATTGTGCTGAATATAAAAGATTTTTTTTACACGATACTACCAATTTCATATCACTAGACATGCGCAGTGCGTTGGCCAATGACAAGCAGACACCACTTACCTCGTCGCGTCCCTTAATCGGCTTTACCCCCCTCTACTAAAATCCTAGTACGTGCTCTGTCTTTATATTTCTATGTCTATGCTCACGACAAATCTACCGCAAATGCCTCTAGCGGCGGTAACAAAAACATTTAATTCACAATGGGTTTTGTTTACTAGTTGATAGCACTGGTGATTATATTTTTCATGATGAAATCTATTGTAAAAAACGGAAATAAGAGGAGCATTGCTTGCACGACTTTTCATTCTTAATTTAAATGCAACAACATTTTCAAACACAATAGATTAAAATTTATGAATATTATCAATGTACATTTTCTATACTAATTCAATAGACAGATATAATTGGTAGATTATAAACGTTCAACATCGGATTATAATCATCTTATAATTGATTCGTTATTTCTTACCAGAAGTGAACTCAAGTGGAAGTAACGATAGTGACGAAGACGAAGACATCGATATTAACGATAATGAAGACAGCTCGAGTAGTGACAGTGGCAAAAGCGAGAGCACCGGAAGTGAAAGCGACAGCGAGGGGAAAGAGGAATGCGATGGCAGTAACGGAGGCAGAAATAGCGACGCGACTACTGCAAGTTATTCGAGTCTAGAAGATGACGAACCGGACCTAAACCAGTTGGCAAAGTTGACAGCCAGACTGCACGTGGATAATGTGGACATTGGAAATGGAAACATTAAAATAGGTACCTCCTACACTAATATTAATAATTGTAGCTGATTTAAGTTCACTGAAACATAGTCTTATATCATAACTAAACACTTGATAGTAGTTTCTAGCTCACCACATACGGTAAGCTGCCTCTATAGCTCTTCACTTATGGTAAACAATGGAGGATGCCATGCAGTAATTTCAGTATGATTTGCTATCGTAATTACCAGGTTCGAATGGCGCGTGTAGGAGGAAATGAGATTGCAGTTATTGCAATATATATCTATGTTCAAAATACATCGAGACAAACCCGCAGTTGGCACCGGCTCACTGAAAATAAACCCGCTATGTCTGTATATCCAATTAGAGCCTGATAATTACAACTAACCATTTTTTTTTGTACTAATAGTTGCGAATTTTATTTTTAAACGTTTTGTTAAATTAGCGTAGTTTTCGTAACTTTATAATTAATATAGTGCTCAGAAATTATAGTTAAAATACCAAGTTAAAAAAAATAACATAATGAGCGACATCTGTGTTTACCTGGGCCTATTAAAATCACATAGGTGTTTTACGCATGCGTATAATTAGCTTATTAAAATATTTTGACAAAACTGCTGAATGCAACAGTTTTCCATAGGAAAATTCTACAATCAATGATATTCAAATTTTTTGTTTTAATTAATATGTAGGGCATTGTTTTTGATAATTATTTCGCAAAAACTATCATAAACAACGATTTTAGGTTCTACTGAAAACGCACCCGCTGCAAAAAGAGCCTGGGAAATAGCGGATGATAAAACAGATAATGTGTCCATCGGTCATATTGCATTTACATTACAGACCAGCTCCGATTCTGAATCACCGACCGAGCCTATAAGTCAACAACTTATAGCTCAGTTAAGAGCCCGAGTAACGAATGTTAATAATTAAGACTATAACGTTTCCTGTAAAATATTGAACATGTCGATTTTGAAATTCGACCAAACTTATAGGTTTGATGTGATTGGTCACGCGAATTACATGCCTCTGGCGGTAAGAATATTAACCAGGCCTTATCAAATATAGAATTACAGGTTTGATGTGATAGGTCACGCGAATTACAGGCATCTGGTGGTAAGAATATTAATTAGGCCTTATCAAATATGGAATTACGTTGAAGGTTATAAGTTTGGTAATATCTTAAAATTGACAGTTGGTATTTTACATGAATGACTTTGTATTTAATATCTATTATATCAGATACCTAGATAAGTGTATGATTTTCCATAATAAGAAATAAATCGTTGTAGAGTAAAACTGTATAAATTATAATTTGTGGATTTTCAAAAGTAGGCTTTATGACCATATAAACACGATGGGCACTGACTGAACAAAATTAGATTCACGACATGGTTGCAACTTAAAACTAGACTTCAATGGTCTCTGTTAATAAGTTATCTCAGGAGATGGACAATACGTTTTTTTAATACATATATATGACATTCTCTAACAACCTATATGTTATTTAATAAATAGCATTCAAATTTGCAAGATTCGGTATAGGAGAATGGTTTTCTATGTATCAACATTATATTTCCAAAATTAATTCTGTCCTTTTTAACAGACCTTTATAGATTTCTCAAAAAAGAACAGAATTTGTAGAGTACTTGTGGTGGTGAATAAAAAACATTCCTTTATACTGAATTTATGTATTTGAATGCCATTATAAGTCAATATGGAACAGAGTAATATATAAATAAGTATTTCAATCATGCAATATCAAATTGTGGCGCCATCATTAGTATGTCCAGAAAACTAAGCATAGTCAATAGTGGCGCCGCGCCATAGTAAACAGACTAAATTAATGAGCTACGGTCTATTATTGCTAGTTTCTTGAATCAAAATAATAGAGTTCAAATTAAGTACTACAAACATATTTAAAAACTAGAATGGATGTATTTTAGTAAAAAAGTTTAGCAATCATAGATCAGTTCATTAGTTTGCGACGCCATTATTGATTACGTTTAGTTTTCCTGATACACTATTGATAGCGCGATACAATTCTCATAATGCATTGCATGATTGGAGGACCAATTTATATATTACGTGTAGTAAAATATAAATATCAGATCGCCATTTCTTGAGACAACATAACATAAACCTTTGATTCTAACCCTAAATGCGTTAACAAATGAATTTTTAAAATGTTGAAATATCCTCCTGTGCTTTTGGCCGTGCTTTCGACTGGAACTGAAATAAAAGTAAAAAGAAATGTTTTCTTTTTTCGCTTTTATTTTAGATTCAGTCCTGGTTTTTATTATTCAACCCTGTCACCAATTATCAAGATGTTGTATGTCAAATAGTATTTATTAGCTCTTGCTTATTTGAAGCAAATCATAACGGTGGACTTTCGATTATCCAGACAAAAATACTCGATTTTAAAATCGAGACTTGCATCCAACTATTTAAATTTCAAATGAAACAGGAACATAAAAAAACCTCGATATAAGTTTAAACAAGACACTGTTTCCAACTGGTTACCAAAATCATAACCCTTACAAAGGGGAGCTGTCAGGGCTATAGCCTGAGCGCCTCGGCTGGACGTGGCGAGTCGGTCAACTAACAGATGAACCGAAGACAAAAACTGAAGCAGTTGGTGGGGGAGGGGGAGTCATGAAAGATCCTGACCTATGGGTTTGCTTAGGGATATGTCAAAATTGCAACAAGTTAATATAACTTTCAAAGGTTAGCGCAGTGTTTTAGGATTTGAATTTTTTGGCTACATGCCATAGGAGTCCTTTTGTAAAGTAGTAAAAAAAAATTGAAAAAGAGGCCTATTTGAAGGCATATCAACGTTAAACGTTACATTTCTGGTCTAATGTTGTCCTGATAATTGAAGCAAATGTTTTAAACTGTCCGAATTATTTAAGTGTCCTGATAACTGTAAGTAGCCTTATAAGAAAATGTCTGGATAATTGAAGTTATACTGTAACTTCATTTATCTTAAAGAAAAGGAGAAGTTATGAAACATTTTATTATTATAGTACACTGTTTGGGTAATGATAAGTTTTACATACTTTTGCATAATGGCTAGCCTTTAAAAAATCAGAAACAGATGAATAATTGTTTTTTCTTTTACATTTCTGGTGCACGCCATTTGCTTTTGCAAATAACATATCTCGTAGTGGCAGAATATGTTTTATATAATTATTAGATTCCTTGAAAACAAACCGATAAATTTTGAAGTTAAAAATAGTTAGATTATTCGCCTTTCCTTCTGGAAAATTTTAGGTTCAAAACAAAAAAAATTGATGAGAAAGGCCTAAAAAAATGTATTTTCATCATCGGTAAACAAACAAAAGAAATAGTTGACAAACATAGATTTATGTTTCATTTAACAATAAGTCAAAGTTTTTGAATGCAGATAAACTGAACAATTTACTTCTGACAAACTGCTGTATCACACGTGAAATAAATAAGGGAGACAAATCACAATTTATTCGAAGTGTGGTAGAGCAGTTTATCAGAAATAAATTGCATCAATTTATCAGAAGTGGGATTGTATCATATATAAAATTTTCTTTGCGTTAGGTGTACTATTCTTATGATACGAATCAGTGAACATTGCTTGATAATTTTAAATAGTTTTGATTTTGTACGTGATATTTGCTACCTTTAGTTCCTCGTTACAGTTACGAGGAAAAACAGACAAGACTTGAAATGTGCACTACATAATATAATCACTAACATTGTCACTATGGATTGCTGTACGCTTTTTGAACAGTACCGTATCAAGCACTGAGTTTATTCTACTCAGGCAAACAGCAACTGATTAGTGTCAGGAACAATTCATGCAGGACCCGAAATTGAAAACAGTATCGTAATTACTCAGTTGCTGATGACCTCAACTGTTGGGCGTCTATAATCACAATTACTCGGTTTAACTAACTGAAATCTAAACCGCAAATCTAAATTTCAAACACGAAACCGACATAGAAATATTCTTACATTCACACCTAAATAAAATCATCATCAAAATTTTCAATCCGCAAAAAAAGCAAAATTGGTGGCTACTGTAACTTATTAGTGGAATAGTTTCCCACTAGACTTCAGTTTCAATTTTTCCATCTGAACATCCAGTTTGACTAATCGAATTTAGAACCTCTTAAAAACCGATAACCGAACCGAACGGAATTTCGGCTTAGAAGTTCCCTAATAGTGACAATTTTAATCAGTGAGAATTTTGGACACTATAAGTAGTGCCATGCAAGAAGATAGTGCTTATGTTTTAATGTATTAAGACTGACAAGAGCTCTGAAAACCTATTTTTGATATGCAACATGTTTATGTCTATTACACAATTTTTGTATGGTTGAAAGTGCATATTATGTAAAACAAAATATTTAAAGTGTAGTAACTAATAAGCCTATAAACCGGACGCTGAACTGCATCCCGCTTGAAAAATCCCGTGGATTCATTCCGATTGATGGTTTAAGTCCAGAAAGATCTAAAGAATGAAATTCTGAAGGTTGTCGAAAAAAATCGGCATGCGCTTTTTTTAACTGGACTATGGGAACTATTATTTAAATCGCTTTGTGAGGTTTGATGTCCGCTAAAAACACGAGAACTACTAAATGAATCCGGTTTTAGCATTCAATAGCTTATTTATTGAGAACATTTTAAATCTATATGTTCGGATTTGCTAGAGTATAAATTAGATTAGGGATAGAAAAATCGACTCTGACTTTAGTCAACAATCGATCTTTTGATAAATATAATTGACTTTTTAGGGTCGAGTTGAGCCTGTCTCGAATCGATTAGAATCGATTCTCACTCGATGACTTTTCGACTTTTTTATACATTACTTAGTATAATACTCGCCGCGGTTCTAAAAGGATCTGAAGTTAGTCACAAGCAGCGTCGAAAATGCATATTTTGGTTGTTTTGTGGGAAAGGAAGATTCCTACCACCTCCCAGTTACCGGCACAGTATGTGTACTCGTCGGCGATTGGTTAATCTTCGCTGTCTTGTCAATTGTCGCTTTCCCGCTATAAAGTACAGTTCAGTACGCTATTATTGTTTCTTTGATTGTTCAAGATGCCTAATACGGTGATTCAGATGATAATTTGTCTGCTGAGAACCCCCAAAGTCCCACACTCAAGTACGACCAGGATGGATGACTTTTTCCATCCCTAAATTAGATTGATTCTAAACTGGAGATTGAACGAACGAAATTTTCATTAATTTTGTTCATACAATCAAGTTAATATCTTATAGACCTTACAGATTTAAAATTTTCTCAATAAATACGCTATTGACTGGTAAAAATGTCATTCAAATCCATGTAGTAGTTCTTGCGTTTTTAGCGGACATACAAAAACACAAAGCAATTTAAATAATTCCTATAATCCGATTTAAAAAAAAATCCGCGACGATTTTTTCCGTCCATTTTCAGAATTTCATTCTTTAGGTTTTCCTGAACTTAAATCATCACTTAGAATGAATCCATCGAATTTCTCAAACGCGATGCAGCCCAACGCCTGCACTACTATATAAACAAAGAAAACAAGAGTGCTTAACTTACAGTAGAGAAAATGTACCGTCAATGACAAATCCGAAGTAATATTTATAATCATCTGGACCAAAATAAGTAGCCGGGTTAAAATGACATTCATAGTGGCCGGAGCTTTGGTACAAAACAGTGCGGAGTTTCTTGGTATCTATCTATAAATTATAAAGTTATTAGAAATTAATATTATCTTACGTAAAATCTTTATTCGATTAATGAATTTTTCTAGTTAAAAAGACAAATCTGAATTTTGTGACAAATTTATTATACATTGTTCAAATTATTAAAATTAAAAAAAATCGTACTGACCGTTTGGGCAGCTTCCTGCAAGAACTGGTGGAGCTGGTTGAATTGGTATTTAACGTTCGACTGTTAACAGTTGACAGGCGGGAAAATGTGTCTGTTGCTAATTCAAATACGGCTTCAAAATTACCATTCAGAGTCATAGTACGATAGCGTATCATATTTTTAATCTAATTCAATTAACAATTTAGTAATCATCTAGATTGAGTGAGGATTTCTGTCAAACTAAATTAAAAATAATTAAAATAATTGTCATAATATAAATGTGCCAAATTTGTTTAATATAGATTATATGATGCCAAAAATGCATTTTATTATATTTGAGGCGTCGTTCTTGGCAAAAATTTAAATTTATAAAAATAGTTTGGAAAATTATCACTAGAGTGTGTAAATATATACAATTTGGGTTAGGTACTAATAAGAAAATTGTTTTTGATTTTTCCCTAATTCACCCGATGTAATTGTTAAATAAACGACATTTTTTTAATTAGACTATTTCATTATTGTATAGAAATGCACTGAAAATTATGTTGACATCAAGACTGCAAACATATTTCGAAATTAAAACAAAACCGAAAGGTTTATTTTGTTTTGTTTAAACGGCTACTAAGATGTTAAGAAATAATGGTGTCATATATTAGATTAAGTTAGTTGTGCACATATCTTATTACTGCTAAAGCAGAATTATCTGTCCAGAATTTTACAATATAAGACTATCTATGTTATTAATCACCCGAGAGAGGGAAGCAAACGCACAAAGCGCGTGAGAAGTTTTCATGATCCATTTATTAAAACATACATGGGCCGTGTTCGTTGGCATTTTTTGCGTTCATTTATTGCGCATGCGCAAAAAAAACGGGAAATTATGTTTATTTATGTGCAAACTCGTAAACAACTTGACACATAACCAAAAAAATAAATAATATTATTTATTTTTGTGCAAACGATTCTTACCATTGGAATTTCAAAATCGAGATACGAAGCAGTTTGCAGCTTGTTTCACATCAGAGATGAAAAATTACCACAACTGTCTTAAAACCAATTAAAATGACGTTTGTTAAAAAAAAAAAACAGTTGTACATTAAAAAAAGTGTGAATAATGCATGCTCATGTATTATCTAGCTCGTTCACTTTTACATATCTAAAAAAACTGGTTTTGTATTGCTTCCTCTTTCTCTACTTCAGCAAAGCTGAAGATTAGCCTGTAAGTACAGGCGCTGAACAAACAAATTTTCAAGAAATCATATTCACCATTTAAAAATACTCTGGTGGCATCCCCAAGCTTGATTTCCGTCATCGAAAAATATTATTACCATGTCAAGTTACCCTTCACAAACGTCTACTAATGTTGCATTATGATTGTTTTTGACTTGTTTAATAAGTTTTATTCATATTATTTGTCAGCATTTTAATCAGAATCCTCTACTTTAGAATTAGATACATTAGTCTAGGTCCGTATCGGGATTTCAGGCAAATTTTGCACGGACCATGACGAAATTGCGTATTTTCAGGAGCTAATGTTTCATTCTACATCCCCCTTACACCTCCCCCACAAACACTGCGTGAAGCAGCATTCTCAAAAATAAGCTTCATTAAAAATCGGTACAGATGACGACTCACAAGATGACCGCCTTAACACTTTGATGAGAATCAGCTGCATGAACATAACCCCAAATTTCAAAGACAAATTGTTCAGAATAAAACATGCCATTTTTCCCATTGCACATTAATCACGATTAATTTTGTGAGAAGTGTATTTTAATTTATATAGGATAAACGACTAGTCATTGGACTGAGCACATTTTCATTAGCTATAATAAGAATACGGACGATACTAAAGCAGATTTGAATGACTCATTTTATGAGTCATTCAAATCTGCTTTAGTATCGTTCTTATTATTATTATAGCTAATGAAAATGTGCTCTGTCCTATGACTAGTAATGTCCAATGACTAGTCGTTTACCCTACACTTGAAATTGATTTTCATGTATTCTAAATATCTTAATAAAAAACTTGATTTGATATTTATACACTTCATTTCACTAGTATTCATTGTTTTGCACAACTGATCCCAAAGAAAAGTTTTACTAAGTAAAGCAAGTAGCCTAAGCTAGTAGACGGAGTTGAGGGGAGGCAAGTTTTCTGGACCGCGAAAGCTTGACAATGTTTTGAAACGGAACTATAGGAAAATTACTGGTGACCACTGCATTAGCCTATGCATAATATGCTAAGTGGCTGTATCGTGCAAGATTACTAGAATACTAGAAGGATGGGCGTCTGTGATTGGTTGAGTCGATTTGTTACTTAACCGATACCCATGGCTTGATTATTCAAGTATGTTTACCTCAACTGTTTGGAAAAATACTCCACAAACCTACTTCCCCGCCCTCTCCCGTGCCTTGCCTGGTCACACCTTCAATAATGCTAATGGCCAATTTAGTTTCTAGTAATCTTGAGTGTCGTCGACTTCTGTATTACGGTATTACCACAACTTTCTCAATGACAAATGAAACATAGTTTTTTTTTATCATGAAAGCAGTAATTACTGCAAGGAACAAATTACTAACGCAACTGATGTTCGTGAATTTATGTTCTAATTATATATGATGATTGAAATCATGATCTTGAGGATTAGGCAATAGATCTATTTAGATTCTGTTTTGATATTTGTTAGTTCAGACACCTGTAAAAGGAATATATATTTAGTGATAAAAATTGTACCTATTTTATCAACTGATTGAACTGTATTATATTAATGTAAATTCATAAAAAAATACTGTTAAAAAATATTTCCAGGTGTTATTATTTACTTTTCTGACAATCCATTCAATTATGCTGTAGCAATAAGTTTCTAAAAAAAATTTCGTTATTAAAATTAGCATCGCTTTTACGTTTTTCCCTGAACCGTTTTTTGAGGCTACATATGACCTGAAACTCTACCGTGAAAGTACAAAAGGCGTCCAAAGAAGTTTAATTTCGAAATTATTTTATTTTTCTCTAACGTCTAAATATTTTATTTTTCTTTTTAACCAACGTATATTTTATTTATTTATATTTTTTTGATATATTAATTTTATTTCACACTTCTTTTGTGTTACATGCATATTGCATAACATACATTAGTATATTCTAAATTAAATTTTCAAATATGATTATATTACACTGAAAAAAATCGTTAACTTCTATACTATTTATGTAAGATTTTATTAATAATAAAATTTATGTAAAAATATTTTGCATATGCTTCACATGTTGATTTTAAAACAAAATGCGTAACTTCTTCAAAATGTATTATATCACAGTTTATTGTTAATGATAGTAATTTCTTGCATTAACGATTTTTATCTTACATAAATTAGATTTATTCAACTAATTTGTTAATACAACCATAAAAATAAACAAAATTACTTTTCATTTTAATGAATTTTTTCATTATCGCTTTCTTTGGAAAAATTATCTACCTATTTTACTACTGTAAAAAATATCGAATCATATAAAAAAAAGTACTTTCTTAAAACGTTAAAAAATAAAATGCTAACAAAATATTTAACTTCATGCTAATGCTTACTTATCGTAAAAACCTGTAAAAATTTAATTGCGACTTCATTAATTGTAAACGGTAACTGGATTTAATTTTGTTTAAGCTGTCGGAACGCTCTGAACTTAAGCCAAAAATAGGGCTTCGACTGATAGTTGATTGTAGACTTATTCATTAACATTTTGCAAACATTCTTTCTCTATAAAGAAGATAAAGAACAAATATAAGTCTCTAACTTTTGTAATTTATGTACGATTTACTAGAAAGAAGTTGGAATTAATTGTGCTAAAAAACACGTTTTCAATGTCATACTACGACCTTGTTTTTCACAAAATTGTTCCATCACAAACCTAAAGTGACTCTTCCTTTTTCGGAAATTTTTTTCAAATCTTCAGAATATTTCAAAAATTTAGAGTAGAGACAGCGGCACCCTTGCAACAGCATTTTTTAGCCTGGTAGTGTGGCTTAAATTCAAAGCGTTCCGACAGCCTTAACGGGACAACTGCAACGCGATAAAAGTCTAAAATAGATGAGCGTGCCAACAAAACACAAATTATATATAGTAAGTGTACCGATGTGTCTAAGCTCATTTAATCATCAAATTACTACACGTTATTCGTATTCTGGGCGTAGTTACGTACGCATTGCATTATTCGTCGATTTCAGATCGTAAGGCCGGAAAAAGTGCTTTGTTTCATCTTGATTTTTTGCCCATAAGAAACAAAGCAACAAAATGTCTTCAACGCATGAGTCAAATTACCCAATTGTTGCATGAACTACTTCACAAATAGTCATACGTTAGCGAAAATAATCAAGTTATCGCCTATAAAGAAATGCCAAAGTTTACAAATAGCAAGGTCACAAGTCAATTTTTACAAGACAACCAACATTATTATAAAATTTCTTTTTTTTTTTCGCTATTCCAGTATCAGAAGTGGTAAGTCCCGCATATACAATTAATCGACTTGTTTGTTTGGTATTTTTCACGTTGGCGAAACTGACCACTTGATAAAGCAGAACAAATACCTACCCAAATGCATTTATTAAGTCCGATTTAGTAAATGCATTTTTCTATGAATTTTTTTAATATCGATATAACATCTTAATTAAATTACTTATTATATCGGGCTTCTTTCTGTCCAAACTTCTTTACTATTACTAAATATTCAAGAAAACAAAACATGGGCGTAAAGTACATTCAAGAAATGCTGATATTTTTATGGAATGACTACTACCTTCAATTGTTTGTGGAAAAGTTTCACTTAGCAAAATTTTAGTTCATTGAACGGTTGTTCTTGGACCAGCCATTTTTAATAGGTACTAAAGAGAGGTTATGAATTTCAAATGCTACAAAATTGCGAAAAAAATGGCACTTGAAAATTCAATTATTCCAAAAACATTAGCCGTGTTTGGGTTGAGGGTCCGCCATCTTTAAAATCATGGCATCCTTTCAAATAAAATATAACCAATCACGCGCAGTTATTTTGAAGACCCTGAAACTTCACGTCACGAGCACGACTTTGTTAAAAATTAAACAGTCAAAGAGCACAAACTCAGTAGTCATCACTTTATATTTTTATTTATGAACAGTAATCACAAAAAATAACAAAAATATCAGTTCTGACCTCCGTTTGAATGTACGATGTGTTAGTTATTTTAGCTGTTTTCACAAAACAAATATAGTTAGAAAATGATTTTCTAGTCATAGATGATTTTTCTAACAATCTAAATTAAATAATTTATTTGTGTTTCTCTGGGTTTGATAAGCTGCCTTTAGATTTAATATATATCAAACCAAACAATAACATCTCAATTTATAAATTGTTAATTTCTATATAATTTAATGCAGTCAGGTACAATAGTTGTCAACATATTATTTATACCAATCGACAAAACAATTTCATTGGTAAATTTTAATTCAAAATTAAAAAAAAAATGGCGGTTTATTTTTTTAAATATATGTACAGTACAGCTTCACAAATCCGAACACACGGTAACCTGAACACTCCAGACACTTGCACAGGTCGTGCTTCCAGACACTTAACTCTAAAACTTGGACACTTAAATAAAAATTAACGGCCTGTTTGAAGTTATTACCGGCACGGTGTGAATCATCGAGTCTTATTTTGTAAAATGGCCATTACAAGTGGACAAAAAAAATCTTAAGGAGAAATGTCAGATTCTGAACAGTTTAGGCATTTTTCACAACAAATGGGTTTCTTTTAATTCAAAATGAACAAAAAGAACAAAACAAGCATTTTAAACACATTTTTCATAAGCTAAGACGATGTGTCCGGGAACTGTACTATAAATAAATATTATTTCCAAAATTATACCAGCAGTAAAATAAACTGTTATAACCTCAAAAGTCGAATAAAAAAATTGTCTATGAATATTTTAAAACTTTCAGACTATTTGAGTAGTAAAGTAAAATACGTCTCAAAATTTCCCGTCAAGGTCACAAAATTATAATACAAAAAATTCTATAAACCACGTTTTATGTGGTACAGCATTCGAGCATTTTAATACCAATTTTTCGAAACATTTTTTGACTAGAAAATCACCAAACTAAGTAACCAATCTTAGTTATTCTAATGAATAAACAAAAAGAAAAAAATAATTTCCGTGTTGTGCCCATTATATAATAAATATAATTATTTATAACATTATTAATTAATAATATGCAGTTCAATATAGCTATAGTTCACTATTATTGTTAAGAAATACCCATTGTTACACTGAAATTCTAATTTTCAAACAATACATTGTTATAATCTACCATTGTGGGTGTTTTTTAACAATAATAGCAAACTATAGCCATATCGTACTGCAACGTTTCTCAAAGAGTGGGTCGTGACCTGGCATCGGGTCATAGAAAAATTTTGCTGAGTCGCGACAAAAAATTGTAATTTTTGTGTATGAAATAAACAAACAAATAACTTGACTTCTGTTAAAAATATTTTTTTTGCAAATAAATGCATTTCATAAGGTGTCGCGAAAAATTTTAAAACCTCGTTCCGGGCCGCGGTCAAAAAAGTTTGGGAAACGCTGTCGTACAGTATATTAATTAAGTCTTACGAACTATAACATTTGACATTAATTAATAATGTGCACAATAATAATAAACAAAATCATCATATTTTTTAAAGAAATAAATAACAAATCATATTTTCTTATGTACCAAAATTCGTTTCTAGTAATATAACGTTACGAAGACAAAATAGAGATAATTATGAATAATACGTACTATTTCACTCGAACTGATCTCTTACGAATGAAGACAGCACGGTCGGAAGTCTTTCGTTGAAACCGCAAATATCAAGCAGTCCCAAATTGGCGGTATCACTTTTTTCCCGATCTTCCGAATCGGCAGCTACTTTCAGTGAGTGATAACAAAGCGATATGTTTATTAACCTGAAATTACAACAGAAATTTACCGTCTTTATGTTGTTTTATCAAAATTTCTGCAGAGCTTTCATGAAAAATTGACATAATATGTCTCGTGGCGGATTTACACATTTCTCAAGTATAGGCTGTTAAATTTTTATCGCCCTTACCTCTACAATTGTCAGTTCCCAGATTATTATTTTTTGAGCTAATCAACGCTCAGTCATATACGACTAATAAGGCAGGGTAGTGTATACCAGGGGTGGCCAACTTTTCTGTATATAAGATCTACTTTTTATTTTAAAAGTGTGTCGCGATCGACTTGTGGTCATAGGCGTAGTCTAAGGGGGAAGAAGGGGTGTGAAATGCATACTTCTAAATTACTGTAGATTCTGAAGAAGCCACAAAATATGTCGAAACGTTGATCATTAAAGAGAGCAAATAATAAATTGTTATCTTATGCCTCATTTTTCCTGTCTAATCTACATTTAAACAATAATGTACATTCGGAAAACATAATCTTTGATTTCTGTAAGAGGCTAAAAAAAACTTTGGTCGCCAAATTTGCCGCCCTGGTCTCAAGCCTACTGATAAATCCACCACTGATATGTCCAGTTCAGGTCTAGTGCTGGCTATATTTATCGTGAGTTGTTATTTATATTGAAAAAACTTACTTTGTGTTTGGCAATTTCATTTTTTCGCGATAATTATTCAAAACGCTTTTTATGCAAATTCCAGCTCTCATTTCTTTGGGTGACTGTTTAAAAACACTTGGATTCGTAAAAATATTTATGAACGTGTCGATTTTCTTATTTTTCTTTTGCGCCCACTCAAAAGGCTTATGCATAAGAACATAGCCTTTCGATTCCGACAAAATTTTGTTTTCCATCTGCTTTGCCGATATATCTGCAAGAAAAACAAGTGACTGCTACTGTCAAATGCACAGCATAATCAAAAGAAAGTGTTACAAAATGAGAGGAAATCGAAACAATCATATACAACACAATAAAAAAAAACCTGCCATCACTTCAGTAAACTTACGCCTCAGTGCATAATTTTCCTCAATAGATGGCAATGTGTTTGACTCTTACAGGCACTCTTTAATATCATTTTTTATATAAACAAGAATTTTTAATGGTTGTTTCATGGAGGATACAGTGAAAGAAGACTGATCTCAGTAGACCAAACTTCGTTTCGAAAATCAATTACGGTAAAGGTTCATAAAAGTCTTATGTGCGGCGCTGTAGCCACAAGATCTCGAATCACATGAATTGGATGCGCCTTTCTGCATTTCTCAATTGTTCTATGAATGTATCCACGGCAACGTGATATTATTTACTGTCAGTTAACCCAATCGATATTTTTTAGCTTAATAGTCTCCTTTCTCTCTATCATTCATGACTCAGTCTTACCTTTAGTAATGCTTAGAGGATAAAACGAATTATTCTCATGCATTACTCCGACAATAACATTTTGTTCGGTTTTTAATAAATAATAAGCAATGGCGATTGCAGCTTTCACTGCAGGAATTTGTGAGCTTTTGAAGCAACGTTCTTTTTTTATTGAATCGCGTCCATCAATCGTAATAAGATATCTTTGTTTTGTTATTTCTACGTTTTGATACGAGAGAACCATTGTTTTGTTTAACAAAACATTCAAAACGTGACTGCTCACTCTAACTTTCGGTTTCACTTCAGCAGTTGCTCCTTCTTTCTCTTTCAAATGTTCAAGTTTTTTGAAATCGATGTGTCTACAAAATAATAACATTGATTTACAAAATTTTATACTTTGTATTAGAGTGACTAATTCCTCAGATTGTAAAATATGCTCTCGGGAAATTTCGAATAATGTGATCGCAAAATTCATTTTATTACTGGTTTTATTAGCTGTGATTAGCATAATGCTTCACAAAGTTTGGCTTGCTGCTTAAAAATTTAAAAAAACATATATTTTTGTGCTAAAAATTGAATAAAAAAAACATGATATTCGTCATTATAGCACGTCATGAGATTTCGAATTACGGGACGGCAAATCACATTTTAAAGTTTTTTTTTTACAAGCTTATGTTGAAGATACTGACAAATTCGGTTTGTCTTTTAAATTTAATTTTTTCTGTACAAAATTTTGTGTGAAACTTATGCAAATTTTCGCCCCTTATCAAAGAACAAAAGCTAACAAAAATAGGAATTTTCGAGTAAATAAAGAAAAAAAAAGACGTACTTTCCACCGCTGATGTAATTTTGATGAGCAATGAAAACTTGGATCGGATGGATTTTTGACTCGACAATTTTCTCCTTGTTATTAAGTATTTCGATGACTGCATTTTCAAATGGCGTGTTTTGCTTAAAATAGCCAAGCTTATGAAAGCGAGGTAGAAATGAAAGGACTTCTTGCATTGAGAGGGTCGGAAGTAATGCTTCCCATACCTGCAAATAGTAAATTTCAGAACTAAAATCAATCAATTTCAATTATTTTTATCTATGGTCTAAGATTTTCCATGTTTTCAATCCGGTATATTTAGCAACCAATGAATAGATTGAATAAAGTATGCAGTACACGATGGTAAAGTCAATTTCAGTCGTCGACGCCATCTGTCGTCAAACACGAGTACTTATTGATCAACCTTAATAGGGACGTTTCTTGTGATTTCCCTATTTTTATTTGATATGAAGGGCATTTTTTTACAAACCTCAATGGACTTCAATAAATGGGCGGGCACATAGCTCAATGATAATTTATATTCACGAAGCATATTTGCTGCATCCTTAGGATCTTCGCAATGTTTAAATCGTTCCACTTTCTCAATGTATTCAAGAACGTCCGCCGATGCCGAATCAGTAAATTGCTCTTTCGCGTCTTCATACGATCGAAGAACATACGTAAGAGTTACTGCTTTTGCTAAAAAAATATTCAGATATCAAAAGACCTCATATTTTGTCAAATATTTATACAAAAAATAAATAGCTTACATTTATATTCCTCTGATTCTTTTTTGATACACGGATGAAGCATTTTAAATAAATCTTTATGAAGCCAGCCGTGGGCACCTCTGTTTTTTGTAACAGTTTCAACAAACTCCGTTGGACTTTTGTCAATATACCACTCTTTAATACATTTCTTGAATCCCATACCGAAACCCTTATGTTCACCGACTGAAATAAAGAACTTAACGAACAAAGTTAACTCCTCAATATTTTTACAATATTCTTTAACAAACGTGTAAACTTCTTTCTGCAATTTTTCATGGTGTTTTTCTTTGCAGCAAATTGGTAAATCTTCTGCAGTGAGAGCTTTTTCTCTTACAACTTTGTCACATAAATCTTTGCTACGTGCACACAGTGCTAACAAGAACAAAACCGGATCTTTTTCAGGAATATTCTTGTTATCTTTAGCTTGTATAATGATTTTCTGTACATCCGCCCACTTGCCAGCTACAAGAAGTTCTCGTACAGAAGAAGCCTTTTCAGGTTCATAATATTTATGGAAATATTTGTCCCCCGATGAATATTTTGGAACTTCGGTACTTAAATACATAAATCTCTTTAAACGTTTTTCTGGTGGAATTGGCGTTTTGACGTTACTTTGTTCCATTTTTAAGGTACTATGTGATTAAAAGCAATTTATAACATAAATTTAGAAACGGCAGCACTGTTATTAAGTTTTTTACACAAACCTCTTATGATTTCTAACAACTACTTATAAGAAATTTATCAAAATAATTCCTGTTTTAACTGAATACAATTGAACACATTTACACTTCTCATTGCAAAATTCCTTATCTGACCACAAAGTAAAAATACGTAAAGTAAAATAACATGCGCAGAAGTTTCATCATTAGTACAAGAAATGCCAACATTCTATAATTGGGCGCTTTGAAATGACAGCTGCTGTCAATATAACTCTTTGCTGTCTACAAAATGACAGCTAAAAGGATATCACAAATAAAAGGATGTCCACTACATTGGTCCACTAGGCAAAGGCATGTGTAGGGTATTCCCATAAAAATAGAATGCCTCTATAAAGTCCACACAGTAATAATTTCTAAAAAAGATTATGAAACCAATCAGTAACAAAAAGATTTAGTGGTCTTTGAAAAATACGTCTGTATATAGATCAGGGTGTGTTACTGAAACAAAAATATTTATTTAGAAATGTGACATTTTATTTTGGATACAGAAAAATAAATTATTAAAATGGAAAATCAATCTTTAAACTACGAATTACCAAATGACAGTCAAGACGTAATTATACCAAAAGATCATGGCGACACGAGCGACAAAAATAAATTTGAAGAGTCGACAGAAAACGATGAAACTGTAAATTTAACTAGTCCGAATGAAAACGATAATGTTAGGCATATGGAAGGCTCCGAATTAAATGAAAATGACAATATTAAACATGTGGAAGGTTTCGAATTATATGAACAAGCAGAACTTGATAACACTCGCTTGATAAAAGAAAACAGGAAGCTTTCGGCAATGTCAGTATTAAAAAATATTTACTTTTTATTAGATATCATTGTGAATTACAATTGTGCAACAATGAAAAAATCAAGACGTTTGGAATGTTTTTATTCCATTTGTTGCGCAATTATAAAAAAGAATAATAGGTAATAGATGGAAAGTTGTCCGAGGACTTAGAATCAATGAGTCGATACTAAATTTTTATTTATCGCAACGTTTCAGAATTTATTATTCCTTCTTCTGGCTTCATAAATTATTTATGTATTAACTGTTTTATAAATTAGTTGCTTTGTCGTTTCCATATTAGTCTACGATTTTTGGTCAAATAATTCATAAACATTTTTTTTATTTAAAACTAATTAAAACATATAATCTCTATCCAGTTGAATGTCAAAAATCGTAGACCAAAAATCGTAGACTAAGCAACTAATTTATAAAACAGTTAATACATAAATAATTTATGACGTCTGAAGAAGGAATAATAAATTCTGAAACGTTGCGATAAAAAAAAAATTAGTATTGACTTATTGTCTATTGATCCTAAGTCCTCGGACAAGTTTCCATCTATTTAATTCATAGTCAGGATCGGAACAAGATTTGAAAAAAGAGTAATAATGCAAAACGATCGATTCATTTCTACACTGATTTACGTAGAACAATAATCTATTTACAAAATATATAGACAAATCATTAGTATAATAAAAAATACATAAGCTCGTGATATAAATATTTGTTTTGATAGGTTACTTACGGAAAGAAAAAAACGAAGCATTTTGGAACGTAGATTTATATCTACAATAACAAACGAAGCATTGAAATTTAACGCTGAAGATAAAAAAGAAAGCGTGGATTTAAATACTGAAACTAAAAAAGAAAGCGTAGATTTAAACGTTGGCGACAAAAAAGAAAGCGTAGATTTAAACGTTGGCGACAAAAAAGAAAGCGTAGATTTAAACGTTGGCGATAAAAAAGAAAGCGTAGATTTAAACGTTGGCGACAAAAAAGAAAATGTGGATTCAAATGTTGAAGATAACAAGCAAATGACAGATTTAAACGCTGGAGACAACGTGCAGTCGCAATCGGGAGATGCACCTTGTGATGAAAACAAATTGGTTTCCTCTAATAAAAAAGAAAATGAAGAAACACACGACGCTTTCATATATGTTACTACGTATGTAATTGATTTTCTAATTTTAAATAATTACGATGGCCAACGTCCCATACTTAATTCAAAATTAAAAACCGTTTCTAGACCAAAATAAGTAGTGTATTGACTTTTTTCTTTTTTGTCCTTGGTAATTTTTATAAAAATGATTTGTCGGGAAAAAGGACTTTTTAAGTAAACACTTATTTGTTATTTAAATATAAATAACAAATAAGTGTTTACTTAAAAAGTCCTTTTTCCCGACAAATCATTTTTATAAGTAGTTTATGTTTTATACAAATTTTGAAATGTTAAGGCTTCTCATATAAATACATTCTGGATTAATACTTATTATTAAAATTGAATCTTTAAGAATACACGTTTTTTTTCAAAATTTTGTGTAGACGCTAATGACCTCAGGTCTCGAGCATCTATAATTACAGAGTCTATCTCAAAACTTTGCTTGGTTTTTGATTAATAAAAATTTGCAACATTTCCAGTAATGGTACATATACTATTTATGGAAATACCGTTTTATATAATAATCAAATATTCGATTTCGTTAGTTTTCAATTAAAACAAATGGAATCAGACATGGTGTCCCTAAAAAAGCTCATAGCAAAGAGAGAGAAAACGTGGGGATTTAATATGGAAAGAGAAAAACAATTCAACAATACAATTAGAGCTTTGCGAATTGAAATTCAAATATTGAAAAGTTTGTTCGATGAAAAACAAGAAGAATTGGATTCCGCTACTAAGGAACTTAATGACAAAAAGAACGAGCTGGAAAAAGAACTTCGAGATAAAAAAACATTGAAGAAAATTATTATTAAATTAGAAAAAAGACACAGGTATATTGAACATTGCAATTTGGTAAACACTATTTTAAAATTTGAAATACCGCACAAAATTGCGAATGGAGAATTTAGCGGATTTTTTTCTCTCGGCTTTCAGACTTGTGAGTTGTGACAACTACTTTTGAAAAGTATTTAAATACAAATACAAATACTTTTGTTCCTAGAGTATTTGAAATACAAATAAAATTACTTTTGGGTCATGCCTATGAAAATATTTTTGAGCAATAATTATTTATTATATAAGCGAGTGCGAAAGCTCAACTGATTAAAAAAGTATTGTTAGGCAAGTATATACTTGTAAAAAATACTTTCTTTTAAGTATTTAAATACAAATACTTACTTGGCTACTTAAAAAATTATTCTTAGGCAAGATATACTTGTAAAAAATACTTAATTTTAAGTATTTAAATACAAATACTCGTTTGGCTAATTAAAAAATTATTCTTAAGCAAGTATATACTTGTAAAAAATACTTGATTTTAACAAATACTTAACTGATCATTTTTTATTTTGGAAATTACATTGCATTATTATTTTAATAATAAGAATTGTTTGAAAAATTTATATGTAATTATATATACTGCTGATTTCAATTATTCATTAAACATTCATAGCTATAAAAACATTATGTTAAGTATTTGAAAAAGTATTTGCAGAATCAAATAAAATACCAAAAAAAATGTATTTAAATACAAATACTTTTATTGAAAAGTATTTAAAATACAAATACTAGAAAAGTATTTGTATTTTGAAGTACTTTTACTCAATACTTCACAAGTCTGTCGGCTTTAATAATCAGATATTGACTATTTTTAATCGTTATGCATTGTAGACTAATTACAAAATATTTTTTTTAGAGAATTATTGTCATACATGCATATATCAGATTTTGACATTCCATCTGGAAATATTACGGAAAGAGAACAAAAGATAATCCGTCAAATCGTGACCAAGTGAGTTTTTTTTTTATTTTTTCGGTTTTTAAGACATAAACATATCTCCTCTAAATTATATATCTACATTTTATATTGTCTCAAAAATAATTTTTTTTAGATACTTGGCAAACAGATTCGAAAATAAAAACAAGACTGATGATAATAGAGATCTTCATAAGTCCCATTCTCAAACTGAATTTACAACAAGCATTTACAGTTTGGATAATT
The DNA here is from genome assembly GCA_034508555.1 of Venustoraphidia nigricollis. Lineage (NCBI taxonomy): Eukaryota > Metazoa > Arthropoda > Insecta > Raphidioptera > Raphidiidae > Venustoraphidia > Venustoraphidia nigricollis. The sequence goes on from JAVRKA010000006.1 coordinate 596,872, forward strand.
CAAGCCGCATAACATACGAAGAAAATAACCAATATTCGCAATATAAATTTTCAAACAGTTGCCCATCTACACCCAAACCGTTGTCAACATCGGAATTATCAAAGGAATCATCGGGCCTATCTAACGATAACGATGACGTTTCTAATTCATTGACGCAAGACGATTCAGATATAATCAGACATATCGATTACATAAAGAATGAAGTTTTGAAAGAAAGCGATAGCTGGGAAAAAGAGCGTTTTACGTTTAGCAGTCCAGATCCTGGAAATGGATACGATGTAAATGAAGCGAGCAGCTCTTCTTTAAGCATGAATCAAAATGATAAAACAATAGAATGGGACAATAATGTTATGTCAGGTTTGGATATAAGTAATTATGCGACACATAACGATACATCAGAAGATGATATTATGAAAGACGAGGATAATGAAAAAACATCTTATTATAGCCATTTGGTGAATGGAAGTGATGTTGAGCCAGATTTGTGACCAGTTTATTATATTGTCCACAAAGCAAATTTAAAAAATCTTGGTATCGGAAAATTTTCATTCATGAATTGTACTTTTGTCTGTATTCCATTTTTCAACAATGGATTTCCCATGTCAAAAATGACACTTTAACTCAAGTTTTTGTTATATTTTTTTGTCGTTATATTTGAAATTATAATTATATTTACAATGTAGTCCGTATTTTTGTGATGAGTATTTTTTATAATTTACTATTTTTAATTTAAAAAAATTAAATTTTTCAGCAATCGTTATCTTATGTTGTTAATACATATTATGGTTGTCGATAATTACAGCCAGTTTGCAAATCGAATTGTAGAAATAAAGATAACACTGGATTACTATACAAAACATATGTTTTACAGGCAAAATTAATAATCATCGTGTAACTAAAGAGTGGCATTACATCAGCTTTATGTTGAGCTCACAATTTTTAATTTACATTGTTTACATGGCGTCTGTTAACGGTTATTTGATAATTTTACAAAATTTATTCAAAACAATTATAGCTTTTAAAATAGCTTAATATAAAGTTGCTTAAAAAATTATGACAAGCCAACTTAATAAAATTCCATGTTATTGTTCAATGAACGTTACAAATAATTTAACAGACTGTTTTATCAACGTTTTTAATTGTCGAATTAGTACTATATAAACGTTGTGCATTTCATTAAAATAGAATTTTGCGCCACGAATTTCGTTACTGCGGTGTTTGGTGGTGCTTGCTGATTGGATGTTGGCCGGTGTTCATTTGTTTTTTGTATATTTGACACGTGTGATTCTAACCAACAAAGTAAGTTTTTTTGAAATAATTATTAAATATGTACTAATTATAAATGAAATGCTTTCCATGAAGAATTTTACAGCAGTTCGCACATACATATTTTTTATTTAAAATATGATTAAATTATAAGAAACTGTTTGATTACTTTTAAAATCAATACAGTTAACTCTTCCTAAAAACGCACTTCATAGAAGCGTCCAATGACATTCCTCTCAGTGATCTACACACATCCCCTAGTTTATTTTAAAATAAAGTAAATAAATATTGTACGGTGATACGGAACCCTTCGTCTGCGAGTCCGACTCGTACTTGACCAGTTTTTTTAAAATTAGCATTACTTTTTTTAGTAATCTCACGTCAGTATGTGTGGAATTTGGGCATTATTTGGCTTCGATTCAGACTTGTGTCATTGGGGAAATTCATTCAAATGCATAACTCATCGAGGACCTGATGCGTGGAGGGTGGAGTGTGATAATCGAATTAAAGTAAGTATTCAAATGAAAAAAATAAAATAGGTGCGCGTACCCGTGTTAAAAGTTATACTTCTTTGTTGCGATTAAAAACTAATTTTTAATTTGCATGCAAATAATTTATTGAAATAAAAAGAACTGGAATGACATTAGCGCGCAGACGAACATGGTCTCTACAATGTGAACTGACAAAAAAACTCCAATGATATATGGCAAAGGCATGTTCACTAGTGCAAATCAATGATTCGCTACCTCTTTTTTGTTGGTAACCTTTTTCTGCGGGCAACTTCATCCTGTTAATTTTGATGTTACAGTGTGCGCGTGCATTGTAATAATTCAAAAGATGTATAGCTTCAAAAACAATTTCAAATTCAGTTTCTTGTCTTCTTATTTTTGTATGAACGAAGGATTCTTGTCCTTGTTGTGAAAAATCGGAAATTAAATCTAAAAACTGTCAATACTGTTTGACCGTTTTCTTTTATTAACACAGTTGTCTCTTTCTGTGTGATCATTCTTTAAAAGATTAGTTGTCTCTCTCGTACCAAAAGTCTCTTTTTGTGTGATCACAACCAAAAACAAATCAATCTTACTTAAATACTTGTCAGAAAAAAATGTAGGCACGAGGTTTCATGCAGAAGTGGGATATTCTCACAGTCAAGTGGTTGGGGGCCTGTACTTGAACTTCTATAATATTCAATTTATTTCGTTATAGTATTTTTTTTATGTATTTTAGAATGCCTCAATTGGGTTTCATAGATTGGCTATTGTGGACGGAATTTACGGAATGCAACCTATGAAAATACATCTATATCCCAAACTATATCTTTTATGCAACGGCGAACTGTACAACTATAAAAATGTATGTATTTTTTATTTTGCGAATTTGAACTTTTCTTGAACTTCTCGAAAATTTTTTGATCTACATTTGAACATTGACTTTAATTTTTGACCGATATTTTTTCTAAATAATGGCACGTCAGTATTTTCTTTTTTTTATCTTTAAAATTTTGCCTTCTAAATGTAATTTTTCAACAGTATTAATTTTGCAAACAGTTAATACAACAATACGGATTCAAATACGAAACTCACTGCGATGTGGAAATCATACTTCATTTATATGCCGCCGGTGGCATAGAAAACGTGTCAAAGAATATCGATGGAGTATTCGCATTTATCTTGGTAGATATTGAAAAACGAAAAGTGTTTCTTAGTCGAGATCCGTATGGTGTTAGACCATTATTTACACTTCGTAGCGAGTCAGGTGTTTTGGCTGTGAGTTCGGAAGCGAAAGGAATAATTAATATTTCAAAAGATATTAAAGATAGTAAATGGAATATAGAACCATTTACACCAAGTACTTTCGAAGAATATGATCTCAAGGACGATGGATCGGCAGTGTTTGTTAGAAAAGAACAATATTACAAAATATCAGAGAAACCTGCATTTCAACCGTTTATTCCATACGAAAGTAAGTTGCATTTTTATAAAATAAAAACGGGAATTAGTGTGGAGACAATTCATTAACCTTCTATTAAAAAATCGTATACACTGTATCAGCACAGCATGAACCAGAAACGCATGTTTGTGAAGGTACCCATGTTATTTAATTGAACATCAGTTATCGTGATCACGGCAAAGAAGTATACCTTATGTCGCGAGTACACACCACTTTTTTTTTGTAGAATATTCGGAAGACATGTATGAAAACGTTAGAGTGTTATTCACTGAAGCTTGTAGAAAACGACTAATGTCTGATCGAAGGATAGGTTGTATGTTATCAGGTGGATTAGATTCTTCGTTAGTCGCAGCATTGGTCGTGCGCCTAGCAGCTGAAAATAATTTACCGTACAAGATACAGGTAATTTTAACATAAATTGGAAAATATTTTTATTTCTAAATTATCAGTTATAGAAAAATATTCACAGTATCGTTACGTAATTTGCAGACATTTTCTGTTGGAATGGGCGATAGTCCTGACATATTAGCGGCAAGACAAGTAGCTGAGTTTATTGGATCCGAACATCACGAAGTGCTGTTCACCGAACAAGACATAGCTGAAGTATTGGATGAAGTTATATATCACTTGGAAACACCTGATATAACTACAATTCGAGCTTCGGTTGGAATGTATATTATATCAAAATACATTAAAGAAAAAACTGACACAACTGTAGTGTTTAGTGGCGAAGGAGCAGATGAGGTGGCGCAAGGGTATATCTATTTCAGAGATGCTCCCTCGGCCGAGGAAGGACACAACGAAAGTCTACGATTGTTAAAAGATATTTATATGTTCGATGGTCTGAGAGCTGATAGGACTACATCTGCTTTTAGGTTATTATAAAACAAATAGATTTATGTTTAGGGTATCTTTGTAGATTGTCTGAAAATATTTAGTAGCGTTTGTTGGTAAGTTCTGAACTCTCAAAGCGTCTGTTGGCAATAAAGAACTCTTTGGATATGACTACGTGTTTGTTGTTCAAATTCTCGAACTATTTGCATTGTTTGAACCTAATTTTAGCAGTTCTATGGGTCTAGAACTGCTAAATTCAGGTTCAAACAGTTCGAAAAATCCGAGAATTTAGCCAACATATGCGCAGTTGTGTCCAAAGATTTCTGTATTGCCGATAGACGCTTTGGGAGTATCAAACTTACCAACAAACACACCTTAGAACTCAAGATTACTCGAAACTAAGGTTGAGCGTTAGCATTGTTGAAGGTGTGACCAGGCGAGACGCGGGAGAGGGCAGGGGAAGTAGACTTGTGGAGTCTTAGTTGGGATAAAACCAAGCCATCGGTGACATAAGCAGTTGACTCAACCAATCACAGACGTTGCCATGTTTATAGCCTCTTACGCCCAGCCTTCTGGTATTCTAGTAATCTTGCTTAGAACTGTTATGTTATTTGAAAATTAAATAACAATAATAATATTGTTAGTGTTTGTAACCTCATTAAATTATTAATTTTTTTTTTGTAGTTTGGAGCTTCGAGTACCATTCCTAGATCTGCAATTTACTAATTATTATTTGAACCTACAGAAAGAATTAAAACAACCACAAAAAGGAGTTGAAAAACATTTACTGCGGTTAGCTTTTGATAAAGAGAACTTAATTCCACAGAACATTTTATGGAGACATAAGGAAGCTTTCAGGTAAAGTAACTAAGTGCAAATAATGAATTTTCTTTTTCGAGTCAAGTTTGAAAACTCGGTTTCAAAATAAATGTAAAGTGGTAAAAATAAATGAAATAAATGAATAATATTGAATTGTTTTGTTTTAGCGATGGCGTTACATCAAAGAAAAAATCTCTGTTTACAATTCTTCAAAACATTATCGATCAAAGAATGCCTAATGATAAATTAGAAACCGCCGCTAAAAAATATCCACAAAATACGCCAAAAACAAAAGAATCTCTTTATTATAGGTTCGTATTTTCTTAATGTGGAATAAATAAAAATACATCGACCAAGCAATCTCGAACAGGTTCTGAAAATAGGATCGCCCCACATATTAAAATTTGATATTTTTGAACAGTTGAAAATTAAACTTGTGTTAAAAATTTTCGTTTTCTGAAGAGTTTACTTTTTGTTGTAGGGAGGTGTTTGAAAAGAGTTACCGAAACCAATCACATTTCGTGCCATATTACTGGATGCCAAAGTGGATCAATGTTACTGATCCGTCAGCGAGATTTATCAGCCATTATGCAGCTGACAAAAAAGAAGCAGCTCTCTCAGAAACAGTTCCTAACTAAAAATCTCTCTAGAATATTACTGCTTGTCAAAAAATATTATCCATTTAAAATATATATATATAAAGTTAGATGCTTAATTTTATTAGCGATATGTTTTAAAAAAAGGCTATAACTGATCGGGTTTTCAATGACCTTCTTAACTTTTAAATGATGAAGAGAATTATTTGTAGGTTTTTTTGATATTAAATAAAGAAGAAAGCGATTTGGTTATTGCTATGCACGCTTATAGTTGGTGGGGCTGATCTGCTGAAAAAATAGTCTTCGATTGAAACCTGAATTACTGTTATTTATAAATTGATTGTTACAGTGAATGCACCATTTCAGAACCATTTATAAATGTTTATAAATAAGTACCAGATTTTAATTCTTGAAAAACATTTTTGTAACGCATATATTTTTAAACTCAAAATCTATTTTTTTCTTAAGACTAAAAAAATACTTCTTGAAAATGATAAAAGAAAAATTATATTTCCAAAACAAAAAAACATTAGCGCAATGTTAACTAATAAAAAAATATCACTCTTTTTTGTAGAAAAATAAGTCACTAACCATTTTTCAGGTTACTTTTGTAACAAATCCGGTATTATTCGTGGTTCCTTCGTCGGCAAGGGCAGTGGTATGGTCCTCATAATCCCACTGTACTATAAACATTTAATAATAGATTGTAATTATACAATTTATTGATTAAATAAATGGCTATTTATTTTTTTCCACTTTTTTTCACATCAATGAAGGTTTGTGGACCAATTTTGCACATATTCCTGTATGTGCAGATAGGCACCCCCTATACGAAGGGCTGGAGGGGAAAGGTGTCGGATTTCTTAATTTTTCCAAATAATAAAATTTATTACAAAACACTGTTTTACTTTCACTTCACTTTATTTAACGTCAGAACGTTTTCAAACACTATCTGCTCATCATCAATGACAACGTAATACTGAGCTCATTGTAAAATCAAACTTAACAACTAACAATTTATGTAAGAGTGGTGGAAGGGAAGGACGCTCGCTAATTTCGAAAAAAATAATTTTTCCGTTGTTTATATGCAAATCCTAGCCTGTATACCAAATTTCAGCCTTTTAGAACTCCAGGAAGTACCCTAGATGTTTTGATGATCATCAGTCAGTGAGTGAATGAGTCAGTCACGAAATCGACGTATTTCAGATGTCAACCATACAATCTAGATAATTGATACTTGGTGTGTTTGATAAGTCTTATCCTGAAAATTTCAGCTTTCTAGCATTATCCAGACCGAAGCTATGACGGGTTGAAAATATGACGAAACGCTACGAGAAAAGGTAGGTCGTCCAATCTTCCTTTGGCTCGTCTTGGCATGTCCCCCAGATTTATCAACAATAGATTAATAAAATAAAATTGACATTATTTGACTAGATTTTTTTTTATTTTAAAACTATTATTGATATTACCATAATTTTTGTCAGTTATTTAAATACAAGTATATGAATTAGTTGTGAAAATAGGGGAACCCTCCCCAGAGAAAAAATCTATCTACGTCACTGATGCTAATACAGATATGCAACATAAATTAAACTTACAAAGACTTGGCGCTGGAGACTATAGCTACTACTAATGTTTATACTGTAAATTCAAAATTTAAGGAGTGAGTCATACACTTATACTTCACAACGCTATACAAACGGCATAGTTTTTAGGCATGGGACAGATATGCCTTACATTGTTTTATTTTTTTCATAGGCTCAAAATAACGTTTCCTTATAAATCCAGAAGTTTTAGAATGTTTGACCGTTTAGAACACGAGAAAAATTACTAACCATGTTCGCAATTTTCACGGTCAGCATGTGAAATTGCGAATTTTGTTATTAATTATCTCGCGTTCTAAACGGTCAAACATTCTAAAACTTCGGGATTTATAAGAAAACATTATTTTGAGCCCATGAAAAAAAATGAGCAAAGTGATTTTTCTTATTAAGTATACCACGTTAGAATTACCTTAAGCGAATCGTATTGTATTTACTTAATGATGGCTCACTCGTATTATTTTGTATAGTACTATTTTGTTACCTTAGTGTACAAAAAATACCTAAAAAAATATAGAAATTATGAATAGATGTCCCGTATAACAATTTTGTATGTTAGTATTGAGAATAGTAAAAAAATCCCGCTATATGACCAAATTAAATTAACTAATTTTGAACGCGTCCTACAGTCGCTCATAACGCGTATATACCTCGTCTGACTACCTGTATATCGGTGGATATTTTGTTTTCACTCGCTTTCTCTTTTGTTTAACAACTCTTCTTACTCTGTTCGACCAAGCATCGCCGTCTTCAGTCATGAATCTATTTGTGACAATCAGAAAACTTCATCAATGTTTTATTTTTGAACAAAGATAATTAAATTTTGTTGTATTTCAACTTTTATTTTTTAATTCAAATAATCTTCATGTAAACTGTTAAGAAAAATGACAATTTTTATACAGCGATCGACTTTAGTTTTATTCTTCAATCTCAATATTGTTTTGATTTTTTTAGTATTTTGTAAAAATGGTAAAAACGTTCATGATAAGACTTAGTTGTCTTTCTAAACTAAAAAAGAAACACATATGTAAATGGTCGGAGTTGATTTAGTGTGATTTTTTCGATAAGTATGATTATCAACCGGACACACGATATTTTATTGTTAAAATTTTTCGAAATTTCTGCTAGTTGTTAGTCATTTTTAAAAAACATAAAAAATCTCCCAGATACTGTTTAAAAATAACTTGAAAATGAAAATATGCTTATAGAAAAAAATCACGCTGAATCTAATTCCACCCCTGTATCTCTTTTGGTTTAGTAGTTACGTCGTTTTTCATTTTTTTTTTTTTTAATCTATAAATGCTCATATCTTGTAAACCGAAAGAGTATAATGGCCCGAATCAATTCAACGAGATTTTTTCTACAAGTTCAGTTAAAATTAAATGTACTAGAAAGCGCTTAGTATCATCAAAAATCGCAGATTTGCAAACACCATGAAAAAAATTGCGATACCTATATGGAAAAATATCCCAAATATGCCTCAAATTAACGTGTCAATATTTTTTATGAAATAGTTATTTTTTACAGTACTCAGTAGCATGTTGTTGTTTTCATAAATTTTGTTTGAAATAGAAATACAATATTGTCGTTGTGTAAGCGCATATAAATTCAGCAAAAAACGTGACGTTACTAGACTCTGTGCACAGTGAATAATATATACTGATTTGAAAAAATGAAAAATCATGTTATAAATTAAAAACAAAATTATTTTCGCGTAAGTGAAAAAGCTTATTTCAAATTAAGTAATTATATAATGTATTTATTTAGTAATTATGTAATTTATCATTATTTATACTGTGATAAATGTAGCTATTATTGTAAACGACCATTATAAAGTATCAATTGTTTCAGTTGATTCTTATTGTAGTGTCAAATGGCGTAGAGTGTAATCTGTGTTTTATGGTGGTGGTGCAGTGTCATATGGTAGAGGTACAGTGTCATGTGGTGTAGGTAGAGTGTTGCATGGTGGAGGTCCAGTTTCTACGTTAGATTTTAAAAGATTTTGCAGCCGATATTATTGAATCGTCGTTGTTTATATGACAGTAGTATATGTCTGGTCTGTTAAAAGTTTTTTAATTCTTATGTTCTAAAATGAGAAGCTGTATAAGTATGCATATTGGCTTTTTAGTTTCTGATAAGATGATGTTTCTTAAAACAAGCAAATGTTTGTAAGTTACAATTTTTTGGAAAAACTACCTGAACGGGATCTGGGTAGCGAAGCGTTGGTGTTCTAAACTTCACTCGAGCAAAGCTAGTTTAAAATAAAAATCATTTTAAGTGTAAATTGCTATTAGGCTTAGATAATCTATTGGTAGATAGTTTGGTGTAATAGTCAGCATGTTGGCCTTTGAATCAGACTGTCGTGGGTTCGAATCCCACCTTCACTCATATCTGATGACGTTATAATCAGATGTAATTTGTTAAACCCGACTGCACAAAAATGAAACTATGTAAAATGAAGAAAACAAGTCGGAAACCCCCAACACGCACCAGACGGAAACCTAACTTGTCTCTTTCTTTTGTTTTTGCTGCGTGTTAAATGTTTCCGATTTTTTTTCAGTTTTTTCATCTTTGTGCAGTTCGGTTTTTTGGTTTGTTTTTTGAAGTTATACTTCTTTTGGCACACTGAGGGTAAAATTTTCTCTGTTACGCAGCATTCAACGAATAGTTATTTCATAACTAACGACATCGAACGGAACTTCTTAAAAGCTATAGTGCTGCTAACAAATTTTGACAGTTAAATAACCTCAATACTGTATTTTTTAAAATTATGAACTCAGCAGTAGAAAACCATTTAATAGTTCAAAAGTTACTTTATGCAAGCATTAAAAATATTGCTTTTGGAAATGGAACAAAGGTGAAATGTATATAAATTATAAGACCATAAACATAACCCAACCTGTGTTTAAAAATGTTTTTCCAACTATATTTATCATCTCCTTAGACGTAGGTACTATTTTATTTCAACAATGCACATCTTTAATGAAAATGTGAATATCAATTATCACGATCACGCCAAGTATAAATTCTGCCGCGGGTTCTTTAATTAGATGACCTTTTATCTGTCAAAGTTTGTCGTTGGGCTTTGTATAATAAATTATGTGCATGTTTATTCTTAGGAGTTTGTGGTTTTAAAAAACAAGTTCCGGTAGCCGTATTAGCTTCATTAGAATTACATGTCGGAGTAAAAAGAGAATCGGCTAGTTCTGCAGTTTAGGATTAGCGAGGCACCGGGTGCGGTGGCGGTGTGGAAGGCGCGGCGGTGTTCGATGTGATCTTGCATTCCGGTAATGCCAACCTAGAGAGAGGTATGTACGAGGCTCCCGCCGCCCGATCTAACGTCGAGACTCCACTGTAGAGCGAGCGGGTAAATTGGTTTGTGTGTTTTTATGACCGTGTTTTACTGCCTGGCCCGTGCGCGCACTGGATTGGGATTGGGTTAACATGACTATGTGGAAGGATGGACTTATCCTTAATGCATTTTATTACAAGATTTTTTTTTCGTTAAGGAATTTTCGCAGGAAAAATGGACAGAATAATTCTGAAAACAAATTGGTTTAGATAAATATTGTACAGCAATAAATTCGATGGATATAAAAATGTTTAAGATTAATATACTTCGATACCGTTTGACCGATCACAATGATAGTTGGCATTGTAGTTTTTCATGGCGAAGGTTTTTATGCTATCCATAACGAGCCTAGTGGAGGTAAGTTATACTCAGAACGAAATCTTTAAAACTGATTACATCCCCACCATCGACGAGCTCGACCTGTTTCAGTTTCACGAAAAACGTACACCAAGACTAGCTGAGACGAACTGTATTCCGAGCGGTATTTCTGAAACTGAGGACACCCCCACCACCGAAAAAATCCGACTAGTTTCTCGATTTGTCTCGGTTCCAGAGAAAATATAGACTTGTATGATGGACCTGGCAAAGGTAAAGTGTATCCTGAGCGGTATCTTCAAAATTGAGAAAACCGCCAGCACCGAAATAATCGGATTACTTTTCCGATTTATCTCGATTCCACGGGAAAAGTAGATCATGTCGAATTTGGCAGAAGTAACGTGTACGCCGAGCGGTATCTTCAAAACTGAGAGCACCTCCACCACTAAAAAAATTCGATTAGTTTCCCGGCTTATCTGAATTCCACGGGAAATGTAGACCATGACGAACTTGGCAGAAGTAAAGTGTATACCGAACGGTATCTTCAAAACTGAAGACACCTCCACCACCGAAAAAACACAACTAGTCTCCTAATTTGTCTCGATTCCATGGGAAACGTAGATCATGACGAACCTGGCGGAGGCAAATACTATACCGAGCGATATCTTCAAAGCTGAGGACATCTTCACCACCGAAAAAATCCGACTAGTTTCCCGATTTGTCTCTATTCCAAAGAGGACCTAACGAAGGAAAATTGTATTTCGAGTGATATCTTCAAAACTGAGGACAACCCCACCACCGAAAGAACACGACTAGCAGGCCCGGCAGGTCATGTTCAGTCCATGTGGGTAGTGAGATGAAAAAAATTTTTTTTTCGATCTAGCGGTGATTAAATTAACAAACTTCAAAGCAAGCCCCCTCCAATTAACTCATATTTATTAATATGTGAAAAAAATGTTGTCAAATTCCATGTGGGTATTTTACCCACACGGAATTTTTCGTATGGGTATAGCTACCCACAAAACCCTGGTCATCCGCCGGGCCTGACGACTAGTTTCCCGACTTGTCTCAAATCCTTGGGAAACGTAGATCATGACGGACCTGGCGGAAGTAAGTTGTATTCCGAGCGATATCTTCAAAACTGATGACAGCTCTACCACCGATAAAACCCAACTAGGTTTCTCGATCTGTAATCTGTGTATGTATGGCCGTGGTTCAAACGCGGATACAACAAAGTTTCAGCACCGTATTGGATATCACCGTCCATATTCGACTTTAGCTATAGGTGCCGCGTACCGAGCCTCCGAGAGCTGTATATGGAGTAATGTGGAGCGGGGAAGACACGCAGGGTGTAAAAATAAAATAAGAAAATTCAATCTAGTAGCCCCTGCGTAGCATTTACTCCGTATAGCATACAGAGAAAGGGAAAGTATATGTGTATGAGTGAGTGAGACCGAGGATGAGTAGCACGGGCTATGAACTAAAGCAGGCTGCTTCTACCACCGCACTGTACTACCTATGTGTTCCCAAACCACCCTCAGCACCCGGTCATGAAAAGAGCTTCTCTTTTCTTGCAACTCGTGTCACCTCCTGGTGAACTAACACCTCTACGTGGCTGCTTATGTTACGATTCGATGGACACATTTCGGTCGCAATGCCGAGCAATGCAATGCACAAGATAATCGAACTGTGGCTTTAATACGTTTTGGGTGAAATTTTGAAAGGATTTTAGAATAACTTAGGTTCTGATCCAGTGGCGGATTTACAAATTTGCCGCCAGTAGGCTATTAAATTTTTGCCGCCCCTACTGACCTCTGAAATTCGATATCCTAGTTCGCAATCATCTTAATTACAAAAACGACTACGCAAATACGTTGTACAAAAAAAAAATTTAAGTATTGAAACATATTATACGATGATTGAATTGTGTGAATGCAACTTAGTAATATTTAGGTACATGGAGAAAAAACAATTACTGAATTTAAATTGCAGTACTGAAACGCTATTCGAATGTTTTTAAAACGCATTATCACAAAAGTATATTTTACAGAGCGTTTAGTAATTTTTCATATACAGACGTTAGTGTTCAGTATACTGTACAGTACTAAAATATTGAAATTTTTGTTAAATACTCGAAACTCGTTTTCTCTATGTATATAATAATGTTGTTTTTTTATTTCTGTAAGACAAAAATTTTTGGGCCAAATTTGCCGCCCCCTAAAATCTGCCGCCATAGGCTTCAGCCTACTCAGCCTGTTGGTAAATCCGCCACTGTTCTGATCTAAAAAATAACGAGTATTAATTGGATGTTAATGTGATTAAAAATAATGATCGTAAATTATGTACACTGCTGGTACAGTCTCTAAGACAAAATTAATAAAAAATGAATAAAATAATGAATAAAAAATAATTTCATCTCTGATTCACCCACAGCTCTTATTATTGCGAAGATTCAAGTTTGGTGTTACCTAAAATAGAAATTAGCTCTCGCATGATGTGAAACAAACAGTTACTAATATTAGAAAAATTGACTGGATATATCACTGTTGAATAATTGATAACTCATTTCGCCGCGATAGTGGAAAGATTCGGGTTTAAGTCCCGATGGTAACAGTATTTAAAAATATTTTTTTATAAAGTAGCTAAAGTAACTAAGGGTGTTTCTTAACAATTGTAGCAAACTATAGCTATCCTATTGTTATTAAAAATAATGTTTTTCTTATTGCTTTTTAATCGTGATCGTAAAATTAAGATGTAACATTTCGGAGAAAAATTTCCTATGCACTTTAAATTAAATAAAACACAATTACGCTTTTATTTTAAAACAACTCTTTCAATCAGCACAGTGGTTATACAATTAAAATAGTTTAAGATCTTTAAGGAAAGCGAGCCACTATTTGTGTGAAACAATTATTATGAAATAAAGTTCTCAAGTGTAAATAAATAAAATGCTTATTTAATTTAAAATGTGTATCAATAATAATCTACATTTATTAGCGGTCGAATTTAATAAAATCAAAAACAGCACTACCGATGTTAAAAATTGAATAGATTGTTGATATATATCCATAATATCGAACAGTAATAGGTATTTGGATTAAAAATATGTATTTATTTAATACCCATATAATTTTCGTACAAAGCTTCGTCGAGATTTTTCAAAACACATATTTTTAGTTCAAAATTAATGTTCTATATTTAGAGTTTGATTTATTGCTAATGTTTCGAATGATTTCGTAGAAGTGAGTAAATCTTTCGAAACGTTATCAACTTTAAGCTTCAACATTGCTGTTTTTGTTTCTTAAGCCAACTACCGAAGGTTTTTCTTCGAAATTTCACGTCAATAATAATAATATGACTCGCCAGATACATTGCACTTGCAACGCCAAGTTATACAATGCTGATTCATCACAAGAGACAACGCGTTTTTTTTATTGACTGCGCACGGATTTTATAACCCCTACTTCACATTGTTTAAGTTTACACGGATTTTCGGATTTTAATTAGGACAAGCGAACCTTAACGTAAAGTAACGTGAGTGTTAGTGTTACGTTAGTGTTAATATGACCATGCAATTGCATCTTGATTGTCCATTCGTTAATCGGCGCAAGGAAAAAGTATGCGGAAGTTAGCGAAGCTCAACGTAAAGTAAAGTGTATGTTACGTTATGTTATTGTTAATGTTAATACGACCAGTCGATCTCAATATTATTGTTGTCCGCTCTATAATCTGTGCAGAAGAAAAAATTAATTATGAAGGCTAAGGAGACTTAACGTAATATTGCAATGACGTTAGTGTTACGTTAATGTCATGTTATTGTTAATGGTATTACGATTAATCGAATTATTCTTGCCCGTTCGTTAGTTTGTGCGGGAGAAAAAGGTAGGTATGAAGGCTAGCGAAGTTTGACGTAATGTAACAATGTTAGTGTTACGTTAACGTATAGCGTTATTGTTAATGTTAATACGATCCCAGTCGAATCTCAGAATTATTCTTATCCTTTCGTTAATTTATGCGAGGGAAAAAGTAAGTATGAAGGTTAGCGAAGTTGGACGTAATGTTAGTGTTACGGTAACGTTATGTTATTATTAATGTTAATATGACCTCAATCGCGTCATAATTATTCTTGTTCGTCCGTTAATTTGTGTAGGAGAAAAGGATAAGTACGAAGGTTAGCGAAATTTAACGTAATGTAGCAATGTTAGTGTTACGTTAACGTATAGCGTTATTGTTAATGTTAATACGATTGCAGTCGAATTTCAAAATTAGTCTTGTCCGTTCTTTAATTTGTGCTAAAGAATAAAATAGATACGAAGGCTATCGAGCCCTAGCATAATGTTATGATGCTAGTGGTACATTAACGTCATGTTATTGTTAATGTTAATATGACCGCAATCTGATCTCATGATTATTCTGGTCCGTTTGTTAATTTGTGCTAGAGAAAAAGTAGGTATGAAAGTTTTGCGAAATTTAACGTAACACTGACGATGTTAGTGTTACGTTAACGTGTAGCGTTATTGTTAATGTTAATACAACCGCAGTCGCATCTCATGTGTCCGTTCGCTAATAGGCGCAGCGCGCGCGAGAGACAAGGAGCGAGGTATGAGGGGGAGCTCTAGCGTCGGCGACGTCGGAGCACCCAGTTCTATGTGCGTGTGGCGTTATGCCCTTATGGCCTACTAGTATAACAGGCAAGAAGACTGTAATCATATCGCCGCTGATATAGTCCGGTTGCCTTGCTCCGTGCCTTTGCACTTGGCTATATGCCGCATATATCATGCAGGATATTACGTTAGAGGCATAAAATCTTGCTATACATCTATATATACAGCCATCACACACGAACACACACACACATGCCTTTCTTTATACCGGCTAAACTAGTACCGCACGTACAAATTATGGGTCGTTCGTTAACGAGTTCCGCGATTTAAAAAATAGTTTTTTTTTTATTTCCCGCTATTGAACTTTTTCGAAAAAGAGGAAAAATATTGGTTTGGGTACAATTTTTGAAAAGCGAATTTTCATCAGATTTCGACGTTTTGGGATTCTACTAAACTCTTCTGGCTATTTTTGGATAGAAGTCCGTATGGAAATAAATTTTTGTCGTACCATATCTTTTGAGTAACTCAACCGATTGAGGTCGGGTTTGTGGTATTTGAAAGGGTTTATTGAGACGTAGATCTGATTAGATTTTGGAGTCTAATAGTTATTAAAAAAAAATTAAAAATAACTATTATTATATTGACACACGTATTAAAGTTAGTCAGGAACAAAACAAAGAACTATTTTATCTGTGAATATTTATATGATTATTTATTACGACAGTGGGAATGATTTGTGGTATATACTGGATTGATGCCTGTAAAAATAAAATAAACTTAGCTCTCGTGTAATAATTATGACTATAGCATTACAACATTGCCTGAGGAAGCATAAATATATTACGAAACACTATTCATAGTGATTATGTAGTGCTAATTTTATTCCCTAATTTTGTCCAATTGCCCTTGAAACAAAATACAATCATTGAATAAAATAAACATGGCCAACAGAAATAATTAAAAATAACATTTTTTCACTTTTTTTGTCGCATAAGTCTTAATCTACTAGACCAATTAGTTTCAAAATTTAATCAGTTTGAAGTTTTCAATAGATGTTTCAATTGTCGTGCAACTGCATTTAATTTTTTGTTTGTTTTACTATTAAATAGTTAAAAAATAACTGAAGTCCAACCTAATATTTTTGAGCTCAAAAACACATAGATAATAACGTTTTCGAGCTCAAAGAGTTCGAAAACAACGGCAGTTTTCAGTATTGATCATCCACTGCTCTATAATAATATATTGAAACTTTCGTGACAGTACGACCAGCGTCGGACGGCCATATAGTCGAGGTGGGTCCCGGCGGGGGCAGATGTGATGCCTCTCGCCGAGAAACGGTAATTCCTGTACCGGCCATCTTAATTGAGGTTTCCCATGGTTTCCCTCAATTAATTCCAGATAAATATCGAGATGGTTCCTTATTCGAGGCCATGGCCGATTACCTACCACATTCCTAGTTCAAAAATTACCTATCCTATCCTAATTTCCTATAATTCCTTTATTCGCCCATTGCTATTGGTTAAGTTGAAGTGTTAGAAATGTAGAAAATAACGGGAAAGTGGTAAATGGAAAATAGTAATGGTGCGAATGGCGTCTGTTATGACATAAAGTCGAGAAACGGACGTTAAACGCATTATTATTATTATTATTAATTAGAGAGAAATGAAATAGAAAAATACCCCATCTACCATTGTCCAGTCTCAAGCCCCGGGCTTGTGGAGAGCCGCCCGGACCCTACCGGCCCAGTCCGACCCTGAGTACGACAGTATAGTTTTCACTATGCATAGTTTGACACAGCGTTAGAAGTGTCACGAAAAATCAAAACAATTTGATGTTGCGACACAAAAGTCGTGACATCAGTTCCAGTGTCATGACAATGCAACTTCTAGTTTTTACAACGACATTTGGTGTCATGGCAATAAAAGTTATGTTTTACTGTCACGTGAAAACGCAACGAGAAATCGGAACTGATTGGCTGGTGGATAGTACAGGTACGAATGCGTCGAAGGGTAAACTCGACCGACACGCCCATTTCTGTTTAGTGTTTACTTGGCTACGAATGTTTACCTATGAAGTTTCATTTCAACTGTAACAATGCCAAGTTTTGTTTCAAGTACTGTACCTTTTTTTTCAATCATTTTATTTTAGTTTGCCCTTATTATATAAAGTTCAAAACTTCACGTAATAAACTGGCATTGCTACATAAAATTTACGTCTTTTCAAATCTTACTGTTTTTTGGAGTCAGTCAGTCTTTGCCATCAGCTCAAATAATTATCAACAAATCGTAAAATAAACTAATATTCAAAGTAATTTTGTTAAGATCCAGTCATCTATACAAAGACTTCTGAATAAATATAATTTCTACGCTAAAGTTATAATTAATATTAAAACCTAACAATCATCGCTGTATTAAAATTTAAAAAATTAAAACTAAAAGACTGACGGACGAAATCGAAATTTATAAAAGAATAATTATTCATTTAAAATCAAAATTTTATATTGTAAAAGTTATTAACTATTTGTAAAGTGTTATTATCATAAAATATTATGTCATTTTGAAATAAAATATCTGATTGCATAATAGTTATAAAACGTTGATTCATTTTATCAAAATTAAAACTAAAATCAAATATAAAATTTCTAACTAATATTTAAATAAAATAAAATAAAAAAAAATTTAATTAATCTAATTAAATTAATTAAATTTGTGACTCGTTCTTTAACCATTTCACGCTTCCACACACACCAAAGAACGGTACGTAACATGGTAGCAAAGAATGGTACGTCACACAACCGTTTGAGATTTACATCAAGCCGATTTAAAAAAAAATTATATTTTTAGAATTTTGTCATGTCGGAAGATCGGCTTGATTTTCGGATAGAGACTGTAGTTGAACTCCCTGTACCTTGCAACATGAAGATTCGCATAGTTGGCCTGTTTTAACTATGTATTTGTGAAGGTGTACTACACACACACAAACACGTCTAAATGTGTACGGTTTTATGTCCTCCTGTATATATGTGTGTGTGTTATAGTGAAATGGTATGGATATAGGGAATAAACTGGATTGTAGCATATATAGGTCTTACACCCCTCTAAATATGGATACCTAAGTCCTGTATGCAGGATCCTAGCTATATGTGTACTAAAATCTGGTGCTAACTGAATTTATTTATGCATATAGTGATAACTGTTCATTACGAAACTTTAATTTTCAACCGAAGAAAATTTCTTTGAAAACCGTTTATATTTATGTTAATAATTTCGTCAAGGAGTACTTGATTAAAATCTATCAAAAATTATTAATTAACCATAAAAGAATGTAAATTTAGAATCGACAACGTATAAAAATAAATTCAGTTTTTTTTTTTTTTTTGGTATATAAAATACTTAAAGCCCTATATATATGGTAAGTGTACCAAATTCAATTAAAATTAAATTAGGAGTTAGGAAAGAATCGACAGAGAAAAAAATCTCAAAATGATCAATTAGGATTTGGTATCATGCAAAATGCCTAAAAAAGATTAAATTTCTTTACAATTTTACTGTTATACTTATATTGGTTTGACTAGTATTTTAGGCCTTCCGTCCTTCTACTAAAGTCAAAAAAAGTTAGTATCAGGTACATTATTGTATGACAATAGTTTTTAATTTTATTGATTAACATTGAAGCAGGTTGGAAAAAACACAATTCTTATAATTGGTAATGTTGATGTCTATCTTTAATCAACTTTACATCATGATTAATTTTTATTATTGACTTGCTAGATTAGTAGATGTAAAAGCAACATTTCATAATGAATTTATTTGAGCGTATTGCATTCTTTTGCCAACTAGACTTTTAAAATCTAGCCTTAAATTACAGAAAAAATTGTGCCGAATTCAACAATCTCTAAAATTCCAGTTCAATAATGAATACAAAAAATGCGATAGTATTACCAATAATCAATAAAACAAACACACTCAGAAGATAGTCCATGGTCAAGACAATATAACCTTCTTCTTCTTCGAAAGTTTGGTTAAATTGATCCCTCTCAATATCCTTCAACCATTTAGCAGGATGCCCACTTGCGTGAATTCGTAGAATTGTTTGTTCCATAAGAAATCTCCAAGGGTGAAACTTATAGGTCAAAAAGCTGAGATAATAAGATAGCAGAACGTCATCGAATACATACAAAGATGATCTAAGCGTCGAATTTTCACAAAATAACGCCCACATTTTTTTTAGATTTGCTACCGAAGCTGCGTTCTTCTTATTGGCAACATAGTAAGCTAATTGTTTGTAAGACATGTTCGACTTAGTGCATAAAGACATCAAATCTTTTTTAAAATCCATGTTCGCAAGCCTGTCATAATTTATATCTTGGACGACTATGTCAGTTTTCCATTGAATAAGATCATCCACGTCCTTGATTTGCTTCTCGTAAAGAGGTTGGCTCAATAGACTGGCGAATTTGGCTAAGAAAACTTGATCAATGTACCAACCGTACGTCAAACACATCAGCAAGAAGATGTTGATGAAACACAGGCGCGGTTTTTGTTGAATTCCGACATTTATTATGATTCCGATGACCTGTAAGACACAGATGACACCATCTTGATAAAAAGTTTCATCTTGAACATGCGCAATGACCCAGCAAACAAACGTGATAATTATTAATGTTATTAATATACTGATCCAAACGTGCTTATCGAGGGTTAGCATTAAAGCTTTCCAGCGGGGTGATGGTTTTGCACGAGAAACTATAAAACCCGTTGTGCTATAATATATTGTAGATGCCATATAAAGCGTGTTGTTTGTATTTCGTCTTGTGGACATGATGATCCCCAAAAAATCGAAATTTGCTGTGTCGCGTTCGGATAGACTTAAATAGTTTGGATCCTCTCGATACTTTTCATTTCCATTTGTAATGTTGGCATTGATTTTTAGAAATTCAGCGATACAGTTTCCAAAGGTAGCCGATAATCCGCAAGTTGGGTTTGAACTGTTTTCAATTAAATATGGCGATACCCCAGTTATACTTATCGCAAAATTACAGTTATTTAAATTCATATCTGTACGTTGTAATTTGTTTAGATTTATTAAGACTAAATTATTGATATCTTCTAAGGGGTAAATGTTGATAATTTTACCGCAACTGTTGAAGATTTCAATTGTATTTTGATGGAACATATTCAGAGAACCGTTACTGGAATTTATGGAGATAATTAGTGCATTTACGATGAAAAAATCCCATAGACGTTGGATTGCTAAAATAATGTTTTGAAAACTTTCATCCAATAATATTAATAGTACCGGACTATTGTTTCGGAGTAAAGTTCGATTTTGAATTTCCATGTTATTGAGCAAATCATAATTTCCTATTAAAATGTAACCGTCAGGATCTGCAGGAATGTCTTGAATGTTGTTTCGGATTATTGAAAACGGAAACTTTAAATTTGAAACAATTTCTTCGAAAAGTTCATCATTTTCATAAAATATTTTAACAAAAGTTTTATTACTGTAAAATGTGTTTGTCGTATTAATGATTTTAGATACAATTTCGTTTTTGTAGGATTTGGTGATATTAATGTTAATGTATCCAAAACAAAATGGAACAATTAATAAAAGTAAACCACGCATTTTTAGGTTTTTGGTTATGCCAAAACTGAACAATTTATTTCAAACTATATAGTTTAAAAGTAATTATTGTCTGATTTAAATTAATTACCTCTGTAACACTAAATTTGATGTATAAATTATTATGTCCGATTGTAATCAAAAAATAAAATCAGTATTTTAACGCTGATGAAGAACAAATAACACTTGTTCAATAGTTAAACATCAGTTATATATATAAAAAAAAACCTTAAGCTTTGTGGATTTGAATTTTAAATTTATTTCTATAGGCGTTATTGTTTGGTTTTCTAAATAATGATATGTTTGTTAATTATATTGAAACAGAGTCGTATTCAGGGAAAATTTTCATGGATTGTGTGCTGTTGAAATAGTTTCAATAATTTATTAAAGTTATACCAGGAAGCGTGCCTAAGTGCATATTATGCCTTTATTTTTGCTAGATTAAGATATGGAATTGTTTTTTGGGGCAGTAGTAACGAAGTCTCTAAACTATTTGTAATACAAAAACTGTGTCTTAGAACTATGTTTGGTCTTAAACCTCGCGATTCTTGTAGAAACTATTTCATTAATAATAGCATTCTCACTTTGCCCAGTATATATATTTTGGAGTCTGTTATGTTTGTAAAAGAAAATTATAATTTCTTCCGTAAATACGAAATGGATCACAATTTTAATATCAGAGGTCAGTCTGTAGATCATTTGCGTCCACCAAGAACAAAATTAACATTAATTAAGAAAAATTGTGTTACACAAAGTATTTATTTCTATAATCATTTGTCTTACAGACTAAAAAATATGCAAGCAAGAAAATTGAGAAGTGAACTTAAAAAGATTTTGTTACTTAAATGTCCTTACTCAATTAAAGATTACTTTGATATTAGCATTATTTAATATGTATTGTTATGTATTTTTTTTTTGTACTTTGTATGACTTATTCTATGCCAATTCTTGGCATTTAATGAATAAATGTTTCTTTTGGAGCGTTGAGAGTAAAATTTTAGCGCTAACGAAAATTCGAAAGTATGAAGTTGGCCATAAAAAACCCAGACTGAAATGACAGACGACCAAAATAAGTGAACTTTCTGCCATCTGGAAACTATATGATAATATACTGAACCACTATAACCTTTGATTACAACCAATAGTCGTTTTAAGTGTCACACAGGTGAAAGAAGTAATAAACAAAATAAAATTTCAAAACTGTTTTCAAATATTTGCGGTTAATTTTTGAAGTTATACTTCTTTTGGCGCATTGAGGGTAACATTTTCTCTGTTACGGAAGTTGCGCACGCAGCATGCAGCGAAAATCAGACACCATGAAGTTAGTTGTCAATTTAATATAAATGTACTACATGTATCGGCAAGGTTGAAATCGTTGATAAGGCTGACATAGTTTTACTTTGTATTCATAGATAACACGTCTCATTTCTCCGTTATAATGTCCACCTATTATCCAAAGTAAATAAGTGCTACAAACAAGGTTGAAATCGTCGATAAAGCTGACTTCGATGCAGTATAGATTTACTTTGTATTCATAGATGACACGTCTCATTTCTCTGTTACAATGAAGTATAACTTCGGCCGCACGTATACGCCCACGCTTTATTTTTCTTTTTATGTTTCACTGGTAGAAGCCGGTGCTGACGCAAGATAAACAAAAAAAATTGGAAATACGTTGCACCATTTAGGTGTCATAAAAAATACCCAAAAGTCTTCAAGAAATTTAAATTACGGACAAATGTCAGAGTTTTATATACCTGTATGGATTAGGATATAGTTTTGATGACGATGATTATAGGTTATACAAATGACCAGGTGTAATCAGAAAGAACCAATAACTATTTACAAAGTTTATATAATAAGTAGAGTAAATTTGGTTAGTCATTTTCGTTTCCATTATTGCCTATTATAATCATTATCGAATGATGGATGCGAATCAAGGCGATCGGTAGATCGCCAAGCTCGTTAGACACGATTTACTAACAAACCTCATTTACAGGAATACATTTTTACACCGAGAGATGGAGTTACTGTGCTCATTTTTAACACGACTTTATTAGCTTCACCTTTATGTTTGTTTGTTTGTAAAGGAATCTTTGAACGTGAAATTCAGCCACTTCAAAACGTCAGATTAAACTCAAACCTTGCACACTTATCAAGGATCGATGACAATACAATAATTTATATAAATATTTACATATATATTATAAATTTATATCAATTAATTAACTGGAAAAATTACAGGAAGCAAGCTAGCGCGCTGTACAGTGATGTATGTTGCGTTGCCTATCCCATAGTCAATTGAAATATTTTTTTTAGTCTTATAATTAAAATTAGTTTAAAAAAAACTAATAGACTAAAAAATGCAAAATAATTTTACAAGAAAATTAGCTTTATTGTAAAAAACGTGGGGTGCTATCTACGTAAATTGTCATAATCGCTCTAAGTTTACAATTAGCTAGTAATGAAAAATTTATTACCGATAGTAAGCACTCCACGCTTTTTACAGTAAAGCTAACTTTGCTGTCAAATTATTTTGCGTTTTTTAGTTCTAGAAAGCGTGTTATTTTAGTTTTCTTAAACTCTAATTTTATTACATATTATATTTATCATCATAGTCTCTTCGTTATCAAAATTTACGTGACTACCCGTTACTTCCACCATAAATGTCCCGTTTCTCCCGCCATGTAAGAGTTACAGGAAGGTTTTAAAATATAACAATTTTGAAACAGTTAAATTCAAAGCTATGATCATTATCATCTAATGCTGTTTTCATTATCTCAAGATCAGATTGTTTATTGTAGACGCTCGTCAACTAAAAATATACGATTTTACAAAATTTTGTTCCGTGTAAATCGAAACACAGTTTTAAAATAACATTTTCACAGCTTTTTTTTTAAAGAACACCAATAATCGTAAGATTTTGTGTATTTATTTTAGTTTTGAATATTTGTATGCATGAAAAAAAAGCTCATAGCTGTAAATTGTTCTGAAAACTCTCCAAAGGCAATTTGTGATAAGTGATAACCATATAAGCAATTCATACAACATACTTCTCCGTTCTTGCGCGACGTACACTTTTTATTGTTGACGCGATTTAATTTTGTCGTTTTGTCATCAGCAATTACAATAATCAACGAATCTGTTTCAAAGACACAAGTCATATAATCACGCACGAGATATATAGAGTTATCAGATTTTTACGTTATGTTTCTAGAGACATATTATATTATGGCGAATTTTGACATTATAGGTTAAAAACCAGCGACAGCGTGTTTTAATACTATCTTCACGCACAAAATACATATAGCATTTTTTGCACGTATCCCCTAGAAAAAGCTGATTTTCACATTATTTTCAATATTTTTTGGCTTCAATTTTAAGTAAATTCACTTCCAATTATGAGCTACATTAAATTTTCATACATGTACTATGGAAATGGTAGTACGACTACGTTTCGCATTTCTATTGTTTTCTTTTCGCCCTAGTGTGAAATGGGACATTTCACCTCCACTATACAGGCATGAAGTGCAGCTAGTTTATATGGAGTCGTGCAAAAAGTATTTTTTGCACATACCCCCATAAAATAACTGATTTTCACCTCACTTTAAAAAATGTTGCCAGCTCTATTTTAAGTAAGATCACTTCTGATTGCAGACTGCGTAATTCATATGATATACTATGGATATACTATGATATACTATGGAAATGGTAATATGGCCATGTTTATTTTACTTCGCGCAATTTTACAACACTAGTGTTAAACGTGTCAAAATCGACCGATATACAGGCATGAGGCTAGTTTATACTTATAATTTTTATCCGTTCTGTACAACATCCTAAGAAGAATATTTTTATTCATTTTTTACTAAGCGTGACCACAGCATAGAGTCGAAATTTGTTTAAAAAAGTTGTGATCACGTAACGTGATGACGTAAGGACATAATTGAGGTGAACGTACGTCGTAGATAGACATACATATGCTCCGTAATAAGATGTCGCATAACACCACCTAAACGTTTAAGTCTGACAGTATATACTATTGTATAAGAGCGAAAGAGAGACGTTGAGGGACAGAATGAGAGAGCATTAAAGTTGATAGAATCACAACCGATAGCTATTAAGTTAATAGATACAGATATGATATTATACTTGTGTATATGAAGACGGGGCGCGTTTCTTTCCTCCCCGGGGGTGGATCAGGATAACTATACTGACGGCTGCCTCGGCCGTACCGTCGGGAGGCCGAGAGGGCTGTTGCATTTCCCGTGTATAGGTATAGCTGCGCTCAAAAGACAAAACTGCTCATGGCGAAATTTCATTATTTTTGAAGTTATACTTCTTACGCCACTGCAAACGCATAACGTGTTATTCAGTTTACTTGTTTTTAGTTGTAAGACATTATTGTTGGACTAATCCATCAGCTCCGTTAGTTAGACCGGAGTTTCTCAAAGTGGGGTAAAATTTACAAACGTGCAAAACTTTATGTATAATAATATCAAAAGACATTGGCTATTTAAATTAAATAGCTACGAAAATTTGACTGAATATTCAACCGTCAAACTAGCTGGTTATTTAGCTTCTTACATCACTAGCTGAAAGTCGTATCAGAAAGCTAGTACATCGTAAATGAAGTGGACAATTCGATAGTCGACATTATTCTTTTTTTAAAATCGGCGCTAGTGTTTTTGTTTTGTTGTCACAGATATATGTGCGGATCATTCTCTATACCTTACACCCTTCGCCCGACTAACCTTACTTTATTTTAAGAACGGAATGAATGGAAGAATGCGGTAGGTCTTTATTAACCCATTTGTTTCTCGAATGCCTTTTGTTATTATTATCACTGAATTATCTAAGTTAAAGGATAATTGGTAAAACAGTTCAAAGAAAATTATTAGCTTACTTAAAGGGTTGTCGTCTTCAATCAAGTTTTTTTCGAGAAGCTTAACCCCGAAAAGAGTTTGGAACAAGTTGTGGATAAATATTCATAAATTTTCAACCTCTTTTCGCAGTGCAAATTCTTTTTCATTAGTGAATTACAGTTTCGAGACAACTTAGTTGCCACTAGTGTTATAAGGATGTATATTAAAAAATAATATACAGCACCGAGATTTGCACTATTTGAGTTGTCGAATAACTGATAACTCAATCAGCACGAATCTGGAACTTCTAGGTTATCATTTTTATGTCGTGACCATATCGTAGAATTTGTCATTTCATAATGTGGCCGACCAATTCATGAAATGGTTGTATTTTATGAAAGAAAATTTCATGAATTGATCGGCCACATCATGAAATGATCAATTCTAAAATATGGCCACGATATATATATAGCACTTGTAAACGTTTTTTTCACTGCATGTGACAGCTATATTTAGCTTATATATATTTTTTTAAACTCTGGATCATACATTTTTCGTAGTTTTCTTTTGAAAATAATGTTCTCGTAAACGTTTAACTTCCAAAAAAATGTTTTTCTCTTGCAAATTAATGTTCTACCTAATAAAAAACTTGACAACGACATTAGATTGTTCTTATGTATATGAAGAGTACAGTATATGACCATAACCCAAGATCTTTGCAAACCAAATTTTTTGACAATGCGTCGTGAAAAAATAGTTTTGAAACCTAGTTTAAATTTTGAACTTATACTCCCAAAATAAAGCAAAAGAAATCTATTTGAAAATATAAAAAAATGGTGTGTCTCACATAAATGCTCAATTTGAAGTTAATTTTTTGGCTTCGTCAACAATGCGTATTTATTATTTTTAACATGATAATTTATAAATTGGCCGTGAGTGTCTTCTGTTTGTAAGAAAAAGAATCGCCATATAAACAAAAGCATTGCTACAGCATATGCTTTTCTCCTGTCAGCGTTCCATATTTGAAATCCATGTCGAGGTCATTCAGACTCAATACTCTCGCTAAAGAAGTTTAACTTAAAAAGTTATCAAAATTTTATTTATTTACTTCAAAGAATTACATGAACACCTGTCTATGGTTCATCGAAAACTTTGGGATGAGATGGGTCAACAATTTCCACATATGTCTATTACTTTAAAACGTAGATGTCACTACTAATAACTACATTGTTTTCTATTATCAGAAATGGTGTTTGCAAACTAGACAAGCTGACAAGCATTTTATTGGCGTTTCTGACATTTCAAAAGCTTTTTAAAGATTAAAAAATGTCAAAATACAAGATGTAAAGAATAAACTGTAAAAACACCGTCGATCTATGGAAGGGGTCCTCAACCTATTACTGCCTAAAGAACGTCTTAAAGCAACGTAAATTTTCGATTTTCAATTAAATATCTTCATACTAGAGGGAAAATACAAAACCTTGATAAATCCCCTAATACGTTTAATTTGTCGAATTTTCGTTAATGTGCCCAACCTCATACTGTCGAATTTTCGTTAGCAGTGCGCGCATCCCTTTTCTTGCCTGCTAAAATTGTACTCTCAACACGCCAAAGAAGTGCAACTTCAAAAATGAAAATTCATTAGACACTTTTACCAGTTAATTATCGGACTAGAATTTGGAAACTTAGTGCTTGTAAAAACGGAACCATGGTAACAACAAATTTATACAACGGTATGGCTAGGTTCTTTTAGGCTCGCTTAAGGTAGTTGTCGTGGTACAATATTGTCAAAAAGTTATACATTATACGTGCCACAAAAGTATACTAGCTTGTAGCTAAGTGATCCATAATTTGTACGCAAGACTGTACCCGTGGAAACGTAACCCATACAGTATTCATATGCATGTATACTTTTCTATAAATTGTTGAACTTTAAACCGTTATTTTTTATAAATAATTCGACGGTCAAAAAAAATTCTTATTTTTTCTTAAACTTATAACAAGTGCATTGAAAGACTGTCAGTTTTTGGAAAGTTTCTAACAGTTAATTCTTTTTTAATAAATAAGAAACTGCCTTAGAACTACAGAGATCGTATACAATCAATGTTAATTGTCCAATTTTTAATTGAATTTATCTCGGATTATATATGATCGATCGACTTCAAATTTTCAGCGGAATTGTATTATCATGTCCTTAATAAGTATACAAAAATTAAGAATTTTCTTACGGTGTGCCTTAACCACGACAACTACCTTAAATTGAAATGAATCTGTATGACGAGTCGCCACTGTTGAAAAGACACGTTGGCTGCCTGTATAGGTACACAGGTATTTTTAAATTGAAATCAGCAATTTGTCCCATGTGTCCAGGCATCACAAACGTTCTGATTTATATGCAAATATTGACTACAACGACTTCTTTTTACTTTATGTACACACACAAACAAGAAACGTGTGATATACTGGGTTACTATAGCTCGTTTTAAATATACAGGTGACCCGCGACTTCTACAGATGACGTTTCTGAAGTTATACTTCTTTTGGTGCACTGAGGGCAAAATTTTCTCTGTCACGAAAGTTGCGCACACAGTATGTCACGAATATGTTGCGGAAGATTGTTTCTGATAACGTCAAAATAGTTATTTCATAAAACAACAACGTAGGTTATACTAGCGACATCGGACGGAACTTCTTAAAAGCTACTAGTTTTTGGTTTTTTACGCTATAGTCGTTTTTCATTACATGTCGTGAATTAATAACAGCTTTTGACAGTTTAATAATAATACCTACTTGTATTTTTTTTAATTATGGTTTCAGCATTAGAGAACCCTTTAATGGGTGAAAAGTTACTTTATGCAACAATGTTACTTTTGAAAATGAAACGAAGATAAAATGTATATAAATTCCAAGACCACAAACATAACCCAATCTGTGTTTAAAAATGTTTTTCCAACAGGTTTAATTTCATTTCCAAACACGGCTGGTAACCCAGAAAGAACAATTATCGATTATTCTTGAAAAATGGAATCAGGAAAACTTTTATCTATTTATTTATCATCTCCCTAGACAGCCTATTCTATTTTGTCAACGTACATCTTTAACGAAAAAGTGAATATCAATTATCGCGATCACGCCAAAGAAGTATAACTTCTGCCACGCGTACATACGTACACGCACCACTTTTTTGAGTGAAAATTGTTATATCTGGTTCGGGACGCGTATTCTCATTTGCGTGTTCAGTAGGAGGCAGTATTGTCTTCAAACAAGCACGGTTTTGTAATGTAACGTGAGTTTACAAAAGCGTCAGTCGTCCTCGTATCGTGCAGGATTTAATAATATACCAAACATCGTATGTGATCATTTCCGGCGAAAAATTGGGCACAATTTTTCGCCGGAAATGTTAAAAATATTTAGTGTCAAAATGAACACATATCTCTGCGATTCGTGCGTGATTCGAACAAGCTGACGTTAATTCAAAACGATTTTGTAAGTTAATGTTGTAATATCGTGCTAGTTTGAAGGCAGTACTGCTTTCTGCTTCATATCTTCATATTTTGAATTTGGTAATTTTGTCGTTAATTACTCGTATTATTGTTAGTAGTCATCTAACATAACAATTTTTAACTACAAATATTTGTGTTTTAAACACTGCATATTCTAAAGCGCTGTATTACTGCGCCAAGCAGAATACCTCTGCGTGTGTAAAACGCTTTATTTATCATATACAGTAATAAAATAATGTTAAACCTACTAAAATTATGATTAAGAAAAAGTGTGAGCCTTATCCACATAAGCTCAATAGAGGAGTGAAACTCGTTTCATTGATGCGTTACTAAGGTTTCTCTTACATTTCCCCGCCGTTGAATCATTTCCCCTTTAACGCTACAGAAAATTTGAAACAGAATTTTGTTTGTAAAAATAATTGGTGAACGAGATTGGAAGGAGAATGATGCTCTGGAATGTTCTTTAAGGGGGTTCACCAGTGTAAAATTTTCAAAAAATCGATGTTTTTTGTATATTTCTTATTTAAAACATGTGAGAAATGACATCCTAAAAGGATTTGTATGTATTCAGCTTAGTTCGTGAGCTACAAGTCCCTAAAGACGCCCACGCCCGGTTTTCTCAAAACTATGTTTTACAAGTTGGTGTGCAGGATTGCGCTAAACGTATTCAATGAAACAAGTTAAAATTTTGTGTGTGCAGTTTTTACACATTACTGAAGGTACTGACGTAGGGGATTTTTAAAATTTTGATTTTTACATTTTTTACAGCTTATAATGTCAGAGAAATATACGTAAAAAACGGATTTTTTTTTCAAGGTCGGCCATTTTGTTAGTTTTCAAAATTTTGCAAAACCCCTACGTCAGTACCTCGGAAAATGGATTACGAATAACGAGATACTTTCATTTTTCGTTTCAGATAACCGATGCGTATTGCATCTTGCACACCGTTTGGCAGTGTCATTTTGTGGAAGTCACTTTTCAGCCTTTATCAGAGGCACATCAATTTATTTACACTTTCAACAAAATTTATGTAGAATACTAAATAATACACGAACAAAATGGTGTAAAAACTGTTAAAAAAAACTTTAATAGTTCTCCCATAATAAATTCCTGAAAAACCGCTCGATAATCCGTCGTTACACTGGTGAACCCCCTTAGGTATTTGCAATAAATACTTACTTAAACATTTTTGGGTAATTTGTTTCCTCCTTAGGTATGGTTCACCTGGTATTTAGAATATTTCTGTTTGATTTCGATCATCCTATCAGTGATGTTTTGTCCTGCATGACGCAGGAGAGGTGGGCATCAACATACGTATAGATCTCATCATGCGATGGAAAACGGATGTAAATCTTCTAGAATTCACACGCATGTGTAGGTGTGTGTGTGTGGACGTGTGCAGAAATAGGAAATGTGTGAAAAGCAGGACATTGGATGTAGCGACTGATGTTGTGAAACAAAACAGTGCGGTACGTCAAAGGGTTCTTATTGAAATAAAACTTCTTTAAGCGCGGTAGGTACGAGCGATTTCGATCGGAAATCCACCCAGCATGACGGAAGTAGTGATGAGAAATAAAATAATACAACCGCGGTACTAGACAATTTTTTTGAGGTTATGTCTACATGTCATCGATTCGAAAATTAAATCGTTTACGTGCGTTTTTTGTAACAGACAAGTAGACACAAAAGTTCCATCCATAGTATTATTATTGATTTTGTATGTAAAATAGTTTTATTTGCCTGAGAGTCCTATCTTAACACGAGAAAAGCTGGGTATATTCTCTAAAAACATACACCTACCAAGTTTTATTGAAATTTAATTGTGAAACAAACAGACCGACAGACAGAAAAAAATCTGAAAATTGTCAAAATTATGGCTTGGTATAATACAAAATGGTGTAACGGTAACCGTGCTGATATTTGGATCAAACTGTCGTGGGTTCAAATCCCACTTCCATTTATGTATTTAGTTGGCGAGCGTCTATAATCTACAACAAAGAAATGTATATAAACTATCGTGCAGAAAACCGCACTTTTTATTAGCTTTTATTCTACTACTGAAGATCAAACTTAATATAAAGAAATCATGGTCATTAGATTGACGTCAGTTGAAAGACCGTTCATATTTTTATCAACCACACAATATCAATTGACAGTCTGCTGGATGACGTCATCTCTCCACTACTATCCAACGGAACGAGGTCACCCTCTGTATCTAATAACCTCGGAAAGAAATGTCATCTATCGGTTTTGTTGGTCGTGATGCGCCAATGCATGATAACGAGGCAAGACGACAAATACGTATTCCAAGGCCATAGCTGATGGTGTCCAGAGTTCCTGGTAGTTCATACGATGAGAAAATCGACGCTAGTTCCCGAATGCCTGTGTAAATGTGTATAGGTTGTGTATGTAGAATAGATAGAGTTCCTGAAGGAACGGTTTGAGAAAGATGGCATCAGGCGACGTGGTTAGCAGCTGTATGCATTATGTAACTGGGCTATGACCTAATGGAACATTCGAATTAAATTCCAGCTGTAAATCGTAATTTTATAGATATCGAAAAATGTATAAAAATATTTAGTGCAGTCTGCCGAGAAAAGTCCTACAGCTTCAGCGCTAGACCAGTGCCGAGCTTAGACTTCCGATGTTTGAGAAGTTTGAAGAATGGTGGTAATAATAAAAAAAAACAAATTATTTTCATTTACAATTAATGTCTCAAAAATGGAAACTATATTTATGGGAAGAAAAATTGTAGATGCTCAGCAATTGAAAGATATTTTTTGAGGCCCTTGAGGATTATGAAACCCTAAGCTCTAGTTGTA
This sequence comes from Venustoraphidia nigricollis, assembly GCA_034508555.1. Lineage (NCBI taxonomy): Eukaryota > Metazoa > Arthropoda > Insecta > Raphidioptera > Raphidiidae > Venustoraphidia > Venustoraphidia nigricollis. The sequence goes on from JAVRKA010000006.1 coordinate 629,021, forward strand.
GCATTAATACGACTCTGCGCTAGACTCATTTATGGATGTATCGCCAATTCAATTTTTATCTGGTTTCCCCTATTACGACTGACGAAGTGGATGCATCAATTAATAATAAAAATCAAGCGATGACTCAACTCTTACTTGAATAACTCTGTGATGTTAGGGATGATACCGCCATCTATTTTTGGATGCAATAGTAATATTATATTATAATTATAACTATTTGATTATCAAGTCGATCATTAGATCACCGAGTTTGTGAGACAGACGATCTACTAAAGAGCCTTATTTACGGGAATACAAATGCATTTTAGCTTTTCATTTTTATAATAATAGATAGCGTTACTGTGCTCATTTTATCATAGTGATAAATAATTGAATATTTTTTTACATTTTATAAAAACTAGCAATTATTAAAAAAAAAAAAACACAAGTATAGTATATTATACCAATAAAACAAAAATGAGCGTTATCCTCAAAAAAAACATTTATAATGTAAACTTGAAGTGCGTGAATGCGACAAAAAGTTTCAGGAACGTATTAAGAATAAAATTAATAAAGCGAAAAAATCATTGTTTTATCAAGTATTTATTATGTGTCGTCGAACGATGAGTTCATTCTATTAATTTTATGTTTACTACACTCTCGAAACTTATTAATTATCAGTTATTTTCATAGTACTCACGAGCTTAAACATTTACGATGTAAACTTTTTTAGGAAAATCTATACTTTAACAATATGTGATACGAGGTAAAATAATAACTTATTAGCTAAATTCTTCAGGGACCAATTTTTCAACACAAATTCTGTCTTCTTTAGGATCAAAAAAATTAGCAAATAGTTCATCCTATATAAAAAATTATTGATTAAAATGATTTGTATTAATTTTCATAGAACACCTTATTTGAAAATCATTTGATTTAATGTCTGAAGAATTTCTCAGTTTTCAACAACTTCCTTTAGGCGGTTCTGATTGTCTTCTTTCGAACTGTCTCAATACTTGTGCAATATAGAACCTTAAAAATTAGCAAATAGTTCGTCTTATCAAAAGTTGTTGATCAAAATGATTTGTATTAATTTTTATAGAACACCTTATTTGAAAAGCATTTGATTTTAATGCCTGAAGAATTTCGTAGTTTTCAACAACTTCCGTTAGCCCGTTCTGACTGTCTTCTTTCGAACTGTCTCGATACTTGAGCAATATAGGACCTTAAAAATTAGCACATAGTTCGCCCTATCAAAAGTTGTCGATCAAAATAATTTGTATTAATTATCATAGAACACCTTGTTTGAAAATCATTTGACTTTAATATCTGAAGATTCTCGTAGTTCTCAACAACTTCCGTTAGGCCGTTTTAACTGTCTTCTTTTGAACTGTCTCGATAATATAGGACCTTAAAAATTAGCAAATAGTTCGCCTTATCAAAAGCTGTTGATCAAAATGATTTGTATTAATTTTTATAGAACACCTTGTTTGAAAATCTTTTAATATCTGAAGATTCTCGTAGTTCTCAACAACTTCCGTTAGGCCGTTCTGACTGTCTTCTTTCGACCTGTCTCGATACTTATGCAATAATTATGTCCGTACTGTGTTACGGCATAATATAACATTATTCATCTACATTCAGGCGCACCTTGCCGTACACATATATGTATTTACGTAAATAATGTAGAGAGTGAGAGGGGTGCGAGCACGCTCCTCTCTCTCTTTCTCTTCGTCGGAGATGCGTTGGACATTGGTCGTATGCGACTCTATAGTGAGAGGGCCGTCGGTGGACGGAGCATAGAGAGAGAGTGAAGTGAAATATACGAAAGCGAAATGCGAAGTGCGAATTCAATTTCAATACACGATCTCAATCATGCATAGAGGAAGCTGAGGGACGACGGATGTATTCTGGACGTTGTATGGCGATGGGGGTGGCAGCGGTCGGTCGACAGATCCTGGATTATGTTGGAATGGGTGCGTTGTGTTGTGTGAGAGTGCCGTCCGTCGCCCTGCTGCCGAAGAGAGGCGTGAGAGTGAACATCAAAGTCCCCTTGCCTAGTTCTATAACACACAAGCCTACCTTACATACACGTATAGTTGTAGTCCACGTCAAATTCACAGGATGGTTGTCTCCGTTTTCACTCTATACCGACGATTCGAATTAAAATTCTCATGAAATCTCGTTTGACAATAGCCTTACGTTATGAGAATGTAATTCGTAGTGGTGGGCGTTGATGAAACGAACTATAGCTAAATTAACTATTAAGGTAGTTGTCGTGGTTAAGGCACACCGTCAGAAAATTCTTAATTTTTGTATACTTATTAAGGACATGATAATACAATTACCCTGAAAATTTGAAGTCGATCGACCGTATATAATCCGAGATAAATTCAATTAAAAATTGGATAATTAATATTAAGAAGTACGAAACATTTGTCACTAACAGCGCTAGTAGTCCGATAGGGACTACCATTTCGAAATCTCATCACATTTAAAAACGACTGCAAAAAATTTTTGACAGAAGATGACCCATAATATTAAATGTTGCAATCATCAGTGAAAATAATGTAGCAACGTTGAAACGCTATCTTGCCATAATTTCAAGATTTTAGGGAGAAAAAATGAATGATTGACAGGTCTGTAAATAATTATTTTAGAGCGGCATAGTCAAATATATTATAACAAAAGTTTTAAATAATTATAATTTTGAAAATTATTTAATAACAAAAATAATCAAAAAATAAAGCGTAGGTATATTTTAATATGCCCTTGTCAAATTAGTTTACTATCAATATAAATTATGACCTGTAAATAATAGTTTTGAACAAACATAATATTTTGATATTTTTTCTTTTTTTTTTCTTCTCGATGCATACCACTTAATACATCTACCCTCATCGATGTGGCGTTTCACAGATAAAAACTACGGTTTCCTCTGAATATCGATTATCTGAAGTGCAACTAACGAAACTACGTTGCAATGTTGGCATTATTACTGTTTTTCAAATTTTTATTCATCTAATAATTTATAATAACACATTTTTGTCATTGGAATAACACATTGCTAAATGAGAAATAAATAATATTTATCTCTATAATAATATTTACCTCTAGTGGCTAATCAGGAAACTGGCTCATTAAAATAGTCCTGCAGGGTTACAGAATGGATTCTCATGAAATCTGGTTTGACAACGACCTTACGTTGTGATAATATAATTTGTAGTAGTACAGTCGTTGTTTTCACGAACTAGTTAAATTAGCTGTTAAGGACTGCGCACACTTATCCAGGACAGGACCAGCACAACACAGATCAGTAAGCCTGTTCGTAAAGATACCTATGTTATTTAATGGAGTAGCGCCAAAACACATGCATGTTCCGTTATTTTATTACATGAATATTGCAATTTATTTACATTCTATGTTATTCCTCCTATAGTCATAACTTCAGACAAAGTGTGAATAACATTTTTAATCATACTTTGAGATTTTGAGCAATGAGAGTTGAAACGGTAGACAATATTTTGAAGAAATATATTTGAATAATATTTCAGATATATCGATGTTGAAATACAATCAATTTGAATATTAGATTTTAATTCAAATTTGAGTGATACTTTGGACATTGCGAGTTGAAATCTCGTCCACACACGTCTCCTTGAAAGTTGAACATCGCCAAGGGCTGGTGGATTGACGCTCCATTCACACGCACGCACACACACACACACGCACGCACCGACACACACACGAGGTACATATTCTAAAGCTTCCCTATATTCGTCGTGTCCTAGCAGAGCTCTGGTTCATGCATGTACTTATATACATGATTTTAGAGTAGATGCTCTGTAGACCAGCGTAAATAAGTCTAAAACACAATGGTAAATGGAAGACAGTAGAAGTGACGGACAATACTGTTATTTATTTATAACAGGCGTTACTGTTATTTGAATAGACAATGTTATGAGTAGGTTAATAGGTGTTATAAAATAACAGTCTGTTATTAAGTGTATTTGCCATATATGGCACACGTACTATTTAGTTTTATTTTTTTATCCTGATGATTAATAAGACAATCTTATTAAATTATTGTATTGTCATCGGTCCTTGATAAGTGTGCAAAGTTTCAGTTTAATCTGACGTTTAGAAGTGGGTGAATTTCACGTTCAAAAATTCCGTTACAATCATACATGTGAAGCTAATAAAAGCGTGTTAAAAATGATGACCGAGTTTGCACGATTGCTTCAGTTGCCGAGCAGGTTCTCGACTACTGATGATAACAAAAGAAACCTTATGCTTTGATTTGAGAATTTCTTTCATAATTTATTGATAAAACCCACGCTTGTTTTCATTATTTACGTAGTTGTTTTTTTATTTTTTTGCTTTAAAAATATATATTCTTGCAATCGTAATGAAGAACAAATAATCATTTTTGATAATGATGTTTTACGTATCGTCATAAATAACAGTCTATTATTAATTGTTTTGCTATATGAAAATATATTTCTGTAATACAGGCGAAGAAAAAAAAACGATTTCTTATAACATGCTTTACTGCTACTGTTAAACGTATCTACTTATTATGAATAACTATGAAAAATAACACTTAGGTTTGATAAACTGTTATTCTTAAACTAATGATTTTCAAGTAACAGCTTCTAAATAACTGTTACTGTTATTTTGTTCCAGAATAAGAAGAAGAGAATAAATCGTAGATGGACATCTTATCGGTTTATCTATTAATAATTAATAAATCATCTACATATAATATTTAAAGAGGTGTGCTAAGACCATTCGTCAAATAAAACTTCTTGACAATACGTACCTTAAATATTCATAAAAACAAAATGGGAAAGTTTAATATTTTAGAAACGAATATTCTGTGCCTTTTGAATAAATGCGTTTAGCTTTCTGTACATTTTCAGTGTAGTATCATAGAATCCTCTTGCACGCAGTGGAATTTTATTTTAGTTTAATGTGTTACCCTTAGAGCAAATCAATACAAAATTCCACGAAGTGTATGAACACTAATTTATAATACCATAATATTCTAAGACATTTTTCAATTTACAAAAAAAAAATTACATGATTTGTATCGTTCCGTACCCTAAAAGGAAAAACGGAACCTTTATATAGGATCATTCCGTTCGTCCGTTCATATGAATTTCTGTGGACTAAATAGACAGAATCTAAAAATATTGTCCCGAAATTTTGACGGTTTCAAGGTTTGACGTAAAAATTTTTTGATTGGAGAGTTTGTCCTGATTACTATACTTCTCACCTAGCAAACAATAATTGAACATTTAAAATCATAGGCATCTAGGTCAGGCAGATAACTGATTTCCGCGCAACTTTTTTAAACATTTTTTTAGAAACCTCTGCATTTTTACAAGAAAAATTAAGATATTGTTCATATTTTAATATCTATAATGCTTTTATATAATTTTTACCGGTGTTAATACGATAACATTGAGAACATTTTTTTAAAATATCTTAGAATATTTGTTCAAAATCTAATCAGATCTAAGCTGAAAAACAATCAAACAAACCGTTTCTAAGAAATCAAAAAAATTCACTCATTGCAAACATACACACAGTCATTCATCCATCAGAAAATAGTCTGAAACATATTTCTCAACCACAGTAGATGTGATGAGTGAAAATCTTGATATTCGGTTTTTTGGGAACATGTTCGGCTATACTCAAGCAGTTTTGTTTGGTTTTAATACTCATGTCCAAAGAGTTCCAGAACCGTTCTAAGACTTGATCAACAAAGGCACCACCTATTTTCGCTCCTGAATTAATTATCATTGCGTTTGCAACTTGATGATAAAGAACGCCATCGCTAGTTCACAAACCCGTTCGGTTATTTCCAAGAACTTTTATTTGGTTCTAATAATCATGTCCAAAAGTCGTTCTAAGACTTGATCAACAAGTACACCTCCTACTTCCAGTGCTGAATTATCTTTGTGTTTGCGACTTGACTTGACGATAAACAAAGTCATCGCTAATTCACAACTCATACGACTATTCTCAAGAAATTTTATTCCTTTCTATTTCCTAATAATCATCTCCGAAGAGTTCTAGAACCGTTCTAAGACTTGATCAGCAACTACAATTCCTATTTTCGCTGCTGAATTATCATTGGGTTTGCAACTTGATGATAAACAACGCCATCGCTAATTCACTGCCTCAAATGATTTTGTTTGGTTCCAGTAGTCCTGTCCGGCGACTTCTAGAACCATTTTAAGACTTAACCAACATGTACACCTTTAATTTTCACTGCTGAATTATCATTGTGTCTGCGACTTGACTTGACGATAAACAACGTCATCGCTAATTCACAACTCATACGACTATTCTCAAGAAATTTTATTCCTTTCTATTTCCTAATAATCATCTCCGAAGAGTTCTAAAACCGTTCTCAGACTTGATCAGCAACTACAATTCCTATTTTCGCTGCTGAATTATCATTGGGTTTGCAACTTGATGATAAACAACGCCATCGCTAATTCACTGCTTCAAATGATTTTGTTTGGTTCCAATAGTCCTGCCCGGCGACTTCTAGAATCGTTCTAAGATTTGACCAACATATACACCTTGTATTTTCATTGCTGAATTATTATTGTGTTTGCGACTTGACTTGACGATAAACAACGTCATCGCTAATTCACAACTCATACGACTATTCTCAAGAAATTTTATTCCTTTCTACTTCCTAATAATCATCTCCGAAGAGTTCTAGAACCGTTCTAAGACTTGCGATCAGCAACTACACTTCCTATTTTCGCTGCTGAATTATCATTGGGTTTGCAACTTGATAAACAACGCCATCGCTAATTCACTGCTTCAAATGATTTTGTTTGGTTCCAATAGTCCTGCCCGGCGACTTCTAGAATCGTTCTAAGATTTGATCAACATGTACACCTTTTATTTTCATTGCTGAATTATCATTGTGTTTGCGACTTGGCTTGATGGGCAAAAGCAGTGTATAATGTGAACACAAATACACGTTCGCCGTTTCGTTGTAGTTGTGCGTGATAGACAGAGATAGTGACACGCTCACGCATAATTTAGATGCGAGCGGTTGCCGAAAATGGACATCCGACGTTCTCTACACGGCTGCTGCTGCGATGGTATACACATACACACAGTTGGGGAAGATGGGGTGATCTGAGCCTTCTATACATACATCTATACCTGCCTACCCTATACCTACACGCTGTTCTCTATATGTATGGAATATATATATATATAGGATGGTAGTATGTAGGACCCACCCCGTTCTCTTTACTCTACTGCCACTCAATCAATAGCCCCTGATGCCTCCACCTTCACCATTATAAAGCCGGGCATGGTGGACCTTGTTCTTGTCGAACACTCAGTATCTGTCTACTTTTATCTCGTCAGCTAAGATGTCTTATATCTTCACTTTTTCTCCAAAATTATGAATGAACCCATCAAGCAATTCTGGTAGACACTTCACACACTCTGTATTCCATTAGGACTTCAACACTTCAAATTTTTAAAGATTTGAAGAGTGCCCATGAGATTGCCGATAATTGAGCTTCTTTAGTCTCTAATTGTCCTATAATCAAGAAAGATGTGCATAATTAAAACAATATAAATTAAATATACGGTGACACTTTTATAGTACCAGAAATGTCATTCGTTTCAGTATGTTTTTTTCTGTATAAGATTAATATGAAACGAACTAGAAGGCAGAAAGATCATTTCAATGTTCCTAGCACTAGCGGCGTCAAGTGGGCAGGCAACCGTTTTAGAAATATATTAACATTTATAATTAGTTGATTAATGTCTATGTTAATATGCATGTTATTTTTCAGGAAAAATATGTATAAACTGAGATGCGAGTGGTCTCGTAGGATGCAGGTTGAATTAAAAAGTAGGGTTTTTTAAAAAATATAAATTACTTCATATCTCCAGCCTGTGTGAAATGATTTTGATTATTCTTTTTCTATTTACTGTCTTCAGGGTGATCTCACATAAGTTTTACTTAAATCGGTTCAGAAGTTTTTTTTCTGGACTAGCAAATAAAGCATTAAGGAAGAAGGAGTTTAATAACGTGTAAACTACGTACTACAAAGCCGATAAAAAGTAAAAAATGAAAAAAGTTTTGAAAAGATTGAACCTCTTTCAAAAAAGACCATTACAATGCTTAATATTATAGAGTTTTGAAACGGCACCAATTTTATAAAAGTAGTACATAATATGTACATTAAATTGGAAGCGACCTCAAAACTTTATTATTGTACGCTTTTCTGTGGCTTTTTTCGAAGCTTCAATTTTTTTAAATTTTTTTTTTTAATTTTTTACTCTTTCCCTGGTTACGCAATGGACGTTTGATTGGAAGTCGAAAAAATATCGATATATCGATATTTTTTATTTGATATATCGATATTTTTGGGCGATATTTAATATTTCGATATATCGATATAAAAATCCGAGTATCGAAACCGATATTTTTTTCCAGTAGCAACACTTGTATGTAGGTACTACCGCGACTGACTATGGCCGTTTAATTATTCCGACAAATCGAAAACTTCAATGAAAAAGAAACATGTGTTTTTACATATGTTTTTGGAACACTTTTAAGTGCGTTCCAAAAACACCAGTGAATAAAGTACATACCAAACAAGTTTTTTTAACCGGATTTTTTGATATTGTCGGAATAACAGTTCATGCAATATTTCATTTCATTTCTACAACATCCAGAATATTTTTAATTATTCCGATTTACACCTCAATCCATGCTGTAGGTACCAACAATTTTCTGTCGAATTCCATAGGTTCACCATCCCTGGCTTTATTAATTGTTCGAGTAATCTCTAAAATTATCTGCTCCTAAATGGATTAGACATTTAATTAATAAACAAAAAAAAAATTCTTAGCGTTGTTTTTGATTTCAGAGAAATATTTATTAGTTGAATTATTAGAAATAATGTCCGTTAATTGATATTTGAGATTATATTAAGCTAGACATTATGTATACTAAATTTCTTCGAGTGCCAATTTTCTCTTTCAAATTGGACCGATATATATCGGTATCAGCGTTGCCAGACGTTCCGATTTTTAAATCATTTTTAAATGAAAATTAAATGTCCCGCGTCACGCTTTTCGGGGATAACTCAACCGTGCGTAAATAATAATTTATTCTCTTATTGTATGTTGCAATTTGTAATACTCACTCCTCAGACTATTGTTTGAAACGCCATATTTTTCTAATGAATAAAACTTTTTTGATTTCGATTTCTGTTTTTTTTATTTTTTTTATTCAGAAGACGAATCAGACTCAACTATTTAACTATAGGGTAAATCTGATATAAAATATCATATTTTTATTAAAACACATTTTCTATGGCTATTTTTGCTATCTATTGTCACGTAAACGTAATTTGAACTCAAATAAAAAGATAAATATTTAAAAACTTCTCATTATATACGTTTTTTTACTGTCCCGCTTTCGACGAAAGAATCCCGCTTGTTTCACTCAAAAAGTTCCAAAATGCCGACCTGGCAAAAAAAATCTGGCAACGCTGATCGGTACCGATATCGATACTTGAAAAAAATATCGATACGATATATATCGATACTTTTTGGCACTTCCGACATCCCTATGGTAAACATCGTCACAGTGAAAGCTCCAAGGGCGTACCCAGTGAGCTGCCCCCCCTGGAAGCAAAAAATAAGTCGTTATTAAATTTTGTTTGATAGATTTTTGGAAACCAGCTTAATAAACTTTATTTTATTCAAAAAATAATATATTATTTTTTTTTTAATTAATTGTCGTACATTGTAAAATTATTAGTTTATAAAACCTGACGTTTCGCTTTGTTAGCATTATCAAAGGTCTAAAAAAATATATATATTTAATTACAAATTATTATTTTCCAACAGCTGTAGTAAAATCAACAATATCTTATTAAATTTTGTTGCTGGAATTTTTACAATTCTTGAAATAACTTTACTTCTACAAATCCAAGAAAAATGATACTCGTATAAGACATGTAACTAGAATAATTTTTTTTCAAGCAAATAATTGTAATAACTTAGTTGATAAAGCACTGCTATAATTATACATAATTTTCTTAATATTTTGGTTTCATTCACCTTTTCCGTGATAAAATGTTACAACCTGAACGACCATGGCTTGCCTCCCCCCTAGTTTTGATCCTGGGTACGGCTTTGGTAAGCTCCATTCTAAACACTTGACCATGCCTGTTCTAATAGCAGATCTTCTATTTCACACACATATACTCTACGCGTACAGAGTGCAGGTTCTCTTGCTGTTATATTCAACGCGCTCAACGTCCATCGTACACTTACTACCTACGCACACACACACAGACGTGTAGTATGGAGAGAGCAGTTGTAGCTTTGGAGTACATATGTGTCGTTTGACGAGCACTTCGCGTCCGTCTGTCCGTCGTTCTTCTATCTAACTGTCTATCTACATGTCCATATAATATACATACATTATACACACTTGTAAATTCTCTATATATATCTTACTCTCTCTCCCTCTCACACTCTACTTACCTTTTATATACATATATATACATCAGTAAAGCAAAATTGCTTATGTCAAAATTTTGTTTCGTTCATCGTCCGACTGAAGCTTCGGTTACCTCCGGTTAAAACATCGCTAAAAATCAGGTTGAATGTCGTGCCGACATTTCAATTTATTATTTTAAGTTAAAAAAAGTGAGCGGCATCTACATAAACTCACGAGGAAAGTGAATCTTCATTAGAGTTGTGAATAGGGATGTCGGAAGTGCCAAAAAGTATCGATATTTTTTTCAAGTATCGATATCGGTCCGGTATATTTTTTAAAAAATATCGATATATCGGTACAATTTTAAAGAGAACATTGGCACTCGAAGAAATTTAGTATACATATTGACTAGCTTATTATAATCTTAAATAGCAATTAATGGACATTATTTTTAATAAATCAAGTAATAAATAATTATCTAAAATCAAAAACAACGATACGATTTTCTTTTTGTTTATTAATCAAACGTCTAATACATATAGGAGCAGATAATTTTAGAGAATAATCGAAAAATTAATAAAGCCAGGGATGGCGAACGTATGGTGACATTCGACAGAAAATTGTTGGTACAGCATGAATTGAGGTGTAAATCGAAATAATTAAAAATATTCTAGATGTTATAGAAATGAAATATTACATGAATAGCTATTTTGACTGTTTATGATTCTGAAAATATCGAAAAAATATCGGTTTTCGATACTGAGAATTTTGTATCAATATATCGAAATATCAAATATCGCCCAAAAATATCATTATATCAAATAAAAAATATCGATATATCGATTTTTTCGACATCCCTAGTTGTGAACTCGTTTCATTGACGTGTTACTCATTTTGCGTTGGATTGTTTTATACATATTCCCCTTTAACGTTCCAGAAAATTTCTAACAGATACGTCGCTAAAGAAGTTTCACTTCAAAAAGAAGAAATGAGAAAATACTCTCACTTTCCATGCAATAGAGTGTTTTTGTTTTTGTTTTTTTTTAATGAAACTTCTTCTGTAACGTTAAAAAATATAAATACCGAACAGTGTAGCGTAGTGGTGAGAGCACTAGACTCGCATTCGTGGATGTACTGGGTTCGAATCTCGACGGAAACAGATGTGGCTAGGATTTTTCCCTACTGCCTCTCGCCGAGAAACGGTAATTCCTTAACCAAGCATCTTGTTGAGGTTTACCATGGTTTCCTTAAACTAATTTCAGATAAATATCAAGATGGTTCCTTATTCAACGCTATGACCGATTACCTCTATTTTCTATAATCCTATACATGTAATTAGGAATTGACCTGCTTGTAGGGTATAAATAAATAAATAAGAGGACTCTTGGTAACGCAAAATGGATAACGTATCAATGAAACGAACTGATAATAAATTTAAGATTTGTGTAATAAAACTTTAAAAAAAGTAAGCAGATAATACAAACGGTAAAGAATTTGACTTCCTTTGTGAGCTTATATGCGGAAGAGGCTCAAACATTTTTTTTCGTTTTTAAATCTGAATAAATGATACCTCAATCATTCACAGAAAAACTCAAATAAATTTTCGAAATATCAATTTAAGCCTTGTCCAATAAAAAAAGTTCAACTTAATACGATGTATTTTTATTAATGAACGGTTGTTGACTGAATATTCTTAGCGTGTAAGAAATTTCTCGAAAATTTGACCTAACCAAATTTGCCGTTTGACCACCAATACATGGAGTATGGACGTATATAACCTCGAAAGCTTTATAAACCTTCTATCATGTATTCTACAACTTATGAATTATATATTCTTCAGGCTCGAACAATCATTCGGCTCATAGAAATGCTGATAGAATTATTTTACCTGTTTCGTGCCGAATAGGTATTTGTTATAACTGATAAGCAGGACGAAACTAACAGTTTTCTTCAACTCGAATTTCGAGACGAAATCGAGACTAAAATGTCGAGATCTTTTTAAAATGAGAAACAATATTGATTAAATAAATCATTGTAAATTACAAACAGTCAACAATCGAGGTATTATGCGTTTTTAACGAGATTCTTTCGAGACGAGAAAGTCGCCCTCACGAAAGCAACGAAAAGAGAGTTGCAAAATTTCTCGAAATACGTTATGTGAACGAGAACTGCTAGGTTGAGACGAGATTTTACGTAGAACGGACGACGATATCTGAAGTTAATTTGTATTTTCGAAAGCAGTGGCAGCGTCAGGAACTTTTGTTAAGGCACACGTTTTAGTTTTGACTGGAAGCACAGAAAAAAAACTTGATACATAGATACAGAGGTGGATTTACATAGGGACTAATAAGGCTTAACCCTTGGACCTCCAGGTGTCAACGGCTCACAAAAATTGAATTATTATCATACATTTTTTATATACATACTTTTCATTAACAATGAGCATTTATCGTATATAAAAATATAGTTAATATTAATTCATCTTTAAAGTTCAATTCCAGATATATGTTATAATAGAAAACAGTATCACGGTTAATTGGAATAATGAAAATAAATCAATTTAAACACTCATTGATTGCAATGTTTCGTCTTTTTTTTCTTTATAATTAATGATTATTATTATCATTCTCACTGGTTTCTCGTTTCTGACATAATGTTACATTCGCCATAAAATATGTCATCCACACGCTAGAAACATAACCTATTTGATAAGCTCTTTTTTTAAGTCGGTTAAAAATATTAAAGAGCTCACTCTGCAGGTGTCAAAACGTCGATGTTATGAAAACACGTATGCTCAAAAAACATCGATGTATTTTATATAAACACACAGTAAGCAATTGGCATGCCCTCTACATTTCTTAGTTCTCCTCCAAATCTCTCTCTAAGAAAATCCAAAACATCAAAAATCATAAATGAGATTGCTAGCATAATTTTCCCTGATTTTTCACTCGGCACTTGGTAGAACATGATTAATACTAACAGATAAATAGAGACACTTGAAAATTCTACAAAATTCATTATTAAATTATTTCTCGACGATCATTTCGGACAATAAGTCCATCCTCAGGAACAGAAAACATATACTAAATTAGATATTTGCAATGTACCTAGTACCTATAGGGTGTAGGTAGTATGTACATTGCAAATATTTAATTTAGTATATTGCTTTATATTCCTAAGCATGGACTTATTGTCAGAAACGAACGACGAGAAATAATTTAATAATGAATTTTGTAGAATTTTCAAGTGTCTGTTGAAATTGTTAGCGCCCAGAGCAAATAAATAAATTTGCTTCAACACAACCCACCTAACCGCCACCACTGGTGTTTTTTTATTACGTAACGGCAACCTTTCTATATACACGTTGCGTAACGATCGAGTTGCGTTTATTGTATAAAAAAAATATAATAATACGAAAATTGATAATTTCAGTATAGTGCGTCCTTTTATAACGCAGTGTTTAAAGCAAAGAACTGTTGTCCAGTTGACGATGAAAATTCGATGCAAAATACCAGCTCTCTGCAATATGTATGTGTGTGCGTGCGCTATGCCTACCTTATTGGCATACGCGTTAGAAATACGTTATGCGTATGAAGGCTACGACCGGCTGTTGGGGAGGACGTCGGGCAGGGAACGACGTCGACGACGACGACGCTCCGTGCCAACTGGACCGAGAGCTTTAAGGTGCGTGTGTTCTGTCGTATCTACAGTATGCAGATATCGAGGTATGTCTAGTTAAGACTATTATACCCTGTTAAGGTGATCCTGTGCCTTCTTGTGTCAACGTTTGTATCTCTACATTGTCGACATTTTGTTTTGGACTTTTAGAGCGTTAGACAATAATATTAATGAATGGAAATAATTTCATCTTTGATTCATCCATTACTCTCACTGTTGTGAAGGCTCTCGCACAATGTAAAAACGCAATTACAAATATGCTTTAAATATCAGTAAGATTGACTGCTTGGATATGCCACTGTAGAGTAACTGATAACTTATTCCACCGCGATAGTGGAAAGATTCAAGTTAGAGTCTCGATGGTGAAAATGTATAAAAATAATTTTTTCTAATATTGCATTGTAATAATTGGTGTTTATTAACAATTGTAGCAAACTATGGCTATCTTACTGTTAATGATATAACTCTTTATTTTTTATATCAAAAACATATAATAAGTAGTAGATAATTAACTGAGATTTCTAAAAAATTAATTAAGACAGTAATATGCCTGTTCAGTTAAATAAAATTTAAAGGAACTTTTAAAAGTATAAATAGTATTCAATTTATCATATATCAGAAGGTAGATTGTCGTATATCTTTTGACTGACATGCGTAGGTTCTTTACTGCCTAACGTAGACTAAACGACTCGATGTAAAGATTATTATTGGTTTGCCTTGTATTATAAGAATGTACAGTAGAGGTCAAAGTAAATAATGAAGCATTTTTTAAATATATAATGTGCACTGACAAAATCGCGTCATGCATAATTAGTAACTACAGTCGGACTCATGTATCTTCAACTGATTTTTCTCACGTATTTTCCCTACTTCCACGCAAAGGATCTCCTCCTGCACTCCTCAGTCAATGGGAAAATACGTTTGGCAACGTTTAACTTCAAATTAATAATGTTTTTTTTATTGGTCTATGACTGCCACGAAGTGAGGATGAAGAGTAAGTTGAAAACACATGAGTTGATTAGCCCCGACATGTTGAAAATACATGAGTACAAACATGCACGTCAAATTGAAACATCTTTTTGAATAGGGTTGACTTATTCACAGTGATTTCAAAAGGAAGTAGCCGTTCCTATATAGAGATTAAGATGGAACGGACGAAAAATAACAAGAACACGGAAGCTGCTACTTTTTGTTTCAAGGTTAATAACCTACTTCCATATTAGTAGTAGCTAACTGTGTCCGTATTTTGTTGTATTAAAAAATGTTATATGACTTTATAGATTATTATTTCTCTTTGAAATATATCCTATAAAATATATATATATATTTTTTTTATATTTTAGAAATATAAATGAAACAGACATAATTTGACTACAGCATTATATATCGTATAATATTTCTGACAGAGACAGATATAGTTCAAACAGGACTGACACTATGTTTGGCAATAATTAAATAATATTCCCCCAAAATTACTTTTTTAATTTTTATGTTATCTAAAAGAATCAAGCTTTTGAATAATCAGTTCAAAAGACATGGTGTAATTTTCAATAATAATGTGCATTTCCGTTAATGAGTCGCTCATTTAGGATTGTATTAAAAATCAATTTTTAATAATTAATTACTTGAAAACTAGAGCGTTAAAAATAATTAGTAGAATACATATATTAAAAATTCAGATTTTTATTTGGGCATTGTTCTGTTGACCGCATACTCGTCTAGTAAGTGAACGGAGTGAGAGAGTTTTTACTACTACCATGTGATGTTAAGCACACGCACTCTTTTGTTTTAATCCGGTTAAAAAATAAAACGTGTCAGCACTTTTTTTATTAAACACTCCGTATACAAATGTTTTATTGTATATAAAATAGAATGAACAAGTTTGATGATAACAATGGCATGTATTCAGAATAAAACTTTCCCGTTGCAGTATTGGAAATAGTAAATTCTAATTAAGTAAGGAAATGACCACTGCCTATAGCCCAGTTAAATAACTCACAGAAAGCGACAACAAAGCTGTTATCGAAAATTGAAAGTTTTCATTTGTTTTGACGTGGCATACCCTTAAGTCCTAGTGACCAAGCAAGTAAGCAAGCTTTGAGCAGAAACGGATGGACAATGTGTGACAAAGACAGTCGATACACCGACTCTCTCTGTTCGTGCGACGATCGATGCAGCATCCATCCTTTACCTTACCTCCACTTTATCCTTACAACTATCTCACTCGTACACATTGTAGAACATTACCTCTCGGTACCTACACCTCACTATTACATCGTCCCCACACTTCTGCTTTCACTTTACACTTCCCGAAGGACTTTCATTCTCCACCCGGACTTTCTCTCTGCTGGCTGGCGTGCTTTACTCTACCGCCGCCCCGTACCCGTCATCCCCGCCGTCCTATCAACTCTATACGAACACTATATCTACTGCACTAGTCGGTACATACGCTTTCATGTCTTTGCGAGAACTTGTCGAAAAACTATATATACCTGCATAATACCTGTACTGATTAAACTATACAGTTAAGGTTGGACTTTAACGCCCTAACAAAGGAAAATCGGCGCGGATTTTTATCAGTTTTAGGCCTTGAGAATAGCCGAGCTTGTGTAACGATATCGTTATTTATATGGCAGCTCCCCAGTTCCTACGTTCTAATCGGGGATGTTACAAATGTAAGTTTTATTGACGTCTACAGATTTTTTGACGTCTACATCTACAAATGCGGATGTGGAAGCAAAAAGAAAAATAATAAAATGTGAAAAAACAATTACAAATATGCCTTAAATATAAGAAAGATTGACTGTTTGGATGTTGGGTACTGTTGAGTAATTGATTATTCATTCTGCCGCGATAATGCAAAGATTCGAGTCTGATTCCCGACGATGACAATGTTTAAAAATATTTTTTTTAAATAAAGGATTGTAGAGTAGTATTCTTTTATTAAGAGAGTAGCGAGAGAGAGAGAGAGATAGATTGTGGATTATAGACGCTCGACCTACAAAATTTATAAAATAATACTAGTTTAGCAATGGGTGTTTCTTAACAATTTTAACTATATAATACTGTTAAGAATACTGATCTTTTACTAATGTAATTTCTGAGACTTTGTGAAACTAAGTAGGTAGGTAATTTGTTATAATTTTTATTAAGAAAATTATTATTTTTATAAAGCAAATTTCAGAATTGGTAAAGTATACTTAAAGAATAATAACACTGAAACCTTTTCAGGATTAAGGCGATTTCAGAAAGGTCGATAATATTCTTATTATACCCGATCAAACGCGTCAAGTGCCGGGTCTGCTCCCGATAATCTTGTCATGACTTGAATCACATCTGCATCTGCAAAAGCTCCGTAACGACTGTTGCAGGTACGAATGCAGACGTATGCAAACTCCCTATAGTATACACCAGATTTTTTTAGCAACATAGCTCTATATTACGAGCATTTAAATGTGGGTGTGGATACAAAATACATGAAAAACAATTTCGGAAATCTCTAGTTTCTATGAAAAACTTTGTTCAATCTTTGATATAGTATTGCTTTCAAAATAAACTATAGACGTATGTCTCATTCTTTCCATATATGATTTTGAACCTAATTTTTATATATTATTTAATCTAAATAGTAAATGATTTAAAATCAGATAAAAATGACAAAAATAAATAAATAAAGTTAACATTACAGAAAAAAATTGATTTCAAAATACTTGTTGAACAAACTAAATTTCTCAGTACGAGTACTTATATAGTTAACATACATTTATAAATAAAGAATTAGACTTCCCGTAATTCGAAATCTCATGTCGTGCTGTAAAAAAATATTGACAAATATCAGGTTTTTTTATTCAGTTTTTAGGACAAAAAAATGTTTTTTTAAACAAGCCAAATTTTATGAAGTCGAAAGTTTAATCACAATCAATAAAAACATTAGTTGAATGTCTTTTGCCAAGAGAATTTTTTACAATGTGATTGAACAGTTACCTTAATGTAAATAATTATTTAAGTAAAGAT
Source organism: Venustoraphidia nigricollis (assembly GCA_034508555.1). NCBI lineage: Eukaryota > Metazoa > Arthropoda > Insecta > Raphidioptera > Raphidiidae > Venustoraphidia > Venustoraphidia nigricollis. Next base: position 647,205 of record JAVRKA010000006.1, read on the forward strand.
ACTCCTAAAATTTGAAAATTACTGGTTTAAACATGGTTTTGAAATGAGTACACGACTTATCAATTTTTTACAAAGTTATTGGAAATGATTTTTTAAAAGAAATGTCAAAAGACGGATAGCCAATAACAAATTGTTAATGATAAACTGTCTTTGGCCCAGTTGATTCGCGTGGGAGCTATTCGTGTAGGTATAGCTCTCGCATAGAGCTATGCTAGTTATTTGCGCTTTCATTCTGTAAGCACATGCTCCAAACCAAAATCAATTTAATAGAACCGATTTTCACATGATTAATTAAAATAAAAGCTTCAGTTAAGATTCGTGAAACAATAAAAAACTTCAAATTTTTCATTTTCCGAAAAAAAAATTCAAGTGTGTAAGCTTTCACGGCTGGTATTGTTCCAAATCTTCTTGGTTTCCGGGCGTGTACGCGATGGTCCATTGGTATTTCTACCTGTTGTTTTGTCTACAACTGCGGTAGACATAATCAAAGGCAGCGAACGAAGAATCCTTCTAGGTGGCTCACAGGTAAGTGTGTCGATGACTGGTGTTCTCCCTTCTTTTACGCTTAGCGAGTTCTCAAGTAGAATGCACTACGACCAAGCAGAGAACACTAACACGCTGAGCATAAAATCGACTCACTTACCTATGGGCTGCAAAGGGAAACTTTGCCCGCCACCACACTGCCTTTGATGTTTACCGCAGTTGTTAACGAAACGCCAGGCAGAAATACCAATGAACCACGACCTATAAGCCCGGAAACTAAGAAGATCTGGAAAAAAATATTACGGATAGACTTCAAAAAACTTGACCTTGTAGAAAAAAATCCACTGAATCGAATGGGCATAAGCGCAGAAGCGTGTTTCTTTTGGTTTTAAAATTATAATCAGTAGGCAAAAAATTAAGAGTTTCTTATGTTTATCTACAACATTATAAGTTAAACCGTGCCTTAGCGAAGGCTAGTAGATTACAGAGATTACATCGTTCTGTTGGATAGTAGGTAGTAGACCTGTCATTGATTGCGTGGCAGTAGCTGTTCTTTAATGACAGTGTTTAACAAATGTTAAAAAAATCAAAAGATAGAAATTGAAATTTTAGGGTAAGAAATTTACATAGTTTTGATAGTGTCATTATAGGTTGATACAAAGATGAACGATCCGCCAGATAACGTCATTCCCCGATGACGCTGATTGCTCAGATCATGGAACGAAGCAGCCTTTGTTATGTACACACCTTGGTTTCAGTCAAGTAAGAATGACTGACTTATACCTGCAGAAACGTGAATATTTTAAGGCTTTTTCTGGTTTTAAAAATTGACAATTATCAGGAAACGAACGATTTTAATGAATGTTTCAATTGGGACGTTTAGTTTTATATTGACACGGATATGTGTGTGTATCTGTGTACAGAGCTATCTATGTGTGTATAGCTCTTCATATAGCTCCCAAGCCACACCACCGGCTTCATATGCAGAGTCATATTATGCCGTGTTTACTTCTATGGACAATGTTGCCACAAACGTATTTATAATAGGCATTTATACAATTGACTATTGATACACTAGACAACCTGCTTTTAATCGGAGTCTTAAAATTTAGAGATTGAAGGTTCCCTTAGACCGACGCCGGACTACGGGAGCGATGTGGGATCACATTATATGGCAGAATAGACATAAACAAACGGGTATAAAATGAATATATACAGGGTGTCCGAGAATTATCTTTACAACTTTGCAATTTAATAACTTTTGAAATAAAAAGGATATTCACGTTCTGTTTTCTGCAGTTATTAGTGCAACTCATAAAGTTTTGTTCTGTTTAGGTTAGCACCTCCACATGTGCACCACGTGTGGCCCAAAGCACATCCAGTCGGTAATCGATTTCTTGCCAGGTAACACTGTAACGTCTGTGGCAGTGGCAAAAGCCTCTGTAATGCGGGTTTTTAAGTCAGCAATGTCAGTAACCTTTCTCCGATAAACAATATCCTTCAAATAACCCCCCAAAAAAAAACTTTATGAGTTGAATTAATAACTGCAGAACACAGAATGTGAATATCTTTTTTATTTCAAAAGTTATTAAATTTCAAAGTTGTAAAGATAATTCTCGGACACCCCGTACAATGTCAATATAATAAAAATTCATAAAATTGATTAAAATTCTGATATACCATAGAAAAAGATTGTTGAACAAAAAAAGTTTTACTGATCGTGTAAATTTATTAAAGTTGTCTATTTTTCACTATAGTCGAGTAGTCGATTATATAACAGTGACTCTTATGTTAGTATTCCTTGCAGAATTATAGTTTTCCACATACATATATATCACCACGGTTTCTTGGGACGTATTTGTAAACATCTCTGACAAGCCTGTTGATAGTTTTCCTTGCAAATGTTAGCATTTAAGGCAATGTCCCACCGAGCTACCACGGTTGAGCTGCCAGTCTATCAACACGGCTGCTAATCTTTTATGTTTCGTGTGTCGATTCTGGCAGTTGTAAAATAAAAATCCGAAATTCAAACGAAATTTCGATTTAAACATTCCGACACACTTCATTGTCATCTGTTTTGATTTTTTAAATATAACTGTGAAAAAATATTTTTTGAAACACCACCACTTTTCGTCATTTTCCTGGACACAACAGCGTTGAAATCATTCAAATCGGCTTAAACTCTCGAGAAGTTAAAACTGAACAAATATAAAAAAAAACAATTTAAATATACATGTCAAATTAGATAACTTTCGTTTTTTTCCAGTTTGTTAAAAATGTTCCTAGCTTCCTGCCTATTATCTATATTTATAATAGTCAATGAGCTACAGAATTTCGTTCTAGCCTTGTGCAGAATTGCTTTGTATGTGTGTGTTCAATACAACAGAACCAACGACTGTGTGTGCGTGCGTGCGTGTGAGAGAGAATCGTCAAACAGAGAGAAGATTCGGAGCTGAGTAGAGTATACTCTGGGCATTCATAATGCATATTCATGCTTGGCGAGCAATAACCCCTTACCACCCCTTATACCACACACCACCCACAACGCCCTGCCGTCCCTTTAATGTCCTTCGTATATACGCATGGACGTGTATGGTTATACCTATACGCCATACACGTGCATGTTTGGTTGATGTAACGTGTGTCAAAGTCTCTGCGGTGAAATGTTCAACGAAATTCACGAGTGTCAATTATTGTCGCTTGATTTTTGCCCCAAAATTTTCAACTGCGCGTAAATAACTTATAATAACAATAGACTTCCGAGTCAGGGCTACCCAGATACAGTTAACACGTGGAACAGCTCGTGCTCTATTACGTGCAGCTGCTGTCTGGCTAGGGATGAACAAAGTATCTGCTTGCTTGTCTGAAAAAAATAAATAAAGTGTGTGATTTTGTTACCGGCAATCGGTTGTTCCGTGGTCGACTGTACAAGAAGGCAAATAGAAGGATCAAAGTTTTAATTTAATATACTTTATATATGTCGTAGGGTAATTAAAACATTTGGATTTTCGCAAAAATCCTCGAAGATTGTAAAAAAGCGGGTAATTGGAATCCAGTTTTTTGCGAACGTTCTAGGATTTTCGCGAAAATCCGATGTTTTTAATTATCCTACGACATATATAAAGCGAATATAACAGCACATGCTCTGTTACGTGCAGCTGCTGTCTGGCTAGGGATGAACAAAGTATCTGCTTGGTTGCCTTGGTTGGTTTTGTTACCTGTAATCGGTTGTTCGGCTGTACAAGAAGACGAACAGAAGTTTCAAAGTTTTAATTTAGTATGCTTTATATACAAAGCGAACAGAATAACACATGCTCTGTTACGTGCAGTTGCTGTCTGACTCGACATGCACAAAGTATCTGATTGGCTGTTTGAAAATCAATTAAGTGTGTGGTCATGTTACCTGCAGTCGGCTGTCCAGTTCAGCAAAACAGAAGGTTGAAAGTTTATTTTCATTTTATATAATTAAACGCTAAATATCTTAGTTATCGAACGTGTATAATCTACTATAGCACCGAATCTTTAAAGAGAAATAGTATTCAAAAAGAAGATCGAAACTATTATTAATAGAGATAATTACAATGTGCGGCAATAAAATAGTGCTTGGATTTATTTACTGTTTATACTTAAAAATAATGAAATAATTTCATTTGTTTTACGGACTGAAAACTGACAAATGAAACTCGAAACTTCGACTGTCAGCTGTTTTAAACTGTTGCTTTATTTTATCTCACAGCGTGTATATAATCTGTACTGGTCCATGAATTTATCCCGAGCTAACTCATTCCTGGCTCCAATACGAGGCGTCAGTGAAGTCCTTTCACCACTCATAGCTCCCAAGTGGCAGTTATATGTTTTTCATTTATTTCCATATTTTTAACGCGTCGAAATTATAAGATACAATTTTTTAACAATAACATTAAAATTACTACTTTTCCTTCATTCATACAGAAATAGATAGTCAATTTCAATCTATGATAGATAGATAGATTCCAATTAAGGTTGATACTGAAATTTACGCAAGTCAAAATGAAACAACAAGTGCAAGAATCAATTTTGTAGAGGTTGTTAAAATTTCTAATAAAAAATCTTCAATACTAGCAAAGTTTTAGCGACGGTATAGACTAATTAATTACATACTAATTAATTACAGACTAATTAATTACGCAGTAGAATAGCTAGTTTTGCTTCTTCAATAGATTGTAGAATAGAAAAATTTAATATATTTTGATTTTTTATAAAATAGATTGCAATTTTTCTGAGATTGCATACGTTACAGATTCCCGTCTAGCTATCTTGCAAATTTTATTTTTACTTTCGCTTATATCTACAAACTCATGGAGTATTATTGCCTTGAGATGTCGTGAATTAACATGGATCTTGAGTTTTCGATTAATTTACTTGTTATTAAGTTCTCTGAACTCTATCTGTACTATTATTACTAAAGCCTAAACGTCTGACCTGATTTGACTTAAATTTTACATATATATTCAGACGAAATTAAAAAATTGATCCTATCTCAAATGTGGGGAAAACTTATTAGAAAACTAGAAAATATATATTTTTTTAGAAACGATGCACGGAGGCTCCCTTAGATTTAAATTTCTGATGGAGAATGCAGAAAGGGAGGTTTCAGAGGGGAGGGGTAACAATGATTACACTTCACAGGCTTTCTCCTATAATGGAAAAGTTAGTGTGAGTTGTATCGGACCATTTATTTATTATATTGTTTTTTAGTAAAAACTTTGCATCAATAAAAAATTTATAACGAATAAATGTTATACGTTTTTACAATAAAGTGTTATTTCATTTATATAGGAAATGTTTGTCTCTTTTATATGAAACAAAGGACAAATAGTCCAAGCTACGATCGTACAAAAGTCTACTGGACGACACTATTAAAATTTTCGCCGGTAGTCTAATACAATTTGTTGTAATCATTTTTTGTTGTCAAATTATAGAGAAGTATCACTTATTTAAAATTATCATAATCATTTGCAATTTTTATCCCTACCTGGCAGATCTCATAACATTACTTATTCATTTAAAGCGTGGTCTGTCAGGCAAGCAAAAAAATTGAAAGGCATAATTGAACTTCTCTATAATTTGTCAAAATGTTATCAAGTAATATTCAGCCTTATTCGAGACACTGACAGCATAAAATGACAAAAATAATTAAATTAGTTGGCCACCGACTTGATGCTTTTAGCAGTAATAGACTTTTGCACGGTCAGAGCTTGGACTAAAAGTATTGGCGTTTCAATTGTTTTAGTTGCATTCAAACGACACCGTGTAATATTTAAAACTGATATTTAACAAAGGAAAACTTCGCTACAAAATATATAACTATATATAATATTATTGATTGGTCCGCTTGAAAGCTTCTAAACATTCGTGTATTTGTAGAACTATACAGTCGATGGTCTTAAGTCTGCAGACAGCGTAGTGGTTTGGACATTTCTTATTTTCAGCCGCCCTTACTTTAAGAAATGGGTACGTGTAGCCTTTACGCGCGCGGTTGAAGTAAGACTTCTTTGATATTGTGGCAGATATTTCAACTAAAAAAAAATAGATAATTTTTTACTAGAGGTATTACTTCAAAAATTTTAAAAAAACGTTAAAAAATATTTTTTAAGTTAAAAAATATAAATTTCAATTTTATTGTCACCTCTTTTATAATGCAAGTAGATTAGACAGGAAGTGAGGCATACGATAACAATTTAGTATCTGCTCTCTTTAATGATCAACGTTTCGGCAACAATTTGTGCCTTCTTCAGGATCTTAAAATAGCAAAAACCGTTAAGTTATATTTTATTTTATAACTTAACGGTTTTTGCTATTTTAAGATCCTGAAGAAAACACAAAGTGTTGCTGAAACGTTGATCATTAAAGAGAGCAAATACTAAATTATTATTTTATGCCTCACTTCCTGTCTAATCTACTTAAAAAATATAAATATATAAATAAAAATCAAGTGAAATAATATGAATAGATGCAAAAAAAATTAATAGTGTCGCCTAGGATCGAATCGGCGACCTTGTCTGTATTAAGCATACTCCACAAAATTCAACTGGCATGGTATTTATTTTCACGGTATAGCACATAGCTGTTCTACTATATACTGTACAAAAAAACGTACATCCGTCCGAAAACGGTACTTATTACTTTCGTCTGAAAAAAATCTGACATTCTTCGTGTTTAAAGAAGTTTTACTCCAAAAATTACCGAATTTGCGTTCCAAATTTCGCCGTGTTTGGTCAAGTTACCAAGTTTCAACTTTGATTTTGATGTTATTAAAAATAAACTTTAAACTCCAATTTAAGATTCTTAATTTGACAAAAAAATGGGGCCCCGTTGTAAGCCTTAGATCTCCAAAAAAAAACCTAGAATCGCCTCTGTAGGTAGGGCAGCAGAAAATTGAAGTAGCACGCAAACTAAGAAAAAAAAGTCATAATTTTAAGGCAGGAAAAGGCGCTCTAGCTACAGTTTTGAATGCACATTGATCAGAATAGTTGATGATCTCGGATATTTTTGGGTGTCCATCACGATTCCCATTCCTCAGTATATCAGAATCAAAGAATAATAAACAAAGTAAACCAACATATTTTTATTAACTTAAATGAAATAAAGTTTAATAATGTTATTTATTTTTGATTGAATGGCTTTTCAACCAAACGTGTGAGAATAGGTATAAAGAATAAAAAAAAGAACGCTTGATTTAATAAACGTATATTTTTCACAATATATCTGTTTAAATCAATGTTGATGAAATCAAATATAAAAAATATTTTCAAACAATAAAAAATACAAAAAAATAACTTTTGAAACGTGCGTGTAGTTATCTCGGATTTCGACTCATTGTCATTCACGAAACTCCAATTTTGCAGGCATAGAGAAAAGTAGAAGGCAGCTAACATTATATAATATTTTAATCCTACTAAACCAGACTAAAAGACCATTTTCTGGTAGCTTCGTGATATTTGTTATGGTTTTTTAACTTCCCAGTACATTGGGAAGTTAGGCGGTTCGAAAACAGAAATCAAAATTTTTAGCATATTTTTATGTTTCAAGGTCATTACACTATTTTCAAAAAGAAATATATGCGCGTGTGTATGTACAAAGTATGTATGTTCGTGGCCATTTCTTTCTAGCACGAAATCTTGAGGATAAAAATTGATATTAACTTTGTTAGAGTATTAATCAAAGCGCGTTAACGTCAATTTGGTTCAGCAGATTTTTTTTAATTAAACAAAAAGACTACAAAAAAGTAGATTTAACACAAAAATCTCACGACAAAAAAATGATATCGACTTCGTTAGGGTGTTAATCTAAGCGTACTAACGTCATTTTGAACCTAAGAAGATGTTATAAAAATTGGTCCAGTCGTTTTTTGCTTAAACAAAAAGGCCAAAATGGATATATAACAGTAAGTCAGCTAGCTTGCCGTTGTAAAACAATTTAAAATTGTCATTTTAATCGTATTTGCCAATAAATATACGCTCGACATTTATATTGCAGAGTACTATTATTAATTCATCTTTAAAGTTCAATTCCAGATATATGTTGTAATAGAAAACAGTATCACGGGTAATTGGAATAATGAAAAATCAATTGTAATGCCAAATTGTATATTATATCATAGTTTTACTATCATTTAAGCATATTGAGGCTAGTCACACCGTTGTTTCTTTTTAGTAAATTATTTAATCCATAATGTTTAATATTTTTATTATATAAATGTTAATTTTTGTAAAAAAAATTTTTTAGAGCTTGAAAAAGTCTTAATTAAAGAAAAGACGAAACGTTGCAATCAATGAGTGTTTAAATTGATTTTTCATTATTCCAATTACCCGTGATACTGTTTTCTAGTATTATTAATGTTTGTACGTCAAATTACAAAAATTATTTTGTACTTCAAATTGTTTATATTTTTAAACGTCAGATTCAAGCCGTTCATAACCCAAGCACTGACATTATATGTTCATCCTTGTCTTACTATTTTGCGAATCAAAATGCAACACACTATAAACGTCTGTGCTTGTCAGTTTCATGTAATTTAGAGGACAAACTAATTTCCCCTTACTTTGTTTCATTCTACTTCCCCTCGATTTCTTACATTTTCCAAACAGATACGTCGCTAAAGAAGTTAAACTTAAATAAAATCTCACCTGCTGTCATCTATGATCGGACGCAGTATTATCGCGCGGAGTAGTATATTATATTCTATACAGTAGATACAGAGTATACGCATGTATGCTCGCATGAACGTAGATTTGAATATTGCACGTCTAGCTGCTAGAATTATAGGCAGAGCAATGAAATATTTTTATGAACGATAAAAAGAGTATTTCGGACGATTCATTTGCATGAAATCAACTCGGAATTGACGTTAAACAGTAAAATTGCACACTAAAAACGTTCCGTATATCTTTTCTCCGTTCGCTTCGTTCAACATTGCCATCTCTTTTTGGTCGGATTAAATATTCGAACGCAAATGTTTTTACGGTCAGTATTAGCTGTTGTATCTTTACTTGTTCTGTTTATGAGGACTCATTTCCTATACCTATTTCATTTTGCAATATTTTATATACAGACAGCTCTCACTTGTTTTTCACAAAACATTTTATCAATCGGCTTTTTTTCTCGGTGAAAATAATATAATACATATTTAAAAGTATAATATTTATTTCTGCATAAAATTTCTTTATTTATACAGTATAACTCATGTTACGACTGGCGTTTAATTGTACAGTTACCGAGCTGGGTAGAATAGTGGTGACAGCACTAGACTCGCATTCGGGAGGTACGGGTTCGAATCCCGGCGGGGACAGATGTGGCTGGGACTTTTTTCTACTGTCTTTCGCCGAGAAACGGTAATTCCTGTACCGGCCATCTTGATTGAGGTTTTCCATGGTTTCCCTCAATTAACTCCAGATAAATATCGAGATGGTTCCTTATTTGTGGCCTTGGCCTATTATTACCTATCAAACTCCTAGTTCAATAATCACCTACCTTATCCTAATTTCCTATAATTCCTTCATTCGTCTATTGCTATTACATAAGGTGAAGTTTTAAAAATGTAGAAAAATAACAGGAAGTGTGGTAGATGGAAAATAGTAATGGTGCGAATGGCGTCTGTTATGACATAAAGTCGAGAAACGGACGTTAAACGCATTATTATTATATTATTATTATTATTATTAATTGTAGAGCTTGAAAATATCTTTATTATCTTAGTTAACGAGCGTTTACTATAAAAAATCTGATCCAGCAGCATTGAGAATAGTATTGGATACTTATAATCTTAGTTTTAAGCTCAACTGTTTCAAAATTGTTGCATTTCAAAACCTTACTAAAAATCTTACATGGTGGGAAAAACGGGACACATATGGTGGAAGCAACGGGATAGATAAGCGAATGAAACAAAACTGGTTATGTAAATTAGACCCTTATGTAAAAATATCGTATTATCATTAAGCAAAATTTCAAGTCGATCAGCTATGAGGGAATGGATTTAACTTAAAGTTAAATTTACAAAAAAGCTTATGATATAATAATGAACTTTATGTACTGAATCCAAATAGTTCTGACAGTTGGTGATTTTTATTAAATAAAAAAATCCTTGTTTACAAAGTTGTGCTGACATATGCACATAAAAAAAGAAATCTTATAATAATTTTTAAAAGAGTACTTTTGGAAAATCGTTAAGCTAAGTATGTTTTAACATGTAAATTTGAGATTTTACCTCTAATATAACCAATTAAACTATCTGTTCACTATTGTAACTTAAAATTTGGGTACAAGACATTGTTGATTATTGAGAAATTTCTTAGGAAGAACCTAGGTGGCACAGGATCGAAAAAAGCAAATACTGAGATATGTGAATTGCATTTATCCTAACGTTTCGGCAATCTTTTTGCCATCTTCAGAGAGTCAATGCTGTCCAGTTATTCAGTATTATTGTGAAAATATGATATAAAATAAAGTGAAAATCTAACATCACGTTTAAAATGTAAATTATTAAAATTATTTTATAACATTTTTTTAAAAGTGTTAGTTAAAAACTAAAGAATAATATGACTGATTGTAGATTATTATAGAATATAGACGTTTGATTACTATACGGGACTTTGAATCGTCTGTAAATTTAAATAGGAACAATTAGTATTACAAAAGTATTCTCTCTATAAAACATGTTTTTTTTAATGATATTTATACAATATAAATACTTTTATTTAATTTTCAAATATCCATTTTCGATATAACCGATACTAAAAAAACATATTTATCATGGGAGGGTTGAGACAGTACAGCATGGGGGCCGATAGAGAGGGGCCAGGGGAATGACGGTATCTTTGATGTACAGTGCGTTTGATTTCAACCAGCAGTTTAGAGGACAGTGTAGTCCAGTGGTTAGCGTGCTGACTTCTTGACCGGACTGTCGTGGGTTCGAATCCTGCCTCTGCTCATGGATGTTTTGTGATGTCGTTTAGTTTTAATTGTTGATGTTATTTGATGTAATTAAGACGCTAATTACCTAAGTTGTTAATTACAATAAATTAAAAAAAATAATACAACCGACATATTATGTCTCCAGTTGATTTATATTGGTTCAAATTAAAGAAAATAGTAGACTAAGTTTGAAATCTATCCAAAAGAATAGTAACGGTTTTTAAATTGTTAGATTGGAAAAATCAATTAAAAATAACAACATTAAAGTTTAACAATGTACAATACTCCTGGCAGTTACACATATAGTAAATGTCAGTTTTCGTTATAAAAATAATAATAATAATGCGTTTAACGTCCATTTCTCGACTTTTATATCATAACAGACGCCATTCGCACTATTACTATTTTCCATTTTACCACTTCCCGTTATTTTCTACATTTCTAAAACTTCAACTTAACTAATAGCAATGGGCGAATGAAGGAATTATAGGAAATTAGGATAGGATAGGTAATTTTTGAACTGGGAATTTGATAAGTAATCGGCCATGGCCTTGAATAAAGAACCATCTCGATATTTATCTGGAATCAATTGAGGGAAACCATGGAAAACCTCAATCAAGATAGTCGGTAGAGGAATTACCGTTTCTCGGTACTGATTATAATAAGCATTTCTTTTTTCGTCCTCGTTCCTGCGATTTTTGTTGTGAATCATAAATAACTTTGAAATTACAGATTTTCGGCTGGAAACCATGGTCTATTCATCGAATAACCTTAAACTACAAGTATCACCGTAAAGTGATTTGTTACTTAGTAACGTAAATTAAATAAGTTTAAAATTAGCAGGAAATTGGACAAAATTAAAATTTATAATCAAATTAGCGACGTTTCGGTTTATTTATTAAACCTTCATCAGGCTTCTAAAACATACATAACAAGAAATTAAAAATAATACAATGAGTTAATAAAATTAAAACAATATAAATATACCTTGATTTATGTAGTAATAATAACTTATTATACATCCAACTTCCTGCTAATTTTAAACTTAAAAAATTATGGATGATAACATTAATATTGTAAATTAAATAGTTTATGCATCGGACCTTTGGGATACTTATTTGCGAAAACCTGACGTTCAGTTTAGATTCTATATCGTTCAAACATTTTGACGAAAACCATTACCGTCTTTGACATTGCAGTAGTCGATTATATAAAAAAAGACTCTTTAAATTAGAAGTATCTGCAATTTCTTTCTTCGTTATCATTAATTAACCATTATATTGGCAGCACTGCACCAGTATCATAGTGCGCGCGTGCGAAGAGTGAAGCAATACCAACTTTAAAACCATCGCATAGGTCCAGTCTCCATAGCAGAAATGTCCGGCGCGCGGCCGTGTAGTGTCCGTCGTCCGCACCACACGCATACACACGCACATATATACATATTCACTTTAGTCTAAGCAGCAAGTTGAGTCTCTCTCTGCTGGCCCGCTCCGTTCTGGACGTTGGAGAGGTATTGATCTTTGAGGAGCCAGCGGGGGTAAGTTTACAACGGCCCACCCTACAGCTACACACACACACACATTACCCACTCTGTACGTACAATACACATAGTGCGTACATTTTAAGGTGAGCGGCCACTTTAGTTCTGTTTGATATTCTTGTTCCAGGACGCGTATTTTCGTTTGCGTGTTCACTAGGAGGCACTGTTGCCTCCAAATAAGCTCAGTTTTGTAAAGCAAGATTAGCTTACAAAACTGTATTCAGTAGGAGGCACTATTGCCTCCAAACAAATACGGTTTTGTAAATCAACATTAGCTTACAGGAGCGTATTTAGTAGGAGACAAGCACGCTTTTGTAAGCTGATGTTGCTTCACAAAACAGTGCTTGTTCTAAATGTGAGCTTTTTTTGCAATATCTTGGGGTAAATATTATATGGTGTGCTCATTAGGCAGGCTTCTCTCTCTAAAACTGTATCTCTTGCACTTTTCTGTAAAATAATACTCCGGTGTATAGATTCATAAAAATTTCTAGAAAATGGGAAGATTTTTATATTTTAATGCTTTGGTAACCAACAATTTGAAAAATAAATGGCAGCATTGACGGAATATAATTCACTAATGAGACAGTACTTGCGTCAGTAAATTTCCAATTGAAATATAAAATATCAGATATTAATTATACACACCTATTAAATGTTTTGATCAAGTAGATATAAGAGTTAAAATTAACATGTAAATATAAATTTTAGTTAATTAAGCAATTGTTCATTAAAAAGTTTGTAATAATTCAAATGAGTAGCAACCGCATAAATTAAGTCACGTGACTTTAGTTACTAACCGTCAATAAAATAAAATAGTTTGAACATCAACCGTAAAAATATTTTTTAAAAACGAAATTATTACAAACTTTTTAATGAACAATTGCTAAAATTTATGTTTGCATGTGTATTTTAACTCTTATATCTACTTGATCAAAACATTTAATAGGTGTGTATAATTAATATTTTATATTTCAATTGTAAATTTACAAATTGTATTTTAATAATTCAGTTACAGTTATAAATCTTGAAAAAGTCCCAAGAAAGGGACGAAACGTCGCTATAAATAACAAATAAGTGTTTACTTAAAAAGTCCTTTTTCCCGACAAATTATTTTTATGTTTCTAATTTTTATTTTGCATATAACTTTGCGATATGAAAAATATAGAGTCCAAATACAGTGGATGCGACAAGGACATGTTGTCATAACTGGGTATTATTTGCACTTTTGACGATTTTTGGAAAGCAAAATCAGCCTCGTGAGCGCGACATATATTTCCGCCACGGTGTAATATGTAGGTTTGCACTTTACAAAATATTTAACAAATCACGCAAATCAATCTAAACCTTCTTTCAAATCTCACAAAAATTTCCGTAAAAGCTTGTTTTTAATAAAAAGTAGTGACACAAAATATTTTCAAAACAATTTCCAGCATTCATTTTGTAATTATATTTTTGTGGTGGAAGTGACGGTACTAGACCGGTAATTTTGTTGTCGTGTTATTTAACCGATAATTTATAAAATAAAAATTAGGTTCTGCTACTGAAATGTAAAAACAGCTTGAAATTCTTTTATTTGTTTTAATATTTTCCCTAAAAATCCTTATAGCTTTCATAAAATTATATTCATAAATATAACACCTTTGCTTCCACCATATACCAGTACGAAAACAGTAACTAATGTTTTGAAGACTTCTCGTTAGAAAAATATTGCTATTTAAAAGTGAATAATAACTGAAAAAGAATTTCTTTAATAAATTTTGAAGAAATCGCCGTAAATTTTAAATCAGATAAAGTAGGCGACACGAAAATGGCCCTTTCGATTACGAGAAATTTTTTTTTTGTGCACTTCTCTCAACTTTTTTATTGAAGTGAAAACTTCTTATGCGGCACCTCGCCAATAATGAATCACGAAAGTAAGTTTACAATATTCACTACACACGTGTGTGTTGCGATGCATTCTTTTTAAAGTTATACTTCTTTTGCTTTGTGCAACCCAGCATCAGTCTATCAATCCGACTATTGTCGTCCGTCATTTAATCGCTTAGCGTCCGCATTGAACGCCTATCGTTCGTCAGATGGACGCTTACCTTTAACGAAAACGGCACACACACACACACACACAAACAAGCGCGCGTGTACACTGGCCGCCTTGTGCGTCCACCAACCGCCTCCGCTCGCGCTTACACTGCACACGCACTAACGTAGTCTCCGCGTCACTCATACCCCCCGCCGCCCGCTCGCATCCCCCTCCTCCTCCATCTCTCGACATACAGGAACTGTGAAGTTTTGAAGCCTGGCGGCCGCTGGTCATTTCAAACTATACTAGTCAGTCGTGCCTCTTTTGCTATACATATAGACAAAACGAACACCTCCTTGCGACGGGATTTATAATTAAATGCAAATATCATTCGATTAAAAATAGATGAAGGGATCGAAAATAGCCGAGGTCGTAGGAACGTAGTTGTTTATACGCGCCTCGTCTGATCACAAATCCTGAGTTTCGAGAGAATTCTACATGAGTCGAGAACAGCTGGCGTTTTCATGATTCGCCTGTTACTAACATCCAGTTTCCAGGCTCGGTTGAAGAACTCTAATCATTGTATGGTTTAAGAATAACCGATATGATCGGAATGTCATGGTTTAAGTGATGTTTCTATGACATTAAGTACAATTAAAAATAGTCGAGGTCGTAGGATTGTCGTTATTTATACGCGCTTCGTCTGATCACAAATCCTGAGTTTCGAGAGAATTCTACATGAGTCGAGAACAACTTGCATTTTCATGGCTGGTCTATTACTAACATCTAGCTTCCAGGTTTCAGTTGAAGAATTCTAATCATTGTGTGGTTTAAGAATAACCGACATGATCGGAATGTCATTGTTTATGTTACGTTTCTATGACATTAAGTACAATTAAAAATAGCCGAGGTCGTAGGGTTGCCGTTTATACGCGTCTCGTCTGGTAACAAATTCTGAGTTTCGAGAGAATTCTACATGAGTCGAGAACAACTGGTGCTTTCATGATTCGCCTGTTACTAGCATCCAGTTTCCAGGCTCGGTTGAAGAACTCTAATAGTTGTATGGTTTAAAAATAACCGAGATGATTGGAATATCGTTGTTTAAATGACGATTTCATGACATTAATTACAATTACGATAGGATAATGCAAATATCATTTGATTAAAAATAGATGAAGGGATCGAAAATAGCCGAGGTCATAGGGTTGTCGCTGTTTATACGCGTCTCGTCTGGTAACAAATCCTGTGTTTCGAGAGAATTCTACATGAGTCGGGAACAGCTTTCGTTTTCATGGCTCGCTTATTATTAGCATCCAGTTTCTAGGCTTCGGTTGAAGAACTCTAATCGCTGTATGGTTTAAGAATAACCGATATTATTGGAATGTAGTTGTTTAAATGAGATTAATTACAAGTTCTCAGCCCCTAGCCTTTAGTTAAAGAACCGCATCTAATATCGTTGTAAGGATTGAAAATAATTGAGCTTGGGACTTCTTTGTTTTTATGGCATATCTCTCAGTTCCTTTAACCTTTTGTTAAAGAACTTCACCTAACATTATTGTAAGATTTTAGGGCAACCTAAATCATTGGGATGCCGTTGTTTATGTGTGGTTTCCATGACTCGTCTACAACAAACCCCCAGTTTTAATAATAATAATATTCATTTATTTCCGAAAGATCTCAAAGGATGCTTGGATTTTTCTAATCTAAGAGCAGGTGAAAATCTCGATAGGATTTTTATAAAAACAATAATAAATTGAAACCACCTGTTCAGATAGCCCTAGAATTGGTCAACAATAAAAAAATTAAATGGCTTGTAAAATTGTCAATCATCATTAGATTCATATGAAAATTTGATATAGGCCGCGTGACCTTAATACCGCAGATATGAAATTTATATTGTTGGGTCTCCTAGTGACAACATTAATACTCTGCATTGTCGACCACAACATTGTTTTGTTTGAAGTTTTTGTTAGCAACGCTTGAGAAACAAATATTGATTATAATTTTAAATCTTATTGTGTTTTATTTAATAATTTTTTATTTTATATATAATAGATCAAAAATCGATCATTATAATATAATGATGTAACCAACCGGTTATAGTATATAATATACATCATGTAAAATGTAAGAAGTTACACTGCTAAAACTGTAAATTATTGTCATAGCGGAAATAAATTTCATATAAAAGAAATGTAACGAAGAACATTTCTTATGTAAAATCATTCGTCAGTGTTAGTTATTTGCATCCAGGGGTGTAAAAAATATTTCTACAAACCAATATAATATATAAACATTCATGTTTCCAGAATGTTTCCGAGAACAGCTGAATCTATTTTGACTACCTATACTTTATTGACACTCAAACTTAAAACTTCTAGTCCACAGATCCTACTTTTTTGGAGTTTGGAGTTGGATTAATATAACGTTCTTGTCAAAACCAACATCAACGCGAGCGAAGCCGCATAGCTTATACGTAAATGAAAAATCTTTGGTGTCATATATATACATATCTGTTTACTAAAATTTACAGTGTACATACTATAGTAAAAATTACATATCTGTGTAATTTTACCAAATCGACTTATTACCATCTCGTGCGAAAACATGCGAAGTAAAGACGTCCAACCTTAAAATTAGCGCCCTTTTAATTATCTTTTTGCTTTTCAGGCCTGTATAGCGGTAATAATGGCCCATGACGCACTAGTGCGTAAAATAAAACAAAAATGCGATGTTACCAATCCAAAAACGACCTGTCAGTTAGTAAAATGTGGTAAGCAGAGAACAAAGTAACACAAAGCAGGCGTAGTTTTCGTAAGCAACCCTAATGAAATGCAATATGGCCGCACACAGCGATGACATCAACTGTCATAAATATTCTTATGAAGTGAAAATCAGCTATTTTTGTAGAAGGTATAGATCTACGTGCAAAAAATGTAGTATAGATCTCGACTGATATATTTTGGTTCCTATATATGGTTGTTAAAACTCGGTGTCACTCGTGTAACATAATGTCACTTACCTAAAATAAACATCATCACAACCTAGACACATAAACTACTAATATGATTAAAGCAAAATTTCTATTGTATTAACTTACAGTTTGTGATTCTGAATTACGCAGCTTTAGAAAAAAAAACGAAATCGAATTTATTTCTAGCAGACAAATATTCTAAAAAAAGAAATCTCAGTTAAATGTGTAAGAGACAGTATATTGGGAATTTAGCCTAACAAATGCGTGCTCTCTTCATCGGGCATCTGGCGTCTCCAATGGACTAGCAGTGCGTAAGACGTGGCCAATGCTTTTACACCTGGGGACCGGTCCCAAGGGCTACTCTCGCCCTTCAGTTCTCTCATAATGTGAGTGTTTTGTGTGTGTGTGTGTAATGTAGCTATCTACTATACCGACCGACGACTGTATATTCCAGTCACCTTATAAATAGAAATATTCTATATTCGATTTTTTTCAATTCAATACATAGAATTAACAAAATATTTACGTATTTGTGTCTTGCTAAAATAGTTGTGCAAATAATAATAAAATCTTATTCTTATTAAATTAGTGTTTGTTTGCTTCACTACTGCTGTCTAGTGAGGAAAGACTGTAATACGATGGAACCGAAGACTCCACTACTGTTGTCGCTGCCGATCAGTTATAAAACATTGTTTCACCTCAATTGCATGCGGAGCACTACATAAAAATCATTATAGGTATTTGTAAACTTACACACAATTTCATTACTGAAAACGGAAACCGCCTTGTTCTTTTATACTATACAGTGTAACCTTAATATAACGATCCTCAATATAACGATTTCCTCGATTTAACAAATTTTTCGAAATCCTCTAGAACTACCCCGTAAGAGTTAATGTACAATATACCTCTACATAACGAATACCTCTTTACAACGAATTTTCGATCATTGCAGAATATAAATAGAAAGTATAATTTATCTCTAACGATTTTTGTCAACTTATAACCTTTACATAACGTATCCTACCAATCAATCACACACAATTCCACAATAACAACAACAATTCATGTCTCGACAGGTTCAGACACGTTAAATTTATCCTAAGACAATCATTGTTGTTTGATGTAAAGTAATGTAAACACTGCTGTTAGTCACTGTTAGTAAATTTAAAGTTGCAGCGACAAAGGTATTCCTTAACCGTCGCAGAGAAACGAAAAAACATTAAGTACGTATGTAGACGAGAATCCTACAAAGAAAAAATTAGACATCGCTAAAGAGTTCGAAATTCCCGCAAGTACACTGGCCACAGTTTTAAAGTTTAAACATAAGTTTTCAAAAGAAAATTGGTTTTCTTACTTTGTTAAAACAAATCTTAGACCAACTTAACCTCTATATAACAAACTTCATTATAACGAATTACTTGGTATAACGAACATTTCTAATTCCCTACAGCTTTATTATATCGAAGTTGTACTGTATAACCGGTTACTCAGCCGACTCATTAACCGACTAAAATGGTAACAATGATAAAAGCGATAATTTGACATCACTAGAAGTATTTAAATTAAAAAGCGATCAACTGCAGGTGAGTGGTTGGAAAACAGTGTCTTTGCGTACATAATAAATAAAATTGATTGATGTTGTTTATGAATAACGTTTAGACTTGGACGTGTTATAATATATAAATCTATAGTTCTACACTATAAAATTAATTTCATGTAAAAAGCTAACAGTTGAATAGAAGTGTGTGTGTATAAGCTAAAATTGCATGCTCATATAATATAATATATACAGCGTGTTCAGATACATTGAGTTTTATCATTACGTATATAACGAGATTTTTAACTGTAATTTAGTTTGCTTGCGGATTTTTTTCAGTATTTTTCGAGATACATAAACGGGAAATTGTGCCTCCATAATGTATGTTTGCATCTTTTTTTTTGAGAGGGGGAACTTCTTTTTACGAACACTCGAACTTGGACCGAGATCCACTACCCACTAAAACTATAATAATAATAATAATAATAATAATATTTATTTGCTTTGCCAATAAAGGATACAAAATCATGGTGGTTCCATCAAGGACAGTAGTAGGTCCATCAAGGACTCAATCATTCATAACTTAAAAACTCATCCAGTTTGTAAAAAGCGTTTGATAATAAAAATTCTTTAAGTATTTTTTAAACTTCGGCAGTTTATCGCATTGTTTAATATTTTAAGGTAGTTTATTATAAACAGCAATACCTAAACTATTTGGGAATTTCATGGAGACGGTTAATCGATTAAAAGGAACTCTAAGTTCAGATTTTGATTTGGTATTTAAGTTATGAATGTCCGAGTTCTTGATGAACCTACTAAGGTTCTTAAAAACATAAGTTGACAGTTCATAAATTAGTATGCAAACTAATGTAAGTATTCTATGTTTCTTAAATATATCTCTGCAACTTGTTCGCTGCGACACACCAGCAATACATCTGACAATTTTCTTTTGGCAGACAAACCCCAAAAGCAAATAGTGTATTTTAATCTTGAATAAACTTGTGCGTAAAGTTTAATAACTGTTGTGGTGTTAATATTTGTTTTAGATTAATAAACACATAATGATAACTAGAGTTTGGAGGCCAAGTATTTGCAGTGATTTTTGAAGTTTAAATGTTGATCAACATTTAGACCCAAGAATTTAGTAAATTCAGTTCTTGAAATGATGCTATCATTAATATTTATATTAATGTCTAAATCACCTTTATATTGGTAGTTATGAAAACTCCCTCTGTCTTACCTGGAATCACCTTTCGGCATGTAATCAGGTTAACGACTGTTGATACGTCGGAAGAAGGCTTGCTACTGACTACCTCTTCTCCATCCCTCATCCTTCTCCTTATTCCTCATTATTGTCTGTTTGTATTTGCATCACTCAAGAACGGTTTAATGATTTTGATGAAATTTGGTATGCTCACTGCTGACGCTAAAATTAAAAGGTACATTGCAATCGGGTTAAAGTAAGAAAAGTTAATTATTTCTGAAGTAATAATATTGTACTTAATCCAACGAGAGTTTGAGAATAGCCGAGCGTGTAGCGAAGCTGTTGTTTATATGCCGTTTCGTGGCCGTTTCCATGGCTACGCTATTACAAGTCCCTAGCTCTCAGGTTCCAATCTGAGAACTAGTAAAAGTATCAATTGGATTTTCGGTTTATTGTTGACAAATAATTAATTAAAAATATAGATTAGTATTAGGCCCAAATAATTCTGGCTGTTAAAGAAAAAGTTTCAGTCGACGGCCGCTAGATGGCTGAGATAAATTAAAGAAACAAGCCTATGGTATTTTGATAAATTCGTTTCTACCCTGGATGTTTTAAAAAATCGACTTTATTTAATTAGAGACATTTGCAAACTTACAGTATTTTGGTGTGCATATCATGGAGCTAATAATATATCAAGTTTAATAAAGGGTTAGTTTCTTACATGCATGTTATATACTTTTATGTAGAAAAAGACAGCACGATTATGAAATCATTGCGCCAATTATTTACATGGTGAGTCAAAAGAAGAGCCTTTTCAGAGCGTACTATAGACTAAATTGGCTCACTAATTAATTACCGGCTTGAACGAACCGATTTCGCCCGAGTATATTTTGGATTTGAAACGAAACAATCAAGGGCGTCGCCAGCCTTTGAGTCAGAGGGGGACAGAAGGATGAGAAAAAAGAAAAATTTCAGATTTGTGGGGGTAAGATATTAAATATGAACATATTTATTGAATCCTTTAATTTGATTTTAGTTCCAAAGTGATTCTACTGAACGCTACAATTTATTACTTACTTATTCTGTGACATTAGGCAGAAAAAGTTATAACTTCAAAAAATCCCGAACCTCTAGGGAGGGGCAGCTGCCCCTACCTGCCCTCCCTTGGCGACGCTCCTGAAACAATCAAGAGCAACAAATTTCTCCTAAATCACTTTACTGCATCTCTTATAGTTTAGCTCAGAATCATCGACTTGTTTTAAATTTTCGCTGACTGCTCATTCTTCTTTTGTCTTAAGCTCCACACCCACCGAATCGGATCGGATCGGATCGGATCGGATCGGCAGTTTTGGGATATATGAAGTTAAATGAGTTACCACACACTATTCAGCTAGAATCAACTTGGCAACATCCAGTGTGCGTGTACACTACCGTGCTGAGCTGATCCGATTCGATTAAGTGGGTGCGGACCTTTAGCGTAGTATATAGCCTATGTTACACGCGAAGAAGTAGGCTTTTAAACAATCAAAGAATTTTTCAAAACAGAAGAAATACTTTTGAAGTAATAATTCTTTTGGGACGTTGAGTGTAAAATTTTAGCAAGTAACGGAAGTTGCGCGTGCATAGCTAACGAAAATTCGACAGTATGAAGTTGGCCATATAATAGATCCAAACTGAAATGGCAGCCCGACGAACTGGATGCACTTTCTGCCATCTGGAAATTATATAATAATATACTAGACGACTATAACCTTTGATTACAACCAATATTCGTTTCAAGAAACATACAGAGGAAAAAAGTAAAAACCAAAATAAAACTTTTCAAATATTTAAGGTTATTTTTTGCAAGTATTATTCTTAAATTTTTTATTGATTTTATTCCAATAAATGATTTACACGTATATTAAAAATTAGTTTTTAATAACGCCAAAGAAACGCGCCTACTTTTTTATATATATTTCTAACATCGCAGTTGAATTCCTTTCTCCTCACCTGCATCTTTACTTCCGTCACGCTTTTTGCATATCCGATCGAAATCACTCCCGTGCTTAAAGAAGTTTCACTTTTAAAATTCATAGGTATTTATTTTAATAGCCGTGGGCTCTTAGTGCGTAGCTTTTTTAATTTGTAGCTATTTGCGAATTTTTAAAAATAAACATTTTGTACTACTGAAAGCAAAAACATGGATTGTGTCGGTTCGCTTCCGTAAATAGTTTATAAGTTTGCGTCGGGAGCTTTCCCTGAGCACATTTCGTCTATTTGGATAATCTGAATGAAAGCATAGGCGTGTCATATGATTGGATTAGTTTAATATACATACACCGTGTGCTGCCAAGGTTTTGACTGAGCTAAAATGTATCAAAACAGTGCATGGTTGAATAATAGAAATTAATATAAAGTAATATATAAGTAAAAAATCTTTTTAAAACAACCGTTTATTAAAATGTACCAAAACTAAGAAAATAACAAATAATGAAGTTGGAATCGTAGGGAATTGGACAGTTTATGAAAAGAATTAACTTTGATTAAGTTGAACGTTTCGTTGCTAATTCCCTACGATTCCAACTTCATTAAAATTATGGACACGAATTTACCAACATAACAAATAATATATCATAATTTTATTATTGTTGACCTAGACGCTTTTCGCGAGAAGTTTATATTGTGAATTTTTTACGTAACAAGCTTTTAGGTCAGGCCAACAATTTAAAAATTATTTTGTTTGTTTTTTTCTTCGTTTCATACATTACACCGTAATCCGAGTTTATTTACAGATTATGTCGAAATCGGAGGGGGATTCACCGCAAAAAACGAAATTTGAAGTTCGTTATGACTATTTCGAGTCAGGGTACGGAATTGGATTTAAATGAAAGATAGGTAGAGTGAGTGCCCCACCCTTTCTAAACGTTATAAAAGAGAAAGAAAACTATTTTTCACGATCTCGTATAAAATAGCTGTTAGTTACCGTCTATTTATATACTATCTCTGTCAGTTGCTATTTAAATCCATATGAGCAAACAGAGAAGCAAAATAGACGCTTAAGAGTCCACATAGATACAAATATGGCTGAACGGTGAACTGTCTAAAATATTACAAATATACTTATTATGATGTGAAAATCAGCTATTTTATAGGATGTACGTGTCTCAAAGCTAATGCTATGATTCGTGTGGCTGTTAAAACTCACTAGGCGCTCGTTATTATAACACAATGCCATAAAATAATGCATTACAAACTAGATACATAAACTATTAGTCTATTTTTCATTGCAGTAATATAAGCGTGTTTTTTAGATTTTTTAAAACTATACATTCATTTTTTTTAAAATCCTGATAAACAATGAATCATTATTTGTGAATCGTAAGTATTTGTGAATATACCTTTTAAATACACCGAACATACCTAAGTAGTTTATATGTACTACAGCTTGTGATATAAACATATAAAATATATGTACAGCGTGGACAGAAAAGATTCGTGTTACGAAAAAAACAGCATCTGATGATCGTCAACGTTTGATAACCATAATAGATAGTTGAATATTGTAAATTATAAACGCTTAACAAAAGAAGTAACGTTGGTTTTTTTAGGCTAGCAACTGTGAGGCTTATAATCGGCACTCATTGGATTCAATCTGTCTTTTACTACAAACGTCGTAAGTTTAAGAAAATTCTAAAAAATTTCGATTGTCACCAAAAATACGAGTTTTTAAGATGTAGGTAGGTATACTATGCCTTAAAAATCTCAAAAACAAAAGTCTCAAATATTTTTGAAATTAAGAATGTTTATAGAACAAACTTCGCTGGTTCCAATATATGAGCACAACCAAACGTCGCTGTACCTCTTTTAAATAAATATAATATCCTCGTAGATATACACTCAGCAAAAACAAATATTTGTTCGTGCCTATTGGATCGTATAATCTATTTGTCTCAAACAATATTTAATCGCTCATACAATTTTTAATTGGTCCAAATAAATTATACGATCCAAATGTACAATCAAAATATTTTTGTTTCAAACAAATTTTATTTAGTTCAAATAAATTATACGATCCAAACACGCAAACAAATGTTTGCCTCAAACAATTTTTGTTTGGTTCAAATAAATTACACGATCCAAATGTACAAACAAATATTTTTTTCTCAAACAATTTTTGTTTGGTTCAAATAAAGTATGCGATCCAAACGCGCAAACATTTAAACAATTTTTCTTGAGTTGAAATAAATTAGACGAACCAATGTTAGTTTTCCTTGAATAATTTTTGTTTGGTCCAGATAAATTACGCGATCGAATAATATTTTTCTTAGTGCAGGCGGTCGGGAATCGGCACCTTTACCCTGTATGTATTGAAGCAATAAATTAGCACTATATAAGGTAATCTGTTGTCAGTTGTAAGGCTGAGGTACCAGTCTGTATTAGCTTCCAATTCACGGTCAAAAAGTCGAGCCACGCAACGCGTCAAAATCTCTCACTTTATAAGCTGCATGAACATTATGCGTTTTATCTACAGCGCACGATAACCCCGATAGTCTGCTCACTTGCCGCCAGGCGTTTTAATAAACAAAAGATTTTATTATATAAAGTAAAGTGCCTGTAAGATCCCGATTTATTTGCAAACATATTCTTAATTTAGAAAAAAATGAAACTAACATTGTTTAATATAAAGCTTTTATTTTTTTTTAAGTGAAACTTCTTTACTGACGTAGCTGTTTGAAATTTTGAGTAACGTATATATACTTTGGTAACGCAAAATTTATAACGCATCATTGAAACGAGTTTATAACTTTAAAGAAGTTTCACTTCCCCCGTGAGCTTATATGGGTAAAACTCACACTGTCTAGGGGTCTAGGCGAATTAGATACAAATGGGAGGAATTTTCAGGGGTAGTTTTTATCTTTCAAAAAGGTGATATTTTTAATATGTTAGCTAGAGAACTTTCTTTAAGAAATTTCCGCAAAATCATTTTTCTATTTTTTCTAATTCGTATATATAGGTACCTACTACAATTAGCCTTAAACAAGAAGTATTTTTTCTAAATGTAGTATTTTCATAAAAAAAAGAACATTAAGAGGCCTCGGTCCCTGCCTACCTTGAGGTAGCTGTAACTGGAGAAAAGTTAAATTAAGAAATAGTGAATATTGGAAGCCCTTATTTAAGTGGCGGTTTCAGTATTAATAATTACACCGTAACCAGAGCTATATTACGTTTAAATGCAGGTATTATAATTACCCGACCAACACGAATGCTTACCTAGACTCACACAAACTCTAAAGCACGCACACACGTCCACGTTTGTTACTATGGCTGTGGGTATATACTATATACAGATAAAGAACATCCATGAATTTACATGAAATGTCGGAGTATTACCTACAGGGATTGATTTAGTAGTTTTAGGTTGATTACCCAAAGGCTGCAGCCTCCAACAGCTACGATTATCCTAAAAATAGAGTCTATGCAATTCATGTAGACTTAGAAATCATTTAATAAGACAGACACTATAAAACTACAAAAAAAGATTTCATTCTTCTTATTTGACTACGGCAAAGCCAAAAGGAAGGGTTATGATTTTAGCAGTCTATTATGACATAGATGTTCCCTTCTAGATTAAGGGTGGACAGCCTTTTTTATAACATGAGCCAGAATAAATTTACCGTTTTTCCGTGGGCCGGACATTATCTTATGACGTGTAATTTTTTAGTCTGCAAACATGAAATAAATTTTAAAAAAAGAGTTAATTACTACATTTCTTTCTCTTTTTAAAAATAGTTGTTCAAGTTAAAGATGCATTAATAGATGTTATAATTGTAACATTAGTACTAAATTATATAAACATATATGTTGCTATGTGCGTTTATTAATATTCAATTTAAACTAGACGAATTACATCGAAAAATATGTATTTATAATTTCTTCTAAGGATCTCGCGGGACGGATAGAATCATTTGGCAGGGCGTAGTTGGTCCGCGGGCCGGGGGTTACCCACTGTTGTTCTAGACTACCAATTATTTCAATAAACTCTTGTAAAAATGTGCAAAAAACTCATAAAAAGAGTACAACAACGAGAAATAAAAAGACGACCTTTCTACAGAATAAAATTTTGTAATTCGCATCATCATTGAAAGTCAAAATTAGTGAATCACAGAGGTTGCCTCATTCCGTTGGATAGTAGTGGAGGGATGGAGGAATTTTAATGGCAGTATTTAACAAATGTCAAAGAAACTAAAAAAACAGAATATGGATATTATTTACAATAAATTGAATTTTTAAGGTAAAAGATTTACATAATTCTATAGTTAAATATAAAAAACCCGGGTCGCAGTGCCAAAACCCTGCCGACAATATAGTGTATTTGCTAATACAGGCAGTGTGGCTTTATTATGGGAACTTAACTTGGTTTTTGGGCAAAATAAAAAATTTGACTCCTTAATACACCCCTTAAAATAATATTTTTTTTTCTTAATTGCAATATTATTATCAATCGAACTTCTATACCAAATTATATACAACTTTCAGTAAATAATTCACTATCTGCAAAGTAGTGTTTCCATAAAATTTGTAAGTCCGGTCCTGTCGGGCCGATTTTATTAAAATTTTAGGGACACTTTTTAATTACTACTGGAGGGTTCAATGTCAATTTTGAAACGTTTCTGAGAATTTTTTCGGTATTTTGGGGCCCAAAAACGTTTTTCAACCCCTAAAAACTACCCTTAAAATGGCCCGATAACGCCCATTTTTAATAGGCTTCTTGCGGTGATGGATTTCAACACGTGGGCCAAATTTCGTTACAATCAATTAACTCTTTCGAAAGTTATTGCCCGCACACATATATATATATATATATATATATATATACGCATATATATATATATATATATATATATATATATATATATACATATATATATATATATATATATATATATATATATAAATATATATATACATATATATATAAACATTTTTAAAAATGGTGCCAAAGTGTTTAGGAGGTTATGAAACGTCGAGAAATTTTAGTCCGACCCCTAGGTCCCGCCATCCGACCGACGCCAATAGTGTATGTTGCCATATGGCAAATACACTAATGACATTTTGGTCGAGCACTGAAATCTATTGTACTTTAAACTAGCAAAAATTTGAAATCCGAACCTGACCATCCGTGAGAAACTAACACGTGTGGCGGTATGATGCAAAACCTAACTGATATCAAAACAAAACCATAACCACTATAGGACAGCGACATAGACATACCAACCGTACAAACCAAACACTATCTAATCGTATGTACTGTTAACCGACGTGGACAGTGACGGGTTAAAACAGTTAAGGCCAAGATGATAAATTAACAAAAAAAAACAGATCACTTATATTTATTATTGAACCTCTAAGAACAATGGAATCTTTGGTGTGAAAACATTAAATACAGAAGAACTCGTGTATTTTCAACTTGTAGGAACTATAATCAACTAATGTATTTTCAACCTGTAGGGACTAGTCAAGTCATGTATTTTTAACTGCTCCTTCATCCTCACTTTGTGACATTCCAAACACTATCTAATCGTATGTACTGTTAACCGACATGGACAGTGACGGGTTAAAACAGTTAAGGCCAAAATGATAAATTAACAACCAAAAAAAAAAAAACAGATCACTTATATTTATCATTGAACCTGTAAGGAGAATGGAATCTTTGGTGTGAAAACATTAAATACAGAAGAACTCGTGTATTTTCAACTTGTAGGAACTATAATCAACTAATGTATTTTCAACCTGTAGGGACTATAGTCAAGTCATGTATTTTTAATTGCTCCTTCATCCTCACTTCGTGACATTCATAGACCAATCAGAATAAACCTTTTTAAGTTTGAGATTAAACGTTGTCAAATATATTTTTCCATTGGCAGAGCTGCATACAAAAAGACACTTTCCGTGTCTAAGGACACAATAAAGATAAAGATAACGATAAAGATACGTAAGTAAAATGGGTTGAAAATACATGAGTTCGTCTGTAGTAAAAAGTAACCACACAACAGTAACACTTATTTCTCTATACCGAGCTGGGTAGAGTAGTGGTGACAGCACTAGACTCGCATTCGGGAGGTACCGGGTTCGAATCCCGGCGGGGGCAGATGTGGCTGGGACTTTTTCCTACTGCCTCTCGCCGAGAAACGGTAATTTCTGTGTACCGGCCATCTTGATTGAGGTTTTCCATGGTTTCCCTCAATTAATTCCAGATAAATATCGAGATGGTTCCTTATTTGAGGCCATGGCCGATTACCTATCAAACTCCTAGTTCAAAAATTATCTGCCTTATCCCAATTTCCTATAATTCCTTCATTCGCCCATTGCCATTACATAAGTTGAAGTTGTAAAAAATGTAGAAAATAACGGGAAGTGGTAGATGAAAATATAGTAACGGTGCGAATGGCGTCTGTTATGACATAAAGTCGAAAAACGGACGCTAAACGCATTATTATTATTATTATTATTATTATTATTTCTCTATGCACGTTTCGCTAACTCATCATCAGGAGATGATTAAATCATACGCCGAAGAAAATTTTTTATCGTTTTTTTGCGCGGCCTCCGATAAAATAGCTGCTTTTCATGTCCTAATTGTAATGCTTTTATGACTAGTGTGACTGTTAAAACTCGCTATCGCTCATTATCAACACAATGTCACAATTCGTCGTAAGATAATACGTTACAAATTAGATATACTACCATTTTTGTTTAAGCACCAATGATAGCTTAGATAAGTAGGTTTTATTTCATTTATATTACTTCTTTGTTCTAAGCAGAATGTTCATTTAAAATTACAGAAGGAACAGTTTGTGTTGTTTGTTTATTTCGCGGTTATAAACTACTCAACCGATTGTTCCCGAGTGACCGAGGCTTTTTATGATTGTGGAATGATAGGGGGAATGAGCAGTGAGCGAATATGCTAAACAAGTCGCGTTTTTCGCGTGCAATTTATGTACTAAATTTGTGTCATGCTAAACTTAAAGAGATACAGTAAAGTAATTTGAAATTCCCTGCTCTTAATTATTTCGTTGACAAACTAAAATCTACTCGGGCCGGAAATCTACAGTTAATTATACAAGAGTTCAGTGCCCAATAAATGTAAAACAATTTTCTTCACTTCCATGCATAAATATAAATGTAGTTAATATTTATAATATGTAGTTAATTATGTGCGTATATTGTGATATTAACGATTTTCTCCTTTCAGACATTACTAGGTCATGCGATTTAAGTCCCTGACAAAAGATGTTATTAATATTGAATCCTCCCCCATTTTATGAACCTGTTTCATTGCTTTGCACACAGGGTTGCATTTAGTTCGTAATGTCTAGAGTGACTATAGTAATAGTGTCGCCAGTGGCGGATCCAGGGGGGCTATGGGGGCTAAAGCCCCCCCTAGAGCCACAGTAAAAAAAAATCATTTCTGGAAATCCCAGGATAAATTTTTCCCCAAACAAGATAAGAATACTTTATCCCCGAAAAGGGTTTTCCAGTCTCAAAGACACGTTGCGACACTGCTACAATTATTCGCTATAATCCCGGTGACTTCAGCGACATCGGAGCGTGTTTTTTCGATACTCAAACGATTGAAGAGTTTTTTAAGAGTCAACATGTCCGAAAATAGTCTCAACGGTTTAGCGTTAGCTAATATTCACAAAGAAATAGGAATCAAGGTTGAAAAAGTTGTGGATACATTCTGTAAATTGAAACCTCGACGAATTGAAACTTTAGACTGGTCGGTCGATGATTCAGATGAGAATTTTGAAAATCAAAACCTCGACGACTAGATTTTTTGGATAGGTCGGTAAATGATTTTTCCAACATGAAAACGGGGACTAGAAGCCTTCAGTATTAAATGAGAGTGTAATGAATGGAATATTGTAGCCTCCAAAGTGCACCATGGAAAAATCATTATTTTTATGTACCGTTACTTATAGTTATGGTTTATAATAGGATATAATAAAGCATTTGTAATAAAAATTCTGTCCATTGAATTCAAATATTCACACAAACTTTACCGAACAAAAAATTTTGCACTGAAAACTTTCAATGAGTAGTTGCAGTGAATCAACTCAACTGAACTTTCGAGGTTTTAACTCTCGAGCCCCCCCCCCCAGACCTGGATCCTAGATCCGCCACTGAGTGTCGCCATATTGAGCCGCGAGTGGCGGACACTGCGTATGTAGCGTCTGAGCAGTCACTTTATACAGAAGCAGCCGACAGCTATACACTGCGTAAAAATGGCTCAATATGGCGCAGCCAATCCGTGTTCCGACCAGGTCTCGTGACTTGTTGGCCACATATTTGTTATAGTCACTCTGTGATGCCGTCGTTAATGTGGTTCTTATGAAGGTTTAAATGTAGTCGAAAATGACGAAAAACAACTAGATGGATATAATAAATTCCAGACGGTCGAAGTGAAACTTTATATGGGTAAATATTTTTCATACGCTTATAGCTACGTACTTGCTGAATTAATTGTCTGCTATAATTGTTAAGAAACATTCATTGTTGTAGCACTATATTAGAAAAATTTATCTGCGGTGCACACAATTCAATTTTTAATCCTTCATAATATAGCAATTTACAACACTCAAATTCACTAGCTATTGCTAAAAATAATTGGCTCTCGCATGTAGTAAATTTGAGTGTTGTAAATCGCTATATTATGAAGGATTAAAAATTGAATTGTGTGCACCGTAGAGTAATTGATTAACTCATTCCGCCGCGAAAGTGGAAAGATTCGGGTTTAAATCCCGACGGCCGACGGTGACGTGTAAATAATACATTTTTCTAATATAGTGCTACAACAATGAATGTTTCTTAACAATTATAGCAGACAATAGCTATTATTCTCAAACTTTATATAGGTAAATATTTTTAATATATATAGAGAGAGCTTGTAGATTACAGACGCTTAACATCTGAGGTCATCAACGTTTATTTTAATTACTGTGAACACCAGTTAAACACTAAACAGTTTCTCCAAACATATGTTGGTTCTGATCTTATGTAATTTAAATAATTAATTTCATAATTGTCACAGATGGTTATACCATATTCTCCGAGTTTTGCAAAACTCCAGGTGTTCTAATCTTAGGTAATTAATATAGTTAATTTCATATTAATTATTAGAGATGAAATGAATAATGATTTAGCCGGATACGGATACCGGATGACCGATTGACACACAAGCTGGATGACCAGATATTCGGCAAGACTTTCTCCCCAGAAAAAAATGGTGTTCATTCATCATAATTTGTCTTTGGTTAACTTTAAATATTAATAATTTGTGTATTGTTTGCAGTATAGAAACTCAACCCATTGTTTTTTGAAGTTCTTTTGGCGCGTTGAGAGTAAAATTTTAGCAGGCAACTGAAGTTGCGCGCGCACAGCTAACGAAAATTCGGCAGTATGAAATTGGCCGCGCTAAACAAAATTCGACAGTATGAAGTTGGTTATAAAAGACTCAGATTGTCATCTGGAAAGTATATGCTGTACTAAAGAACTATAATAATAAAGATTTATTTCGTAAAACTCAATCGAGTATGAAATATGTCAATAATTATACAAATAATACAACAAAATAATAATTTTAAAAGTTACAATTTATAAAATGATATATTTTATAAATTGTAACTTTCAAAATACTATTCCTTAAAATTGAAAATGAACAATCGCTTATTTACAAAAAAGTTCTCATCTGAATAACAGCACTTATTAATAAAAAAATCTTTACTCGCCATCTTAAAACGTTTAGGATTATAATTAACTGATAATGGAATGGAACCTTTGTTTTGCCGAAATCCAGTCGCAATATACTATTCAATTATATTAAATTTGTACCAACAAAATTTGACATATACGTAGTTTTTTTTTTATAATGCCTATTACTATGCTTCCAGTAAAAAATATAAATTAATTAATTCTTAATCATAAAGCTTTTGACGTAAGGAAGAAGGTCGAAGTTTTGTACAACGAATGAAGTAGTATTTTTTATCAGTTAATTACTAACCACAATCATGAATGAAAAAAGTACGTCTCTGAATGAAATTCACCCTATGCAGTTGTGGTTAACAGCCCTTTTATCCTTCAAGTCAAACCGCTACTACTCATTAGGGAGTCTTTCTTACATTGCGTGACATTTTTTTGTCATAATTGTTTATTAAATTTGTGTTGTTAAAATAAATTACCTGAATGAAATCCGAAACATTTAAATTATTTATCAGTGCTCTGCAAACTTTAGAGACATTAATTACTTCAAAAATTATTTTACTTTTATTCACTTTTTCAGACAAAATAAATGTAGGTTTTTTTTCTCAAACCGCAATATCGGGGCTACACATGCGTTAGTTAAAGTGAAAGAAAAAATATAGTTCAGTACTATAAGTCCATAAAAGATAGATGATATGATGAATATCGATGATGCAGCTGAAGACAGTGAAGATGATATGCTGATAGCGAAGTCTATAGTGTGTTTGCGATGTTGCGATCGATAAAGATGAAGATGACGCCATGATGGTAATGGTGATGAGTGATATTGATCAGGAGGTTGAGTTACTAATGGAGTTTTTAAGCAATGAAAGTTCTTAGTGAGTCTTCACTACATCTTTGACATGATCACATCGATTAAAAACCGAAGGTAAGTATTATTATGCATTATTTATTTTAACAGTTTTTCACAATTATTAATTATAAAAGATCGCGTACACTATACCAGCACGGACCAGAAAAGCCTTTTTGTGAAGGTACTCATGTACTCAGTCGGTCGTCTGCACTTTGTGTCTATCCGTGCTGGACCGATCTAGTGTCGTTTTCATTAAGGGGGTATTCTCATGTGAACGCATAAATTTTACCCCTTTTTAGGGAATTTTTTTTAGACGACAATAACATTCAATCATTTTATATGTTTTTATTTGTATCTTAAACTGTATAAAAAAATTTTTTTCTCTCTTATTTTACATTTTTTATATATATATTTTTCTAATTAAATTAGTCACTGGTCATGGTAATAGCGGCTCTTCATGTTGTCTGAAATAAAAAAATCGAATGGATCATTGTTCAGTCAGTATGTCGCTATCGGCCCTACCAAAATTAATCAATTTCATTGAAAAAAAAAATGGCGGACTGTAGAAAAAAAGTTTGTGTTTTTTGTTAATTTTTTTGTTAAAAATCGTTTAAAAAAATAAGAAAATATTTTCGAAAATAAGCAATTTTGGTACGGCCGATAACCATTAATGAGTAGAAGAACATATATAAATTTCAAAGCAATCGGTTGAATACTTTTTTTTAGGACCATGACAGTTTTAGAAAATAATGTTTCCAGAAAAATGCATTTAAAGTTTCAAGAGCCGACAAGTTACATACGGCGCGGCGGCGACTATGAGTTGTAACTTATTTAAAACTAGGAATTTCGGTCTCTATTTTTCACAGCATATTTTCGATAGGTTTTACTATTGAAATATGAAAAAAAAATCGATTTTTCGAAGTCGTCACATGAGAATACCCCCTTAACAAGATGAACCCCAAACTTTCTTTCTTTCCTAGTTTCTTTCTCTTCCTCCTCTTTACACAGTACTAAGATCTCATCACGGTTTAACAAGAAGCAATGAACAACGTGCATCGTCAAATTACGCTTATTTAATTGTTTGAAGGGCATTTTAAGTGAGCTACTATTACTGACGACTTTAAAATATGTTTCCTCATAAAGTAAGAGCTCTACAAATACAATTCTAGTTTCGGTATGCGGTATTTGGGGGTGTTAAAAAAAATGCAGGACGACCCAATTTTAATAAAAATTACTGAGACAAAAAAAAATTGATTTGAATAAGTCTGAATATTTTTTAGAATAGAAAGCAGTTAGGGTTCGATTCCCAATTTGGTCGATATTTTTTTTTTGTATAAAATTGTTTCTTATTGTATTATTTATGTGTGGGCGTATTGAAATTTTTATTGATCAGACTTTGTCGCCTTGTCCATGAAGTCACCGCTGAAAGGCTTGTACATGAAACTGCATCTATGTATAGAATATAAATAGTATTTGGTACCTTCACTTTTGTAAGCGAATATTATTTACATAGTTCATATAAAGGACAACACACACGATTCTCTTTATCGTAAGATAAATTGTTTTCTGAGGATTACTTTTATGCAAAAAAAAATCATATAATAAATTCCAAATAATACTAATCAATTAATAAAAGTTTAACGGAACCTTGTAATCAGTCTCAATATTGTTCACGTCCATTATAAAAAAAAAACTTGTAATATGTTTTCGGTGCTTTAGTGAAATCTCATTAATATGCATTAGTATTCAAATCGAAAGCATCAGAATTTTTGAAAAATCCGAATTATGAAATATGTATCCAGCATTGCAGCTAGTGCCAGATTGCACTTGGGGCTCAGGCCCATTTCTAAAAAATAATAATATATAATAACAAAATATGCACGTACACATGTCGGTAATCGATACTTTTAATAAATTTTCAGTAAAAATTTGCAATTGATTTTTTAATACAAAATTTTAAAAATATGCGAAATAGTACTTATTTCTCGTTGAAAAACTGATAGTACATGGGGACCCCATCGAATCTACCACTGATTGTAGCAAGATTAGACATACAAAGACATTTTTGATAATGAAAGAGGCAATTAAAATAGAGAATTAACACAAAAAAAACTAATTATTATTATAAAAATATTAAAAAATAGTTGAACAGATTTTTCCAAAAATACGTATTTTGAATTCGGCGGATCTTGAAGTATTGTAATATTTTGAAAAGCGAATTTTGGCCTAAATTAGTAGATACCATTTGCATTTCCTACTTATGGAGTTGGAATTGTCAAAAATAAAATATCATTTATATCGGATTACAGTAGACTTTAAAATAATTCGGATAATTGAATCATCATTAATAATCTGCATTAATAAGCGAATTATTATCGAAAGGTGACGAATCTAAATAGTCCGAACAATGCTTTACTGTCTTCAGTCTTGAAAGTTGTGCCATGACTACTTACTATGACTAGCGCTCCAACATAGGATTAGTATCGAATGATAGTTATTATTCGCCGGGTTTTTAGTGTAGCCGTAAAACCTGGACGTTGTTCTGGTTGCATATTTTATAACTAGTTTTTATTTCAAATCCTCATCTATATATGTTGGATATCTGTTATGCAATTTCTTCATTTCGGTTGAACAATTTCTTAACTTGTGATAGGACAAAAAAAATTACGATGATTCAGTGCGAAAAATTCGCAATTAATAAGAAAGGATTAATAAACCGTGTTGTATTTAACCGACTTTAAAACAAAGAGGTTATGAATTTGCGATGGAGGGTTTTGTTACATTTTCAATCGCATGAATCAAACTTGCTCTACTGTGCGTAACAAAGTTACACTTCAAAAAAATTGCATTTGACTGGGTTTGGGCCATCAACTTGCACAATATACGAGTATGTCGATTTTACTATTGTAGCACTTTTAGTATAAAAGCTAGAATGCTGCGAACAGGGGCGGATTTATGTTTTTCGGGGCCTAAGGCTTACTGAAGTCTATTGTGTCCCTATTTTTGTTAAATAAAGAATCTTTTTAATTGAGGTTTCAAAATTGTTTTTAATAACGTCAGAATCAGAGTTGAACGGTAATCTGGCAAACCAGTAATACTATAATTCACCCAAAAAGTGTTAAAAATTATTCAAAAATTTCACCTAAAAATAGTCAAAATTCACCCAAAAAATGTCCAAAATCACCCAAAAAATTTTCAAAATTCACCTAAAACATTCTCAAAATTTAAACAGAAAAATATCAAAAACCAACCTAAAATTACCAAAATTCACCCCAAAAAAAGGTCGAAATGTTGCTAAAATTGTCAAAAATTATCAGGAAAATGGTAAAAATTCTTCCAAAAAAATCGTCAAAATTCACTCATGATAATGAAAATTATTAATATTAACTATTTTTACTATTATGATAAACGCTAATTGTTAATGAAAAAGTATTAAAATATGTATAGTAATAATACAATTTTTGAGGGTCTCAGACTTGGTGATCCAGGGCTTAAACCCTATTAGTCTCTATATAGATCCGCCCCTGACTGCAACAGACAAACTAGTGACATACCCATGGGACCGTAAAATTTAAAATGAAGATGCAACGTATGTAACACTCTTAATATAAACTGCGACAAAACAAACGAACGAATCATGGAGTATGGCTGTTCGCGATTCACCTGTCGACAGTAAACAGTTGAAGGTAGTTAGTAGGCGCCGCGTTCCGATGGAGGGCTGAGCCGTTATCAGAGCCGGTGGTGTCGCGTGCTTTCCCTAAACGAAAGCGCACACACATTTATCATACATCGGCCGGTGTAGGCATTTGTTACGCAATATGACGTGTGTAAATTACAGAACAAGTTAATAGGAATTACGATGATTGAATGACAGTCAATCAACGGACGTATCGACATTGCATAATACTCCAATGTTTGTTGACAATCGGATTTACACTACGCTTTCATTGACGAGTCGAACAAACGGGTACGATAAATGGATAATTCATTAACACGCACCGAAATACAATTATTACTATGAGTATTACGAAATGTATTTAGTACTTAATAGCGTTGAAAATTTGTAAATAAATAGTCAGTATCTGATTCGCAGATTTCACAATATTTTTATTATAATATGATTAGTACCTACAAAATTTGTTTATTGGGTACAACATTTATAAATAAACAATCACTATTCGGTTTTTTGTCGATTATATTTCGTATTACTTTTCGCACTTGAGACGCTAATGACCTCAATTGTCGAGCGTCTACAATCTATCGCACAACGCACTTATATTTTAACTATTCTGATTTATCAATTATTGCGTTACTGATTTGATGTTTGATTTTGATTGCCATATTATGCTTGATTAGGTTTATTGCTTTCCGCCCTTGTATAATGTAGCTCTTCTGATTTATTAGTCAATAGTTTAACTGCGTATTTCCGTTTGCGTATTCAACAGAAGGCAGTACTGCCTCCAAACAAACACGGTTTGTTGCACTTGAAAATCGTGGTTGTTTGATGGAGGCAATAGTGCCTTCTGCTGAACACGTAAACCAAAAGCAGTTCGACTTTACCCAAGCAGATTTAGATTTATCATATACCACTTTATCGTATCTTTTACAACGTATCCAATTTAACTTGGCATTCGCGTACGGGATCCTTGACTTAATTTACAGTTCTTCTTAACGCTCTTCTAATTGCATCATTTATTAGAGTTCCGTGTCTCGAACGAATATAAATGGAGCCCTTGTCCGTCTTTGCATCCATCACAGTTAAATTTTTTTGAGCTAAATACAGGATAACAAGCTAAAATTTGACAAAGTTTAAACCTTATATTATTACAATAGTCAAAACTTAAACAAATATTTTCCCATAAATTAAGGGACGTGCAATGTATCCTTGTATGAATTGGTCATGTGGGGTGTCATTTAAAAGAACTCAATTTTATGTGACGTAGTTTTTGAAATTTTTCTGTAAACTGATTTCCAAAACACCTACAACTAAAATTTCGTAAAAACTTGTGTGCTAGAGATATTTTTTATTAACATTAACTATGTTTCCAATAACTATAATTTTCGAAATTCAAAAGCAAATAATAATGCGGATGCACGGAACCCTCGTCGCGCGAGATCAGTGTTTTTCTTTAAATTCTGATTCCAGATCTCGGAGATAGCTTCAGGGTCCACAGCTTCTTAAATTAAATTGGGAACCGTGAAAGACCAAACATTAAGAACCACTGGTCTGACCGTATTAAAACGAAATAGATTATTGTAATTCCCGGCGATGATTCATTCGCGGATTGCGGCTCTAATCCAGTAAAAGCAACTTAAAACAATCGAAACATAAATGATCAAGCCGCATCCATAGTAATTCAAGTCAGTCACTTGTTACTTTTAGCAGACGACACCACCTGCGGCTGTTGTAGCGTGCGCAGAAGAGAGCGCCAACAACATCGTGGTTCATATGTTTCATCTTTTGGCCGTCAGTTGTTTAGCTGCTGGCCTCGACATTGAACTCTCGTTTCGTACAAACTTATTTTTGGTAATAATATTATGCTTGTCTTCTTGCTATATGATACGATCGACTAGATAGGTACACCCTCTCTCTCTATGGACGCTGTTATTGCGTCATCCGGATCGTCGGAATATTCATACTTGCAAAGACCCAGTTAGCCCGGCGTAAATGAACCTCATTTCAATTACATCGTCAATGAACCAGGATGAATTTTATCGGGTTATCAATTTCTATATATTTCGTCTGAAATAGTTTTTTTTATCTAGATGAATTACCTAATAGGATATTGTTATAATATATGTAATAATAAAAAAAAATAAAATGAGCCTCACCCTTATAAGCTCACCTCACATAAGGAGTTTAACTTCTTAGTTTTTAATATTATTCCCAACTAATTAATAATATTTACACATACCTTAGCAACACCCTATAAACTTCTGTCCTTGTCAGCTTCATGTAATTTAGAAGACAAACTAACTTCCCCTTTAAGGGTCGATTCTATTTCCCCTCGATTTTTTACTTTTTTCAAACAGATAAGTCGCTAAAGAAGTTAAAATTTCAAAAACATTTTTAATATTTTAACTATTTATTTATGAAGAAACTTTAAGTTTTACTGATGCACTCCTCTTCTTCAACATGCGACCCCGATGGACAACTTTCGTCCTAAGAACATTCTTCCAAATGGCGTATTATCATTTCGTGTTCCATCATGAACAAAATAAGAATAATCAAGTCTTATTTATTACGTACAATAAAAATGTTTATCACACGAACCACATAGTACATCAAATTTTAAAAAATCATTCTCGTATTTAGCTCCTAAATTATTAAATGACCTTCATGACATAGTTCCTTGTCACGAAAGCAATATTAATCTAACTCAAATTCAAAAATTTCTATTAAACGAGCAGCTAAATCATTGGCCTATCTAGGTAATTACTTTACTTCCATAGTGTTAGTAAAGACTGTAATAATTTGTATGTATATATTTTTGTAATAAGGACAGATGGAAGATCATTCCGTGGAATGAATCTGATCCTATTGCTTTGGCAATAAATATATCTATATCTATATCTATAACCTGGGTAAAATATGCCCAAGTGCACTTTGAACTCTCCTATCAGCAGCGACGTCACGCGCAACACTGATTCACATTAAACAATCGACGCATTATTTCCCTGAAGGCAGATACCGAGGTGCAGAAGGTAGGATACCGTCAATTGTGACAAGTGTGTGTGTTTTTATACACTAGTGGATGCTAAAAACCCTGGTTCATTCACGCCGGGTTAAGAGCCATGAGACGTATCGATGTGATCATATTTTTTGGGGGTTAAAATCTACCTTACAAATAGAAAATAAAACAATTTTTTTGAGAATTTTTCGGAAGCTTCTTCTATAAAAAAATGCTCAAAAGTCTCTATTTTTCAATTTAATTTTAAACAGAAGACAGTTTCACCCATGCAACATGGCTTCAGCGGATTAGCTATCCATTGATTCTTTAGGTATATAGATACCTTGTACATACATCTCTTTCCATAGACATGCCTCTCAAGCTCAGCTTTGACGTCAGTTTGAAAAGAACACACTTTTTAAAGTTCTGTTTGTTTTTGTTTCGGTGAAACAAAAGAGTTGCTGACGTCACTAAGTGGCCAGCTGATATTCGCAAGACCCGGTCATCGGTACTGCAATATCATGTTCTAGTCTACTTTTCTATACACTGATTCTTTCTGGCTGGCGTCGAAATTCTTGGAAATTATAGAAACTTAACTATCGGCTTCGCTCGCGCCAAAAGCATTAATTTTTATGTACATACATTAAACTGTAGTTGTTTGTGGTTGCTTCGACTATAACACACGCACCTTAAATTAACGCTCACCTCGTTCACTCCTCCCCACCTATATCATACTGTGTCGGTCCACAGTCGTTTAATTTCAGTTCAAACTTCAAATGAACAAGCGACCGATTATAGTGTCCAGTGTAGGTTTATGCAAAACGGTTCCAAACACGGAACTAACTTGGAACGTTTCCTTTGTTGAACGGACATGTTTCTGAGGAACGATCACGTTCCACTGTTTCACTGGCATTTTTGTGTCGGAGGGAAAAAATATATGGAGTCCGGGGTAGAGTTGGGTAACTCAGATCTGAACCGGTTCAAAGAGCCGACTCCGACAGAAGATCCGTGAGAGCCGACTCACTTTTTTTTGAGCCGACGGATCAACGGATCCGCATAACTCAGTGAAACACTTAACACACAGAAGCACATTTTACACTTACGTATCAGTTCTTGCTTTGATGCATCTGTCTACTCATTTATCACATGTTTGGCTATGCATTCTTGATTCTATACAGGTCGTGATATGTTTGACTGAACTAGGTAGCGCAGTGGCAGACTGCAGTAACATATTCAGAACTCGGCTCTTTTTGAACCGGTTCAGTGAGCCGGCTCACATACGGGATCCAGATGTAAAGATGCGGATCACTAAAAAGACCCGTTTTTCCCACCTCTCGTCCGGGGTTTGAGAATTGATCTTGTTCGATAAACTGTCTTGTGATATAGTGGGAGTAGTAACCGACAGAAACTGTCTAGTGTGGACAAGCATTATAATTATGTATGATCACTTTCCATATTATTATAATTTACTACGTTTAGGCAAGAAAGTTTTTGAAAAAAAATATAAATTTTAAAAAACTTGTACATACAATATACGAAAAAATCGAGTTTTATTTTATTGTGCAGTATTTTTATAAATTCGTCCCGATTATCAAGTCAGATAAAAATCGATATTCACCAATGGCAATTTAAAAGTAAAATTACTGAAAATATTTTTCTCTTATCTTTTATATTTTGGTGAATGTAATGTGTATTTATGTACATTTTTCCCGTTTTTTGTTTTTTGTATCTTTTTTTGGTCTTTCTGTTTGGTACAAATTTTGCAATCATTTTTTCTTCAACTTCTCGTTGTGCGATTGAGTTGAAATTTTGGACACGTGTAGTTTCGATGACAATGCAGTATTATGAAAACTAGCTGACCAAAGATGAGTCCATAGACGATATTTACGAACTCCTAGAAGTCCACAAACGCCAGTTTAGGAAACGCTGATATAGACAATGTAATACTGATATACGAATTGACAGCATTCGAACTCTGAAGATGGTGGAAAGCACACCGAAACATTAGTAAGAATGCAATTTTAACGTCAATATTGTGTTTTATTGATCCTGTGCCACGGATTTTATCCAAACTTATCCAACAATCGTCAAGGATCACAACCACTCTAATTAACTTCTTTTAATTAGAGTCAACCTCATAGACAATGTATGTTTCTTTTTTTTGATTTAATTATTTTTTACAGAACTTCAATCCAAATGGAACTTCAACAAAAATGAGGTGCGCGCGAGTGAAGTTTGTTGACAGAAGCGATGTTCTCCTACGCAAAAATGTCACGCGTCATATTTGCAGAAAATACAATGAAGAAGAACAACTTGCCAGGTAAATAGGTGCCTACATAATTTCCTAATGTGTGTCTAGTTATGTCTATTTGTCCGGATGTCCGTCTTTTCACCTTCTCCCGAAAGCTTCCGTTGACCTAGGAAGTTCAAATTTTTCAACACACTTGTACTGGACTTGAGACAGAACCTAACAGAGTCGGGTTTTCGATTTTCTACCTGGGAACAGAAATAGGAAGGGTTTACCTGAAGATTTGAGTAACGAAATAAATTATAAAATTAAAAAATAAACTTGGCGATTTTTTTATTTCGCTGAAAACATGTTTTATAACAATAAAGGCAGTAAGGAATACATTTCCTGAAACTTATAACACACTTCCACTGCTGGAGAATTTTGTTTATTGATTTTGAAATTATTTTTTATTTGTTTATAAGATAGAAACATTAACACCAGATCACCAAATTAAATACTTAAACTAATATCGAAATGTTAACTAATTATATTGATTTTGATTCTTATTCCTACATTTTTTATTTCTGCAAAAAAAACTACTTCCAGTATTATCTAAGCATGATAAAATAAATAAAGTATAAACGACTTAAGTAAAAAATTGTTAAATTT
The DNA here is from genome assembly GCA_034508555.1 of Venustoraphidia nigricollis. Classification (NCBI taxonomy): domain Eukaryota; kingdom Metazoa; phylum Arthropoda; class Insecta; order Raphidioptera; family Raphidiidae; genus Venustoraphidia; species Venustoraphidia nigricollis. Next base: position 689,583 of record JAVRKA010000006.1, read on the forward strand.
CACTTTTTACTGACCTTAAGTTAGTTGTCGTGGTACAATATTGTCAAAAAGTTATAGATTATACGCGCCACAAAAGTATACTAGCTTATAGCTAAGTGATACATAATTTGTACGCAAGACTGTACCCGTGGAAACGTAACCCATACAGTATTCACATGCATGTATACTTTTCTATAAATTGTTGAACTTAAAACTGTTATTTAAAAATAATTAGACGATCAAAAATGTTTCTTATTTTTTTTTAAACTCATAACAAATGCATTGAAAGACTGTCAGTTTTTGGAAAGTTTCTGACAGTTAGTTCTTTTTTTATAAGTAAGAAACTGGTTCAGAACTACAGAGATCGTATACAATCAATGTTAATTATCCAATTTTTAATTGAATTTATCTCGGATTATATACGGTCGATCGACTTCAAATTTTCAGGGCAATTGTATTATCACGTCCTTAATAAGTATACAAAAATTAAGAATTTTCTGACGGTGTGCCTTAACCATGACAACTACCTTAAATCTAAATTATATTCTTTTTTGTTTGGTATTAACGACTAAAAACTAGGTTTTTCGACTTAAATCTGAAGAATTAATATATTCCACTTATAATTATCTGTAACACTAAATTAAAAATCTCATTGATACTTTCATCATTTCTTTGATTAAAATCTGAGACCTACAAGGACTCTGTATACAAATTAAGGAAATAACAATATCTCTACGAACTCGGCTATTTTCAAGCTGTACGAAAAACTATAACTGTTAAATTTTCCGACAACGCCTTCTGAAGTCCCAGCAAAGTTTTGCTTCTTACTTTACACAGAGATAAGGTCATTTGTTCATGTACAGGGTGTATCTAAATTGTCTGGCCAAACTTCTAAATTCGGCAAAGTAGTAACTCAGTTCGATCGAAATTTCAACAGATTGTTGGGAAAACCTGAAGTGATCTGGAAAGTAAGTGAGCAAAGATTTAGGGTTCGGCAAACTTATTCTGTTGTTTGCACTACACATTACAAAAGTGGAAACAAAATCTGTATCTAACTGTGATTGACATTTACAGAATATATATGATTTATTTTTCCTAATAATAGCTGAGCAACAGTTCACATAGAGCTTTGTACAACGGTTTCACAATTCGTGAATATATATTTGCGTGCTCAAAACATTCCTTTCTTAATATATATTTTTCGTTACTGTTTTACCGTTGGCGTTAAATATTAAACGCAAACGTTAAAAAAAATTCATCTTTAAAGTTCAATTCCAGATATATGTTATAATAGAAAACAGTATCACGGGTAATTGGAATAATGAAAATAAATCAATAGATTGCAACGTTTCGTCTTTTCTTGAAAAAGTCTTAATTAAAGAAAAGACGAAACGTTGCAATCAATGAGTGTTTAAATTGATTTATTTTCATTATTCCAATTATCCGTGATACTGTTTTCTGTTAAAAAAAAGTTAAGTATTTTGTGGTTACTTTTTTAATATTTATCCCTTCTAGAAGCTTGCGCGATTTCTGTGGTAATTTGATGTACGTTGGCTAAACAAATAAAAGTGATATAGCGATCATGTAAATAGTACATGCACTGTTGCTATCTGAATAGGATCTGATTTGTTATTCTGCTGTGTTGAGTTTCAAGCGACCATTCAGATGCGTCGGAATTTGGAAAGCGATAATTCCATGAATCGATAAAGCAATAAAAATGTATGCTCAGCATCTGATTGATCGTTTGAAACTCAACACAGCAGAATAATCAATCAGAATCGATCTAGACAGCAACAGCACTTGTGCTGTTAACATGATAACTGTATCTATTGGTGGTGGGAAATAAATAAAATTTTAAGTTTTTCTACGATGACAGTGTGGTGTAGTGGTCAGTGTGCTGACTTCTGAGCTGTACTGTTTTGGGTTCGAGTCCCGCCTCTGCAGCTCATTGATGTTATATAAGATATATGTTAATTCTGCAAAGCTTCAGAACGAGCTCTATAATATAGGGATGTTGACTGTATTCAAATAAAAACATAATTTTAACGAAAAGTAGTAGTTTCTATGATAGAAATACTAAAAAACACTATATTTTTCCTTATTTTTAAGGAATTTAATTAATATTTAATAAATAAAACCTAATAAAATCACTCTCAAGTCACGTGACAACAGACACCAGTCAGAGCGCTTGACGTCATATGTTCAGCTGCTGTCAAAAAAACTTCATTGTTTGGTTAATATTTAGTGTGTAATTTATTATTATTTGTTTATAGGAAACGTCAAATTACATGTAACTAGAGCAACGACTACGAAACAACTTTTCATCATCTCAGTTTACTAACGTTTATGAGCACAGAATACGCATCTATAGGATGGTAGCTCCCGTGTAAACTTTTTAGCCTCCTTTGGTATGAACAGGTGACGTCACGCGACTAGTATTGGCGTTTTGGGCCAAAATTCGAAACGGGATTTAAAATACATGATTTTTAAGGCTTGAGTTGTATTTAAATAAAAATAATAAATATTTGTGGCAATATTAGTTACTTATGCACGATTTAAAACACTTTCCCAAAAATAGTCAACATCCCTATTGTTATAAACATTCATTGTTACAATGCTAAATTAGAAAAATGTATTTTCTGTCCACTGTCACCGTCGGGACTTAAACCCGAATCTTTCCACTTTCGCGGCGGAAAATAATTTTTTCTAATTTAGCATTGTAACAATGAATGTTTATAATAATCATTGTTGTTTTGTGATGTCGATTTATTAATTATTATACTAATAGATATAGAAGCCAAAAGCCCGCATACAACAAAAAGTTTCTCTATTTCTTTCTAGAAGTTTGTGTTTAGTTATATCCTGTATACTGAAAGCAATGTTGTTTCCAGTTTATCATCAAAATGCAAGTCAAATTACGAAGACAGACAGCCGTACTTAACAATCTTAAATCTGATCCTTCCTCGGGACGCTGTCACATTAGCGAACAAGAATCACAACTCGGATCGCTGGTCAACAAAACGAGCTCGTCTCAGAGTCCGAACGTCCATTTCAAAATCATTAACAAGTTCACTGCAACAAGGAAATAGACCAAGTTTTAGTTGCGACGATACAATCTACGATAAAAATATTTCTAGCATTATAGATAATGACTTACTTGAAACTGACACAGCGTCTGATATTTATCAGTCGGATGACGATGAAGAAATTGATCCTGATATTCAGAAATTGTTAGAGGGATGCCAGAAATGGGAAGAAGGTCCTGTGTGTACGTGCGGCCAGGATAAGCATCAAAATAAAAATGAAAACTATGACGAAGAAAATAAGCGTATTCGCAGAAAAGAAAAAAAGAAATTAAAGAAATTGCGCGAGGCACCGAATGATAACGAAAGCAATAAAAGTGAGTAATATCAACAACGTAAATAATTTTCTTTGTTTTATGTTTGCATATTTTCGTTTTGACTAGGGATGACGAAACCTGTTAGGTTTTGAAATCGAATAACCGGGTTTGTTTTAAGGCCCCCAACAGTCAAGATTACTTGAATTTTGCACAAATTCATATTTTCAATAGATACTTCACCACTTCAGCTGTTGATCATTACACACACGACCGGCCTTAGAAATTTAAGCGTAACTTTTTGTTATACCCTGTATATACGAGACCGTATATTATTCCCGACTGTTATGAATATTAGAGATACGCTGTTTGTTTATTTTCTGTTTTACTTTAGGTAGTGCAAAAACAAAAGGCAAACGAACAATCAAAATGTCGTTATCAAAGGCGCCAAGTCCAGAAACGATACAAATCATACGTGTGGACGTGACGTCAAACTATTCAATAGATGACGGCGATGAATATCCGGTGTTAGAAACTACAAGAAGTGTCAAAAGTAACAAAAGCTTTGCTGATATCAAACAAACAACAGTTGTCCCTGCCACAGCTGAGGCGGCGGCTATGACGGATTTCAGTTGTCGACGAATCGATAACAAAAGCACCTCAAACAAAATATTATTATACGATACCAGCAGCACTACCAACACAACCTTGTGCAATAACAACAATAACAATAGAAGAACGATGACAAAACGCATTAGAAAACAAGTGAAGAGTCAACGGGAAAAACAAATTACTATACAGTGTGAGAAAAAACAACTCATGGGAAGAGCGTAATCATTCATAACTAGATCGAGTAGGCTGTGACGTATTGTGGCAGAATTTAGGGGGCGGCGATTTGAAAGACTGCAATGTGTGGAAGATCCAAAATAATTTGCCTCGTGGTTGATTTTCTGTCTTCATAAACTATTGCCTGTAGTTCAGTTCGGAAATTGGTCTGACAAACGCATTCCTTTCCCGGTTGACCTTGAACTCCTACGCTAGTTAGACGGAGCTTTACGAGATGATAGTATAAGTGATACGCACGTGGACCAGTGGCCTATAGATACATAATAATCAGAATAAAGTATGGCATTAAAAGAATTGTATTTAAAAAAAATTCCCCAAAACAAACATTTTTAAATTGTTATCAAAAAACTGACAATTTTTAAATGTATATGAACTATCTGAAAAAATACGTTATTAACGAGTTAGGGTTTAGTTTACTAATGGTATGGCATTGCAAAAATGGAAAACACTTACTTTGATTAAACATGTTTCAGTTGATGATCTCCATGCTCTCACCGATACGTCTCGTGGCTCCTAACCGGTAAAAGGTCTATAGAGCAGAATGCATAAAAAACTGTGCCTCTTATATTGCCGTGTGACTGCTTACAGTTTCTGAACTGAACGACATGTAAAGAATTAAAGCAAAACAAATTAGCCTATTTATACGATAATTTTTTTAAAGATAGGAGTGGAAAAAAGTCAGAGGTCTATACTTTATTGTTAAATTTCGGCGTTGAATTAGGTCTTAATCATGTCTTTGCTTGCGCGAACGATTTTTCTCGCAGATTCGATAACTATTTTGCTTACAAATTCACTCGCTTTTGACGGGAATCCATTCTTACTGCTTTGAAATTTTCTGGTTTAATAAATATTTGTACCATTTTTATTTCAGGTTTCACCTGGTTATTTGACTAATTAATTATAATTAATATTTTATAATATAAGCATGACTGTGCATAAACTTTTGAATAAGGATGTTAACAAAAAGATTTATTGTTTTATGAAACTTTCAAATTTTACGAAAATTTTATTAAAAGTTAAATATGTATTTATATATTTGTAGACATTATTTTGAATTTAGTATTTTACGAGATATTGTTTACACCAGCGGTTCTTAATTTGAGATTCGCGTTGGACTCGTCAATGCTTTAGATTTGAATCAAGCATTAATATTTTCAATTTTGAGCTTGAAATCTTAGAATAGATTCGGAGATCCATCGCTTCTAGCAGCGCGGTTCGGCTTCGTTCGAATTTATAGACTGCCTATTAAAGATGAACATAGGCTTTTTAAAGGAACATAGCCGTATTTACCTGGCATTGCCCGGGAATAACAGTCCCCTGTTATGAGACATACTCGTAGAGTCTAAAACTATCTCATATATAATATTTTATCTCGGTATTCGTGAAAGTTACAAAAAGTCTCCGACTAGGAGCACGAGTACATTGCCCATCGTGTGAAGTCAGAAGTCGACTGATTTACAAGTTGTTTCACGGTCTATATTTACTGGTAACATATAAAGCATGCGCGGGAGAAGAGGGAATACCGGTCTGCCTTAACAACACGTTACAATTCTATATTGTTACTTATACAGAAGTGTAATTAAATTAATTATCTTTGCAATAAAATAGTTAAATAATAGCCTATAGCACTTCTGGAATTATAAGAAACGTTTCAAAAAAAGTTTTATGAAAATTCGTCAAACAGTTTTATTAGTTAAATCCGTTCAAACACACATATATACAAACAATTTTATATAATAGTATAGAAAATTAAGAACCGCTGGTCTGCATGATAAATTATAAAAACAAATCCGTATTTTCTTAAATATTCAAGGAAAAAATCCTTCAGTGATAATGCATTTTAAAGCTGTTATTAATATGCACAATGACAATTATTTCTGCTGCACAAGATTTCAATATAATATTAATATATTAACTGTTTACATTTATAATATACCAAAATATATACTAATATTATTATAACTATTGTATCCAAATATTGTTTCTTCAATAAAAACATTAATTATTGCAAACGCTCTCGATTGCACTTCCAGATTTTTACAAAAACTGTAGGAACCACAACTGCACACTTTCCACAGAATATTTGTTTCGCAATTATTATAATAAATTTATTGGATCACATCGTCAAATTCGAACACAGTAGACGCTTGATAAGACTGCGTGTACGAGAGCAGTGATAAAAAAAACGAGAGTCTATTCTTTTCATTTCTCAGTCAAAGCTAATCATAATAAAGAACTGAGATAAAACTTATCACAGTTTAATCACGGTACAGTATAGAATAGGATTTCATAATCGTTAAAAACAGTAAGGCTAAGGAGGGGCTAAATTTAAAAAGTAAAAAATTATTATTAATTATTAACAAAGTTTACGTCAATGGAAACAAACATAATAATATTAAGTTTGTTTCCATTGACGTAAAATTTGTTAATAATTATGTATGTTTATGTGAGATTTGTAAATTCGTTGTAGAGCAAAATTATGTAATTGACACCTTAACCTTTTACAAATACTTTTGTTGCACGACTAGTCTCTATCCGCGACTCCGCACTCGATTGAAATGAAACAATGTGTTATGCAACAGTAGTGACGGTCAAAGGAGATGCAGTTTTTTGATCGATTTTGTTAGTTTATCAGTTGTAACTTGTGTCGTTGCGCGTTTCATTTTGCTTAATTAAAATCATCGCTATCGTGACTAAATATGTATGTATAACATTAACGTTGAGTTTCTGATACCTACAACTATAAATAATAAAAGTAATTTTACCATTAAATTACTATGGTAACTACGGATAAATTTCTAGGCTAAATGTATCAGAAATCTATCATAAAACGTCTGATTCATTTCTTAATTTAATAACAGAAAGTGTGGTCAAACGGGGATAAACATTTAATACTAAAAGTGAGTGAACTGGACATATTTTATGATCAGAACGAATTTCATTTTGTGTGTGAAATAAATTTAAAAAATTAAGGATGCTTAATTCTAAATTAAGTAAAACGTATTTTTTGAGTTTTTGGAAATTTTCAGTGGTTCATTTGCCAGAAGCGTGTTCATTTCAAAAAGTTTCATTATTGGTGAGTAATGCTTTATTTTTCCAAAATTTATTTTACATTTTCGTAATATCCATATTCTGACCATGACCTGTAATAAACTTCCACGATTTTTAGGTTTAAACTTGTAACGTGTCGAAAAAATCAATTGCATACCCAATTTATTATTAAAATAAATTTAATTAACTTCGCGCTTGGAGCCTCAGTATTGCAAAGGCCTTAATAAAAAATAAAATAACTGCATTTTTTTATTTTGAACGTTTTATTAAATAAAAATACATATAAAACAATAATAATGATAATAAAAAGTTTATTCTGTTGTACCAAAAGGCCTTTAAAAAATTGAATGGTATTGAGGGACCACCCGCACTCCGCAACTAGGTATGAGGGTGATTTAACACTTGGTGGATGGTCTTTTTTAAACGAAAACGTAGGACGCTTACAATTATTTTCGTCATTTTGAGCTCGTGCATCGAACTATAAATTATTAATTGTTATATCGTTTGGTTTCGCAACTTGAATAAGATAATTCTTGGGAACTACTTACGTAAGCTTAAAGCAATGCCGATATTCTGCGTCAATGAACTATTTAATCTCTGAGAATGACCTTGACAATTAAGAAAAACACAATCTAAAAAATTCCGGGAATGCACGCGTTCAACGGAAACAATTGCTGTACGCAGTATCACCGGAAATAACCGAATAACTTTATGAGTCATTGATTGTCCATCTGCTTCTTTGATATCGTAGGTAACTCATCTATAATATGGTTTGTACTTTTTTTGATCAGCACTGCTCAAGTTAATAATATTGGAAAATAACAAATTACGTTGCGGTTAACTTGTAACAGGTTTACTCATAGGCGTATCAAAAATAAAAGTGTTATGGCAAAAAGCTGAAGTAAAACTTCTTATGGCATGGTAGGGTAAAATCGATTCATGAGATTTCAAGTGTAACGTGCTACAAGGTACGAATACCGTATGGTATGAAAATCGGCTGTTTAGGTCGTAGCTGCGAGGTAAAGCGACTGCCTCGTACACAAAAGCTCGTTAGTTCGAATCCGACGGTCGGCGCCTATATTTTTTTTACAATTATTTCACAATTCATCTGTATTTTTTTATAAAATTCAATTTTGCCATTCGAACTCCACAAATGGGGAATTTAGGTCAAAATTCACTTTTCAAAATTTTACATTATTTTTCGTTTTGGTATCCCCTGAGTCCAAAAAACATATTTTTAGATAAACTCTCTTTGTTAGTCTGTCTATGATGCCGATACAGGGAAAATTTTGGTAACATGTTTGACATGTAAATATGAAAGCCCCGTTGTTTTTGGGGAAAATCGGCGCATGTGCAGAAGAGATATATGTACAATATTATCTTTACTCTTATAATTGTATACTTGTATAACTATTTATTATTCTATTGATTTTTGCGAGAAGGTTATATAAAAAATGTTTGTGCTTGCGTGCGTATTCGGATGTGTGTGCCTATCTGTAACCAGTTTTACTTTTGTAATGTGTAGTGTAAAATACACTGCCTTATTTTAGGGTCCCATACATCCGATGAAAAAACGGAACCCTAATCTTATAGAATCACTCTCGTTTTTATATTGTATAAAACTGGCAAGTTGGTACCATTACTATTTTCAAATTTTATTTTCCCAGTTATTTCTCATTTCTTAAACGTTTGCTTTGTGATCAGCACAGTGCAAAATCATGTTTTAATAAATCAAAGAAAATACCGCGAGGGAAAAAATATTTATCTGCGTACATAAATTTTAGTTTCTTCTGCTATGTTGAACAATTTTGTTGTACGTATATGTCGAAGTAAAAATACATTATGATATATTATTTCTAAGAAAACTACAAATTTTATTTTAATAACACAATAGGCTTGTAAATAACTTTAGTTTATCGTTACAAAGGTTGTTTAAAGTTTTTGTTCTTTGTGAAGGTAAATGTTTAGTAATTAAAGCTGATAAATTACAATCTTAACATGTTAACTTTATCTGTGGGTCAAATGTGACAATTTGATACACTGAAAAGACTTTAGTTGTGCAATTAAGGGTGGTTTGAAAATTAATTATTAAGGTGACATCCCTCAGGTTGTAAAATATGCTCTGGGAAAATTTCGAACTGAGGACGCAAAATTTATTTTATTAATTAACTTTTTTTCTTTTTTGTCCTTGGTAATTAATACAAAAATGATTTGTCGGGAAAAAGGACTTTTTAAGTAAACACTTATTTGTTATTTATAGCGACGTTTCGTCCCTTGCTTGGGACTTTTTCAAGCTTTATAACTATTAAATGTGTTGATCAAGTAGATAATAAAGTCTTTATTTACTAACCGTCAATAAAATAAAATAGTTTGAACATCAACCGTAAAAATATTTTTTTAAAAACGGAATTATTACAAACTTTTTAATGAACAATTGTTTAACTAAAATTTGTATTTACATGTGTATTTTAACTTTTATATCTACTTGATCAAAACATTTAACAGTTATAAAGCTTGAAAAAGTCCCAAGCAAGGGACGAAACGTCGCTATAAATAACAAACAAATAAGTGTTTACTTAAAAAGTCCTTTTTCCCGACAAATATCCTGTGTAAATCTGTATAGAATATAACGTTTTCGTTATTCAATTTTTAGAAATTTTTTAAAATTTTTAAGGAGCAAGCCGAATTTTGTGAAGCTTAGTGCTTAATAATAAAAACAGTAATAAAATGAATTTTGCGACCACGGTGTGAAATTTTCCGAGAGCATATTTTCAAATCTGACAGATTAGTCGCCTTAAGGCTGTCGGAACGCTCTGAATTTAAGCCAAAAATAGAGCTTCGGCTGTCAACTGATTGTAGACTTATTCGTCAACATTCTGCAAAAATTCTTTCTTTGTAAGGAAGATAAAGGACAAATCTAAGTTCCTAATGGACTACTTTTGTAATTTATGTACGATTTACGAGAAAAAAGTTGGCATTAATTGTGCCAGAAAAACACATGTTTTCAATGTCACACTACAACCTTATTCGTACTTATTTCACAAAACTGTTCCATCACAAACCTAAAGTGACTCTTTCTTTTTCGGAAAAGTTTTTTAAATCTTCAAAATATTTCCCAAAATTAGAGTAATCAATTGACAGCGGCACTCTTGCAATAGCATCTTTTAGTCTCGTAGTTGGCACCAGCCAAAAATTGAAATATGCGGATGACTTGAGCGAGACAGAGCTAAAGAAGGTCACACCCACAATATGTCTTTTGCCTACCGCTGGGTCTTAGCACAAACTGAGTGAAAGTGATCCAACACTGTTAAAGAATTTAGGAAATATGTATTGTTATTGTTTTAAGTAAATACAAAATACTAACTGCGGTAAAACACGTTGTTAAACAATCAAATAGTTGTTGGAACACGCTGTATGTATGGTGGCGAAGAAGGTTTGGTACTCGGTATGTTTAAAGACAGACAGAACATCTTGTTATAATAATAATAACACAGATGAGAGAGCGTGGCTGAGGTCGCGGTTAGACTGTGATGATATGGTGCAGAACGAAGGAGAGTAGAGTGGAGGAGGATGAAGAGGGGCAAGAGGTCGGAGAGATGATGATTTTCTTCTCTATAGAGTCGGTGGCGTTGCCGCGACTGGCGCTAAGGAGTCAATGAAAGAAACATGAATGAAAAGTAAAGTTGTGTGTGCGCGTTGCCTTGTTCCGTTCGAGGAGTTGAGTTGGGTTTTGCTTTGGGTGGAGGGATGGAGGACCACTAAGGCAATAGGTCTCCAGTGCACGCCTTGTTTGCTCCAGTGTTGCCCAACTATATATTATATGTTCTTATTCTTTGGAGGAATATCTTAAGGTTACTGTTGACTCAGACTGTAAAACAATCTCGGCTTATTTCAAATTGTGCTCGCAAAAGGCAGTTATTACTGTTTTTTGTATTAGTTTCACCTGTATGTTCGTTTGTTTGTTTGTAAAAGAATCTATGAACGTGAAATTCACCCGCTTCAAAATGTCAGGTTAAACTGAAAATTTGCACACTTATCAAGGACCGATGACAATACAATAATTTAATAAGTTTGTTCCATTAGCCAGACCTGAACCTTCAGGATAAAAAAATGTGAAAAATTACAGCAAGCTAGCTAACACGCTGTACAGTGACGTACGTTGCGTTGCCTACACCAGATTCAAATGCAATATTGTTGTTTATAGTTTTATAATTAAAATTAGAGTTTCAAAAAACCAACACAACACGTTTTTATAAACTAAAAATGCAAAATAATTTGACAAAAAAATTAGCTTCACTATAAAAAGCTAATTATAAACGTAGAGCTATTATGAAAATTTAAGTAGATAGCTTTTTACGGTAAAGCTAATTTTGTTCCCAAATTATTTTGCATTTTTAGTTTATCAAAAAGTGTTGTTTTAGTTTACAGTTCGAGTTTTCATAATCCAAAAAAGAATTATTCGATTAATTTTTAATATTAATAATAGGGACTCATGTCGTCCAATTTTTAGAAATAATGAGCTCTTAACCTATTATGGTGTTTATGCCTATGAACTTTTAACATTTCTATGTAAAAATTATGACTCTTTTGGGGTTAAAGACAAAAATAAGTATGATAACGCGTTACCACAAGAAATTAAATGTTATAAAGACATACAGTTTAAAAAAAAGTTAAAAGCTTATCTTGCAGAAACTGTGCCTTATCGCATTTCAGATATATTTTGATTTTAAAATTATATTTTGATATTTTCTGTATTTTCTTAATTGTATTTTGACGACTGTATCCATACTTGGCTCTACAAATAAAAACTATACTATACTATACTACTAATTATTAACTGTGATTGAACATTAAGCTTTACAAAATTTGACTTGATGCTTAAAGATTTCAAAAAACACACTTTTTTGTCATAAAAATTGCGCAAAAGACGTGTTATTTGTCAATAGAAGCACAATATGAGTTTGGGAAGTCATTACATTTTAGAGTTTTTTCTTTTCAAATATATATTAAAAATATTGAAAAATGAAGTTTATCCAACAATTTTTTTCAATCAAGTTTTTTATAGTTTTTTATGCAGTTTGTATGCATACACACACATTCAAATGCTCGTATAATAGAACTAAATAAAGGGTCATAGCTTGTAAACATTCACCTTAAATTGAATGATTGATTTATTTTTGACAGATTTGTATTAATGTCAGTCTGTGCGATTTATTTCCAGTGTTGCCAACTGCATGTGCTTGTCAAAGTATTTCGAATGTCATAATTTATTTTAAGACTGACAACAGTCAGAATTATTTGGGCCTAGTACCAACTCATATTGAAAAATTCAATTAACATTTTTATCAGTTCTCAGAGTAATACCTGAGACCCAGTGACTTGTAAAGGACCCACAGAGACGCCATAAAAACAGCAGAAGTGCTCTACTATTCTTAAGTCTATCAGGTCACTTTTTATCCGGCTACGCTTGATTAAAGATATTTTCCGTCAAAATTGACTTTAACGTAATAGAAGCCGCAGATAAAAAATATTTATAGTACCTAAAGAGGGATATTACTTTTGTTCAAATACGAAAATTATCATACAGGTGGCAACACTGTTTTGTTCAACTCATAACAACGATATCTACTTCGCGCAGCGTAATACTGACACGATTATCACTTTATTTAAGCGCCTCTGTAAGCCTTTCGCTTAAAAAACATTCTCGCTAGTTCATCTTTAAAGTTCAATTCCACATATATGTTATAATAGAAAACAGTATCACGGGTAATTGAAATAATGAAAATAAATCAATTTAAACACTCATTGATTGCAACGTTTCGTCTTTTTTTTATTAAGACTTTTTCAAGCTCTAAAAAATTTTTACAAAAATTAACATTCAGATAATAAAAATATTAAACATTATGGATTAAATAATTTACTAAAAAGAAACAATGGTGTAAATTATTTAATCCATAATGTTTAATATTTTTATTATATGAATGTTAATTTTTGAAAAAATTTTTTAGAGCTTGAAAAAGTCTTAATAAAAAAAGACAAAACGTTGCAATCAATGAGTGTTTAAATTGATTTATTTTCATTATTCCAATTACCCGTGATACTGTTTTCTATTATTCTTGCTAGTGTTAGCTTTCGACTCACAGTCAACACTGTTCTAAAAAACAATTAAATGCATCGCAATACTTAAAATAGCACACAGTTGACTGGATTTACGTCGAATTTGGATCAGTATGGCTAAATCAACGCTTGTAGTAATTGTTAAAAATATTTGTAGAGTAGTATCATTTCGAGAAGATAGTAGCGTCATTGCGGCGTACAAATGAATTTCGAGTCGGACTGGTCTAACAAGGGGTGGTTTTTATGAATATGGTTATTTAGTTGATTGTTGGTAATCGAGACCCTTTGGCAGTCTATGACTAGGTACCTATGATTGCCTCTGACATTACAAATCACACCACAGCTGATTGCTTTTCCCAATATTCTTATTACATAGATTCCCCATTCTTTGCAACTATCTTCTCTAAACGATAGCAGAAAACAGAAAATGGAGAAGCACAACAAACTCGTCCTTGAAGGCCTCTAGTCTCCGAAGGACCCTACCATACCCAATTTCCATTTTGATAAAGAAGTCGAGAGCCCATGATGCTTCGGTGCTTGGGGCTTTCAAAAATCCTAATCAGCCACTGAGTAAACGATGCAAGTGGTATATTAAGTGATTTGAAGGGACGACTATTTACAAAACCACATAGCGACAATTTTATGAAGACTTGAAAATCAAGAAGGAAGGATAAATTGGGTGGATGGATATAGTAATTTCGTAGTAGTAGTAGTAATAGTAGTAAAGTGGAGAACGGGACAGTGACTGGCGTTGTTAAAGAATAAAGCAGGGCCGAGCCAGGGTTCAGTCTCAACAGAGAACGCCACTTTATCTTGTGTATTCATTTATCCTCTTTTTCAAGAGCGGAACTCCGACGGTCTGCGGTGGAGGGTAGCCACGGAGGGATCGTCGGGAGGGTGTGAGACGAGACTCTCATTTCTCTCCTCACACCATTACTTTACTTCCTTAGACGTCTGTATGTGAAGATTCAAGACGTTTCTCGACGGCCGCCAATATTGGTATACAGAATGATTGAAAAGTTACTCGGGATTGGGAATTCGCTACGTTCATGATCTTGAATATTTGTCGTTGATGATCTCAAATGTTGAGCGTCTATAATCTACAATCTCTCTTTGAATATTCGCCTATGAATATCCCAAAAACTATTGAATACGCTGCCTGGTTTCTATATCCACAATAGACTCTAACTTCAGCTATATTTTTCGGACACTTTTCATTTTGAAAGAGGAAGAGTAATTGATTTTGAAAAAGTAAGTAGTAATTAAATGAGAAATATTATTCAAAGCAATGATACACCACTAGACAAATATTTCACTTTTGAAGGTAAATTTTTTGACAATCGACAATTTATGACTGGTAGGATTGTAATTTTCAATCAGTTTTCGTTTACTACCACCAGTTTTTTCCGATCGTGACACTTCAAGAACCATCTCCTTTGAGCACAAGTGTGTCCTTCTATTGTTTTGTGCACTAATTTAGCATCGTCAATAATATTTTCATCTAAATTAACATTGAAAAACGTTATATGGTCAACCAATGCGTCAAAAAATGTCCGAAACTTTTGACTACCGTGATCATAATCATGGCAACGGCGGTTCCGCGTGGAAACGGTGAAAAGCAAGCTAATGTAGATGTCAGCAATCAGCATTTGGAACATCTATGTGGGATCTAATCGGTCATATCATATCACAAGTAAATGAGTGAGATAAAGATAGCAGCCAGAATCTGAACAACATCATTTTACAGAATATTTTTGATTTAGTTGTTGTTTTGGCAATTATTAGAGCATACAGTAGCATTGAATGCCATTACTTCTTTGTAGGTCCCCCATAAAATTGTTTCTGATTCCAACACTAGATGCTAGTCACTTTGCTTTTAATTGCGGATAATCGATACTTGGTATATAATGAAAACAATCGTGGATCAATCGACTACGATAACTGAGTTCCTATAGGGTCTAGTTTGTATGCAGTAGGTGTTTATTTATTTACTTTTTAGTGCCCTAATAAATGGTAGAATTGTTTTTTTAATATAATGAGCTGTTTTAAAAATATACCCACTTTTAGTAGACAATTCGCTTGATGTGGGCTTTTGGAGGCGACTCGGGCGATAATCGTCAAACTCGTAAACAATCGCCCATTTTCCACACTAGATACTATACCTCCCATTAAATAATACGTTTACATGCATGTACACAGGCATGAAAAGTGTCTCATTACGCACTAGCGGGATAAAGTAAAACAAAACTGGTCACTCTATAATAATTCCATATTAAATCACCGTTGGTTTGTCAATTGTTTTTTTTTTAAAGTCTACTATTAGAAATAACGTTTGGCTCAATAGTGAACTGTCAAAAATTCAATTTATTTATTTTTAAGAAGCAATACTGAATTTAAATTGCATTTTTACGCTTCGTACCATCTTCAGTTTCAAATGCTGTCAAATACTCTGAAGATGATACGAAGCGTACCGAAACGTTAGTAAAAATGCCATTTTAAATTCATTGTTGCTTCTTAATTGATTCTGTGCCACGGATTTTATCCACATTTCTCAAAGATCACAACCGCTCTAATTAATCAATTAATTAGTGTCAACTTCATACAATCTATTATTTTATGACAAAAATTTTCGAAACATTCTGTATATATTATGTGAGGTATATCCCTGACCCTTCTCAACATGGCGGGGGCGACGGATACTGTGTGTAAGCGTGTAAGCACGATGGGGGTGTGGAAATACTTTCCTCTTGGTTGGTGCGGTTGTGGGACTGCGGTTGGGTCATGCTCTCTTCTTTAGCCCCTGTACTTTTACTTTCACCCAAAAGTAACCTCTTCTCTCTTTCTTAATATGTCTTGTAGTTTACCCGATTGTTATACATGTAATCTCCTTATAAATAAATGAAGAATGTGTACTACGTTCGCTTGTTTTCTTTTTACTGTTTAATGTCGGTAATGACGATGTCTTTTCTCAAAAGGTTTCAGTGTTTAACGTTTACGATTTGCGATAAACTCGATTTTATTTTGCTATTTTTTTAACTATCATCTAAAGTGAGTTGCTAAAGCTTACTTTTAAATTAAATCAGAAATTTAAAAAACACACAAAAAAGCAAACCTTGAAAAGTAAGAAATAATTAATCTCTTCTGCATCTGGTCCGACGCCTTGCGACTCTTTCTTCGTTTGCATGAAATATTTAATTCATAAACGCATCGTAGACCGTTGAATATGATATCGGTGGTTCCCGACGTATTTATGAATTAAATATTTCATGCAAACGCAGCGATAGTCGATGTAGTAGAAACTAATTATTTCTTATATTTAAAGACCGAACACACTATACCAGCACGGACCAGCACAACCACTACAACACGAATCAGAAAATCCTGTTCGTGAAGATACCCATACCTACTATTTAACGAAGTACATTAGATCAGCAGCCAGCAATGACCGTCAGTCGATCGCCTGCAATTTCTGTCCAGCCGTGCTGGATCATTCTAGTGTGCAAATGTGGTGTCGTTTTTAATTATTAATGTTCATTAATAGTGCAAGTACTTGATAAGCACTTACTTTAAATAAATGAAACATTTTATAATTGAATAACTAATAAGTACCTATTCGTAATTAATGTTTTCTCAAAAATGTAATCGAAAGATTAATTTTTTCAGAATGTCATTAATAACAACTAGACATTATATCGCATCCAAAATTATTACTATAATTCAATAATAAATCTCAGGTATTTGGATTAATAATACAAAACAATCGTGTTTTGTATTATTAATCCAAATACCTGAGATTTATTATTGAATTATATTAATAACAACCTTCAATTATCCTCGTAGCTAAGGAAAAACAATTTAGTCAATATTACATTATAGAGAGAAAAGGTTGTTGCTACAGTAGAACAAAGGTAAAACTTTCTTAGTTAAGCGGGGTCTTACTGTATTAATTTAAACGATTGATCGTAGGGTACGAGAGTTTTGGCCGATAGAATGCGTCTCGTGCACGTTCGCCTTTTACGCGGTGTACAGAACGTGTCAGTGCGAAGTCGTTGAAGAAAATCAACAAAGACTGAGCCGTGAAATGGGTCTTTATCATTTGTCTTCTAATAAAGTGTTTGCTTATCAGTTTTCACGAATATACCCACTTGTTATGTGCGCCCGTTGTCACAAAAATGGCCCATCGTCCAATAAAGAGAAACCAGTTTTGAACTACAGATTCACAATAGGCTATTTGACTCTTATTTTTAAATTGTCTTAAAATGTTCAGATCGTAGAATGAATCTACAAGAATTTTTATTTTGCTTAAATGTAATCGTTTTGTAGGATAAAATAGTAAAATAATGTAATCGTTGAGAGGAACTTTGGAAGAGGAACAATTAAAACAATAAAGCTTTAATGTTTATTCACGTGTGTTCATATCAGCGTTGCCAGATTTTTTTTTGCCAAGTCGGGATTTTGGAACTTTTTGAGTGAAAAAAGCAGGATTCTTTCGTCGAAAGCGGGACATAGTAAAAAAACGTATATAATCAGAACTTTTAAATATTTATCTTTTTATTTGAGTTCAAATTACGTTTACGTGATAATAGATAGCAAAAATAGCCATAGAAAATGTATTTTAATAAAAATATGATATTTTAAATCAGATTTACCCTATCGTTAAATAGTTGAGTCTTATTCGTCTTCTGAATAAAAAAAAATGAAAAAAACAGAAATCAAAATTAAAAAAGTTTTATTCATTAGAAAAATATGGCGTTTCAAACAATAGTCTGAGGAGTGCATGTTACAAATTGCAACTTACAATAAGAGAATAATTATTTACGCACGGTCGAGTTATCCCCGAAAAGCGGGACTGAGCCTGTCCCGCGCGGGACATTTAATTTTGATTTAAAAATCGGGACGTCCCGCCAAAATCGGGACGTCTGGCAACGCTGGTTCATATAGATATTGAAACCTCGATTAAAGTCTAGTAAAATTGTAAACATTGAACACGAAATAAGCTGAATTTAATAATTATTTTTTTTACATATAACAGCATAAAATGTATAAAGGTGGCATGTGAAAAAAAAACGAAAGTAAATATTTTAATATAATATGTAGGTTATTGATTTAAATTGATTCGTTTCTTTAACACCTATTCAATCTGTGACCAGGTAGTATAATCTTATAGTTTTTACCTCTCCGACTTACAAAGATCCCAAAATAGGATCGAGAAAAAGTATCGAGGATAAAAAAGGTCGCCCGTCTGTCGCGTGCCTTTATTATTCCAACACAGAAATGGTCAAAAATAATTTACAAAGGCATCCGGAAGTGACCTTCTTCACAGAAGTCCATTTTTTTATTACCTAATATTTAATATCATTGAACTCAATTAATAAAACCACAGATGGCAAATAAACTGCTCTGGTCATTATATTTTATTGAACCAATTTGAAAAACGTTTCATAAAACGTATCGATTTTAAGATAAAAAATCATATTTAATCCTTCAGACACACCATTGAGTTATTAAATATAGAGAAGATAACATCGTCACGAAACTAGTTCAGGACCGGTCTAAAAGTTTCAGGTGCTCCGAGTTATCCATGTTATCCCAATATTAGGAAAATGTGCAAAATACTTGTATGATAAGATCCCAGACCAGGACGTCTTCTAATACACAGACTGACCGAGCTGTGTAGAATAGTGGTGACAGCACTAGACTCGCATTCGGGAGGTTTGGGTTCGATTCCCGGCGGGGGCAGATGTGGCTGGGACTTTTTTCCACTGCCTCTCGCCGAGAAACGGTAATTCCTATACCGGCCATCTTGATTGAGGTTTTCCATGGTTTCTCTCAATTAATTCCAGATAAATATCGAGATGGTTCCTTATTTGAGGCCATGGCCGATTACCTATCAAACTCCTAGTTCAAAAATTACCTACCTTATCCTAATTTCCTATAATTCCGTCATTCGCCCATTGCTATTACGTAAGTTGAAGTTTTAAAAATGTAGAAAAATAACGGGAAGTGTGGTAGGAAATAGTAACGGTGAGAATGGCGTCTGTTATGACATAAAATCGAGAAACGGACGTTAAACGCATTATTATTATTAATACATAAGCTGGCGTTACGGGTTCGGTTTCAGTGATGTGGGAAATGCAATTTTGTGTTACTTCTTTTTATAAATTATTCTTTTTCTTGTAGACTTTTTGAAGCGTTCGAATAATTTGCATGCTTTGACGAAAGATCGCATTTCCAGAATTTGTATCTAACCTGACGTACTGCAAATTTTAAGACAAAATATTGCTTGAGTGACAAAACTGGCTTGCCGATTCAACTGTGACAATAGCAAAAAAACTAGAATATAGTCAGAATTTATAAAAAGAATGTGAGGCATTTACTTAACAACTTTTTATAAAAAAACGATTCTGTTCTTGTCCATCACCCTACATACTTGAATTTTAGATATATCACTCTGAAACCTTTACTAATTTTCGTGATCTCAGATTTACACATTGTAATAAAAACATTATTTAGAATTTATCGTTATACAATGTTCTTACGCCATTTTGATCCAACTATCAAATTTGTTGAGAATAATAGCTTATGTCTGCTATAATTGTTTAATTTTTCTAATATAGTGCTGCAACAATGAATGTTTCTTAACAATTATAGCAAACATAAACTATTATTTTCAATTAATTCAGCAAGTACGTAGCTATAAGCGTATGAAAAATATCTACTAATATTAAATTTGTGTGCAACAATCAATTTTATGAAAAAATTCTTTTCTTCGCCCGGGCAGAAATTCCGGCTTTTCCCATAAAGTCTGCGAAGTTTTAACTTCCAAGGTCAGCAAGATACTTCGGAAAACACGAACTTCTCTGATAATAAGGAAACATATTTTGATATAATTACAGAAATTAAAATCTACTGCTGATACACTTTAAGGACCTCTTCCTGAAATACGGCGTAGATAAATCACTGGATATATAACGCTCGACAACTGAAGTCGTAAACAATTGTTTGAATCGTCGACGTATTACTGTGATCTGAAACCGGTTTCAGCACCGCGAAGTTCACTCAAAGAGTGCCAACTTTGTGTAAAACATATACTTAATAAGACAGTCGACAGTAGGTAAGAAAGATGGAAACGCGTGGCGCTCGGTTAGGGAGTTGAAGCATTTCTTTTAACCCAGTGGCACAGATCTAACAGGCGCCACACCACACACACATATACCTATATTATCTCTCTCTCTGTTACATGTAGCGGCGGTTGCTATAAGTGGCGAAGAACCTGTACGGGACTCATCATTTCATAGTAGATGAGGACCGTTGTTGGATACATTGCTCTTGATGTTCTGCCAGGAACGGATTTAATTCAGTTCTCTCGCTGAAGATATTCAATAACTAGCTGCGAACCTGGCTCGGTTCAGACCAAGCTCTGTGTATATTTAAATTAGTGATGGGAAAAACGGGTCTTTGCATCTGGATTCCGTATGTGAGCCGGCTCACTGAACCGGTTCAAAAAGAGCCGAGTTCTGAATATGTTACTGCAGTCTGCCACTGAGTTACCTAGTTCAGTCAATCATACCACGACCTGTATAGAATCAAGAATGCATAGCCAAACATGTGATGCATGAGTCATTTGAGCTGACAGATGCATCAAAGCAAGAACTGACACGTAAGTGTAAAATGTGCTTCTGTGTGTTAAGTGTTTCACTGAGTTATGCGGATCCGTTGATCCGTCGGCTCAAAAAAAGTGAGTCGGCTCTCACGGATCTTCTGTCGGAGTCGGCTCTCACGGATCTTCTGTCGGAGTCGGCTCTGTGAACCGGTTCAGATCTGAGCTACTCAACTCTAATTTAAATTCGTCTTAGAAATACTCATATAAATAGTGTTGTTCTTCATCACCATTCCATCTTCAATTAGTTCTTTTCTATAGCATCAACATCATAATCATACTTCTTATGACAGTGCTCAGTGTTTTTTTTCTCTTTCTTCATAAATAACGCATATAGTCTCGGTGCTGCGCGTTTAAAACTATATATATGAAAAAAATGTTGGTCCTACGAGTGGGATATTTCCACCTTTTTAATGGTCTTCCAGACAGCGTGTACTTAATACAATGCAAATGCACTGCATTGTCACTTCTTTTAAAAAAAAAATGACGAAACTAATAAAAAAACAAGAGTTCAGTTATTAAATAAAATATACTTCATTTCAGCAACACAATTGATGGGAACTCTAGCCTGTCTCAACACAGAACGCCCTTGCATCCGTTTACAATATCAGTATACGCAGGTTACATAACATACATCATTAATTCACTGAACAGTATTACACCCTAAAGTAACGGTTCTCAAGGTCGCGACCCACTAGTGGGTCGCGGAACGGTTGCATATGGGTCACGACTCGATCCTAAAACCATCAGGAAAGATAAAAAAATCGAAACAAATCGAATTGTGTTCTGATTGTTTTCTTGGTTCTTGATTTTTGGCATCTTGGGCAGACAGCAGAACCACTACACCCCTCCAGTATAGACCGATGGACCTTGGAGGTATTCCGATAAGGAAACGTGGGTCGCCAGGTGAAAAAGGTTGAGAACCACTGCCCTAAAGAATATTCAGTTTAAACATTTGCTTAGCAATGTTAGGATCTTATTGCAAGTTCCTGCAAAAACCTCGTAAGTCTACGCTAAGCTCCGTCCTAAGACACATTTTTCATATTGATTAAACCAATTACCAATCTTACTTAACGATGATTAAAAAGCTTTTTAAATTTCGAGGTTTACTCTAATTAAAAGAAGTTAATTAGAGTGGTTGTGATCCTTGATGATTGTTGGATAAGTGTAGATAAAATCTGTGGCACACTGATATGAAATGACAGCATTCGAACTCTGAAGATGGTGCAAAGCGCACCGAAACGTCAGTGAAAATGCAAATTTAAACTTCAGTATTGTGTTTTTATTGATCCTGTGCCACAGGTTTTATCTACACTTATCCAACTTTTTAAATTTCCTCTTATTTTTTTGTTATGACGTGATGCGTCTCTGTTTTCATAAAGATATTTTGTGTGTATGGAAAGAGAAGAAAAGGAAGTTGGAATGAGACAGACCTACTAGGTGATAGGGGATGGGAAATGTGGGGGGCAATGAAGAGACAGTGTATAGCGGCGGCACGCGACCGTCTGAACGTCGCGGGGGGGCAGAAACACTGTACGATGGAGACGCATGGATCTCCACCCCCCAGAAATGAGGAAACACTTTCCGCGCTGTGCGGGCCGACAATCTACTCTAGAAGGTCGCTCGGGGATTCCGGATTAACCTTTTTGAACCCAGAAAGTGATACAGTCAGTTTTGTCGGCGGGTAAGGGAATGGCGACGACACGACACAGTGTATGTGTGCGAGAGATGAGAGACGTTCGTTCTCTCTCTTTTTCTCCTGCTGAAGATGCTATATGGAAGTGGATTGAGTGAAAGAGAAAGTTTTTATTTTTTATTTATTTTTATTTTCACTTTTGTACAGGTCTTTCATATGTGCAAACGAATGAAGTATGTTTTAAAACGTAGTCTTGTTTTGAAATATAATAATTTGAACAGGCGTTTATAACATTTATATTTAAATAACTACGGAAAAATTGGAAATTGAACAAAACCAATTTTCCGTAGTACTAAATCGATGTGTTAGGCAATATATTCTGAATTATCGAGCAATTTCCATGATTGTAGTTTTCGTTAAATTTAAGATATTTCTTTAGAAATAATGTAATATTATAATATCAAATCTTCATTACGGACTAGTTCGTAAGATTAAATTAATAAGAGTAAAATAGATTTAAAATATCATATTTTTATTAAAATACATTTTGTATGGCTATTTTTGTTATCTATTGTCACGTAAACGTAATTTGAACTCAAATAAAAAGATAAATATTTAAAAACTTCTGATTATATACGATTTTTTGCTATGTCCCGCTTTTGACGAAAGAATCCCGCTTTTTTCACTCAAACAGTGTCAAAATCCCGACTTGGCAAAAAAAAAATCTGGCAACGTTGGTGATCATACATATTTCTCTATAAGAAAAGCATTGCAGAATTAAAAATCGACCCTTGTCGAAATAAATAATTGATCAATTGAAATTATATTTTTCTAAACTGTGTATATACATGTACATAATATTTACATAATAATAATAATAATATTACATAATATAATATTTTGTGCAGTTTCCACATCGACACAACTTTTTTCGAGGTATTTTTTTGAAAACTGAGCTTGAAAAGCGATTTTTTTTATGATGACCATTCATTTGTTTTTGTGTAAGTACAACCTGCTGTTCACAACGACATTAGAATGCTTCTTAATTAGAAGAAGAAATATACGTTTATGATCTAAGGCCATTGTCAAATCAAAATTTTTGACAATGCTTTCTGCAACCCAGTAAATGCTGCACGTTATTTTGCAAGCGAGTGTAAGGCTAAGACGTCATGGTGTCATGGCCGTACGTCTTCCGTAAAAGGAACTGAAACTTGTGCCCTCGTACCGGTGTCGGGTTGAGGCGGTTGAGAAAGATGCGAGCGATCGGGGTCCCGTTGGGATAGGTCAGGGTTCCAACAGAGAGATAATATATATTGCCTTAATCTGGATGAATGTACATACTTTTGTGAAACGAGTTCTCACCACCAGACAAACAGAGCGGTTGTCATATATTTCAGTTTGACCGTACAAAAGATATATATAGCATCTACGGTTCAAAAAACTTTTCGAACACTTCATTGAACAAGTATTCAGTTTAGAGCCATTTTAAAGCCGGCAACGGACGATAAGCGATAATATAATATATAGTATATCTTTACGTAATATATTATCGCTCAGTTCATTGCCGGCTTCAGTGTCCTGTCAGATATATATTTGTCATTAATTTGTTTTGATCACTAACAATAACATACTTCATGTAATTGTATCATGTATTTTTTATGCTAATGGCGGTATGCCGAAGGATCTATTTTTTAATTAAAAAAAAAAAAAAATAAGACCCGTTTCTTGACATTATGTAATGAAATACACACTTTTCCCGTTATTTAAAAACTTAAATAAAAATTCTCGATTATTTTCCGGAGTTCATTATTTTTTATTTCGACGTTCGGCCCGGATTAGGGCCATTTTTTGAATATTATAACACAAAAGAATATATTAAAAACCCGGGTCGCAGTGCCAAAACCCTGCCGACAATATAGTGTATTTGCTTATACAGGCAGTGTGGCTTTATAATGCAAACTTAAGTTGGTTTTTGGGCAAAATAAAAAATTTGACTCCTTAATACACCCCTTAAAATAACATTTTTTTTTCTTAATTGCAATAATATTATCAATCGAACCTCTATACCAAATTATGTATAACTTTCAGTAAATAATTCACTATCTGCAAACTAGTGTTTTCATAAAATTTGTAAGTCCGGTCCTGTTGGGCCGATTTTATTAAAATTTTAGGGTCACTTTTTAATTACTACTAAAGGGTTGAATGTCAATTTTGAAACGATTCTGAGAATTTTTTCGGTATTTTGGGGCTCAAAAACCTTTTTCAACCCCTAAAAACTACCCTTAAAATGCCCCGATTACGCCCATTTTAAATAGGCTTCTTGCGGTGATGGATTTCAACACGTGGGCCAAATTTCGTTAAAATCAATTAACTCTTTCGAAAGTTATTGCCCGCACACATATATATATATATATATATATATAAACATTTTCAAAAATGGCGCCAAAGTGTTTAGGAGGTTATGAAACGTCGAGAAATTTTGGTCCGAGCCCTAGGTCCCACCATCCGACCGACGCCAATAGTGTACGTTGCCATATGGCAAATACACTAATAAGTTTAAATTTAACAATTAGATAATAGGTAAAGTAAAAAAATATTTTTATTTTACTTGATTAATTAAATCTTTTCAAATTAAATTTTTACTTTGTTTGAGTATATGACGTAGGATAATTATAAAAATCGGATTTCCGCGAAAATCCGAATTTTTATAATTATCCTGCGACATATATATATATAACTTATTAATATTTAAAAACTGTTATTATTATATTCTTTTAAGTATTATAATATTCTGAACGTACCCTAATCCGGGCGGAAACGTCAAAATAAAAAATAGTTGAGAATTATTATTATTTATTTATTTTCGATGTTTTTAAACTTCAACTACCCTACCTTAAATGCAAAGAGTTCATTAGATCGCCCGTGACCTTGAATAAGGAACCATCTCGATTTTTTTGAAGGTATGTCCAATTGTATAATATGTCCACATATTTAGAGCATATGCATATATAAAAGAGAATATCCCATATTGACTCCACCATATTGGTATTTGGTACTTTGCCCAGTATCATCAAATATAATTTATATCAAAGCTGGATCTAAATGACATCACAAAGTATTCATGAGCAGAGGTGGGATTCGAACCGATGACAGTCTGATCTAAAAGTCAGCACGCTGACATTATTAACACGCTTTTATTAGCTTCATCTGTATGTTTGTTTATAAAGGAATCTTTGAACGTGAAATTCAGCCACTTCAAAACGTCAGATTAAACTGAAACTTTGCACACTTATCAAGGACCGATGACAATACAATAATTTAATAAGTTTGTCCCATTATCCGGACCAGAATCATTAGGATAAAAAAATAAGACTAAAAAACGAAAAATAAATAATAGCTTAAAAACCTAAAAAAACACGCTTTAATAGCAAACCGAACTAAAAAGTAAAAAATATTTTTTATTATAAAAAAACATGAGATGCTAATGACTATTATTATAGTAACTCTAGTTTTACAGATGGTTACCAATTAAATATTTATATCAATTGATATCAAGCACCCCACGCTTTTTTACAATAAAAAATGATTATACTTTTTAGTTCGGTCTGCTATTAAAGCGTGTTTTTTTAGTTTTTTTAAACTATTATTTTTCTGCAATTACTGAGGGAAACAAAAAATGTCATTGAAGTTAGATTTCACAGCGGTTTTGACGATAACTTATTATGGCAGAAGAAGCCATTCGAATAGAAGATGTTTTCACAAAATTTACAATTGTAAATAATTGTAAATTAAAATTATCATATTCGTCTATCTTGATTCGCATTTGACTGGTTCGCAGATTTAATTTAATGATGCTGATTGCACTAATTGCATTAAAATATTCACGTGTCGTATTTTTTGTTTGAAAATTTAGAAGTTACGTAGATTGGAAACAGACATCCATAAACAAAAAATCGACAATGGAATCACGCCAAGTCTAACTGGCAACGTCGGTTTTAGAATAAATTAATATTTTGAGACTTTTAGCGTTTGACGAACTTTTTTACTATACTCACTAGAGTAAAAAAATCTGCGGAACAATGCAAATAAGTAGAAAAACCCGGGTCGCAGTGCCAAAACCCTGCCGACAATATAGTGTATTTGCTTATACAGGCAGTGTGGCTTTATTATGCGAACTTAAATAGGTTTTTGGGCAAAATAAAAAATTTGACTCCTTAATACACCCCTTAAAATAACATTTTTTTTCTTAATTGCAATATTATTATCAATCGAAACTCTATACTAAATTATATACACACTTCAGTAAATAATTCACTATCTGCAAACTAGTTTTTTCATAAAATTTGTAAATCCGGTCCTGTCGGGCCGATTTTATTAAAATTTCTGGAACACTTTTTAATTACTACCAGAGGGTTAAATTTCATTTTTGAAATGATTCGGAGAATTTTTTCGGTATTTTGGGGCCCAAAAACATTTTTCAACCCCTAAAAACTACCCTTAAAATGGCCCGATTACGCCCATTTTAAATAGGCTTCTTGCGGTGATGGATTTCAACACGTGGGCCAAATTTGGTTAAAATCAATTAACTCTTTCGAAAGTTATAGCCCGCACACATATATATATATATATATATATATATATATAAATATATATATATATACATATATATATAAACATTTTTTAAAATGGTGCCAAAGTGTTTAGGAGGTTATGAAACGTCGAGAAATTTTCGTCCGACACCTAG
Organism: Venustoraphidia nigricollis; assembly: GCA_034508555.1. Lineage (NCBI taxonomy): Eukaryota > Metazoa > Arthropoda > Insecta > Raphidioptera > Raphidiidae > Venustoraphidia > Venustoraphidia nigricollis. Next base: position 716,953 of record JAVRKA010000006.1, read on the forward strand.
GTCCCGCCATCCGACCGACGCCAATAGTGTATGTTGCCATATGGCAAATACACTAAAAACTGACATATGTTTTTGGCTTGTAAATCTGCAGAAGTATAACGTATTTTATTTATAATAGTTAATTGATTGTTAGTGAAATTTGAATCACAATTTGATAATTCGCCAATTACACAAAATTAAACATATCGATTTTCATTCTACAAAATTTGAACAAAATTATGTAAATTGCACTTAAGAATAGTATCATATATTTAAAAATTTAATGTACCTACTATTTTTTTCTGTAGAATTCACGTGCTTATTTACGAAGCTATATTTACGTACCCCCAAATTATTTTTATTGATTTACATAATTTGTGACACAAAATTAAAGGGTATATATAGTTTTTAGATTAATATTTATTGAGATATCCATAATATATACAGTCTGATTTTTATATGCCTTCGTTCGGAAATAATTTTTTTTTAATAAAATAAATAATTTTAAGTACGGCTTTGAAAATAGATTTAAGATAGCGATACTTTAGCACAAAATCTTTCTATGGTAATTTAGTGCTAGAAGTATTTTGAAAGTAAAACATAAGATTATATTATATTATGTGTATTTTATGTGATATGCTTTATAATGTATTTTATAAGTTGCTGTACCTATATTCTTTTTTTTTTGTCTTCGTACATGGTGTCAGGAGTTAAGATGAAAAACAACCAGTGACTGAACCTCGCCTTTTAGAGCTTTAAAGATTATTTATTATTATTATTATTATTATTATTATTATTAAAAACATTTCAGGTATGGCGACGTATTAGTCTACCTCATTTAAATACTTTGTGAATGGTAAAAAGTAATTTTATGAAAGCAGAGATTTTTTAAACACCAGATCAAATACTGTTTCTAGAGCCTCGAATGAATCAGGTTAATAAAATGTAATTTTTTACCTAAAGCAAAAATAGCAATGATAATAAGATAAAATAAGTAAAACTGCAAGGGTATTTTTGACTCGCACCAATGTAGCTTTACAAAAAATAATCATACTCTATAAATATACGCTAAAGCAGATGCTATAAGAATAATAAAACAGTTGAAATATATAATTAACATAAAACTTATTCAATATTAAAACTGTATCACCTATAATCAGTGTTTGTAAACAATTCGATATGGAAATTGCTAATTACCAATTCATTTTGTGCGATTAAACTACTTTTTATTGATGAAAATAAAAACTATTTTGAAATAAACTAAGAGAGAAGTTATTTGAGCAAGTCAGAAGAAATAATCTAAGGAAACCAGGGAAGAGAAGGTTATGCATAAGAATAAAAAAGAGATGAATCCATGATTTAGAGGACGATTTGAAGTCACTTGGAATTGAAAGCTATAGAAATCTCTTTTTTACGACTAAAAAAATAGGGTAAGACTAAAAAACAATGCCAGAAGGAAGAAGTTTATTCGAAGAAAACAAACTGGGAGGTCAAATCTATTTTACCCTATTTTTTTAATGTAAAAAAAGAATATAGAAAGTCTTGGGAAGGACGCCAGGAGAAAAAAGGTTATACAGGAGAACACTACTAAGATGGGTGAAGGATTTAAGGTCACTATAAGTTGAAAGTAGAGTTAGGTAACTCAGATGTGAACCGGTTGAAAGAGCCGACTCCTACAGGAGATCCGTGAGAGCCGACTCACTTTTTTTTGAGCCGACGGATCAACGGATCCGCATAACTCAGTGAAACACTTAACACACAGAAGCACATTTTACACTTACGTATCAGTTCTTGCTTTGATGCATCTGTCAGCTCAAATGACTCATGCATCACATGTTTGGCTATGCATTCTTGATTCTATACAGGTAGTGATATGATTGACTGAACTAGGTAACTCAGTGGCAGACTGCAGTAACATATTCAGAACTAGGCTCTTTTTAAACCGGTTCAGTGAGCCAGCTCACATACGGGATCCAGATGCAAAGATGCAGATCACTAAAAAGACCCGTTTTTCCCATCTCTAGCTGAAAGGTGATTGAAGTCTTTAAACATAGATGAATGGAGACACACACACAGAGGGAGAGAGAGAGAGAGAGAGATTGTAAATTATAGATGGTCGACAACCGAAGTCATTAGCGTCTTATAGAGGGGAGAGTGCTAATTGAGAGAGACTGCCCATGCGTATAAGAAATAGGTTTAAATGTATCTAGTGTATGAATTATTATTTTATGACGCAGTGTGACGTTATGGTAAAACAAACACCAGCAAGTTTTAAGTCCCACAAGTCATAAAATAATCACGCACGAGATATTATGCATATGTATATATTTTTTACACGTGCCTTCTATAAAATAGCTCATTTTCACCTAATTCTCAAAATTTTTCACATTTCAAATTTGATCAAGATAATAATAATAATAATAATCTTTATTTCAAACGATGAGAAAAACTCATATAGAAAACGTCAAAATTACAGCTTAAAAATTACAGATTACAAATTAAAATATTCAGGCAAATTGTAAAATGTGTTCTCCAAAATATATATTTTTAACAAACGAGAGAAACTGTTTCTATTGTTAGAGTCCCTTATTAAAGTTGGAAGCTTATTAAAAATGTTTACTCCTGTACTCAGAGGAGAATTCACTTCTTACCACTTCTTACTGTAGGCTGCGCTCGATTCTCATGTGGTTAAACTATAATTTACTATATAAATTGTAATACGACTTTGTTTATTTTACTTTACGCCACTTTACACCACTAGTATTAAATGTGTCATTTCACGACCGCTATAAAGGCAGCTATTTTGTAGTAGAAAAAGAAATTTTGATGTGTAAACATATTTACCAACTCAATTTCTGCTAGAGCAACTCGGTGAAACGTCATCTGTGGACCCTCCTTAGTCAGCTGTATTTTTTTTGAGGTTGCTGTATCTGTTAACGTGTTCGAAACACAAGGCCTCGTGAGTACCGGAGTCTGCGGTTTGTTTTTTAAGAAAATTAAGATGTGTCTCTCCATATTTTCATTAAATAACAATTATGGCTGCATGTACGGTCACATGTGTGCAATTAAAAAATGATATTATGATGAGCTCAACCGGAAGAAGCAATGAACTTTATACGTAAATATAATATATATTAATGTAGAATGAATCATCTACTCTGACGTTATTACTTCTGAAAGACAGTTTACCTATTTCAGAGAATTTGAAAATTATAATATATTTTTTTAATTAGCTTTATTTAAATAAATGCTTATCTAAAAGAAAAGGAAACCATACGATTTTTAAAAAATAATATATTAAATTAATTATTGTATGCGCTTTTTTTTGTTTGTTTTATTTTAACTAATCTGTTTTGCAATATTTATGCTTGGTTGAACAACGCGTTGTTAAAATTTGACAATATTGTGACCATATTGCCTAGTTTTTTTTGAACGAAGAACAGTCAGACGTAAAACATAATATTTGCTGGGTTGCAGACAGTATTTTGATTTAACCATAACCTTACATTATGATCATACAATTGCCAATTTATCTAATGTCGTTGTGAAACTCCCTGTAATGTAGAACATATTGTACTTACACAAAAACAAATGATTGATTTACATAGAAAAAGATCGCTTTTTTAAGTTTTGAAGTGAAGGTCAATGCACATTTGTGGTTTAATTTTGATAGAGCAGAAAACTGGTAAAGCATCTTTAGAAAAATGATCTTTAGAAATCTTCACAATATTTTAATATCCATAAGATGTCTGATTTGGTTTTTTAATTTTGATTCTACATCCAAGTGCAAAATGCCTTGAAAATATAGTGTCACAAAATGTCGATAAGCATGAAATATATCAAATTTTCGAAAAATAAAGCTACATTTAAAATTTAGGCCGTTTAAGGCATACAATTTTAGAGATGGTTAGTATAAAACAAGCAAATTGAGTAACCGATAGATAACAATGCATGCTATAGTCTATAACAATTAGCAATAAATAAAAATTTGGGTCGCAATGCCAAAACACCCAAAAAGCACCTTTAAAATGGCCCGATTGCACCCATTTCAAATAGGCTTCATATGGTGATAGATTCCAGCATGTGTCCCAAATTTAGTTTAAATCAGTTAAGGAAGTCGAAAGTTATCGTGCTAACGCAAATTTCAGTCAACATTGTTGCCATTCACGTTACAAGTCTGTATTAAATTTCACCGCCGGGAGTCTAACCCGAAACTCACAAAATCGCTTTAATTTATGAGTTACTCCACACTTACTCTGATGTGATTGGTATATTATGACGTCAAAATTGATTTCTCAGAGGAGAGCAAATCAGTGAAAACAAACCCTCGCGTGTTCAGAAATGAATATTTCTTCTTATTCTTCAGAAGTAGTTAGTCATCTGTTTGATAATTATTGTAGCGGTTTTTCCTTTGTTCTTGTCGATTGAGAGTTGATCAACCTTTGTCGATATATTTCTGTGAAATTAACGAGTATTACTCGACATTGTCGCTTTATATTATCGCCTGTTCGCATTTAATATAAATCGAGCCAACGGAAATAACTGCAAATGTTTTTATTCTAGTGTGGATAATTAAAATTTGCCAGTCTGGTGGTCTTAACCACAACGTCACTTCCCCGCAATCTGAAGGTCATCGGTTCATAGTAGCAGAGCATCACGATGGACGACCAAGTACGATTTAACATAACGTGCTCTGACACGCTAACATATTTTAATACTTGTGTTGAAATTGCGGATTTCCATTTCACTTTTATTATAATACTAGCTCTTGTCTGCGGCTTCGTTCGCGTAAATTTCGTGGTTAGGATTCCGTATCTCAATTAAAAAATGAAACTCTTTTAAGATCACTATGTTGCCCGTCTTTTTGTCTGTCAAGACTCAAGACCTTTTCTCTTAGGAACGGCTAGAAGATTCAAGTTGAAATTAATATCTAATAGCAAGTTGTTAAGAGTCTGTAATATGCAATCTATCCAAATTTACTCACGGCGCTCAGTACGGCAAAAATTTCGATTTTAACTAATTACAATGGCCTTTTTCAATAATATTCAATTTATACATGTATTTTCAAATGCTAAATATTTTTAAATTCACTGTCACTAAAACCAAAATGGCGGACAAAAATTAAAATTTTGTTATTGTCAGATTTGAATGATTTGTAGCTTGTACATGTCATTTTGAGGTTAAAATTAATGTTGGTAGACTTTTATGCTCAAATATTATGTATTGAAAAAGCAGCCCTGGATCTACGATTTTTTCGAATCGGGGCAGAAACTTGATAGTAGCGGTCCCTCTCTCCAGCGTTTGAGATAAATTGTTTAAAAAAACTCAAACAGGTGTAATGGGTGGCATTTTTTGTGACCGGAAGAATAAGAATCCTTTAATAATTTTTTTTAATAGTTTGTTATCAATTTTCAAACATATTATATTATGATTTTGATGCTCCCTGAAACCGCGCTCGGGGCAAGTGCCACGGTTCCTCCCCCCTCTAGATCCGCGGCTGGAAAAGTTTTGTGTTTTAATCTTCTATGCACTGGACATTATGGATATGACAAAGAATTATTTAAATTAAAAATTTTAAAGAAACTTGAGTGTTAATTTTTAAAAAATATTCTCATTAGAGATAATGTTTTTTAAAAGTAAGTAAATGGAATACCGAATTAATTTTAATTCATGTGTAAATATTGATGCATAAATAACTCTTTTTAATGAATATTATTAACTATTAAACAATTAGTAAATTAAAAAAAAAACCTAGAAGCTTACTTTGTAACAAATATAAATATTTATGTCAATTTTATTTGTCATTGAACGACCGGCATTTCTTCGAAAAGCAACAAAACTAATAAAATACGTGGAATGAAATACACTGTTAGAGGTGGACTGCTAAATGATTAATCTATTATGACGTTTTTAGAGCTTTGATTTGCATGTTTTGCAAAACATCAGCTTGAAACAAAGACAACGTAAACTCCGAATAACCAGAGGCGAATTATCGGATTTTTGAAAAAAAATGTAATGCGAGCATAAGATCCAAAGGTTGCAAAATATCAAACGTCTCTTTCAGATTGCATCAAATATGTAATTTCAGCGCAGACATATAAATACATATGAACCCCCCATTATATGTAAAATAGAAAAAAGATATCCGTGTGTTTTTTCAGAGTCTTTCGGTATTTTTAATTTATAATTTCCTGTCGTGTTATCAAGTTAACTAATCCTTCAATACTAGTACCGTGGTTGATTCCTATCTCGTTACCCCCACAATTAGTTCCGTCAAATTTTTTTCATGTCCATTCGACGTCACTTCTACCTATCGCGTCTGAAGCAAGAATTTATTTAGGTTATAAAAAATCAAAACGATCGGTAGATTGCCGAATTCGTGAAGCAGACGGTCTACTAAAAAGCCTTATTTGCAGAAATACAAATTCATTTTGGCTTTTCATTTTTACACCAAGACATGGCGTTACTGGGCTCATTTTTGCATATTATTTACAAAAACTCGCAAGTATTATTTCAAAAAAATATACAAATATATTTTATATCAATAAACCAAAATTAGCTTTATCCTCAAAAAAAAGAACATTTACAAAGTAAACTTGTAGTTTGTGAGTGCATCAAAAAGAACTGATATCAAGTTTCGAGAGTGTAGTAAGATTAAAATTAACAGAGCGAATTCATCGATCGACGATACAAAATAATAAGTGCTTTATTTTTCGTCGTCTAAGAGGCTCGTTTATTAGTGTATTTGCCATATGGCAACATACACTATTGGCGTCGGTCGGATGGCGGGACCTAGGGGTCGGACCAAAATTTCTCGACGTTTCATAACCTCCTAAACACTTTGGCACCATTTTTAAAAATGTTTATATATATATGTATATATATATATATATATATATATATATATATATATATATATATATATATATATATATATATATATGTATATATTTATATACGTATATATATATATATATATATGTGTACGCGCGATAACTTTCGAAAGAGTTAATTGATTTCAACGAAATTTGGGCCACGTGTTGAAACCCATCACCGCAAGAAGCCTATTTAAAATGGGCCTAATCGGGCTATTTTAAGGATAGTTTTTAGGGGTTGAAAACTGTTTTTAGGCCCCAAAATACCGAAAAAATTCTCCGAATCGTTTCAAAATTGAAATTTAACCCTCTGGTAGTGATTAAAAAGTGTCCCCACAGTTTTAATAAAATCGACCCGACAGGACCGGATTTACAAATTTTATGAAAACACTAGTTTGCAGATAGTGACTTATTTATTGAAGGGTGTATTTAATTCGGTGTAGACGTTAGATTGATAATAATATTACAATTAAGAAAAAAATGTTATTTTAAGGGGTGTATTAAGGGGTTAAATTTTTTATTTTGCCCAAAAACAAACTTAATTTCACATAATAAAAGTATAAAACCACACGGCCCTATACAAGCAAATACTCTATATTGTCGGCAGGGTTTTGGCACTGCGACCCGGGTTTTTAATTTTATTCTTAATACACTCTCGAAATTTGATATCAAATATTTTTGTCATACTCACGAGCTTCAAGTTTAACCTGTATTTTCCCGAGTTTTGTATAAATAGTATTTCATAGCAGCAATTTTTTTTAAATAAGTGTGATTTTTCTGTTTAAAATAATGCAGGTTGGCAAACTTTATGAACATTTCTATCAACATAATTATATATTTTTTTAATCGCTTGTTACAATCTTGCAACACTGGGACAAACGTACAGAGTTCCAATTTTAGAACACTGGGAAAAAATGGGTTAAACTGTATTTTTTTTTTAGGATTAATTGAACCTTTGACTCAATACGGTCCTGAGTACGTGACGTACGATACCTAACGCGCTGGCCAACACACGGGATGATGCTATAATCAAGCACGACGAGTCGACGCAATGTCATTAAAATTTCGAAGTGATTAATTGCTAATCGTGGCAAGCTAACTGAGTAAAAAGATAATTAGCGTAAATCACCCCTAGTAGATGTGCGTGCTTGTTATGTTGTATCAATGTGTGTTTTATATGGGCCGATTTATTAATCCTCGAGCGGGAATAAATCGTATTTCGCGAAAAATCAATTATGATTATTGATGTCAGTATTGAGATTACACGACTCGTTGTGCTTAAGGTGACTGTTTAGCAGATGTTTAATATGCCCTCTTTTTCACTCGCATATAACATCTTACGAGCAATTTGATGTGTGTGTGTGTGCATGTAAAATGCATTTACTCACGTTTTGGAAATCTCTAATTTCTATCAAAAATCTTATTCAATCTTTGATATCAATGCTTAAAAATAAACTAGAAATGTGTTCCATTGTTCCCATATGACATTTAACCAAGTTTTTACAGTTTATTTGATGTAAATAAAGAATTTAAAATCAGATAATACAAGAAAACAAGCATAAGTTTTACATAAATTTTTGTTCAGAAAAATTTAGTGTAAAAAAATTACTAAGCAAGCCAAATTTATTAGTATTTTTAATATACGTTTGTAGAGAAAACAAATTCAAAATTTGATTTGTGTTCTCGTAATTCGAAACTCGTGACGTGCTATAAAGTAATATTACGATTTTTAATTCAATTTTTAGCGCAAAAATACTTTTCTTTTTTTGAAATTTTTAAGAAGCAAGCCAAATTTTGTGAAGCTTAGCACCTAATCACAGCTTATAAAAACCCGGGTCGCACTGCCAAAACCCTGCCGACAATATAGTGTATTTGTGCTAACACAGGCAGCGTGGCTTTATTATGCGAACTTAAGTTGGTTTTTGGGCAAAATAAAAAATTTGACTCCTTAATACACCCCTTAAAATAACGTTTTTTTTCTTAATTGAAATATTATTATCAGTCGAACCTCTACACCAAATTATATACACCTTTCAGTAAATAATTCACTACTTGTAAACTAACGTTTTCATAAAATTTGTAAATCCGGTCCTGTTGGGCCGATTTTTTTAAAATTTTAGGGACACTTTTTAATTACTATCAGAGTGTTAAATTTCAATTATGAAACGATTCGGAGAATTTTTTCGGTATTTTGGGGCCGAAAAACATTTTTCAACCCCTAAAAACTACCCTTAAAATATCCTGATTAGGCCCATTTTAAATAGGCTTCTTGCGGTGATGGATTTCAACCCGTGGACCAAATTTAGTTGAAATCAATTAACTCCTTCGAAAGTTATAGCCCGCACACATATATATATATATATACGTATATATATATATATAAATATATATATATATATATATATACGTATATATATATATAAATATATATATACATATATATATAAACATTTTTAAAAATGGTGCCAAAGTGTTTAGGAGGTTATGAAACGTCGAGAAATTTTGGTCCGACCGCTAGGTCCCGCCATCCGACCGACGCCAATAGTGTATGTTGCCATATGGCAAATACACTAATAAAAACAGTAATAAAATGAGTTTTGGGGCCACAGTTTGAAATTTCCTGAGCCCATATTTTACGATTTGAGGAATCAGTCATTTTAAAAGCGTGTGATGAAGATTGGATCTAATTCAGAGAGTTAACCGTTTTGAAATATTTTTTCTTATCGTTTTTGACTTTTAATATCTATGTTTCGCCACGCCCTTAAGAAGACCACTGTCAGCCTAGGAAACTGCAACTATGCATGCTTATAGTATAGGAGACGGGACCTAAGGGACTTAGATTTTACTTCCCGAGGGGAAAGACTCCAATAAGGATGATAATTGCTTTACATTCTTCCATTTTTTTCCTAAGGCTTCTAAGACATCTTCTTTCTAGTAACATAATGTGGAGCAAGTAAAGCATTTTAGTTTTAATTTTTTATGTTTTGAAACATCTTTTAAGTTGTAAATTTATTCAGAAATGAAACAGTCTTACGCAACGTACAAAAAATTGCGATTTGAATATCACCGAAACTTATTAATAAATCGATCTTGTTTTTTGGTCAATGATATAAACAACGACGCGCCAACGATCTCGGCTGTCGCCTTTCACCCTGTATTAGGCGGTGTATTTAATATAATGTGTGAGTTCCGATGCCTTGGTGGTTGGTCATCGGTTTGTGTTATTGCGTTGCTTTGCAGCTCCAGCGTCCAGTGCTTCACCAATACCAAAACCTCTCCAATGTTGGTGGCGCTCACAGTTCTTTGTTTTATTATCGAGCAAATACGTGAGGAGGAGGTAATTCAACATTCATTTTTAACAGTATTTCATTAGGTGAGCAAAAAAACTGTTTTTAATAAAAGACTTGATTATTATATAGTAACGTTTCACCTATTTAATAATTAAGTGTTTTTTTAATAGTGTGCTTTGGCCCAATGAATGGAATGTTATTAATATTCTCAATATTGTTCACGTCCATTATAATTAATAAGTTTTTTTTATTATTTAACAGGAAATTGGACAATTCAATTTTAATATAGTATTTGTCCAATTTCCTGCTAAATAATAAAAAAAAGTTATTAATATTTTCAAGAATATTTTTTTAACCGTCATAATCGACATTTTTTTTAACAAGCTTTTACAAAAATTTGCACTGATTTTTTACACGGCACTTGGTAGAACATGGTTAATAATAACAGATAAATAAAAACACTTGAAAATTCTACAAAAAATTTTTTATTAAATTATTTCTCGACGATCGTGTCGGACAATAAGTCCATACTCAGGAATATAAAACATATTAGAGATGGGAAAAACGGGTCTTTTTAGTGATCTGCATCTTTGCATCTGGATCCCGTATGTGAGCCGGCTCACTGAACCGGTTCAAAAAGAGCCGAGTTCTGAATATGTTACTGCAGTCTGCCACTGAGTTACCTAGTTCAGTCAATCATATCACGACCTGTATAGAAACAAGAATGCATAGCCAAACATGTCATGCATGAGTCATTTGAGCTGACAGATGCATCAAAGAAAGAACTGATACGTAAGTGTAAAATGTGCTTCTATGTGTTAAGTGTTTCACTGAGTTATGCGGATCCGTTAATCCGTCGGCTCAAAAAAAAAGTGAGTCGGCTCTCATGGATCTTCTGTCGGAGACGGCTCTTTGAACCGGTTCAGATCTGAGATACCCAACTCTAAAACATATACTAAATTACAAATTGGCAACGCACATCCGCAGAAAGTTGACCTGATATGATTTGGGAACCATAGATCTACCTATAAACTAGTTGTAGGAGTGGTGATAAGTTAAAATCCATTTGATCATTTGTTATCTTTTTATTTTTTCTAATAGCCTTTTTCAACATTTTCTAGTAGCGTCAGTTTTTTGCCTTTATTACAAATGTCTAGAGACTTTAAATTATCCTGATTAAAATATAGATTAACGCTATATTATAATGTGATTTAGAACTTATTCTGTTATATTAATTATAGTATATTGTTGTGTATACCTTCTGCTAGTTATTTTTTACTCATTGATAGTGTGATCTCTGTCCTTCTTAAGATATTAATGTACTTACTGTCCTTGTTCTTTGTGTGACTATCCCGCAAAACAATCATGAGTACAGCAGTTCGGCATTTAGCACGTCTCCCCATATAAGCTTGACTTAAAATTTCGCAAAATAATGCACAGAACCAAATTTTGTTCCTCTATTTTCAAGATAATGAGCAGAAAATTTCGTCAACTTTCACTATAATAACGTCTAAAATATTGCCATTTTTTTGAAGAGAACTTCTGGACGACGGTCCACGAAGTTCTAGCCTTGTGTTATAATAAAATTAATGTTCGTTTGGTCAGCCCATCGATAACAAAGACTTTTTTCGTCCGGAGTCATCATCATCATTTATATTTTTAGTTTGGCACGATTGTCAATGCTTTAAAAGCCGACAAATTCTGATGCGTACATTTTTTCTGTTATTTATTTTACGTCGCACCAATCATTTCTGCTAAGGGATGGCATTCTTACATTATGTAGTACATAAAGCGTGTAAAATCAACCCCCACCTCTAAATTGCATTAGGTACATCCAAAAAGAATATAGTAGCGTAGAAACAGGGTAGTTTTAAGGGTGCGTTTTTGAAGTAAAATTTCTCTGGACGCGATTTGTGAATTTCGCTAAGTGATTTGTCGTTACAAAAAAAAATGTGATGTTTTTGCGCAATCTTATACATATATATAACAAAAGAATACTCTCCATTGTTTGTATATATAGCAATTTGGACTACAAAATCCACATACTGCGAGAGTTGTTTTTTTTTTTTAATGAGTTATACAAAGTTAGTTCAAAAACTGTAAAATTTGCGTGTTTGTATATTGAAAATATATTTTGCATCATAAAGTGATAGAATGCAATGAGATAATTTTTGTCTGTTGAACTAAAAATTTCGCGCAAACTCCGTTTGTTGCGGCACATAATATGCAATAGAAGCTAAGTTCATATTATATGCATGTAACTAAGAGCCGGAAATAACCGAAGTAAATCTTTTCGCTATCTGGACTGTGGATACTCCATGACGATAACAATATATGTACTCATCTTTAAAGTTCAATTCCAAAATATGTAATAATAGAAATTAGTTTCACGGGTAATTGGAATAAAAAATCAATTTAAACACTTATTGATTGCAACGTTTCGTCTTTATTAAATCAAGACTTTTTCAAGCTCTCAGCATGTTTAAATTATAATAAAACTATGATATAAAAGGCAATTTTGCATTACAAAGATCAATAAAATTTAAAATTGTAGAAAATAATATCTTCTTTTTTTTATTAAAAAAAGAAGATATTATTTTCTACAATTTTAAATTTTATTGATCTTTGTAATGCAAAATTGCCTTTTATATCATAGTTTTATTATAATTTAAACATGCTGAGAGCTTGAAAAAGTCTTGATTTAATAAAGACGAAACGTTGCAATCAATAAGTGTTTAAATTGATTTTTTATTAGTGTATTTGCCATATGGCAACATACACTATTGGCGTCGGTCGGATGGCGGGACCTAGGGGTCGGACCAAAATTTCTCGACGTTTCATAACCTCCTAAACACATTGGCACCATTTTTAAAAATGTTTATATATATATCTATATATATATATATTTATATATATATATATATATATATATATATGTGTGTACGCGCGATAACTTTCGAAAGAGTTAATTGATTTCAACGAAATTTGGACCACGTGTTGAAACCCATCACCGCAAGAAGCCTATTTAAAATGGGTCTAATCGGGCTATTTTAAGGGTAGTTTTTAGGGGTGGAAAACTGTTTTTGAGCCCCAAAATACCGGAAAAATTCTCCGAATCGTTTCAAAATTGAAATTTAACCCTCCGGTAGTGATTAAAAAGTGTCCCCACAATTTTAATAAAATCGGCCCGACAGGACCGGATTTACAAATTTTATGAAAACACTAGTTTGCAGATAGTGACTTATTTATTGAAGGGTGTATTTAATTCGGTGTAGACGTTAGATTGATAATAATATTACAATTAAGAAAAAAATGTTATTTTAAGGGGTGTATTAAGGGGTTAAATTTTTTATTTTGCCCAAAAACAAACTTAATTTCACATAATAAAAGTATAAAACCACACGGCCCTATACAAGCAAATACACTATATTGTCGGCAGGGTTTTGGCACTGCGACCCGGGTTTTTCCAATTACCCGTGAAACTAATTTCTATTAATATATGTACTGTTTACATGTTTTACTTCAACCGCACGTAACGGTTACACCTACTTTTTTAATAACAGGTGTTGGATTTTAGAACAGCCGATCGTACAGCGATTGAGTTGTTTAAATGATGTTGCATGGTTCCTCCATCACAAATCCTCGGTTTCCATGATTCTAACCTGAGAATTGGTAAAGGTATCAATTGGAGTTTCAGTTTATTGTAAAAAATGGCCATAAACATCTAGAGTTGTTAATTATAATACTAAATTAAAAATCAAATTGATACTTTCATCAGTTTTCCGATTAGAACCTGGAAACTGAGGGCTTGTAATAGAGAAATCATAGAAACACCATTTAAAGAACATTGCTACACGCTTTCCTATTCTCAAACACATTTGAAATTGTAAATATTGTAAATTATAGACGCTCGACAGCTCAGGCTATAGCATGTTGGATTTGTGGTAAGACAAGTATGTACGTCTGTGGCAGGCTTAAGGAGAAACAAATGGACGGTATATCCGCCACTGCGCCATAAGATACGATCTTATTAAGGGTTCTTTTACAAGATTAAGTTTGACGAATAAAAATATTTTAGCGAACGAAAATCCTTACATTTTGATAATAAAAATGTAAGGTAAAAAGTTTTCCGAACGGCTTGCGAAAGTTTTAAACTTTTCAAGTAGTTTCCTAAAGAAATCTAGTTATACAAGAAGTATGATGTTAAGTAATTTTTATTCTTTTAGTAGCCAGTTATATGTATGTATCTCTGGTTATATTACAAGATGTAACAAAATCAGAGGGTTAAGGCTTGCTTTATTCTAATCATTGTTCTTAATGATTAAAACAAAGTATAACTCCCTATATTTTGTTACATGTTAGATTAATGATAATTTATTCTTTTAGATAACCTCGATAATTTACTTCAAATTACTGCGGCTATTTATTATTATCATTCAAGCCTGCGCAGAAAGTTTTGCGCATTATTGTAGCTTTCGGTCAAGAATTTAATTTTAATTTTATTGCCAATATCTACATAATTTAATAATAATAATAATTTATTAAGTTTCAGAAAACTCAGGAGAGTATGAAACATAGTCAAGTACAAAGATAAAAATTAAACATTAAAAAATTCCTGTAAACTATAAAAACATCTTTCAATATATATATATTTTTAGAAATTCAATATTTAAATAACTTCTTCGATTCTACTGTTGAAAACTGCTCTATTGTTCTGTTTTTTTTTTTTGTTGTTTTGAGAAAGAAAAGCCGGAAGCCGCCATTTTATTTTATAGATAACCGGTTAATTAACCGGTCATTTTATATCACTATTGTTGACAGATATATATTTTGCCCCCGAACGACACGCCACTGTTTATTTATGTTGCATTCTACGAAACACATCATCAACAAAGTCATCGTGAGAATTCCACCCCTGAAAAGTTTGAACAACTGACGGTCAGGCTATAATATGCTGGATGGTGCTTCACTCTGCATACTCCTTGCGTTTTGTATTTTTGTCATGGCTAATGTTTGATTTGACATTTCAATTGTTTCAATCAAATTCAAAATCATTGAAAAATGGCAATCGATTTTTTATTTTTAACTATTAGATAAAGTAACGTCATTTGCGACAAAGATGCATGTACTTATACTTCACAATATAAGATAAGCGGCACACTTTGTATGTGTGAAACGGATATGTTTTGCTTTTACATTTAGATAGCGTGCTAATAAAATTCTAAAAAGAATCAAGTTACAAAATTTTAAAAATATTTCTACGAGCCCTAACGAATGTTAAAAATCAAAAAAAAGTTCTTTATCTAGACCGTGTGCTAGAATTCTAAGAATATTTTATCGATACTTTTGAATTTTGAAAATACATATTTCTAAGTGTCCGTACTTATATTAAACATCATTTTACAAAAAAAAATTCATAGTAAAAAGCTGTTAATCTATCTTGCATGTTACCAGAACTGTAAAAAAGTTGCATTTTTTTTCGTATTTGTGAATTTTGAAAAGTTTGTCGCTATCACGTTAGAGTTTTGTTCTGATGGAACCCGCAATAGTTGTTTTTCGTCAATACATTTTTTGATTATTGTTAATGCTTGGGTTGTGCAAGATTTTGAAATTCTGATATTGCAATTTTTGATTTTGCTTAGTGCTTTAAGAACTGTGTGCAGTTCACACTCGCGATATTGTTTTTTTTAATAAAGGTCAACAACTGTCGGTAACAATATTTTAAATTAATTATTATTTTTTTTAAATGAAATTATCACCAGTTCTCAAATTTGAACTTGAGAAGTAAAACCATGAAAACGACATATAAACAACGGCGCCGACTTCTATAAAGTACGAAGCTCTTAAAAATATTACTAAAACTTTCACATAAGCGGTTTTACCTTTAGGGCAACTATCGTGTATCTGAAGATTCGTAGAAAAAATTAATAGTTAAAAAAACCAGTTCAGTTATCTTTTTTTATTCGGTTTGATTTGAGATACACTTGTCTCACTTTAGACGGCTGAGCAGTTTTGTTAAATTAGAAACATCCCTTAATTCACCATCACATACACATGGCATCTGACACGGAGGGAGGGTGGAATGTTATAAAAAATATAACATTCAAGGTAACGGGATTTTATATTAAACTACATAGTTTATAGCGCCATGGATTCTAATATTTTATACATTTATATCACGCTATGGCCTGATAACCCAACCGACAACAGCTGAAAGAACTTTCGTGAACGTATTTAAAATAGAAGAAAGCTGTGCAAATGTTTCAAGGGTTGCCGAATCTTTTTTTTTAAGTTGATAAATGAACTTAAGTTCTAATCCGAGAACTAGTAAAGATGTCAAATATATTTAAACTCGTTGTCTGTCCGCAGTCCTTACTAAACCGATTTACGTTTTTGAAGTAATCCTTCTTCTGATAAGTACCTACGGTAGGGTAAAATTCATTCTTGAGATTGAACTTTGAACGAACGAGTTGCCATTTAGGTATGCTATAAAAACCGGCTGTAAAACATTAAGCTAAGGTGGCTGCAAGGTAGAATACTTGCTCGTAACCTAAAGGTTGTGGGTTCGATCCCAAGATCGGTGCCATTTTTATTAATTTTACAATTATATAGGTTTTATTTCTGTTGTGTATAGTGTAAAATACAGGTCACTTTATTAGTAAAATGAATGAAACGAAATTTTAAAGGGTGACAAAAATGCATTCACAAATGTGTAACGTACTTTCCATATAATATTCTAGGTTTTCACATTGTATTTTTGTTTTTAACTAGTTGCCTAAATATATTTTTTTATCTTTAAAGTTCAATTCCAGATATATGTTATAATAGGAAACAGTATCACGGATAATTGGAATAAAAATAAATCAATTTAAACACTCATTATTATAAAATAATTTACCATTTTCTACAATTTTCAATTTTTATTGATTTTTGTAATGCGAAATTGCTTTTTATATCATAGTTTTATTATAATTTAAACATATTGAGAGCTTGAAAAAGTCTTAATTAAATAAAGATGAAACGTTGCAATCAATGAGTGTTTAAATTGATTTATTTTTATTCCAATTACCCGTGATACTGTTTTCTGTATTTTTTATTTTTTATAATAGGAGTGAACTTATCTTTTTAATTAAATAATTTTAAAAAAGTAATAGTAAGACGTTCTTGATTTTTACATTATTCACTGCACATAAGAAATTTCAATTCGGCCATGTGTGTCATGACATATGCCTTTTTTTTAATCAAAGCTTCTAATTCACAGTTGTGCAATCACTATTTTTCGATCCAATATTATCGCTTATTTTAAATAAAAAAAAAAACCCGGGTCGCAGTGCCAAAACCCTGTCGACAATATAGTGTATTTGCTAATACAGGTATTGTGGCTTTATTAAATGAAATTAAGTTTGTTTTTGGACAAAATAAAAAAAAAATGAACCCCTTAATACACCTCTTACAATAATAATTTTATTAGTTGAAATATTGTTATCAATCCAACATCTGCACCAAATTAAATACGACCTTCAGTAAGTAAATTCGTATACGCAAACTAGTGTTTTCATAAAATTTGTAAGTCCGGTCCTGTCGGGCCGATTTGCTTATAATTTTAGGAGCACTTTTTAATTGCTACTAAAGGGTTAAATTTCAATTTTGAAACGATTCTGAGAATTTTTTCGGTATTTTCGGGCCCAAAAACTTTTTCCAAACCCTAAAAACTACCCTTAAAATGACCCGATTGGGCCCATTTTAAATAGGCTTCGTGCGGTGATGGGTTTCAACACGTGAGCCAAATTTCGTTGAAATCAATTAACTCTTTCGAAAGTTATTGCGCGTACACATATATATATATATATATATAAACATTTTTAAGAATGGTGCCAAAGTGTTTAGGAGGTTATGAAACGTCGAGAAATTTTGGTCCGATCCCTAGGTCCCGCCATCCGACCGACGCCAATAGTGTATGTTGCCATATGGCAAATACACTAAAAAATGCTCGGAGAGATCCAAAACGAGCAACCGATCGTACATGTAGAAACAGGAGGTCATATAAAGCAAATATCCAAGCAGTATCGTGTCTTATATTTAAGGAAATTGATTTTTAAAGCTTTTTACTTCAAAATCAAATGTATATTTTCTCTCCTTTTTCATCCAACTTATCTATAAAGCACACGATTTAACGTTAAAATATAGCAGATTTTGTTAATCACTATACGAGTATATAGGTATACGAAAAATGAGTCAAAAAAAATAATTTCGAATTGGTCACTTAAAATTATATCGACGTTTCGATATAACACGTTTATTAAGTTTTTTGTACCCTGTAAACAAAGAAAAAAAACTAAACGAGCGGTTTTTATATACACGCAAAAACTTAACTATTACAAAGCAAGATACATTTACATAAAAATACGACACTATAAATTATTTTTTATTTCATTTTCTTAAATTGTCAAATAAAACTACCAATACGAGTTTTTTTTAGTTTATTCAGTTTATTATTTCATTTATATGTTTCTCCGTGTTTAAGAATTTCATTTAAAATTTCTATAGTTGTTTAAAATTCTTCAAAACGGATTTAAAAATGTATTCAGAAAACATACTTTACTAATTATTTATTTAAAAAAATATATATATTTTATGGAAATTTTAAGGTTGATCGTTAACTGTTATTTATTTATTTTAAGATTAGTAGGGGCTTACAAAAGACAAGCCGTTGAAACTCCATAGTAAATGCACGACATTCGTTGATTTTATTTACTTTAAAGTCAGAAAATTCTCGAAAGTTAAACTATAACAATCAAGACTTTTAAAGTAATTTCTCTATCTAATCTACTCCTTGTTGATACGATTAAATTATATATCATCCAATGAAATCGACTTTTAAAAAAATTTTTATAACAACATAAAATTTTGCTTAAGAGCTACCTTCAAAGACATTTTTTTACAAAATTTAATGTCACATCGCTGTTTCCTTTTGATTAATCAGTTTTTAAAAAGCGTGTGACTTCCTGCAGGGTCAAAGTGACAACTGACTGACTGATTGCTTATTTTTATCAACTCCAGGTTTAAACAAAAATGCATCAATCTTTATAAAATTTTAAATAAAACGAAACCACTTGCGATTACTGTTCAAAATATTTTTTTATTTATAAAACGTTTCTACCAAATTTTTGGTCCTTTTCAATTTATTAAAATATAAAATAAATTATAATTTATTTTATATTTTAATAAATTGAAAAGGACCAAAAAAAAAAATTTGGTAGAAACGTTTTATAAATAAAAAAATATTTTGAACAGTAATCGCAAGTGGTTTCGTTTTATTTAATATTATATTACTGTTGGTAGAGTCAATATTATTAATTATTCTTTATAAAATTTATTCTTTAAAATAGAAAAAGATCAGTAACTACTAGTTTTGAGTTATTTATACAATTCAGATTCATTTTGACATCGATCTTTGCCACAATTAAGAACTAGGCACGTTTGCAAAAGCAGTAGAGCAGTATAGACCGTGATAATAATCTTGATAATTGGAATTATCGGGAAAAAATTGCCGATACAGAAATTACTATTTCTTAACGGGAGAAAGTAAAAAAATCTGATTGCGCTGACATTTGAACTCTGTACTTTTCAATGATTTAGGTACCTCTAAAACCCTGCACACGTTTCTGAAGCATGGACCAGCACAGCACAAACCTGCAACCTGCACTATGTCGCACACTAGATCAGCTCAAACCAACACGGAAACACGGACTAGCACAAATCACCAAATTTTGGTGCAGGTTTCGAGACATTTTGCAGTTTTCAAGTAGTTTTACCAATGCAAATTAATCAATGAAAATGACACTAGCACAATAGGTTGGTTCAGTAAGAAATGGCAGGCGACTAATTGACGATCGTTGCTGGCTGTTGGTTGTAGGTGCTGGTATAATGTGCTCTACTCCGTTAAATAACACGGTTATCTTTACGAACAGGCCTTTCTGTTCCGTGCTGGTCGTGCTTGATAGATGTGCACGGTCTTTAAGAGTCTAAACTACTTACTCCATATAAAGAAACTATCTCGATATATATCATTTGATTGTAGATTATAGACGCTCGACAATAGAGGTCATAAACGTCTTAGGAAACTATGGAATCTCTCAACAAAATACTGAAATTATCTTTTCAATGTCACTAATGCTTTTGCTAAAATTTGAACCTGGTACTTTTCGAGTGCAATCTTAGACTAAGTTACTCGCTTCATGTATGATTCAACTCATTATTTGGTTAGAATGATTGGAGAAAACTTCAACAAGATAGCCGGTACAGATTACCATTTCTAAATATTATGATTGTAGGAAAGCTGTAGTATTAACTAGGTGTAACTTGTCGGTGCAGATCTGACTAGAGTTGTGTAACTCAGATCTGAACCGGTTCAAAGAGCCGACTCCGACAGAAGATCCGTGAGAGCCGACTCACTTTTTTTGAGCCGACGGATCAACGGATCCATATGACTCAGTGAAACACTTAACACACAGAAGCACATTTTACACTTAAATATCAGTTTCTTGCTTTGATGCATCTGTCAGCTCAAATGACTCATGCATCACATGTTTGGCTGTGCATTCTTGATTCTATACAGGTCGTGATATGATTGACTGAACTAGTTAACTCAGTGGCAGACTGCAGTAACATATTCAGAACTCGGCTCTTTTTGAACCGGTTCAGTGAGCCGGCTCACATACGGGATCCAGATGCAAAGATGCAGATCACTAAAAAGACCCGTTTTTCCCATCTCTAGTTCTGACAGTTCTGAATTGGTTCTATTAGTGTTTGTTGATAACTTGACACTACAGAACTCCTTGGACTACAACTGCCTGTGTACTGGTTGTTGCCCTAATTTTGTTTCTAACAGTTTCAGGTCTAGAGTCAATGTGTATTTCAAAATTTAAACAGAGCACACTCTCAGAGAAATAAATAGTTGTTTTTTTTTTTGTGGAAAGCGAACGAAATTCTGACCACAATTAACAATTCTGAGATTGTTCTAGTAGGTCAGATCGGATAGTCCCGAGTTCTAGAACTCGATCAACAAATCTAATTTCAGTAAAGTTGATACGAATAGTATTGAGGTTGATGAAACGATATTTTATCTGAGCGGTGAAACATGAAAACAAAATAAGTTGAGTTTTGTACGTATGTATGAAATAAGTTCAGCAACAGGTCGCTGTTAGTTGCATCCCCCTTGCTTTACCCCGCTCCCCACCTCCACCACCCCCCGAGAGCACAAACGCGGGGGTTGGAATGAGAGAATGTAGCCCGGCTGTTCACTTTGCAACAACCTGTACTACTACTACCTGTTTTAAATATATTAATCTTTTTGTATGTTTTGTGCAGATTTTTTCAATTTCATAATATTTTTTTCCGACTATACAATGATCTTAATAAATTATTTAATAAATTAAATAGAAAACAGATCATAAAATAATTATTACCATGTTTAGAATAGATTATTAATTATTTTACGGCATTTTTCTGCGTATAGTTACAGGATGTGTGAGAAAAAATATCTGGGGAGTGCAAAAGTGTGGCATATTTACGTCTTGTTTTTTTGAGCATTAATACCCATCTGCTGAAAGGTTGTGTTCGTATTTTCACAGTGTACTGATGTTGTTATCATAGTACCATTAAAAATACTGGTGGTTGTAGAAATATACGCAATTTTGTTGCTGGTTTATTCATGCCCATAATTTTATTAATCTTAAAAATCGATTTGAATTGGACAAACAACATAATTCAGTGTTAATTTAATTTGGATTTTCAAATTACGTAATTTTGTGCATTTTTTTAATAACTGAACTTTTTGATAATTAAAGTTATTTTGTAAAATGGGTTTTGGAACATGGAAACCTATATGGATTTTTTTTCTTATCATTTGGAAGCCACATTTTATTTAGAGTACAGAGTGAGATACAAGTCTCATAAAAAGTTTAGAATTTCCTATAGGTACTCAACTATAGGTACGTCAAAATTTTTAACAAAAAATCATTTCCTGAATTTTTGTGCACACATTAACAAAGTTTGTTCGACATGAAGACCATAATTCTCAATTTTAGAACTGAAAACGAATTTTTGGGGACAGCACGTGCAAGGTTAGCATTCAATTGAAATGAAGAGAAATTTGCTCCTGGTACTCTTTTCTCTTAGTCGTTATTTACAGGTGATTAACTATCCATAGGTGTGGTGTATGTTTTTAGGACAGTCAATAATCTTTAGTAGCATCCCCGTCTTATGATGACCTTGTATTCTGAGTAAGATTGGTTTGAAACGTTAGAGGGTAGGTACATCTTAAGTAAGAAAACTGAAAAGGGATGACTTATATAACTGCGCTTACAATAGAAAAGAATAGACGTATTGTTATTTTGAATTTTTCATGGTTTTAGTGTTACAGTTGTCCAATCAATTTTTAAACCCAAAATATAACTTGATTAGCTTATTTATGTTAGGTAAGCGCAGGTGTGAGATTCACATTAATTATAAATATTAATCAAGGAACAAATAAAAAATGGTTTCATTTGTTTTGTACACTAATGTTCGTCCTTTGAAAGGCAAGTATACGTAACACCGCGGCGGTATCCTTGCAGTTACCATTAAAACTATGGTGACAGCACCGATGCCGTCGATAAGCTACGTACGTTTGACAATCCAATTAAAACTTTTATTAATTTACAAAATCTAGATAGAGAAGAGCGGAAGGTGTAGCATTACGTGTATTTAGTATCGTGCTCTAGTTTAAAAAGTGTTGATACTTTTGACACTAAGTATACAAAAGTGTAACCATGGAATACTTAACGTACATTTTTAAGTGCAAATTTCATTGAGTTATCTGCACTACACTGATATGCCAAACACTGTTCTTGTAATCACGTTTCCATGACTTCTTTATTACAAATTCACAGTTTCTGGGTTCTGATTCAGGAACTGCTAAAAGTCGCAACTGAATTTTCAGTTTATTATTATAAAATAATAGCAAATTGAAGGATATTTGAATCAGTAGTAGCATCAAATAATTCTGGCTGTTGGTCTTAAAAAAATAGAATTTAGAAAATGGAGATTTTGTAATAGATGAACCCAACTGTTGGCAAACATAAAAATGATGCGATTTTATTTAATAATTATTTTTGGGATAAAATTTCCTAAGAAGAGTATTTTTCCCGTGTCATATTTTTAGCTAAACAATTTCGGAAACCCTTATGCAGGTTTCCACCCCCTTTTTCAATACTTAGGGGATAAAATGTAGCCTATATCACAGACAGACAATCTTATTAATTATATATAATATGTAGATTAATAATAAAAACGCACGCTATTACGACTGCTTGTAATATTTTACTATCTAACATGACGAATATGAAGAAAAATAAAATTCAAGTTCCGTATGGTTTTGGAGTAGTGATAGTTCTATATGTTCCACTTTATTTTTGTTAGAAAAAGAGAGCCTATGGCAACATAAAAATATTTATTTTGTTAGAAGAGAATAACAGCTTGTCTAAATTTGGCGAGTTTTGGTTACATATGTTGCAATGGACGTACACAATTATATGTTGTAATAATAATGCATAGAAAAATTCTTGGAAATGTGTATTTTTACTTTATGCGCATGAACATTAATGTTTACATAATAATTCCAACATTTTGAGGAAACTGTATAAAATTTTAATTTGATGTTTTTATCCTAAAAGAGTTTGACAGAATTATATGACTAAGTACAATCGCGGGCATAGAATATGAAATATTTGAAGTGGAAATGCGACTTTTTTTTTAGTTTTCGAATCAAACGTGATGAAACGAAACCGCGACATAAAAAAACTGCTATCTATGGTTACGTAAACAAAGCAAACAAGAAGCTTCACTTCTATCGTACTCTCTTCTTTATGATTTGATATCTATGGCGAGATTGCCGTTGAAAATTTATGTGTGATTTTCTTTGCAAAATTTTTTGTGAGACTTAAAATGAATTTTAAAAGTGGTTTAAAGAAGATCTAAAAGTTACTTTTTCAATCATGCAGATTTTAACTTTTAGTACAGTTTTCTCAAAAATACGCAAGTTACGCAAAATTGCGATACATAATATTCACGAATAGGAACAAAACAATACTTGAGCATAATTTCTTCTCGTAATCGGTGAACAGTTTATTGTAGTCAAAGAAGCAGATCTTTTTTTCTCGGAATAGTCACAATGGCAGGTGTTGCAGTGTTAACAATGGTAACATTTCTAAAAATGAAAAATGTTATCCTTAAATCTATCACTTATCAGTGTTGCCAAACTGAATGATTTTTCTCTAAAATATCAATACTAATTTCTAAAATATCTACCGCAATGTTCATAGATTGAGTTTACAAATTACAAAATGTTTTTTTTTGTAAGTTCTTTAGTTCATGCAAAATTTAAGGATTTGCTTTAAATTAATTAATTATCTACACTAATATGTAAAATATTTGCCGAATGTCTCGGGATAGAATTTAGAAAAAATATTTTTTTTTATTTTACGAAAAAATGATAAAGATTGATAAATAAATAAAAATAAAATAAAAATCACTATTTACTTGACTCAACACAAGCAATAATTATGTGATATAGAACCTAGGTCCTTTTTTAAAGTCACCAACAACTAAGGTTTTTTGGGCCTAGCACCAATTTATACTTTCAACTTTTTTTTATAATAAATTGAAAGTCCAAGTCATATTTTTATCAATTCTCGCCTGAGAACTTGGGAACTGGGGGTTTGTAATCAATTCCGAATTTTACATAGGGGCACTTGGAGCCCACGCCTACGGGCCCCCACGAACTAGGGCCCTCCACACTATAATGAAAAATTCAATTTATGAAAATAATATATAATAAAAAATATACATGTACACTGGTTGGTCATCGATACTCTTAATAAATTTTCAGTAAAAATTTGCAATCAATTTTTAAATCTAAAATTATAAAAAAATGCTTTCTTTAATTTAAATATCTCTTCAGTATATATCTAATTCTAAAATGTAGTTTTAAACTTTATCGTTGTCATTAATGACTAAAAAAGAAGTTTTGCAGTTGAACAAATTGCATCATTTTAATATTCAACAAATTTTGATCTCCTTACATGGGGGCCTCACAGTCTTTGTGCCCATGGGCCTTGAATTAACAAATCTGACACTGCTTGTTTAAAAAAGAGGCATCACTAGACGGCTATTCTCAAACCCAACATACTTCTATAGTTTAGTTAGGCATTTTTAGACAGTGATGAAACACTTAACTATTAACAAAAGCAATGTCCTTAGATATCCCGTGCATAAAAACTATGCCGCTTATATTCCTAATAACTAATAGATACTGGATACTGACGACACGCTCGCTAGCTTAGGTCTTGTTACGCTTGCATCGAGACTCTATAACATATACAGTAGAACCTCGATAAGTTAAAATCCAAGGGAAACGTTAAAAAAATTCAGTTATCGAGTTTTTTACTTATCGAGAGTTGAAGTTAGAAAGGTTGTCAGAGTAAAATTTTTAACTTACCGAGGTTTGTGAATTTTATAGAGGATATATTTAGTTCAATAGAGGTTACATAATTTTTTTATCTATTCATTTATTAATTTAGAATCAATTATTTATTTATTAAAGCAATATTATTTAAACAAAGAAATCAGTAAAGCGGGATAGTGGAAGACTAAAGTGAAAATTAATTAAGTTTTTAGCAAAACCTTTTGTTTGGATACTTACCTACCCATGATGACTACTGATAATACTTTAACTTATGGAGGTCACCAAAATATTATTTTAAGTTATCGAGGGCGATGTTCAGAATATTTGTTTAAGTTACCGCGGTTTTGTGATTTAAGTAATGGAGGTTTTATGCTTTCAGGGGAAGGGAATTCAAAAAATGTTTAACTTACAAAGGTTTTTAACTTATCGAGGTTCTACTGTATATGCCTTTTGGTATTACCAAGTGTCGCCTACGGGTATTCTCGAATGCAATCTAATGCACGTGTACTATGCAATTCATTCCTTGCGTTCATCCCATCATCTAGCATGCTATGCATTTGTGGACATGCAACTATAATATCAAATCACGACATCTGATAGATGCCAAATGCGCGATTTTGTTGAATTTTTGACTAGAAAATTATACACCCTGAGCGGTTGCAAGTTTATAGTGCATTTACCTATCACTGGGTAATTTCTATATATTCTATAGGTACCACGTAGCCTTGCTTGTATATCAATTTGCTCGTATCTCAAAGCAAATTTCCACATTTAAATTAAGCCCCCAAAACGCCACCCCAGTTGTTTTTGTTACGTGTTTTTGAATAAGAAAAATATATTTATAAATGACTTGAGCTTGTGGAAGATGCTGGCGGAGGTGTTACTTTTCGTCACTGTTTTTCTCTTCAGTGGTCTTTGTTTTTTTTCGCCACGCTTTCCTCACTTTCATCAGCAGGTCGTTTAAAAAAAACCTGGCCAAGGAGGTTTGTTTCTTCCTCCCTTTCAGAATATTGCGGAAATGAGTTAGGCAAGTGTCATTAAGTAGCTCCGATGCACGACCAGTTGCAAATTTTTCCGGGTGTTCCTTTTCCCACATTCTCTCCTTTATCTCACTTGAGGAGATAACCTCCTCCACCTCTGGTTCCTCTTCGAAACCAAGTTCTTGCAGAACCTCGGTTTGCTCCTGATGATACTGTAATATAGATTAGTCGTATTTCTGATTTCGTTGGAACTCTACGGAGTAAATTTTATTTTCCCTAAAAAACTTTTCTTATTTTAGCTATGAAAATTTAATAACTATTTTCACGAGTTCTTGGAGTAGATTCTGAGAACTGGAACCCAATCAAGTTCAGTTATTCTTAATTTGAACACGATTTTATTAGTCTACTGTTTTCACTCAAAGTAAATGCACTATCGTGTCCTTCTATGCAATAGAGATTTCTGATTTTTTTATTGTTTTTATGCATTGTATTATTGCAATGGAAAACTTTGCACATTTAATTATCACATGTCCTTTAGGCAATCGTGTTTGGTATTGCATTAAAATCGTTTACTTTTATTTTTGAAAAAATCTGCCAAAAAAATATACACAAAAAATTTTACACAAAAGCGATAATTCCAGTGCGCCTTTATTAATTTAATTATTTCGAAATTACACATTTGATAGTCTTATTTTTGTTTTCAACTCAAAATTTTATTTTGTATATATATTTGATTATAGTCTTTACTATATAATAAAACACAAAAATAATGCAAGATGTCTGTTTTATTAATTTGTTTTGCCTAAGATTTACCTTTTAAATAATATAGGTAGATATCTATTATTGTTAATATCTACCAAAAACATAAACGCGAGAAAATTAGCCAAGGTCACGTCTATAAGTTTCAGTTCAGTCATCAAAAGAATTGAAATCTAAAACGGTGCCGAAAGAACACCTTCACAGTCCATGGTTTCGCACGCGATTCCGCTCCCCTTCCGTACAGACGTACTTTCGCTAGTCACACAATATTAGGCAGAATTTCTGAACTGAACTACAAGTCGTGGTGCCTCTATCTTCTAGAGTTAGACGCTTTGAGATAAAAGATTAATAATAAATAATGCAATTTAATTTGAAATATTTTAATTTTTAACTATAAAAAACCGTTTTGATTAAGGAATGAAATAGTGTTGTAGCTCATCGGTATTGGGCAAATATTGTGGCTAAAATTTAGTTAATAACGTTGAAACAAAATATCCTAATTATGAGCCATTTTCTCTTTGGTTTTAAAGGTCATTTTATACGACCGCAAATACGAAAACAATGCGTATGATGCGGTAGCTACTGAGCTTACCATCATCCGCTGTTAACTATACCAGTTTCATAAACATAGAAACATGAACAATATCCCGCCCTTCGTCGGAAATATTTGAATTAGTGTTATAGTTAAACAAATATTTTCTCTAAAAACGACATTTTCTCACTTTGATCTAAAAATCGAAAGATTTTGATATAAATAACATTTTTCTATGCTATATACCTACTAAAAATATTTATCCTATTGGAGCGTTTCCTAAAGTGGAGTTCGCGAACCCCTAAGGGTCCGTAAGAATATCCGGTGGGGATCTTCAAACTCATCTGTGGGTGTAAGTCGGACAAGCTTTACAGTGATTCTGTAATTCTGTAAAGCTGCACGGTTCAGCTGACGACGGTCGAACTGTATGCAACCGTCCGGCAGTTATATATTCTTTATACAACACACTACAGAAGTGAAAGTAAATGCTGAAAAATTGGCATTTCCAGAATCAAACTATATATTATGTATTTCGGCGGGTTACATCGTTGCAGTTTTCCGTCAGATCCAATTGTTTTTCAATTTCGAATTGCTGACAGACTTAGATATGTTTGTGTAAAGTATTACCTCGGTACAGTTTGTTATGCATCAACACATAGAAACATATAAGTTCACATATGAGTGCACAATAACATAGAAAATATCCTGGCATCGTCGCAATCCAAATATAGTTATAGTTGCAATAAAATCTATCAATTTCATTGGTTAATCGTCAAAGTGGGCGGAAGTTATGTTAAAAAATGAGTACGTTGTTGCCACATTTCACAGTAAGTGACTCGATAACTTGGAAATTAATGTCAAATTCAGCCTAATTACAGTAATGTTTCTGAAATAAAATCTGTAAGACTTTAAGGTAGTTGTCGTGGTTAAGGCACACCGTCAGAAAATTCTTAATTTTTGTACGCTTATTAAGGATATGATAATACAATTACCCTGAAAATTTTAAGTCGATCGACCGTATATAATCCGAGATAAATTCAATTAAAAATTGGATAATTAACATTGATTGTATACGATCTCTTGTGTTCTGAACCAGTTTCTTTTTTATAAAAAGAGAACTAACTGTCAGAAACTTTCCAAAAACTGACAGTCTTTCAATGCATTTGTTATGAGTTTAAAAAAAAATAAGAAAACTTTTTTGACCGTCTAATTATTTATAAATAACGGTTTAAAGTTCAACAATTTATAGAAAAGTATACATGCATATGAATACTGTATGGGTTAAGTTTCCACGGGTACAGTCTTGCGTACAAATTATGGATCACTTAGCTACAAGCTAGTATACTTTTGTATATAATCTGTAACTTTTTGACAATATTGTACCACGACAACTACCTTAATATTTGTCACCTATTATATTCCTTAATGTTTACATCCATATCATCCCTAAAATACAGAATGCATTTAATTGGTAGGATAATTTTTATTCAACTGTGTCCCCTTTAAAACCAAAATTAGTATGAGACATGCCACGGGTAGTGTTTTATAGTGCTGTTGTTAAATATACAAAAAAACACACAAAAAATGTAAACCTCATTAAAGAAGGTTAAAAAATGGGATTACAACTTAAAAAAAAGATTCAAAACAAAATAAAAAAGCGATCTATTCAAGCCCTCACAGCTATTACAAATACATTATGCAGAATGTGTATAAATGCGGTTTTTTAAGCCCACCCTTCGCGGTGGGAGATTCAAACCACATATACGTACAGTACGTGTAGCGATGTAACAAACCTATATACTACGTACCGATCGAGAATGAAGCCAAGCGGGGGGCGGAATACCGACGGGGTGTCTAATTGTTGAGCACGAGTTGGCAAAATGCGAATTTAACACCACGCTCCACAACTCCGCAAGGGGGAATAAAAATTCCCCCATGGGCTCGACGCTGATAAGTGCTATCAACTATCTGTTTTTATACCGTTCGGTCGAAAAAATTCTTCAGATTTTATTTTGCTACATTTCCAACGGGATATGTTATAATATGTTTTTTTTTTATAATAAATGATTTTAAAAATGGATGTTCTAATTACAAAATCCTATTATTACATATTTAAATATATTAATAGAAAAGTGCCATGTATACCTACATAGACTTCTTTTGCTTGTACGTAGACTGCAGTCAAATGACGTCGCGCCTTGTTCGATAGGTGGTTAATTTATAATTAGCTTATGGTATAATTTATTCATTTATTGATATTTTTCCCCATGAAGCTATTAGTGCAGTCGGAACTTATTCGTTTTTAATAATTTAATAATAATAATTTTACATAATTGTAAAACTTAATACTAGAATACTTAGAATACTAGAATACTTAAAAAGTATAATGGTTAGTTTGTAAAAGTCTTTTAAAGATTTTTGTTATAATTGTTGTTTTTATTACATTTTCTTATTTTCTTTGAATTTTTCATAAACACAGTGAATTTTTTGTATGTTTTACAAGGCAGCAATTTTTAACATACATAGTAATTTTTGAAAATTGCAGTTTCGAATTTAATATCTTGGAAAAATCTAGAGGCTCATCGTTTCCAACAACGTTTATCAAAAAGGTAAGAATCATTCTACGCAGTCTTTTCCGAACTGTGTCACCAGTGGAGAGAGAGAGACAGAGAGAGAGATTATAGACGCTTAACATCTGAGTTCATCAGCGTCTATGTCACCAGTGGAACGCGTATAGGATTTTAGATGGGGTAAAAAAAAATATTTCTATCTTTGTGGTTCAATTTCTCATACAAAATTCAACTGGAATTTATTTTTCCGTTACCAATTTTTCAACTTAAATATAGTCAGTTCAAAATAAATTTACCTTTATCCAATTGCGGCACGCAAGGATATTGTGTTAACGACATAGTCAAAGTTTTGCAAATAGTACGCGAAATGTTGAAGTATAGGTACTTAAAAATTTGTCTAAAATAGTTCAGCAGTCGATTTGCCCACAAGACAAAATAAGTTTAAAACAATATTTTTGACCCTATAGTTTTATAAATACTCCCGGAACGTTAAGTATTGAATGTTCCCTATTTATTTTAAAAATAAATTGTGCTTTCTAACCTGAAAAAATAAATGCTAAAATAAATACTTTCAATAGCAGCGCATGTGACATAAAAACTTTTAATTCAATACTGAATTTATCAGTTTAAAATGTCAAACAGCCTTTGTACTGCAATTAAAAAATCGGAAAGGTTGGTGAAAATTAATATAAAAATGATTGGTGACTTCTATCAGTTAATACAATCAGCGTGTTGATGTCAAAAGCTATACATACGTATAATGCGAAAAGTGCTTGCCACATATATTGTATCCTGCAGCTATTTTTGTTAACCATATGAGATTATAAAGGGGGAGAGAGACAGGGGAACTAAAGCCACCCCAGCAATGGAGCAGAGTTGTATGATACCGAAAGCATAGAAAAAAAAATAAATTGTAACACTGAACGTATACCCTAGCTCTGTGGGTTTGTACTTAACAATGTGGGGTCGTCCCGCCTATCAATATTTGACAATTTCGAACAGTGCAAATTATTCCTTATACATATGCAAATATTTAAAAAATTTAATAATTTCAAACGGCTAAGTTTCGACGTCATACGAAAATGTCAGAGCTGGACCCAAGCCAGCACATCACTTTTGGTAATTGAACCGAGCTGGATAGAGTAGTGGTGACAGCACTAGACTCGCATTCGGGAGGTTCGGGTTCGAATCCCGGCGAGGGCAGATGTAGCTGGGACTTTTTCCTACTGCCTCTCGCCAAGAAACGGTAATTCCTTAATCGGCCATCTTGATTGAGGTTTTCCATGGTTTCTCTCAATTAATTCCAGATAAATATCGAGATGGTTCCTTATTCAAGGCCATGGCCGATTACCTATCAAACTCCCAGTTCAAAAATTACTTATCCTATCCTAATTTCCTAAAATTCCTTCATTCGCCCATTGCTATTAGTTAAGTCGAAGTTTTAAAAAAGGTAGAAAATAACGGGAAGTGGTAAAATGGAAAATAGTAATGGTGCGAATGGCGTCTGTTATGACATAAAAGTCGACAAACGGACGTTAAACGCATTATTATTATTATTATTATTATTATTATACTTTTGGTAATTGATAAAGACAGGTACGTTCTGGAAAGAGATGTATATACTACTACCGCATGATTCAAATGTAAAGAATCAGTAGGTGTAATTCAATTAGAGGCAGAGAATCGGCCGAAACTGTCTAGCGATGACGTATCTCTGTAGCGGGATTATGCTATGTTTAAAGTCACATTGAAACACACATTTTTAGGAATTTTTTTGTAGAAAAAGTTTCCGAAAAATTCTCGAAAAAAATGTTTTATTATCTATTTGTAATGTACGAGAGTTGATCAATAAGTACCCGTGTTTGACGATAGATGGCGTTGAAGAGTGAAACTGACTTTACCATCGTGTACTGCAGACTTTTAAACGACCTCGTGCTGAGTTATAAATAAATTCATATAGGTTAGGATATTTTTGACAGCCAGTTGTATCATTCGTGTTTTGTATTTTTCGACAAAATGGAAAAAGAGCAATATCGATCCGTAATTCGTTTTTTAAAAAACATGCGAAGAAATAAAACTGAAGTTGGATACTGTCTATGGGGACCCTTCACCATCTATGACCACGGTGAAATACTATAAAAAGCGAATTACGGATCGATATTGCTCTTTTTCCATTTTGTCGAAAAATTCAAAACACGAATAATACAACTGGCTGTCAACAGTAACCTAATTTAGCTATAACTAAACCACGAGGTCGTTTAAAAATCTGCAGTACACGATGGTAAGGTCAATTTCACTCGTCAACGCCATCTGCCGTCAAACATGGGGACTTATTGATCAACCCTCATAAATTCTAACCCTAAAAAAATGTGGGACGAGTCCATTAATCAAGGCTATACTTTCGGCAACGTCGATGGCAATATAGCCGAAAAAAGTAATTAAACTAATGGCGGAACATTCCTTTACAGTTTACAGTTTTATTATTAGTATTAATGGCTCAATCGCTATATCAACTAGGTTCTGTATTTAATTGTATTTTGAAAGTATTTTTTTATTTAAAGAGACTGAACACAGGTGTCGCCTTTCTATATGATTTATTTTTCTGTGACAATAATGTTTGAGCGCGGAAGCAACAGGTTGTCATCACTCATCAGGCATTGCAACTGTACTCCGACGCTCTGCTTTTCGTCGGTTCGGGACGACGCCGACGTCGACGACGCTCTGTCGAGATAATTTTTATTTTTGACTTAACTGACATATAACATAGCAACATTATTTGGTGGAAATTTTTAAACATAAAATAACTGATTTTTAAATATAATTTAAAAAAAACTCGGGTCGCAATTCCAAAACCCTGCGACAATATAATGTACTTGGTAATACAGGCAGTGTGATTTTGTTATATGAACTTAAGTTTTTCTTTAGGCAAAATATAAAGTTTAACCTCTGGATATACCCCTTAAAATATTTTTTTTTCTTAATTGCAATAGTATTATCAATCTAACAACTACATCAAATTAATTACATTCTTCAGTAAATACTTTACTATCTGTAAACTAGTGTTTTCATAAAATTTGTAAATCCGGTTCTGTTAGGCCGATTTTATTAAAATTTCTAATTGCTATTAAAAGGTTATTTCAATTTTTTGTCGGTATTTTTGGATCCAAACACATTTTTCAATCCCACCCTTTAAATGGTCCGATTGGGTTAATTCAACAATTCTTCTTGTTTTTTTATTCTTTTCAATAAGCAGATGATTAAAATTGGATTTTTTTAAAATTTGTGAGTTTGATACACAAAGCATTTTGGAAGCAAGTGGGCAGTGGTAAGTGGGTCGACGAATCAGTAAGTCGATAATTAGTAGGTGAGATTAAAACGACAAAACGAGATTGTGTTTTTAAACGAGAATAGAAGAAATTTGTTAAGAATTCAGTTACATTTCTTACAGAAAAAATACTAATAATAATTATTACGTACTTATTTTTAGATGTCACTGTAAGGGTTTAACATTTATATAATTTAAAATTACAGTAATTTTTTTAATATTATTGATTAAATTTGACACATAGTTCAACCCAATTTACAGATCAAAACCGGAAGAGGAAAAATGTAAATCGAACTCTTTTAAAAGAACACAATGGATATAGATTTGTATTCAATATATAGATTATAGCTTTCTCAATTTGATTTTTTTTACAAAACATTTTGTAATATATAATTTAGTTGTTTCTTTTCCTTTAAAAGGGAATAATAGTTCGTGTGGTTTTTTGACAATAACACTTTTATTGCGTATTAACTTTTGTTGTCACAGTTGGTGTACCTGTATTAAAAAAAACTGTTGCATTTTTATCAATAAGTAATTTCTAACTGATTTTTTCCTAGTAGATGTTAAAACAGGTACATCTATTCAAACTGCCAATAACAATTTTTTATGTACCTATAATAAAAAAAAAAGATTGTGCAATATTTGAAAACAACCGGATGTGTAAATGTGTCTATTATAAAGGGGTGTTTGATATATTAGCGTATTGTAGATAACTCACTGATATGTATACACTGAAAAGTGTAAGTTCAGTTACCAAAAATATCAATCTATTTTAGCAATTATCAAACTCAAACATTCCTCTGCTCAAGAGCCAGGACTACTAGTGTTTACACTTTTAGTTCGAAACTGAAATATCACTGTATCTTACACGTTTGTATAACAAACACAGTAGTGTCAAAAGTGTTAACATTTTTTACATTGGAGCACGATATCAAACATATTAAGTACATTAGTGTAGTGTAGCAATTTAAAGTGAAAAATGTTCGTTAGGTTTACTACACGTACGTGACAGATTTCACTGAAATACTAAACAGGTCAGTGTATCGTATACTTTTGTATAACAAACGCAATAGTGCCAAAAGTGTTAACGCTTTTTACACTATTGCACGATATCAAACACACATTTTTATAAAGTCTCCTATTTTCCCTGTTTGCACGTTCGCTGTTAATTTGAAAACCGTTAGACCGCTTTCAATTTGGATTTCACGACTATAT
Organism: Venustoraphidia nigricollis; assembly: GCA_034508555.1. Taxonomy (NCBI): domain Eukaryota; kingdom Metazoa; phylum Arthropoda; class Insecta; order Raphidioptera; family Raphidiidae; genus Venustoraphidia; species Venustoraphidia nigricollis. Next base: position 751,983 of record JAVRKA010000006.1, read on the forward strand.
AGAAATAGATCATTATTCAGGGAGATGCTTGAAGTTATATTCATCATCACAGTAAATAATGTAAGGAGAGGCAAGCCGAGCTTAACAGCTTTGTAGATAAATTTTAATTGTGGGCACAAAAATTAGAAAATGTTATAAAATACCGCACAATTATCACAAAATAACAAAATTGTTTCTGTTCATGCAGATTTTTTTTAAATAAATAAAATTGATTTAAACAAGCCACGTGACCGCCCACCTAAATTTTACGTTTCTGATGTAACCCAACCAAAATAAGGGTACGGCAACCATATCATTGTTGTATTATTCTAGGTTGGTTGTGAGCGCTCTGATGATGCTATAAAAATGCGAGATGATCTCATTGTATTCTAAAATAAAATCTATATTAAATGTATTTACTATTTCAATTTAATTATAATAATTAAAAAGTGTATGCTTGAACCGCGATGCACTTATTAAATTTGCATTTATTGGAAAAGTCCATTGAGCAGTTTTCTCTATATTATTTTGAAGTCGTCGAATGTGTATTCATATTCATATATTTTCATTATTGCAGTACACTAAAAGTGCAGCAAGTACTTGCCGCTTAAAAAGAAATTGTTTTTCAGCTGTACACTGCTTACATGCATTGTTTTCGTAAAAGCAGTCGGTTCATCGTGTAGTAGTGCTACTATATTCCAAACTAATCGTTACAATGGATTTGAAAAAAATATATCCACGCATGTTCGTTGTTTGATTACAAAACCTTTGCTTGGAAAGCTAAGACTATCCCACGGCTCTATAGAGAGTAGAAAAGTATTGTAAACGTCAGAAAATTCCACTTCGAGATTTCTATCACTCCCTACAGATACTAAAAAGGGGGTTAAAAATATTTTTGGGTTCGTATCCATATTCAAGCCTAGCGCCGAAACTATTCGATCGACCATTTTCAAATTTCATTTCTGAGTTTTATTAAACCCTATCCTATCGGCTCTAAAGATTTTGATCACGTTTCATAAGTTTAAATGTCATTAATTTGCCGTTATTCATTTGTTTTGGAGAATTCCAAATAGGGTAGTTAAGTGATGAATGAAAATTGCGATTTTCTCGAAAACGGCTCCAGCAATTTCGATCATATTTCATAAATCGACATATCGTTATTGACTCTTTTATATGCCATCATTTAATTTGTTTAAAAAATACAATGGTGGACCTACTATAGAATAATATAGTATAAAAAATAAATTTATTCTTTATTCAAACCGCAGAGCTTTCGTTCACTCAAAGCGCATCAATCGCGAGAAAGTTAGCGTGACGTGGCCGTACTTTATTAGTGTATTTGCCATATGGCAACATACACTATTGGCGTTGGTCGGATGGCGGGACCTAGGGGTCGGACCAAAATTTCTCGCCGTTTCATAACCTCCTAAACACTTTGCCACCATTTTTAAAAATGTTTATATATATATGTATGTATATATATATATATATATATATATATATATATATATATATATATATATATATATATTTATATTTATATACGTATATATATATATATATATATATATATATATTTATATGTGCGGGCAATAACTTTCGAAGGAGTTAATTCATTTTAACGAAATTTGGCATACATGTTGGAATCCATCACCGCATGAAGTCTATTTAAAATGGGCCTAATCGGGTCATTTTAAGGGTAGTTTTTAGGAGTTGAAAAAAGTTTTTGGGCCAAAAAATACCGAAAAAATTCTCAGAATCGTTTCAAAATTGAAATTTAACCCTTTAGTAGCAATTAAAAAGGGCTCCTAAAATTATAAGCAAATCGGCCCGACAGGCCCGGACTTACAAATTTTATGAAAACACTAGTTTGCGTATACGAATTTACTTACTGAAGGTCGTATTTAATTTGGTGCAGATGTTGGATTGATAACAATATTTCAACTAATAAAATTATTATTGTAAGGGGTGTATTAAGGGGTTCAATTTTTTTTTATTTTGTCCAAAAACAAACTTAATTTCATTTAATAAAGCCACAATACCTGTATTAGCAAATACACTATATTGTCGACAGGGTTTTGGCATTGCGACCCGGGTTTTTTATTTTACCGCCGGCACAACATAATTTATGCCATAACAAAATGAACAGACATTATCCATTCGACATATTGTATGTTGCCAAACGTACTTTAAGATTTCTAAAAATTAACTAAAAATAGTTTGACATGCGCATAGTTCCCCGTAGCTCTTTTGTTATTGAACAGCAGGGGGTATGAACAGCAAGTCAGGCGCTAAATGAACAAAACCGCCCTTAAGTCGTTTTGCAAAAAGGTTGCTTTTTGAGATATCAGGTGAAAATATTGGTTTGAAGACAAAACTGAAGTCATGTTCATAAAATATGACATTCGCAATTATTGCGAAGCTATACACTTTACTTTACAAGTTAGGAAAGTTTATTTGAGATTTCTATTATTGAAATACAATTGTTTCTTTGAGTCTCTCAATTTACGAAAGATCATATAATTTTAATTTTTGAAACTCAGTTACCTATTTCTTTATTTAGTTTGTCTTTAAATATAAAGTCGTTAAACAAAAGAGAGGTCAAAACATGTTTTACCCGCTGTTCAAGATACCCCCTTTTTATCCGTGCAGTTGGATGTGCGTGTGTGCATGTAAAATGCACTTACCCTTTGGAGATCTCTAGTTTCTATGAAAAAACTTATTCAATATTATTGATGTTATGAATGCTAGAAAATCAACTAAAAATATGTACCATTCTTCTCATATAAATTTTAGCCAAGTTTTTACAGTTTATTTGACCTACATAAATGATTTAAAATCAGATATAAAAACGAGAAAATTAAAATAACTTTATACAGTTTTTTGTACAGAGAAAATTAAATTTTAAAAACATTATTGTCTGTATTTTTAACTTTAGTAGATATTTTACATACGCTTGTAGCTACGTACCAGCTGAATTAATTTAGTATAATAGCTTTTGTCTGCTATAATTGTTAAGAAACATTCATTGTTGTAGCACTATATTAGAAAAATTTTTATTATTCCAACACGTCACCGTCGGGATTTAAACCCGAATCTTTCCACTTTCGCGGCGGAATGAGTTAATCAATTACTCTTGGAATTGGAATAATAAAAATTTTTCTACTATAGTGCTACAACAATGAATGTTTCTTAACAATTATAGCAGACAAAAGCTATTGTACTAAAATATATTTTTAACATAAGTTTGTAAAGAAAAAACTTCAAAATGCCTTTCTGAAATTAGAAATCTCATGGACGTGCTGTAAAGAAAAATTGATGAATATCATATTTTTTTATTCAATTTATAGGGTAAAATATATGTTTTAAAAAATTTTTAAGCAGCAAGCCAAATTTTGTGAAGCTTAATGCTTAATCACAGCTAATCAAAACAGTAATAAAAAGAATTTTGCGATCACTGTTCGAAATTTCTTGAGCGCATATTTTCTGAGCTGAGGGATCAGCCACCTTAAATCATTTATCTACGCTACATAAATATACCAAACACACATAATGTGTGGAAAAAATGATCTGCAGAGTTCTCCTTGAGGAAATGTGTTTCGAAGAAAATTAATATCATAACTATAATAAAATTAGAGTTTAAAAAAACTAAAACAACACGCTTTTATGAACTAAAAAATGCAAAATAATTTGACAACAAAATTAGCTTTACTGTAAAAAGCGTGGGGTGCTATCTACTTAAATTTTCACTATAGCTTTACGTTTACACTTAGCTAGTAAATGAGAAATTTATTACCATAATTACGCACTCCACGCTTTTTACAGTAAAGCTAATTTTGTTGTCAAATTATTTGGCATTTATTAGTTCATAAAACCGTTTTGTTTTAGTTTTTAATTTTAATTATAGGACTAAAAAACAATATTTTATTTCCCTATGGGGTAGGCAACGTAACGTGCGTCACTATATATACAGTGTGTTAGCTTGCTTGCTGTAAATTTTCAAGTTCATCCTGAAGGTCCTGGTCAGGATAATGGGACAAACTTATTAAATTATTATATTGTCATCGGTCCTTGATAAGTCTGCAAACTTTTAGTTTAATTTGACGTTTTGAAGTGAATGAATTTCACGTTCAAAGATTCCTTTACAAACAAACAAACATACAAACAAGCAAACATACAGGTGAAGCTAATAAAAGCGTGTTAAAATACATTCGCATTTCTCACAACTTTCTTGAATGAATATTATTTGTAACCGCGCGATATAGTAAAAACTAAAATGATTATTTAAATAGGTGAGCCCAACAGGTAGTTGGGACGTAGTACGTTTTTAATAACAAAACATTTGAATAAATTTGATTTACGTCTACCGTAGGTCCATGACCATTCCTAAATTCTCAACAAACAATGCCTACATAGTACACACGCTTCTAGGTCCGCGGATCTTCGCGACCTAACCTAACACTTCTTATGCACATATTATATACCTGCAGCCATTACCCACTTAATATCATATTAAGGAATATATGTTCCGATCAAAGTCTTCATTTAACATAGGTACACGTCTTTTTATTTCTACGATAGAACTCGTGTATTTTCAACCTGTCGGGACTAATCGACTCATGTATTTGCAACTTTTCCTTCATCCTCCCTTCGTGTCAGTCATAGACACATGGACACTATACAAGGATCACGAACTCATGTGGGAGAAATTGACAGAATCTGCACACTAAATCGTACATATTAGTGTACTAACGTCACTAATTTCCCATTTGTACTGACATGAATTTAGGTAACATATATGTGAAGTAAGCAAGCAAGTATTAGATAAGTAAGTTGTCAAAATATTCATTGGATTATAACAATTTTATATTAATACGTGTTTGATTACAATGAAACAATTAATTTTTATAGAACTTTGAGTATAAATCAATATAATTATTAATCATTCCGTGTGTAAATTATACTGTTCAATTAATTGATGTCTCGTTTGACGCATGTGAAGCGGTTGAACGCCGTTTCGATTATAGGCATCCATGGTTTCGGTTATATACAGAACACTTATTTTAGGAAGCTTTTTAGTGTATTTGCCATATGGCAACATACACTATTGGCGTCGGTCGGATGGCGGGACCTAGGGGTCGGACCAAAATTTCTCGACGTTTCATAACCTCCTAAACACTTTGGCACCATTTTTAAAAATGTTTATATATATATGTATATATATATATATATATATTTATATATATATATATATATATATATATATATATATATATATATATATATATTATATATATATATATATATATATATATATATATATATATATATATATATATATATATATATATATAGGTATATATGTGTACGGGCAATAACTTTCGAAGGAGTTAATTTATTTTAACGAAATTTGGCACACATGTTGGAATCCATCACCGCACGAAGCCTATTTAAAATGGGCCCAATCGGGTCATTTTAAGGGTGGTTTTTAGGGGATGAAAAAAGTTTTTGGGCCCAAAAATACCTAAAAAATTCTCAGAATCGTTTCAAAATTGAAATTTAACCGTTTAATAGCAATTAAAAAGTGTTCCTAAAATTTCAATAAAATCGGCCCGACAGGACCGGATTTAAAAATTTTCTGAAAACACTAGTTTGCAGATAGTGAGTTATTTCCTGAAAGGTGTTTTTAATTTTGGTGTAGACGTTTGATCGACAATAATGATGTAGTTAAAAAAAGTGTAATTTAAAGGGGTGTATTAAGGAGTTAATTTTTTTATTTTGCCCAATAATCACCTTAAGTTCACATAATAAAGCCACAAGGCCTGATGTATTAGCAAATACACTATATTGTCGGCAGGGTTTTGGCACTGCGACCCGGGTTTTTTTATATACATATAATTGACGGGCAGAATTGTGAAAATCCTAAAGTTCTATATTTTGGGTACAGAATCTTAAAAATTATATGCGTTTTTTCGTACTGAATGTTTTATATTTGGTCTTAATTCAAGTACTTGCCAGTTACATATATGCAAATTATGTATAAAAAGATTTCTATAGTGTGTCGAGACAAGGCTGGACAAACTATCGGAAAATTTTATTGTAAAAATGTTAAATCCACGTTATTCTAAAAATAAATTCCATAGATATATCTTGTTTTCAGGAAAATCCGCGATGCAGCATAGTAATGTCTTTTCATGGAATTCAGAAAACCCATATTGACTCACTGATTTTGAACTTCTAAGTAAAATTTTGTAATTATAAACATTGTATTGTCTGGTTCTGAAATAGCATAGAGCGAGGAATAATAAACTAAGTTACCATAATGTTTGATCATTATTTAAGACGACAACCATATATATTTCTAAAAAAACTCTTACGGAGCAACAAAATGAAAAAAACTAAATCTGTAACTCTATGCGACTAATAACTACTAGGGGAGTCAAATTAGACGAAAAAGCGCCTTAACTTCGGAATAAATCAAGTTTCCATATTGTTTTATGAAACCTTTTGCATTCGCTTATAAATATTGTTAGAAAAAATGTTCCCATTCAAAAAGGGGCGCTAATTGTTTATTAACAACAAAATACTTGTAAAATTGAATATCTTGAAAATGAAAGTCAAAAGTGGTGTTTCCCGCTAATGGATCAGGTTCTGGCAGGGTTGCCTACAGACTTGGGTAACTCAGATCTGAACCGGTTCAAAGAGCCGACTCCGACAGAAGATCCGTGAGAGCCGACTCACTTTTTTTTGAGCCGACGGATCAACGGATCCGCATAACTCAGTGAAACACTTAACACACAGAAGCACATTTTACACTTACGTATCAGTTCTCGTTTTGATGCATCCGTCAGCTTAAATGACTCATGCATCACATGTTTGGCTATGCATTCTTGATTCTATACAGGTCGTGATATGATTGACTGAACTAGGTAACTCAGTAGCAGACTGCAGTAACAAATTCAGAACTCGGCTCTTTTTGAACCGGTTCAGTGAGTAACAACAAAATACTTGTAAAATTGAATATCTCGAAAATGAAAGTCAAAAGTGGTGTTTCCCGCTAATGGATCAGGTTCTGGCAGGGTTGCCTACAGACTTGGGTAACTCAGATCTGAACCGGTTCAAAGAGCCGACTCCGACAGAAGATCCGTGAGAGCCGACTCACTTTTTTTTGAGCCGACGGATCAACGGATCCGCATAACTCAGTGAAACACTTAACACACAGAAGCACATTTTACACTTACGTATCAGTTCTCGTTTTGATGCATCCGTCAGCTTAAATGACTCATGCATCACATGTTTGGCTATGCATTCTTGATTCTATACAGGTCGTGATATGATTGACTGAACTAGGTAACTCAGTGGCAGACTGCAGTAACAAATTCAGAACTCGGCTCTTTTTGAACCGGTTCAGTGAGCCGGCTCACATACGGGATCCAGATGCAAAGATGCAAATCACTAAAAATACCTGTTTTTCCCATCTCTAGTTGCCTAGACAAGTGATTGAAGTCACGATATGTACTATCTTTTTTCAAAGTTTCATCAAAATCGGAACCATTTTTTACGAGCGTCGCTTGGACTATTACTGTTTTAACGTTAAAACCGGCTGTTATATCTTCCTTTCAATATATTTTTCAGTGATTTTTCATACACGCAACATATTTCTTTCAATGAACGTTCAATCTTTGAATATTTTTTTTCAGGATTTTTTCAATCCCTGTCGAGTGTGGATCTCTATAACATACATATGTATTTTAGCCGGCTTATTTTGCTATGCTTTGAGTAGTTTGTGTCCTCAAGTACTTTTTTTTTAAGCCGTGTTGAAAAGATATGTCATAGATTAACTTTTTTGATGTAGATAACCATTCTAACACATAATCTCGTTTTTGTAGAAACCATTCTTATTTAAATAGCTGCTTCTAGGCTTGATAGAAAAAAGAAGGAAACAACGCCGCTATCCCGTTAGCACTTTTCGTAATTCCAGGTTATTTTTGTTTCCTGAATTTTGTTTGTTAAGATATAGAATATACATTTTACCCGGCTACGCTCGAGTTAAGATAAAATTCCGATCAATATCAGCAAACAAAATTTAAAGTAAAAATTTTTTTTACAATTTTTTCTTGAGAAAGTAAATAGAATAATAAACCGTTATAAAAAATATACCATTTTAATTTTTTTTAAATCATGAAAATCGGTCCAGCCGTTTCACTGTCCACACATTGATTTTTATATATTATATAGATCTTGCCAGGTATCAGCAAATATTAAAGCTGGATGTCAAAACGCTATTACAAAATATCCATGAGCAGTTTTATTCCAAAGACCAGCACGCTGATCATTACATTACACTGTCCTCTACTCAAAATTTTTATAATATTTAGTCTACACCTAACTGGAATATAATTAAAATTGTTCAAGAACTGCTGTAATAGTTATTAATAAAAATATGAAGGTCATATAATTCGTTACTGTTTCATTAGATGATTACATAAAGTGTACAAAAATTCGAAAAAATTGATATTATGATTTACCTAATTTAGTTATTGAAAGTTGAATGTCACGGACAGAACTAATTGAATTTATTATTATGAAATTATTGTGAAATAAAATTAAATTGTTCATGTAGTGATTAGTGAATATTAAAATTGCGTGTTAATGTGTAGTTATTTATTAATAAAACAACGGTGTCGTCATTGCCAAAGGTAAATTATATACAAATTACTATTAGCATCCATGATTTATACAAATTCACTACAAAAAATCGCAGGAACGTGGACGAAAAATATAATTAGTAGGTACTACATTTTTATTTTAGCGACATTTTTTTAAACAAAAATCTTAAAAGTACTGAGACCATTTTAGTATTCAGTCTTACAATTTTTGAGGTAACTCTTTTAACTCAATAATAATTATCTTCTTTAAATTTTTATCTACACTCATAACCGTTCGTCGGTTGATCGCGGCCTGCAGGCACAGTGAGTGTGTCGCGGGCGGCCCAAGACTCTAAATTTTTAAGCCCGGACTACAATTAAAGCTCCGCCCGGACGCTCCCCGGATGCTCTCTAAACTAGGACAAATCCGGGGAAACCCGGACATATGGCAACCCTATTTGTATACGCTGTAAATCACATAAACGGTCTCCGATGTTTGGAGGACCCATTGAGATTCTAAAACGACCTTGATTAATGTATGTAGATAATAATGAGAGCTACTGTAAGATACATTATTTTGTTCAATTAGTTAGAAGAGTGTGTGAATGATCTTTGGAACGAGTTATTGCAAAACAGAATAAAACAATGTGTAGCTTTTAATTAAATCTGTGTACAGTTAATAGAGAAAGAAAGGCCCTACGTTTCAATTCTCCGTATATAACGGCGTATATCCCTCTATGTATTTGCGAAGAACGATTTGTGATATATGGTACGTTCATTTCCTAGTTTGTAGCGCGCCACAAAATTAAACTGCTTGCCAAATGAAATTACTGCTGTGCCTTTTATAGTGGCAATTCCGCACGGGGGCAATGTAAGTGTTTCTCTCCTGCTCGAGAGTAGCAGCTATGGCGGCCATAAGAAACACGATATATTTATATATGTACCTACATATTGTACCGGGGCGACTATATCCACGATTCCGAACTCAAAGATTTAGAATGTCCTTTCGCCTTACATAGATAGGTCGAAGAATAGCCATGAAGCTCTAATAATCGTAGATTGGACAATACATAGCCTAATGGTCTGTTCTGCAACTATGCCGGCCATAACAAACACATCTTTTGTATACGGGCGATGATTCCGAACTCAAAGATTTAGAAAGTCCTTTCGCTTTACATAGATAGGTCGAAGAATAGCCATGAAGCTCTAATAATCGTAGATTGGGCAATACATAGCCTAATGGTCTGTTCTGCAACTATGCCGGCCATAACAAACACATCTTTTGTATACGGGCGATGATTCCGAACTCAAAGATTTAGAAAGTCCTTTCGCTTTACATAGATAGGTCGAAGAATAGCCATAAAGTTCTAATAATTGTAGATTGGGCAATACATAGCCTAATGGGTCTGTTCTGCAGCTATGCCGGTCATAATAAACACGACATCTTTTGTATACAGGCGACGATTCCGAACTCAAAGATTTAGAAAGTCCTTTCGCCTTACATAGATAGGTCGAAGAGCAGCCATAAAGCTCTAATAATTGTAGATTGGGCAATACATAGCCTATGGTCTGTTCTGCAGCTATGCCGGTCATAAACACGACATCTTTTATTTACAGGCGACTATTCCGAACTCAAAGATTTAGAAAGTCCTTTCGCCTTACAAAGATAGGTCGAAGAATAGCCATGAAGCTCTAATAATTGTAGATTAGGCAATACATGATCTGTTCTGCAGCTATGCCAGTCATAAACACGACATCTTTTGTTTACAGGCGACGATTCCGAACTCAAAGATTTAGAATGTTCTTTCGCCTTACAAAGATAAGTCGAAGAACAGCCATGAAGCTCTAATAATTATAGATTGGGCAATACATAGCCTAATGGTCTGTTCTGCAGCTAGAGCATTCATAATAAACACGATATCTTTTTAACCACAATTCTGAATTCGAATAAATATGGTGCAATTCTGTATAGTTAATTTTTTGTCACTTTCTAACATGGATAGGCCGATGAGCTTGTTTAATAAGTCGGTTTGTATACTCTGTTATACATTAGCACTCCATATCTACAGCTCAATGTGTCAACTAGAGATGGGAAAAACGGGTCTTTTAACTTTTTAGTGATCTGCATCTTTGCATCTGGATCCCGTATGTGAATCGGCTCACTGAACCGGTTCAAAAAGCGCCGAGTTCTGAATATGTTACTGCAGTCTGCCACTGAGTTACCTAGTTCAGTCAATTATATCACGACCTGTATATAATCAAGAATGCATAGCCAAACATGTGATGCATGAGTCATTTGAGCTGACAGATGCATCAAAGCAAGAACTGATACGAAAGTGTAAAATGTGCTTCTGTGTGTTAAGTGTTTTACTGAGTTATGCGGATCCGTTGATCCGTCGGCTCATAAACAAGTGAGTCAGCTCTCACGGATCTTCTGTCGGAGTCGGCTCTTTGAACCGGTCTAGATCTAAGTTACCCAACACTAGTTTCAACCATTTGCATTTCATTTGAGTTGTTTATGAAAGCAGTGCCTACTTTGTGTTTCTTTGCTCTCTGTTCATCTTATTATATTAAATGGTAACTGACAAGTAGTTTTAGGAAATTAACGTTGAATTGATTAAATGTAGAAAATAAAATGATGAAACCAATAAATGAACACGTATTCAATTATTAAATAAAGTACATTCAGTTCAGCACTACAATCAATGTGAACTTTATCCTGTCTCAACACAGAATGCTTACAATATTTACATTATCGATGTACGCAGCTTACATAACATAAACCATTACACAATCCTTTGAGTAGTGGTGACAGCACAAGATTCACATTCGGGAGGTACCGGATTCGAATCCCGGCGGGGGCAGATGTGGCTGGGACTTTTTCCTACTGCCTCTCGTCGAGAAACGGTAATTCCTGTACCGGCCATCTTGATTGAGGTTTTCCATGGTTTCCCTCAATAAAATCCAGATAAATATCGAGATGGTTCCTTATTTGAGGCCATGGCCGATTACCTATCAAACTCCTAGTTCAAAAATTACCTACCTTATCCTAATTTCCTATAATTCCTTCATTCTCCCATTGCTATTACATAAGTTGAAGTTGTAAAAAATGTAGAAGATAACGGGAAGTGGTAGATGAAAAAATAGTAATGGTGCGAATGGCGTCTGTTATGACATAAAGTCGAGAAACGGACGTTAAACGCATTATTATTATTATTATTATAATTATAATTCTTTGAACAATACTGAATAACATTCGCTTAAATACTATAGGTCAAACATTCGTGTACATAAATGGCATTACTTTTGTTTTCCTTTACGCACTAGTGCGTCATGGGTCATTTTACTACCGCTGTACAGACATGAAAATCATTTATTTTATAGAAGGGAAGGAGGGTACAATAAAATCTTATAAACATTTTGTCGTCGCTTTTTATGGGTATTACGCGACACCTGTTCGTTGTGTAATAATAAAAACCCGGGTCGCAGTGCCAAAACCCTGCCGACAATATAGTGTATTTGCTTGTATAGGGCCGTGTGGTTTTATACTTTTATTATGTGAAATTAAGTTTGTTTTTGGGCAAAATAAAAAATTTAACCCCTTAATACACCCCTTAAAATAACATTTTTTTCTTAATTGTAATATTATTATCAATCTAACGTCTACACCGAATTAAATACACCCTTCAATAAATAAGTCACTATCTGCAAACTAGTGTTTTCATAAAATTTGTAAATCCGGTCCTGTCGGGCCGATTTTATTAAAATTGTGGGGACACTTTTTAATCACTACCAAAGGGTTAAATTTCAATTTTGAAACGATTCGGAGAATTTTTTCGGTATTTTGGGGCCCAAAAACAGTTTTCAACCCCTAAAAACTACCCTTAAAATAGCCCGATAAGGCCCATTTTAAATAGGCTTCTTGCGGTGGTGGATTTCAACACGTGGCCCAAATTTCGTTGAAATCAATTAACTCTTTCGAAAGTTATCGCGCGTACACATATATATATATATAAATATATATATATATATATATATATATATATATATATATATATATATACATATATATATATATATATATACATATATATATAAACATTTTTAAAAATAGTGCCAAAGTGTTTAGGAGGTTATGAAACGTCGAGAAATTTTGGTCCGACCCCTAGGTCCCGCCATCCGACCGATGCCAATAGTGTATGTTGCCATATGGCAAATACACTAATAATAATGATTGTGCAAGCTTATGTGCATAGTGAAACGAGAGGATCGTCCTGTCCGTTCACAGCGGTAATTACGCACTGATGTGTTCGGCACAAAAGACATGCACATCCGGTTGAGGATACGACATTTAAACCGGAACATAACTCTGACAACGGGAACCCGATGCTCAAATAACAAGTACTGCTCCTGTAACTATTGACGGTATACTTAATTGTGGCCACAAGGTTAAGTGACATATGCCGTATTTTTAGGGTTGCGTACAGCGTTGCCAGATTTTTTCTGTGCCAAGTCGGGATTTTGGAACTTTTTGAGTGAAAAAAGCGAGATTCTTTCGTCAAAAGCGGGACTTAGTAAAAAAACGTATATAATCAGAAGTTTTTAAATATTTATCTTTTTATTTGAGTTCAAATTACGTTTACGTGACAATAGATAGCAAAAATAGCCATAAAAAATGTATTTTTATAAAAATATGATATTTTAATCAGATTTATCCTATCGTTAAATAGTTGAGTCTTATTCGTCTTCTGAATAAAAAAAATAAAAAAAAACAGAAATCAGAATCAAAAAAGTTTTATTCATTAGAAAAATATGGCGTTTCAAACAATAGTCTGAGGAGTGAGTGTAACAAATTGTAACTTACAATAAGAAAATAATTATTTACGCACGGTCGAGTTATCCCCGAAAAGCGGGACTTCGCCTGTCTCGCGTGGGACATTTAATTTTGATTTAAAAATCGGGACGTCCCGCCAAAATCGGGACGTCTGGCACCGCTGGTTGCGTACCTAAAGGGTTGTTCTCCCTATCTATTCTGTCTGTCTGTCCTTCTAGCTGCGAGACAATAAACAAAAATAATTCAAATTAGAGTTTAGAAAAACTAAAACAACACGTTTTTATGGACTAAAAAATGCAAAGTAATTTAACAACAAAAAAAAAACTGTAAAAAGCGTGGAGTGCTTAATATCGCCAATAAATTTCTCATTTACTAGCTAATTGTAGACGTAGAGCTGTCATGAAAATTAAATAGATAGCACCCCACGCTTTTTACAAAATTTGTTGTCAAATTATTTTGCATTTATTATTTTGCACGAAGTGAGGTTGAAGGAGAAGTGAGTGCTCATTGCACATTAGGATATACGGGGCTCTTTTTACTGAAATTTGGGTTATTAAAAGAAATAAACAACATTCCAGTTTTAATAGTAGTTATTTTGTCGTAGGTGTGGGGGGCAGGGATCGCGGGGCTCTGGGCACAAGCCCACCGAACCCATACGGCTTGGTGACATTATGTGAAAACGAGCGATATCGAGTTTTAAGTTGCACGTGTGATAATATCATTACGCTGTTAAATAATTGTTAAGTTATATTTCGAAATGGGTTTTGTAATTCCATTCTTTAAATAATTTTTTATAAAAAAAAAATCACACTAGTATCTTTTTTTGGGTACAATTCGCGTAGATGTTAATACCTCAAAACTTTCCAAGAGACATCTGAAAAATTCGTAACCATAAATCAAAGCCTTGAATGCATTTTTATAACTAAAATATGTCATTCGCCCGTAACATATTTAAGTCACTGACGATAAAGCAATAATGGCCGATGATAGCAAGATGAGTTAAAACTTTTAGACGCTATATAGCAACCGTCTGCCTGCCGACTAACACAATACATTATCATTTAGTGTCTATATAAATGCTTTTGTCAATTTATTTATATACCAGTGATTGTCAAATTACAGTAAAAATTCGCAATAAAAAGACAGCCGTATAACGGCTTTCTATTTCTTTTCTGATGTTATGCATTACATAACTATTTTATGTAACGACATAATAAAAACTTTTAATGGTAGAGCACTGCTTTTGTTTGACTAATAAAAATTAAAAGAAAATAAAATCGCCGTTTATTTCACAATTCTGCACTGAGCTAACTTTTTCCTGTCAATGTTGAAACGTTATGTTTTTCGTATTTTGAAAAATGTCTTCATTTTTTTAGTTTTCTGAACTACACTGAAATTGTCTCATTGAATCGATTATTTTGTAAGAAAGTTTTTAACAAAATTTTTGAACTTATTTGCAATCAAAATGAAATGTTTTACTTGTTTTGTTCAGAATTTAGTGCTCTATATTAAAATAACAAAAAAAGAAAATCAGTCAAATACAGTCGGGCTCGTGTATTTTCAAGTTTTTAGTCCCTACTTCTCACGCAAAGTGTCTCTTACACTGCTCAGTTAATGGAAAAAATAAAAAAACTTAAAAAAAAAAATATTAACCTCCTTCAAAAAAATCACTAAAAAGGTGAAAATAATGAAATTTTGAGGTCGGAGCTAATTTCATTACAAAAACTTTTAATTACATATTTATTTTTATTAAATAGGCGCCGACCTCAAAATTTCATTATTTTCAACTTTTTAGTGATTTTTTTGAAGGAGGTTAATATTTTTTTTTTAAGTTTTATTATTTTTTACTTTTTAGTGGATTTTATTTCGCACATTTTTAAAAACTACTGAACCGATTTAAGTAAAATTTATGTGGGATCACCCTGAAAATGTGCCCTATTAAATAAGAAAAGAATCATCATAATCGTTTTACAAATGTTGGAGATATGAGGTAGCATACATTAAAAAATATGTTTTTTGACGTCATTTAAAAACGGATGACCCGATTTTAATAAAAATTATATGGGACCACCTGGGATGTATACCTTTTCAAACAAAAAAAAAATTCCAAATCGGTTCTGGCGTCTTCGAGTAATCGGGGAACATACATAAAAAATAAAAAAATAAAAGATTCCGACGAATTGAGAACCTCCTACTTTTTTTTGAAGTCGGTTAAAAATTAATAAAATGTCAAAGATGGAAAAAGAGTTTTGATTGATCTATGACTGCCACAAAGGAGAAATTGAAAATACATGAGTCGATTAATCTCGATAGTAATAACAGTTTTTTCGTTGATTTACGTTGCAAATTTGGCCTCCACGAAAAGCGCTTTTACTTCAACGCGATAGTAATATTATATAACCTACCTACATCCTGAAGATCTATTCTAAATATTGGTGAAAACAATTTTAAAATCGGATGAGTAGTTCGGAGACTACCTCCTACTATGGAAGTACGCAGAATCGATTAAGCCCATTTTTAGTGCGGAAGTTATGACAGTTTAAACTGTATAAAATTTGAAATAACTTAGAACGGCTCTCATCTCTTAAAAAGAGAAATAGTGATGAGACATCTGCGGATAAAAAGTTTCGATTAAAAAAGAAATCGGCTGAATAGAGGTGAATTGTCGAAAGAAAACGGCTGATGTTTTAAATGTATAAATATTATGTGTATCCATGGGATGCCGAAAATTAACAAGTTCAATTCAACGGTGCATAAATGAACCACAAAATTATTTTTAGAATATTCACCACAACATTCTGCAATAAACCAAGTACGAACTGTCGCATAAAGATAGACAGATTGCAGATTACAGACGCTCGAAAAAGAGGCAACCCATCGCGGCAACAGGTTATAATAACCAAATATCGGTAATGTTTATATACTCAATACAAAACAACGATGGACTCCGTTTACATTAGCACTGCTAATCCGGAAGTATGGGGGGGGGGTCTGAACTCTATAAACACGATACAGGGTGTACACCAACAAAAATATAAATAATTAAACATTTATGATCTGAAACAAAAAATATTGACTTTTTTCTTTTTTGTCCTTGGTAATTAATATAAAAATGATTTGTCGGGAAAAAGGACTTTTTAAGTAAACACTTATTTGTTATTTATAGCGACGTTTCGTCCCTTGCTTGGGACTTTTTCAAGCTTTATAACTATTAAATGTTTTGATCAAGTATCGTAGATATAAAAGTTAAAATACACATGTAAATACAAATTTTAGTTAAACAATTGTTCATTAAAAAGTTTGTAATAATTCCGTGTTTAAAAAATATTTTTACGGTAAATAAAAAAAAAAAAAAATAATTTGAACATCAACCGTAAAAATATTTTTTAAAAACGGAATTATTACAAACTTTTTAATGAACAATTGTCTAACTAAAATTTATATTTATACGTGTATTTTAACTTTTATATCTACTTGATCAAAACATTTAATAGTTATAAAGCTTGAAAAAGTTCCAAGCAAGGGACGAAACGTCGCTATAAATAACAAATAAGTGTTTACTTCAAAAGTCCTTTTTCTCGACAAATCATTTTTATGAAACAAAAAATATTTCTAAATAAGTAGGTATTCTAAAATATTTTATTTCCAACTAGTAGTACTTAGTATGATGTATTCAGATTGTATAAAGTATTATATTATGTACGAGCTGTGACATTATTTTAAAACGAGCGATCAGCAAGTTTAAACAGTCACACGAGTCATAAAAACATTACGTTCGAGATACATACTACATTTCGTGCACACGCTTTCTATAAAATAACTGATTTTCACTTCATAATAAGTATATTTATACATCCAACACTTCAGTGTTCAGCCATATTGGAATCTATTTGGATTGTTTACGAAAAATATGCCTACTTTGCTGTCTCTGTTGCTTATATAGTTTTAGATGGCAGCTCACAGGCTGCTTTTGAAAAGATTGGATTGGTAAATTCGTTTTTTTTTTGTTTTGCCAACATTAACTCCAGTTCAGCACAATTTCTTTGTATGTTACTTTACGCACTAGTGCGAAATGGATCATTTTACTACCGCTATACAGACATGAAAAGCAACTATTTTATAGCGGAGTGTGCAGAAAGATAGTTCACTCAATGATCGTTTCGAGTTATTATCTAAAGCACAAATACATATGACGGTCAGTAGATTTCAGAGATTGCCTCCTTCCGTTCAGTGATAGTGAGGGAATGCCGTCACCCGGTGGACCTGTCAAATGACTGCGTAGCAAAAGCTGTTGATTATAAACTTTAATGGCAGTATTTAACAAATGTCAAATAAATAAAAAAATAGAATATTGATATTATTTGCAATAAACTGAATTTTAATGTAAGACATAGCCTTAGTTAAATATAAATGATATTTTTGATATTGTCATTATAGGTTGATGAAAATATGAACGGTCATCCAGCTGACGCCATTCCGGTGCTTACACTGATTAGTCAGAATGAAACAACTTATGTAATCTACTAACCATATGGATTAATGACCAGAAACGATCTTTGAGTGAATTTAAAAAATCGTTTTAGTAGAGCTTTTCCAATGTTTGTGAATTTATATTTATTAAAAAAAAAAGTATTTTCAACGACGCTTTAAGGGATGTTTGGAAGCTGTTCCTTTTTTGTGGATAAACCCTATTTCGGGGTACATTCTGTATCAAGAGTTGTTCCATAGTGGTCTAGTCACTCAAAGACAGATGCAACCGTTCTTCTTACCATGGTGATGCATACATTAACCACTTTACACAACCCTTACCAAAGGTCTACCTACTTGGCTCACTCGCTCACTATGTCGTGACCCCATGCGCTAATTTGCAGATTACAGGTATTGTCACATCGAACAAACAGGCTTATTATAAAAAAAAATACAATCAAACCCTCTGAATTGTCTGCCATTCGTTTTTTATTATATATATTCTTCCGGGTTTGTTTATCTTCTTTAGCTGTACAATAAAAATATAATAATATACTTGGCTTGAATTTTATAGAATAGACATGTGAGAAGAAATTTAAGATAGATAGTTTGTAGACTATAGACGCTCAACAGCTGAGCTCATGAAGAAATTTAACTTCATTAAGTGTTTGCAAATGGTAAAATGATTGAGGGGCTATTAATTATAAGTAGGGGTTCATCAAGTCAACTTATCCTTGACATGAAATACAATCCTTTTAAAAATTCGCTATTTGACAAGTTACACTATTATTTATTGTTACAAAATTTCAAATGTATCATTTCTTGATACTAGTACAGTAAGACTTCGCTTAACGCTGTTTTAGTATTACGCGATTTCAAAAAAAAAAAGTTTAGCCACTATAACGTAAATTACGGATTAGTTTATACAAAATGATTCAAATGTTGATAGAAGTTCAAAGGCAAGACGAAGTGTCATAGATGCAATATCTTGCTATAGACAACAGCTTGCTGAAAGAAACGGAAAAAGGCAAACGACATTAGATGACTTCTTCACAAAAAATAAAATATATCAAATGAGGAACTTTACTCATCACTGCAAACATAACTTCTAACTCGAACTTTTATTTGATTGTCATAAATGTTTCATGAACAAAAATCGATATTAGCAATAAATAAATCTATAATTAATATGATAAAAAAGTACTTAACAAGAAATGTTACAAAATTAACAAAAAAAAAAACTAACAAATTTGTTTATTGTCAGTTCTGTTTCACTTATGCCTATTAACTACGTATTAAGATGACCTCGTTTAACGCTGTTTCGTATAGCGCAGAAGCTTATTGGAACGTATCTCTCGCGTTAAGTGGGGTCTTACTGTATATGAAATTGACGGGGTCTGGTATGACGTAACGAACTTATGTTTACTTGTGTTACGAGAGCTAGAGTTATATTAAATGTCCAGCAGTGGGTTAAAATTTACATACCACCAAATTATCACATGAATTTTTTAATGATAAATTAATATTAATAAAAAATATGATATGATAAAAATTTAAAAACAGTGATATTGACGATAATGACTAGCTATGTAACGTCTATTATTTATAATTTAATTTTTGTATGAAGTTGATGACAAATCAGGTAATCTTCAGGTACGACTTGATTTTTCATGTTACTTAATACTTGACATACTTATAACTACATAACTTGCCTCGATTTTCAGATTTTAATACTTGACTTGATTTCAAGCATTGACTGCTCTGGCGATACTACAGAGAGTAGCGAAACATTGTAGATTAAATGCAATTTTAAACATCAGTATTTGTTTCATTTGTTGTCTTCTTTTAAATTTCACAGCATATCTGATTACAATTCACTTTTAAAATATATTCATAAGTTTAAAGTATGCCTATTTGACTTTATAAATTCAATATTTTCTTTTAAATATTTGCATATTTTCTGTTGAGTCACTGACACTTTAACGTTTCCCCAACATCCGGAGGAAATTCTGAAAAAATAATAATTTGTCGTGTAATGACCACAAGCTGAAACATAAATTTGCACGAATGTTTGTAAAAAAAAAATAAAAATGAAACCTGAACAGAAGTAGAGTAGAGTTGAGAGAGGAGAGCAGTCGGTGTTGTGTGAGTTTCAATGCCAGGTGTAAAATGGTTTACAGTGTCCTGATATATCTACAGAACAACCGTCAATCGTCATACGCCATTACCTGTGGCTGTATTCATATTCCACATTTTTGAAGTAAAACTTCTTTTGGCACGGTCGGCAAGATAAAATTTATTCTTGAGATTGAAAATGTAACGAACGTGTCGCAATGTACGCATACATACTATAATAACCTGCTATAGAGCATTAAGCTAAGGTGGCTGCGGGGTAGAAATACTTGACTCGTAACCTAAAGGTCGTGGGTTAGATCCCGCGGCGGGCGATGCCATAATTACTTTTTTTACTATTATACCAGTTTTATTTCTGTAGTGTGTAGTGTAAAACACACAGTTTTTTTTAATTGAAATATTTTAAGTAATCTTCACGGGGCGGCAATACAGTTCTAAAACTAAATAATTTAAAAAGTTCTATATTAAAGCATGGCAGAGTCGATCGTTTCTTTGGCTAAATATTATTACGCTTATAGTCTAGCTTACAAAAGGAAATAATTCAATATTTTTTTGCACACCTCACAACTTTTCAAGCTTGTATTATCCCGGGCGTGAAAAAACACATGTAACACCAGTGTTATAAAATTGCGAAATGTAAAATAAACGGAGTCTTACGGCTAGTTCCACAGTAAATCATAGTCTAACCCCATGCGAATTGAACGCAGCCTGCAATCAGAAATGATCTTGCTCAAAATTAAACTGTGAAAATTTTTTATAATCAGCTATGTGTACGTACAAAAGATACTATTAAGAACAACGTCATTATGAATGACGTCGCAGAAGATCGTTCAATATTTTTATCTACCACGCAATATCAATTGACAGTCCACTAGATGACGTCATCCCCCCACTACTATCCAACGGAACGAGGTCATCTTTGCATCTAATAACCTTTTATATTCATTTCGTGCGTGATTATTTTGTGACATGTGTAAACTAGTTTTACAAATGTCACACTGCGTCATAAAATAATAATTTACGCACTAGATACATAACCTACTATTATACTACCAGCGTTGCCAGACGTCCCAATTTTTAAATCAAAATTAAATGTCCCGCGCGGGACAGGCTCTGTCCCGCTTTTCGGGGATAACTCGGCCGTGCGTAAATAATTATTCTCTTATTGTAAGTTGCAATTTGTAACACTCACTTCTCAGACTATTGTTTGAAACGCCGTATTTTTCTAATGAATAAAACTTTTTTGATTTTGAGTTCTGTTTTTTTTATTTTTTTTTTATTCAGAAGACGAATAAGACTCAACTATTTAATGATAGGGTAAATCTGATTTAAAATATCATATTTTTATTAAAATACATTTTCTATGGCTATTTTTGCTATCTATTGTCACGTAAACGTAATTTGAACTCAAATAAAAAGATAAATATTTAAAAACTTCTGATTTATATACGTTTTTTACTATGTCTTGCTTTCGACGAAAGAATCCCGCTTTTTTCACCCAAAAAGTTCCAAAATCGTGACTTGGCAAAAAAAAAATATGGCAACGCTGTATAGGTACTACATACATTTTTGGTTGAGTAACTCTTTAGCAGTCAGACGATTATGAGTTTTGCATCGCAATTGAGGCGGTATCCTAAAAAATACGTCGCGTTGCGTTACAATCAATTGTTACGAACCCTCCAGTTTTAGTCTGGAGACTCCAGAAAAATTAAGATTTAAGAGTCCAGCATTGTAAAATGTTGAAAAGTAAATTTTGACCTAAATTAGTACCATTCACCACTTGTGGGTTGGAATGGTAAAATGGTCATTAGTCAAATTTATCAGAGAGAAAAAGTTCGCTTCACTCGTCATGAATACTTTTTATAATGTCCTATTCAACTAAAGCTACCACGAAGAGAAGAGAGAATCATAATTGTATAGGAAGTAAATAAGAAGAAACACACACATGTACAGAGTGTGGTGGTAAAAGAAAGAAGTTCCCATGGAATAGGCATTATAGGCAAACACAGGTTTCATAGTTGACCAGACAGAGTCGTGATCGGCGACATTGCAACCCGACGGCGATCATTTGATTTGGACGACTGGTTGTACGCACCTGGAGACTCACTGCTGCATGGACCAATTTGTGGTCACATGGCGAAGTGACTTCTAACAGACTTTTGGTATTTCGAAATGCTCCGGGTGTTTGCATAACTCGCCATGTGTTCATATTTTACTCTGGTAACCAGTTGCGGATCCAAGGGGGTCTATGGGGGCTAAAACCCCCCCAGAGCCACAGTAAAAAAAAATCATTTCTAGAAATCCCAGGATAAATTTTTCCCCGAACAAGACAAGAATACTTTATCCCCGAAAAGAGTTTTCCAGCGTCAAAGGCACATTTTTCCGTAATTTCGAAGAACTGATGTGCCTATTTCATATTTAAACAAAATATACGTCGAATATATCATGAAATTCATGTAAATCAATTCAAATATTACTGTGTTTCAGAAACATGGACATACGAAACTTTTTTCCAAAAAAATATGTATTCACACAACCTTTGCCGAAGAGAAAATTTTGCACTGAAAACTTTCAATGAGTAGTTGCAATGAATCAAGTCAACTGGACTTTCGAGGTTTTAACTCTCGAGACGCCCCCCCCCCCCTGACCTGGTTCCTAGATCCGCCACTGCTGGTAACTGGTAACGTTTGAATTTTCAGTTTATAATGAACTATAAAACACGCTGGTGCCCTTTTCGGAAAACCGGCCAAGTATGAGTTTCGCGAAGGAGTTACTCGGTGAGTTGGCGTTGCGACCAAATATGAAGTTTTTACGCGGGCTACTGAGTGCGTTTTTGCAGTATAGCGCATCTATACATATTATAACAAAACATTCTTTATATATAGCGAATTATACAGAAGTTAGTATATTAATGAATACAAATAAATAAAATCGTAATTTAATTTGCAACTGTACAGTTTTAAAGATTCATAGAGCGAATTTTCAGTTTTTGTCATTTTTGTGCGATTTAAAAAACTATAAACTGCGTGTACATTGAAAATATATTTGGCAGAAAAAAATTGGGACAATGAATGATAAGTGATAGAATACATTTCGAATTAAATAGAATTATTATTGACGACTATGAACGTTTTCTTAGTTCGGCAAAAAAGTATTGCCTAAAATTCGACCTAAGTGGATTCGTATTGAGGACAACCTAATAATGAGTGACAAAGATAGGAGACAGGGACGAGATCCTTCCACACACTGTGACAATGCACAAACATCGGATGTATGTGTACTCGTTCTAAACATCCGAACAATACATTTATTTTACGTGCTTCTGTCTGCAAGTCTGTTTGCTGATCGTTTTTATATTAAATTAATATTTACTGATAGAATTAATGATGAACGAAACCGCCACGAACAATTAACCAGTCTATATGTGCATGCAATTCCGGAATTATGATATAAAACGTCCCATCTAGATATGTGAACGCAGGATTTACATATTGATGCTAAAATCACAAGAAAAAATAAATAACCAGAAATAGAACGCTCTATTATTCGCTAAATTCCTTCCTGTAACCTCGATGCTCTGTTAACCTGAGATTCTATCCTGAAATGGTCAGTGCTGAACCGTCTCGAGTGTTAGAAGGTTTGCAACGAATTGTTTCTACGCGTCGGATATAGAAAAAACATTTTATCTAACTACTTTATCTGGGTACTTGTTTTATTTCATTTTAAAATTCTGCTTGCTATGATAGTCAAATATTTTTTTTAACAAAACTGTAAATATATAAATTAATTAGGTAATACATTTATGAATATGTTACTGCAGTCTGCCACTGAGTTACCTAGTTCAGTCAATCATATCATGACCTGTATAGAATCAAGAATGCATAGCCAAACATGTGATGCATGAGTCATTTAAGCTGA
The DNA here is from genome assembly GCA_034508555.1 of Venustoraphidia nigricollis. Taxonomy (NCBI): domain Eukaryota; kingdom Metazoa; phylum Arthropoda; class Insecta; order Raphidioptera; family Raphidiidae; genus Venustoraphidia; species Venustoraphidia nigricollis. Next base: position 775,962 of record JAVRKA010000006.1, read on the forward strand.
CAGATGCATCAAAGCAAGAACTGATACGTAAGTGTAAAATGTGCTTCTGTGTGTTAAGTGTTTCACTGAGTTATGCGGATCCGTTGATTCGTCGGCTCAAAAAAAAGTGAGTCGGCTCTCACGGATCTTCTGTCGGAGTCGGCTCTTTGAACCGGTTCAGATCTGAGTTACCCAACTCTAACCAATACTCACTCCTACTTGCGTTCCAAATCACTGACCAGAATCACTATTTGCCGGACGGCATTCATACCGTTCGGCCGAAAGCTTTGCTCACCTACAAACGAGCAATCCAAATCGCTAACTAGAATCTTGTTTCCTTGTCTACTTACAAACTGCCGTTCCAGATCGAAAACAGGACTCACTGTTGTTTACCGGACGGCGTTCATATAGTTCGGCCATCACTTTATCCACCTACAACTTACAAACTGGCGTTTCAGATCACTGACTTGATCACTGTTTACCGGACAGTGTTAATACAGTTCAGCAGAACTGTATATAGCTGTATATAGATTGAGATTCCAGGGCGCTGACTAGAATCACTGTTTACCAGATGATGCTCATACAGTTTGACATTTGCAGGCTGATTTGCAGTTGTTTGATCATGTATAAATTAGCGTTGCAGATCGGTGATTAGAATCACATGTTTGCCAGACGTAAGTTTCACTTCTGCAATGTGTAGATACCTACCCACAAAAACACGTTCGCACAGCACGACGGGCAGAAATATGGGAGAACTCATGTATAATACTCGCCACGGTTCTAAAATGTTCTGAAGTTAGTCACAAACAGCGTCGCAAATGCATATTTTAGAGCCGTCCTGGTTGTTTTGTGGGAAAGGAAGACTCCCACCACCTCCCAGCTACCGGCACAGAGCGTGCGCTCGTCGGTGATTGGTTATCGCTGGTTGTCATTTCACTTGTCACTTTCCTGCTAAAAAGTACAGTCCAGTACGCTATTGTTAAGTTGTTTCTTTGATTATTAATTGATCAAGATGCCTAATACAATTTTGCATAGACAAGTACGAAAAATAATTTTTTGGATGACTATGCAAGGAATGACACTTTTAGATTAAAAAAAAATTAAAAATAATAATATAGCGCGAGTTTGTATTTTTTCAACCGACTGTACGTGCGCAAGCCTCCATTTGCATCTAACTTCAGAACCTTTTAGAACCGTGGCGCGTATTATATTTTTAATCTGTCGGAACTAATCGCGGTTCCTGTTTATTTCTTCTTCATTCTCACTTCGTGTAAGTCATAGACCAACCAGTAAATACTTTTATTAATTTGAGGTTATACGTATTGTTGCATTGGTTGATCACCAATCAAAGAGACACTTCTCTTGAGGAGTATGGACTAAAAACGTGAGCAAAATCAGTTGAAAATACATGAATCCAACTGTTTATTGATTTGTCGATCATGCTGTTTATCAAAGAGGAACTGCAGCAACAGATTGTTCCAGGTGCATTATGTCAACCCTTATATTCAAGGTTGTTTACCCCTTAAATCCATGAAACTGGAAAAACTAAATCGCGCATTTCAACACAAATACACTGTACTATACGTTCATCATGATCGACCATGAACTGTATACCACCCTGTCATGTTATCTGGAAACGTAAATAGGTCCTCATATGTACTAATTTATATCGACTGTACCAATAACTTTATTTATTTATCACAAAAATAACCGAGCTGGGTAGAGTAGTGGTGACAGCACTAGACTCACATTCGGGAGGTACGGGTTCGAATTCCGGCAGGGCAGATGTGGCTGGAACCCTTTCCTACTGCTTCTCGCCGAGAAACGGTAATTCCTGTACCGGCTATCTTGATTGAGGTTTCCCTCAATTCATTCCAGATAAATATCGAGATGATTCCTTATTTGCGGCCATCGCCGATTACCTATCAAACTCCTAGTTCAAAAAATTAAGGTAGTTAATTTTTTGAACTAGGAGTTTGATAGGTAATCGGCGATGGCCGCAAATAAGGAACCATCTCGATATTTATCTGGAATTAATCCTAATTTCCTATAATTCCTTCAATCGTCCATTGCTATTAAATAACTTGAAGTTTTAAAAAATGTAGAAAATAACGGGAAGTGGTAAATGGAAAATGGTAACGGTGCATATGGCGTCTGTTATGACATAAAGTCGAGAAACGGACGTTAAACTCATTATTATTATTATATTTATCACAAAAATGCAGATTAAAGTTGGAATGGTCTTGTCACCCAATTGGTTGGAATTTTTTAACTTTGTTCAGCCTTGATTTCTCGACAATTAACCGATTTGAATGATTTCGATTTTTGACTTTGCTAATGTTCAGGAAGATGTCGAGGTGATCCTATATAATTTTTACATAAATTGATTCAATAGTTTTCTATTAAGTATTATTATTTGTAGTACCTTTTATAAAAAAACAATAATTGGTGTGTTTGGTGTGTTAACCGTTAGTGTAGTGTAGATATGTCACTGAAATTTACACTGAAAAGTTCCCGTTAGATATATAATCCCATGGTGACACTTTCTTATAACAAACGCGATAGTGCCAAAGTGTCAACACTTTTTACACTGGAGCACAATACCAAGCACATCTAGTGTGAACGCTTTAAAATGGAGTCAAAAAAAGACATTTTGACATTTTTTCCAAAGAACTGAAATATTTTTTGTTCCATTCTGTATATCCATATTGCACACCTAGCATGACTATACAAAATACAATACATCGGTGTTTATTATATAAGTACACCTTTATCTGTACTTTTGTGGGAAGAAATTCACACATATTCGTAGATTTTAGGCTGTAACTTACCAATTTTGATTGTTTAGTCCATTTACGTCAAATTCATTGAAAATGAATTATTATAGTAGGTACTATATACTTTGTAGTACCTCGGTATCATTTTTATAATAAAGCACAATTTAAAATTATCGGAATGATTGTAACTGAAAGTACAAATTTCTCAAAATAATCAGGGACCAATTTTCAAATTTCTCTAACTTTGCGATGACGTTTTTGTGCATCGTTAGACCACTTCCAAGCGGACCGGGGCAAAATAACCTTGACTGTACTCACGGGCGTACAATATTTTTTTCACAATTTTCATCACCACTAAGCGAAAGATTAAAGTCTCAGTTTTCAATCTAGGTACTGAAAGTCAAGGTACGATTTTATGACTCGAAGATACCGTGATTTGAAAAAATTATTAAACTGTCGTGGGCTCAAATCTTTTACCAATCTTACCAGAAGCGTAGCGTGCCTTGGCGGGGCCCCGTATAAAATTTGTTTGGGGGTCCTTCCCCCGTTGAAGTAAATCACTTAAACGGGGAAATCCCGCAGCCCGCGATAACCGATGTAGGGTGTTGCCAACTTTTGAACGCACGCTTTACGCGGGAAAAAAAGACATTAATTTTTTTGACTTTAGTCATTTCTGAAATAAAAAAAAAATTGGGAAGTTTTTATTCATTTCTGCTTACGCACGTTGGGGGCCCCCGTGGCCCGGAGGCCCCGTATAATTGATACGGCAGATACGGCGGTAGCTACGCCCCTGAATCTAACCCACTAGTGAGAAATGGTATTAATTTAGGTCCGAATTTACTTTTCAAAATTTTACAATATTTTTCGTTTTGCCGTTTCCTGAATCCAAAAAACATATTTTTGGGAAAAGTCTGTGCATCTGTTTGTCTGTGAACACCATACAGGTCAAACGGATGAGCAGATTGAAACCAAATTTTGTAAGGATATTATATAGGCAAATATTGTTTTTGGGGAAAATCGGCGCATGCGCTAAAGAGATATATGCTATAATGCTGTTTTTTGTATAATAATGGTACTTATGCTTTTTATTTTTCCAAGAAACTTCCGTAACAGAGAAAAATGTATCCTCAATGCGCCAAAAAAAAGATAATAGAACTACTTGTGTGAAACTCTTTACACAAAACGAAATGATTGTATCATTTTGTTTTGTTTTTTTTGATAGACTATTATTACTTTAATTATTTATATAATTAAAATAAAAACTAAATAATAAGTGGTATCATACAGAAGATTAACATGACCTACCCCAACTAACGCATCATTGAAATCTCAGAGCAGCCAACTTGTACTTACCAATTCTTTATGTGAGAAAGCAGAGAATAACATCTGCCGAAGCTCATGTTTCACGATGAAATAACACTGTGAAATAACATGAACATTGGACACCAACACAAGGATCAAATTAAACACCATACACCCCACACTGAAATTTTATAGTGTTACGAGGGCACATCATTCGATATCTGATTTTGGAAAAATGCATTTTATTTATGTTTTGATGCACTTTGCTTAACTAAATATAAATTCTTTTATATTATTATTTAGACATAAAAATATTCGTTTAAAATAATGAATTTTATTGGAATAACCAAAATAATTTTATCGAATACGATATAATTATTTTTAATTAATTAAGTGTCCAGTCTACCTTGACAGTTATTTCGTTGTCATTTTTAGTGAAACATCAATGCAGTATTAGTATATTACGTAACAAGTGTGAAAAAGTAAAGACACGGGGACCCAGGGCTTAAGACTACGTTTCGGAAATCTTTAGTTTCTATGAAAAATCGCATTCAGTCTTCGATATTAATGCTTAAAAATTAATTTTAAATATCTACCATTCTTACAATATGAATTTTAGCTGAATTTTTAAAGTTTAAAATTTGTGTAAAGCTTATGCTAATTTTCATGTTTTTATCAGATTTTAAATCGTTTATTTAGGTCAATAAACTATTTATAATCAGTTAAGGACAAGAAAATAGGCGTAAGTTTTACACTAATTTTTGAATAGAAAAAGCGAAATAAAAATATATACCCACAAAACACCAAACCGTATCGAAAACTCTCGACGTACGTTTCGCCAACCAAGTTGGCATCATCAGGAGATCTCCTGATGATGCCAACTTGGTTGGCGAAACGTACGTCGAGAGTTTTCGATACGGTTTGGTGTTTTGTGGGTATATATTTTTATTTCGTATTTTCACACCAAAGGTTCCATCACTCTTCTTGAATAGAAAAAGAATTAATTTTAAAAAAATTATTGAGCTAGCCAAAATCAGTATTTTTAATATAAGTTCGCAAAGAAAACACTTCAAAATGTTAATTTGCATTCCCGTAATTCAAAATCTTTTGACGTACCTACTGTAAAGGAATTTTGACAAATGTCACGTTTTTTATTCAAAACAATGCGTTTTTTGTAATTTTTAAATAACAAGTACAATTTTGTGAAGCTTAGTGCCTAATCACAGCTAATAAAAACAATAATAAAATAAATTTTAGGACCACTGTTCGAAATTTCCCGAGAGCATATTTTACAATTTGGAGAAATCTGTCACCTTAAGCCCTATTAGTCCCTATGTAGATCCGCCCCTGATAGTACCATAAAATATTAGCATTATAAAAAATATTCAAGTAAATCAAAAACTTCTACAAGTAATTTTCCCATGAAATACAACACTATGTACACAATTCCCAATATAAAGTATATTGTAAATAATAAGATATGCTCTACCTTAACAGATCGAGTAGTGATCCCGCGGACCACCTGTTCGAAAACCATTAGTTTACTTCCGGTGATAAATCAAACAGTATATTCGATCTTTTATGAAAACTTTACAAGGGTTGTTTCTTTCACAGCAAGCATCGATAATACGTTGTTATAAAGTAGAACGGTGTGAATGATTGATTAAGATTTGACGATATCATAATATTATTTCGATAATGGTTAATTAATAAAAAGATGAATCATCATTTTTTGTCTTTATCTGTTATTATTATGATATGAAGAATGATTATTAGTGTCGGGTGTAACCTATGTGAACTCGATTCTGGTCAAACAATCTTCGGTAAAATAATCGGTTTTGCCTGAAAACAAACCGAATGTTACGCCAAAGTCAAATGTATATTTAAAACCAAAATTTCCTACAAACCCGACGAGACAAGAATTCTTTTATTTTCACTATTTTGTCTGCCTTCTGACGTCTCACTAATAATAAAATTGACATATTATATAAGTTGACAATTCAAATCCTAAAAAATATAATTTAATTATTGGATTTACATTTAAGGGTTCTCGAATATCAAGAAATGGTTAAAAAAACAAAATGTCAAGAAGCAAAGCCACCGGAATAAGCTAGTTAGCTTTTATAATATCAAATTTCAACGCCGCTGCTTAATGTCTCAAAAGAAAATTGTTGTTTGGCACCTAATTCTTTTGAAGTGAAATTTCTTTAGCGACGTAGGTATCTGTTTGAAATTTTCTGTACCGTTAAAGGAGGAATCAATAAAACGAGGTCATAACTCTAAAGAAGTTTCATTTCTTGTGACTTATGTGGTTGAGACTTACACGTTTCGTTAATTTTAAGTACTACAGCACTTCATTTATAATAAATGTATCTATATTTACATGAACAAAATATTCACTATATTATAATCCTTTTTTACAGAGGCGTCGAACCGCTTTGAAGATCGAAAAATCTACAAATAAATCTTGGTAAGTCTTATTTCCTTTTTTACAATTACGTTGTTTTTAGTTTTGGACTGCGTGTATATGTATAAACTAGCCGCTACCCACGACTTTGTACGCAATTGATATGAAACGTAGCACCGACAATATTAAATCTCGTCTCGCGAGGCTGTACCCCCTTGATAGCGATAACAGTAGTCAGTTTTGAACATCGATTTTTTTAGACATCCGTACTTCCACCATAGGATTACTGTACTTCCATCATGTACTCCAATTTAACCAATTTTTTTAGGATTTTTTTTTTGATCAAAATAAAATTACATTACTCAGGGATAGTGCAGCTTTTTATTAGAGAAACAATTTTTAGAATCGGTTCACCCCTACATACAAACACACACACACACAAACAAAACTTACCTCTTTATATAATAGTATAGACTATGCTTTATAACCCACGGCAACGTGGTATTTGTTTACTGTGAGTTAACCTGATTGATTATTTTTTGTTTATTTCGATTTTGCAAAAAAATCAATATTCAATTCGCCCGGTTACCCACTCTACTTGAGGTCTTATACTCGCTTACAGAAACCCCTGTCAGAAGACAAATGACCTTAGATTGTGACCATCCGCATTTCTTCACAAGATGAATTTTAACTCGATTTTGCTCGAAAAATGATCTATGGAAATGATTTTTTTTTAAACTGTTGATTTAAAAAAGTTTTTTGTACATACATTTTCTTTTTCAAAGCAATTATTTTCACCGTGTTTTGATCAAAATTTAATGGGAAAAGCGATCTTTTTCTACGTAGTTCCATCATTTGTTTTTATGTGAGTACAATCTAATGTTCTACATGACAGAGAGCTTCACGAGATTAGACACCATAATTATGTGATCACACTCTAGGATCATTGTCAAATTACTTTTTTTGACAATTCTTTAGCCCAGCATTAATCTTATAGCTTCAGCGTCCTCGACCATCAGAATAGGACAACTGCCAATGGATAGAGATTAGTCTCCCTTCTATCTATCGTCCATAGGACTGTGTATGGAACTTTGGGAATAGAAAAGTAGGTGAATAAAATAACTGATTTTACATTTGATAATAATATTTATTATTTTGGCAAGAGTGATAAAACTGAAATCTATAAATCATCAAAACTTAATCTATGCGGTCATATTTATAAAAGGAAAAATGTGTCCAGTTAATTTACAAAAAAAAAAATTATCAACTATATAGGAATGTAAATTGATAATAATAGTAATCAATAATAATTAATAAAAATCAGTCTTAACAAATAATACATTTTACAAAACTATACAGATTTTTCCATTTTGCTGATGATATGGCATGTCCATTTTGTAAACATTATATAAGATTTTACAGTTAATAACCACACATACACTTTAAATTTTAAAACATAACATTTTTTTCTAATTCTTACATAATTACTATTAACAAATACATTATCCAAAAAAAAGTAGAATATTTGGTAACCAATTATTTTAGTTAACACAACCTTTTAAACATAACTGTCTTTCGCGTCAATTTTAAGCATTGCAATTACGTAATTAAAAAAATGAGGTAAACGAACTAATCCCCCGTGTAAAAAGCTGTGTTCGGTAATTAGAACGATTACCCTAATTCGTCATTAGGATGATGCCATCATGTTTTCTTGTTAACAAACTACCTATTTAACTAAGTTATGACCAGTTATTTACTGAATTTAACTAATAATTAAATACATTTATTGCCATTTTCTGGTACCATAATCACCTCTTCGTTGCACCACGTTACTATGCAGCAATAAATCGTATTTTTTGACAGAACTGACAAGTTCGAGATAACTAACGACTTAGAAGGGAACTTTTCGTTGATATTCTGTTTTGCACTGGCTAATATGGTTTTAAATCATTTAGATTGAAAATTGGAAAAATATATTTTTCACCTAAAAACACTCCATTCGATTTTTTTGAAAGAACGAGTTCTCTCAAACTTGCCGTTTCAATCAAAAACACGTTCTTTTACTGTTCTATTCGCCATTTGCATTGCCTTGAACAGCAGTAGTATTAGTCTTAGAGCGCCTATGGTGGCAAAACGCGAAACATTTTGACTTAAAATAGGTTATGTACAATATATGAGAACATGAAAAACACGCACAATGGACACTTAAATTGTGCAAAATTGCAACAAATACGGTTAAAAATTAATTTTCTATGTTTTTATTAGATAATAATGCATTTTATATTTCAATTTTAAAAGAAAGTTATTTTTTGACAGTAACAATAAAATTTTTGTTGTTTGATACCTAGTTCGAAATAGAAATACAATATGAAAACGCGTATAAATTAATAAAAAATGTGACATTAGTAGGTTTTGTGCCGCTACATGTAACGTGCAAGTATCTAAGCTACCAGAAAATGGCCTTTAAAATATCAAATTCCTCGTAACTAACAAATTCGGTTGGGTAAGTTTGTGCATCACCCTGTAGAATAAATGTAAGCTTTCACAACCACAAAAATAAATCCTAACAACTAGAAACATCGAGTTATTGCTGGCGTAAAAAGGGCTGGAAACTTGGAAAATCTTACAGCTGAATTAATTAGTTAGTAGTAATATCACTTATGATTTATCACAAATAAAATACTATATTTATTATTTTCACAGTATAACCAGTAGTTTCACTTCAATGATTTCGGCGGTATGCGCCTATCCGTCGCGCCAATCAGACGCAAGTAGCGTGTGTAGTAGTGCTATTCAGCAGTGAGTGCACTGCATCCACAAGAACATGGCGGGGAATCACGTGATCGAAAACAATAAGATCAAAGGTTCCGACAAGAATGAAACTATTGGTTATACTGTGTTATTTTGGCACGTTTGAATTAAAAACTTTCGTAATGACTAAAAAATATATAAATAAATTACAAAAATTAAATAGGACACTTTAAACACTTCAATTCAGAATTATTTTCAAGTTTTAAATTGTTAAAAAAAATATTTTTGATATGTATAAATCGCTTGACTTCTTTTTTTAAAGTTTGGTCATTTAAACCATTTTTTTTCCAAAAAAGTAAATAATTAAACATGCCGGATATTTTAACTTAACCGAATCTGTTTTTAATAGTGTCGATTCCAAAAATTACTAAAATTATAAAAGATTGTTAAAAAAATTATAAAAATTTTCGATCCTAATTTAAACAAAAAATTTTTAAAAGACGATTTCCTCATAATTACACGTTTTCAATCAATAGATTTTTCTATTAACAATCTGTAAAAACATTGCTTTCTCTTTTAAAGTTCTATTTCTCTTTTATTTAACAAAAAAAAGTAGACACCCTATATACTCGTATATTATTGTTTTCCAACCCGAAATTTGTATTAAACACAATTTTCCGAGCTTTCCAATTTTAATTTTTGCATCTTTTTTAGATACACAGAAATCGTCAAAATTAAACCAGATTGTCGCATACAGAGTGGTTATTAAATAACAGACCATCAATTTATTTACAAAATAGTATGAGCTACTTAATCACAGCACTGTGTTTTTTTAAAAATATTTTTCTCCATGGCTAGGAGAATTTCTTGATAAATTTCACTGTTGGTACATTAATAATCCCCACAAGTTAACATTTTTTTAAGCTTAAAACTATTTATCGCTGTCAACTTTATTGATTTCTCTTTTTATTTCTCGGAAATAATATCCTAGTGACAACTTGTTAAGAACCACTCTGTATATATTTGGATCAAAAACGAAACATGTTACATTTTCAATACTGTTCTTAATTCATAGATCCTTTGAAGTGTTTCAGCTAAATTTACGAGGTGTTTAAAAAAACATTTCTAAAAATGTACACTAAATAATTATTTATTTAACAAAAATGTAACGGATTATTCTGTTACTAATGTTATGGAAATGAATAAATATTAATAAATACGAATAATTTATGCAAATAAGCTAAAATGGCAAATTAAATATTTTAAAAGAGATTTTTATAAAAAGGTGTAAAGTTACAACCCAATTTACGCCATTTTGTAAACTGTAAATTAAACATGACAAGATGGAGTGTAGTTTTCGTAATAAATTGGCACAGTTTAATCAATATTTCACTTGTTTTTATTTTAATTAAATGAGGTAGTATTGTTATTAATTAAAATATTACAATTATTATCAAAATTATTTACAAATAAACAAAACGAGATTATAATTCTTCTGTTGATAAAACTTTATACTTATTCTTACATACTATAGTAATACAAAAATCAAATATAAAATTTGCGTTGTTATAATAATATTTATTGCAAATTTTATTACTTTTAATTGCAGATCAAAAATTTGGTAAAATTTAATACACAATTACTGACAAGACAGCTGAATAAAACTTCTCAACAAATAAAAGAAAATAATATACAATCTTTATACAATCGGAATATTTACAATTAAACACATTTTCTCTAGTTTATCGAAAATAATAACAGTTTAAGTAGCAAATTTCGATAACAGAAGTGGGATACTTGTTCTTAATAAAAAATCGGAATGGTTTTTTGTCGGATTAATTAGAAGAGCTGCAGAAATGATTAGCTGTGGTATAATTTTAAAATCAGGTTTTGCATATATTTCTTAACTAACCTTGTAATGGGTAACTTTTGAGACTAACAAATACAGCCTATTTCTTTTGAATAAAATTGTATTAGACGCCGATAGTTTAAGCATTTATTGGTTACTCATATTTAAAATACCGCTAAGAAATAATCGTTTTTTCCTGTAATAATTACGAGTTTTTCAGACATTTGGGCAGTCGGTTCATAAATCGAGTCAAAAAAATCTTTCACTGATTGGTTATTTATTTTTTTGGCAAAGAAACGATAATTTACTTCTTTGTTTGTTACATTTAGGTAATAATAGAGTCAATAACACAAAAAACGTCATTATAACATAACAAGAAAACGAACTAAGAATGTACCAAGCGATCAAAAATAAATGATTTTTTTTTATAAGACACGTTCATTGGTTGGTAAGTTACGGATTCATCATTCTATTTTGATTATCAATAAAACCAATTTTTCGACAAAAGTTGGTTTTTATAAAAAAAAAAAATATTAGAGAAACAATGTGTTTATACAATACAGCAGAACTTTGATAATCCCAACATAGTTTAATCCGAACGCCTCTATTATCCGAATAAACTTGTTCCCTGTAATTTAATCATGCACCTATAATCTGAGCGATCACTTAGTCCGAACAGGATTATCAAAAAATAATACTGAAATACAAATAACTTTTTTGATACATCGCTGCTTAAGAAAACAAAGATTAGAAAAATATAACGTTTCATGAAGATTATTATGTTTGTAAATTTGTACTCAGTATTTAGGATTTTTAATTGAAAAATTGTATTCAGCACTTTTAAAAATTGAAAAAAAAAAATGTATCAAATTTTAGCAACATTAATGCCGTTTTCAACTAGGTATGTCTATTTTACAGACATAGTTTTGCGCTAAAATAATTTTTCTATAAATATTTTTAAATTGTATTTTAAGATCTAAAAGCTATGGATTTGTACATTCAAGTGATATAAATATCATCGATTTTTTTCTAAATTTCGATATTTTTTAAATATTTTTATTTATTTTATCTGAGTTTACGAGGTATATTGCTGTAAAATTCATACTTGTTTGTCATTTATTTCCTGAAAATATGGATTCATGGCATATTGAGCAATATTTGGTACATTGGTATAAATGTGCTATAATATCGATCACATTTATAAATTTATTGCTTTGTGATTTATAATTATAAAATAAATATCAATTATTTCCGAAAATACAACAATATATATAATTAAGTTTACAGATCGAAATTACATCACATTTAAACAAATGTCGTTGTACTATTGGAATCTGAAAACAGGAGTAACACAACAGCTCATATATTCTACACAAGCTGTTATTTATACAAGGTGTTCATAAATTAACGCAGCAGAAATGAATTCATTTGAAAAGTTCTCAAAAGCGTAACTCCTAAAACACTCTCTTAATTCAAAAAATGTTACCTAGATATTATTGGATGATTGGATGTGCTAAATTCAAATCGGTCAACTAATTATCGACTACTTCCCCTAGAAAATTTATATTTATTGTAACAAAAATGTCGATTAGCATACGTTTTAAAAATGCTTACTTAAATTACCTGGCTAATCTAAACACTATTGCTCGCGTACTCTGTGTTATGTTTGCAAGCATTCAAGGTTATTTGGATTTTTTAAGAAATCACCTCTGAAAAGTTAATTCATAAACTCCCCGTACACTCCAATATAGCTAGTTTTTTTTCTTTTGAAATTTACCATTAAAACCTGATTATACAAATATAAATTGCATGAGAATTGTTAACATCTATTGTTTAATTTTAATAAATTCATCATCATTTTATAAAACGATTCATATTTAATTAATTATTCACAACATAAAAAAACGAAACTCAAATAACATTATTCTAATATTAAATTTATCCCTGTTAAACGAGGAATGTTGTCGATAACAACGTACGCATTATTACCTACTTACGGAATGCCAACAATGGTCTGTTCTTGAAGTACCCTGCCCTGGTTTGAGCCCATTTGTTGAATGGTCTGTATTTGCGATGGTCTAGAAGAAGATGACGAAACCATCGAATTGTTGTTCACCTGCTGTTGAATTTGTTGCTGCTGCTGCTGCTGCTGTTGAGCCTGTCTCTGAGCGTTCTTTCGCACATGCGTCTCGCAATGTTTCAACATATGATCTTTTCGAATGAATCCTTTGCCACATTGTTCGCAAGCGAACGGTTTAATCCCCGTGTGTAAACACATATGTCTTCTCAGATCAGTTTTATGGTTGAACTGTTTCGGGCACTGTTCGCATTTGTACGGTTTGTCCCCGGCATGCTTACTTTCATGTTCTTCGTAAATCTTTTTATCGGAAAACCGTTTTCCACATTTATTACATTTGAACGGTTTCTCGCCGCTATGGAACGTTTTATTGTGCTGAGTCATGTAGCATGCCTTGTTGAAAAATTTGTCGCAGTGAACACATTTATGTTTGGCAGCAGTGGGTGCTGTTGGCTTCTTGGCACCTGGACTCACAGACGACGTGATAACAGTTTCTTGTTCGTAACCATTCTTCGGGTTGATAATTTCTTCTTTGATCACAAGTGGCGGTAAAGCAGTTGTAGTTTGGGTGATCACTTGTACGTTGTTGTTTTCGTAATTCGGTGAGTACATTGGCTGATCTACAGAATACGATTCGTTCTGGTCTGGTTGTGACGTGTCCAAAGGTTGAAGATCGTGAAAATCAGCGCTATCAGACAGTCTGTTACGAAATATGATTGTCGGCGGTGGACTGAACGAATTCGGATCATGCTCGGACGAAACCAGTTGTTCATCGTTTTGAAAATTAATAACGGAATTCTGATGGTCTTCGACAGACATGTAATACTGTATGACAGAGTCCGTTACCGGACCCAAACCCCCCACGTTACTGTACATTACTGGTGCATAACTTGGTAACAATATAGAGTTCAATTGTGCAAAACTCGGCAATGGTTGAGCCGATTCTAATGACGACGCGTCGTGATCGTCAATAGATTCACCAGTAATAATTTGGCTGGTTAAAGCCTGTTGCTGGCTGTTGGTATCCAGCATAGTTGGTATAACGTGGGGGGACAACTCGTTTGGGTAATTCGCCGAAATTGGTTGCGGTGCCACTGGATTGAAACCCTGATGATTGGTTGCCGTTGACGAATGTATACCCATCATATGGTGCGGCTGTTGGTTTAACAGGCTGAAAGGGGGCAGTTGATTCGTAACCGCTGACATATTGGTCATTTGGGATAGTTGAGTGGTAGTTTGGTGGTGAAGTGTATTGGGGGTTGAAGTTGACAGCAGGCCCCTCGAAAGTTCTAGGTTGTTGGCTGAGGGACCTGCTTCCCCGTTTGGGGGACTCCCGGACGATAAATTTGTTAAACTATTATTTAAACTAGGATTTTGCGGTATGGGACTGTGTAAATTAGGAGGAGGTTGCGAACCTATTAAATTGGGTGGATGCCTGTCATACGGGCCGCTAGGAGGTTGTTGGATCAGACCGGGATGTTGAGCGCGATCGTACGGCGGTGCCATACCACTGTCGTCGCTTCGAGCTTCCTCTGACGAGACCATAGGCGATGGCGAAACACTGTTCGCCTCCTGCTGACGGCTGGTCTGATGGGGTTGATGATTCGGATCCCTGTTGGGATGATGGTGCGTGCTTATTGGCAACGTAGCAGGATCAGGTTGGCCGCTCGATTTCACTGCATTTTTATGCAGCGTGGTATTATAATGTCTCTTTAAATGCCCTGAACTGGTAAACCATTTATTGCAAGCAGAGCAATTGTAAGTTTTTGGTCTTCTTGCCTCGTTCGACTTCCAATTGGCGCCTTTAGTAATTGGCGGGGGAATATTTGAGGGAGGTACCGGATTTGGCACTTGCGTACTCGATATTACAGGTGGATTTGGTTGAGGAGGTATGTGATCGAATGGGCGATACGGTTGTGGTTGCGAAACCATATTAGGAACGCCAATCGATTGAGGATTGCTTTCGTGCGTTGTCGTACTCACATTATTGGTGACAAATTCTGCGTTGTGCATCTGATGCGGTTGAAATAATTTTTGTTCGTTTGAATTTTGAAATAACTTTTCGTCATGCATATTGTTTGGCATCGTTGCATTTTGATACATTCTCTGTTCGACACCATTCTGTGGAAATATTTTTTGATGTGGCACTGAGTTAGGCCACGACAACATAGCAGATACCGAATGAGGATTATGAGCTCCGTGGCCCCCGTTGAGCGCCGCCAATTCAGCATTTTGTCTTTTTAATGCTTCCTCTTGTTCTTCAGGTGTTTGATAAACATGAACCTTGTGCGAATCTAAGTCCAGTATTTCGGCTTGCGGTTCCTCTTTCTTTATATCAGACTCATTCGAACCCGTCGTTGAGAATGGAAAATGGGGTTGTTGTTGTTGTTGCTGCTGCTGTTGCAGCTGATGTTGAGCTTGTTGCTGAGCAAACGCAGTTGGCGGATGACTCAACTGCAGATGCTCAATCAAATGAGTGGCCGATTCACAAACGCGGCCGCACTTGTCGCATTGTTTAGGACTGGGCGAAGGCGTCGGTTGGGCATTTTGTGGCCCGTACGACGGACTGCGACTAGACGATGACACCTGCGAATTAACGCTGCTCCGATCGAAATGCGGCGAATTGTGATACGGCTGATAACGAAAATTGTTCGACTGATTTGCGGCTTTATTTAAATGATAATCTTGCTGATAGCTTAGCTGCTGTTGTTGTTGCTGTTGTTGTTGAGAATGTGGCGGGTCCATTGAAAAATATTGATTATCATGAAATGGTGAAGCGGCGGGAAAATTTGAATAATGTGACAGTGGTGATAAGCGTTCAGATTTGATAGGTTGAAAATTATGGAAACTTGGCGAAAAATTATTTGTTTCAGCGTTTTGATATGGCGAGGGAGCGCTATTATAGCTTTGCGGAGTTGGCGGATGCCCAAATGAAATGGACGTTTCAGGTGTAGTACGATTTGTAAAACTGTCCGGACTACGGTTAGCCGTCTTCATATTATTGGCATCGCTTGAATCAGCTGATGCCGGAATTGTATTAAGATGTATATTAAACTCACGTTTGATGCCCGTAGAGTTTTTCGTAGTATTGTTATTCGCTTCATCTCCGATGTGTGACGATTTCTGACCACTTGTCGATTTCTGTTGATTATTCGACGCCGGCGTCCCCCATTCTTTCATCAAATTTTCGTGATGATAGCTGACGTGAACTTCATACGAATTCGGAGTGTCAAACTTCGTGTTACAGACTTTACACAGTAAATCATCGTTTTGATGCTGTTGAATATCGTGCTGGTTTAAAATAGGTCCGTGGTTTGCCATGTTATATTATGACCGGGTACACTTAAAATCACGCGCGATCTTTTAAAAAAATACTAAAACAAAAAGAAAACAAAACAAACCTAAATATAAAACGTTCTCACTTTTAATATCATAACATTTCTAATATTTTATCTCCCGGTGGCATATTGTTAAAAATCCAGTTCATAAAAATTGTTACGTACAATGTCATTACGATAATCGAATTAAAACAGAACAAAAAAAAAACAAAACTAATATTTAAAAAAAAGCGCGACTTACAGATTTTTACCCCATTTTAAAACAATAGAAAACATAAATGAGTACACGTGCGTCTAAAACACCTCAGTCAATTAACACAAATAAACACATCGAAGTACAGTTTCAACAATTAAAAAACACAGTCTATTGTTGTCAAACGAAAACACTGAACTTGTACAATAAAAAAATAACTACATCGTAGAAATTATTTAAATACGGAACGATTTTATGTATACAATGATAAAAACAGTAGACAGTGTTAAAACAAACGAACGCACTATAAACAAAACAACAACTGTCTGTTCTGTGTGTATCTCTCTAACAACTAAAGGACACGAGTTTACAGACTTCAGCGACACAGCGCAGCTCTGTTCCTGTTACCGGTCTACTAGCGGACTGTGTGCTTGCCGAAATTTGTGCCTGCTGCTTTGTGGTCCAACAAAGATGCGAGACAGCAGAGGGCGCTTGTTTTGCGAACTGGCCAAACTCGACGCGCCATAGGCTGGCCCTCCACGATTCGGCCAATGGCGGACCGGGACTTAATTCATTGTGCATTCTGCGCAGGAGGTGGGGTGAATATTCAAATATTTTTCATGTGTTCAAAATATCCTGAATGCGTACGCTCTCTAGATGTAAGCTTTTAAAGCGTACATACTCTATGACTATATCGTTTCGATGTGTATTATAACGCAGTTGATTTTAGAACTTCAAATATTTTATTAGAAATACAATAATCTATCCACGAATTTTGTTTTTGAAAGCTGGTTAACGGGTTAAAAAACCGGTACACGCAAAATTTTTCAGTACAGGTTAACGAATACATGATAAAATTAGGTAACTTTTAAAATAAAATTTATACATTGCCCATATTATGAAGTCCCACTAATGACATTCAGCATTTAATTGCTAATTTTTTTGACATTTTAATATAGATAGTTTCTTACGTTACTAAAATATGTTTTTTTTATAATAGAAAACAGTATCACGGGTAATTGGAATAATGAAAATAAATCAATTTAATTAACACTCATTGATCACGTTTCGTCTTTTTTTTATTAAGACTTTTTCAAGCTCTCAATATGCTTAAACGATAGTTAAACTATGATATAATATACAATTTGGCATTACAAAAACAATTATTAATTTTTTTTTTGTAATGCCAAATTGTATATTATATCATAGTTTAACTATCGTTTAAGCATATTGAGAGCTTGAAAAAGTTTTAATAAAAAAAGACGAAACGTTGTAATCAATCAGTGTTAATTAAATTGATTTATTTTCATTATTCCAATTACCCGTGATACTGTTTTCTATTATAACATATATCTGGAATTGAATTTTAAATATGATTTTTTTATTGATTGAAAAAAGTTCACATAATGAATTATTTTTTTGGCAAAAAAAATTTAATTATTGCTCTTTACATTAATTAAAGAAGTTCACAGTCGAATAATATAGCACTATAAAAAAATTCAAAAATCTACACTCGATATTTTTTAATATTGTCGATATTATTTCTTTAGCGATCATACGCATTCTAAGATTTTGCTTTCAAATTACAGTTCAAAATACGTAGAATAATTTCATCTACATTTTTTTTATATTTGATAAACCCTCCATGAATATAGGTTTGAACTTTGAACCAATTAATTAACAGCGCTCGTATTAAATCTTAGTCATGTACAGTGTTTTGACCGTTCTTCTAATGACCTCAGTAGTCGAGCGTCTATAACTTACAATCTAATCTTTTCGCATTTCTGTATAGACTTGAGCCTGTCAACCCGATTTTTTGCGATCGAAAATAAAAAACATTTGATACAATCTACGAAATTATGTTTATATATATCTGCATTAACAATACTTTTTTAAGTAGGGGAAGAGGTAAAAATGCGGTCGAAATGAGAACCACCTCCTTTTTTCAATAAAAAAAAACTGTCGAGTGACCTAAACGGGACTCGCGATCTACATGTTGTCGACTCCTGCTCTAGAATCTTGATCCAATTTATTAAGTCCCGTCATTTTGATAATATACGAGTAAGCTAGGTTGCAGAATGCATTTGTCAGAACTCCGATTGGACAATGACCTTAGACTGTGATCTTAAAATCGTAATGCCACGAACACTTTAAGTCATTATCAAACACTTTGTTACTCACAGAAAAATAAATGACTTAACTAAATAGAAAAGGATCGATTTTCAAGCTAAAATTTTACCAAAAACGTAAAAAAAATGTTGTTTCAAAGTGAAAATTGTACACGTAGTAGTTAAACATTTCAATCGATCAATTATGTTTCGAGCAAAATTAAAATTCTATAATGCTTCTATAGAGAAGTATGTACGATATTGTTACTATCATTGTCAAACTAGATTTCCTATAACAACGCTTTCTGTAATCCTAAACCACTAAAGCAGTGAACTTATATTACGTAGTGTACTAATGTCGCTTATAATCTTGTGACCTTAGTTGTTTTACGGTAGCTTTAATTTGTATATAAATATCAGTTAATGTTTTCAAGAAACCGAACATTATGAACAACTGTCAAAATATCCCTAAAAAATATCCGTCAAATAATCTATTCATCCCTGCAACGCATTGAAATATGATGAAACAATATAATTTGTTATAAAATATTAAGTTTTATTTAATTTAAAACAGACCAAATAGCCTTGTGCGACTATTTTAAATGCTAATGTCAAGCGTCTATATGTATAATCAATTAAGTGTAAATTAATTTTTTAAAAAATACTTACTTGAAATATCAAATTTTTATTAGGTCACGTATTATAAAACACTTTTAGAAGATTATTTTGTAACAATAACCTCACTCATTCACTTAAACAAAACTACCTGTATATCCTAGCCCTAGAGATACAATGTCAAAAATTGTCTACCTTGACTACTATCACTAGACAGACAAGCGATGAAGTTTTAGAAAATTTAGGACATCGTGTACTGACCAATAACAATAGACATCAGAAGATGTCTGTACATAGGCGTGATTTCAGAAATTTCATAGGGAAAGGGCAGCAATAGACACCCCTCTTTTATGTTTTATTTTTGGATAGGGGGTGGTAGTTAAAATGGAAATTTAACATGATTACTTTTTTATCATCTTGAAGGACTGCGAAACTTTTGACTTGAATATTAAAAAAGTTTCTTCAAAAACACGAGCATTATTTTCGCGACTCACGTTTCGCTAACAATGCAAGCATCATCATTAATCAAGTCCGAATTATATTAACTTAGTTATCGAATGTGCGTCAATAAAATTTTAAAATTGCTTATTACTTAAGATTTTTTTTTTAATATTCGGTAGAAAATTGTTAACAAATCATAATTTGCTGCTTGTTAAATAAATCGAAGAAACTATTCGTTCCAGGGGCGTAGCTACCGCCGTATCAATTATACGGGGCCCCCGGGCCACGGGGGCCCCCAACGTGCGTAAGCAAAAATTAATAAAAAAATCTCAATTTTTTTTATTTCAGAAAGACAAAAGTCAAAAAAAGCAATTTCTTTTTTTCCCCCGTAAAGCGTGCGTTCAAAAGTTGGCAACACCCTACATCGGTTATCGCAGGCTGCGGGATTTCCCCGTTCAAGTCATTTTCTTCAACGGGGGAAGGGCCCCCAAACAAATTTTTATACGGGGCCCCGCCAAGGCACGCTACGCTTCTGGTTCGTTCATTTAACTCGAACTAATTGTAACTGTCGTAGGTAACATTTTCGGTAGTATTTTTTGTCCTCTATAATATTCATAGCAACTTCGAACTAATTTATACCTACTTATGTAATGGCCTCTGTAAGTCGAACTTATATCTTTGTAACTTCTGTAACTCGAACTGAAACAAATTCTTCCAATCGAAAAAATTTAAGCCATGTGTGAAACCTTTTGAAGTCAAATATTTATCTGCAATAAATACCTACTTGATAAGTCGAACATCTTTAATTTTTAGCGTTTAAAATTCGACTTACCGAAATACTTAAATAAACATATTCAAGTATACCTTTCAATATATGGGGGGCAACTCATCTCTCATACCTGACTGTATTTTACTGTAAAAAATTGACAGTGATGTCACATTTACTACTTCACAATTTATTATAGGTACGCGGCACATTTTTTATTTATATACCGAATGTGCTTTACATACCTACATGCATAAAAACTGTGCCGTCTATATTATGAGATATATCAATTATTTAGTAGTGCCAATAATTTTGAAAGCCCGTCAGGTAGTTACTTACTATAATTAGTTTTAATACCTAGCATATGAAATTCTAGAAACTTTGAAAGGTTTATTTTAAAACAATAAAATTATCCTTTCTTATAAGAAGCTGTAGGCACATAGTAAAGACCCTCAGGGGTGTATCACAAAATTTTTGAAGCTAAATCCTAGATATTTGTCAAAAAACTCTATAATCGAAGCAGTGCGGGTTCCATCTTCATTTATTTTGATTTCTGACATTTCTATATGGGATGCGTTTATATATATGATTGCGGTTTTTTAAGAAAGGAACAATTTAAAAAGAAACTTTACCCATATTATTGGTAAAGCTTATGATAAAATTTTTAAATTGTGATGGGGTCTGAGAATAATGCGATCAAAATTTTTCTATTTTTACCAACATGTACCTAAGTTTAAAAAAGTAAAAAAAAAGTAATTTCTTTCAGAACACTGAATTTTGGATCACTTATTGTAATATTTCAATTATTGAAATAATTTAGTTCGCAGCGTCCACTTTTTGAGAATCACTGTTACATTTAACAGCTTTAAGTGTTTACAAAAGTTTTTGGGTTTCAGGTTAAGTTTATGATATCTACTTATAATAATAATAATAAAAGTTTTAATTTTATAAAAGTAAATTTGCTCAAAGTGTTTAAAGGGATTTGGAAAATACGTCTAATTCAAAACAAGGGTACAAACCATTAAAATTATATCCGTTAAGCCTATATTGTTTCTAATGGTCGGCAATCAAAATTAAGGCACAAATATAGTTCATACAAACTGATTTTCACATTAATATATATTATCAGTGTATCATATGGCATATACACTATTGACGTCGGTCGGATGACGGAACCTAGGGGTCAAACCAGACAGACTTAATCTATTTGAACGAAATGTGACCCATATGTTGCAATCCATCACCGCACAAAGCCTATTTAAAATGAATCCAATCGGGCCATTTTAAGGGTGGTTTTCAGGGGTTGAAAAAAGTTTTTGAACCCAAAAATACTTAAAAAATTATCAGTAACGTTTCAAAACTTAAATTTAACTTTTAGATACAATTCAAAAGTACCCCTAAAAATTAAATAAAATCAGCACAATAGTACCGGATTTATACTAGTTTTCAGATAGTGGGTTATTTACTGAAAGGTGTATTTAATTTGGTGTAGATTGTAATATTGAAATTAAGAAAAAAAAATGTTATTTTAAAGGGTGTATTAAGGCGTTAAATTTTTTATTTTGCCCAAAAAAAAAACATAAGTTTACATAATAAAACCACACTGCCTGTACTTATTACTTATTAGCAAATACAGTCAAAGCCCTCTAAGTGCACAGCTCGGAACCGAGGCCCATCCTTTAAGTGCACACTTCCCCTACGATCTTTTTCATCCCCACTCTTCTAACTCCTATAGCTATCTTTATTCAATCAGATGCTATAAACAATATCTCTAAAACTCTATGAATATGATGGAAATGGAAAGTTTGAAAATAGCTCGCTTACGGTCGCACGTGATTGGTCGCAGATTATTCGAAGTGTGGGCTGGGGAACGTGCACTTAGAGGGCGAGTTCGTGTGCAGTAAGAGAGCGTGTGCATTTAGAGAGCGTGCACTTAGAGGGCTTTGACTGTACATTGTATTGCCGGCAGGGTTTTGCACTGCGACCCGAGTTTTTACTATATAAATTTTCTAAAGGCTAATATTTTGAGATAATAGCTAGTATATAGTGTATGTAAATAATAATAATAATAATGCGTTTAACGTCCGTTTCTCGACTTTATGTCATAACAGACGCCATTCGCACTATTACTATTTTTCATCTACTACTTCCCGTTATTTTCTACATTTTTTACAACTTCAACTTATGTATTAGTAATGGGCGAATGAAGGAATTATAGGAAATTAGGAAATTAAATAAGGTAGGTAATTTTTGAACTAGGAGTTTGATAGGTAATCGGCCATGGCCTCAAATAAGGAACCATCTCGATATTTACCTGAAATTAATTGAGGGAAACCATGGAAAACCTCAATCAAGATGGCCGGTACAGGAATTACCGTTTCTCGGCGAGAGGCAGTAGGAAAAAGTCCCAGCCACATCTGCCCCCGCGGGGAATCGAACCCGTACCTCCCGTATGCGAGTCTAGTGCTGTACCACTACTCTACCCAGCTCGGGAATATTTTGAAATAATATAGCTAGTATATAGTGTATGTAAATACTAGTCACCAAGTCTCAAAATACTAGCTTTTAGAAAAAATGTTACAAGTTTGAGGCGCAACCTCTTGAACTATTTGTTTTGATTGATGATTTAGAACTGCTAATGGTATCAATTTTACAGAACACCTGAGTATAATTTTCAATCTGAAACATTTCTAATCGACAGATCGAACTCCGTACATTAAATTCGAGTGAGCGATTGTTCTACAAGTACATAGCGACGAGCTCATAATAAATACAATCTATATAATGCGACCAACCAAAGAACATCTGAGAGGAAAGAAGAGTTAGTTCGCATGCAATAACGAGAACTTTGCACATTCTTTCGGCAGACGTACTTTTCCTGGTCACAGTGTATGTGTGCACGTGTTCAGATAGGGTAATTGACTTACAAACGGATCTACTGTACTGACTGTCAAATTATTACCAACAACTCATCTACCAGACTACTATTATTCTTAGCGTATTTGCCAAAATGGCACATACACTATTGGGCTCGGTCGGATGGCGGGACCTAGGCGTCGGACCAAAATTAGTATCAATTAAAAGGTGATCCGAAAATTTTAATAAAATCGGCTTGACAGAATCGGAATTATAAATAAAAAGGAGGAGGTTCTCTATTCGTCGGAATCTTTTTTTTATGTATGTTCCCCGATTTGGAAAATTCTTTTTTGTTTGAAAGGGTATACATCCCAGGTGGTCCCATGGTCATCAGGTCAGGATCTGATGATGAAACCCTGGATAAATCGAGGGAAATCTTCAAAAATGTGCGAAATCAAATCCAACACTAAAAAGTAAAAAATTAAAAAAAAAATATTAACCTCCTTCAAAAAAATCACTAAAAAGATGAAAATAATGAATTTTCGAGGTCGGCGCCTATTAATAAAAGTAGATATGTAATTAAAAGTTTTTGTAATGAAATTAGCTCCGACCTCAAAATTTCATTATTTTCATCTTTTTAGTGATTTTTTTGAAGGAGGTTAATATTTTTTTTTAAAGTTTTTTTGTATCTTTTGTTCGCCATATCACTCGCGTGAACGTCGACTTTCTTTACAGATTCACTCGCGCTGCAGTTGTTGGCATTAACGGAACACATTTATTATAAAAAATAATTTGATAATTGTATAAATTATCATTTACGAGCGTTTATAGAAAAATAAAATCTAAAATATAATTTCCTCACATGTGATTGTCCAGCCGTCCGTTTTTCTACGCCCTTCAGAAGCCCCCCGTTGACCTATAGTACGGTTCGTAAATAGTAGAGAGTGAGTCATGGACAATGCAATATAAACGGCACAATTATTATGCGTGAGACGAGTCTGCTTTACATTGTTTTAAATTGCTCCGCTTCTTCATTAAACAAACCGTGCTATAAAGATCACTCACTCTCTATTATTTCTGAACCGTAAAATACAGACCTGAAATTTTCGATTTTCTTCCCAGAGACAGAAATAAGGCGGGCTTCCGAACAAAAACATTTTATATTTATATAGCTCCACTTGTAGTAGAAGCTTAAATACTTACTAGTAAAATAATAAAGGACAACAAAATTTGATTTAATCAAAACAAAGTTTAAATACGTCTGAATACAAGCAGATTAAAAATAAAATTAAACACCTTAGACTATGTCAAAAAATAGAAAACTTGTATTTGTAAATAATAACCAAAACCTCGTAATTGTGTTTTCTTGTGGGTTTTTGACTAATTTGTATGATTTACAAACGACAGGACGTGATCTAGAATTTGTCTGTCTGCATCAATATCACTCTAAAACGTCTGAACCGATTTTGATATAAGAGACAGAGTACTTTTTACCCATTTAGACTTAAGCTAGCTCACAAACGAAATTTTGCGAGGGGAACCTCGGGTAAAAACTAGTCGATTTACAAATCTTTAGAATATTTTTTTGAGGCCACCAACAGCTAGGGTTATTTGGGCCTAACATCATTTCTTATTTAAATTTTTTATATTAACAAATTGAAAATTTAATTCTAGGATTAGAATCTTGGAACACTGAGGATTTGTAGTAGAGAAGCAATAAAAAGGCGTCATATCTAGAATATTAATCTGGTTTCTATATTGACAATATATTAATTGTTGACAGTGTGTTATTAATTTTAACACAATCAAAATTGGCACATCCAAAAAGATATAAAAATTAATTTAATTTATTACACTTATATTTGACTAACGCAATGAAATAAAAAAGAAACGAATGAAAAATACTTGCAGGGTTCCTAACCCGCGACTATGTACACCAAGGTCAAATTATATTTATATTTGTTAATATTACTTTCAAGGCCATTTCTTCTACTTCTTCTGAAATTGTTTATTATAAAGTATGAATACATATAATACAACTGGCATTGGAAAAATGTTCCATCGTTTACTGTGAAATTTCATCTATTTCACGATAAGATTTTTCTAATCACAAGGGAAGAATTTTTACTTACGGCATCTACATGGGAAGTCCTATGATCGTACAAAAATTTTCTTAGAGTGCTTGGTACGTCAAATTTTGGGCGTCTATACTCTACAATTTATCTATCTTAAGTTTTTGATTTACACGTTTTGAACCCAAAAAAGTATGCCTGTCTATTTAGATTCTAAAGCAACATTAGATCGATTTTGCTCTAATTTAGCTTAGTTATGGAAGAATCCTAAAACAAATTAAAGTGTTTTCTTTTGGTGTTATCTACCTATTGTTCAAACCAATGTATCGCTTTTGCCCAAATGTTGTGCTCAGAAGAGTCATATAAAATAATCGATCCTAGTTCAAATGTTGGAAAAATGGCTCCTAAGAACCTGTAAAAACTAAAAAATATTTTTTTTCTCGAAAACGACTAATGATTTTGATAGTTTTAAAGATAGTAGTACAAGAATAAAACTGCATCTTCGGTTTTTGCAAGAAAATATCTGCACTGTAATAAGCCTTACTTTCCCATTTAATGGTGCTATTAGGCGTGTTCGTTGGTCCCTCCTTTTTGATTATTACCACCAAAGTGATAGAAGCGCACGTGCAGTCTATTCTGCATCAGAAAATAGATTGTGCGCGTGCGTCACCATCCTTTCGATGAAAATAATAAAAAAAAGATACCGACCCAATATAATGGCCAATGCTGGGATTGTTAATCTAGATTTTGAACGAACAGGTTATTAATAAAAATCGACGGTTAAAGCAAAGCTATAGCAACACTATTTACTGATTTCATTGTTTAACGGAAGGTCTATGTTTAAACACTGACAAAAAATTCACGTGTCGCGTTTTTACGATATCGAAGAAAAAATATCAGCCAAACACACACACACACACACACATAGAGAGAGAGAGAGAGAGACCCAATTAGAATATAAGCTTAGATACTTCCTATAGGATATAGAAATGCGAACATCTAATAAAATCCCCCCCAAAAAAATGAACGCATTCCTTCCATAGAAGTGTAAAAATTATTTTTACGTTGAACTTATTGATATACACCAAAAACACTTTCTTGATACTTAAACCACTTTTGGAGCTTTATTTTTAAAACTTTAAAACACTAATATACATTCTTAAAACGCCTTTCATCCATAGACCGCAACGTACAATTCTTAAATAACTAATGATGGAAACAGCGGCCTTTTGGTTTCTGATCAGTGATCGATATTGCAGGTATAAATCGTACCAAAATAGGTAGAAAATATGAATTCCAGTTTTCAAAAATATCCCTTGACCGACTCTATTTACATTTAACCATTTTCAAAAACCCTTGAGCGTAAGACCATTTTCAAGACATTTCATTAAATAATTGTTAGATTTTCTGAATAGATCTACAATTTAATAAGAATTCCAGATCATAGAAATTTCTTCATAATTTTGTACATGAAAATATATCTTCTGGTTTTATGTCTTAAGGCTGTCGGAATGCTCTGAATTTAAGCCAAAAATGGGACTTCGGCTGATAGCTGATTGTAGACTTATTCGTCAACATTTTGCAAAAATTCTTTCTCTATAATGAAGATAAAGGACAAATCTAAGTTTCTAATGGACTACTTTTGTAATCTATGTACGATTTACTAGAAAAAAAGTTGGCATTAATTGTGCCAAAAAACAAACGTTTTCAATGTTACACTACAACCTTATTCGTACTTATTTCACAAAATCGTTCCATCATAAACCTACAGTGACTATTCCTTTTTCGGAAAAGTTTTTTAAATCTTCAAAATATTTCCAAAATTTAGAGTAATCAACTGACAGCGGCACTCTTGCAACAGCATTTTAGCCTCGCAGTGTGGCTTAAATTCAGAGCGTTCCGACAGCCTTAACGCAGGTTTAAAACCAGAAGATATATTTTTAAGGTGACTGTTCATCAGCTGTTCCTTTGACCACATCGATAAAAAACCTTATTCAAACTTTGATGATAATGCCTTCAAAATAAACTAGAAGTGTGTATAATTTTTCCCATATGACTTTTTATATATTATTTGATCTAAATAAATGATTTTAAATCAAATGAAACACACTTGGCTTCAGTTGGATTTTAAAACAACTCCATTTTTTCTTACTAAGCTGTAGCGCCGACATGATTCGAGCCACAAAGCAAGTTTCGTGTAACAAAAATAGGGTGGCACAAAACAAACATAATACGTCTTGAAAAAGTAATTATAATTTTTTGACAAATCAGTGGATTACAAAATTAATATTTGTTGTCAATATGGCGTTGCCATGGCTCCTCTATTACAAGCCTCCAATGCCTAGGATCTAATCCTAAAACTGGTGTTAGAAGAAGATTTGGAACAACACTAACCGTAAGAGCATGCACACATTTGAACAAAGTAAAAAATAATAATTCAAATATGAATTTATATTAGGCCCAAATGGTGACCTCAAAATGTAATCTAAGTGGCCGATAAGGTTCTTCTTTTTGGCAAATTTTGAAACATGGATGTCCATACTGATTTTTTAATAAAAAATAATTACACCAAACGGTCATTTCATGAAATGTTTTGACATTTTATGAAACGTTGAGTTACTTCAGATGACAACGCCATATTCATTATTGAAATATACTAGCCGTTTATAATTTTCTTACAAAATTTACATTTTTTTGCGCCATCTTTGTATACAATACGTCCAAAATCAGTGTTTGCATGTACTGACTTAACATCAATAACTATACACACATAGAAGAAAAACCAATTATCTCACTAACTACATTAATATTCAAATTATCATAATTAATACACACTCGTTGCAATAAGTTTGTTCCAATAAGTTAAGAATTTACAGCGGGAAAAATAATTGTTTAAAAGAGAGAAAATGTGGACAACTGAGGCCGGAAAATATATTTGCTTGAAAGAAACCGACAACGCGAACGTGCGGCCAATACCTATTTCTCTCGACGATGTTCGAATTTTCATTTCCCACTCGAGACCGATTGGCCACATACACGTTCTGTCTCTCTCGTTCTGGTTGACCACTCACAATCATGGTCATATAGAGAGGTTAGGTACGGGTACGGGTAGGTTGTTTATTGAAGTCAAAATTTTAGTTCATGGTAGCGGCGCTGCAATCAAAAAGGCAGAGTAAAAACATGAAATCATATCTTACTGAAAAGAGATAAAAGATTAAAGGACAGGCGTAAGCCTAAGAGAATGCGTAAACAAAATTAGAAGTCGCTAATTTCGTCGTGTTTTTGATCTGTCTTATAATTAATTGCCTTTCTGATTGCAGCGCCGTTATCATGAACTAACATTTTGGCTTCAATAACGGTTTCATCCCACTCATATCCTAGAGTCCTAGAGTCCACGTGATTTCTACGAACAGTGAAAATACCGATAGTCGATTGGTCCATATAATTGATTGTATTCCTAAAATTTAACTATGACGGAATACTTTACACATTCTGAAATTTTATCGGTTAGGTTCCAAATATTTTTCAACTTAACGCAACATTTAAAATCATACGAAGTTTACATTATTAATTTTCATAATTTTTGCGGAACATTTTATTGGCTTTCCATGGAATATAGTTTGTAAGACGCTGGGCCGTCACTATAGATCTATGGTGTAGATAAACCCTAACTATTTGATAATGGTGTATTTTTTGTATGATGATGTCATAAAGATTCTTCAATATAACGCTATGACTAAAACTCCACGACTTTTCTCATGCAGAGTTCTGTGTGTACACAGAATTTCCGGTGGACAGAGACAAAGGCTTGCAACGGCTAAACTAATATTATTGTTTTGTTCTTGTTAATTTACAAACACTGTTACATTTTGCAATTATGTCATACGTCTTGTATTACAGTACTGCTTTACCGCTTTTTATTATTAGGAAAAGATCTTCCGATCGACAGTGAAAAGAACCAGCGTAACGGAAGTAGTTTTACAACAGCGTTGCCAGACGTCCCGATTTTGGCGGGACGTCCCGATTTTTAAATCAAAATTAAATGTCCCGCGCGGGACCAGGCTCAGTCCCGCTTTTCGGGGATAACTCGACCGTGCGTTAATAATTATTCTCTTATTGTAAGTTGCAATTTGTAACACTCACTCCTCAGACTATTATTTAAAACGCCATATTTTTCTAATGAATACATTTTTTTGATTTTGATTTCTGTTTTTTTATTTTTTTTTTTATTCAGAAAACGAATAAGACAACTATTTAACGATAGGGTAAATCTGATTTAAAATATCATATTTTTATTAAAATACATTTTCTATGGCTATTTTTGCTATCTGTTGTCACGTAAACGTAATTTGAACTCAAATAAAAAGACATTTAAAAACTTCTGATTATATACGTTTTTTTACTATGTCCCGCTTTCGACGAAAGAATCCCGCTTTTTTCACTCAAAAAGTTCCAAAATCCCGACTTGGCAAAAAAAAAATCTGACAACGCTGACGTGTAAGCACCTGTGCCATCAAAAAATTGCCCTAACGGCTGATTTTAAAATTGTATATCGAAAAATTCTGACGGAAGTAACGATGGGGTACGGAAAAATTAATACAACTGCGGTACTAGTATTTTATACTCTCTCTTTTTTATATCTACATATATTAACACGCTCAGCTGCTAGACTATATGCTCCTATCTTTTTTAATGTTGAAAGTTTATGTAAATCTCACTTAATATTGGGAAAATTCCATAATTAGTTCTGTACATTTGGCGCAAAAAAAAGATTCGGGTTTGAATTTCGACAACGACAAGTAATTTCTTTCTATGAATAAACCCTATAATATAAAGTAATGGACTTACAAATACTTTCATGCAATTTTTGTAAACCCCTATTTTTGCAGTAAAGGACAACCAATCAATTATATCGAAATTTTTCGGTCGAACTTTGACGTGTTATATGAAAATTTTGAATCGATATTATTTAGTTCTCTTTCGAATGTAACAACGCTTTTTTTAACGTTCGAAAAATTCTTGACTTTGACCGATTTTGAACCCGTGACCTTTGATTTCAAACTTAAGCGCAATAATTCCACAGATGATTAACTCAAGGCCAACGAAATACAGTTCATTATTATAAGTCTTGTAGCTTGTTAAGATATATGCAATAATAGATTTGTCTCTGATAATCATCATAATAATTATTGCAATGAAAATGGCACGATATAAAATAAATAATAGTTTTAAATAACTAAAAAAATACACTTTAATAGCAAGCCGAACTAAAAAGTATTAAATAATTTTTTATAGTAAAAAAGCATGGGGCGCTTGTTAACAACTGATATAAATATTTTATTGGTAGCTATTTGTAAAAGTAGAGTTAGTATAAAAATGGTAATGTGCACCCCACGTTTTTTTTACAATGAAAAAATATTTGTTAGTTTTTAGTTCGGTTTGCTATTAAATCGAGTTTTTTATTTTTTTATTTTTTATTGTTTAGACTTATTTTTTTATCGGGTTGATTCTGGTCAGGATAATGGGACAAACCTATTAAATTATTGTACTGTCATTAGTCCTTGATAAGTGCGCAAAGTTTCAGTTGAATCTGACGTTTTGAAATGAGTGAATTTCACGTTCAATGAGTCCGTTACATGCAGGTGAAGCTAATAAAAGCATGTTAAAAAGATGTACAATGTACTATCCTTAGCCACAGTCTTCGCATGCGGTATAATTATTACGGCCTCTGGATTTTCTATGATTAAAATTACGTTGAAAAATCACACTTTTGGGAATTTGTAGAAAAATTTTCCGAAAAATCTCAAAAAAATTGCTTTAATAACTACTAATTTGTAATGTAGATTCACTCTTAAAAATTTAAAACGAATTCATTAAGATGTTAATAAACTAAAATAAAAATGATTTGTCGGGAAAAAGGATTTTTTAAGTAAACACTTATTTGTTATTTATAGCGACATTTCGTTCCTTGCTTGGAACTTTTTCAAGCTTTATAACTGTATTTGAATTTTTAAAATACAATACAATTGAAATATAAAATATCAAATATTAATTATACACACCTATTAAATGTTTAGATCTAAACATTTAATAGGTGTGTATAATTAATATTTGATATTTTATATTTCAATTGTAAATTTATAAATTGTGTTTTAAAAATTCAGTTACAGTTATAACAAATAAGTGTTTACTTAAAAAGTCCTTTTTCCCGACAAATCATTTGTATATTAATTACCAAGGACAAAAAAGAAAAAAAGTCGTTAATAAACTAAGTTGTGAAGCATCTATAGTCTACAATATATAAAATGTATAAATAATCACCTGTATGCAAACATGATATATTATATTTTATAATATTCACTTACACTTTCGGTATCAACTTTTACTTTCAAAAGCGGCATGATCACATTCTCACTAGATAATCGGGGACAGGCGACAGTCAGCTGGTTTGCGATAATCTGACGTCATAACGGTCATGAATAGGTTAGTCGATTCAACACTAAATTTTATAGATTTATGTTTATAAATTTATAATTTTAAAATGTGGTTATAAAATATATAAATAAAACGGATAGCCGTATGAAATACAAATAAAGTACAAAAATTTGACACCACAAAAATGCACATAAACATTTGTCAACCACATGGGATACATTTTTGAAAGTTCGCAGTTGGTGAGATTGAGGCATTTCGTGATCGATAAAAAGTTATTCCTTGAAAGTAACATGGTAACATAAAATTGTAGGTTATGTTTCTAGTGCATGATGACATATAGTATAGCCAATGTGTCATTATGCTAAAAACGAGGACCAGCGAGTTTTAACAGTCACATGAGTCATAATATCATCAAGCTTTAGACATATTATTTTTACCCCCTATAAAATAACTGATTTTCCAACAATTTTTAAAATTTTTGAGAGATCAATAAATTGTAGGCGACGTGGGATTTTCATACGACTATGGAAATGATGATACGACAACTTTTACTTTACATACTAGTGTGAAATGGGTCATTTTACTATCGCTATGCAGATCGGGAAACTGGTATTTATGCAAAAACGTTTTGGCTCCAGAAAAAAGAATCTGTTGTCGACGTCATTTGTGATATACTATATTTGTGCTATTTTTCCAAACACGCGTTCAGATAATATCCAATTAGATATCTATGCCTAAGAGGCAAAATGGCTTAAGCCAAATTTGTGGTAAAATAAGTTTACGTCAGTTTAATCATCCAGTTCAGTAGTTCTAATTTATGTCTTCAGTTTTTGTTGCCTTTTAAAGAAACTGCACTGTTGAATCTCATTCCTTGTGATTAAAAAAAATACTAGGATTTTTGATTAATGGGTCTAAACGATTTTTTTAAAGTTAAGTTTAAAGAAACCAGTGTTGTGATAAACATATTTTTATAAATTAAAGTTCTTGACTGTAAATAAATTAAAGCGTTGTGTTTTTTATGTGATTTAAAATGTACAACATTAATCTTCATCACGTAATGCCAAATCTTCCTCTTGTATCTAATATCTACACATAATAGGAAATCGGTATAGGTTCGACTGCTCGGCTAATTTCGAAAACTACTGAATGGACTCGAATGCGGTTTTTATCGTTCGATAAGCTATTTCTTGAGGAAGATTTAAGTCTATATTAGTTACCCGCCCCGGCTTCACTCGAGTAGAATAAAAATCAAGTTTACCTATATCAAAAGCGATCTGAAATACAATGTTAAGTATACTTATACCAGTGTTGCCAGACTTTTTTTTGCCAAGTCGGGATTTTGGAACTTTTTGAGTGAAAAAAGCGGGATTCTTTCGTCGAAAGCGGGACATAGTAAAAAAAACGTATATAAGCAGAAGTTTTTAAATATCTATCTTTTTATTTGAGTTCAAATTACGTTTACGTGACAATAGATAGCAAAAATAGCCATAGAAAATGTATTTTAATAAAAATATGATATTTTAAATCAGATTTACCCTATCGTTAAATAGTTGAGTCTTATTCGTCTTCTGAATAAAAAAAAAAACAGAAATCAAAATCAAAAAAGTTTTATTCATTAGAAAAATATGGCGTTTCAAACAATAGTCTGAGGAGTGAGTGTTACAAATTGCAACTTACAATAAGAGAATAATTATTTACGCACGGTCGAGTTATCCCCGAAAAGCGGGACTGAGCCTGTCCCGCGCGGGACATTTAATTTTGATTTAAAAATCGGGACGTCCCGCCAAAATTGGGACGTCTGGCAACGCTGACCTATACCCAATAACAATAATAAATCCCGGGCAGTTAATTATTAATTCGAGAGGAACGAGCGAAGCGAGTGTGTACTATATTAATTAATCATAATTTCGAGCACACGAGTGAAGCAAGTGGGTGACATATTAATCAATTATAAATTAGTGTACTCGTGCGGACCGGACGTAACAACTAGTCTATCTATCTATATATATAAAAATCGTAAAATCGTATGTACCTATGCTCCCTATGGGCTCCAAAACGGCTGGACTGATTTTGATGAAATTTTCAACCAATCTTCAGTTTGGTAGCGATCGGATCAACAGATTTTTTTGTTTGTTTTTTGGCAATTTTGATTTTTTTTCGATTTTTGAATATTCACAATTGAAAGCGATTGAATTCGCGCAAATTCAATACACGTTGAGAATTTTTTATGATAATGCTTTTCATCTTTTATGCCTCTTGATAATTAGTGCTACCCGTGCGAAGCCGGGCCGGGTCGCTAGTTTATTATAAATGTATGCATGACATTTTCCTTGGTGAATATTGTTAATATCGATAGAAAAATTATGTAAAAATTTACTTAAGCAATTTTGCCTTTTGGTCATTGATATAAAAGATATAGTTGATAAATTTGCAAGTTTTTGTTGCATGTAACGCCTTTAGGCAGCCGACATTGAAAAATAGAACTTAAAAAAAACAAAGCCAGTTGAATATGGAGAAAGAACAATGTTCTTTGTCGAGGCCATTGCCAAAGAATCGCGAGTTAGTAAACAACGAAACAACATTTGATTGAACGAACAATAATTAATGCGAAATTACGTTTGAATTTACCCGCGCTTTTGCCATTTTTAACGTTGTTCTTAATTACATTTTGGAGAACTAAACATTGTATTTTTTATGCCCCTTTTAGATAAACAATAATTCAATTTTGTAAAAAATTGCTTTTATTCAAATCTCGAAAATAGTACAGTATCTTTTTTTAAGGCAAAAGAGGAACAGTATTTTGTTAAATTCTTTAATGACCAAAATTTCAAAGTTAATTTTGTGATATGTCTTCGTCGGGACCTCAGAAAAATTAATTTTAAATTTTTTTATTTAATCACGGGAAATTGGACAATTGAATTTTAATATAGATAAACTAAATTAAAAAATTTTGCGACGTTTCGTTAATTTCTTTTAACTTCTTCGGGCAATTAAATAAAAAACTTATTAATTATAATGGACGTGAACAATATTGAGATTAATTTTAAATGTTCTGAAGTAGACTCAAACGTCGTTAACCAATTTATTGTATTCGATTGTCTAAAATAAATTAACTTCAAACACTTGTTATTTTAATCAAGTTAATATTAATTTAAAATAATTAAAAAATTAATTTAATTACTCAAAGTGTCTAATTTAACAGCTTAGTGTTGACCTTTGTATCCAATATTTCGCGGGTTCGAAATCGATGTTTAATTTCATTTGATGTAATTAGACGCTAATGACCTTAGTTGGCGAGCGTCTATTATCTATTCTAAATAAATTTTACTGCTCGATGAAAATTGTTAAAATATGCTCTATGATATGATTTATTTAATTATTTATTTAATAATAACACTTCACAAAATATAATATGCATATAAAAATATAATATTTTAATTCCTAGAAATGTAGTAATTCACAAAAGAAGACTTTAAAATAATAAGAAACGACAAAGTCCGAGAAATATAGGTGTTCATGTATGTTTCTAAACTAGCAGCCCGTTAAATTCAAATAAAAATCAGCAATTTCGAACCAGTAAACTGGATGCAGAACTCGCCTTTCTTTTGTCAATCGAGAACAAACGACATTCTTGCATGGTAATTAACAAAAAACAACCAAAACAAAAATAGTAACATAGAGAAGAGATTCGCATAGCGTATCTAAAATTCTTAACTTGACTAAATTTTTATTTGGCGTAACAGTATGTAAGTTTTCTCACATATACAGAGTGTTAAAAAATTTCCTTAACAAGAGGAGATTCCTTGATCTTAAGGAAAAAAGTTCCCATGGGCTGGAGTCCGAAAACGTTTTGTTACGGAACTGCAGTTCCCTTAAAATTTAAATTTTTCATGTGAGTTGCCCCTTCAATGTTTTTGGGCGACGCAAATTTCTTTAAATTGAGTTTAAATATTTCTATGAGAGTTTTATTTCGTTTTACTTAACAATTTTTTCATAAATTTTAAGAACTAACTATACGATAGTACCAGAGGGGGGATAGAATATTAGAGCGTCTGACATCTTGTATGTACCTTATTTCGGGGTATTCGCGCGGTTGAATAATCGACATGAAATCATTCCTTGGCACCATGGAAAAATGATCACTTCAGCGTACATTCAGATCCACCGCAACGCATGATCAGAAAAAAATAGAGTTTAAAAAACTAAAACAACACGCTTTTATGAACTACTTAATGCAAAATAATTTGACAACAAAACTAGCTTTACTGTAAAAGCGTAGCGTGCTATCTACTTAAATTGTCATAATATCTCTACGTGTATAATTAGCTAGTAAATGAAAAGTTTATTACCGATATTAAGCACTCCACGCTTTTTACAATAAAGCTAATTTTGTTGTTAAATTATTTTGCTTTTTTTAGTTCATAAAAGCGTGTTGTTTTAGTTTTTGTAAACTCTTATTTTAGTTATAAGATTAAAGAACGATATTGCATTTGCCTACGGGATAGGCAACGTAACGTAAGTCACTGTTCAGCGTCTTTTTGTCCTAAAGGTCCTAGCCAGAATAATGGGACAAATTTATTAAATTATTGTATTGTCATCGCTCCTTAAAAATTGTGCTAAGTTTCATTTTAATGTGACGATTTGAAGTGGATGAATTTTACGTTCAAAGATTCCTTTACAAACAAACATACGTATACAGCCAGCGTTGCCAGATTTTTTTTTTCGCCAATTCGGGATTTTAGAACTTTTTGAGTGAAAAAAGCGGGATTCTTTCGTCGAAAGCGGGACAAAGTATATAAACGTATACAATCAGAAGTTTTTAAATATTTATCTTTTTATGTGAGTTCAAATTACGTTTACGTGACAATAGATAGCAAAAAAAGCCATAGAAAATGTATTTTAATAAAAATGTGATATTTTAAAACAGATTTACCCTATCGTTGAATAGGTGAGTCTTATTCGTCTTCTGAATAAAAAAAAAAAACAGAAATCAAAATCAAAAAAGTTTTATTCATTAGAAAAATATGGCGTTTCAAACAATAGTCTGAGGAGTGAGTGTTACAAATTGCAACTTTAACAATAAGAGAATAATTATTTACGCACGGTCGAGTTATCCCCGAAAAGCGGGACTGAGCCTGTCCCGCGCGGGACATCTAATTTTGATTTAAAAATCGGGAAGTTCCGCCAAAATCGGGACGTCTGGCAACGCTGCATACAGCTGATACAGGTGAAGCTAATAAAAGCGTTTTAATGATCCCAACAAAATGTCGGGCATTCAATCTAATAAGCAGAAGGGTGGACTATGGCGATTGACGTTGGCTGTAGATGTCAGTGATAGAAGCGGCTTTGTAGTGGTCAGAAAGGAGATAATAATATGAGTATATAATATTTTTTATTGTAGTGCATGAGTCACAATAATAAATCTATGTAGATATTTCAATGTCAACGCACTTGGCTCCACGGTACGTACGAAGATTTTGGTGGGAACAAACAGCAATACGTTGCAATGCGAACAATTCACGTAACTATCAAGTTGATCATCAAGGTGACTAGGGAAAAAAACCGGACTAATGCGCGTTAGACTCGTGCGCCGAGGGTTCTGCACCATAAATCATATTATTTGGTTTTGAATTTCGAGAACAATAACTGCTTAGAT
Organism: Venustoraphidia nigricollis; assembly: GCA_034508555.1. Classification (NCBI taxonomy): domain Eukaryota; kingdom Metazoa; phylum Arthropoda; class Insecta; order Raphidioptera; family Raphidiidae; genus Venustoraphidia; species Venustoraphidia nigricollis. The sequence continues at coordinate 813,584 of JAVRKA010000006.1, forward strand.
ATTGTTAATATAGCTTTTCTGTAAACACTGTTAGTTTTATTTTCAAAATTTTAGCTGTACCTGCTGGATCTGACAATATGACCAAAAGTCAAAATTATTTCATAATAAAAATTCAATTCCATTTTAAAAAAATTATACCGTGTGTTTGACATAAAAATTCGGATGTGATTGAAATATTTAAGCTGGGTTTTTTGTGCTTTTATATCAACAAAAAACAAACAAGTTTTTGAAAAAACAGGGTAGTGCATTTATACAATTTATATTGTAGCGGATCCTCCTGTATATAAGCCACCCTGTGTAGATACAGAACGCTCTCGACTGCAAGTCAACAAACAGAACATTCTAGAAATATTCAGGGATTTTTTGGTGGTTTTCAAAATTGTGTTTGTTGAGCCAACGAGTGGGCTAGTCCACTGCGAAATAAATAATGATCGTGATGCGGTGTACATAAATATTAGTTCATGTGTTGTATATTCTCATTGTACAGATAAGTGACTTTGTATATAGAATATAAATATTTGATTGTTGCAATAATTGCATTTTATTAGCAAATTTTTCTTAGCTTCATATGTTTGTTTGGTTGTAATGGAATCTTTGACCGTGAAATTCACCTACTTCAAAACGTCCGATTAAACTGAAACTTTGCACACTTATCAAGAATCGATGACAATACATTAGTTTAATAAGTTTGGCCCATTATTATCGTGACCAGGACCTTCAGGATAAAAAAAAAGTGAAAAATTGCAGCAAGCAAGCTAACACGCTGTACAGTGACGTACAGTGGCCTACTTCATAGTCGAAAGCAATACTGTTTTTTTAGTCTTATAATTAAAATCAGAATTTAAAAAAAAACAAAACGACTCGCTTTTATGGACTAAAAATGCAAAATAATTTGACAAGAAAATTAGCTATTATGAAAATTTAAGCAGATAACAACCCACGCTTTTTACAGTAAAGCTAATTTTGTTGTCAAATAAATTTGCATTTTTTAGTTCATAAAAGCGTGTTTTTTAAGTTTTTTTAAACTTAAATTTTACATTTTAACGTCACTACAAACAAAGCTGTTATTTGTTTGTTTGTAAACTGTTCTATATAGTAACCATGTGGGCAAATATATCTACAATAAAATTGCTATATCTATATTATTATGTTTCCGCAATTTGCTGTTTGCAATTATGACTTTTTTTCCACATTTGAGAAACTCACTGCACGAACCGATCACTCGTTTCAATTTGTCATGTCCGGCAGGTGTGCGTTAACTTCACTTGTCACGTGTGTTTTTTTAACATACATATTTTTTATATTTTCGCGTTGTTGGGCGATTGAAATTTATCATTATTTGGATCTTTTAAACATGGTACCTATTATCACACAATTTTATAGCAATTTCAGAATTTTATTCTTGAGACGTTTGTAAGAAAAAAATGGCGTATTAAGAGGAATAAGATAAGTATAGATTCCAGTCTTCCAGATACTCAACATTTTTAAAAATACCTACAAATCTTCACTCTCGCGTTAAAACGATTTTACTTCTGCCGACGTTGTTTTTAAAAGTAAAGTGTTAGGGTAAACGCCAAATGAAGGACCAAAAACCACACGACAGATCAGAAAAAGGTATCTACGCGTGAAATACTAGATAGTTTATATATTTTTTTCAATTTTTCACTTGTAAGATCTGTAGTGTGATTCTTAGTCTTTACTTTGGCGTTTACCCAAACCCTTTATCTTTAAAAACAGTGTCGGGAGAGCTCTAATCATTGAGAAAATATTTGAGACGGAATTACAGGGGGTATCTAATGATCTTAGCATGGATCTAATTATTATTTGTTACAGACGTACCGACATTTTAATCTTTTAAGATCATCAACCTTCTAGGATTATCTAGGTCTCGTACCAACTCGTATTTTTAATTAATTTATGTTTTTCAACCAATTGAAAATCTAATTCCAACTACACTGGTTTTTAGATTTTAAACTGAGATTTGGTAGTGTTTAAAAATCGAGGAATACCAAGTTCGTGTAAACAACGGTATTCCTACGAATTCAGCTAATTTCAAGGTTACCTCAGCTGTCAAGCGTCTATAATCTACAATTAAACAATCAATCAAGGTCACATATTTGGGTCTTTTTCCTTCTATAAAGGCTGGGTTTCTTAGGAAAGTTGTACAGTAATATGATGGTGAATGACGTAACAAAAAACATGTGCAATAAAAGTAAATGGATTCCGCTTTTTTACGTTACGGTGATGCCACCGTTACCGAGAAAACTAGGTCCATTAAATTATATGCAAACGTTTTTTGCTACGTCATTCTCCGTCATATAACGACTGCTACGTTACGATACCGCTTTCCTAGGAAACCCTGTGTTAAGCTCTTTGATCAAATTGCTTGACAATAGGATGAATCAAGCGAAGTTAAAATATAATTATGTAACTGCAAAACGTTTCGAAAACATACTGTATTTTGGCATTGGCATCAAGTCCTCTTTAAAAAAAGCACACGTACTTAAATTTTAATTAGTCGTGAAAAATAAAACTTTAAATATTCTTAAAAACTGTGTGGGGTAAATTTACATAAAATAACTAAAGTGCTGCTTAGTTGAAGAGAAGTTTAAAATGTCAAAATTATTATTTTTTTATAATTAGGGTAATTAGAAAACGTGGAAACTTAGGTGTGAAGAAATTCAATATTAAAAAAGTACATAACCTCAAAATACTAACAATTTACGTTACGTTTCGCTAGCCATGTCAGCATCATCAGAAGATGATTCCTGATGATGTAAGCATGGTTAGCGAAACATGGAGGCGTTGTCGTGTTTTGTAGCTATTTTTGCCCGACTACAGCAAAGTCAACAGAAACGGTTATAATTTGTTTCTTGTAAGAGACGACAAAAACAGGACCACATTTTCACAAGTGTAGGTACTTTATCTTTGTAGATAGTGATTAATCAAATCAAGTATCTTCAAAAATCTAAAAGTTATAATCGATTCATGGAAAACGCTTGCGCATAATCGAATAATTTAAGACAATTCAAGTTTTATGACTCATAAAATTCACATAAATATACTGGTATGCTAATTGCCACTCGTTCTATCTGATATAGATTGAGTTTTTCCCGGGTTATTTCATATCCAGAAAAAAGTGTCCAAATGATTATTAGAAACATTTATTGTTACAATGCTATATTAGAAAAATTTATTTTTCAAACCACTGTCACCGTCGGGACTCAAACCCGAATCTTTACACTTTCGCAGCGAATGAGTTATCAGTTACTCTACGATGCGATATCCCAACAGTCAATCCTTCATAATAAGGCTCTCGCATGATGTGAATTTACAATCTGCTTTATGATGAAGGATTGACTGTTGAGATATAGCACCGTAGAGTAACCGATAACTCATTCCGTCGCGAAAGTGGAGAGATTCGGATTTGAGTCCCGACGGTGACAGTGGTTTGAAAACTAATTTTTTCTAATATAGCATTGTAACAATGAATGTTTCTAAGAATCATTTGCAAATATCAGCGACTACTGCTCATGTAGAGAAGTGTTACAAACTATAAACGTATGAAAAAATCCAGAAAAAAGTGTCTGTTCACATTTTTGAAATCGACTCGTCAAGACATTTATTTTGATACCAATGTTAAAGTAGAGATGGGAAAAACGGGTCTTTTTAGTGATCTGCGTCTTTGCAGTAACATATTCAGAACTCGGCTCTTTTTGAACCGGTTCAGTGAGCCGGCTCACAGGCTCACTGAACCGGTTCAAAAAGAGCCGAGTTCTGAATATGTTACTGCAGTCTGCCACTGAGTTACCTAGTTCAGTCAATCATATCACGACCTGTATAGAATCAAGAATGCATAGCCAAACATGTGATGCATGAGTCATTTGAGCTGACAGATGCATCAAAGCAAGAACTGATACGTAAGTGTAAAATGTGCTTCTGTGTGTTAAGTGTTTCACTGAGTTATACGGATCCGTTGATCCGTCGGCTCAAAAAAAACTGAGTCGGCTCTCACGGATCTTCTGTCGGAGTCGGCTCTTTGAACCGGTTCAGATCTGAGTTACCCAAGTCTATGTTAAAGGGAGTTTCTATTTTTTTTCACATAAAACTGCAGTTCTTGACTGCCATATTGGATTATTCGTGATGTCATATATCCTAGGAAACTCGGAGACTATTCTAACGGTACCCCATTTATCCAAATCGATCCATCCGTTCCAGCTCTAAAGTGTAACATCTGGACGTAGTCATAAACACAATATCACTCAGTCGGATAAATGAAATACCGCCATCTCTTGAGGACACTTATGAACTCGAGTCCCTTGTCAAGCCTTAAATATTTTGTATTCTTGCTCACGACTGACGTGACAATGTGAAATAAAATGTGAGAAAACGCATATTTTACACGGAGAGACATTAAACGTAGGTATACTGAGAGATGATATAGAGGTCGCGTCGCGGCGTCGGTGTAATCACGGTAAAATAACAGCGCCAGTATTGATTAGGGGCGAACTGTGAACATGTCTGTAAATCATTTATTAGATGGATCGCGAAAAGGGACTACAAGTACAACTGCCACTACGCGTTCTGATGCCATCTACCATGAAAAACAGAATCCAATTGCAGAAATCAAACATGGCTATAAAATTACTTGCTCAAGGTTAGTAGAACAGAAGCTGCCTCGTTCCACCTGACCAATCAACGTAAGTGCAAGAATGGCGTCAGCTGGTGGACCGTTCAGATGAAGTACAAAGTACAATAATTATTATGTATTTGCTAATACAAGCATTGTGGCTTTATTATAGGAACTTATATGTTTATTTTTGGACAAATTAAAAAATTTAATCTCTTAGTAGGTACACCCCTTCAAATCATATTTTTTTTCTTAATTGCAATATTACTGACAATCCAACATCTGCACCAAGTTAAATGTTTTTATAAAATTTGTAAGTCCGGTGCTGGCAAGCCGATTTTATTAGAATAATCTTTGTGTCAAATTTCAAATTTGAAACGATTTTTAAATTTGTTTCGGTATTTTTGGATCTAAAATATTTTTCGATTCCTAAAAACAGAGCCAGTTGGGTCCATTTTAAATATGTTTCGTACGGTGACGGGTTTCAATATAATGTACCAATTTTAGTTAAAATTAATTAAGTCTTTCAAAAGTTATTGCCCGTAGACAAATAAATTATTATAGCTCAGCGTATTGCACGGAAAGCCAATACGTGTTTCGCGAAAAATTATGTAAATTAATAATTTTAAAAGACTCGTATGATTTAAATGCTGCTCCAAGTTGAAAAATATGTGAAAATAATCAAGGTGTTCCATTAAAATTTAAAAATTTGTGTTGTTTCCGTCTTAGTAAAATTTTGGGAAACTATAGCTTATGAATGCTACTGCTGAATTTATAAGCTATTTATATTTGAAAGGATAATGTAAATCGGTTTAGTGATTTTCGAATTTTTCGGTACCGTACATACAACGTACGCGGTGCATGCAAACATTTTGCATTAAATTATGTTAGTGTTAATTTAAGTATATTTTTGCAATACATTCTCTTCTATTTATTAAATTCAGCCACTACTTATGTTATAGATATTAATTTAATAAAACGCAGCGACACTTTTTAAGTGCAAATCAATAAAACGCTGCCTAACACTAAATTAAAGTGCATTGCATAATCAGGTCAAATAGTTTTTGTAAGATATTATCAAACGTTAGTTGAATTCTTTAATAAAATCTGATGGCATATGTAAGTTGGTTTAGAGTTGGATCAGACCTGTTCAAGTTCGTTTGTTTTTGTGCATAGGTACGCCGCGTCGATTTAATTAGCGTCTTAATATTGTGTCATTTCTTTGCTAAATTGGTCGGTTAAATTGCAGACTAATAATTAATGGCTGTGATAAATAGTTTCGGTGTGTGTTGTAGATTATTTTAATATAAATCTCTTTTCGGGAAATGTAAAACACGAGTTTTTATAATTTTCTTAAGAACTTCAGAATCATTCGGCAGTATTTCATAACTTGGGTAAGTTTGAATTTGAGACTTTGGTTTTACGTACATTCTTTGATAATTGAATATGCATATTTAACAGAATCATGTATTTTGAAAACAATTTTAACATTATTTTATTTCGCTTATAATACATTTTTTCGAGCTGATAAATTTGGGTTATGAAATCTGGTTTATTTCCGCAATATAATTATACTTTATCTCGCTGAAATAAAATACGATAGGCATAATTAATTCATTAATTAAGTCAACTGTTTTATTGCTCAATTTTTCACGATAATTTCCATCTCAATAATTGATCAACAGTTTAGTTAAAAACGATTAAAAATCGATTACTGAAAAGGTTGAGCATCGAAAATATTTTTTTTATTTCCATGTCGATATTTTTCCCATCGATGTTTTACAACCGATGGAATTTTGATTGTATTTCTAAAATGTTCGCAAAATTGTTACCTTACGTAAATAGGTAACGAAATCGAAGACGTCATGAACTTTTTTAATGCGTAAATATCTTTTTACTACGCCTCCTCTAACATTGATGTTACAGTAATTTAAAGTAGACGACCTGTATACTTTTCATTTACTTTTTCTATGGTTGTCAGTCGTTTTCGATGTTTGCTTTCCTAAGTGCTTTCCGACAGTTGTACATCATATATTCAACTGTATCCAAAGTATTCTAATTTTTTAATTGTTTCTACTGTCTGATATTTTTGTTATTCGCTTTTTTATTGTTTACTTTATTTTATATTATGAACAATTGCAATATTTATGGAAAATATTTACACTTTTCATTTTATTGACCAGTCTACTAATAAAATTAATTAATTGCTTTTTTAATATTTTGCCTGCTGCTTCATGAAATGGAAAAAATTAAATAAAAAAAATGGGTTTGAGAATAACTGGGCGTATGCCATGTCATTGCTAATATAACCCTTCTATTACAAGTCTCCAGTTCCCAGGTTCTATTCCAAGAATTGGTAAAAATTTCAACTAGATTAGAAATTATTATTATTACTAGGATAAATCCGTCACTGCACCCAGTTGAAGGTTACTAGCCAGATACCTTATATAGTGGAACCCCTCCCCTCCTTCAGGCAGGCGACCCCAAAAAACAAAAAGTACAGACAAAGGTCCCGTTTGAAATTGTGCTTTATATATATGTCTATTGTACATGATAATATTATCCTTGTGTACAGGAACCTAGTTATAATCCCAAAGGATTGAAACTTTTAGTTCCAGTCTTGTTGTTACAAATCGTCTGAAAAGTTCAAAACAAACAAAAAGAATGTTTGTAAAATGTTGGAGCCTTTCACCTCAAACTTTTGATGTCTTATAACATTTAAATACATATTTAATGTTTACGACCTTTGTATTTAAACACGTATTCTGATTCCTGGCCCGGCTTCGCCCGGTTAGACCAGGAAATAATTTAGAGCAACAAACTCATATATCACTTTACTTAATAGCTTTTATATTTCAGCCACCGTAGCCTAATTTAGCTCAGAAATTTAGTGCGGGATCCTCGACTTCCGTTACATTTTCGCTTACTATTCATCCGTCTTTTGAGTGTACAGTAGAAACTATAACTCGAACTTCAAGAGAAATATTTAAAATATTCTAGTTATGGAGTTTCTGACTTATAGAAAATTTTATTACTAACAATAAATTTTGACTTAGAGAAGCTGTAAAGTGTAAACGTTGATTATTTAGAAATAAAAGATATGTAGATATTTTAAATTATAGAGGAATTCCGTAAAGAATTTTGCGTCCACAAGCACTCAAAATTTCAAGTTCGTCCCGTTATACAAGGAATACTTGAAATTTGAAACTATAACCGCGTCTCAAACTATAAAAAGAGCGATTACTGTGAGTTTGGGTCGTGAGCACGGAGTGACCCAAAAAGCGCGGTCTTTTGCATACGGCAGACTGGTGACTTAGCATTAGTTTTTATATGTGCCAAAGGTGTTCCAAGAGCACCAATTATAAGAACAATTAATTTAACAGAATAAAATATTGATATTTTGTCTCTTCTGTCTCCGTCTCGACTGTGTTCGTTTTAACGAGAGCTAAGATTTTATCAAGAATAGAATAGTTTTTATTTGAATATCACATTGATTACAAGTCAAAATTGTGATTACAAAACGTCAGAAATTCACCTATGCTATAAAAACAGTTTTTTTAAAGAAACTGTTGAGCTTATTTTTAAAATTTTTATATAGGTAAAACCTGTATTGACTCTGGCAGCCTGTTAAATAGCTTTTTCGCCATGTAGTCTGGGACAGTTTGGTATATATATATATGTAGCCTTCTTCGTGGCAGGCAATTTGCACTTTTTGTTCTAGTGTTATAACTATGATACTCTGAATGGTTTTCGAAGCGGTCCATGTTTGTTTTTACATATATCAAACTTTGATACATGTACACAGAAGGCAATGACATAATGCCATGTTTTATAAATAGGGGAGCGCAATGTTCAGTATATTTAACTTTGCTTATTATTTTTATCAATTTTTTTTGAAGTTTAAAGATTTTGCATGCGTGAGGAGAATTACCCCATAATATAATTCCGTACATCATTATGCTACCGAGCTGGGTAGAGTAGTGGTACAGCACTAGACTCGCATTCGGGAGGTACGGGTTCGATTCCCGGCAGGGGCAGATGTGACTGGGACTTTTTCCTACTGCCTCTCGCCGAGAAACGGTACTTCCTGTACCGGCCATCTTGATTGAGGTTTTCCATGGTTTCCCTCAATTAATTCCAGATAAATATCGAGATGGTTCCTTATTTGAGGCCATGGCCGATTACCTATCAAACTCCTAGTTCAAAAATTACCTGCCTTATCCTAGTTTCCTATAATTCCTTCATTCGCTCATTGCTATTATATAAGTTGAAGTTTAAATTGTAGAAAATAACGGGAGGTGGTAAATGGAAAATAGTAATGGTGCGAATGGCGTCTGTTATGACATAAAGTCGAGAAACGGACGTTAAACGCATTATTATTATTATTATTATTATTATTATTATGCTATGAAGAACTATATCAGGCTTTGTAGCCTGAAAGTTGCCTTGTTATATCATTATTATTATTAACCTTCTAGTCAGTATAACAAAAATAGCGTATCCAATATTGTAGCACATTAAATTCGTGTGAATTAACAGATTGTTCCTTGTGAGCAGGCTTTTCCAATTTGTGTCTGAATTTGCTCTATATCTGTGTGTGTGTGAGTGTATGTGTGAAGATATTAGTTTGTGTTGCTTTTGAGTTATTAAACCGTGATAAGGAATATACATAATAAGGACTGACCAAAGGGCATCGATACAAATCGATCGTTGTAAAGCCTTTTGATTATATCAGAGACGACCTACAAAATAGTTTATTGTACCCGCGAGTAACCGTTACACACACACACACATACATGTACGTCCTCTTCGTCCTCTAGGCAAGTCAACCAAACATATCTGCGGTTACAAGACAAAGCGACTTATGACGGCCATTAGCCAGATTTTTAGTGACAAGATTAATGATGTACAGATAATAATAATGCGTTTAACGTCCGTTTCTCGACTTTATGTCATAGCAGACGCCATTCGCACCATTACTATTGTCCATCTACCACATTTCCCGTCATTTTTCTACATTTTTAATACTTCAACTTATGTAATAGCAATGAGCGAATGAAAGAATTATAAGAAATTAGGATAAGAGGTAATTTTTGAACTAGGAGTTTGATAGGTAATCGGCCATGGCCTCAAATAAGGAACCATCTCGATATTTATCTGGAATTAATTGAGGGAAACCATGGAAAACCTCAATCAAGATGGCCAGTACAGGAATTACCGTTTCTCGGCGAGAGGCAGTAGGAAAAAGTCCCAACCACATCTGCCCCCGCCGGGATTCGAACCCGGACCTCCCGAATGCGAGTCTAGTGCTGCCACCACTACTCTAGACAGCTCGGTCTAATGATATACAGATAAGGAGAACCATCTGAAGTTAGAAATGGCATTAGATTAAGATGAAACTGCTGTTCCAAATGGACTTTTTGTATGAAGAAAGCATCAAGGTTGTTAGATTGTGTGAGCGCATTGGAGCATTGGAGGGATATGACGTCACTTCGGGTTATTTTTTAAATTATTTTACGTCATCGTCCACATAAATAATTTGACATCAACGACTACTTTCATATAATTTTGGCGTGCCAGAGTTCATACTACTGCAACCTTTGGAAAGCTCAAATTTTTCAATTTCCGACTGAAAAAAAATAATTGTGGCTCCCTATTTGTCTGCCCCGATATAAATTTGTCTCTGATGTATACACGGGAAATTTTATTTTCACTTTACTACAAGAAATTTCATTCGAAATATCCTAATTTCATATCTGCAAACAATCTACGGAATTTTTTGCGGGAATTACTGAATGTTCCTGTGTGAGAGATGGATAAAATAGATATTTATGAAGAGGCAAAGGAGCAAAATGCTTGGGTGCTTTTAATGTTTTAAAATAGTAGTGTTTTTTAAAGAAAATTACAAAAAAACGATAAGGCTCTTCTTGGTAACGAGTCACTAAAATCTATGTGAATTAGACATAAATTATTTTGTTTTGTTATCATAGATATATTTATGTCAGGAATGTCCAAAACTATTATAACATAAAATTAATTTTTAAGGAAAAGCTGTGCATACTGCTTGGAGACGTCAAGTTATTCAGCTTGATTTTTTTAATAAGTTTGGTTAATACCAAACAAACCAAAGATCATTGTACTTTTGCAAAACGCATGAACACATGTAAAGATTAGCGATGTTTGGTATAAAATAAAAAATATGGCAGATATGCGTAATATTAGTCTTATAGAAAAAAGTGCGCTGAATCGATTAGGCCAAAACGCAAGTCCGTATCTCTTTTAGTTTAGAAGTTTTCACGGTTTAAAATGTATAAAAATTGAATTAATATCAAACGGTTATATCTCTGAAAAAAATAAAGAGATAAGCTTGAGGCTGGTAGGAAATGATTTTTGATGTTCTATAACTATACTTGATGTCAAACGGAACGGAGAGAAATTATTTTTGAAAAATTTCTCATTTTTTAATAAGAAGGAAGTTCATAGTATATCTGATTCTATTATTATTTCGATATTTCAAATTGTTTTCAAGATTTCTGAAAGGTCGTTTTAGAAATGCAACATTTTAATTTCGATTTAATCAAGGAATTTCTAAGCGAGAAATAATATTAATCTCGTATCGTTGTTACCGACAGTTTTGGTTACCCCTCAATTATTATATTGAAGGGTACTTTAATAAATATCAAAGGGACATACTGACCAAAATATATAATTTATGTAGCGAATACCGAAAGTTAATATATCATCACAAACAATTGCAGATATTAGTAGGTTTCTGAGATATATAATAGTTTGTGAATTTTGAACTAAAATAATGTATTCCTCAAGATGAAGTTTTGTACTCAAATATATTTAAACAGTATAGGTATGTTCTATTTGCGTATTTATTCCTAAAGTATTTAATAAAGACTTCGGTTTGCTGTAGAATACAGAAGGAAGTTTGTAGAATTAGCGGAAAATATCCCAAAATCAATAATTGTATAATATTTTTTATAAGAAAACCGAGAACTTAGGTAAAAAAATGTATTTCTAAAATCCTGTAAAAACGAAGTATATACTCCACGGCTCTACAATTTTTTTTTTGTGAATTGCTTAATTATAATTGTCTTTAATAAGTTCGAAAGAATGAAAAAGATTATTTAGGTCTGCTTAAAATCAGCAAAAAATGTTTTACCTTGTTTGGGCTTGTTTTGGGCGGCAGACGATTCTAATTATAATACACCCGTGCTAGGTGTTTATAGAGTAGATGACTAAAATGGAAATAATAAAAGTAAAAACCCTCTTAAAACAAGCGTTTATCGAAATGTATACTAAAACGAAGGAAATGATAACAAACAATCAAACAAATCAAATGACTTGATCATTGTTGACGTGACCTAAAAGCTTGTCGCGAGATATATTCATAAAAAAAAAATATAATTTAATCTTCTCGCGAAAAGCATTTAGGTCAGATCAACAATGAAAACATGATTTTATTTATTTGACTGTTATTATTTTCTTGGTTTTAGTACATTTTAATAAAAGCTTGTTTTTAAAAGGTTTTTTACTCATATTTTTTCTACTCACTTTGGTTTTCGACCTAATTAACGGTTACGCACATTGTTTTTTTTTTTATGAATCATTTAGTAATTTTTGTGGTTATTTTAACATAAAAATTAGCCGTTATCTGTCATCAACTGTTTTGTGAGATGTTCTTTCTTTTCATCACATTCAAAAAAATTTGTAACCCGAGAGTCTTATAGATAATCACTTACTGGTAATTTGAGATTTTTAATATTCATACTACACCTAAACAAAAGAAGACACACTTCTCTAGGATTGCATAGAAATGTTAAGAAGCTAGAATTACAAGCCGCAAAACATTTTTTTAACTAATTTATTTTCAAAAATGTATATCTAACATCTTATATTATTTTAATCAATACCACTAATAAAACTGTCAATGTAGATTGTATGTATGTCTGTTACGCCATATCTCTTAAACTTCTAGTCCGATTTGAATGACATTTTTTACACTATGTCTACTGTTTTTCAAATTGACTGTCAAGAGTCTTACATGCTTTAATGTAATTTCGATTATAGGGATTTGTTGCTGACTTGTTCCATACATTTATGTCAGAAGAATAAATAAATAATTATAATTAATTATATAACTACTCAACTCAAAGGATAGAGTACTTGGTATCCGCGGCTTCGTTTGCGTTAAAGTAGAGATCCAACACAATGAAATTATTTTTCAATAAAAATCAGTACACGGTTAAACTGACATTTTTACGGCACTTTCATACTCAAAACGTAGACCTTTATGGACATTTTGATCTAATTTAGATCTGAACCGGTTCAAAGAGCCGACTCCGACAGAAGATCCGTGAGAGCCGACTCACTTTTTTTTGAGCCGACGGATCAACGGATCCGCATAACTCAGTGAAACATTTAACACACAGAAGCACATTTTAAACTTACGTATCAGTTCTTGCTTTGATGCATCTGTCAGCTCAAATGACTCATGCATCACATGTTTGGCTATGCATTCTTGATTCTATACAGGTCGTGATATGATTGACTGAACTAGGTAACTCAGTGGCAGACTGCAGTAACATATTCAGGACTCGGCTCTTTTTGAACCGGTTCAGTGAGCCGGCTCACATACGGGATCCAGATGCAAAGATGCAGATCACTAAAAAAACCCGTTTTCCCATCTCTAATCTAGTTTATAAACATTCCCAGTTAAATTCGATGAAATATTGTAAAATGAATAAAACTTGTCTTATATCTGTGTAATGATATCTAAACAAGCGTATATCTTCAAGCAAAATTGAGCGAAACTGCGCTTAAAATTATATAATATACTAGCCGTTACCCGCGGCTCTGCACGCCATTGAGATGAAACACGGCAGCGACAACAGTAGTGGAGCCTTCGGTCTCACCTTACGTTCTAATGACGAGTTATAACAAAGTGGATAGCATAGCAACCTTCCCCATGAAAAAATATATATATTATGTGCTACTCTAATAGTGGAGATTCGTCATACGGTGACGAAGTCTATTAATCTCAAACAGATTCTAATTCATGTGACGCGGATTCTGGCTAATAGACTCTAAAATACCTCGTTTTGGTCTTTTATCGAATTTTTTTACTTATTCTTTTGATGTAGATTAGACAGGAAAATGAGGCGTAAGATAACAATTTATTATTTGCTCTCTTTAATGATCAACGTTTCGGCATATTTTGAATCCTCTTCAAGATTTTAAAAAAGATCTTAAAATAGCAACTTATGCCTCATTTTCCTGTCTAATCTACATTTAATGAAGAAAAGAGGTGATACTAAAATTGAAATTGTTCTTTTGAGAAAAGCTGATTGATTTTTCTATCAACAAACGCTAAAAAACTTTGTCTATGTAACTTTTCAAAACAAAAAATAAGACAGCATTATTTCTATTATTCTATTTCTGAGAATATATTTATAGTTTCCAAAGTATGCAAATCAGTGTGTACAATATTTTGTTTAAATATGCAGTTTTGGAAAAAGTATTCTTTTCTATTCTACATAATGGCTACACCCGTAGAGAAAGCCTAATACATTTCATAAATTGTTCAAATATTATGTGGAGGACACCCAGCTGTCCTCCATATAACGACTAGCGTGCTGGCATTTGAATCCAACTATCTCATCTACTTTCTTGGATGTTTGTGATATCATTTAATTCAATGTTATAATAATATTTTATAGAATTTGTTCGTATTGTTCTGTCTTTGTATTCGTCGAGTTTGTGATTCCAAAGACATTGATAATTTTTGAAATTCTCCAAAAACATCAGCGTGTTTTAGTCGTTCCACTTGAATACCGTTTTATCTCATACTAGCGGCCCAGTCCGGCTTCGCCCAGGTGTAAATGTAATATATAGGATATAAAAGATGAGAATCATTATCATTAAATTCTCAACGTGTATTGAATTTGCGCGAATTCAATCGCTTTTATTTGTGAATGTTCAAAAATCGAAGAAAAATCTTATTTCCCAAAAAGAAATTAAAAAAATTCTGTTGATCCGATCGCTACCAAACTTCAGAAGATCACCCACTGGGCTAATCTAAAGATTGTCTGAAAATTTCATCAAAAATGGTCTACCCGTTTGGAGTCCATAGATTACATATACATCGTCTTTTATCTATATAGATTATTAAAATGTAAAAAGTGGTTATTGTGACATAACGATAATAGTTGGACATATAGTATCGCGAAGTTTTTTGTAGTTATTGATATGTTCTTTAATATTGTAGAACATACTTTTGTTCTATCATCAATAGTTTCCGCAGCGCATGCGACGAAAGATGTTTTATGGCATTTTTTTACACCTTGGGTTACGTTACTAAAGTTTTAGTAAGGATCCCTAACATTTTCTAGCAATAAATATAGCCTATGTTACTCAGGGTGAATGTAGATTTCTAATGGTGAAAGAATTTTTTAAATCGGCACAGTAGTTTTTGAGTTTATACATTTCAAACATACACACACACAAAAATACAAATCTTTCCTCTTCATAATATTAGTGTACTAATAGACAGAATATATTCACTATGCGGTGTCGTAGTCACAAGCCCGTCCGCTACAAGACACGATATAAAATGATCGAACCCGAATGAATGTGCTTTAATTCTTGTGCTAAGACGTTTCATTCTTCGTTAATTCGGAATGCGAATGAATCATACCGAATGCCAATATCTAGCGTTGTTGGATAGGTTCATTAATGAATTCATTTTTCATTATTGTTTCATTTTGTGTTCAGACGTTTCACTTCGAATGAAAGACAGAAATGAACAAAAAATGAACCGTCTGATATCACCTTAATAGCGATGCGCATTTGAAAATTAAACTTATTAAATCAATGCACGAAATAGCTATAGTTGCAAGTGCTTTTTATATAACTTTGAGGGCCGGTCGCCACACCGTAAATTGAACATTATGTAATAACAGCCATGCATTTGACGACTCTCGGAGAATGAACTGGCTTATTTTTTGTACCCTGCAGTTTAGTTATCGCATCGTACACAGCATAACGTACGCACATTCTCTGACAAACAATACACACACGCACAAACAAATATACTCTATAACATGGTACACTGTAAAAACTGTTGCCTGTTCTTATTAGTGAATTTGCCATATGGCAACATACACTATTGGCGTCGGTCGGATGGCGGGACCTAGGGGTCGGACCAAAATTTCTCGACGTTTCATAACCTCCTAAACACTTTGGCACCATTTTTAAAAATGTTTATATATATATGTATATATATATGTATATATATATTTGCGGGCAATAACTTTCGAAAGAGTTAATTGATTTCAACTAAATTCGGCCCACGTGTTGAAATCCATCGCCGCAAGAAGCCTATTTAAAATGGTCCTAATCGGGCCATTTTAAGGGGAGTTTTTAGGGGTTGAAAAATGTTTTTGGGCCCTAAAATACCGAAAAAATTCTCCGAATCGTTTCAAAATTGAAATTTAACCCTCTGGCAGTAATTAAAATGTGTCCCTAAAATTTTAATAAAATCGACCTTACAGGACCGGATTTAAAAATTTTATGAAAACACTAGTTTGCAGATAGTGAATTATTTACTGAAAGGTGTATATAACTTGGTATAGAAGCTCGATTGATAATAATATTGCAATTAAGAAAAAAAATGTTATTTTAAGGGGTGTATTAAGGAGTCAAATTTTTTATTTTGCTCAAAAACCAAGTTCGCATAATAAAGCCACACTGCCTGTATTAGCAAATACACTATATTGTCGGCAGGGTTTTGGCACTGCGACCCGGGTTTTCTTTATATTGCTGTTTGATTTTTACTCGAAGGACCGAAAATAATTAATGCACCTTGGTTGTAAATAAATACTTAAGTCTCAATATTGTTCACGTCCATTATAATTAAAAAGTTTTTTTTTATTTTTTAACGGGAAATTGGACAATTCAAATATAGTTAAACTAAATCAAAAAATTGCGACGTTTAAATATTTAAACGAACTGAAATTATATAATTTTTTTTCTTTTTCTCAAAAAAAAAAATAACTACATAATTTCAGTTCGTGTAAATATTTACTATTTAATATTTGTTGAAGTAAATATATGTATCATTAGATATCTAAATTTTATTAATGTTATGATTAACTAGTTAAAGTTGTGCCTGAAGAAGTTAAAAAGATTTAACGAAACGTCGCAGTTTTTTTATTTAGTTTAACTATATTTGAATTGTCCAATTTCCCGTGAAAAAATAAAAAAAGCTTATTAAATACTTAAGTTTTGTTTTTTATTACAACCTTATAATTACAATTAAATCTACACTTAAATTTGTATTATTTATGTATTTTGCCTATGAATTTTATACGTCTGATATGTATTTTGAAAACTGTTGAACTCCGTTTGTTTTTTTTTTTTTGAAGTTTAACTTCTTTAGCGACATATCTATTTGAAAAAAGTAAGAAATCGAGGGGAAATAGAATTAACCCCTAAAGGGGAAGCTAGTTTGTTTCCTAAATTACATGAAAATGACAAGGACAGAAGTTGATAGTGTGTTGCTAAATATATATAAATATTACTAATTAGTTTCACATAAAAAAAAATTAAACTTGGGAATAATATTAAAAACTAAAGAAGTTAAACTTCTTATGTGAGCTTATGAGGGTGAGGCTCATTATTTTTTTTTTTTGTTTTTTCCCAAGCTACGAAATCTTTTTGTTTATTTTATTTTGATTATTAAAAATTAACTGTTCCGATCAGTAACAATCACTTTTAAATTAGAGAAACACTGGATCGATTCAAAAAAAATCTATTACACAGCGTCAAAAGGGGGGATGAGCAATGAGTCAAAATGCAAAACAAATCGGGAATCTAACAGGCGATATCTGAGATAAATTTCGTTTTACAGCAGGTTACTCGTATCTGCGTAAATTTGCTTACGTCATTTTTCGCGAATAGCAGATTGTAGATTATAGACGCTCGATAGCTGCATTACTGTCCGCGGAATGTAAGTTTAGGAATTTTTATAACTCATGCGATGTAAATTAAAACTACTACAAATTCTATGACAATTTTGACCTAAGATATTTCAGAAAACATTCGCTTTAGCGTGATATTTTTATATACAACAAATTTCAACTTTTTCCGGACAAAATAAGCCGTGACAGACGGGCAGACAGATAAACACGAAATATTCCATTTTTCATCGAATATACGGAATCCTAGAAATGCTCAAAACAAGTACTTTTATAAATCCGGTGAAAAAATACAGTATGATGCTATACTTAATTAGCAAAGCTGTGTGTGCTGGGGGGGGGGGCAGTCAGTGAGGGCGGCGCAATGATTCGACACCTATGTCAAGTTGTATTCCCCTGCTAATTATTCAACCCCTCAAACCTCAACGTTTCCAACTTTTAACTGAAAAGATAAAACAAGCAAATGGTAGAAAGTTTATGCAAATGTATTTTATTTTATTTATTCGTTAATCAGAAATAAAAATCCTTTTTTAGGAAAACATTTGAAAGACAAAAACTATAAGAATTTTTTTTTAAAGAAAAGGAAATTTTATTAATTTAGATTCTGAATTACAAAAGTGTCATTATAAGTATGAACCGATTTTTTTTCTTTTTAGTACATTTCAATAAAAGCTTATTTTAAAAAAGTTTTTTTTCTAAACTTAATGACAATTAAATTTAACTCCCGAATCAAAATTTACTCAGACGATGTCGGAACGAAGCGCTGGCATTAAATATTTTTACAGTGTACACAAGGGTATTATGTTGTGAAATTCCAAAGCCATCCATGACCTACGCATTTTATTTTTCGTTAGGGTTTCTCATTGCATCGTATGTTCATCTCTCTCTTTGATACAAACTGACGATGAAAAAAGAGAGAAATATTGTTAATCTATTACATGATAGAAGGAGATAAAAGGAATCCCTTGATGATGACGGCTAACTGTGAGATATATTTTATAAACTGTGTTGTCTTTTTCTCTTCCATACTGTCAGAAAATGTTTGGTGCACAGCATTCAAAAGGCGGCAAATAATATATTAATATTCAAAAAAACGAGACCTGTTTTACGATTGATTCATTTATTATCAAAATTCCAATAAGATGGCTGTTCAGCAGCCGTTTAATATGATCCCTTATTCACCCACATTGCTGTATATTACGAACATACAAAATGCATAAAAAACTGTTCCGGAAATCCCTAATTCTTTGAAAAACCTTATTCAATCTTTGATGGTATAGCTTTCAAAATAAACTGGAAGTATGTATCATTCTTCCCATATGACTGAGTCAGATTATATATTTTATTTGAATTAAATACACGATTTTAAACCAGGCAAAAATGACGAAAATAGAATAAGTTTAACACGACTTATATATTGAAAAAAATAAATTTCAAAAAAAATTGTTGATAAGAAGCTTTAAAATATTCAATAAATTCCCTGTAATTCATCGTTCTTTTTTGTTGCAGTAACCGTGGACCCATCATTCCTTATGTGCTATATCTCTGTCTTCTATAAATATCGTAAATCGGTAAGTACCTAAATAAATTATGTTTAATTAAAAAAAAAAATGAACGTTGTTCTAAATAACAACTGATCGCAGTTGTGTAAAAAATGAAGTTTTTATATTAAAACAGTGACTATGTTTATGCTGTATTTCTGGTACGACTTTCAACTTTGAATTTAGGTTTAAGAATATCATTTGTTTCCAATTAATGGGGGTTTCTCGCCTATCTATGCCCAATACACCCCAAGTCTCTTCATTGCTTACTAAATATAAAGACGGAAAATGAAAATCTTGCGAACATTCAATTATAGTTTTGATTTTCACGGATCTTTAATTCTTTCCATGTCTTTACTACTTAAGTATTTTGTTATTTAACTATATACTTTTGGGTTTTTTATTGTTAGATGTGGATATAATGTTTTCAATTTAAGAGTTACACGTGTTATTTTAACTATAATTACACGTTAACATTCACTGAAAAAGAAATTCTGAAAAGTATGTTTTTGATATCTGTGTTAACTATTTTTTTAAAACTGCATTTTCAAGAACACTTTATTACGAAGATATTTTGTTAATTTATACAAAACAGGTGCTGTTTGGGTGTTTGACCTGTTGCAACAACGTTCAAATAACATACCCAATTTTGAATATGTAAACAGCATTATGCTCAGAAGTTTATCTTGGTTATAATTATTATGAGAAAGTAAAGGTTTTAATTAAATTTACCTTCCGTATAAGAATCCCAAAATTTATTTATGATAAATGACAAAAGTTTTAAGAAAATAGATAAAATTGCTTTATGTAAGTTCAAATTTGCGAATGGAATTACAGTAAAATTATCATGCTTTTGTTTAACTAAATTTATTATTTTATGTGCCTAATCAGGTATCTATTGCGATTAGAAATTTGACAATACTGTCGACTCGGAAAGAAATATTATACATAATAATAATGATTTTCTTGATCTATTGTTGATATTATGATAAATACTTGTCGCTATCATCCATTGTCAGTGCGTTGCAGAAGATCGTAAAATCTTGAATAATATCAGAGTTAACCATCATAAAATAGCTACCCATATTTCATCTTTCACAGGACCGGCTTTGTGGTAATTTATAATAATCAATTTTCTAAAGCTAGTACGAAAAATATCACGCTCTCTAGATTGTATAAAACACTTGAAACTTCTAGTTTACAACTTAAAAATAGTACGTAGTATTTTTTTTAATAGTTTTTTATCATCTATCTAAACTGAATTTTAATTTTTAGAAGTGTTAATAAATAAAGTCAATAAGTGGTTTCTGTGATAACTATAGTAAAAAAAGGAAAAAATAAGAACTGTTTTGTGCAAGCAAAATCAAATTTAAAAATTTTCCAGTTTTAAAACTACTCTAAATTAAATTCGTTATTTTGAAGTTTCATTTTGAGTTGAAAATAAGAGTTTGAAAATAGCTGAGCGTGTAACGTGACTCCTCTATTAAAAGCCCCTAGTTGCCAGGTTTCGATCTCAGAACTGGTACAATTATCAATAATTGAATTTTCAAATCTTTATTAGAAAACATAACGAATTGAAAATATGAATTGGTACTACACTCAAAGGCTTTTGATGGCTTTGAAAAAAGAAATGAGAAAAGGAATTACAATGACTACATTTTTCGAATATTGAAATATGAAAATGATAAAGAAATTTGTGCAGAAAAATTGAAGAATTTCATGAAGCTTACATGTTACGGTTACTGAAAGCCTGGTAGGCTTATAATAATAAGTATTATAATATTATGGTAGTATTTATGATTTTACGAACAAATCATGTTAGAGGACTCATCTTAATTCTGTCCTATGTGTATATGTTTACATACAGGGTGTTAAATTATTATTATTTTTAAATTCAAGATGGTCGATGCTAGTGATGTGAACCGATTACAAATTTGAGAACCGGTTTTTACCGATTACTTTGCAGAAAAAACCCGGTATTTTTAGGCTTTTTTGTTACTTTTTACAAAAAGTTTACTTAATTAAAATCAAAGCAACTTCTACCTAAAAATAACTAATCGTATAAGTCGTAATTCTGATTAAGAAAACAGATGTGATCTACAGCGTCCGCTTGCGACCTGCTTCTTCTGGATGACAGTACATATTAGTCTGACTTTGGTGTTCGTATACACGAACAATGAAACACAAGTGAGTCCAAAAGTAATCGATTTTAGTAAACAAAAACCAATGTTTAACGATTTTTACAAAAACCGCGTTTTTAGGTTTTTCTAAAACCAGTTCACATTACTAGTCGGTAATGTTGGATATAATCTCTTCTTTCATAAGCATTTAATGTTCTCGGAGTTTTACTGACGATTAATACTTATGCGTCCTTCTGATGATGTTTAAACAATTACTTTTTTCAAAACAGTAATTGTATTTGACAATTGTGAATTCTTCATGTAGCTTCTGTTCTTAAATATCGGCGACTTTTATATCATGATAAACAAAAATATTAAGCAGTGCTAATAATCTTAAGTTTGAAGAGCAATTATATTTTTTCTCTCATTTTGATAAAATAAAAATCAAATTATTCTATGCTTTGAAGTACACTTCTTTAGGTGCGGTTTGTGATTTTCGCGATTTGCCTTTACAACCAAATGTGACATATATAACAAAATAAAAAGTCCCCTGTGTTTGTATATAAAGCAACGGATTACAATGTCCACATACTGGGAGAGTTTATTTTAATGAATTATACAGAAATCAGTTCAATTAATACAAATAAATAAAATCGTAACTTAGTATGTAAATAATTATGCAGTTTTAAAGATTTCTAGAGCGATTCTTCAGTTTTCGTCAGTCTTTGCCTGTTCTATGTCTAAAAACTGGAGTTTGCGTGTTTACATTAAAAATATATATTTCAAAAAAGTAATTGTGGAGTGAACGATAAGTGATAGAATGCATTAAAATATTTTTTGTCTGTTGAAAAAAAAACTTCTTTAGGCGCTTTTTGGGTTTTTCTCGAAGGGACAACTCCGTAAGTTGACATCACATAATACATAATATATAGTATAATCTAAAAATATTTTAGCATATGTTGTATTTTGTTCTATTCTCTGTACCTACTTATTGGTATAAATACCATTAAGGTAGTTGTGGTACAATTTTGTCAAAAAGTTATAGATTATACGCGCCACAAAATTATATTAGCTTGCAGCTAAGTGATCCATAATTTGTACGCAAGACTGTACTCGTGGAAACGTAACCCATACAATATTCATATGCATGTATACTTTTCTATAAACCGTTATTTATAAATAATTAGACGGTCAAAAATGTTTTCTTATTTTTTTTAAACTCATAACAAATGCATTGAAAGAATGCCAGTTTTTGGAAAGTTTCTGACAGTTAGTTCTTTTTTTATAAATAAGAAACTGGTTCAGAACTACAGAGATCGTATACAATCAATGTTAATTATCCAATTTTTAATTGAATTTATCTCGGATTATATACGGTCGATCGATTTCAAATTTTCAGGATAATTATCATGTCCTTAATAAGTATACAAAAATTAAGAATTTTCTGACGGTGTGCCTTAACCACGACAACGATCTTAACTGGTTATTTTTGTAACTGTTGGTATTATTAAATAAATATATAAACATGTGGCTTAGTTTAGTATTTTCAGTGAGAGCCGGAGTAAGAGCCGGAAATAACCGAAGTAAATCTTTTCGGTACCTCCGCTATGGACATTCCTTGCCGCTAACAATATATGACGTATTGTTTAGATGTTTTATTTCAACCGCGCATAAAGGTTACACATACATTTTTTTAGAAATTCTAATTAGTAGGTACCAACAGATACCTTTGTAGACGTGACAGAAAATCGTACACGCTGTATATGTTTGTATATATGTATGTTAATTAGCAAGTACAGTTGGTTTGACGAAACCTTAAGAGGATTACCCAATGTTTAAAGTGCACCCTGTGCCGCTAGTGTCACTTGAGGGTAGGTAGTACGTAGAAAGGTACACACAAGCATAAGACGTAGATCGTAGGCTAAGGGCTCTGTGCAACAGCGTTATAAGGAGAACGCAATGATGCTAGGTGAGTCTGTGACCAAGGCCGGGGGTAGGTCGAGGGGAAAAGAAGGGACCCGGCCACGGCAGATGAAATAACGGCCCTTAACAAAAGAAGTTGAATTCGATGCAATGGATGCGCCGTGATGTTATCTTGAATGCACTGCCTATTCTTCTTCTTCTCATGTGTAAAGTTGATGACGTATTAAGGACCCACATTCTAATAAAGTCGCAAGTAGCGCAAGACATTTTGAAAATTTTAGGCGACTGCTGCTTAACCGATTTTGATAATTTCGTTCAATAAATAATTAATTAATACTAGTTAAACAAACTGTGAATTTCATTTTCATTACAAATACACCGTTTTCCGTATAGATTGAGAGAGTCTGTGACCAAGGACGGGGGTAGGTCGGGGGGAAAAGAAGGGACCCGGCCATGGCAGATGAAATAACGGCCCTTAACAAAAGAAGTTGAATTCGATGCAATGGATGCGCCGTGATGTTATCTTGAATGCACTGCCTATTCTTCTTCTTCTCATGTGTAAAGTTGATGACGTATTAAGGACCAACATTCTAATAAAGTCGCAAGTAGTGCAAGACGTTTTTTTTTTTGCTTGAGAATTTTAGGCGACTGCTGCTTAACCGATTTTGAGAATTTCGTTCAATAAATAATTAATTAATAGCTAGCTAAACAAACTGTGAATTTCATTTTCATTACAAATACACCGTTTTCCCTATAGATTGGGACTATTTATCTCTACTCTCGAAAATATCGAAACTTAAGATGACTAATTCTTAGATCCGTAGATCCTTAGAAATTTCGAACTGTGGTCGCAAAATTCATTTTATTACTGTTATATTAGATGTGATCAAGCATTAAGTTTCACAAAATTTGGCTTGCTGCTTAAAAATTTCAAGACACATTTTTGCTGTAAACATTGAATCAGAAAACGTGATATTCGTATTTCATTACAACACGTCACGAGATTTTTTTTTACAAACTTTTACAAACTTATATTAAAAATACTGACAAAGTCTTGCTGACTAATCTTCTTCAAATAAACTTTTTTCTGTACTAAAATCTGTGTAAAACATATTATGCTAATTTTCTTGTTATTATCTGATTTTCAATCGTTTATTTAGATCAAATAAACTGTCAAAACTTGGCTAAAAATCATATGGAGAGAATGTTCCATATTTCTAGTTTAATTTCTAAGCATTACCATCAAAGATTGCATAAGATATTTATATACATTTCCGAAATGTAAGTGCATTTTACATGCAACACGCATCCAATTGCTTATAAGATAGAGCTATGCCAGTGAAAAATAGGGCATGTCAAACAGTTGGTAAACAATCACCTTAAATATTGATCTTCAGATTGAGGTTTCAAATACTAATTTTGAGAATAATAAACAAAAAATCCACTTGACATTTTCACAAGCTCGTGGATTAGAACCTAAGGTGTATAATATTATATTATTTTTGAAGAATTATTGCAAGCCTCGCGAGTGGCAATGAACTGCCGCGAATAAAACCTAATTAAATAATGAATATTGTGGGCGAATTATCTTTTGAAAGATAAATAAAATTGTTTATTATTAATTATATATTTCATTATTGTTGATCATAAAATATGTTTCTGCAACATTAAATGTTTAATCAAAAAACAAAAACAAAAAATCGTTTTATGTAGAAAAAATTTAAGGTGGAGTTTATCTAAGAGATCGATCTATATTTTACCTTAGTTTTCGGCAACCTTGAAAAAGTTTACAGCTATAATACGAAAAGAGAGAGATCAAGCTAGAATGCACACAGACAGAAAAGTGTATCGACACTCACCGTCTAAATGTTTATTGTCACTTGATTGCATTTTGGTATGTAGTTTAGACTGTAACCGTATTGAATATGCAGTTTAATTCACAGATATAAAACGTACACTGCAAAAAATGGGAGTGATTTTACATAAGAAATATTTAAGGTGAAATTTAATTAAGCCAAAGAATTTCGCTAAATTTTAAACGGTCAGTATTTTATTAATTATTACCGAGCTGGGTAGAGTAGTGGTGACAGCACTAGACTCGCATTCGGGAGATCCGGGTTCGAATCCCGGCGGGGGCAGATGTGGCTGGGACTTTTTCCTACTGCCTCTCGCCGAGAAACGGTAATTCCTGTACCGGCCATCTTAATTGAGGTTTTCCATGGTTTCCCTCAATTAATTCCAGATAAATATCGAGATGGTTCCTTATTTGAGGCCATGGCCGATTACCTATATCAAACTCCTAGTTGAAAAATTACCTACCTTATCCTAATTTCCTATAATTCCTTCATTCGCCCATTGCTATTACGTAAGTTGAAGTTTTAAAACTGTAGAAAAATAACGGGAAGTGTGGTAGATGGAAAAATAGTAATGATGCGAATGGCGTCTGTTATGATATAAAGTCGAGAAACGGACGTTAAACGCATTATTATTATTTTATTAATTATTGTACCGTCTTTATAAGACCTTAGAAATTAGTAAATAGTTCTTTTATATCAATTGTTTAAGCTATTTCGTATTACGGTTTTATTACTAATTTCCATTTTTTGTCGGCAAATATATATTTGTCAATTTTATAGTGATTACTACAAAATTAATAATGGATGATTTAAATATCAGGGGATGATTATAGACGTTTCACAACTCATTCGCGTTCAATATTTGAAAAATAATTATGGAAAAACAGCCAGTAAAAATACATCCTGTTTAATGTATTTAGTGTGATTATTTAAAATTTTATCGACAAATAACAGTAAATAAGCAGAACGTCACAAATAACATTATTTTTGTAGCTGTTATGTTTAGTATTCTTTTTTTCTAGTAAAAATTTCTAAATAAATTTGCACAACCAAATAATTCATTCTTTTCTTCTTGTTAACCCAGCTAAAACAAAAACATGCTCATCAGTCATCTCCTTTTGCTACCTAATAATTGTGACCAAGTAACAAATGTAACAAATAGCTGATAACCGTTTCTTTTGGTAACAGTTATTTTCGGTAACAGTTTTCAGATATCTGTTAATGATATTTCTTCCTACAATGCAAGAATAGCCGATGCAATTTTACCCAACTTTTTTTGCAGTGTCCTTGGCCATGCACCGTCATGTGACTATTGAACTAAAAATGGCTATTAGCTGAGATGCATTAATAGGTATTTACCTTAGATAATTATAGTTAACGAACTCGAAGAATAATTAAAGAGCAGCGCATAAACATGGCCACAAATAATAATATTTAAAGATTTATGTAGATGGCTTTTGTGGATAGAAGTACTAATAATAATGTAAATATTCTGTGGCCAAATTTATATGACGACTTAATGAGATAAGCAATGGCCGCTTTCACGTAAAGAGTTGAATATAAATCATTTTTAAATTATTATTTGTTAATTGCCCGGTTTATTTTAATCCAGCGATAACAGCGACATTCACAGACGTTCGGTAGGTTGACTGTACTTTGAAAACAAACATGGCGTCTAATGAACAGCTGATTTATTTTAGGTTAAAAACAAAATGAATCGAAGTTAACTAGATCCTTATTACCCAGTTCAGCTTAATCCAATTAAGATTGCAGTAAATGGTAACAAAGACAGGTTTTTAGTAGCGTTTACTAGAAAATGTTCTTCGCTCTTAATTTATTTTATCGAAAAAAAAGAATTGTAAACAACGCTATAAAAAATTATTAACTAAAAAATCCTCCTGTCAGATGTGGAGCATATACATATAATCTACAATTATCAAACAAATAATATAAGTTGTACTTATCTACCGAATTTCATTATTAGGAACTAAATAAAAAAAACTGGTGAAAAATAACAATCGATATAGTTTTCCTGTTACTGTTATGCTTGATTTTTTCATAACTTTAGACCCAAATTTTTTTAGTGTTTTTTATAAAATAACTTATAAAATATTTTATTTTAATTAAACTTATTAAAAGAAATTTAAAAAAAAACAATTTTATTGTCTTCAATGTGACAGATTTCCAACGATACGAACATGCTAATTTCATCATTTTTGTTTGTATTGACTGTTCAGTGAGTCGTATCTTGATAATTTTTCCAAGCTACAGAAGACGACCAAAAATCCAGTGAACCTCACATGCTCAAAACATTCGCTCAAAAAAAACATTATTAACTTACCAGTGCATTATATTGCAGTGTTTAGAAAGTGATGACGCTTCTAGTCCTGATATTGAACCTAAAAGTGTAAATACTATTATAAATTGTGCCTACAACCTACATGAAAGTAACTAAGTGATTTTACTTACCTTAAAAAATATTCAGAACTGTAACTACTGATTAATTTAGTTAGTAATCTATTTATATATTACATCATACTTACCATATTTACTTAGAATCGTGCATATAGCCATAGTAGCTGCGCACGTTATTTTGTAAAAAAAAAAAAAAAAAATTTTCCAAGCATCTTTTGCAGCTCTAAACGAAAACTACGATGCATTTTCGGAAAAACGTTTGTAAAAGAATAAAACAATAATATAGCTATTAGATCGTAAACGACTTAAAAGGGAAAAAATAACAGAGACGTATTAGAGTCTAATGGTGAAACAAATCAGCGTTGCCAGATTTTTTTTTTGCCAAGTCGGGACTTTGGAACTTTTTGAGTGAAAAAAAGCGGGATTCTTTCGTCGAAAGCGGGACATAGTAAAAAAACGTATATAATCAGAAGTTTTTAAATATTTATCTTTTTATTTGAGTTCAAGTTACGTTTACGTGACAATAGATACCAAAAATAGTGATAGAAAATGTACTTTAATAAAAATATGATATTTTAAATCAGATTTACCCTATCGTTAAATAGTTGAGTCTTATTCGTCTTCCGAATAAAAAAAACAGAAATCAAAATCAAAAAAGTTTTATTCATTAGAAAAATATGGCATTTCAAACAATAGTCTGAGGAGTGAGTGTTACAAATTGCAACTTACAATAAGAGAATAATTATTTACGCACGGTCGAGTTATCCCCGAAAGCGGGACTGAGCCTGTCCCGCGCGGGATATTTAATTTTTATTTAAAAATCGGGACGTCCCGCCAAAATCGGGACGTCTGGCAACACTGAAACAAATATTGGAACGACAGACGTGAGTGGGGACGACACTAACTTATTTTCTAAATATCAAAAACAATTTGTAGGAGTCAGAGAAAATGACACAAAAATGGTGGCGGTAAATTGCCTTTGCCCAAGGCGCAAATTTTACAAACACCTCCCTGAATAATAGACGTATAATAAAACAATGCATTTTGTCACTGCAACTTATTTTTAATACATGCGTGTCTTTTGAAATATTTGTTTTTGAAATTTGCCGACTTTCATATAAGTATAAACCGATATTTTTATTGTGGTTATGAAACTAAAGTCCTTAAAGTAAATACAGATGTATCGGCTTAAAACGTTGTAAAGTTATTTTATAATACAATACAGAGTGCAGTATTTTTGTGTTATTGTACGTTCGTGTAAAATAATAAATAAATATTTTTTTATTATTTTACAAAAAGCCGCTAAAAGCGAAAAATAATACTGGCTTATAAAATAATTTTTATGACGGTGAAAGTAATTTTATTGCGATTTTTCAAGTACAGCAATTATTTATTTTAATATAAAAATGATATGTCGGGAAAAAGTACTTTTTAAGTAAACGCTTATTTGTTATTTATAGCGACGTTTCGTTCCTTGCTTGGAATTTTTTCAAGCTTTATAACTGTAATTGAATTTTTAAATTTTATAAATTGTATTTTTTAAAATTCAATTACAGTTATAAAGCTTGAAAAAGTTCCAAGCAAGGAACGAATAATAACAAATAATAAATAAGTGTTTACTTAAATAGTCCTTTTTCCCGACAAATCATTTTTATATTAAAAAAAAGAAAAAAAAGTCAATTTATTTTAATGTTAAAATGAAACGAATATAAATTTCATTACGTGATGATTAATTTTGAATAAAAATTAATCCAAAAAAACAATAGTTAGAGAGTAGCTTCGTTGGGGTGTAATTGTCTATATCAAGGGTAGGCAACCTTTTTTATAACATAAGCCAGTATAAATGTTATGTTTTTTTTCCGCGGGCCGTAGTAGTTAATCGACGCAATAGTCGTTATGAGTATTGGGGACATTTGAAGTGAAACTTGAAAGATGCTTTTATATGTTAGTTTTAACATTAGTACTAAATTATGAACATACATGTTGCTATATGTGCGTTTAATATTCAATTTAAACTAAACGAATTACATCGAAAAATATTTATAATTTCTTCTAAAGATCTCGCTGGCCGTAGTCGGCCCGCAGGCCGGGGATTGCCCACCGTTGGTCTATAATCTATATGATATTCCAGTGATTTATCTGTTACAAATCTTAATTGTCGAGCGTCTATAATCTCTTGTCCAGGCTTATTATAAACTAGTCGGTTCTCAGGTTAAAATTGACAATAATCTTTGACTACTAGTTCTCGAATTCTATACCTAACTCGAACTAAATATGATTTTCTTGCAATGTACTGTGAATACATACTACAATTATTTTCTCGAATTTTAGTTTGACGATCTCTGTATCTCAAAGCAAGCGACGTGTGCCTACAGTTTACGGGCTCTGTAAAGGCTAGGGTTTCCTATAAATTTGACACAACCGGTTCTTATAAGTGTATTTTCCGCTACAGAAAAGTGGTAAACAATTGTCGCCAAATGTTGACCTTACAAGGATAACAAAAGAAAAAATCTTGTCATTAAATTTTTTAAATTCTTTGAATCAGCCGACAACTTTTAAAGTAACATTTTATCACCTCAAACTAGGGAGTCTATGTCAACACATAATAAATTTGGCTTTAAGTCTAGGTTTCCTAAGATAGCGACACCGTAGTATACCAGCCATAATATGATGGTGCATTATATAACAAAAACGTGTGAATATAATTAAATAGATGTGATTTTCTCGGTTGCGGTGGCACCACCGTAACGTATAAAAGCAGCATCCTTTTACTTCTATGCAATCATTTTTTGTTACGCAATTCACCGTCAAATTACGGCCGCTATACTACTGTACCACTATCTTAGGAAACCTAGACTTAAAGCCAAGTTTATTATGTGTTGACATAGACTCCCTAGTTTGAGGTGATAAAATGTTACTTTAAAAGTTGTCGGCTGATTCAAAGAATTCAAAAAATTTAATGACAAGATTTTTTTCTTTTGTTATCCTTGTAAGGTCAACATTTGGCGATAATTGTTTACTACTTTTCTGTAGCGGAAAATACACTTATAAGAGTCGGTTGTGTTAAATTTTTCACAATCTATTTTTTATGTATCTACATAATTGTATAGGCTATAGAAGTGTATAAGATACAAAAGTTTACCTTTATAAATCGAATTTTTATATCACGAAAAACCATTCATTGAAATTATGCCTCTGTAATGCCCGATTTCTTCACTACAGAAAGTTCTTAACAACTGTATCCGAAAGATATGTATAAGAATTCGTTTTTATTAAATATCTTATATAGATATTTATTTTAATGTCCCCTGCACATGACTCAAATTCGTACAAGTCTTCCAGCGCTGTTTTTATAACCTCAAAATTAAAATGAATGCGTGTGTACTAATATTATTGAACAGCAAATAAATAGTCTTGAAATGATTTGTGTAAGATGCTAACGTGATTTCCGACGAAGATGAAACTGAAAATTTTAAATATTTTAGGTTAGGTTTGCTTTGCCTTCTTTGTAGTATTTTTATTTCTTTGTTTGCACTGATAACGCTGATTACGAAAGTCACTATAGAATACACTAGATGTCCCATAAATACGTAACGGGATGTCTTAATGAAGAAAACGAAAGTTATCTGTCAGATATCTTTATCTGGAAGTTAAAATTGTAACTGTTGTATCTCGACATCTTGAAAACTCCATAACTCAAGGTTTTTAACATTTCCCTTGAAAAGTTTGTACGGAACACTCGGTGCGCGAGTCCGACTCGCACTTGACCGGTTTTTCATAAAAAATGAATATATCTGGTTTTGTCCGATTTCTCCACATTTGTAAAACTGTTTTACGTTACTTTTTGACCCGTTCACGTTACATTTACGTTACACGTCACAAAACGTTTCTTGTGCGTTACATATCGGATGGACTTTTAAAACCTTATTTTTTTGGAATTCAATAGAAAATCTACGTGAAACGAAATGCAAACTCAGACGCTTGTCGATTTCGTTAATCCCTACATAACAAACCATTCAAATAAAACGATAATTGGAGTCTATAAAAAACATTATAATTGTGTTTATTATACTGAAATATAAAAATTTTATAAAGCGTTACTTTTCCGGGGAAAACGTAACTTTTTTAACACTCTTAGGTTACTTTTTAGGACAGGGCAGTGGCGGATCCAGGGGGAGGCTATAGGGGCTAAAGCCCCCTCCCAAATCCACAGTAAAAAAACTTCATTTCTAGAAATCTCAGAATAAATTTTTCCCCAAACAAGACAAGAATACTTTATCCCCGAAAGGAGTTTTCCAGTCTCAAAGGCACATTTTTCCGTAATTTCGAAGAACTGATGTGCGTATTTCATATTTAAACAAAATATACGTCGATTATATCATGAAATTCATGTGAATCAGTTCAAATATTACTGTGTTTTTGTATTGCATTTATGAAATCAGAAACATGGACATACGAAACTTTTTCCCAAAAAGACCTCCAAAGTGCAACATGGAAAAATCATTATCTTTATGTACCGTTACTTATATTGTAATAGTTTATAATAGGATATAATAAAGCATTTGTAATAAAAATTCTATCCATTGAATTCAAATATGTATTCACACAAACTTTACCGAAGAAAAAATTTTGCACTGAAAACTTTCAATGAGTAGTTGCAATGAATCAACTCAACTGGACTTTCGAGGTTTTAACTCTCGAGCCCTCCCCCCAGACCTGAATCCTAGATCCGCCACTGGGACAGGGCATTGGTAAAACTGACTGTACGTCATATTAACAATCTAGCAAGCTTCGGTTCGCATGCGTGAAGTATGGACACTGGATAAAACGTTGAATTGTCTTTTCAATAACGGGGAGTGAATGTTCGAATTTTCGAACACAACTTGAGTGATACCGAATATTCTACATAACATATAATATTATGTACACTCAATAATACATACATGAGTCCATATAGAGTACATATGTGTGTGTGTATGTGTGTACAGTGAATACGTCGGTTGATTTGATCGAAAATTCCGCTCGCATTTTCGTCTGTCTTCTTTGTCTTCTTCCGAGCGTCCGCGCGGCCGTGCGTGGCTAATATGTGCGTACTACACACACGCGCGCACACTCACACATTCTACACGCATGTGTGTGTGTGTGTGTTTTAGGACATCCCGTAACGTTAGTACCTCAAAACACGGCCAGAATAGAGGAAAATTCTCTTCACAGCATTTCTTAAGCTGCTACCACAATCGAATGTTAGAAGAACCCTTCCAGCAGTCTCAGTGGACAAACTGTCCGCCATTTTGTTTATAGTTTTATATCAAAGTAGAAAACTTAATTAAGAAGCATTAGTGTAGTCAAACTTTGTTTTTCTACGCATAATCAAATCTGCCGTGTTGATTATAGTTTTTATCGTAGAAGAAGAAGAAGCGCGAAGGCAAAATTATATTTTAAACGTCAAATCAAGTCCGCCATATTATTTTTAGATTAGTTACGAAAGCTGGCACCTTAAAAATGTGGCAGTGTAGCCAAGGTCATTAGATACACAGCTCACCTCGTTAATGAATGACGTCAGCTGGAAGACCGTTGAATATTTTTATCAACCACGAAGTATCAATTTATTGACAGTCCACTGGATGACGTAACCCATCCAGTATTATCGAACGGAACGAGAGCACCTCCATATCTAAATAACCTTGAGTGTAGACAAACTAGTTTTTGTGTTCATGTGAAGCTCGTTATGTTGTTTATATAATTTTTACCAAAGTGGGTAACTTAATTAGAAGCGTCAATATAACCAAACTATATTTTTAAGCGTATTTTCTGCAAGTTCAACATGTTTATTGTTTTGTATTAAAGTAAAAGACTTAAAGACGCTATATATATGATCAATTCTGACATGTTTTTTTGTAGTTTTTATTGTAGCTTCATAAATTCTGCACAGATTATATAAAATGTTTAATTTGTTCTTTATTAGTGTATTTGCCATATGGCAACATACACTATTGGCATCGGTCGGATGGCGGGACCTAGGGGCCGGACCAAAATTTCTCGACGTTTCATAACCTCCTAAACACTTTGGCACCGTTTTTAAAAATGTTTATGTATATATGTATATATATATATATATATATTTATATATATATATATATATATATATATATATATATATATTTGCGGGCAATAACTTTCGAAAGAGTTAATTGATTTTAACGAAATTTTGTCCGCATGTTGGAATCCACCACCGCAAGAACCCTATTTAAAATGGGCCTAATCGGGCCATTTTAAGGGTAGTTTTTAGGGGTTGAAAAATGTTTTTGGGCCCCAAAATACCGAAAAAATTTTCCGAATCGTTTCAAAATTGAAATTTAACCCTCTGGTAGTAATTAAAAAGTGTCCCCAAAATTTTAATAAAATCGGCCCGACAGGATCGGATTTACAAATTTTATGAAAACACTAGTTTGCAGATAGTGACTTATTTATTGAAGGGTGTATTTAATTCGGTGTAGACGTTAGATTGATAATAATATTACAATTAAGAAAAAAAATGTTATTTTAAGGGGTGTATTAAGGGGTTACTTTTTTTATTTTGCCCAAAAACAAACTTAATTTCACATAATAAAAGTATAAAACCACACGGCCCTATACAAGCAAATACACTATATTGTCGGCAGGGTTTTGGCACTGCGACCCGGGTCTTTTTAAATTTTATTTTAATTAAAAAAGTCAACATATCCATAATTGTTGTTCGTCTTAAAGCTGTGTGAAATTAATTTCTCAAAAATTAAAAAAAAAAAATCAAAAATTAAAAACAAAAGTTCTCTTGGAGTTCATTATACAGAACGAAAATACGTCAGATTGAATAAAACATCTGAATGTAAGCGTAACATTTGTGCACTGCTGCTCAAAATAAAAATGCTATGAAAAAGTCCATGCAACGACCGTATTCCGTTGAAATTTTCTAAAATGTTTCATTTTCCGATGTCCATCTTTAGTACCGAATGTGTCATCACCTTACTGTACATACATGTTCTCTCAACAAACACATTCACATATCTCTCTCTTACACACATACCCACATGTACATGGAATGTCGTGTGTGTGTGTGTGTGTGTGCGTAAAGAGAAAGAGTAGACCGGAACGCCAATCTACAATGCAAATTTATTTTCAAACCAACTCTCTGATTAAATGCTATAAAACGTGACTGAAAATAAATCCCAGATATGCGTGTATCAGGTCTTATACTTGTATTACCTCACAACGCGCGGAAACGCATCTATACAGCCAGTACAGTATGTCTCATAGGTGAGTCGACGATTCGCGTTTTCTGTTGTACACAAGTTTTTTTTACAGAATAGAACCAATAAGATTCCTTATTAAATGAAAGTTACTGACTTTTCGGTCCGGCCGGGCTTCGTCTAGATTGTAATTTGGCAAGGAAATGCTCATGTCTCACTTTGCTGTATCTCTTAGCAAGCAAATCCGAGAACAATTTCGTAACCGATTTCGAAAGAAGAGTTGTAAAAATAAATCAAATTTCAATCAACAAAATATCTCTATCTGTAGGTTGACTTTGAAAAATTATTTTCAATATTCATTTTTAAAAGGTTTACGATACCACAATAACTATATCTGGAAATACCCCTGAGGATCTCTTGGAGTCAATGTTAATTGTAAGGAATCAATTTGATACTTGATGTCAAAGAAACAAACTAATATTAAACAATAACAAAACAGTTTGCATTAATTTAAAAATTCGAAAAGAATTGCCTATTGGTTTTGGAAATGATCACAACTTCTATCTTAGTGATAGTGCAAAATTTTTGGGTACATGGTTAGACAGTAATTTCCAATTGGGAAAAGCATATCGATCATGTCTGTAGTAAGCTGAATTCGGCATATTTTGCTATTTTACAAGTGAGAGACAATATTGACTTGAATGGTTTAATAAATATGTACTATGCTCTCGCTTATAGCCATATTTCTTATAATATTGTAAGTTGGGGCATTGTGGGGAACACAAATAGAGTATTCATTGCTCAAAAGAGAATCTTAAGACTAATCTTTAAACTAAAACCTTCAGATAGTTGTAGGCCAATTTTGGGGAATTGCAATATTCTGACCTTTGTGTGTATACTAATTTTAAAAGCGATCGTCTATGTGAAACAAAATATTGCTTCTTTTCTGAAACATGATAACTACGCCACTCGGAATGGAAATAACTTGGTAATTCCGAAGCACAATAGGGCTAAGTATTGCAATTCAGCAAATTATAACTTTATTAATTTATATAATAAGCTACCACAAAATCTCAAAGATATCAAGAATATAAATACATTTAAATTTGAAACTAAGAAATTCTTATTAGAAAAAGTTTTTTATTCTCTACAGGAATATTTAAATTGTTAATTTGTTAATTTATTTTATACTCTGACTGATAATATGTACATTTGTATTAACACATTATCAATAAACATGTTATGTTATGCAAAATTTTAAGAGCAGTAAACAACAAAATGTTCATACTAAAAATTTTCATATAATTGTGCATGTATTTCAACACGTCCTCCCACCATAACCACCCGTACTTCCACCACATATTAATATTTTATATAGAACTGACAAACGGTATAACAAAAACACTAAAATGATAAAATGAGTTATCTATACTGTTATGAAATACTATTTTTCTATTTTTCACGTTTAATTTGAGGTAAATTTTACAATGATTCTTCCCTTTTTGAATTCTAATAAGTAATTTAATTTCAAAATAACATCTCGCGTTATTTACACATAATATTCAAATATGAATTAAACTTTAGCAAGATAATAACAATAATAATTTCATTGCTTACAAAAACATGTGCAACAAACCGGAAATGTTAGCTTTCAGTTAGTCATTGTAGATTATAAACGCTCAACAACAGAAATGGTTAGTAATAGGGAACGTTAGTATAAACAAAATTAAATTATTCTGAAAAACTTTGGAGCGCAATGATTTATTAAAATTGTCGTGTTATTTTGGCGGTGACGTCACGCTTGGGCTTAAAACTTCTTCAGACCTCTTAGGTAAACATGAGTTTGTCAAAAAAAAATAATACTATTATTTATAATAGAAAACAGGATCACGGGTAATTGGAATAATAAAATTAAATCAATTTAAACACTCATTGATTGCACCGTTTCGTTTTTATTATTAAGACTTTTTCAAGCTCTAAAAATTTAACAACAATTAACAACATTCATATAATAAAATATTAAACATTATGGACTAAATAATTTACTAATTTACTGGAATTGAACTTTAAAGATGAATTGTTATTTATAGTGACTTTTCTGTTATATCAATGATAGATTAAACTTATAAGAAATACAACAATTTTATAGCTATTAAAAATCAAAAAGAAGTCTTAAAATAAAGACGAAACGTTGCTGATTAAACAAACAGTTTTTTTTTTTTTATTTAATTTCTACTCTAGTCGAATTCCCTGTCATATTAACACTTAATATTTTCAAATTATATATTTTCAGTTTATTTGATACTTTTACCAGAACGTAGAAACTAAGGGCTTGTAATATATAGTAAACGTCATATAGGTAAACAACACCCTCTCTATGTTCTTGGCTATTGTCAAGCCCTTAAAATACTAATTAGAACGAACCTTTTCAACTAAATGGGGGATCCCAAAATGCACAGTTGCATTCATACCATTCCGACGTTAGCTACGTTCCATACGAGTACACGTATGACGTTAGCACGTTAAACGTAAGACTGTATAAAGTGGGTGTGAAAGGTGTCCAGCGCGCGGACGAGGTTGGTTTGAGACAAAGGGGAGTTGGGGGGATTGTTATACTCGCTACTGCCGCTCCTAGATGGAAACAGAAGAGAAACGGCAGTGAAGAGAACGCAACTATGTACGGAGATTCTATATTCAGCAAGTGCATGACGTACGTAATATAGCGGTGTTACAAGAATGCTGGGTTGTAGAAAACATTGTCACAAAAAAAAATTGATTTGACAATGAACTTAAACTGTGATCGTATAATTAATGCTGGATTTGATAATTCAAGGTCCATAAGCAAAAAACGCTGTGGAGGCCTCCGTGTAAGGGGATCAAAATTGGATGGATATTAAAAACACATGACGTAATTTGTTGAAGTGAAAAATAGTATATTATACCATAAGAGCCGAAAGTTCAATTTTCTGCACTGTGCGTTATGATGCTCGAGGCTTTCTGCCCGGTCGAAGGTACGTATTTTCATCAATATATAAAAAGACTAATTAGTTTCAAGTGAGCAATTTTGAGTTATACGTAATGAGACATGGATCTAGTAATGTCCATGTAATAACATCAGTTGGCTGGGGAACACGTGATCTGGCAAACGGCAGTGTCACGTATCAGTGCGCATGATAAAACTGTTTCGACAAACGGTGTGCGAGATTACAGCAGTGTATAAATGTTAGACTTTCTGCTTTAAAATCTAATCAGAAAGTATGTACTTTCGGAATGGTATGAAGAAAACATTTTTTATTCATTAGTGAAGACGATAAAGCTTAAAACTGCATTTTAAAATTAGATATATTGACAAGGTATTTAAATTAAATAAAGTATTTTTTTACTTTTTTATCAACAAAGGCAATATATCGCATTCCGTACTTATTATTGTTAAACTATTAAATTTAAGATTAAAAAATTGTTTGTTAATTATTACTGAAAATTCATTATAAGAATATCGATGACCAACCGGTGTACATGTATATTTTTTTTTCAGAAATTGAATTTTGCATTAGGTTGTGTAGACTCCTAGTTTGTGGGAACCAATAGGCCTGGACCCCAAGTGCCCTTACGTAAATCCGAACTGCATATAATATTGGTTTTTATACATGCAAGAGCAGTCTAATGTCGATATGTAACTGCCTGTCATGTAAAACACATTACACTAACATAAAAGAAAATAATTTATAAATATTTTAGAGGAATTAGGATCAATGAAATTTAAAGACAAATTATTATTTCACAACGTTTCGTGTTAAATCAATACTTCATCAGGTGATCTAAAATAAAATAACAAGACAATTTAACAACCAATAATAAAACAAATAAATAAATATTAAACATACCTTAATTAAACGTTGTGAAATAATAATTTGTCTTTAAATTTTATTGATCCTAATTCCTCTAAAATATTTATAAATTATTAACATCAAAAGGATCTGATATATACATTATTATAAAAGAAAGTGTTTGAAGTACAAATAAAAAGATCGCTTTTCAAGCTAAATTTTGATCAGAGTGCGTAGAAAAACGTTGCTTCGAAGTAAAAGTTGTACCAAAAACGATGGATTGTATATAAAAGTAAAAACCAAAATAGAATTTTGGAAGTGTTTTAAAATATTTGAGGTTAATTTTTGTAAGTAGGTATTATTCTTAATCTTTATGAATATTCAATAAGTTATTTGCGTATATTAAAACTTAGATATTAATCACGCCAAAGAAGTATAACTTTAAGTCGCTGATATAATTCGGCTAGATTTTAAAGTCGCGGAATGTATATGTACATTTGAACATTGCTACTTGGTATGGACGTCGCAGGACGGAAGCCCGGGACCTCGCAAATTGCCAATAGCCGCACTGCGTGCCCGTTCTCCACCTCCTTTTCTGACATCGTCGTCTCTTCTGGCACTACACACTATACACGTCCTGGCGCCCTGGTGTGTTCGTCGCTGCACTCGTGCCGCGCCGTGCCGCGACGTTAATGCACGGCCGGTTCTCGCGCATTTCAAAGTCTCTTTTCTCTTCTGTTTGTGGTGTGTCTATGCATTTTATGCCCTCCCCCCTTCCTACTCCCCCAGTCCCTTTACCATATTCTTTGCATGCGATATCAATACAGCACTTGATAAAAATACTGGATATTATTCAAATCAATTTAAAACTTCAAGTGTTAACCCTGTAGCAATTTGTCTTTTTAACTTTAATGGAAAGTTTATCTACGCAGGGTTCAAAATATATGTGCGGTTGAATTGTGTAATAGAAAATAAACAATTTATTTTAAAAAATAGATGAAAATTTTAAATGGACTCCACAAATTAATATCTGTAAGAAATTGAATTTCTATTGTTATCAAATACGACAAATGAAAAAAATCTATGATCAAAACACGTTATTAAATTTCTATCATGCTTTTGTCGCTTCCTGTGTGAGTTACGCCATAGTTGTATGGGGCACTTCCGTAGAGCGAGACATAGTATTTAAAATACAAAAGAAAATTTTGAGAATAATTTTTAACAAAAAAAATACATTCGTGTCGTATGATATTTAAAGAAAACAAAATATTAACATATTACGGGGTTTACACTCTTGAATTGCTTAGTCTGATGCATAGGCTAAATTATTTCAGTGCAATAAACGATAAACCAAACGATCACAACACAAGACCTAATAAAGACATTTGCATTAAGCACAATACCGCTTTTTTTGGAAAAACTCCTATATACGTAGGTTATAAGATTTTTTCAAACTTGCCAGATGACATTAAATCATACAAGTCGTTGAATTTTAAAAAAAGCTTGAAAAAACATCTCACATAATCTGTGCCTTATAGTTTTAATGATTTATTTTAATGTTAATTTTAATATGTTACTTCATATGTTTGTTCTGATTTTTTGTATCAAATTTTTGTTTGGCCACACAAATAAAATTATATCAATATCAATTGATTCCCGGTCCGCTTTCGTCCTTTTAAAGATAGGCATACTAATATGTTGTCGGAGATTTTTTTTTGTAGAATATTATGCCTCACAAATTTTTTGTGCATTGAACATAAATGCGGTGTGATTTTTCGTAGCTGATTATTTTATTACTCAAAAGGGCAATGCACTAGTAATGTATAAAAATAATAAATTTTCAGATACAGTCGAAAATAAGAGTGAATGATGCAGAACACTGTATCTCAAACGGTTTAGGCAGCCTATGCCAAGAACGCCTCTACTTTGTCTGATTTGTTGTACGTTTACTTT
Organism: Venustoraphidia nigricollis; assembly: GCA_034508555.1. Lineage (NCBI taxonomy): Eukaryota > Metazoa > Arthropoda > Insecta > Raphidioptera > Raphidiidae > Venustoraphidia > Venustoraphidia nigricollis. The sequence goes on from JAVRKA010000006.1 coordinate 854,061, forward strand.
CTGTAAAAATATCACAGCTAATTTTCTAATATAGACTTGAACTTGACCTAACGTACCTATAAATTGAAAAAAATCATGTAAAATGACTTAGTATTTAGTTATAATCGTTTGAATGAACAGGCAAATAGAGACGTTAGGTTTTATATTTATAAAAGATTGCGTACAAAAATGCCTATTAAAAGCGTCACAGAATTATAGATATTCATTTACTAGCTATCTGGTCCGAATTCACAGGGCAGATTTTCGCTTTGATTATGAAATAATTACAAACAAGAAATTTACAAATTATATGAATTTATTTTAATGAAGCTTCTAGAGATGTCTCCGTATACAAGCTCGAGATATTTAAATTTTATAAACGCATGACGTGCCCAAACTCTCAATAACTTGCTTATTCAATCTAGATTCCAAAATAGTATCAAATATCTAAATTATTTTTGAAATAAAAAACTCCTATGTAATTGAACAGGGTGTCATTTTTAAGTAATTACCAATTATTATTTTGTAGGTTTCTTATGACCATGAGGCATGGACAAGCGTTTCTAAAATAAAAATTGTAATATTTCAAAATCCACGAAGTTTTTACTGAGGTTATGTTTCGTTGGCCAGACCTATCTCATCGGTCATTCACGACTGTAGTGCATCAGAAGTCACCAAAATGGATGGAAAATATTCTGTATTATTAAGTTTTTTTTTTTTAACAGGAAATTGGACAATTCAAATATCGTTAAACTAAATTAAAAAATTGCGACGTTTCGTTAAATCTTTTTAACTTCTTCAAAAAGATTTAACGAAACGTCGCAATTTTTTAATTTAGTTCAACGATATTTGAATTGTCCAATTTCCCGTTAAAAAATAAAAAAAAAACTGACTAATTATAATGGACGTGAACAATATTGAGAATTCTATATTATATTTGAAAAAAAAAACCGTTATATTGTGTACATTTTTGAGTGTTCTAGAAACGTACTACTGATTGAATTTATTATGTGTAAAGCAGTGTACTTATATTTCGTGCATTTTAGTGATTTCCGGTGCCCGACAATCCTGAATGACCTTAAGGCTGTCAGAACGCTCTGAATTTTGTTTGTGCTGAGACCCAGCGGTAAGGGGCGAGGTAGGCAAAAGACATATTGTGGGTGTGACCTTCTTTAGCTCTGTCTCGCTCTAATCATCCGCACGTTTCAATTTTTGGCTGGTGCCAACTACGAGGCTAAAAATGTTATTGCAAGGGTGCCGCTGTCAATTGATTACTCTAATTTTTGGAAATATTTTGAAGATTTAAAAAACTTTTCCGAAAAAGGAAGAGTCACTTTAGGTTTGTGATGGCAGAGTTTTGTAAAATAAGTACGAATAAGGTCGTGGTGTGACATTGAAAACGTGTGTTTTTTTTAACACAATTAATGCCAACTTCTTTCTAGTAAATCGTACATAAATTACAAAAGTAGGCCATTAGAGACCTAGATTTGTCCTTTATCTTCCTTATAGAGAAAGAATTTTTGCAGAATGTCGACGAATAAGTCTACAATCAGTTGACAGCCGAAGTTGTATTTTAACTTAAAATTCAGAACGTTCCGACAGCCTTAAGGCTGTCGGAACGCTTTGAATTTAAGACAAAAATAGAGCTTCGGCTGGCAATTGATTGTAGACTTATTCGTCAACATTCTGCAAAAATTCTTTCTCTATAAGGAAGATAAAGGACAAATCTAGGTCTCTAATGGACTACTTTTGCAATTTATGTACGATTTACTAGAAAAAAGTTGGCATTAATTGTGCTAAAAAAACACACGTTTTCAATGTCACACTATGACCTTATTCGTACTTATTTCACAAAATTATTCCATCACAAACCTAAAGTGACTCTTCCTTTTTCGGAAAAGTTTTTTAAATCTTCAAAATATTTCCCAAATTTAGAGTAATTAATTGACAGCGGCACCCTTGCAACAACATTTTTTAGCCTCGTAGTTGGCATCAGCCAAAAATTGAAACGTGCGGATGATTTGAGCGAGACAGAACTAAAGAAAGTCAAAGACTTTTGCCTACCTCGCCGCTTACCGCTGGGCCTCAGCACAAACAAAATTCAGAGCGTTCCGACAGCCTTAACGGAAGATTTACTGAACATTCTGTATATAGAACGTATAGGGCTCTACCTTTGCTACAGCTCTGTGTACACTTGTAAGGGCAGCCGTAGCTCATTCCGTAGGCCAATAGCAAGAACAAGGCTACAGAGAGATGTGTCCGCAGCTTGTTACACGCGCGAGTTGTTGGATCGAAATTAGAAATATTTGTCCTGAGTAAACGCACTCTCTAATTTGTCTTCACTTCTCTCTCATACACGACTACATTTGTATTTTGTGTTTCTGTGACTATATTCACTATTCATGTATCAGTTTTCTTTGTGTATTCATGAATTTACACCCGACATAATTTTTCGTCTCTACGCTTAATATAGATTTTGACAGAGCCGTATTAGTAATAATTAATTTATAAACTATGAAACTATGCTAGGTCTCAGACGCAGACGGCGGACACAAGCTACTAATGGGTAGTCAACTGAAAAAAAACGAGCGTCACGTTACGGGACATGACGATTTCATGAAAAAAAGACGGACATAGCTTAGACAAGGAAAGAATCAGAGCACGTACTTTTTTGATATCATCATCACAGTTCAGACAATGCTTCAGTATTGCGATATTATACACTTATTATTGGGTATAAGTAATACTCAGCATAACATACCTGAAGGAAGCGCGTTATGTGGTCGAGTGGTTTAGTACGCCTACCTTTAAAATACAAGCTGTCTGGGTCGACACCCGACAATTCCACTGTTGTTCTTTTTCTTCTTTTTTACTAATGCAAATTTGTTTATATTTTTTATAAATAAAAAAATTTTAATTTAATAATTTTGTCGTTTTTTATACGTAAATTTAAAACATTAATATAAAATACGTAATCGTGTGTCCACAAACTGACGCTCCCCTTTTTTTTAAATGAAACTTCTTCTATACGGCTTCACGACGATGAATGAAACGAAAATTAAAATAGTGACATAAATGCGTCCATAAATTAGTTACGTACTTTCCATGGGAGTATCGGTTGTGTCTATCAACAAATCGCTTAGCTCACTTGGTTTCAACGTCATGCTAATAACGCAAAGATCGCGGATTCGATCCCTCAATGGACCATACAATATTTTATATTTTTACGTCTATTTTTGTTTTGAATTAATTGCAAATGCCTTTTTTTATTTATTTCCAATTATATAATCGCATCACCTACTATGCGAGAACAACTCGATTAAATTCTAGCGGTTTCACTCCCCTACCGCATATACGTTGCTTGGTTGGACACACAGTACTTCTAATATTATTCGATACCATGATCTCTGTTGTCGAGCATATATAATCTACAGTATCTATCTTTAGTCACGACCAATTATTATCTTGAAATAAACTGTACTGGCGCCTATATTAGATATCGAAGGGTTAAAATTCAATATAAATATACACATCCACACACACAGCCATACATAATGTTCGATATCGAAGACATAATCATCCCTCAAGCCATATTATGCCATCTGACCAAAGCACTCTCGCAGCTTCATAAGACACACACACGCACGCACAAACACATGTGTGTGTATGTTATATTTGGCTGTAAACTCAACGGCCAGCTTGAAAATTATCAACTAAAACTTTAATTATCACGGCAGGGCAGCGTTCGTGCTCGTCTTTCTTTCTCTCTCTATCAGTAGAAGAAGAGAGATGGAGAGAATGTGCAGAGAACTACACATATATCTGGGGATGTAAGGTCAAGTTACTTACGTCGATTTCTTGACCAATTTTACAATCTCTCCAAGCTATTTTTATGTTCTGTCGGTAATAATGTGGATAGACAACAGAAGCGTAGCGTGCCTTGGCGGGGCCCCGTATGAAAATTTGTTTGGGGGCCCTTCCCCCGTTGAAGTAAATGACTTAAACGGGGAAATCCCGCAGCCCGCGCTAACCCATGTAGGGTGTTGCCAACTTTTGAACGCACGCTTTACGCGGGAAAAAATAATGGCTTTTTTTGACTTTTGTCATTTCTGAAATAAAAAAAAATTGGGAAGTTTTTATTAATTTTTGCTTACGCACGTTGGGGGCCCCCGTGGCCCAGGGGCCCCGTATAATTGATACGGCAGATACGGCGGTAGTTACGCCCCTGATAGACAATAAGAGTCCAATTCATTTAAGGTGTGAAGTGATTAGAAACGCATTTAAAAATGATTTTAAAAAGTTTCGGTTGAGACTTTATTAGTTCTTTAAAATAAATTATATATAAATGCTGAGTACTGCATGATGCTATTTATACTTTTTTTGCATACCAAATAAAGATTCTTCTTATTATACGTCTGTCAATTGATATTCAAACTTAGATAATGAATTTTAAAAAATAAGGTTATTCGTTGCACACATTTTTTATTTTGGAAATTGTTGCGTCCATATTTTTTTCAAACATACACAATTAAGTTAGCAGGAAAGTGGACAATTGATGTAAGTTAAGGTCAAATAAATGAGCAAAACGTCGCTAAATTAATAATTGGTTTAATGATTTACATCAATTGTCCACTTTCCTGCTAACTTAATTGTGTATATTTTTTATGTTTGTCCATTCGTAACTTTTCGAGGGATTAACCGATTTGAATAGTTTTGACTCCGTTGCATTCAGAAAGATACTGAAATGGTCTCGTGTAATTTGTACATGAATCGGTTCAATAGTTTTTGAAGCTATACTTCGTTTGGTGCTTTGAGAGTAAAATTTAACTGGCCATGGAAGTTGCGCGCGCACAGCTAACGAAAGTATGGAAGCATGTTGTTAATTTTTTAGTCTGCAAAATATGGAATAAATAAAAAAGGAAGTTAATTACTATATCTATTTCTCTTATCGTTTTCGATAAATTACAAGGAATTAGAAAAATAGCTATAAATCATAAGTGAAAGATGGTTTAATTTATGTTAGTTTTAACATTAGTACTAAATTGTGGACAAATATGTAGCTATGTGCGTTTAATATTAAATTTAAACTAGATGAATAGGGATGTTGACTGTGTTCAAATAAAAACATAATTTTAACGTTAAGTGGTAGTTTCTATGATAGAAATACTAAAAAACACTATATTTTTCCTTTTTTTTAAGGAATTTAATTAATATATAATAAATAAAACCTAATAAAATCACTCTCGTCACGTAACAACAGACACCAATCAGAGCGCATGACGTCATATGTTCAGCCGCTGTCAAAAAACTTCATTGTTTGGTTAATATTTAGTGTGTAATTTATTATTATTTGTTTATAGGAAACTTCAAATTACATGTAACTATAGCAACGACTACGAAACAACTTTTCATCATCTCAGTTTACTAACGTTTATTAGCACAGAATACGCATCTATAGGATGGTAGCTCCCGTGTAAACTTTTGAGCTTCCTTTGGTATGAACAGGTGACGTCACGCGACTAGTATTGGCGGTTTGGACCGAAATTTGAAACGGGATTTAAAATACATGATTTTTAAGGCTTGAGTTGTATTTAAATAAAAATAATAAATATTTGTGGCTATATTAGGTACTTATGCACGATTTAAAACACTTTCCCAAAAATAGTCAACATTCCTATTACATCGAAAAATATTTATTTATAATTTCTTCTAAAGATCCCGCAGGACAGAGAGAAATTTTTCACGGGCCGCAGTTGACCCGCGGGTTGGGGGTTGGCCACCATTATACTAGATGACTTTGATTTCAAATCCGCGTTCATAAATATACGCACCTACTTTTTTATCTGGCAACTCTAATAGAACCAGCATCCGTGTCGAACCGAATGTGTTCAGTGGGCAATCGGCAATTTTATTTCAAGAATATGACTTGTGCCATTTTATGTTGTGACCACATATATGTACAATAAGTACTACGTACATGGAAGACAGAGAGGGCAAGTCTCTCCTTCACAAGAGTTATAACTAAGCAACGTACGTAGAGCTCGTGACAGCGTGAGTTTAATGAAAGAGTCCTTCCTAATAGCTGATATTAGTGAAACTGATTCGATACGATAAACGACAGTCGATAATACTAACGACGACGTATCGTTTAACGATCTATTTAGCTACGACTCTCAAAACAAAAGTCATTATTATTTCAGTTAAAAGGTGATTAAATAATTTGCCGAAATATAAGTACATAGATATAATTTTTTTAATCGAATTAAAGTCGCGTTGATCAAATAAAAGACGTCTGTATCAAAATAAATTCATTTCATCAAACTTTTATTCACATGATTCAAATAGATTTCGTTTGAATCAAACTAAACTCACTTGAATCAAATTAGTTAAATTAAAATTAATAATATTGACTCTACCAACAGTAATAGAATATTAACAAAATAAAATTACTTGCAATACTGTTCAATATTTTTATTTATATAAAAGACGTTTCGACAAACAGTTTTGGTCCTTTTCAGTTTTCAAATATAAAATTAAATTACAATTGTTTAAATAAAATTAAAAACAAAATATTAAAAACCGTTTTTAATATTTTGTTTTTAATTTTATTTAAACAATTGTAATTTAATTTTATATTTGAAAATTGAAAAGGACCAAAACTGTTGGTCGAAATGTCTTTTATATAAATAAAAATATTGAACAGTATTGCAAGTAATTTTATTTTGTTACTAGTTTCATTAAAATTTAATTCGACTACTAAAATTTTATTACTATTGTTTTCAACATCATCATCAAATCGCTGGCGTGGCAGAGTAATTCAGTATTTTTGTTATCATTTTTTGCTATCAGTAGGTATCTCGAACACGAATCAACACTACTTTTTTATACAGATTATAGACGAGAATCTATTATAATAATTTACAATTACCGTTCTGTGCCTCTCCGTGTTTGACTAACCACTCTCCAAATGAATAAATATTATAAACTTGAGGTCTGCCAAATATGCAAAAAAAATTTGCAAGGCAGACAATGATAGTTGCAATTAATCGATAGTTCTCCAAAATATGTACTAGTAGCCACTGCACGCAATTGAGATGAAACACGTCAGCGACAACAGTAGTGGGGCCTTTGAGTTCACCTGGCGCCATCTAATGGCGAGTTAAAACAAAGTTGATAAAAATTTTCTCCATGAAAAAATACATATATTCGCCACATTTAATGGTGATCGATAAAACTATTAATCTCGAACAGTCAAACATCAATTTTTAAATAGTATTAACTTTTCGTATAAATTCTGCGACCTGGCAAACATTTCTTGTTAAATTCGCGCAGACGAAGTCGCGGGTAACAGCTAGTTCTTTTTCTAAAATAAAAGTAGCCTAAGTTACTCCTTATATCTTCAATTATCTGCCTGTGAAAGTCCCGTCAAAATCGGTCCAGCCATTACGGAGATTAGCCGGAACAGACAGGCAGACAGACAAAAATTTTAAAAATTGGTTTTTGACAATTTTATTTACTTGTATAGATAGAAATAAAAGAGTTCAATAAATGATAAAAACACTGAAATAGTCTGCCAGCAATTTGATGTTTTTCGTCGTATTATCTGTTAAATTTAATAATAAAATTTTAGTAGTAAACTTTTATACAGTCAGAGCTATTGATGTATGGACCGTAAAAAACCAAAAACAGTTAATTTGCGCGCCGGCTGAATGGGAAGCTTAAATTTAAATCAATTTAGATTAAACAGATAGTCATAGAAATTATACACATAAGTAGTGTGTATCGTTACAGAGTGAAAGTTTCGATATAAAGTGACTCTAGTTATTCATGTAGAATCGCTGATGACGCGATACGAAGAGAGGGTAGTTTCGACTAAAGGGTTTGAGTGCAATAAGGGAAGCGAACGGACATGCCAAAGGGTGGAGAAGAGAACCAGAGCTTCTATATATATGTCTATATAATATACAGGCTGATATTTAAATTTTAGTCCTTCCAATAATATAACATTAATTAATCAGGAGGTTTTTGAAATCTTTACAATTTTGTGATTTTGTACGAAAAATAATTAAATCACTTTTGCAGATAATGTTTCTACTGAAACAAGAAATATAGAGGCGACATTAGAGCGATTTTTTTTGTCGTAAACTCCGAGACAGGATCGAAAGTAAATTGCAGAAATCTCGTCAAGACTAAAAGCGAGAGTCAAGAAATCTCAATAAAATTGATACGAAAATAATTAGAAAATAATAGAGCGGCAAAGTCGTGAAACAATGTAAAACTTCTAGAGCATGTTACAAGTACATAAATAAAGTGAATTGTGAAGTGGTAACGATTTTTTTTAATTTGGGTCGTAATAAGGGGGTGACTTTCACATTTTTTGACGCCGAAAAAAATAGGGACCAACATTATTTTGATCAGAACTCAGTTAGTTTTGAAGCTAGGGACTTTTATAAAAAATAAAAATAAAGGTTCTTTCAAGCACTTCAAAAAATGTTCTATGAGTTTCCCCCAAAAAATGCATTGAATTTTGGTAACTTCACGTTGAAACTTTCAATTTTGGCTTTTGACGAATAAGAACCAACCTTCAACAAGGGAGTACTCCGTTTGTATTGAGTCTATAGACACTATAAACTCACCATTATTTTTGTTTTTTTATAAGCTACATTTTTACTAATAATGATTTTGTCGATAAAATACTTACTTTTTCAGTTATTCGGGAAAAACCATCTGAAAACGTGGGTTTATTGGTTGAAAAATTGACACTTACACTCACGAATAAGTCGAAAAGTATGGACTTTCAGAAAAAACTTTATAGGACAAAAGCTGCTTAGAATTAGTCAACCTATCCATTTCCGTGCTTATTTTCAACGAACATTTTTCACCCTCGAGAAAGGGTGGCATCCACCCCGCAATCGAGAACGACAATTTATTTTTTTTTAACTTTTTTATTTGAGCTTTTAACAATGCAGTCCAATAGTTTTTATGAAGATTCATTGACTGGCCCTGGATTCCGAGGTATAAACCTTACGGCACTCCACTATACATAAATTACAAAAGTAGTCCATTAGAGACCTAGATTTGTCCTTTATCTTCCTTATAGAGAAAGAATTTTTGCAGAATGTTGAGGAATAAGTCTACAATCAGTTGACAGCCGAAGCTCTATTTTTGGTTTAAATTCAGAGCATTCCGACAGCCTTAAGTTCCCTACAGCTCCGCACTTGACGAAGCGCAAGTAGAGTTGGGTAACTCAGATCTGAACCGGTTCAAAGAGCCGACTCCGACAGAAGATCCGTGAGAGCCGACTCACTTTTTTTTGAGCCGACGGATCAACGGATCCGCATAACTCAGTGAAACACTTAACACACAGAAGCACATTTTACACTTACGTATCAGTTCTCGCTTTGATGCATCTGTCAGCTCAAATGACTCATGCATCACATGTTTGGCTATGCATTCTTGATTCTATACAGGTCGTGATATGATTGACTGAATTAGGTAACTCAGTGGCAGACTGCAGTAACATATTCAGAACTCGGCTCTTTTTGAACCGGTTCAGTGAGCCGGCTCACATACGGGATCCAGATGCAAAGATGCAGATCACTAAAAAGACCCGTTTTTCTCATCTCTAAGCGCAAGCAAATATGGCCGACCTGTATTTGAATACACACGTGCGTCAGTGTATGTGTGTGTGTGTGTACTTCTGCGAAGCAAGAAAACGCCACTAAGGGGGCAGTATCTATAACCATATGCATATAACACACGGACACACACATCGACACATTTACAAACACGGGAGATAATATATCTGATACATATTACATACGTATATGAAGTAATATTATGTTACAGAAGTAGTACATCATTTCATCTATAAAATTTAATATGGCGAACCTCTCGGGAATTAAATATATAGGTACGCACCTGTCTGTAACGTATAACAACTGAAAATATTGTCAGTGTTTATAAGTGTCATAAAATTCCTCTTCCTGCTTGCGTATATTTATATGGCAGAGAAAAGATTATTCAACCGGCATTTTTGTGAAACACTAACCGGCGATATGCGTTAATAGCGTCAAAAGTTGAAATTGGGGAGAGGGAGTTTTTTTTCGCAATGAGTGTAGTAGATTTAATTCGAATTGCAGAATAGAACTCAATTGACGAGACAAGAAAGGCATCCTCGAGAAAGAAACAAGAAAATTTTTCAATCCGAAATACAAGAACCCATTGGGCATTTTTCATGGAAACGTAACGAGATCTTAATAGTTAAACAAATGACATCTACATATCATTTTTTCAAGCCAAAGTTTGATCAAAATTAAAAAGTAGAACAGGCTCGTTATGATTCCTACCATGCTTTGTTTATGACAAACTATGTGTGATCACAATCTATAAAGGTCATTATAAAATCAGATTTCCTAACAGGTGTATACAACCCAAAATAAAATAACTTAAATTGGAAGGCAGCTAATAACCTCAGTTATTGAACGTCTATAATCTGCAATTGACACAAAGAATTCACATTCAATAACTGCCAATATGTCTGCTCACAATTAAAGGTCATTGTCAAATCAGATTTTCTGACAAAGAATTCTCTAACCCAGTATAATGGTAGCTGAAATAGGAAGCCAGCTAATGATCTTAGTTGTTGGCCCTCTATAATTTGCGATCTCTTTTTAAATCGAAGCCAGTCACTAATATGTCTGATCACAATCTAAAATCATTATCAAATTGCGTTTTCTGACAGTTCGAGTCATGCAACTTAGCTTAAGAATAACTTAAATCGGAAGTCCGTTAATGACTTGAGTTGTCCACCGTCTATAATCTACAATGTTTTTCTCTAAATTGAAAACCAAGAACTTCCATTCAATAACGAAGCGTCGGAATTTGGACGGCTTGAAATTATAGACGATATTACTTGCACCTGGGCGGGAAATCATCAACTGTGCATGACAGATTTCAGGAACTTTGAAATTAAAAAGCTGTCACAGTACACCCCTTGATACGGCTATCAGACGTAACAGCAGTCGCGAAGAAGGACTCGACGAAAGAAACGAGACTATAGTTTTATATGTATTATGTAATGCAAGGTAATACGGTAGACTGTTGTAGTAGAGTGCGTCGTGAAAACTAGTGAACCAGTTGGCTAGTGTAGTAGTAAGCAGGACGCTTGGCCGTCGGCCGGTTTCTACCGGTCGCTACAACGTGTCGAGACTAGATCAATACCTTTCTCTTGATGCTGGGAAAAAGCACCTTACTCATTCACTCGACACCCGCTAGGGGAAATTGTTACTCATTTTTGGGTAACAGTACCAAAATGAAAATACCTGTTACTTATCTTTAGAAATTTGAATATTGATCGGGAAATAATTTTTGATGTTTGAAGAGTGCTTCTTACAAATCACGTCGGTAACGAATGGTATTTGGTATTTCTTTATTGATTAACAGTACCAGAATAAATTAATAAATTTAGTTATTGATAGGGAAATAGCTCTTGATGTTTGGAGAGTGCCCCTTATTCTTCCTCATGGCAACAGCTCAAAACCTTCCCATTTTTTGGGTAATAATACCAAAATGAAGATGTCTGTGAATTATTTTTATAAATTCGATTATTGATCGGGAAATAGTTCTTCATGTTTGAAGAATGTTGGAGAGGGCCTCTTACTAATTTCGTCGGTAATCATTGGTATTTGGTATTTCTTTATTGGGTAACAGTACCAGAATGAAGATAAGTGTATTTTTATAAACTTGGTGATTGGTAGGGAAATAACTCTTGATGTTTGAAGAGTGCCTCTTATTCTTCCTTTCGGCAACAGCTCGAATCTTTTCTATCTTTTTGGGTAACAGTATCAGAATGAAGATATCTTTATAAATTTGAATATTGGTCAGGAAGTAGTTCCTGATGTTCAAAGAGTGTTGAAGAGTACCCCTTACTACTCTCCTTGGCAACAATTGATATTGTTACTTTTTTTGGGCAACAATACAACAATGAAGATTTGTTCATTTTTTTAATATATATTTAGTTATTGATGGGGAAATAGTCATCGATGTTTTAAGAGTGTTGGAGAGTGCCACTTACTAATCTCCTCGGCGACAATTGGTAAAGTATTGTTACTTTTTTTTGGGTAACAGTACCAGAATGAAGATTTATTTATTTTTATAAATTTAGTTATTGATCGGGATATCGTTTTTGATGTTAGAAGAATATTGGAAAGTGCCTCTTACTAATCTCCTCGGCAACAATTGATAAAGTACTGTTATCCTGGTAACAGTACCAGAATAAGATTTGTTTATTTTTATAAATTTAGTTATTGTTAGGAAAATAGTTCTTGATGTGTGGAGAGTGTTGGAGATTGCCTCTTACTACTCTTTTCAGCAACAATTGGTAGAGTATTTTTACCCTTTTTTGGTAACAGTATATCAAATACGTATGAAGCAAATGATCTTCGGGGGGTTCTAAAATCTATATAATTGCAAAATGCAAATCTCAAATAATGCTCAAGCATTTTTAAAGACCTTTGTCAAAATTACGCTGTTTTGTATTTTACTTCGGTATTTCTTGTAGCACTTCTTATTTTATGACGAGAGGGCGCAAGTGCCCCATTTACCAGGAGCATCAGGATTTCTTGACATGAAACTGAGTTATGGTCTTAACGAACGCTCCGGTATATTCAAATAATTCGTAGATACCCTGTATTTTGCTGGACTAGCATGAGATAGAGCGACGTTGGTGTACGCAGTGTTGAGAATGTGTACATGAGAATACAAGCAGAAGACCTCCAATAGAACGCCGGTGCTGCTGCTTACTGGACTGTGCTTGTACCATCGACGCCGCGCCACGACGGCCATCTACTTTGCATTCACTCCGTCACCGGCAGGGATGTAGCTGGCCTGAGATGTTGCGTTCGTTCTATTATTAGTAGACCCTAAGTAGAAACGAACAATTTAAGTTTAATAAGAACAGAAATTAAGTATTTGTTGCGAAATAGTGTTTATAAAAATGTATTGAAAGTTCTATATCTTATAATAATAATAATAATAATTTTAAATATTATGCAAAAACAGCCGTAAAAAACTATATTTTATCATAATAATTTTTATTTGTGCCTTAGACACAAAATGTATGGAGTAAGTCAGAAGTAAAACATACAACAGTAGAAAAAAAATACAACATTAATTATGATAAAAGGTCAGAATACAAGTATTTATGAGTTGAGTAAAATTAATGCTCCATTAAAAGACTCTTGACGGCTCGTTTAAAACGAAGCAAAGTGTTTTTTAAGGTTTCGCACCAAAATGGTAAGCATGGAACCTTTATGGCGAGTCTTCGTTATTGATAACACTAATGATATCAACTTGATAATACGCTCCTAGTTTCTGAGACAAAATTGAAAAAATATTTTGTATCTAACAGAATAAAAAAAAGTTGTATTGTATGTAAAAAAACAATTGCAACTTGTATTTCATCCTCTTCCAAATATTCAACTGGCGGTATACTTTGCAGTCGTGTGTAAATTTGATGACAATGCAATGTTTTGATATTTTGGCGCAACTTAAAAAATGCGAAAAAAACAAGTGGTGGGAGTGACGGTTTTGATGGTGGAAAAACGTGTCTCCGACCGCTCAAAGTTTGAAATAATATTAATACATAGGTATATAATTTGAAAATGAAATTTATATAGTTTAAAAAAATCTAAAATTTTATCAAAGCACTTAAAACGTGGGGTACGGTAATTATAAGCATCTGATTTGAGATTTTTTTCTAACCGCAAAATTTTTGAAAATTTAGACATTAATTTTATTGAATATTTTTACAAAACTCGCATATTTTCGCGATGATCTATGACGTTGGTACCAATAAAATAATCCTCGATTTTTCGAATGTCTCTATTTTTTTTTCTCAACCGATACTTACTTTACATATTTTTCTTACTTGCTCGATTACTCTATTCTTCGAATACTCACGCCTTTTTACAAACTGATTTTTTATTAGATTGAATTATTACAGACGTTCGAAAACTAAGCTCATTTAAGTCTAATGAATTGTCATTAAAAATCGATAGATGATTGGACGACAATTTTTCCGAAATCGCGGTAAAAGCTCACACATTTCTTCGAGTGACAGCACTGCGCCCCTGTATCGTAGTTAATCTAGTCGCTTGATGTTACGAGACGTCCGTCGTCCAACGCCGTTCGCCTTGCCTCACTCCAACGCACGTGTTCTACATACCGCCCCCGCCGCCTCCGGCGCTGATGCTGTCACGGACCAACCACCCGCCGCCCGTCCCTTCCCTCCCGCGCGGCCCCTTTCCTTACCGCCACCGCCGCGCTGATCGCCTGGCCTGACAGACTCCCTGTTCCATCGTACGCACTCCTCGAAACCTCACCGTGAGCTTTGTGAGTGTATTCTAAAGCCGATGTACAACACTGCGCTAAAAATCTGTCCCCCGTATATCTGAAATTTGTAAGCCGGAAAATTTAAACATATTTACAGCGATAGAGGGTCTAATTAAGACTGCGGAAAAACTGGGCGCTAGAGATGGGAAAACCGGATCTGCATCTTTGCATCTGGATCCCGTAGGTGAGCCGGCTCACAGAACCGGTTCAAAAAGAGCCGAGTTCTGAATATGTTATTGCAGTCTGCCACTGAGTTACCTAGTTCAGTCAATCATATCACGACCTGCCAAACATGTGATGCGTGAGTCATTTGAGCTGACAGATGCATCAAAGCAAGAACTGATACGTAAGTGTAAAATGTGCTTCTGTGTGTTAAGTGTTTCACTGAGTTATGCGGATCCGTTGATCCGTCGGCTCAAAAAAAAGTGAGTCGGCCTTCACGGATCTTCTGTCGGAGTCGGCTCTTTGAACCGATTCAGATCTGAGTTACACAACTCTACTGGGCGCTATGTAGGAAATAAAATGATGAAACCAATAAACCTATTCAAATTTGAAATAAAGTATATTCAGTAGTTTATTGTGAAACGATTATTATCAAACATTGATTTTTAATAGAAATTAGAGATTTCTGGAGCAGTTTTTCATGTATTTTGTGCATTCAAATGCTCAGCTGTGTGGGTGAATTAGGGGTTCTACTAAACAACTGATAGAGTTGGATAACTCAGATCTGAACCGGTTCAAAGAGCCGTCTCCGACAGGAAGATCCGTGAGAGCCGACTCACTTTTTTTTTGAGCCGACGGATCAACGGATTCGCATAACTCATTGAAACACTTAACACACAGAAACACATTTTACACTTACGTATCAGTTCTTGCTTTGATGCATCTGTCAGCTCAAATGACTCATACATCACATGTTTGGATATTCATTCTTGATTCTATACAGGTCGTGCTATGATTGACTGAACTAGGTAACTCAGTGGCAGACTGCAGTAACATATTCAGAATTCGGCTCTTTTTGAACCGGTTCAGTGAGCCGGCTCACATACGGGATCCAGATGCAAAGATGCAGATCACTAAAAAGACCCGTTTTTCCCATCTCTAAAAACTGTAAATTAATATACTAATAAAATATTCTAATTTAATTCTTTTTGAAGTTATACTTCTTTTGCAGCACTGAGGTTAAAATTTTCTTTATATAAGTTTGTTGTCAATTTTCTATGAATGTACTATGTATATCGGCAAGGTTAAAATTGTCGATAAAGCTGACTCTTCGATGCAGTGTAGTTTTACTTCGTATTCATAGATGACACGTCTCATTTATTTGTTACAATGTGTTAATGGAGTTGTCCACTTATTATCCAAAGTAAATAAGTACTACTCGAAGTGAACAGGCTAACTTTTAACTATATTTATCATCTCCCTAGACATTCTATTTTATTTTATCAATGTACAAATTTAACGAAATATATCAATTATCGCGATCACGCCAAAGAAGTATAACTTCTGCCGCGCATATATAAGTACACGGACCATTTTTTTTTTAAATTCACTTTAGTCATTTGCTACTTGCGTGAAATCCTCCGCGCGCGAATTGCACTCGCCTTTGACCGATTTTTTTTTACCTTTTGGACATTTCAATCGTGTGAAATGGGCTTTAAGTCGTACACACATACACACGGCGTGTCGCTGGCAGCACTCTCTCGCGTCCGATATGCCGTGAGGTGGAAGTGTGGGTCGGGGGGGTGTTGGTGGGCGCCACGAACCAACCACCGGCCGATATCTTATATGCGGTGGAGGAATATTAATTTCCTGCGCTGGTAGTACTGGCTATACACACATATATGGTTGGTACGTATGTATATGCATATATAGTGTAGCCTGAGTACTGCTTTAGTTCACATATACTGTAACGCCATCTATGGCACGCGTATAGAAGTCTTGCTATCAGTGTTACATCCTGCTGGACATAATATTTATTTGAATCATTCTATGAAATAATTAACTCTAGGCGTATGCTACGCGTACAAAATTATTTCACCTTGCCTAAAAACAATTACAGCTCTCCCGACGCTATTTAGAAAGCTGAAATGTTCGGATAAACGCCAAATGAAGGACAAAGTATTTTTAAAAAAAATCTTTGCTTCAATCCAGATAAAAAAAACTCCAGACAATTGGGCGACAGGATCATTTCAACTTCAAGAATATTGACATTTGATGTATTATAATAAGTAAAATAAAATTTCTGTTAAAGGGTGCGGTAACTCGGGTAACGACTAGTAATAAATATTATGAAATTTACTATTCATTTTCATGGTTTTACATAATAGGATTTTACATGTAAAAATTAACCAAAGCATGCGTGTCAGCTACCTAACTAATTTATTTTTGACAGATCTTCTGAACAAAAAACATTTGATTTTTTTTTTTCAAAATATTTCCGAAACTATGAAACAACAATATAGCATATATCACTTCTGCACTTGGGTCGATTTTCTCCAAAAACAATAGGGCTCTTTATATTTGCATATTAAATATCCTCCCAAAATTTGGTTTCAATCCGCTCATCCGTTCCAGGAAACTTCAAAACTGAAAAATATTGTAACATTTTGAAAAATAAATTTGGACCTAAATTAGTGCCATTCGCTACTAGTGGGTTGAAATGGTAGAATGTTAATAGATGAGAACAAATAACAAGGAAATAATACATTTTCATAATTTATTCAGTTAATCATCATATAAAAATATTACTTTAGTAAAATTTCAAGTTTTAATCACTGTAATAGATATAGTTACGTATTAATTAACTATTCTATGTAGATTAACTAATTTGCAACATTGTAATTTGAAGATGACTAGTCGAAACCGATAATACTTGTGAATTTTAATAAATTTTGGTATTTTTAAAACGTAATTTCAGATCGGTCGTATTTCCGTCGACCCATATATTATGGCTCCCCATTCCCTGACGTACGAAAGGTCGGTCACAGAACAATCGCATCCTGAACTGGTTTGAAAGTCAAATTGCAAATTAGTCGACCCGTGTGCAGAGGCCTAAATATTCGAAACAGGATTTATTTAAAAAAAATAATTAAAATCACAACCGATTCCCTAATCGGTTGTGATTTTTATTATTTTTTTTAAATAAATCTGTTGTCCCTACAACAGATAAATATTCAGATTATTATAATATACACGCATTTCACGTATGATGCCAGCTTGAAATAGCGATCTGTCAAGTTGCCAAAATAAGGAGAGGGAAACCGGTAAAGTTGAAAAATGTAATAGTTAGCCACATCCGTTTCTAGGAAATGGGTAATCATATCTGTGGTTTACGTACGTCTTCAATCGGTAACTCTAAGCAACTCGTAGCAAAGACCCCGTACCTCACACACACACACACACATATTTACATACACAGCATACAGGACGTTCCGTCTTATGAACCATTAACCCAAAAATAAACAGTATATATTTTAATAAAAATACAGATTAACTTTAATATAACGACGATTTCCTCGATTTAACGAATTTTTCTTAATCCCCTAGAACTGACCGTAAGAGTTAATGCAAAATAAACCTTTAAATTACGAATACTGTTTGTCAAAAACCTCGTTATAACGAATTTTCAATCATTGCAGAATATAAATAGAAAGTATAATTTATCTCTGTATAACGATTTTTGTCAACTTATAACCTTTACATATCGAATTTTATCAACCAATCACACCACAATTCCACAATAACAACAACAATTCATGTCTCGATAGGTTCAGACACGTTAAATTTATCGTAAGACAATCATTGTTGTTTGATGTAAAGTAATGTAAACACTTCTGTTGGTCACTGTTGTTAGTAAATTTAAAATTGCAGTGGTTGGGAAACGAAAAAGGTGTTCCTTAACTGTCGCAGAGAAACGAAAAATCATTAAGTTTGTAGACGAGAATCCTAACAGACAAAATGAAGACCAAGCTATAAGTCATGTCAATATTTTTTTAAATAAAATAATGAATTACAATAAAATTCAAAAATTATTAGCGTCAAATGATTAATTAATATGAAATTTATAATATTTTTAATAATTTAATAATTATTTAATTATTAAAAATATTATAAATTTCATATTAATTAATCATTTGACGCTAATAATTTTTGAATTTTATTGTAATTCATTATTTTATTTAAAAAAATATTGGTATGACATATTTTAACTAAATTTTCGAGATACTTGAAGAAGTCGGAATAATACCGACGAAACGTCGTACATCGAATAAAAACGTACTTAAAAATTGGTCTTTTCACCTGATCCTTTTTATTAAAAAAAAAATATTTTTTTTAATTTAGCATTGTAACGATGAATGTTTCTAATAATTATATCTTTTAATTGAATCAAAATGGTGGACGGTTGCGATGCTCTGTCTAGGGACTTAAGTTATTCCCAAACATCAGCGCTATTAGTGTCGAAAAAATGAACTATCGAGTGCTTATGTCGTTTTACCTCTGCATTTATACTTCGTGGTGTCACTGACCAGTTTTCTTACCAAATATTCATTAATGTAAAACTTTTGAGAAACGCCTGTATATGCAGTGTTTATAAATGACGGTTTCACTGGTTAGTTACGTACTTGTAGTGCCTGATATCAAACTTATATGTAAATATGAACTATACCAATTTACCCACACAAACATACACGCGTTACTCTTGCCACGCAGTGTTCAACTTATTCGAACATCAGGCAAGGTCAGAATCTAAACTAAAACTAAAATTTTCAGTTAGTACTTTTATTAGTTTCTATAAATGTGAATTTGGAAACTCTGGGCTCGTAACTTCGTTATAGGATGAACCGACTAATGAATTAGTAGAATCTAAAAGTTTGTAATTATGTTATGAAACAAGAATAGAAAAAATCTGTATAAATTTGCATGGCTGCACTTAAACCATCATAATATGATGTCGCGAAGAATGGTCACGCACATGCTTATTATTGTTACTGTTTTAAACACTTACCCGTGGAAATCTAACCAAAGATAATCTATCAAGCCTTCATGTTTTTACTAAAGACAATTTTGTTTATACGTCTTATTAGTGAATAAAAACAATTTAATCTAATTCTTTTGTGTATAGACAGGTTTGTAGAATAAGCTCATATTAGGTTCATGAAATTTTGCACACACCCTTGGTTGTAAAGACAGTATAATATAGTACATCAAATATATTGTGATAGATCCAATATGGCTGCCACCACAAAATGGCGGGTTACCTTTTTCTTTACAAGCCCCTCTACATGGGTATCAAATGAAAGGGTATGACAAGTAGAATACAATCAGCATTCCAAATATAAAATGGCGGCCGACACAAAATGGCGGACCATCTATTTCTTTACAACCCCCTTGATATGGGATTCAAATGTAGATTACAATGAACTGTGTGATGTAATTTAAAATCCAATATGGCGACCAAAAAGGCGTAAAGGGGCGTCCATTAATTACGTGAGATGGTTTTCACGATTTTTCGACCCTTCACTCTTCTTGGTTAGATATCGTGAGATTTGGCTCGACCCCCTTTTCCCCTCTCTTCTCACGTGAGATTTTTCAAAATGCGTATCTTTGGTGTAGTAAATGTGTATTTTTTGTGCTTTATTGCATTGGATTGCGTTGAATGTATTTAAAAACATAATTTGCTTAATTACATACTTATGTTGGATTTAGCCATATTTTAGTAGAGAAACATGTTCTACTTAATTTAAACCAGTTTTCTTGCAATTCTACTGTTTCTTGCGGAAAAAAATTACATGATATTTGCCGAGACGTGAGATTCGGCTTGATCCTCCTCCCCAATCGCCTCACGTAATTAATGGACGCCCCCTAACAAACAATTTGAAAATATTTGGAACAAAAAGACAATCTTTAATTGTAGTGTAAGTACTAAAAAGGATGAAAATAGTTTTTAATAATTTAAAAACATAATTATAACGATCATAGAGCTTGCAAGCACGCTTTTATTATTATAAACTTTAACTGTTAAAAATTATTTTTATCCTTTTTAGTACATTGCGCAATAAAAGTTTTTTTTCTATTTTTTATTGTAAAAAAAGGTCCTTAAAAATTCTTTAAAAAAATGGAACGATCCCGTGCTTGCGTGACCTATCAAGTATAGGTATTTGAGTCATCCACTCCTGCCGAATCTTATAATCCATACAGAGATGCATACATGTGAGATAGTGATCGTATAGAGGTTATATTATATGCATGTGTGTATAGGTACGGGTGGTTACGATAACATAACCTATAACCTATAACAATATACTGTAACTGGTGAATAGCAAATAGGTGTGTACACTATAATAACTAACCACAGTCATCCAATGTTGCTACTTGCTACTCCATTGGAATATGTATTGCAGATCGTCTCGTGTTATCTCTGAATTATATATTATAACGTGTCGGTATAGTAGAACGTTGTAATCGACATGCGAAACATTTAAAAATTGTCTTATTTATTACTCACGACGAAGTGTGAACACAGCATGTCCGCGCAGACAATAAAATTTGAGTAATAAACTAAAACAACACGCTTTTATGAACTAAAAAATGCAAAATAATTTGACAACAAAATTAGCTTTATTATAAAAAACTAGCGAAACCTGTGCGAATAATTCGCACTAAAATTCGTTACTAATTTCTCACACTCTTTATAACTTTCTTCTTTTTGTTGTATTACATTACGAAGCTCAGTGACGGTTCAAGAAAATATTTTTCTAAAACTGTCATATAGAGGCGCAAGTATCGAAAACGTTGAGCTGAAGCGCTGCCATACGAAAAGTATTTATACGTGAATTTTGATTAAAAATTAAACAAAAAAAATTTACCGACCGTCAATCATGTTGACGTTGTTTCAAAATCAAAGCCGTCAGATGGCAGCATTGCTGTATTGTGTCTATATATATAATTTTAATAATTAATAAATTTACAAAAACAACAGCAATAATAAATTTTTTAGTTTCTGATGTCAGTAGAGCAAGCAATTATATAATATATAACACAATTGCTCCACATAAATTTTATAGCATTTTATATTATAAAATGCTATAAAATTTATGTGGAGCAATTGTGTGGTTTTTTCCAAAAAGGGAGGCAAACATCTTAACCTTAACGTATTAATATATATGATGTTGGGTGCTCTCTACCTAAATTTTTATAATGGCTCTACTTTTACAAATAGCTAGGAATGAAATAATGTATTACCGATATTTAGTAACCCACGCTTTTTACATTAAAGCTAATTTTGTTGTCAAATTATTTTGCATTTTTTTTTCATAAAAGCATGTTGTTTTAGTGTTTTTAAATAATAATTTTAATTATAAAACTAAAAATATTATAGTGTATTCACTAATGCATAGGCACCTGTTGGTTTATTATGCAAGCTCAAGTGTATTTTTGGACAAAATAAAAAAACTAACTCCTTAATACAGCCCTTAGAATAATTTTTTTTTTCTTAATTGCAATATCTTTGTCAGTTTAACATCTGCACTAAGTGAAATACGCCTTTCAGTAAGTAAATCCGTCTCCCTCTCCGGGAAATATTTTATCAAAATTTTAGCAGTACATTTTGTTCTTTACTACCAGTCCTTTATCTGCTCCTGTCTATGAAGTACTGCATGCAGGTGACTCTCTCAATCTCATAATCGAAAATTCATTCGTTATAATAATCATATGGAATGCATGGACAGATAGAATGAATTGTGTTTTAACTCGCATCCCAACCACTCGAGATATGCATTGCACTGTTCTGAATACGATTACATACGTCTTTTATCTGTGTCTGGACTATAGAGCACTGTATATAGATAACTCTCTCAGGACTGACAATCGAAATCGAGAGCATAATTTATTGGAATGTTGAAATATTCGTTCATTTACGCCTATAGTACCATATAGGTATATTATTATGATACATTAGTGGAAGGAATCAATTCGAATGAATCATTCGATTATTCCCAAGATTAGTAAGCATTCTTTGGAAGCAACGAAAGCGAATTCCTAGAGTTCTATTCGGAACTTCCTATATAATGAAGAAATCACACCAAGGAAAATGTTAAAAACGATATTCCACGTGTAAAAAATACAGTTTCAACATGCGTCCAGCAATAAAATGTAGGTTATAATACTTTGAAGTAATAAAATCCAGTTGTATTCCATTTTCATTTTAATCCGAAAATTGGGTTCAAACAGAGTCCACCACGTGGTGTATGTGTGTTATATGAGAAGTTAGTTGTTCTAGGTTTTATTACCGCAATCTACGGACCCCATGTTGACATCATTAAGTATTGGGTCTACGTTTTTATGGCAGAAATAATCCCTTAGGTTGTGCTCGCGCAAGAAATAGGCGGACCGCGTCGGGGTGAGGTTTCATAAGTGAACAGTCGTCAATGGAACGGCGTAGGTAATATGGAATCAGTCAACTATGATACCCAACTCGCCTTCTCAAAGCATGAAGGTACATATATTATTATAGAAAACATTTCAACGAAACCGACAACGGGAAGGACATTTCGCTTTTAATGAGAATATAAAAATAACGCGCTGGACCACCTTTATCTGCCTTTTATTAAAAATCATTATTACTTCATATACGCTAGGCTTTCTTAAACTGGAAAATTTAAGGATTTAGAATGAATATATCAAATCACCGTGTAATCAATGAAATTTTGTAAACTTATTTCTTAATGTAACTGCGTAAATACACTAGATTTCAAACCGCTTTGCTAAACAATTTAAAAAATTCCAGCCAATTGGACGACAGGACCATTTCAACTACAAAGGTATTCACATTTGACATATAATAAGTAATAAATAAAATAAAATTAATATTCTTGCTAATGCTATTCGTTTTCATGTTTACATAATATGGTGTCATATAAAAATTTAATTAACCAAAGCATATACTTGTCAACTACTTAATTTCTTTTTGAGAGAACGTCAGAACAAAAGAACAGCTGATTTTTTTTCAGAACATTTCGGAAATTACAAAGTTTAGAAACACATTTTGTAACAAAACTTTTTTTGAAGAATAAATAGAATAATAAATCGTTATAAAAATATACCATTATAACAGAAAAAATAACGTTATATCGGAAATCTCTTTTGCACTTGCGCCGATTTTTGTCAAAAACAATAGGACTCTTCACATTTACATGATATCGCGCTCACTGATAAACCAACTAACAGACTATTTTCAAAACTATGTTTTTTGGACTCGGGAGGTCTTAAACGAAAAAATATTGTAAAATTTTGGAAGATGAATTTTGACCTAAATTGGTATCCTCAAGGTAATGGAAATGGTAGCAAATTGAAAATAGCAATGTTAAAAAACAGGCGTTAAACGTATTAGTTTTACTATGAATTTTATAAGACGCTTTCTTAAAAAATGCTGCAATCCTTCCGTTGAAAATAATAATAATATCTTGATAAAACTGAAAATAGTAAGTGTGCGAGTTGCATCAGTTATAAATTTCACTAAAAACTGAAGCACAATGCGCTCTTCTCATATTTTTTTAGGGTTGGAATCTACGTTAAAAGATAATAAAACAATTTTTTGGAAAAATTACAGACAAGAAAAAATTATCAAAAGTGCATATTTTTCAATGTAATTTTAGATATAGAATGGTCCCGCTGCAGAGATACGTCCTCATTAGACAGCTTCAGCTGATTGGTTGCCTGTAGTTGAATCACGTCCACTGGTTCTGTATAGATAACTGGTACATACATCTCTTTCCATAAACATATCTTTCTTTAAGTGATGTGCTGGCTAGATGCAGCTTTGACGTCATCCTATGTCACCTAAACTCAGCCGTTTAAGTGATTACATTTTTAATTAAATTTTTGTTTGCAATTAAAAGAAAGAACATTAAAGCGAAATATTTGGTTTACATTATTTGTTTATGTATGAAGAAATCTGTGCATTATTCAAAATTATCAGATTTTGATAGGCGGAACGACCCTAGATTGTCTTTAAATAAGCCATATTAAGAATTCTCCAGTAAAACGCCTCGTAATACAATATATCAGTGTGCGCTGTGCAGAAGCTTAGTTAGATGAAAACAAAACACAATCACTAGAGGTGTGTATTATTAACAAGTGAACGTACAACAAAACATGACGTCATGACGTGTGTGGCAATGCATGCGTTGATTGCTGAATTAACATTAGGACAATATACTGATAAGGTTATAATGTTACATAACATGTTTGTATGTGTAAGAGTATAACGGTTATGTTATTATGTTATATCTTAGCCAACAGTTCTGTGTCTGTTGTTAGTAGGATCGTCGGTGCATGCGGCCTCCCTAGCCTGTCCTATCTGACCACTAACAGGGCTAGGAAAACTATATTGATTACAGATCTTAATGGAAAAAAATGTGTAAACCTCATCACACAAGCTCGCGGGGAAGTTAAACTTCTTTAGTGGTATATAGTACTTATACATATATTTAATTTTTGCCCTCTCTAATTTTTGGACAAAATGGTTTAGGAGTTCCCCTCGTCTATGTAATATAAGAAATTTTGGAAATTATTTTTGGACAAAACGGCTTAGGAGTTCCTCCCTCGTCTACTTAACATGAAACAAAAAATTTGGAAAACAATTTTTTGACAGAACGATTCGAGAGTTCCCCACGCACACCTAATGTTTGGATAGAACGATTCAGGAGTACCTCACACTCATTTAATTTTTGGACAGAACAGTTCGGGAGTTCCCCGTACTAGAAAACAAGGCATTCTTTCTCCCATACCCATTCATTTTCGTAATCGTTCCTGTTCGTAACGCGTCACAAGAAATTTCAGACAGATACCCATACTAAAGAAGTTTTGCTTCAAAAAGTGTGTGTCATTACACACGGCTGAAGTGAATACTTCTTACATCCCATAAGTTGAATGACGTAGAAGAGCGAAAGAGAGAGAACGTTGATCTTGTAAGAGATGGTAGGAAAGAGAGAGTGACCTTGCGATCTTGGCACGGCGGATAGAACTGCTGTGGTTCCATCTTTCCCACTGGGCACTTGCCCAGGGCCCACGAGCAATGGGGCCCCCTAGTTTTTGCCAGATCAACATTCTATAACTAATACTGTCCTCAAATATCATATACATATCGATAATTTTTTTAATGATGTATTTGTTAATTAATTATTGGTTTGCTTAGTAATTAATTTTTTTTTAAGAAAAAATAGTTTTCCGTTATAGTCATAGGGACCTCATTATCCTAAAGTGCCATGGGCCTCCAATAGGTTAAAGACGGCCCTGTTCGTATATATCTGTTTCGTTTCATTACGCGTTTCGTCTGTTGATTGAAGTTCTTTTCGTTTTGTTACCAATAAATGAAGTACAGTAGAACTCAAATATTTTCAACCCGTTGAGACTAATAGACTCAAGTATTTTCCTTTTCCCTCATCCTCACTTCGTGGCAGACATAGATCAATCAGAAAAAAGCTTTATTCATTTGAGGCTACACGTTGCCAAAAATGTATCTTTCGATTGGCTGAGTAGCGTAGGCGCAGACACTTTGCACGCGAGTAGTAGGGTCTAAGAACTTGAAAATACGTGAGTAACATCACTTGAAAAAACACGAGTGCAACTATAGTAGAATCATCAACAACTTAATTCTAAAAAGAGAAATGATTTGTTGACGAACGATTAACATTTTAATTTAACTAATTCGTTGAATCAATGCCCATCACTAGAACACGCAATTCTGATTTAAAAATTCTGAAATTAGTTGTCTCGAACGGTACATGTCTTAGCTATAAAAATCACCACTCCCCTCCGCACAAAAATGGTGACATCTGGCAACGCTGGTGCCAAGCTTGTCTCACGAGACCAGGCTTCGGTTCATCCTTGCTTATAGAAGTGAACTTACTGGTGGTTAGCGTCCGTCTTGAGACTTGCGTAATGAACCAGTGCCATACCGTTGTGGTACTATGGTGCGGTTCAAAAATTATTGGCAGTACCGTCACGATAATACTTCACAACATAATATAAGCGGCACAATTTTTATGCACGGGGGGTATGTGAGACATACCCTTGCCATGCGTAAAAACTGTGCCGCTTATACCGTGTTTAGTATAAGCGTGACGTCACAATATAATATAAGCGGCACAATTTTATGCATGGGTCGGTACCCATCCCATGCATCAAAACGGTGCCGATTATAGTATGTTGTGAAGTTTAAGTATGACGTCACTGCCAATAGTTTGGGAACCGTACTATAGGTATTTATGCATGTACAATTCGTATCAGACGCACTGCATGTATGGACGTACACATAACTTCTATTATACATATTATATGCGCGTATAATAGTGTGGGACCACCCCTTGCAAAAACCGCCTTCTAGCACGCACTAGGTAAGGTTAGCCGAAGTTCGTACCGACGCGTTACCGCCACCATACTGTCCAGGCCTGAACTAAACTTATATTGACGACACCAATGGTCGACCCCCCGTGTGCAAGTTTTACTTGCGACTTGAATCCGACCAAGTGTTGTAGAGGAAGCCGAATTTTGTATTTTTTCTCACTTTCCACCGAATGCTAAAAAAGCTAAACGCAGTTAAGTTGAGAACTATTTCTTCATTTCTTATTTTTAAGCCGACTTAAAAAAAGAGGTTTTCAATTCGACATGACGTATGTGTTTTTCATGTTTGTTTAGTCATAAATTGTTGAGGAGTAACCGATTTAAAAAATTACGACGTCATTTTGTTCAGAATGTTTACGGATTATCACGTATATTTTTTTTTTAATCGGTCCATTAGTTTTTAACTGACTTTAAATATGTGAATCAATTTTGACGATTTTTTGTTATTTAATAGAGGATACCTTAAGGGTGGTTTCTCATAAGTGTAACTGAAATCGGTGTACCTGTTTTTTTCTAGTTTAGTCTTGAATTATTAAGAAAAAAGGCGGTTAATAACGCGTAAATTTCGTAATGCACAGTCACTAAAAAAGTGAAAAATAAAAAAAAAAATTAAAAAATTGTACCTTCTTCATAAAAAACCACTGAAAAGCGTAAGATAATTGAAGTTTTGATGTCGCGTCGGCGCAAATTTAATAAAAATGATGAAACCGCCCCCCATATCGTGTTTGATTACGAGGCTCTACAGATTTACAACCATCTTAGGTTACACAGATGAAGAGGGAATCATTCCAAAAAATAATCTAGTGCCTAATCTTCTAGATCCAAATTATTTTCCGCCTAGATCCACCATACAAAAGGTGAAGCACAAATATCTTTATAAGATTGGTGCACTTTTAGGCCAGCTAGGACCACTCTTATCTGTTGTAATATTTTTTAAAATATAATCTGTAATGCTTCACAGGAAACGTAAACCATGACGAACTAGTGGGGGTAAAATTTATTCCAAAGACTCTTTAAAACTGAATGCATGTCACCATCCTAGTGTCTCGATCAGCGTTGCCAGATATTTTTTTTGCCAAGTCGGGATTTTGGAATTTTTTGAGTGAAAAAAGCGGGATTCTTTCATCGAAAGCGGAACATAATAAAAAAACGTATATAATCAGAAGTTCTTAAATATTTATCTTTTTATTTGAAATCAAATTACGTTTACGTGACAATAGATAGCAAAAATAGCCATAGAAAATGTATTTTAATAAAAATATGATACTTTAAATCAGATTTACCCTATCGTTAAATAGTTGAGTCGTATCCGTCTTCTGAATAAAAAAAATAAAAAAAAACAGAAATCAAAATCAAAAAACCCGGGTTGCAGTGCCAAAACCCTGCCGACAATATAGTGTATTTGCTAATACAGGCCTTGTGGCTTTATTATGTGAACTTAAGGTGATTGCTGGGCAAAATAAAAAAAAATAAGTCCTTAATACACCCCTTAAAATTACATTTTTTTCTTAATTACATTATTATTGTCGATCGAACGTCTACACCAAAATTAAAAACACCTTTCAGTAAATAACTCACTATCTGCAAACTAGTGTTTTCAGAAAATTTGAAAATCCGGTCCTGTCGGGCCGATTTTATTAAAATTTTAAGAGCACTTTTTAATTGCTACTAAAGGGTTAAATTTCAATTTTGAAACGAATCTGAGAATTTTTTAGGTATTTTTGGGCCCAAAAACTTTTTTCAACCCCTAAAAACCACCCTTAAAATGACCCGATTGGGCCTATTTTAAATAGGCTTCGTTCGGTGATGGATTCCAACATGTGTGCCAAATTTCGTTAAAATGAAGTAATTCTTTCGAAAGTTATTGCCCGTACACATATATACCTATATATATATATATATATATATATATATATATATATATATATATATACATATATATATAAACATTTTCAAAAATGGTGCCAAAGTGTTTAGGAGGTTATGAAACGTCGAGAAATTTTGGTCCGACCCCTAGGTCCCGCCATCCGACCGACGCCAATAGTGTATGTTGCCATATGGCAAATACACTAAAAAGTTTTATTCATTAGAAAAATATGGCGTTTCAAACAATAGTCTGAGGAGTGAGTGTTACAAATTGCACCTTACAATAAGAGAATAATTATTTACGCACGGTCGAGTTATCCCCGAAAAGCAAGACTGAGCCTGTCCCGCGCGGGACATTTAATTTTGATTTAAAAATCGGGACGTCTCGCCAAAATCAGGACGATGGCAACGCTGGTCTCGATCGTGATTTGATGAAGAAGCGGCTATAAAGAGCGATTATGAACCGAAGCGTAGTATTCCAATGTACATCCCTGAGTACACAAAACGCAGTATGACTATACTCACACACACACACACGCACACACAGAAAGAGAGAGATTCACGCACACACAAACATACCCAGTAGGTACTACACTACACTACATGTATAGTACACTACTTGCTTTGCCATGCTAATGGACACTATTTGTATTAACTGGGACAACGAAACTTGAGAGTGGTCTCGATACGCTCGTATACCTTGTTTATTTTATATTAATTGTCTCAAAAAACACCCTTTTCGAAGTTATTACTTCAGCAGAGAAACAGGATACAAGACACAACAATATCAACATTAATTTGCTACATTAGCTGAGTTGCACAAAATATTGTCAAAAAATGTGATTTGACAATGACTTCAGAATGTGATCATGTGATCACAGTTTTTATACATGTATAGGAGCAGTCTAATGTCATATTCACACTTCGTGTCACGTTAAACTGTACTCACATAAAAACAAATGATTGATGTGTATAGAAAAAAGATCGATTTTCTAGCTCAATTTTGATCAAAATGCGTAGAAAAATGTTGTTTCGAAGTGGAAATTGATCTAAAAACTATGTATGTTAAATAGATACACAGTTAAAGAAAAATTTTGTTTCAATCGATCAATTATTTTTCGAAATGAATCAATTTGAAATTCTATAATGCTTTTCTTATGAAATATGTGAGATCACAATCTAAGATCATACCATCATTTAAATAAATAACTTCTCCTTCTGTGGCAAAATGTTTTTTAGTAAAGTGAGCTTCACAAACTATTCATTACGAATTATTTACAATTCAATTTTGAAGTTTTCATTTATTTAAGCTTTAAACTAAGTGCATATTTTAGTTTTTACAAAAAAGCATCGAGAATTTATTTAACTACTGGGTATGACGACATTTTTCGTCATGGAAATTTAACTGCGAATCTCTTTGTACATTGAAAATATTTGATTTGTAATATTAAATATCAAAGTATTTTGTCGAAATAAATAAAATCAATAAATTAAATACAATTTTCTTTTATTACTTGAGGTGTGCTGATACTGCTCATCACTGCGGAAAAAAATCCCTACTGCGAAACGAGCTAAACAAGAATTAATTCCCCGATTAACAGGTTGTAATTTTCGGGCAAAATAAAATCAAATTTCAGAATATTTTTCTCGTTCCAAAAATATAAATGAGTGAGAACAAGTTAATGCTTGTGTTTTGTCGTATTTCGCTCATTCAACATTTAACTCGGATTTAGAATATTCTCACCGTTCCAAAGTGTAAGACGTGACAATGCAGTGCTTGGTAACTATAAATTAAACTTTAGCGCCTGCTTGTTCGTCGCTCTTCCCTCAGAAGCTCCGTGCGTTGCCGCTACACTGGCCACTAGCTCCCGGTGGATGGTGGCGGCGGCGGCGGGCGAGATACACAAGCAGAAGGGGCATCGGGAACGGGGGGACGATGGTTGGATACCGCCGGCGAGAACGCATAGGGTGGACACTGCAGATAAGGGATGACACTTGGCTATATTTCAGAAACCAACACACATACACAAGTCCCGCGTGTTCTCTACTGTGGACTCTTGGCTATATATACAGTAACTATATGCATATATATCTGTGGCTGCAGGACAAAATCACCTATGCTGAATTTCTTCTAATTTTTTATGCTTCTTAACGTAAGTCTTGGGACAAGGTGTTAATTGGCAAAAAACGAACAAGTCAGATCAGTCACAAAACGTATGTATTTGTGTACTAATCATAGCTTAGACAAGGACGGGACCATAGAAACAAAGCGTCCATACGCCGTTAATACACGTTTGTGTTCAGACTGATCTATTCTGCCTGTGAACAGGTGGGAGACGTCAAAATAAAAACTGCATTTTGTATATCTGTTATAAAGTCGTCATCCAAAGATAATCGGTAGTCTCTTTTTCTTATTAATATATAAACAAAATTAATTTTATATAATTTTGTTCTTGTATGTTTCTTGTTAAATTTAAAATTAAACGCGTACAAAGGCATAGAAGAATGTATGTATTTCAATACGATGTCCAGATATACGAAGTTAGGTGGTAATCTGTGTTAGAGTTGGGTAACTTAGATCTGAACTGGTTCAAAGAGCCGACTCCGACAGAAGATCCATGAGAGCAGACTCACTTTTTTTTGAGCCGACGGATCAACGGATCCGTATAACTCAGTGAAACACTTAACACACAGAAGCACATTTTACACTTACGTATCAGTTCTTGCTTTGATGCATCTGTCAGCTCAAATGACTCATGCATCACATGTTTGGCTATGCATTCTTGATTCTATGCAGGTCTGAACTAGGTAACTCAGTGGCAGACTACAGTAACATATTCAGAACTCGGCTCTTTTTGAACCGGTTCAGTGAGCCGGCTCACATACGGGATCCAGATCCAAAGACGCAGATCACTAAAAAGACTCGTTTTTCCCATCTCTACTAGTCAATACTCTAGAACAGTGATGGAGAACCTTTTTTCTGTGTGGCTCAATATATAATTTTATTTTTAAATTTGGCAGCGTGGGTCAAAATTATACCACTTTTATATTTTTGCAGCATTCGATTCAGAATTATTTAAATAATAATCTGCCTAAATTAAAAAAAATCCTAAGCAAACGATTTAATGATACAACTACCTTAAGTTTCTGACGCTACATGTATGAATTTTATTAAATACTATTAATTATTAATTTCGGGAAGTGGTTAAAGTATAGCGTGGGTCAGTCTGTGAGCCGCGGGTCATAAGTTTGCCATCACTGCCCTAGAACGTACGTCATAATTCTACTGATTGGACATAAGCCGTTTTGTTTCGTGCCACCTGATATAATATACGCATACACACTTACGCCTAGCTCCCGTATTATAATATGTGATTTCACTTACTTATCTGTAACGCCAGTACTTTATTCAGGCCTATATTATGTTTTTAATAGATAGACGTTTCAAGTTCGTTGATCTCATTGATAAAAGTTTGTGCTGTCAAAACTAAACTGCTTCTTTGCTGACTTTTTGTCTTTCAACGGTCGTAAAAAACACGTTTAAGAGATGTATAAACATGAATAGAATAGAATAGAATATATTTATTTTCTGTTTTGTACAAAGAAGAACGTAGAAAATTGTCTATATAAAAGAAAAGTTACAAAAAATCATTTATATTATGGTGACATTGATCACACAGCATGTTTTTTAATTGAATTTTGAATTTGTGTAGAGGCAGTTTATTTATTTCCAACGGAATTTTATTATAAATTTTAATTATTTAATTTATTACTCCTTTCTGAACTACAGTAAGACATGATTGCTGTTGTTTCCATGTCTCGTATTGTGCATATGCTCAAAAGAAAAAAGAATGTATATTAAACAGTTCTGGATTTTGCTTAGCAAAGAGTGCACATTCATAAATGTAAATATCAGTGAGAGTCAAAATTTTTAAAGCTTTAAATAACTCCTTACAGCTGTCACAGTATCCTACTTTACAAATAATTCTTACACATTTTTTTTTTAATTTTAACGGGAGAAGAACAACGGTAAGATGATACGAATTTATGACAGTTGCACTAATGATAGGATATTATTGTTCAAGACTAGATTACAAACATAACTCAAACTAGAGGAAGAATGGAAACGTAAAGAAGGTGGTCTTTTGGAATCTTCAAGGTGACAAGGAAGAAGAAGGAAATGAACTGTGTATCTGAGGAAAAATAGTCAAGAAATAAGGCAAGCGCTCTTTTTAGGGCTCCGTACCTCAAAAGGAAGAATGAGACCCTTATAGGATTGCTTCGTTGTCCGTCTGTTGTCTGTCAAGACCCTCTTTCTCAGTAGCGCGTGGAAATATCAAGTTGAAATTAATGTCAAATACTCAGGTTTGTAATCCCTTGGAGCTGTGAAAAAATCAAACTTCTAAGTCAACGCAATCCAAAGATACGGCCGTTTATGCGGCATATTTTGACACTCGCAAAAGAATCAAAACTTATAGGATACTTCCCGTTGACCTACATGAAACTTGGCAAAAAGCAAGGTCTTATAGCACAAGTAAAGAAAAAAATCCGGAAACCGTAAATTTGTAGTTACATCACAAGAAATGTGACAAAAAATCAGCACCATTTTTTACTTTTTATGTGTCAGATTGTCTACAATAATAGGGTCGTCCCGCCTATCAAAATGTGATAATTTTGAACAGCGCACATTATTCTTTATCCAGAAACAAATAATGTAAACCAAATATTTCGTTAGTATATCCTTCCTTTTACAAACAAGAATTTAAAAAGTGCGTTCATTCTAAACGGCTTAGCATATGCGTCATATTATGACGTCAAAGCCGGACTGTTATGGAAAGAGGTGTATATACCAGTTATCTATACCTAAGGAACCAGTGGACGTGATTCAACTACAGGCAGCCAATCAGCTGAAGCTGTCTAACTAGAGATGGAAAAAACGGGTCTTTTTAGTGATCTGCATCTTTGCATCTGGATTCCGTATGTGAGCCGGCTCACTGAACCGGTTCAAAAAGAGCCGAGTTCTGAATATGTTACTGCAGTCTGCCACTGAGTTACCTAGTTCAGTCAATTATATCACGACCTGTATAGAATCAAGAATGCATAGCCAAACATGTGATGCATAAGTCATTTGAGCTGACAGATGCATCAAAGCAAGAACTGATACGTAAGTGTAAAATGTGCTTCTGTGTGTTAAGTGTTTCACTGAGTTATGCGAATCCGTTGATTCGTCGGCTCAAAAAAAAGTGAGTCAACTTTCACGGATCTTCTGTCGTAGTCGACTCTTTGAACCGGTTCAGATCTGAGTTACCCAATTCTATGTCTAGCGATGACGGATCTTCATAACAGGATTATTGTATGTTTAAAATTTGGGAATAAGAAAATTCTCCGAAAAATTCTGAAAAAAATTGTTTCATTAATTATGAGTATTTGCAACGTAGATTCTAACCCCAAAAAATGTGGGATTGTCCATTATAGTGGTGAGCATGAGCTGCACTTTTCATTGTTAATGAAAAACATTATTTGTGCGTAAGATAGGCAGATATGATCGAACACGCTGTATATTGAATATGTATGAGTAGATAATATGTAAGCGTGAGTGTACACACAGAGAGAGCCTGCAGTGTACAATGTGTACATTATTTAAGTCCAGTAGCTAGTCCAACGATGTGTATCCCGGGTACGTGAGGCCAGCCGCCCTACAGTGCGGCCGATTGCCAAAGAGCTGGCCAAAACTCGGAAAATAAAAGTTTCTAGATAGGGATTTCTCAGCATGCAGTTGGCTAGAGGGATCCTATAAGAATATAAAATCGTTCAAAATAACGTCCTTTCTTAACTCTCAGTTGGAGTTTGGCCTTTTCATAAGCGCAATATAATGTTGTAGATATACAGGAAAAATTTTAAACGTGTGAAAGTGCTGGCAGCAAAGGAAATCTAAGAAAACCAAATGGAATCTACGTCTGAAGGTTAGTAAAATGCGTAAAAATTTCTATAAATGTTAATTCTTTGACCGAAAATTTTTATAAATACAATGATAAGGGTACTTTTTTCTTTTTTTTTTCAATAAAATTTGGGTTTTCAAATAAAATAACAATAAAACGCTGTTTGATGCTGTCTTCTAACCTTTTGGAAGTTACTTGGAAAGTATAAGCTATCGATTAAAATAAAATTCAGCTGCCACTATCTGCCACTTGAGTTGTAATGGGTTTTTTTTTCTTTAATAAAATACAGTATTAAAACGCTCTGGGTGATCCCATGTTGCATTTGTCATTTAGAATTTCGTAATTCTGACAGAAAAATTGTAATCAGCGACTCCAAAACCCTCGAAAACGATATATAACTTGAGTATGCTAAATAATACATGATAATTTACTCCAGGGGGTGGTCGATAAGGGGTGAAGGGGGTGAATTTCCGTACATTTTGACATGAAATTTGTAATCAGTGAACCCAAAACCCTCGAAAACGATATGTAACTTGAATATGCTAAATAATGCATATTTTACCCCAGGGGGCGGTTGATAAGGGGTAAAGGGGGTGGACTTCCGTACATTTGACATGAAATTTATAATCAGCGAACTCGAAAACTCCTGATACTCAATTTTGGAGTAAATTACTTGAATTTTTGAATTTTAGCCAGCTTTTTGGCAATGGGCCGCACTGTGCGCCCATCAATTGATATTTTACATTTTAAACATACTTTCATATTAATAACATCTACCGCATAAAATGCGCCGAAACGTTGATCATTAAAGAGAGCAAATAATAAATTGTTATCTCATTATGCCTCCTTTTCCTGTGTAATCTACTTGAATGAAATGTTCATCATTCGTTCTACGGAATTGTTTTTCCAGAGTGGTTGCGTCTAGCGTGACGTAGTCCGGTCCCAGCAAACACACAACATGCAAATATCCTTATTCCAGCATCTCTTGCTCTTGTAGTATATCCTCTCCCTTCTTCGTTAACGTTATTTCGCGAGATACGTGTAACAAATTTTCCTCTATCTCTTCCACGCGATCGTAACGCCAACTGGACGGCAAACCGGTCAAGATTAGATTCTCCCCCTCTCGACTACGCAGTAGCCGAGTACATACTGAGTACATAGTACTGTATAATATACGGAGGAAAATAATATTGTGTATACAGCCTCTCTCTGCCTCGAAGTTTTAATATACCTCGACGGTTGCGCTGAAGAAGCAGTATTGTGTTGCAAAAACTTGTAGCTTGTATAAATTGTAATATTGTTGTAACGTATTCATGAGGATTTGCATAGATATTTCTACGTCGCAAAAGTAATTATATCTAGGATTTATGACCCAATCTGATTGGCTATGAAATGTGTTGCGTCGCCAGAACGGAAATACGTAAACATTTGATTGGCTGGTTCTTTCGAAAATTTCATTACTGATCCTTAAAAATCTACAGTCCATTGTGAAATAGTGCAGTGTAATAAATCTCCACTTTTGACAGATTCCAGTAGTACGGTACCTAGCCTTCTTTTAAATCAATCCCAAATTCGGGCAAAGACGTTATCTATTTATTACAATTTACAAAAACAGATGTATTTGGTATATTATAATAATAATAATAATGCGTTTAACGTCCGTTTCTCGACTTTATGTCATAACAGACGCCATTCGCACCATTACTATTTTCCATTTACCATCTCTCGTTATTTTCTACATTTTTTAAAACTTCAACTTATGTAATAGCAATGGGCGAATGAAGGAATTATAGGAAATTAGGATAAGGTAGGTAATTTTGAACTAGGAGTTTGACAGGTAATCGGTCATGGCCTCAAATAAGGAACCATCTCGATATTTATCTGGAATTAATTGAGGGAAACCATGGAAAACCTCAATCAAGATGGCCGGTACAGGAATTACCGTTTCTCGGCGAGAGGCAGTAGGAAAAAGTCCCAGTTACATCTGCCCCCGCCGGGATTCGAACCGGTTGTCTATTTATTACAATTTACAAAACAGGCGTATTTGGTATATTAGTGCAGCATAGATAACGCAGTGAAATTTACACTGAAAAACTTTACTGGTAGGTATATAATGGTTACACTTTCGTATAAAAACATAATAATGTCAAAAGTGTCAACACTTTTTTAACTGAAGCACGATACCAAACACACATATAATGTTAGGTATCCTCCGAAACAGTCTCAAAGCTTACTGGCTATTAGGTATACTTTTACCTGAATTTAGGTACCTGCTACAGTTGGGTAACTTAGATCTGAACCGGTTCAAAGAGCCGACTCCGACAGAAGATCCGTGAGAGCCGACTCACTTTTTTTTGAGCCGACGGATCAACGGATCCGCATAACTCAGTGAAACACTTAACACACAGAAGCACATTTTACACTTACGTATCAGTTCTTGCTTTGATGCATCTATCAGCTCAAATGACTCATGCATCACATGTTTGGCTATGCATTCTTGATTCTATACAGGTCGTGATATGATTGACTGAACTAGGAAACTCAGTGGCAGACTGCAGTAACATATTCAGAACTCGGCTCTTTTTGAACCGGTTCAGTGAGCCGGCTCACATACGGGATCCAGATGCAAAGATGAAGATCACTAAAAAGATCCATTTTTACCATCTCTAGGTTTAGTATTCTATTTATTTTTCCATGAAAGTTCTGTAGAATATATTAATGTTATCATTCATATTTTTTTAAATATAAATTTTTTTTCCCATCTTTAGTATCTGCTGTGTGGTACCACTGGAAACTGTCAAAAACAATTATTTATTGTTACTCTACACTATTTCAGAATGGACTATAGTATGGTTTTTAAGCTTTAAGTTCGGAGATCACAAAACGTTCTTCTAAATATTATGTAAATGATTTTACAATTTACATCAGTTTTATTAAAAAAAAAATTTCAATAGTTTCTAAAAATATATTTTCTTCCTCAGGGCTACAATTTAGGAAATTATATGTAATTTTACATAAGTGATGTTATATATTTTATTCGTAAATGATTAACGAATATTTTCAATAAATACACTTCTATATTGAAATTTATAAATTTATAGATGAAGATTTATGTTCACATATTGTTATTAATTCATCTTTAAAGTTCAATTCCAAAATATGTAATAATAGAAATTAGTTTCACGGGTAATTGGAATAAAAAATCAATTTAAACACTTATTGATTGCAACGTTTCGTCTTTATTAAATCAAGACTTTTTCAAGCTTGAAAAAGTCTTGATTTAATAAAGACGAAACGTTGCAATCAATAAGTGTTTAAATTGATTTTTTATTCCAATTACCCGTGAAACTAATTTCTATTATTGTTATTAATATTTACTGGAATATCTAATATCGCATTAATTTGCAACAAAGTGTGTTTCATAATATGATAGCGATATTTGTAAATGCTACAATTATTAAATGTAATTCATATCAAGAATGTTATTAAATAACTAAACCACTTAGAAAACTAAAATGTTTTACAAAAAGTAAAAAAATAGTTATTAAATATTAAATTTTAATCAAGTTTCGGTAGCAAGATGTGGAGAACTTAATAAGTTATTTCAATAAAATAATTTACTTAGTTATTTTTGAATAGACATTTTCAATCTAACAAAAACAAAAGATCTCTAAGAGTGTATTTATTTTAAAGGCGTTATACGCGCGTTCTCTCAAACAAATCGCAACCTTTAATAGGTACCGTCAAAGGACGTCCAAGAATGTTTGTGGTGTACACATTGTGTTTTTATACCGGATGTACAACTTAACATTGTATAATAATCAATGGTAC
The DNA here is from genome assembly GCA_034508555.1 of Venustoraphidia nigricollis. Taxonomy (NCBI): domain Eukaryota; kingdom Metazoa; phylum Arthropoda; class Insecta; order Raphidioptera; family Raphidiidae; genus Venustoraphidia; species Venustoraphidia nigricollis. The sequence goes on from JAVRKA010000006.1 coordinate 892,475, forward strand.
ATAGTGATGTAAAAAAATTAATACCCGGTTAATTAACCGGTTAAATAACCTCGGTAATTTATTTTAAATAACCGCGGCTATTTATTATTATTATACAAGATTGTTTTGTGCATATTTGTAATTTCCGGTCGAGATTTTAATTTTAATTTTGTAACCAATATCTACGTAAATATAAATATAATTGAATTATTTTGATTCTACTATTGAAAACTGCTCTATTGTTTTTTTTTTGTTGTTGTTCTGAGAAAAAGAAACCGGAAGCCGCCGTTTTGTTGTATAGTTAGCCGGTTACTTAACGGGTAAATTATCTGGTCAAACTGATTACAATCATAAAAAAACCCGGGTCGCAGTGCCAAAACCCTGCCGACAATATAGTGTATTTGCTTGTATAGGGCCGTGTGGTTTTATACTTTTATTATGTGAAATTAAGTTTGTTTTTGGGCAAATTAAAAAATGTAACCCCTTAATACACCCCTTAAAATAACATTTTTTTCTTAATTGTAATATTATTATCAATCTAACGTCTACACCGAATTAAATACACCCTTCAATAAATAAGTCACTATCTGCAAACTAGTGTTTTCATAAAATTTGTAAATCCGGTCCTGTCGGGCCGATTTTATTAAAATTGTGGGGACACTTTTTAATCACTACCAAAGGGTTAAATTTCAATTTTGAAACGATTCGGAGAATTTTTTCGGTATTTTGGGGCCCAAAAACATTTTGCAACCCCTAAAAACTACCCTTAAAATAGTCAGATTGGGCCTATTTTAAATAGGCTTCTTGCGATGATGGATTTAAACACGTGATCTAAATTTAGTTGAAATCAATTAACTCCTTCGAAAGTTATTGCCCGCACACATATATATATATATATATATATACGTATATATATATATAAATATATATATACATATATATATAAACATTTTTAAAAATTGTGCCAAAGTGTTTAGGAGGTTATGAAACGTCGAGAAATTTTGGTCCGACCCCTAGGTCCCGCCATCCGACCGACGCCAATAGTGTATGTTGCCATATGGCAAATACACTAATAAGAGAAAATAAAAAAATCGTCTCTATACCGACATCATGCGGTAATAGCTAATTTTAAATAATCAGAGATAACAACCTAGTCTGACTTGATTATAAAACACTTGATAAAATAGATATTTAGAGCTACATGTTGTCATTAAATTTGATAACAATCTAAACTATAAAATTTAAAATAATTATAAAATACTTATCATTTCGTGCAAAATATATTTATTATTTAATAGTGGTATCTATAGTTGTGAACGTATAAGAAGAACACCCGATATACTAGGATGTATTAGAGAAAAGGATTCCCTCTGAGGGAGGATATGGTAAGGAGGTGGACACTGCACCCGCCACTTCACATTTAAATGTGTTATTTATTATAGTCAGTGTCAGAGTGGACTCTAGGAGGTAATTTGATTACCTTTTCATTGAGATTAACTTTAGGATTATACACAAGATTTAAATTGTTTTCGATGTTTTAACTTGAATATGTATTTTTCAGCTAAAAGGAAAATTACGTTTTGTACTCTGACATTACAATGCATAACAGTATATTAGTAGCCAGGCCCGGCTTCGACCGGGTTTGTAAGTTTTGTATATAAATGTCTACAAATTTTTCTAGGTAGATGCGATCTTGGGATGAATTTAATAAGAATTTTTGATGCAGTTCTTCTTAGCGTAAGGATTAATAAAACACAGTGTAATTGTTGTTACAGTTTTTGCATTTAAGGTAATTGTCGTGGTTAAGGCACATCGTCAGAAAATTCTTAATTTTTGTATACTTATTAAGGACATGGTAATACAATTACCCTGAAAATTTGAAGTCGATCGACCATATATAATCGGAGATAAATTCAATTAAAAATTGGATAATTAACACTGATTGTATACGATCTCTATAGTTCTGAACCAGTTTCTTATTTATAAAAAAAGAACTAACTGTCAGAAACTTTCCAAAAACGGACAGTCTTTCAATGCATTTGTTATAAGTTTAAAAAAAATAAGAAATTTTTTTTGACCGTGTAATTATTTATAAATAACGGTTAAAATTCAACAATTTATAGAAAAGTATACATGCATATGAATACTGTATGGGTTACGTTTCCACGGGTACAGTCTTGCGTACAAATTATGGATCACTTAGCTATAAGCTAGTATACTTTTGTGGCGCGTATAATCTATAACTTTTTGACAATATTGTACCACGACAACTACCTTAATTGCTGTGTTTTATTGATCCTTACGTTAAGAAGAACCTCTTCAAAAATCCCGATGTAATTATAGTACTCACACTTGTTAAAGATAGATATGCTAGCTGCTGCCTATCGGGGACTATATCATGCCCAACAAATCTTCTCCACTAGAAATTGTGAAATAAAAATCAAAAAAACAAATGGGGACACCAGTTGACCCATGGACCAACCTTAAAACTTCCCGCTATGTGTTGAATGCGTTACAATAAATTGATACGATTGTGTTTAAAAAAGATGTTGATTTTTTGGCTTTTATTTAAGCTAATTTAAGTTTTAATGAGCTTTTCTGATTACAAACAAACAAATAGATTAGAGGTGTTGTACGACAAAAAACGCGAAAAAATGTTATTTTCTTCGAATAACTTTAAAATTACTTGCCCGATTGACTTCAAAATCTAATCAGAGATCTAAGTCTCAATAAACCCTTACGAATGCCGCAAACCCAAATTCAATCGGTTGACTCGTCCCAAAAATATTGTACTCCACTACTGTTGTCGCTGCCGCGTTTCACCTAATTTCTAGTTGCTACCCGCGATAGCAACTAGAAATTGATAAAATGATATAAAAGTGTTTTATTATAAACATAATTACCGAGCTGAGTAGAGTAGTGGTGACAGCACTAGACTCGCATTCGGGAGGTCCGGGTTTGAATCCCGGCGGGGGCAGATGTGGCTGGGACTTTTTCCTACTGCCGCTCGCCGAGAAACGATAATTCCTGTACCGGCCATCTTGATTGAAATTTTCCATGGTTTCCCTCAATTAATTCCTGATAAATGTCGAGATGGTTCCTTATTTGAGGCCATGGCCGATTACCTATCAAACTCCTAGTTCAAAAATTACCTACCTTATCCTAATTTCCTATAATTCCTTCATTCGCCCATTGCTATTGCATAAGTTGAAGTTTTAAAAATGTAGAAAAATAACGGGAAGTGTGGTAGATGGAAAATAGTAATGGTGCGAATGGCGTCTGTTATGACATAAAGTCGAGAAACGGACGTTAAACGCATTATTATTATTATTATATTATAAACATAATTACTATTAACACGGTGATAGGCTAATAACTTTAAAATTTCAATTCTTGATAATTTTTTTAAGGCTGTGACTTCTAAGTCAACTTCGGATCGCCTGTGTCTATGCACAGTTTACAAAGTTATTCTAGGCTTGTGTGTGTGTGCGTTTGCCGTCCGCATGTTTCGCCTCCTAAATGGATCCAAATAGCGGCATAATAAATACACGCTCAGGTGAATTCATTAGCCAAGCACACGTTGACGTAGATATTAATGTGTGGACATAAGACTGCTTGTGTACTTCTCTCACAGTTCGCTCGCTACGAGACGACGCCATCTTGCGAACGATTCTTAATCGTCAAATGACGACTCGCTCTAATCGAATCGTCTAAAATGATTCGAAATCTTATTTAAACAAACCGTCAGCTCCCAGGTTCTGATCCGAGAGCAGGGATGTTGAATATTTTTGGGAAAATGTTTTAAATCGTGCATAAGTACCTAATATTGCCACAAATATTTATTATTTTTATTTAAAAACAACTCAAGCCTTAAAAATCATGTATTTTAAATTCCGTTTCAAATTTCGGTCCAAAACGCCAATACTAGTCGCGTGACGTCACCTGTTCATACCAAAGGAGGCTCAAAAGTTTACACGGGAGTTACCATCCTATAAGATGCGTATTCTGTGCTCATAAACGTTAGTAAACTGAGGTGCTGAAAAGTTGTTTCGTAGTCGTTGCTATAGTTACATGTAATTTGACGTTTCCTATAAACAAATAATATTAAATTACACACTAAATATTAACCAAACAATGAAGTTTTTTTGACAGCGGCTGAACATATGACGTCATGCGCTCTGATTGGTGTCTGTTGTCACGTGACTTGAGAATGATTTTATTTGGTTTTATTTATTAAATATTAATTAAATTCCTTAAAAATAAGGAAAAATATAGTGTTTTTTAGTATTTCTATCATAGAAACTACTACTTTTCGTTAAAATTATGTTTTTATTTGAACACAGTCAACATCCCTACTGGCGAAATCTCAATTTATTATTAAAAAAATTGTTTTAAAGACGACTCAAATAATTCTGACTGTCGATGAACTCTGTTCTACTCGAAATCCCAAAATCTTAGATCGTCGTATCCCCATGGCTCCTTACTAGGACTCCGAAGTTTAACCTTAAACCTTAAAAATTATCCGCGTCTGTATTTATTAGCGTTGTGTCATCGTCAAACGTGTCCGTTCGACTTGCTGTCCAGTAGGAGGTCTTCCGGTAGGAACTACATCGCGAACTGTCCAGTTCAGCGATTCGTCATAAGAGAAGGACTCGCAATTTCCGACCTCATAATATTGTACACAGGCCGAGACCGCACCACATACGTTCATATAATACACGCTCACATGAATACACTACTACTATAAAGGCGCACAAGGCTAGTTATGGCTGGTTATAATACGTATATGTTAAATAGAAGGTCCGTCAAATTGACAGTTGTATGGAAACTTCAGTGACGTACTGCTAAATATAAGAAATCTAGTGCGTGTACTTTTATGTACTCGCGTTTGAAGTTATATTTCTTTGGTATGTGAAAATATTATATTTTTGTAACTTCTTGTAGGTAAAAAGATTTATCTTAAATACAGTATACACTAAAAAAATATATTTCTTTGGCATGTTTAAAAACTAATTTTTAATATACATGTGAAAAATTTATTAACACAAAATCTTCAAAAAGTTTAAGAATAATACTTACAAAAAATTAACCTCAAATATTTTTAAAAAACTTCCATAATTAATACACATACATAATATACATACACACACACACATATATAAAACGCGTTACGAAAAACGTCTTACGCTTTTTCGTGACGCTTTTCCGTGACGCTTTTTCGTGACGCGTTACATTTGTTCTCGGCTAGGTCCCCTCGCCAACCCGCGATAAGGAACTTCGTTCCAAAATACTACATTACTAATTCCATTGGATGACACTTAAAACGACTATTGGTTGTTATTGAAGGTTATAGTCGTCTAGTATATTATATAGTTTCCAAAAGACGGAAAGTGCATTGATTTCGTCCATCTATTATTTCAGTCTGAGCTTCTTAAGGACAACTTTATACTGTCGAATTTTCGTTAGCGCGACCAACTTCATACTATCGAATTTTTGTTAGCTGTGCGCGCGCAGCTTCCATTGCCCGCTACAATTATATTTTCAAGTCACCGCGAAAGAAGTATAACTTCAAAAATTAACCGTGTATTTCACACTCTGCCAACGGTATGTACTCTATTTACACTTTGGTGGCCAGAGTCGAGTTTCGTTCATACAAATAGTTATGATAATTTCGTAAGAAATCGAATCAAATTGTAGCTTTTTAAAAAACGGAGATTCTGTTTTATAAAATTGAACCATTGAAAGATTCAAGCTCATAATAAATTCTAAGTTTGTAATTAAAAATCTTGAACAGCAGTTGTCAGTTGATCTGTACATTGTACATACGTATGTCCGAGCTGTACAGGTCGCAACTCTTGACAGATCGCTTTGATTTATTTTTGTTGGTGACTCATAATTATTTTCTAATTTTTAGGATAAGTTGAAAAGCAAAACGGTTTATTTTAAAAAGTTTATACTTATTTTATTAACGAGTTAATGTTTATTTTGTCATAGTCAGGTATCCAAGTTTTTCGATTATTTAAGGAATGGTTGGTTTACAATAACTCGTTTAATCAATAGTCTACTGTAGAGAAAGAGATTATAGATTATAGACGCTCAACATCTGAGGTCATCAGCGTCTAGTGTAGAGGAAACTATTAAAATCACATCTCAAAAATACAGCGGTTCAAGAAGACATATTATGACTTCTTGAACCGCTGTATTTTTGAGATGTGATTCTTTGTATCGGTACACCACTGGCAAGCTTTATTATTTTATGTTCATGTGTGTGTTTGATGTAGGTATGGTTGTGTGTGTTTGTGTAAGTTATAGAGCACAGCGTATTTACATACAAACGGAGCCACACGAAATCATCATAGCAATATTACATATACCCGTGACCCTATATAGTGGAATTATTAAATAGTATGTACCTAACTAACGTCACTATCGCTTTCTGGAGCTAACCAAACCTCGTATCAAATGTGAAAGTGGTGAAAGTTATTCGACAGCTTAAGTAAATTTAAGAGTACTTGTTTTTGAAGTGAAACTTCTTTAGCGACGTATCTCTTTGAAATTTTCTGAAACGTTAAAGGGAAAATATTTCAACAGCAGGGAAATAAGAATAGCCTTAAGCGCAAACAAGGAAGGAGAAACATATAATAATAATAATAAACGAACATAGCCGCAAAGGAGACTGAGAAGCGGACAAAATATCAAGATCTTCTTTTTGAGTTCAGAAAGCAGTACCCAGAGTATACTGTTAAATTAATTGTCCTTATAATTCGTGTTCTTGGAGGGGCAAAACCGTCACTGTTAGCAAATATGAAAACTATTCCGGCATGTCAGCGTATTGCTGAGTCACTAATTTGCCGTATGCAAAAGGCCGTGCTTATTGAGTCGCTCCGTGTACTCCGTGCGCACGACCCAAACTCACTGTAATCGCCCATTTCATGGTTTGAGACGCGATTATAGTACAGCTTGCTCCACAAGTATCCCTAGTATGACGGTGACGAACCCGAAGTTTGGGTGTTTGTGGATGCAAAATTTTTTAAGGAATATTTCCTTCAAAATAATAATAATAATTTTTTTTATTTAATCACGGGAAATTGGACAATTGAATTTTAATATAGATAAACTAAAAAAAATTAGTTTATCTATATTAAAATTCAATTGTCCAATTTCCCGTGATTAAATAAAAAACTTATTAATTATAAAAAAAAAAGTGTATAAGCTATACTGCAAGATAGATTTATTTAATAGTTTTGCGTGGGCTTTTTTAATTTTGTATAAATGTCAAAGTACTAAATAATAGAAAATGAAAAATGAACTTACAGGACGGCCTCAATTTTGTCTTGTTAGGCTAATCAAATTCTTGATGTGAAACATCTAATGGCACTCCCCTATACTCCCCTATACTGAGTGCTTCCCTCTTTACTACGCTATACACACTTGTTCCTTTACATATGTAATTATTATGCTGGCATTTTACTCGTGAATATCTGTGTAAATGTGAGTTTTAGCAGAAAAGCGGAACAGGCAAAAAAATCAAAATATCGATTATTACTTTTGCAACGTTTCGGCCTTCATTAGGTCTTCTTCAGGCATCGTAATTTCAAGATAATTAATGTACATCCTCTAATTGAATAATGACCATTGTAGAATGACAAAATATTTGGATAAGAAAAAACTATTTTTAATTTAATTTTTAATTGTAGAATACTGACAGTATATTGTAGAATATTGTAGAATACTGACAGTATATTTTATAAAATATACTGTCAGTATTCTACAATTAAAAATTAAAATAAAAATAGTTTTTTCTTATCCAAATATTTTTTCATTCTACAATAGTCATTATTCAATTAGAGGATGTACATTAATTATCTTGAAATTACGATGCCTGAAGAAGACCTAATGAAGGGCGAAACGTTGAAAAAGTAATAATCGATATTTTGATGTTTTTGCCTGTTCCACTTTCCTGCTAAAACTCACAATTAACATTAAAATGGACGCAACAGTAGAGAAAATCCGTGTAATTTTTCACATCTACGAGGCATTCCACGACGGCTCAATTTTTTTCATTTCTAAATTGTTTCGGCAAGATGCGACGAGTTATACGATATTTTAACAAGATTAGACGAGATGCTATTATAATGAGACAAAACAAAGAGGGTATTTCCAAGGTCTGAGCCTTAATAAAAGTATTGCGTCAGCTCCTGTTCGTTCTGCATTTGATTAGAAAGCAAAAGAGGTAGCCGTTGACTTATGTAGACTAAGGAAACCGCAAACCAAAACCAAACGGTAGGTTAATAGGCGGCTATTACTTGGAATGAGGTTAAATACTTGACAAAAACATGTTCGCCGCTTCGTCACATTACACAGCCTAGTTCCGCACAAACTAATTCAAAACAGCGTTTAGTTGCCCCTGTGCACGTCATTCAAGCTCAACGGTCGTACATATTATACAGGTCGGGAAATTATGTCGGCGGGGGTGTCCTCAGTTTTGAAATTACAGCTCGGATAGATCCGTCATAGTCCACAACGTTTCTCGTGGAATCCAGGACCGGTCGAGTTCTAAGTCTTTTTTAGGCGCTTTCTGTGAATTTCGCGAAGGGACAAGTCGGTGATTTGCCGTCACGAAAACTTGTTACGTTTCTGCGCGGCCTATAGAAAGTCTTTATATATGTCGTCGGATAATTGAAATCATCGGATTTTTGCGAAAATCGTAGGATGACTGCAAAAAACCGAATAATTGGAATCCGGTTTTTTGCAAACGACCTAGGATTTTCGCGATTATTTCAATTATTTTACGACATATATATAGATTACACCGAGCTGGGTAAAGTAGTGGTGACAGCACTAGACTCGCATTCGGGAGGTCCGGGTTCGAATCTCGGCGGGGGCAGATGTGGCTCGGACTTTTTCCTACTGCCTCTCGCCGAGAAACGGTAATTCCTGTACCGGCCATCTTGATTGAAATTTTCCATGGTTTCCCTCAATTAATTCCTGATAAATATCGAGATGGTTCCTTATTTGAGGCCATGGCTCGCGATTATTTCAATTATTTTACGACATATATATAGATTACACCGAGCTGGGTAAAGTAGTGGTGACAGCACTAGACTCGCATTCGGGAGGTCCGGGTTCGAATCCCGGCGGGGGCAGATGTGGCTCGGACTTTTTCCTACTGCCTCTCGCCGAGAAACGGTAATTCCTGTACCGGCCATCTTGATTGAAATTTTCCATGGTTTCCCTCAATTAATTCCTGATAAATATCGAGATGGTTCCTTATTTGAGGCCATGGCTCGCGATTATTTCAATTATTTTACGACATATATATAGATTACACCGAGCTGGGTAAAGTAGTGGTGACAGCACTAGACTCGCATTCGGGAGGTCCGGGTTTGAATCCCGGCGGGGGCAGATGTGGCTGGGACTTTTTCCTACTGCCGCTCGCCGAGAAACGGTAATTCCTGTACCGGCCATCTTGATTGAAATTTTCCATGGTTTCCCTCAATTAATTCCTGATAAATATCGAGATGGTTCCTTATTTGAGGCCATGGCTCGCGATTATTTCAATTATTTTACGACATATATATAGATTACACCGAGCTGGGTAAAGTAGTGGTGACAGCACTAGACTCGCATTCGGGAGGTCCGGGTTCGAATCCCGGCGGGGGCAGATGTGGCTCGGACTTTTTCCTACTGCCTCTCGCCGAGAAACGGTAATTCCTGTACCGGCCATCTTGATTGAAATTTTCCATGGTTTCCCTCAATTAATTCCTGATAAATATCGAGATGGTTCCTTATTTGAGGCCATGGCTCGCGATTATTTCAATTATTTTACGACATATATATAGATTACACCGAGCTGGGTATAAAGTAGTGGTGACAGCACTAGACTCGCATTCGGGAGGTCCGGGTTCGAATCCCGGCGGGGGCAGATGTAGCTCGGACTTTTTCCTACTGCCTCTCGCCGAGAAACGGTAATTCCTGTACCGGCCATCTTAATTGAGGTTTTCCATGGTTTCCCTTAATTAATTCCAGATAAATATCGAGATGGTTCCTTATTTGAGGCCATGGCCGATTACCTATCAAACTCCTAATTCAAAAATTACCTACCTTATCCTAATTTCCTACGATACCTTCATTCGCCCATTGTTATTACATAAGTTGAAGTCGTAAAAAATGTAGAAAATAACGGGTGTTAGTTATAGATAAAAAATAGTAATGGTGCGAATGGCGTCTGTTATGACATAAAGTCGAGAAACGGACGTTAAACGCATTATTATCATCATCATTATTATTATTATTATTATATATAGATTACAAAGTCTGCATACTGCGAGAGTTGATTTTTAAATGAATTATACAGAAGTTAATTCAATTAACACAAATAAATAAAATCGTAATTTAGTCTGTCATTGGACAGTTTTAAAGATTCATAGAGTAAATTTTCAGGTTTCATCATTTTTGCCTGTTTGTTTATACTTACAAAAAAAACTATAAACTTTACGTGCTTGTTTGTACATTGTAAATATATTTTGCCGTCTGTAAAGTTTACAAGGGGGTAACTCCGTGAGTTACCGTCACATAGTATATCGTATAAGCTAAGTATATGTATGTAGCTTAATATGGTATTTTTAGTCTGAGAGCCGGACTAATAGTCAGAAATAACCGAAGTAAATGGTATCTCGGCTATGGATACTCCTTGTCACTGACAACATATATACTGGATTTTTTCATACGTTTATAGTTCGTAAGACTTCTCTACATGAGCCAGTAGTTGCTGATGTTTGCAATGATTGTTAGAAACATTCGTAGTTACAATGGTATATTAGATAAATAGAAATTTTCATCTGATTCATTCGTAACTCCGCACTGAGACGATTCATGTCTAGCGTTACAGAGTAAAATCTGCTCTCGCATGATGTGAATTTAATGTTACAATTGCTTTATTATGAAGGATTCACTGATGAGAGTAACTGAAAACTCATTCCGCCGCGAAAGTGGAAAGATTCGGGTTTGAGTCCCGACGGTGACAGTTGTTCAAAAATATTTTTTTCTAATATAGCATTGAAACAATGAATATTTCTAACAATCATTGCAATATATATACTGTTTGCATGTTTTACTCCATCGCGCGCAATGGTTACAATCACAATTGGTTTAGTGGTGCGGGTATCCCCAGTTTCGAAGACACCGTTCGGAGTACATCTTTACCTCCGCTAGGTTCGTCATGGCGTACGTTTCCCATGAAACCGAAACATGAATAATAGAATAATCGCACGTGATCGACCCGGTGGTAATGATAACAATCGGACAATGGCCGTTCGGAACCAAGGCGTATAGAACAGACACAATTCCGACTTCCGAGTGCAACTAATAGCCACTTCATACGCAAACGATGTGTAACATTTCTCAACATTACCAACATGTGTCTATAGTTGTGTGAATGGTTAACAGATTTTATCTTGGCGCTGAAAGTTTAATTCATGAAAATTCATTGTTTGTACCTGTCTTTGTGTAATTTGATTTCATGATGTCGCACTTAAAATTTGGTACTAGCTACGGCCCTGATAAGGAAACGTTTCCATTTTTTTATTTTCACCATACCTCTTGATATGTTCTGGTTTCTTGATAAGATAATACAAACATATTTTTTAAAAAATCCACCTCAGAATCACTTCAACATTAAACTGTAGTTGTAAAAAATAAAACGAAAATAAATAATAGTTTTAGAAAACTAAAAAACATGTTTTAATAGCAACCGAACAAAAAGTGAAAATAACTTTTTATTGTAAAAAAGCGTGGGGTGCTTGATATCAGATGGTATAAATATTTCATTGGTACTATATTTGTAAAAGTAGAGTTAGTATAAAAATAGTAATATTAAGCACCTCATGCTTTTTTACAATAAAAAAAATATTTTTTTCTTTTTAGTTCGGTTTGCTATTAAAGCGTGTTTTTTAGTTTTTTTAACTATTATTTTTTTATTATTTATCCTGATGACCCTGGTCAGGATAATGGGACAAACTAATTAAATTATTATATTGTCACCGGTCCTTGATAAGTGTGCAAAGTTTCAGTTTAATTCGACATTTTAAAGTGGGTGAATTTCATGTTCAAAGATTCCGTTACAAGCATACAGGTGAAGCTAATAAAAGCGTGTTTATAATAATATTCGGCAATATGCAAAAATATTTATGTTACCAAATTCAAAAAAATTATTGTGAAGCCCTTTTAAATACTAGACAAAAAATTCAACGGCATTTTATATAAGATGGAGCTCTTCGTATGATTTAATTAAAAAAAATAGTTTGTAGACGCATTCATTCAAAGCTGCATAATGGTGACGTGACAAAGAATGTTAAATGTAGCAATCTAGAATTTCTTCTCCCTTTAAAATTAGAGAGACGAGGCATTAGGGGACCTGCCCTGCCAGCTAATTAATTCTCATATATCAAACAGACAACAAATTACCAAAATCACGGCCTACAATAATAATCGTTTCTCAACTATTAATTCTAAAATAGATTGGACAAAGCCGGCACAGTACCGTATGACTCGATATTAGGACCTCAACTAATTCTAGCGTGTATATTAGTATTATTATTATTACCACAGCGCTGTCGCCTTCAGAAATGGTTTCTTCATTATCGACTACTAAATTGGAAATAATGTCAATTATTAACAGCTTGATATTAATGTTATGTAATATTATACCAGTTTCCGTTTTTACTTCATATATATTTTCCGGAATTGAAAGTTTGGCGCGATTTCAAATATTACCTAATATTCACTCGGTATTTGATAGAATATGATTAATAATTACAAATAAATAAAAACACTTGAAAATTCTATAAAACTTATTATTAAATTATTTCTCGAGTATCGTTCCGGACAAAAAGTCCATTCTCAGGAATAGAAAACATATACTATATGTATATTGTATATGTGTTATATTCCTGAGGATGAATTTAAAAAAAACACGCTTTGTTGTTCATAAATACTGCGTCAATTGTTGGCTGTGCTCTACCTCTTTCTTTCTTGTCGCCTCGCACGAACTTATCCTCATTATAGAAGTTTCACTTCAATAACAAAAATATTAGACACGAAAAATGATATTTGATTAGTATGAAAAAAGAACTTTTGAACCGTTTTAAGCAAAATTTTTATATTTTTCTTTTTGGACGCAATGCGTACAAGTGATTCCAATCAGATATAGAAAAAGCGTCACGAAAGTAGTCGTAGAGGAAAGGAGAAAAATATAACGGCGATACGTATATAGAGGAACAGATGACAATAAATAATTAACGAAAAAGCATTTCTTCTTTTCCAATTTAAATTGTTGGATCTGAACTAGGGTTTTCGGTCCCGGGTTCCCGGGTCGGGAATTCCCGGGAATGAAAGCGGTTTCATGCCCGGGAATAATTTTACGAAATTCCCGGGTAAACGGGAACCATTTAAAATTAATAACTTTCTGTTGAAGACATTCGAAACCTCAGCAAAGTTTAAGCTCAAATAATACGGAGATTCAAATAATACATTGTAATTCTTTATTTCGTTGAATCAGTAGCGCGTACACTACTACACAGCATGTATGTGTTATCCGAAACCTTTGTTGCGCCTTAACTAAGGTTCTGAGTTCTGACTGACGATGCGAACTGTACTGTCTTTCATCGTCTCTACTAGTTTTTAAGAAAAGTTCTATCAGATATTAAACTATTTATTAACAGTTGCATGTACAATTTTTTATTAGATTAGCAGTCATTATTGATTATTTTGTAATGAAAAAGTATATTTTTGTTTTTCCTTAATCTTTTAATAATAAAAAATAGAACATAATACTTATAACCTAGAGTTTTATTTGTAAATAAGTGATTCCCGAGTACCCGGGAATTCCCGGGAATATAAAATGATCATTCCCGATTCCCGGGAATCAAAAAGAGCCGGGAACGCGAAAACGCTAATCTGAACAAAACGACGCAAAAGTGTACTAGTGAAAAAGAGAGACTTGCATTATCGCTGTTAAATTTCTGTCTCACTTTAACTTATATGTCAATAAATATGTTAGAAAGTGACAAAAAATAGTAGCATTCAAACCTTGACCATATAGAATATGTAGAGATTAGAATCCCGTTACTTCCACCATGTAACACTCCCACCACTTTTTTTAAAATAGTTCTTTCAGATTATGTTTTATAAAAATCAGCAAACTAGTTGTTACGCAATGTGAGATCAGGTAAATATAGTACCAAATTTGTTCTACAGAATAAGACATTTCTTGTTGTCATCTCACGACTTAAATTAATGTACCTTCGATTCATTTCATACAAAACGTAAACATTTTTGAAGTACTTACCGAGATTTTTTTTAGTTTTTTGATTCGTAGATATAACTGCATTGCAAATTCTTAACCGCCTCCAACGGCTGAGACTATTCGAGCCTAGTACCAATTTAAGTTTTCAATTTTTCGTTATTTTTTTTATAATAAATTAAAAATTCAGTAATTGATTAAATTGGAACCTGGAATCTGGAGGCCCATAGAGAAATCAAGGAGACGTCATATAAGTAACGACTACGTCATGTGTTTCGCTATTACGTATAAACATTTAGCATATTATAGACGCTCGACAGCTGGTCGTATGCGTCTCTGCTCCGCTATTCGCAAATCTTGTACTGCAAATTGCTCTTCATTTTCAAGCCATGTGTCGCAAATGCTATTTTCTTTAAAATCTCTTTGTTTTTCTCAAGAACTCCTATAATCTGAAAATAGACTGAGCAGAAATTTTCATTATTGTGGACTACAAATAAGGCGTAATCTGTGTGCCAGGCAAACTTCTTGCAGATTACATGCAAAGATGGTCAGGCGTTAAAAGATCAATAACCGAGGCCGATGACAATTTACTATATGTAAATAGTAATCAGCCTTAAACATCCACCACTGCTGGCAATGGTCGTTATAGTAGTGTAGTCTAGTGTAGCGTAGTGCAGTGTAGTGTAATATACGTACAAGGATGAATCGAATCCGATTCGAAAACTGTTCTTCGAAAGCACTGGTTTCCGGTTCAGTGTTTGCGATGACTTTTTACTCTCAAACGACTGTTGGAAAAAATGTCGTGTTATAACTAAAGAAATCTATTTTTTGAATTTAGACGGATTTGGATGTTTCATGATCCCCACAGCGAGCTCTACCCGTTCGTTTGTTTGTGCAAAGCCCTAGCTGACCCATCATTTATTGAATCGAACCCAAATATTTTTTTTCACGTACTTTTCCAAATAACGGTAGATTACTCCAAATATTCTTGATTTCCGGGCTTTGAGGCGGCAATCTATTAGTATTTCTACCTGACGTTCCGCCTACAACAACTGTAGATATTCTCAAAGACGGTGTAACAGCGGGCGAAGTTTCCTTCTTGACGGTTCACAGATAATTGTGTCGATGACTGGTGCACTTGTGTAAGTTTGTTTTCTATTCGGTCGTAATAGGAAATATGGAATACGTCCGAACGGAGAACAAAAGGAACACGCTTACCTGTGAACCCCCAAGGAGGAGACTTCGGCTGCTGCTACACCGCCTTTGATAATGTCTACCGCACTTGTAGACGAAACGTCAGATAGAAATACCATTTGACCATTACCTACGCGCCTGAAAACTAAGAAGATTTGGAACAATACCGGTCCTGAAAGCCTGCAGATACGGATAGAACAGTAGAATATTGAACGAAATAAGTTTTTTATTTAATCACGGGAAATTGGACAATTGAATTTTAATATAGATATTATTTCCCGTGATTAAATAAAAAACTTATTAATTATAATGGACGTGAACAATATTGAGATTGAACGAAATTTTAAATTGCTATTTTCTTGAGAACTTCATAAATCGATGTCTATGACTGTATAATATTCCACAACTTATTTGTCTATAAAAAACAGAAAGGATAATTTATGGACAAAAATTCGTGGTTAATGAAAATGATTAAGAAAATCAGATATTGAGATGTACCAATTTGCTCGTATTTGCGGGTGTATAAATATTTTAATATTTTATATTGCTGAATTATTTATCTATTAGGTAAGTTATTTAACTCTTTGGGCACCAGGAGTCAGAAATCAAAAATTTTTATTAAATGACCGCGACTAAATAAGGGTTTCTCAAAAAAATAAATACGTTTGATATTTAATAAGACTATATAAATTAGTTACTAACTATTTAAAAAAAAACAATTTTAAGGAAATTTTAGCGGCCAATTTCACAAGAGAGCGACTTCGCAAGTAGGGTTTTAGAAACTATTGTTGCAACGGTCGATTGCAGTTTAACTTATCCCTAAGAGAGAATTAAGAGAATTCTCTTGGTTTTCAAGTGTGTTGAAAGCTTCCATCCCTAGCTGTACGTTCGTACCGTCAGTAGTGTGAGTGTTAAATGTGGGAGTAGTGTGTTAGCTGGTGCCGGTGGTGGCTAGATAACGGATGACGAAACTAGCCATCTCTCTCGGACCGGCCGCCGATGCATACATATCTATAACCAAAAGACAAAACTGCTTATTCCGAATCTTACGATATTTTTTCTATGTCTTCATGTAGCTTTTAATCCTATTTTGTGACATTTTTGGAAAAATTTTGTTTGCAGGAAAATCGGTCATACCACATTTTTTCTTCTTTCCACAATTTTTTCAATATCCTCAGGTAACTTTTTTATCCCTATTTTGTGGCATTTTTGCAAAAAAAATTTTTCCCAGGAAAATATACCTACAGAATGGGGTAGTCTCACATTTTTTCTTTCTATAATTTTTTCAATATCCTCGGGTAACTTTTTAATCTCTATTTTGTGAATTTTTTTTTAAATGTGTTTTCTCTGGAAAACGAGCAAAACTTTTTTTTCTCTTGAGGATTACAAATAAGATAATATTTTTGACAATTTTTTTTATTGCTTTGTAAACAATTAATATTTCTCGCAGTAATCCAGATTTTCTTAATGTTTCGGATCACCTGTGTTAGTCTGGATTATCGACTCTGTACTGTAAGGGAACTGCTTTTATCTGCCTCCCTGCCTCATGCCTCATTGATATCTCCTTTCGTACCAACATAAAAAAATGAAATAAACGTAATGATTTTTCATGACAGAGAAATTTGGACAACTCAAACGTCTAATGAGCTGGATGACTCACTTGTCATTCGCCATAAGCAATTATGCATTTCGGTCACAAATATTTAGTGTGTGAATGTGTGTGCGTGTGAGAGAGAAGGGGTGGGTGTACGGCGCGGTGCGAGGGGGAACACAACACACGGGTGGACGGTGGATGGGGTAATTGGTCGCTGGACCACGAGGCGTCTTTAATCAATAGCACCACGGACCAACCTCTACTCCATACACTACGACACACACACACACACACACATACACTACGGCACAAAAAAGTTGACGACAAGGACTCTTCTCTAGAAGCATATCTCTAGCTCACTCCCGTAAATGTTAATTACTTCTCATAGTGAATATAATTCGTTGGTAAATCGGTTTAAAAATGTAAGTAGAATAGAACTCGTGGATTTTCAACCTGTCGGGTCGACTTTAACTTTTCTTTCATTCTCACTTCGTGGCAGCTCCGGATATACGATTTTTTCGAATCAGGGCAGAAACTTCATAGTGGCGACCCCTCTCTCCAGCGTTTGAGATAAATTGTTTAAAAAAACTCAAAAATATTTAATGAGTGGCATTTTTTGTGACCAGTAAGGGAGAATAAGAACCTTTTAATATTTTTTTTTTCATAATTTGTTATCAATTTTCAAACATATTATATTATACGGGGCCGCTTCGTGGCCAATTAGAAGAAACCTTTATTCATTTGAGGTTAAACGTTGCCAAACGTATCTTTTTCATTAACTAAGCAGCCAGGAGAAACTTTGCGTGAGATGTAGAGACTAAAAACTTGAAAATACTAGTACGTGAGTAAAATCAGTTGAAAATAGATGGTGTTAAGGCGGTCAGAACGCTCTGAATTTAAGCCAAAAATAGAGCTTCGGCTGTCAACTGATTGTAGACTTAGCAACATTCTGCAAACATTCTTTCTCTATAAGGAAGATAAAGGACAAATCTAAGTCTCTAATGGACTACTTTTGTAATTTATGTACGATTCACTAGAAAAAATTTGGCATTAATTGTGCTAAAAAACACACGTTTTGAATGTCACACTATGACCTTATTCGTACTTATTTCACAAAACTGTTCCATCATAAACCTAAAGTGACTCTTTTTTTTTCGGAAAAGTTTTTTAAATCTTCAAAATATTTCCAAAAATTAGAGTAATCAATTGACAGCAGCCAAAAATTGAAACGTGCGGATGATTTGAGCGAGACAGAGCTAAAGAAGGTCACACCCACAATATGTCTTTTGCCTACCTCGCCCCTTACCGCTGGGTCTCAGCACAAACAAAATTCAGAGCGTTCTGACAGCCTTAATACTCTCAAATGGGATACAAAAAAGTCGAATAACAATATTTCTGAAACCAAAACTGTTATGATACGAACCTCTTTTATAAATTACTAAATAAAATTAAACATTTAGACACTAAAATTAAAAGAAATGTGTGATACAATATGCAAAACCTCTGTCACCACGTATGATTACATATTATTAATTTTATTATTTTCAGTGATAACCGCCTTCTACTTTTGACCTGTAGTGTACGTTACGTACAGTACACTACTCTACGCATCTCATCATGCAGAAGCCTCTTAGTTTGTGTGTAGCGACTAGCAACTATAGCGGCACATGTGAATCGTAAGTCATATGAATTAAATAAATATTACTTGCAGAAATTACTTTAATCCCTCGATCGTAAGATATGCTCGAACTGTGATCGCAAAATTTATTTTATTGCTGTTTTTATTAGTTGTAATTAAGCATTAAGCTTCACAAAATTTTCCTTGCTGCTTAAAAATTTGAAATCAAATATATTTTTGTTCTAAAAATGAATAAAAATATATGATATTCGTCTAGATTTCTTTAGATCACATCACGAGATTTTGAATTAGGCTAATTAACATTTTGAATTTTTCGTTACAAAACTTATATTAAAAATACTGACATATTTGACTTGCTGAATTTTTTTTTCAAAGTTTTTTTCTGTAGAAAAATGTGTATAGAACTTAATTGCTAATTTTCTTCTTTTTATCTGGTTTTTAATTATTTATTTAGATTTTAGATCAAATAAACTGTAAAAACATGGCTAAGAGCTATATGGGAAGAATGGTACATATTTCTAGCTTATTTTGAAGCTTTAACCTCAAAGTTTGAATAAGACTTTTCGTATAGAACTTGAGATTTTCGAAACGTGAGTAAGTTCATATTACATGCACACACACATCCAGCATTTTGTAAGATGCTATACGGTTTAAAAAGGGGGCATATTGAACAACTGGTAAAAAGACAACCTTAATTTTACAATATTTATACATAATTTTGGAAACAAATATTAATGAAAGTGGAATGACATTAGTTGTCGAATTTTTAATTTAATGTAATTATACGTTAATCATCTTAGTTGTCGAGTGTTTGAAATCTACAAATAAAAAATACCTCAAAACAAATAGATTGACTTAAAATCAAATTAGTAAATCTAATCATGATGTTTCCGAAACAATGGTTTAAAAAAGCCAATAGTCTTAAAAACTGAAATGAACTCATTCAAATAATAAACAATGCAAATGTTAAACAAGGAATTTCGATAATATTGGCTGCATTCTTCTATGCCACAGCGATGTCTGGTCATTTCACGCATACCTAATATACTCTATCGCGTTTTAAAAATGCCAATGAAATTCTGAAAATATTCTTAAAATATTTTATATACGGAACTTCGAACAAATACAGGATTATTATTATTTATATTTTTCTATATATTTATGTATTTTTATTTCTTATTAGCTTTTCGTCTCGACTTCGCTCGGGTAAATTTTAGTTTGGAGACAAAATAATCAAGAGCAAGATAATCTCTTGCCCATCACATTATCTTGTTTACCTACATCAAATTAGCTCTGTTTAAGAGGTAAAGTCGATCTTGCGTAGGATCTTCATTTTTCAGAAAATTAAATATATTCACAATTTGAATTAATAGTCAACGCGAAAGAAATAGGTCGTGATGATCTTGGCAAATTAGCGTCTGTAATCTACGAAAGACATAAATATTTATGCATTTTCTGATATCAGCTATCATAAAACGACCATAAAGTCTAAACAATTAGAGAAACATATAAAATGTTCGTTTCCTGCTATTAAATGAAAAAAAACTGAGTTACCATTATGTTTGATCTTTAGTTAAGACTACAGTCGTATATATTCCTAAAAGACTCTAATCGACCAACAAATTTATAAAAATTAAAAGCTCTGTCTCTATGGAATTAGTAACTACATCAAATTAAATACCGGAAATTGTGTTTCCCCGCTGTGTGATCAGGTCCTTGCAGAGTTGCCTAGGCAATTGATTGAAGTCACTATATGTACTATTTTTTCTGAAAGTTCCATGCTTTATAAAATCGAAACCGTTTTTTACATCCGCCGCTTGGACTATTTATATATTAATGCTGAGATACATGCAATCGGCGGTCTAATATTATCCCATAAGTTTACCTATAAAACGTTGTCAGCTATATTTTTTGTATCGAAACTTTAAAAGCACTGGTCTTGCCAAGTAGGGTAGGTTAATTCCAATTAACTTATTCTTTAATTTATTGGTAATATTTCAATTGGTAGAGCAAGCATTATTTTGCTTTATATTTATACGATATTTGATATTCAAATGTTAATAAATAAGAAAAAATTATAAGAAGATTTATTTAACAATTTTATTTTAATTTCTTCCTCATAAAATATTCATAGGTATACCTAAAATAAATTTTCATATTTTCACTTCAGAAAACATTGTAGCTAATTTTCTCTTTAGGGACTGGCGATTTTTCTCATATTTGTAAATCGACACACAAGTTTAGGTAACCTGTCAAAACCGATCGTACGTCTATATCAGATATTGTAAACCCGAGGTAGTAACGCATGTTCCTACCCCGCGAGCCTAACACACACAGACGTAATATAATTACAATAAAGATTTAATTATGTTCCATCAGACTTGATTAATTATTGAACTTAAATTTCTTTAGGCGCGTTCTGTAAATCTCGGTGAAATGCCATTACGAACAAATATGACGTATACATATGAGAAAAACGAGTTCCCCTGCGTTATGCATAGCAACGGATTATAAAGTCTACATACTGCGGGAACTGTTTTTTTAATGAATTATACAGAAGTTAGTTGAATTAATACGAATAAATAAAATCGTTACTTAGTTTGTAATTGTACAGCTTTGAAAATTCCTAGAGCGAATTTTCAGTTTCTATCCTGTCCGCAGCGCCATGTTTTATTTGTACTAATAAATAATTAAGCTATATTATTTACTATGATATTATTTATTAAAGATGTAAATTATTAAAAATATTTACAACCGTTTTAATTAAATATCAGTTTTTCTATAAGTGACCAGTAATATTAACAGTGTTGGATCACTTTCACACAATTTGTGCTGAGGCCCAGCGGTAAGAGGCGAGGTGGGCAAAATATATAATGTGGGTGTGACCTTCTTTAGCTCTGTCTCGCTCAAATCATCCGCACGTTTCAATTTTTGGCTGGTGCACACTACAAAGCTAAAAGATGCTATTGCAAGGGTGCCGCTGTCAATTGATTACTCTAATTTTTGGAAATATTTTGAAGATTTAAAAAACTTTTCCGAAAAAGGAAGTCACTTTAGGTTTGTGATGGAACAATTTTGTGAAATAAGTACGAATAAGGTCGTAGTGTGACATTGAAAATGTGTGTTTTTTGGGCACAATTAATGCCAACTTTTTTCTAGTAAATCGTACATAAATTACAAAAGTAGTCCATTAGAGACCTAGATTTGTCCTTTATCTTCCTTATAGAGAAAGAAATTTTGCAGAATGTTGACGAATAAGATTACAATCAGTTGACAGCCGAAACCCTATTTTTGGCTTAAATTTAGAGCTTTCCGATAGCCTTAAGTGTCTCGATTTTCTATAAAAATATGTTCACTACAGTGACATCTGACAAGGTCAAACTAAACAGAGAAGCACAATTATTTAATTTTCTAACATATGTATAACAATATTAACTTCGATCGTTATATCATACATATTTCTCTTTATAGAATTTTATATTGATAGTGCTCGAAATATAATCGATCGATTAAAACAATTTTTTGTAACTGTGTAAACATCTATTTAACGTAATTTTTCATACTATTTCCAAGGCGAGACAACATTTTTCTACGCATTTTTATCAAAATTTAGTTTGAAAAACGATTTTTTTGTATTTAGATCAATAATTTTTGTGTGAGTACAATCTAATGCTCTACATGACAGAGAGTTTCACAACGACATTAGACTGCTCCGCCTGTATAAAAACTATAATAATTTATATTATATTAATTTTACATACGCTTGTAGCTACGTACCAGCTGAATTAATTTAGTATAATAGCTTTTGTCTGCTATAATTGTTAAGAAACATTCATTGTTGTAGCACTATATTAGAAAAATGTATTATTCCAACACGTCACCGTCGGGATTAAACCCGAATCTTTCCACTTTCGCAGCGGAATGTGTTAATCAATTACTCTACGGTGCACACAATTCAACATTTTAATCCTTCATAATATAGCGATTTACAACACTCAAATTCACTACATGCGAGAGCCAATTATTTTTAGCTATAGCTAGACATTAACTCTCACAGTAGCGAGGGCTCTTGAATGAATCAAATAATTGATTAACTTATTCCGCCGCGAAAGTGGAAAGATTCGGGTTTAAATCCCGACGGTGACGTGTTAATAATACATTTTTCTAATATAGTGCTACAACAATGAATGTTTCTTAACAATTATAGCAGACAAAAGCTATTATACTAAAATATAATTATATTGTCATTGTCAAATTATTTTTTTCGACAATACTTTCTGCATGAAAGTCTTATGTAAAAGTCGTAATATAAAATCGAAAAAACAGGAACTTTTGAATTGAGGTCGGGTGATGATATAATCGAATTCTTATAACGAACTAACATACCACTCAGCAAAGCACATATACCTACTCACATGCCATACATAGAGAGAAGTGTATGCTTTAGCCATAGGTAAAGTATAGGTTGATGAGGAACGACGACGACGACGACGACGATGACGACGACGACTACGACGGGGACCATCCTCCTCTCTCTTCCCCCCACTTCCGGTTACTCTCCGCCGCACACACACACAAACGTACATACATACATTATAGATGAAGAGCTCGTCGTCAGATTTCCTAAATATCGAAGTGACAGATAAAGTTAGCCACAATTATTTTATCATTCCAACCCACTAGTAGGGAATGGTACTTACTAATTTAAGTCAAAAGTCACTTTTTAAAATTTGAAAATATTTTTCCGTTTTGAGATCCCCTAGATCCAAAAAACTTATTTTTGGAAAAAGCTTATTTATCTGTTTGTTGGTCTATTTGTGTATATACAATCGCGGGCTAAGCCGCGGGGAGCGGCTATTAATTATTAATTCGAGCGAACGAACTGAGTGAGTAAGTAATGAAACAGTTATAAATTCAAGAAACGACCGGAGTGAGCGAGTAGTGAAACATTATTAATTACTCATCTTTAAAGTTCAATTCCAAAATATGAATAATAGAAATTAGTTTCACGGGTAATTGGAATAAAAAATCAATTTAAACTCTTATTGATTGCAACGTTTCGTCTTTATTAAATTAAGACTTTTTCAAGCTCTCAGTATGTTTAAATTATAATAAAACTTTGATATAAAAGGCAATTTTGCATTACAAAGATCAAAAAATTGAAAATTGTAGAAAATAATATCTTCTTTTTTTTATTATTTTATAAAAAAAATAAAAAAAAGAAGATATTATTTTCTACAATTTTCAATTTTTTGATCTTTGTAATGCAAAATTGCCTTTTATATCAAAGTTTTATTATAATTTAAACATACTGAGAGCTTGAAAAAGTCTTAATTTAATAAAGACGAAACGTTGCAATCAATAAGTGTTTAAATTGATTTTTTATTCCAATTACCCGTGAAACTAATTTCTATTATTATTAATTACAAATTCCAGCGAACGAACGGAGTGAGTGAGTAATGAAATAGTTATAAATTCAAGCGAACGAACGGAGTGAGTGAGTAATGAAACATTATTAATTACAAATTCCAGTGAACGAACGGAGTGAGTAAGTAATGAAATAGTTATAAATTCAAGCGAACGAACGGAGTGAGTGAGTAATGAAACATTATTAATTACAAATTCCAGTAAACGAACGGAGTGAGTGAGTAATGAAACAATTAATTATAAATATTTTTCCGTTTTGAGATCCTCTAGATCCAAAAACCTTATTTCTGGAAAAAGCTTGTTTATCTGTTTGTTGAGTGGCTATTAATTATAAATTCGAGCGAACGAACTGAGTGAGTGAGTAATGAAATAGATATAAATTCAAGCGAACGAACGGAGTGAGTAAGTAGTGAAACATTATTCTTTACAAATTCCAGTGAACGAACGGAGTGAGTGAATAATGAAACAATTAATTATAAATTCGAGCGAACGAACGAAGTGAGTAATAATTAATTATAAATAAGATTCCACTACTGTTGTTATTGCCGTGTATCATTACAATCGCGGGCGGAGCCACGGGGAGCGACTAGTAGTTAATAAGTTTAACAAAGGTGTCATTGTAACCTTACAAACTGTCAAAGTCAAAGTCACAGGGTATCAGAATTCATTCTGTCGTAATAATAATAATAATATATCTTTATTCCATCATACCGAGCAGAGTGTAGAATGAGTAAATTAACAATTTCCAAGTAAAAATACAATAAAATATAATCCCTTGGCAATCCAATTTTTTTTAATGTTTGAAACGATTTTCTAGCAGTCGACTACCTAAATAAAATTAACATCAAAATGTCGGTCTCACCGAGTGGATACTTTCATATCACCAGGGAGCTTCAAAGTTAATCCTGCTGCAACTCCCTGCAAATCCCTGTTTTTTCAATTTCCTGCAGAATCATAATTGTGTCTCCATATTTATCTGCCGCACTGATAATTCAGATTGACAATTTTTGTCCGTGTATTCGACACGCAGGAAATCGGACGATCAGCTCTGAGACTGTTACACATAGGAACTAAACCCTCTCACTTCCCCGCTTCGATATCTTCGGCTCGACCGCTCTTCTCTCGGATAACTTCATTTGCATGCGGTGGTTGTTGAGAACAGACCAGCACGGTGCCCATACCACCGAACCGCCGGCCGCCATACCACTCATACATACATTCTCTACCACCTCCGCCACCGCCTTCATTTCAACCTCGAACCATTTGAAAACCTGGCAGGTCGCCTTATTTTAAACCACCCCAACTTGCATATACCTATATCTACCTTCAGTGTACTAGGCCTGTATACACATCTGTTTATATAAAATTTAACTGTAGACTGATTGACTCAATATAATTAAGAAGCTTCCATTTGACGAAAATACACATCATATCTATATTCTATATATTATGTAAAAAACGATGTATGTGTGTATGTTATTTATAGACTCCAAAACGGCTAGACCAATTCTAATGACATTTTTAACCAATCTTTAGATTAGCCCAGCGGATGATCGTGTTAGGCCGGGTCCACACGTGTGTAACGCGTAATGTAATCTATCATGTAATGTAACACGAATTCTGCGTGTGGACGGCACTACGAGCATTACATGTAACGCTCGCGCCGGCGTTCGCCGTGATCCATCGGCTGTCGGTTTTTAGCGCGAACACAAAGGCGCTCGCAGTACTCGTTTGGACGGCGTTCGTGACGATTGTGTCGTGTGTACGTTCATGATACGAATAATCGCTTGAACTTATCAGTTTGTATCAAGAAAAACGTGTTATTTGGGATCCAAAAAATCCGGATTATTTTAAAAAAATCTGAAATCTTCAGTTAATAAATATATATAAATAAAAGCAGCACCAGCTATCATGACTTTCCTATTCGGCATGTTCGTAGCAACTGAGTGAAAACAGCTTTTGACAAAGATTCGCTTTCACGATTCGCATTGAGTTCGTGTGCTGTCCACACTGTTGACGCTAAATTACACGTAATCTTACATTACACGTTGCATACGTCTGGACCCGGCTTAAAGTTTAACAGCGATCGGAATAATAGTTTTTTTTTTTTGGTTTTTTGACAATTTTGATTTTTTTTTTAATTCGTACAAATTCAGTACACGGTTCTGGGCAATGTATGTAATCGTCTAAAATTAGTTTTGACAAGTGCGTCATATATTTGCGTATATTTGCCTATATTTTCATTTAATTAATTAAACATATTTAAATCAAAACAGGGAAAATATGCCTACTATTTCTATAAGAAAGTTCACTACAGCATAAACTCATAATTAATAGGCAAGTTACAAACTCGGGCGAAGGAAATATCACAGAATAAACTATTTACAGTTTTTATATATTTAATTGCATTAAAATTTTGTTCTTGGTTTTACAATTACCTTCTCTATCTACGCGTAATGAGACATTATTTATTACCGAAAAAAACTGTGCGTAATTAATACATGTGTTCTCTCGTAGTTTCTGAACGACTGAACCGATTTCGACAAATAAAGCAAGTTTCGATTCGTCTTGATAATTAACGTGAGTCTTATGATGTCTCATATTACGTCACATGGTCACAATATGGCAGATGGTAACGCAAAGCTATTTGCTATGGAAAAATGAAATCGAAATTAATATTGATATCAAACGAAAGAAATTGGCAGGTGAATTCCAAAATAGAAAAGTACTAAATAAAAATAGAGGTTTAAAAAACCTTAATCCGACTACGACAAAGTAGAAATCAAGCGTCCAAGATAAAAAGTAGTCGGGTAACATTTCTTATCGGACTTTTCATATTGGAAGATTGTTTTTTGTTGTCTGGTTTAAAATTTGTCCAATGTTTTCTTGAGCATTGCAAGCGCAATCTTACTTAATATATATAGATGTACAAACATAATATTGTACATATAATTCTGTTAGCCCATATATTATTATGGGGGGGAGAAAACTTAGTTCTGCTGACGAAATATTAAATAGATGTTGTGAACTTACAGCACGTAATATAATAATAATAATAATATAACAGCCTTGTTATTTTCACCGGACATCATTTATTTTAAACTGAAACCTTGTTTAAATTCAGATAATAATAATTACAAACTCTAAAATATGCCTCTGGTCACGATTTCGACTTAAGGTGAATATTCACTCAAAATATAAAAAATTCTCTCAACAAATTTCAAAGTGTGTTTGCAAAAAGTATTTTACTTATAAAAACGGGGTATTTGTCAATAATAATAATAATATAATAATACAGTGGACCCCCGTAATCCGGCCCCTGTCTAATCCGGCATCCCCTGTAATCTGACATGGTCTATTATTTATTATTGAATATTTTTTGACAATCTTCGCTAATGCATGATTGAACAAGTTCAGAGTACATATATATAACATATAGAATCTTATCATTGGATCTGTAATTTGTCGGATTACAAGGTACTCTTTTGTAAAAAATTCCGGACTATAGGGGATCTTAGGCAGTACTCTATAATCCGACAAATTCGATAGTTCGACACTGACCTACAAAATGTTTGTCGGATTACCGGGGGTCCACTGTATTCATCTTTATCTTATGACAGAAAATACTGCAATATATAGAATGAGTCAATTTAGATAAATGAAAAATCACTTTTCTTTACAGCACGAAATGAGGTTTCAAATTACGGGAAGTTTAATTAACATGTCAAGGATTTTTCTTTACAAATGTTGGATACAGAAAAATTTAGCTTGTTTCAAAATTTTTTTGAAATATATTTTTTTCTGTAAATATAAATTTGTGTTATGCAATTTTTGTCATTTTTACTTGATTTTAAAACATTTTATTTTGATCAAACAATATATAAAAATCTGGTCAAAGACATATAATAGATATTATTAGCTTGGCTTATTATTCTGACAATAACTGTTGTGATGATCAGTTCAACAAAAAACACACGCAACGAAAGATGTTCACCGTTGCACTTAAAGGCCCACACCCACTGAATCGGATTGGATCGGCTTGGCATGGCAGTGTATACCCACACTGGATGTTGGTTGAGGTTTATGTATCCCAAAACTGCCGACCGTGCGGAGTCAATCCTATCCGATTGAGGAGATGTGGACCTTAAGTCCAATTACTAAATACTACTCTATTACACGTAGCAAGCTTTGTTACAATTATCCTCTCTCTCTCTCTATAATGTAATATTTTCTAAATTGTTTTTCCTTAGTTACGAAGAAAATTGAAAGTTGTTATTAATAACATTATAAATAAAAACCCGGGTCGCAGTGCCAAAACCCTGCCGACAATATAGTGTATTTGCTAATATAGGCAGTGTGCGAACTTAAGTTGGTTTTTTGGGCAAAATAAAAAATTTGACTCCTTAATACACCCCTTAAAAGAACATTTTTTTCTCAGTTGCAATTATTATCATTCGAACCTCTAAACTAAATTATATACACCTTTCAGCAAATAATTCACTATCTGCAAACTAGTGTTTTCATAAAATTTGTAAATCCGGTCCTGTCGGGCCGATTTTTTTTAAATTTTAGGGACACTATTTAATTACTACCAGAGGGTTAAATTTCAATTTTGAAACGATTCTGAGAATTTTTTAGGTATTTTTGGGCCCAAAAACTTTTTTCAACCCCTAAAAACTATCTTTAAAATGGTCCGATTGGGCCCATTTTAAATAGGGTTCTTGCGGTAGTGGATTCCAACATGTGGGCAAAATTTCATAAAAATCAATTAACTCTTTCGAAAGTTATAGCGCACACACATATATATATATATATATATATATATATATATATATATATATATATATATATATATATATAATATATATATATACATATACATATATAAACATTTTTAAAAATGGTGCCAAAGTGTTTAGAAGGTTATGAAACGTCGAGAAATTTTGGTCCGACCCCTAGGTCCCGCCATCCGACCAACGCCAATAGTGTATGTTGCCTATGGCAAATACACTAAAAATTAAATCTAATGATTACATTTTTGAGAAAACAATTCATTCCGAATTATTTATAATTCAGTTTTGAATTTTTCATTTATTTAATGTAAATGCTTATATCTTAGTTCTTACGTGATATAGTCCAACTACAATCGGGCAACCATAATCAGACAACTTATTGCAAAACAAATACCCGATTACTGCGACTCCACTGCATTCATAATTCGACATGAACCAAGTTGTCTTGGAAATATACCAACTAGATATCTCTTCAATGTCGTTATATCCGATACTCGCTGTATATTTTTCCTTCACTTAAAAATAGCAATTGAATTAGGATTTCAACGCGTATAGAATACATTTATGTACATCGATACGCTTTGATATCACAGTCCTATGTCCCGAAGCATTGGCGTCACAATCGGTGTTGCAGATAAGACTGTGAACGTTACGGTTGAGTAAGAATAATTTTCCTCTGTCAAAAGTACACATAATGAAAGTACAAACCATATTAACATTTTGTTACAATTGTGAGTTGTGTGTAGGTACTGCCATAAAATGCTGCATGATACAGTAGACCAGCGTCGGGACGTGGTACGATCCGTGTGTATTCTCCGTGTCTTCAATCCAGACCCGTTACTTCCACCGCGGATTTCCAATGTCTCCAAAACTTGTCGCTTCCACCGCGAATCCTCATTGTCTTCAATGTAAAGACCCGTCACTTTCACCGCGAATCCTCAGAGTCTTCGGTCTAGATCCGTCGATTCCATCTCGAATCAGTGTTTTCAAACTAGACCCGTTACTTCCACCGCGAATCCTCAGTATCTGCAATTTAAACCCGTCACTTCCACCGCGGATCCACATTGTCTTCAATGTAAAGACCCGTCACTTTCACCGCGAATCCTCAGAGTCTTCGGTCTAGATCCGTCAATCCCATCTCGAATCGGTGTTTTCAAACTAGACCGGCTACTTCCACAGCGAATACTCAGTGTCTGCAATTTAAACCCGTCACTTCCACCGCGGATCCTCATTGTCTTCAATGTAGAGACGCGTCACTTTTACCACGGATCCTTAATGTTTTCAACCTAGACCCGCCATTTCTTTCTCGAATCGGTGTCTTCAAACTAGAACCATTACTTGCACCGCAAATTCTCAGTGTCTCCACTCTAGCCGTCACTTTCACGACGAATCCTCAGCCTCACGAGACACGTGATACTTGTTTTCTTTTTCAATGAGACCTTGATGATTATTTTAAAATCTAGTCCCGTGCAAAGCTACGTACGTTGCGCCCGGAGCATATCTGAACGATAATTTCAGAACATGTTTGTACTATAGTAGTAGAAATTTTTAGACCTCAAGGTCATCGGGGTTTTGAATAACAATTGAAAAAGCTGGAAACAGGAAAACATGTTTCCTCTTAATTAGTTGTATCGATTAAAAAAAAATTATGGTGTTATGATATCTACAGAAGTACAGGGTGTCCGAGAATTATCTTTACAACTTTGAAATTTAATAACTTTTGAAATAAAAAAGATATTCACATTCTGTGTTCTGCAGTTATTAATGCAACTCATAAAGTTTTTTTCTCTGAGGATATTGTTTATCGGAGAAAGGTTACTGACATTGCTGACTTAAAAACCCGCATTACAGAGGCTTTTGCCACTGTCACAGACGTTATGTTACAGCGTACCTGGCAAGAAATCGATTACCGACTGGATGTGCTTCGGGCCACACATGGTGCACATGTGGAGGTGCTAACCTAAACAGAACAAAACTTTATGAGTTGCACTAATAACTGCAGAAAACAGAATGTGAATATCCTTTTTATTTCAAAAGTTATTAAATTTCAAAGTTGTAAAGATAATTCTCGGACACCCTGTATTTTTAGAAAAAAATGCAACTGTAATAGTTCAGCATTATCATATTTTTGCAAAAAAATATTTTTTTCAGACTGCCATAACATTTTTATTCAAATCGGCACAGCTAATTAATACGAAAAACGTTTTTTGTGTTTTCAAGTTAATTGCTATTCAAACCCCCGTTCAGGTGTAAAAAATTCAGAATTGAAGTACATGCCCTGAAAATATCGTTCAAATAAGCTCCGGAAGTCGTTTTAGAGAAATATTGAAATTTCATTAATGTGATTGAACAATGTAGGCGCCGAGCAAACAGAATGCGATACGTTATCGTCGAAATGAATGTTACTTCCCGGTGATGTAAAAATGCGGACGTGGTACCTTCTTTCTTATTCCCTCTCGGGACGTTTTATAGCGGTCAACCTTCAATCAATCAAACAAGCATGGCGAACCGACAAATGTAGAGATATCTACACCACCATACCTTGACAACAACTCTCTACCTATGTTGCCATATGACGTATATGCACATAAATATATCAGTTCAACTGTCATAGACAACCACTCACAACAAAGAATCGCTGCGCATTTGTTAAACAAAAGAATGTTTTTTGTTTTTGGGTTTCACGTCTGTTGAGTTAATAATACAACAAGTCTTACTCATTCCATTTCTTTAATAGAATCAAAACTAATCAACAGTTTACTAGAACGACATCTTTAACTGAAAGATTAAACTTGGAAGTTATGGTGAGTCGTTTGCGATTTTAGCATTAATGAAACAAAACCGAATCGTATGCCACACCACCTGGTTGATTTCGTTAACTAGTTAGCCATTGCGAGGTCAGATTAATTTGTGAAAAGCTGTTCTTCTAGAGGATGCAATATACCTCCTTGTCAAATATTATAGAAATATTGACTTTATTCCTTTTTTGTCCTTGGTAATTAATATAAAAATGATTTTTCGGGAAAAAGGACTTTTTTTAAATAAACACTTAATTTTTTATTTAGAGCGACGTTTCGTTCCTTGTTTGGAACTTTATCAAGCTTTAATAACTGTAATTAAATTTTTAAAAATACAATTTATAAAATTTACAATCTTTTAAAAAACGGAATTATTATAAACTTTTTATTAATAATTGTTAAACTCAAATTTATATTTAAATGTGTATATTAACTTTTATATCTACTTAATCAAAACATTTAATAGGTATGTATTATTATTATTTGTTATTTCAATTGTAAATTTTATAAATTGTATTTTTAAAAATTTAATTACAGTTCTTAAAGCTTGATAAAGTTCCAAACAAGGAACGAAACGTCGCTGTAAATAAAAAATTAAGTGTTTATTTAAAAAAAAGTCCTTTATCCCGAAAAATCATTTTTTTATTATAGAAATATGTTCAGCGGTTTAGGCGTGAAAAGATAAGATAGATAGACATTTCACTATCAAACTAAACATAACAAAAGAATATTAACTAATGATTAACTCAGAATTATATATATATTTGATTAAAGTGAAAACAACAAAAGAAAAGTAACAAATCTCAAGTGGATACGTCCTCTAGTTTGTTTTTTGATAATCCCACAGGAACCATACATTTTCCGAGATAAAAAGTATCCTATGTGCTAATCCAGGTAATAAACTATATGTGTGCCAAAGTTCATTCAAATCTGTTCAGCCGTTTTTGCGTGATCCAAACATACCAACTTTCACATTTATAACATTAGTTTAGTAGGATTAAATTGGATCATATATTTTGCCGTATCCTGTGAAAATCTGTATCTATATTTGTTACTCGAGTCTATCTATCTATAAAATTTGTTTCTGTTGTAGGTACATCT
Source organism: Venustoraphidia nigricollis (assembly GCA_034508555.1). Taxonomy (NCBI): domain Eukaryota; kingdom Metazoa; phylum Arthropoda; class Insecta; order Raphidioptera; family Raphidiidae; genus Venustoraphidia; species Venustoraphidia nigricollis. The sequence continues at coordinate 925,302 of JAVRKA010000006.1, forward strand.
GTTTATTTATTTCTCTATGGTGATTTAATAATATCGTAAGAAAGGATATCTACGCATAGTTTCTTTTTATTTATTGATGGATAAAATTCATTTGAAAGGTTGAACGTCCCATTGCACGTATTGATTCACCACTGACATCTATATGCACCTTACGTTACTAAATATTATGTACATATAATATTGAAGTACTCGGCATGAAATGACAAATAGTGTGGTTATACGTTGTGAACGACGTGGTCATATCTTTGAAATCGTAAATTTTAGAGGACCGAGACTAAACGTTTCATCAATAACTACCTTGTTTTAAGTTAGTACTTTACAATAAATTCTAGAAGCTTCACTGCCCCTGGTGATAGAACGGGTCCTAAGGCAAAAAAAGTTAGTAGTTTCGAAGAAACAAGGTAAAAAATCATAACAATATTTGGACAAATTTTTCATGCATACCTGGTAGACATATCCCAAATTGCATAAATGTTCAGTGTGAGGTTGATCAAGTATGCAAAAACAAATGCGAAACAGACAATGATGCTTGTAAATACACGAAACCTCGTCATAATCTGAGTAAATTTCGTCGTGTTCGAAACACTGTCAATGAGAAATGATGTAAAAAAATTAAATTAATCTGCCATCGATTTGATATTTGCGTCGTATTATTATCTGTTAAATGCACTAATAAAATTTTAGTAGTGTTGCTTAGTAGACTTTCGTACGGTAGGGCCATGGAGTAAAAGTTAAAATGTCATCTAATCGCAATGTTCCAAAAATCCCCGAGAAAATTTTCGTTTTGGCAACACAAGGTACTTAATACAGACGTTCATATAGGTAGGTACCTAATGTGAAAACTTGATTGAATTAATGAAACATGCATCGAGACAAATCAATGAATGATTGGGCTATATACACCGTGTTTTCACAAAAATGTACAAAGAAATATCCTTAATATTAATGCTCCTAAGCTTACTATTTAGTAGTCTCGTAACCTTCTAAATTAATTGCATGCAAAAAAAAGCACATTTTGAAATTAGAGTTATCGGGTCTAATAACAGAGTTACGTTCGAAAGGTACTAGGTTTGAATCCCAATGAGGTCAGATGTGGCTGCGATTTTTTTCCACCACCTCCCGCCAAAAAGCATTCTACCATCTTGTTTAAGTTTTCAATGGTTTTTCTCCAATTCCAAATAAATATAGGGTTTCAAATCTTTTTGATTTCCAGGCCTGTAGGCCGTTGTTCATTGGTATTTCTACTTAAAGATTTGTTTCTGCGATAGACATTATCAAAGGCGGTGTGGCAGCAGACGAAGTTTCCTCCTTAGCAGTTCAGAGTAATCGTGTCGATGACTGGTGTTCTCTTTTCTTTTATGCTTAGCGTGCTAGTGCTCTCTGCTCGGTCGTAGTTGGTTCTGCCGTGGTTAGTCATTCCGTTCAGTATTTTTGTATGTCAGTCTGCAAGTCCGGAAACCAAGAAGATTTAGAGCAATGTTGTCCATGAAAGCCTACACGATTGGATAAACATAGGTTTGGTCCCTTATTTAAGACCTGTCAAGCTCTTTATAGACTCGTGAAGTGCCTACCTTATCTTAACTTCTTGTAAATCCTTCACTTGCACTTTGTTACTCAAATATCAAAGCTAGCTCTGGCTAATTCAGGCCATTCGGTTATAAAAAATTAATTATTATTTATTATTCTAAATAAATATAGTCGTTTACAAAATATATATATAAAAAATATTGAATTGATTTGAATTTTTATAAAGCTTTAGAATTTAGAGATAAATAATCAGAGAGTGAAATTTGTCGATTTAGATCATTTTCTAAATCCCTCCGTAGCATCTTTAAGCGCGTTATTATTATCATTATTATTATTTCCTGTGTAGCCTGAGAATTCCTGTGTAGCCTGAGAAGATGAACACCGTGTATAGGTGTGTGTGTTCGTATGTATAGAGTTCTACATGTGTGATATTATGGGGGAGAAAGCAAAGCGACCGAGCATACAGGGCAGACTGGCAGAGCACGGGTTCGATGCCAGTCGCGCGAATGAAATGTCGGCAATGTATCGTTTAATTGGATTTTGATTGATACACCACGTTGACGAGCTTTAACACCAACGACCTCTGCAAGACCATAGACTGACCGGTGATGACATCTTTTGACCTTTGCGTGACACGAGCTTAAGCAACTTGCAAACTCAATTAATACGTGTCTATTGACCTTGATGGACTACAACAGCTTTAGTTCTGTTTCCTTTAAGAGCTTTTATTAGAGCTAGACAGCGATACGGTCGTCACGAGATTACTTTCAACTGTGATTGGCTAAGTATAGTGTGCGTCACTTCCATAGCGCCATTTCTCTGTGCTTAAAATTAAATTGAAAAAAATGCACAGTTTCAGAACTGTTTCTTGCACAATAAATTTCTCAAAAAATCAGAAAATTTATATACGACGTAAATGAAATTCTCTCACACACTAAATTTCTATACTTTGCATGCACGAAACGATCTTGTTTCCGACATGTACAAGAAACGATCTCGTTCACTATTGCACTACTTTTGCAGATTGCGGACCGATCCGGTTCCACACTTCAAAAACATAAACGGACAGGAATTTGCTTTGCAAAGTGAAACGCCGAGTCTACCCGAACATGCCAAACGCTCGATATATGCACTCTCATTCGGAAACGAACGATTTCTTATACTGTGGCTGTTGAACTTGACGAATCGCGACAGATGTGTTGAAGTCTGACTATATGCCGTGCTATGCGTTCTTAAGAAAGACAGAAGTATCTAGATTTGTTTTTTGGTCTAGGGCTTATTTTGGTAAATTTAGAATCTTCTAATTGCGTTTTTAATAATAATAATAAATCAGAATTGAAACTTAGTGACATAACCAAACAAATATCTAATACTAAAAATTCACTCAAACAAATGTCAAAACTCACCCACATAAAATTTCAAAATTTACTCGAAAAATTGCCAAAATTCACCCAAAAAGCTTTCAAAATTCACCCAAAAATCTGTCAAAATTCAGCCAAAAATTGTAAAATTTCGCCCAAAAAATTATAAAAATTCACTAAAAAAATTGTAAAAATTATCCAAAAAACTAAAAATTAACTTGAAAAAAATCATCCAAAAAATGTTAAAATTCATCCAAAAATTGTCAAAATTCACCTAAATTGTTGTAAAAGTTCACCCAAAAATTTGTCAAAATTCATCCAAAAAATTGTCAAATTTCACCCAAAAAATTGTAAAAATCATCCAAAAAAACTGTAAAAATTCACCCGAAACAACTCATCCAAAAATTGTCAAAATTCACTCATTCATACTTAACTATTTTTTACTACACGATAAGTGCTCAATTGTAATGAAAAAGTATTAAAAATGTGTAATAATAATTCATTTTTGTGGACCCTTGACGCTTGAGGGTCTAGGGTTTAATCCCTATTAGTCCCTATGTAGATCCGCCCATATCTGGAGCTACCCAAAATCTGTGCGTAAATCTATGCACGGTAACAAGTGTCGTTGGTCATTTGAGGTAAATGGAAAGGGGGTCGCGGCAATCAGTGCTGAGCTGTGTGAGTGAGGACAGGGTCAACGGAGCTGCGGCTACTACGCTGTGTGTGTGCGTATGTGTCTCAGAGGGCACGCCGCACGAGCCGCGCCAACTGCACAATGTACTCGTATAGACTGTCCGGTCGGCGGCTGCCGGCTCGTTATGTGACGTACTCGTCTTCCTGCCACGGCAAGATTAATGGTCGAATATTAAAATCATTAAATTTGATTGGTTTAAAAACATTCACTGTTTTTCGCCCTACAGCAGCATGTATGATAAACAAACTCGACTCGTTAAGCCTATAAAAATAATTACCGACGATTTTATATGTAGCTCAAGATTTGACAGCAATAATGTTGTTATAAAATTTTTGATAAATTTGAATGTTTTTATTGTTTCATACCAAAATTGGAAAAACATGACAGCCTCACTTCAGTGACGGTCCCAGCACCAAACCGTACAAGTTAAAGACAAAATTTGGCATAGTTAAAACTTGTTATGGTCCTCATGGTGTAGTTTAGATAAGCACAAATACTTCTGTTATTAGTGTATTTGCCATATGGCAACATACACTATTGGCGTCGGTCGGATGGCGGGACCTAGGGGTCGGACCAAAATTTCTCGACGTTTCATAACCTCTTAAACACTTTGGCACTATTTTTAAAAATGTTTATATATATATATATATATATATATATATATATATATTTATAAATACGTATATATATATATATTTATATACGTATATATATATATATATATATATATATATTTATAAATACGTATATATATATATATTTATATACGTATATATATATATATATATATATATATATATATATATATATATATATATATATATATTTATATGTGCGGGCAATAACTTTCGAAGGAGTTAATTAATTTTAACGAAATTTGGCATACATGTTGGAATCCATCACCGCACAAAGCCTATTTAAAATGGGCCCAATCGGGTCATTTTAAGGGTAGTTTTTAGGGGTTGAAAAAAGTTTTTGGGCCCAAAAATACCGAAAAAATTCTCAGAATCGTTTCAAAATTGAAATTTAACCCTTTAGTAGCAATTAAAAAGTGCTCCTAAAATTATAAGCAAATCGGCCCGACAGGACCGGACTTACAAATTTTATGAAAACACTAGTTTGCGTATACAAATTTACTTACTGAAGGTCGTATTTAATTTGGTGCAGATGTTGGATTGATAACAATATTTCAACTAATAAAATTATTATTGTAAGGGGTGTATTAAGGGGTTCAATTTTTTTTTATTTCGTCCAAAAACAAACTTAATTTCATTTAATAAAGCCACAATACCTGTATTAGCAAATACACTATATTGTCGGCAGGGTTTTGGCACTGCGACCCGGGTTTTTTTTATGGTTGGTAATAGGGAGTTTGGGTTATGAAAAGATAAAAATAATTCTGGTGGCCCATAGAAAATTATATTTTTTTATGTAGGTACCTAATTCTTTTCTTGTTTAAGAAAAAAATAAAAAACTGCTATTCCTAAAGTATTAATCGAAAAAATCTGAAAATCTGTATCATTATTTGATAAAAAATATAGGCAACATTCTAAAGTTTAGTATTACTAAGAAATTATAGACTGTTGCTAAATTGTTCACAAAACTCTAACATTTCAACAGATGAGCTCAAGTCCAAACACGTAAGTTGGTTATGCATCTAACTATAGAAATACAACTATGTAACCATGGAAACATAATAGAAGCAAATGCCTGATTTATTATTTTTTGTGGGAGCATATTAACAAGTCAGTTCGGCTCGAAACTCATCGCTAAGGCTGTCAGAACGCTCTGAATGTAAGTCACACTACGAGGCTAAAAATGCTGTTGCACGAGTGCCGCTGTCAGTTGATTACTCTAAGTTTTGGAAATATTTTGAAGATTTAAAAAACTTTTCCGAAAAAGGAAGACTCACTTTAAGTTTGTGATGGAACAATTTTGTGAAATAAGTACGAATAATGTCGTAGTGTGACATTGAAAATGTGTGTGTTTTGGCACAATTAATGCCAACTTTTTGCTGGTAAATCGTACATAAATTACAAAAGTAGTCCATTAGAAAACTTGATTTGTCCTTTATGTTCCTTATAGAGAAAGAACGAATAAGTCTATAATCAGTTGACAGCCGAAGACCTATTTTTGGCTTAAATTCAGAGCGTTCCGACAGCCAAAGAAGAAATTTTTATATAGACTGCCTATATTAGAATATGTCGAAACAGTTTTTTTATACAGATTTATAAACAACTTGTTTCGGTTGTCTTTGTAGGGTTACACAGTAATATATTTATAAGCTTATCAAAACTCAGAATGTAAAACACTAGATTTTAAACTAGGTTTAAACTGAGTTTAAGCCGAATATGTAAAACCGGCCGTAGGTATTCTCTAGATACAATAATGTAAAACATTTTACGTTTAATATGTTAATCACACGATTCTCAATTTCACTTTAATACATTTGTCCGTTTTTTTCGGATTAATAGGACAATTTGTTCAAGAGTTCGAGATACATATCTTGCAACTGATTAATTTTGATTAAATCAAAATTACGTTCCGTTACAAGTTACAACAAAATAGTTAAACGGTCATTTTTCAATGGATATCGTAACAAATTATTTTACCTGCACTGAAGTGCCGGAATAAATTTAATTTATAAGCAGGTACTTGATACAAATATACATATCATTATAAACGGTCAACTTGACAGACGAGTCGTCGAAGTTGATTTAAAACTTGCATGTTTTATTAAAAAAATCTATTCGTTTAATAGAGAAATATTGTATTTTTGGCTTCAGAGCAAAATCGCGTGTGTCAAATTTCTGTGTAAAATAACAGTTAGAGTCGATTTTACATATTCGGCTTAAACTCAGTTTAAACTTAGTTTAAAATTTTTCAGTTCGTTTCATGGCCCAGTTCTCTATTTTCTAAAGCGCATTTTTTGACGCACGGTAGAGTGAATTGAATTCATCTAATGAAAAACTACAACAGTGTAACTATAAAAATAATTATAAATAATTATTCTGTAAATGTCATTTTGTAACGCTTTTTCACATTATTTTGCGTAAGTAAATTTTATTTCTATAGTTTGTTGTATAAACTATTTTAGATTTAAAATATATATTTTTTTGACATCATTATTGACCTCTTCTCCATGTATATGGTACCCATAATCTATTTTCCACATCAGTGGAAAGAGACGGCACGAATAGTTTTACAACCAAACAACTTGAAAAAAAATTATTATGCTTCTTTAAAAGGATAAAATATTTTTTCGCTTAATTTTGCTGTAACTTTCCAAATTCAATTAATTATTTCATTATAATCATAACTTATTTGTTCCGATTTCAAATTGAATGCGATGATTGTAAAACTAAGAGAAAGATTTTTTTATCCTTTTTGAAACATTTTTTTTTTTTCATTTCAATTTTCTTAAAAGAATTTTTTACACTTTTCAGTGTCCCTGTATATTTCTATTTCCATAAACGTTAATAATCTCAGCTATCGAGCGTCTACAATCTCTCTTCTATTTTCTGCAGATGAGGGACACAAAATCGACATAGACAGTTGCGCGTTGTAACCTTAGATGTAACCTTCAAACTGTACCTAAAACCTGTGTGAACTCCAGGTTAAATATTCCTTTATATAACTCAATCAAACGCTATTTAAAAACCAACCATGTCAAAGAAAAACTGACCCATGGTCAGTTTCTAATTGACAAGAAAACATATTTTTTATGACCACTTATACTTGATTTGTAGGTTATTTTTTTAACAATCTACTTTGTGACATTAAAATATCAAAAGAGTTCACGTCGTGTAAAACTTGAATTTCTCGTTAAGTAAGTCACAAGTTAGTTTGTAACATTATTTGTAAACCTTGAACTTTCGGAACCCAAAAATAAGCAAATGATTGTATTTTTAACACTTATGTAACATGCATATGAATCTAATTAAAGTGTCATATTCGGTAATCCGTGTTAAATAGACTACAAATCAAGTGACCATGGGTCAAGAGCATGTCCAGTGACCTAAGAAAATATGACTTTTAAATTGCATTTTAATCCACTTATAAAATATTATTTATGAATTATTTAAATCGCAATAATTTATGAATATGCCGAGAAGTCTAAGTGAATGAGATTAATTTTATTTGTTGACCAAGTAATAATAGGTGTGTTCACTACATTAGTGCAGTGTAGACAACTCACTAAAATACTGAAGTATCAATTTGTTTTAGTGATTGTAAAAATCAGACATGTGTCACATGATGTACATTGTACTTTCCCCTGTTAAGTGTTTACACTTTTAGTACGATACTGAAATATCAAAAATACACCAGTGTATTCTATAACAAACGCTGTAGTGTCAAAAGTGTTAGCACTTTTTACACTGACGTACAATATCAACAGCGTTGCCAGATTTTTTTTTGCCATGTCGCGATTTTGGAACTTTTTGAGTGAAAAAAGCGGGATTCTTTCGTCGAAAGCGGGACATAGTAAAAAAATGTATATAATCAGAAGTTTTTAATTATTTATCTTTTTATTTGAGTCCAAATTACGTTTACGTGACAATAGATAGTAAAAAATAGCCATAGAAAATGTATTTTAATAAAAAAATGATATTTTAAATCAGATTTACCCTATCGTTAAATAGTTGAGTCTTATTCGTCTTCTGAATAAAAAAAAAAAAAAAAAAAAAACAGAAATCAAAATCAAAAAAGTTTTATTCATTAGAAAAATATGGCGTTTCAAACAATAGTCTCAGGAGTGAGTGTTACAAATTGCAACTTACAATAAGAGAATAATTATTTACGCACGGTCAAGTTATCCCCGAAAAGCGGGATTGAGCCTGTCCCGCGCGGTACATTTAATTTTGATTTAAAAATCGGGACGTCCCGCCAAAATTAGGACGGCTGACAACGCTGAATACCAACCACACATATAATTTGAGTTCTATTTTATTCATGTTTTACTGACTTCAAAAGAAAGAAATTTGAATGTGTTTCGCTTGTTTATTTATTGATTTATTTGTTTGTATATTTGTTTATCTGTTTGCCCTCATATAACTTGAAAAACTTTGAACAGATAAAGACAAAACCTTTTGTCTATTATTCAGCACCGTTCAAACTATACTTTAAAATCAAATTTTAAAGAGTAACCTACATTTACACTTCAGAATTGATTATAAGCGGCATATTTTTTGATGCATGGAACGGGTATACTTTATATGGTTACAATTGTTTTGCCGCTCGATTATGCTAACCGTACTATAATGATGAGTAACTCTTTAAATTTTGGTCATTAAAATAATTAAATGTGCCCTCTATCACAAGCATTCATTTTCCATGAATTCTAATCTTGATTGGATTTTCAATTTGTTATTAAAAATAAGGAAACTGAAAGGATGAATTCTAGCGCTAAATAATTCTGGTTGTCGGTGGCTTTGAAAAAATGTGCGTTGAGGAACGCCAATAAAAAATAAATGTCATGGCGTTTGTGATTTAAAAAAATACATTTGAAAACGATTACAACAAGGACAATGTAATTGTAAAGAAAAAAAAAACGGTTCAAAGATCAGAGGTCAGCTGGACAGTGGTCATTCAATGTTGTAACAGCAGGGTGAAAGTTCATCTCTTGAGCCAGTTCACTTAAAGGTATTTAATGTCAAAGGTTAGAGTCGACCACACGTGCTGAGTCACTATATTCCTCTCCGGTTAAGAATTAACCGAACAAATAATAATTGAATCCATTTTTATTGTTGTCTATAATAGGGATGTTGACTGTATTGAAATAAAAACATAATTTTAACGAAAAGTAGTAGTTTCTATGATAGAAATACTAAAAAACACTATATTTTTCCTTATTTTTAAGGAATTTAATTAATATTTGATAAATAAAACCTCATAAAATCACTCTCAAGTCACGTGACAACAGACACCAATTAGAGCGCATGACGTCATATGTTCAGCCGCTGTCAAAAAACTTCATTGTTTGGTTAATATTTAGTGTGTAATTTATTATTATTTGTTTATAGGAAACGTCAAATGACATGTAACTATAGCAACGACTACGAAACAACTTTTCATCACCTCAGTTTACTAACGTTTATGAGCACAGAATACGCATCTATAGGATGGTGGTAGCTCCCGTGTTAACTTTTGAGCCTCCTTTGGTATGAACAGGTGACGTCACGCGACTAGTATTGGCGTTTTGGACCGAAATTTGAAACTGGATTTAAAATACATGATTTTTAAGGCTTGAGTTGTATTTAAATAAAAATAATAAATATTTGTGGCAATATTAAAACACTTTCCTAAAAATAGTCAACATCCCTATTATACCAAGTTTCTTTTACAATTTATGATGTTTGTAAAATTTTGTTCTTTTCTGCTGCTTAAGTCGAAAATCCTTGCTTTTATCCGTTAGTAATACAATTTAGACTTAAGTCCAGTAAAAAAATGAAATTTGATAATGTTTTTACTTAAGTCCCTTGCATCTGACACCAAAGAATTATGAAGTTTTCACTAAAAATAGACAGTTACTTGTAATTATTATAAAAAGACAGTTTCGAACAGAAAAACATTTTCAGGGAAACGTAATCTTTCTTATTGGGGGTATTTTTTTAAAGTGAACAGTATAGAGAAACAGTAAAGGTAAAGCAAAGGGAGAGTTTAATGCACGAATGCAATGCAGATTTTGTTTGAAAGTACCTTTTGTATATGCTAGGAGATTTAAGAAAAATATTTATTTAGTTTCGGATTTGCCTATTGAATACATAACGATATACACACATACGTAATAACGTATGTGTAGGTATGCATTTGTATGGCTTAGCGTGGATACAGTAGAAATCTATTAAACTGGTCCATCGCAGTCACCTTTTGACTCGCACTTTATTTCAAAACTGTTGGGCCAAATTTAATATTTTTAAGACCATAAATTGATTATTTGTTATGCACAAGCTAAAAATTAGATAAATAATGTTATTAGTTCTTAAGGTAGTTGTCGTGGTTAAGGCACACCGTCAGAAAATTCTTAATTTTTGTATGCTTATTAAGGACATGATAATACAATTACCCTGAAAATTTGAAGTCGATCGACCGTATATAATCCGAGATAAATTCAATTAAAAATTGGATAACTAACATTGATTGTATACGATCTCTGTAGTTCTGAACCAGTTTCTTATTTATAAAAAAAGAAATAACTGTCAGAAACTTTCCAAAAACTGACAGTCTTTCAATGCATTTGTTATGAGTTTAAAAAAAATAAGAATTTTTTTTGACCGTCTGATTATGTATAAATAACGGTTTAAAGTTCAACAATTTATAGAAAAGTATACATGCATATGAATACTGTATGGATTACGTTTCCACGGGTGCAGTCTTGCGTACAAATTATGGATTACTTAGCTACAAGCTAGTATACTTTTGTGGAGCGTATAATCTATAACTTTTTGACAATATTTTACCACGACAACTACCTTAAATTTTCAAGTGTTAATAAACGAGCTTTAAAAGATATTTTTTGAGAAAAACCATAACGATAAATGATCATAAATATGGTATACAAATTGCCAATATAAGTACAAAAATAAATAGAAAACTTAAAAATTATATCTGTGTTCATTTAAGAAAACTTTTATGCTGTAATAGCATTTATTAATTAAACTAGTCTTCGTTTGTTTTTTATTTAGTCATGATACATAAATTTCGGAATGAAAAAAATAAATCAATTTATTATCTTCTTAGCGTTCTGTATTTAATAAATAATATAGACAAATAAATATATCATTTAAAATTTAATCGCATATTGTACCATCAAGATAAACATATTGCAGATTATAGACCCTCAACAACTGAGATCATGTCTAAGATCACTATTTAACATAATGGATAAATATATGTGTGTAGAACTAGTAAAAAATACTTAAAATATGTGCATTTTAGAGCAAAAACAAACATAATCTAATCGGTCGATTAAATGGTTTGATGAATCATTTAGATCGTTATTGGTGTCAGTTATCGAGCATATATAATCTTGACTATCTACAAGCAGTGTTATGAATGAATTTTACCTTACCGCGCCAAAAGACGTTTCACTTCAAAAATTGAAACGAGAAACGGAACCTAACTGTAAACGTGCATACGTTTGCATCAGCAAAGAAAAGGGTTAGAATATTGATAGGTATTCGAAAAGAGTTAATATCTAATTCGATTTGAATGATGAAGGGTTTAAAAAATAAATAGGCGTGAGATTTTATTGATTTGAATAACGATTTGCCATAGTCGTTATTTGTGTATAATTCTGAAATATGAGATATTCAATCAAATGATAGATCGAAACATCACACTCGCTTACAACGCATGCAAAAAAAATTGTAACGGGACGTTTATCTGTCATTTCGTTTTCTAAAGTCGTGATCTCCTAAGATAACGCTTCCGTAATATAACGGTCGTAATGTTACAGTGAATAACGCCACAAAAAACAAATGCCCGATTAGCACGACTTCACTATTATGCACACAAATGGAAAAAATGTGTTGTCAGAATTTATCTCTAGATTCTAGTATAAACAAAGAAGCAGTTTGTAAGTTTGAAAGTCACTAAAAAACAAAAAAAAATGTTTGAGGTCAGCGTCAATTTAATAAAATTAGATGTGTAAAAAGTTTTAGTAATTAAATTGGCACCGATCTCAACATTTTACTATTTTCCAATTTTTATTGACTCAATGAAGAAGATTCAAGTTTTTTTATTTTTTTTGTAATATTGATTTCATTCTATCGTTTATTTAAACCCCGTTAAATTTTCACATTTTACCAACAGAACAAGCAGCTCTTAACGAACTTTCTGATATCAACTGTGCCTAACAAAAGCGCGTTTTTTTTTCAAATAGTGGTAATAACGGTAGCAAAAAATCGTTCGGTCCAGTTGGCTGGTCTAATTTAAGTGAGGCACATTGCAGCGTGTCCAATTGAAATGTAATCCTTTTGGTTGAACCTTAAAGATAGTAAATGCAGAAGGGAATGCCTAGCTTCTTATAAAGGGACGTTATTCAATTGTTATTACGTGACCTAAATCAAAATTGTCTTGCTACAATATTATATAACCAACGCGCGCTGTATACAAACTGTCCCAGAACATGTCGACGGAATATTTGCAGCAACAATTAATCCTTTATCTTTTTCGCTACAACACATTGCCTGATGATATTCGAAATATTACCGACCAAAATAAATTTAAACAAAAGCCAAAATATTTTTATTAACAAACAAACTTAATAGACAAATTTGTAAGTGTCTTATATATTTTAATTGCACGGAATTGCTTCAGCAATCGTCTCTTTTTTGGAGCTATTTTATATGAAATATCTGTCTAAATTGTTTTCTTTGACTTCGCGGGAAAAAATAAATATTATTTGAACTTAACACCAAGTTGCGTACGTATTCCATTTAACATTTTTTTTAAATAAATTGAAAATCTAATTGATACTTTTACCAATTCTCAAATTAAAGCCTGGAAACTGGAGACTTGTAATAAAGAAGCAATGAAAACAACATTTTAACAACGGTTACGTGCTCGGCTATTCTCGCCCTTAAGTGGTATTAAAAAAAAAGGTTTGAAAAGATCATCAATTAACTAAATTTAAGATATTCCGCAAAAATTGTTTATTAAATTTGGTGTCTTATTTTAATAAAATTTATATAGAAAATAACACCTTTTGTTGCATGATTATTTTTTTTAAATAAATATGCATATATAAATCTTATTTGTGAATTTTCAAATCATTAGACACTACTATTTTTTATGTCCAACTGCCAAGTTGTTTGTCAAAGCTTAGAAAAACCGTTGTGTTTTGATTCTGAATTTCATAAGAAAGACTCCTTCAAAATCCTCGGCGTTACTTTTGGAACATCCAGTATATCCATCGCGCTATATGTGCAAGCCTTTGGCCACTTCCGATTTAAATATATTGGCCCAGGTAAGAATATTCATCCCGAACTATTGTTATATTAATTTTTAAAGTATTTTAGGTGTTTGCCTAGATGACCGTTATAATTTATTGTAACTTTCGTAAGACGTAACAAAAAGTAATTTGACAATGAAATGGCCGTTACAATGTTACCAAAATTAAATAAAATTTAATAAATTCAACTGTTTATTTACTGATTCACATCTGTTGATTCTCGCTACTTTTTTATTTTCATGTTCAGTAATGTATTGAAAATATGGTGATAGAGTCTAAAATTCGTATCCGAGATATGGTTAAATTCTGGTTGTCCCATCCTCGAAGCGTAATAAATGGCGAGCTAGTGATGGATGCATGAATGAACTATGCTCTGCTACCGTTTTACTTACATGCTCCATAAGGAAATAGAAATATGGCGCTAGGATCGAAAATCTAGACCAAAATATGATTATTCGATCCTCAAAATGTAATATCCGAGAGCTAGTAACGAATGTTTAAATGAATTACGCTCTGCTACCATTATACTTGCATATTCCGTAAGGAAATGGAATTATTCTAATGTGGTCGAAACGTTAATGACCTTAGTTGTCGGTCGTCTATAAGCTAGAATTTCCCTCTCTCTCCCTCTCTATCTTTCTGAGAACTGATAAAAGTATCAATTAGATTTTCAATATGTTATAAAAAAATAGTAAATTGAGAATGTTAATTGGTACCAAACCCAAACAACCCTGGCTGTTCATGATATTAAAAAAAATGCGGAATATTTCCTTGCACATGTGGATGATATCATTTTTTTATTGTACTGCACAGATGTTTAACAGCATTGCAGCTAGCTTTGTATAATATGAATTATAATAATGCATCAGAAAGCGTTAAATATTGTTTTAGTTTAAACAAATTCGCGAAATCGCAGGTGCAGAATAGCAGGTGTAGTTATTAACAATTCTAAAATTGAACCCCTAATTACAGTTAACCTCCGAAAAATATAATTATAAATAAATTGTTATTTACTAATGACAGTTTGCATGTTTGTTAATTTTGTATAAAGGCTGTTCAGACATAAATGTACATGAAAAACGATAATCTCTTTAAAATTAAAATTTGTCGCCACAAACATTGCGTCATCAATATGGATGTGGCCACAAGCAGAGGCGGATTTGCATAGGGACTGATAGGACTTAAACCCTGCCCCACAAGTGTTAAGGGCCCACAAACATTTTTAATACTTTTTTATTAACAATGAGCATTTATCGTATGGTACAAAATAGTTTAATTTTAATACGTTGTTATCATTATCATAGGTTAATGTTGAAAATTTTTTCATTGAATTTTGACAATTTTTTGGGTGAATTTTGACAATTTTTTGATGATTTTACATATTATTTGTTTGGTCACGGCGCCAAGTTTCAACTCAGATTTTGATGTCATTAAAATTAATTTTAAAACAAAATTTTAAAGTTTTTTAATCTAACAAAAAATGGAGCTCCATTGAACTTCGATAAGCCGTAGGCCCCGACATACCTAGTTTCGCCCCTGGCTAAGAGCACAATTTCTTTTTGTACATTTTTTCGTCAAACTAGTAATATGTATACTATCTAATAATTTAGTAAAATTAATCAATAGTAGACTGAAAAATAAATTAAAACAGGAATTGATAAAACTAGCACGATACACTTTGGACGATTTTTATACTTTTGATTTTAACTCGGAATTATAAACTAATTTTTGTTTTCTGACATGTTTTATATTCACGAGTGGGTAAATTTTGCTATAATGTAAAATTGGATAAAATAAACAGTATTATTATTATTATTATTATTACCACGAAAGAACGTGACAGGCACATTTTTCGCTGCACGCTAAAAATTACTTTGGATTTGGACGAATATTTTGACCTATTTTCACTTTTATCGATCGAACAATCGATTAGGAACTAGAGTTGGGTAACTCAGATCTGAACCGGTTCAAAGAGCCGACTCCGACAGAAGATCCGTGAGAGCCGACTCACTTTTTTTTGAGCCGACATATCAACGGATCCGCAGAAGCACATTTTACACTTACGTATCAGTTCTTGCTTTGATGCATCTGTCAGCTCAAATGACTCATGCATCACATGTTTGGCTATGCATTCTTGATTCTATACAGGTCGTGATATGATTGACTGAACTAGGTAATTCAGCGGCAGACTGCAGTAACATATTCAGAACTCAGCTCTTTTTGAACCGGTTCAGTGAGCCGGCTCACATACGGGATCCAGATGCAAAGATGCAGATCACTAAAAAGACCCGTTTTTCCATCTCTATTAGGAACTACACACTAAAAAAATGTGGATTTTCGCTGGGCTCGGTTTCCCGCATACAAAGAACTCGGTCTACATTTCCACGAATTTAGTGGTTCCAGTATTTTTTTATAGAGTTAGATATTTGAAGATTGTAGACGCTCAACAACAAAGTTGATAGCGTTGATTCTGATGTTAAAACATTAAATAAGTAAACTAAAAAGGAAAAAGCATTTATGGCAAGCACCGTATACGGATAGAGTCCAAAAATAACAGTTTTACAACAATAATGCCCGAATTGAATTTTATCTTGGCTATAATAATAATAACAGATCCGCACGTAATACTTATTACACAACTCAATTAAATCATAATAAATCAGCATTGAGCCGGGCTCGTCGACAAGTGAATGGAAAGAGGAGGAGAGGAAAACAACGTCAGGGAGAAGGGTAAGGGGCGAAGGGGCACACCACAACGTATTAACGTAGCTTCGTAATATACAGAATGTCTCCATCGACTTTTAATTCGAACTGACTTCGTGGAGTTAAAGGTTGTATTTATTGCAGGAAAGGAAGATTTGGTTGAGGATCAATAAATAAATAAGCTTTACCAAAGTTTTGCTAGTGGCCATTTGACCAGCTTAAGGCACTGAAGATGAAAACAAATTTTTCGAAACGTTGGCCACTAGCAAAACTTTGGTAAAGCTTATTTATTTATTGATCCTCAACCAAATCTTCCTTTACTGTGACATTCTATTGGATCAACACCACCATATACGTAGACGTTGTATTTATTGAAGCACGAACCCAATTTTTATTTTTACAGACTTTTATTTAGTTTCTGGCTGTAATCAAGTCTTACAAGTCAAATTTGACCCACTTCCCATTGTACAATTAATTAATTAATTAATTCTGAAGACAATACGATATAGTACATTAAATATTATGGTAGATTAAATATGGTCGCCACCACAAAATGGTAGATTACCTTCTTCCTTACGACCCATTCCACACGGGTATCTGATGAAAGGGTATGACAAGTAGAATACAGTCAGCCGTGTGCCTTGATTCCAAATCCAAAATGGCGAAATATCTTTTTCTTGACACCCCCTTGATATGGTTATAAAATGAGAGGGTATGGCCAGTAGAATACAGTAAACGGTGTGACGTTATTTAAAATCCAATATGTCGGCCAAAAACGTGTCTAAAAATTCGAAAATAAAATATGAATTTTTTTTTTTATAAAGACAAGCTTTTGAAATGGTCGCGATATTATTAAACATCCGGTATATTTTCAGCAGTGGTACAAACTGAAAGATAAATTAATATCTGTAGTCGCATACAATGTGGCCTATACGTTCCAATTTACAGGTATGGTGTTTATTTTTGTTAAATTCATTGTGACATGTTCGTTTAAGAATTAAACACATTATTATTATTATAATTTCACAATAATAATCTTTTACTGACATTAAAATTTTTTTAGTTCAAATTTTGGGACATTGAAGCATCTTCTAAAATTGATTTTTCCTGGCGTAAATTTTGAGAATAGTCTTAAGGAATATTCCACGTCTTGGTTTTCTTTTTATTATTTTTTGTCGCGATTTCGATGAACCTTATATTCCAAAATTAAAATTCTGCGTAAATGAAGAAGAAAAAATATTTGCAAGACTAAATATTAAGATAATGAAAAATTAATACGTAGTTATTTAAGAAATTGAAACGTTTACATTAGACTTACATTGCTGGCAAGTAAATCCGTTATAATTCACAAAAACAAAAAATTACCCAATACATAGTAAATTAGTAAAAATGTCGCTCACTCCAAAAGTATACATTTTGTAATTTTTTTATAAATAATAATGACAACCTTACAAAGTTAACACCAACTTGAAATCCAACTTTTACATGTAAAATATATTTGAATAAAAATTTAGTATGTAATAGTCCATTTCGACTCAAAATTGTCTCAATTTTGAGTTGAAATCACATTTCATTGGATAGTAGTTAATGCGCTACCAAAAGTTGAGTTTGTTGAAATAGTGTTTTGTTCAATATTTTTGAGGTATTCGTAAATTGTCTTTTGAAAATGGAGGACCCAAACATATGTTTTAGTTCTGCATCTTTTGCTTTTGTAGGTATTAGGCGCAATGAGCATATATTTAAAAACATTTGGAAATTCTATAATTTTTTTAAAATTATTTATTGACGATCGTTTCGGACAATAAGCCCATCCTCAGGAATATAAAACATATACATCATGTTCTACCAAGTTCCGATGGAAAAATCAGTGCAAATTTTATCAGTAAGTATATATTTTATATTCCTGAGGATGAACTTATTGTTCGAAACGATCGTTAATAAATAATTTTTTTAAAAATTATAAAATTTCCAAATGTTTTTATTTATCCGTTATTATACTCCTGCTGTACCACGTGCCGAGTGAAAAATCAGTAGAAATTAAATTTATATATATTTATTTATTTGAATAAATATTCTTCGCATACCGTATACAGACACTAACCGAGCGTCTATAATCTGCAAACTTTCTTTCTTTCTTTACATGTAGAAATTACAGTTTATTTGAAATTTTTCTGTCATAACCTAAAATTCGGGTCATTTGGAAACGTTCAGTCGGTAAAATAGACATCTCACTCGTCATATCCAGTGTGGCCAAAACGGTGAAAATGAAATAACAGCAAACGTAGCGTCGTCGTCGTCGTCGCCGTCAACTAAAACGAGTGGGAAACGTGTTCGGCTCGTGACATTCATATTTCAGGATTAGCGACGACCGCCGGCCGTGCGTTCGTCCGGCAGATGCATGGCGGGGCACGGGTATGGGTCAGAAGGAGAGGTCGCGATGACCTGTGGTCATTTGATTAATGACCCAGAGGACCTCTTTACCGAGTAAGGATTAGTCATGTTAACGTGCTATAATTGGATAGCTCGCTTTTAACGTCGTTCACTCTATTTACCGGATGTTGTTTCGCTACAACCAACTATAACAAAACACGATCTATATTACGACAATAACAAACAGCTTGGTGTAACGGCCTTTGGATTAAATTATCGTGGGTTCGAATACCACATCTGTTTATGAATGTTTTGTGATGTCGTTTAATTTAATTTGATGCAAAAAAACCGCCAATGATTTTAGTTGTCGAGCGTCTATAATCTGTAATAAAGAAAATAATATTCATCGACATACAAGAACAAAACATGGTCTACCGATAAAAACAGAAAACGATCTATTGCTAAAAACAAAACGCGATCTACCGATAACAGCAAAATACAATCTTTCGGTTATAACAAAAACAATCTACAATAATGAAAATGGTTATGAGAATTGAAATTTGAAAATAATATTAATGCTCGGTTTCAGAAAACGTTGTCATAAAATCTGATCTGACAATGATCTTAGATTGTAAGCGTATCTATATATTTTTCCACATGAAAAGCATAAATCGATCGTGCTCGAAAAATAATTGTTCGATTGAAACAATATTCTTCTTAAATTGTATATACATGTATTTAACATCGTTTTTTGTACAATTTGCACTTTGAAACAATGTTTTTCTACGGATTTAGCTTGAGAAGCGATCTTTTTCTATGTAGATCAAGCATTTGTTTTGTGTAAGTATACTCTAATGTTCTAAACAACAGGGAGTTTCACAACGCCATTAGACTGCTCCTGCATGTATACACATTATAAAATATAGTCACAATATAAGGTCATTGTCAAAACAAATTCTTTGACAATGCTTTCTGCAACCCAGAATAAATGTATTTAAAAATTCAGAACAAATGCCAATATTTGCAGATGTAAAATTTTACATGCTAATTCCCTATATCCTAAATATTTATTGTATTTTATATACGTGTTGCAACGTAACAAAAATTTTGTCTACCTCGAAAAACAATGGCACTGCAGTTGCATAATATCATTGCATTGGATGCTAAGTGGTAAATATGAATGCAAGAAGATGAAATCATGAAAAACGGTACAACTTTTTTAGAACATTCTTATGCAGATTCAAACAGCAGGTGGTTAAAATTAAAAAAAGGTGAGAATAACCTTCAGATATAAATGTTTTAGCCATTGTGTTTGTCACCCAATTTTACCATTAAACTACCGTCATAGAAAACAAAAAAACAAAAGCGTGTAGTTGTCTAATTATAATCGCCCACTTAAACACAAGTTGAAGGAGAAAAAACTATGATACTAACCGTTTTTATGGAGTTATTGTGTTACTAAAACAGTCTTTAAATAGGTGTGATATTTATAGTTCAAGGTATTTGGTAGTAACTACAGTATAGAGAACACATGTATTCAAATTTCCAAAAAATGTATATGTCTGTAATCGCCCTTGGAATTCAAACCACTCGATCAATTTTGCTCAAATTTTGCATGCGTATTCAGAACGGTCAGTCCTCAAAATCCTATCGCAAGTAACTTTCTAAAAGTCGACAACAGGCTACAAAACGGAAAATATTTTTTCTTCAAAAAATGTTTAATTCAGTTTTTGTTTTAAATAATATGACATATTTTTACCGATAAACAGATATAGGTATCACGTGAACATGCACAAAGTATTTGATTGGTTCTTCGGCTACGAGTTGAGTTTCAAACGACCAATCAGATGCTGATCGCGCAGTTTTATTAATCGGTTTATGAAATACAGTATAGTTTTTCGCATTCTGATAAAAAATTCAAACAGGAAAACGACGAAAAAATCGGTTCGGTGGTTCTTTGAGTTAATCCGGAACAAACAAAACATTCTAATTTGGTGTAAGTTTCCTATAAACTCCACATGAACTAAACCGAAATTTTATTTTAATTTTAAAGTTATGTGTCTATGTATTGTATTGATGTTATTTTTCCACAATAAAAAATAAGAAGATAAAAACTGCACAACAATATGAATACTTGTTTATCGTGAACATAACACTAAATACTAAAACAACTGCAGTCGTGAACAATAGAACATCACCGTTGACAAAAGACGTCATAATACTACCCATAATGCAATACAAAATCAGAGGGTTTCGTTTGTTTCTTTCCCCGACTCTTCACCTGGTACACGGTACAAAGATCGCTTATTGCATGACAGTTTTGCTTGATATTTTTATATATTTATCAGATATTTTTTATTCTTTTATCCCCTGTTTTTCTTTTTTCCATCTTTATGACTATTTGTCAGTTTCAGTGACCTATTAATAATGTTTATCATAAGCTAGTTGTTTATAAAATCGACATCAAAAAACAATAAATAAATTTAATATTTTTATTGGCCCTATTAGCAGAGCGAAATGAGCAGGATTCAAACATCAATATTAGGGCTTCCATCTCCCAATTTAGTACAGAAAACAATTTACAAAATACACTTTTATCAAAATTTAATCAAAATACGAAATTAAAATTATAATTTATTAATCCAGATAACTGCAAACGTACAGCATAAAGCATAACATGACTTTTTTTGAAGAATCCTACATAATGAAATGAAATGAAATGAAATTTATTAGTTACAGTGACAAAAAGTTTGTAACAAGTCAATACAAATTACAGTATAATAATAATATAAAAAATAATAAGAGTTTAACAATAACAAAAGTTTAACAATAAAAAAAGTTCAACAATAATAAAACGTTAATTAAAATAGTCTGAAAAAGAATAAAATTCCGCATCAATCAAAAAACTGAAGACTGCAGTTTTAAAAGAAGAAAATGATTTTATTGACCTGACAGGTCTTGGAAGCTTATTAAAAATCCTTGTACACATATATCTGTAACTGCCCTCGAACAGAGTTAGTGAGTTATCTTGGTTATAAAATATATAGCATATTCCAAAACCAATAAGAGCACCAATTTTGATAAAAATCTGAAACAATACACAATTAATTTCATCCCACAGTCTATAAACGACATATGTTATAGGATTAATAAATTATTTTAACATTGTTTTTAACTGTATACCAACTTTTTGTATCCATTTTATGTAATAGCGCAACAAATAAAACATTTATTATTATTACGGTAGACGTATTTTTGTCCGCTTGTCCAGGCTACTGAATGGATTTGAATGCAGTTTGTTCCATTGGATAACTTATTTCTTATAAGGTCTATAATAGCTATCCAATCCTGGTTCGCCCGGATGTAAATCGTATTGAATTCGCTATATTGAACAGATTTGAATGCGGTTTTTACCATTTTTTGAGGAAGAAGGCTTCACCGAGTCCACATAAGACTGATTTCAAATTAAAGACCGAAGTGAGTAATATATTTTAAAAATCCTAAAAAGTCGTGGATAAAAGTTACAAAATATTATAGTAATTATTTTCATGTATTTCATCATATTTAATCAAAACTGGTTTTTCCATACGGCGCATCAAATAATTATAATTGGTTTGTTAATTTAACATCTCAATAAAAGACAACTATTTCAAAGGATTAAATCATCCGGCGCTAATAAAATTATAACTGACCAATGGTCAACACTAGTTTGCGTAACTTTTAGAATGCATATTTTATAATCCATTTATGTTACTGCATTGTTCGATTAAAAGGTCAAAGGTCAGTCTGCCAAGCTCAAAGAATCACTTTAATGAAACGTTAACTGACCGCATGGGTCATTTGAAATAAACGCGTTGATCCAAAAGTTTTAAAAGCCTTTATTAGTGGTTACTAAGTGAAATAATATTATAATAGTTCAGAATAGAACTGAGAAATTCCGTCGAAGGACAGTGTTTAAATAAATAAATATAATACATGCGTTATGCGTTACATTAACAAAAAAAAAAAAAAAAAACGCACGTCATTATATTAATTAACTAGTTAGTTTTTTTATTGTATGAAAATATTGTGATAGTTTTAATTCTTGCACCTAAAAAACGTGGGTGCGTTTGAAGTTAATTCTTTGGTGTGATTAAAAACTAATTTTTAATATACAGGCTGTCCGAGAATTATCTTTACAACTTTGAAATTTAATAACTTTTGAAATAAAAAAGATATTCACATTCCGTGTTCTGCAGTTATTAATGCAACTCATAAAGTTTTTTTTCTCTGAGGTTATTTGAAGGATATTTTTTATCGGAGAAAGGTTACTGACATTGCTGACATAAAAACCCGTATTACAGACGTTATGTTACAGCGTACCTGGCAAGAAATCGATTACCGACTGGATGTGCTTCGGGTCACACGTGATGCACATGTGGAGATGCTAACCTAAACAGAACAAAACTTAATGAGCTGCACTAATAACTGCAGAAAACAGAATGTGAATATCCTTTTTATTTCAAAAGTTATTAAATTTCAAAGTTGTAAAGATAATTCTCGGACAGCCTGTATATGCACCTAATTTATTGAAATAAAATTTTCAAAAAGCTTAGGAATAATACTTATAAAAATATTAATACTAATAAAAATAATACTAAAAAAAAAAACATTTTAGTTTGAAATTTACTATTGAGTTTTACCATTGAGTAATCAAAAATACAATACTTTAAAATGTTTTTAATGACACGTCTTATATGAGGTGGCATTTGATATTTTTGATTTTTTTTATATAAAATACTTTCCCAAAAAGATTTTCACAAAATTTCATCATTGAAGATGGTATATTTACCGAAACGGTTGTCTGATTAAAATGTTAATATAGGTATTAAAAATTTTGGATATTGGTCTATTTTGCGAAACAACATACTATTGATCCAAACTAGGAACTCTTGTAAAAATTCAAAATAAATCTAATATCATTTGATTTATGTACGCATTATTGTAAACGGTTAACATTGTTATTTTCACAGAAGCCTGATGAAACCTTAAAAAAAGGCGAAACGTCGCTAAATAGGAAAAAAACAGGGTTTTATTTGATTTCAACTTATCCAATTCCACGTGATATTAAGGTTTGAGTGTCAAAAGTGTTAACACTTAGCACAATACCAAACACACCTATTAATAAATAAATGCGCAATTAAATTTTTGCAACAAGTGTGATTGCAACACGTTCAATTATTTACGAAAAAGAAAAAAAGAAATCCATCATGAGATCATACTCACAGATTCAGATAATTCAAGGTTAACATAGAATCATTAACAGATCACTGACCAATCGGTTTTTTATAAATCTTCTTTTAACATTTTATTACATAGCCTCGTGACGATTGTGTTTAATAAATTCCATCCAAGCGAAAAATAACTACAATATAATGAACATTTAAATCGATTTTTGACGACAAATCATCAAAAGATTTTCTAACTAATATTGTTGTAAAGATCAATATTCTACAACAGTGGTTTTTTAATCACGATCTCCCCGCTCCCCCTTCGAAAAAAAAAAAACAAATTTACTCTCTCACGATTCACCTATCTCATTTACTTGTGAAATCTAAACTCAAACATTTTTAAGTGTAGTATAGTATTGGGTAAACACTAAATGAAGGGATTTTTTTCACTTGAATATATAATTTCAGTTGAAAAAAGACTCTGTGTATTTTACATTTCATACTACAGAAGTAAAACTGGTATTATTGTAAAAAAAGCAAAAAATAATAATAATGGCACCGATCGCCAAAATCGAGGCAACCGTTTTACCTCGTCGCCACCTTTATCAATGTTCTACAGCCGGTTTTTACAGTATATATTATGGGTACATTACGACATGTTCGTTATGTTTTCAATCTCAAGAATTTATTTTACTCTGTCGTGTCAAGAGAAGTTTTCACTTCAAAAATCACCTCATTTTCTGATTCCGTCGTTACTTTTTTTTTTCTTTTTTGAAGGTGAGAAAAATAGTTTAATAAAATACGTATCTAATTAAGATGAACAAACTGCCGCTAAATAGATCAAAATCTGATCATTTTAACGGATGAAATGACTCGGCAAAGTTTTTCATTTAAGTTGTTTGCAAACTTCATGGCCATATATTAAATACTCTGGCAAAAAATCCAGTTACATATTTTATATCCCGTAAATAACTAAACGCCTTATCAAGCCTTCAAATTATTTTTATAAAAAAGTACATCCATATACTTTTACGTCACGTCTCAACGAAACAAGACAGATATTTCTTTTTTATTCAAAAGGTTTAAGAGACAGATATTTATAGCATGCATATTAACTGCACTAAATAATTGACCCCTTTTTATTTAAATCATTGCACCTTATAAGTTATAACTGACAGTCTTTTTTTTTCAAAGAGCAAAACAAAAGGCACTCACAAAAGGTGTCATAAAAGTTGTCTATTCATTTACTTTAAACAGAAACAGTGCAGTGCTACCATAACTGCCAGGGAAATTAATTAAAAAAAAAGTAATCACTAGGGATGTGTGAATGCACCAGGAAAAAATCTTTTTGTGGTGAAAATACTTTCGACAATTTTCTGCAACAAAACTTTTTTTTAGCACACTTTTTCAGATCACCAACAGCTAAGATAGTTTGGGTCTAGCACAATCATATTAATTGTTTAAATAACCAGAATGTGGAACAATTCCAGATATATGTTATAATAGAAAACAGTATCACGGGTAATTGGAATAATGAAAATAAATCAATTTAAACACTCATTGATTGCAACGTTTCGTCTTTTCTTTAATTAAGACTTTTTCAAGCTCTAAAAAATTTTTACAAAAATGTACATTCATATAATAAAAAATATTAAACATTATGGATTAAATAATTTACTAAAAAGAAACAATGGTGTGACTAATTATATTATATATATTATATAATAGTTTTACCATAATTTAAGCATATTGAGGTTAGTCACACCATTGTTTCTTTTTAATAAATTATTTAATCCATAATGTTTAATATTTTTTATTATATGAATGTTAATTTTTGTAAAAAAATTTTAGAGCTTAAAAAAGTCTTAAATTAAAGAAAAGACGAAACGTTGCAATCAATGAGTGTTTAAATTGATTTATTTTCATTATTCCAATTACCCGTGATACTGTTTTCTATTTTCAATTTAATATTTATTTTTTCCGTATTTGCAAACCCTTGCTAATTACATTAACATTTTATATGAACTACGTTACAAAAAAGTTTGTAAAGTATCGTATGTCTAATATTCATTCTAAAGTTCTTCTTCGTTTACCGTTGGCGTTTATTAGGTATTTAAACATGCTACAGTACAATTCCCCCAACACTGAACACAAAAAATTGAAACTACATTTCATTACACAATGGGTGAAAAAAATTCAGTTCATTTGTTTTTCACTTGGCAGTAAAATAAAACTTGTTTGAAAAGATGAATTGGTGCTAGGACTAAATAATGATTTAAAAAGAGGAAGTTGCGAGAATTTTATTTCCTTGGAGAAATTACTGAAGATCACATTATCTTGTTCAACATAACTTTTTTTTAAATGAAAATTACGCAACAATAAAAAAGTATAAAAAATTTTCCTTTTACAGTTTTATAATTATTCCACTTAGCAATTGCTGTGTTAACTCAAATCTTGTGTTTATCATCAAATGATCACAAATCTTATAAAGTTTCCATGACTGGAAAGTTAGTAAACATTACAAATAAGCAAACTCGTATATTTAAATAAATTGAAACATATATAGTTTATAAACTTGAAAATAGCTGATAGTGTAGCGATGTCAGGCCATTTTTAGTAGATACTTAGGTGGCCAAATGGCCACGTAGTAACCACAAAAGTTATTCAAAAATGTATGTTCAAAAATCGACTGAGATTTATATTAAAAAAAATTTTAACGTTAATATTGTGAGGACCCACGGTCATTTAGCAGTAACAATTCCTTTATAGTTTAATTTAATAATAAAATAATAATTAAAAACAAAACGAACCGAGAACACTTTCACAATTTCCGGATAAACATAAATTAGATGATTCATTCCCACGCATTAAGAACGCGAATATTCAAATCAATCACTTACGTAAAAATTTTCAACTCAATTATGTACGGAAGGGGGGGGGAGTATCTTTCGTTTGGCCATCTAGTGGACAATCTTTAAAAAATGGCCTGAAGGATGTCGTGGTTCTATATTACAAGCTTCCAATTCCGAGGTGTTAATCTCATAATAAATAAAAGTATTAATTGCAATTTTTAAATTTATTAGTCGAAAATAACCAATTGAAAATATGAATTGATATACTTGGCCTAACTAACACTGGTTCTTGATGACCTAAAAAAATAATTGGACCATCCCTAGGTCTCGCTATCCGACCGACAACATACTATGATTACACAAGTACGGTGATCATTTTCGCGAGTTCAAGCTGTGCCTGCAAACTGCCTTATGACATAGCCAAACCCGATTACCGGGTAGTTTTTTTAAAGAGAGATTTCAACCCTATCTACATTCGTTTTGTTCAATGCGAGTTTTACTTCTAAAAAGTATACTAGAGCCGACCGTCTGATTTCCTACGTATCGAGTATACAGTCAAAATTTGTGTGTGGCAATTAGCAATGGGGCAGACAAATGGGAGGCCATAATTATTATTATAATTTTATTCTTCTGGAAATTGAAAATTTAGGGCTGTCAAGGGGTTGCGGTAGGATGAGCTTGGACACTTCGTGATGATGTGAAAGGATTCGTTGATGTTATTAGTATAGTCGATAACATGAGAAAAAACTCGGGTCGCAGTGCCAAAACCCTGCCGACAATATAGTGTATTTACTTATACAGGCAGTGTGGCTTTATTATGCGAACTTAAGTTGGTTTTTGGGCACAATAAAAAATTTGACTCCTTAATACAACCCTTAAAATAATATTTTTTTTCTTAATTGCAATATTATTATCAATCGAACCTCTATACCAAATTATATGCAACTTTCAGTAAATAATTCACTATCTGCAAACTAGTGTTTTCATAAAATTTCCAAGTCCGGTCCTGTCCGGCCGATTTTATTAAAATTTTAGGGACACTTTTTAATTACTACTAAAGGGTTAAATGTCAATTTTGAAACGATTCTGAGAATTTTTTCGGTATTTTGGGGCCCAAAAACATTTTTCAACCCCTAAAAACTACCCTTAAAATGACCCGATTATGCCCATTTTAAATAGGCTTCTTGCGGTGATGGATTTCAACACGTGGGCCAAATTTCGTTAAAATCAATTAACTCTTTCGAAAGTTATTGCCCGCACACATATATATATATATACGTATATATATATATACGTATATATATATATATATATATATATATAAATATATATATACATATATATATAAACATTTTTAAAAATGGTGCCAAAGTGTTTAGGAGGTTATGAAACGTCGAGAAATTTTGGTCCGACCCCTGGGTCCCGCCATCCGACCGACGCCAATAGTGTATGTTGCCATATGGCAAATACACTAAAAATATATATATACATATATATATAAACATTTTTAAAAATGGTGCCAAAGTGTTTAGGAGGTTATGAAACGTCGAGAAATTTTGGTCCGACCCCTGGGTCCCGCCATCCGACCGACGCCAATAGTGTATGTTGCCATATGGCAAATACACTAAAAATAGCCAGAGGTAGGTAATGATATCCGACAAAATAGAAAATAGAAAAAACTCGGGTCGCAGTTCCAAACCTTGCCGAAAATCTAGTGTATTTGCTAATACAGGCAGTGTGGGTTTGTTACATAAGTTTGTTTTGCAATAAAACAAAAAAAAATTAACTCCTTTAATACACCTCTTAAAATGATAACTTCATTCCTAATTGCAATATTATTATCAATCAAACATTTACACTAAATTAATTTACAATCTGCAAAATAATGTTTTCATAACATTTGTAAATACGATTCGATTTTATTAAAAATGTGGGGGCACTTTTTAATTACTATTAAAGAGTTACATTTTAATTTTAAAACGATTATGAGAATTTTTTCGGTATTTTGGAGCCCAAAAACTACCCTTAAAATGCTCCGATTGGGCCTATTTTAAATAGGCTTCGCGCGGTGTTTGTTTTTAACATGGGACTCAAATTTCGGTAATATCAATTAACTCTTTCGAAAGTTATTTAAAAAAATAGGAGGCTATGAAATAACGAGAAATTCACATAGCATTTTTAAGTAGAGTATGTTTTGTCAGATCTAAAATCTGACGGTGGGCTTTTCGTCTAATACGGAGACATAGAGAACATCGTTTGAAGTTTAGAGAATATAATGTTTGAAGAGAACCATTCAGCCTAAACTAATTGTTTCAGCGGTTTACTCCTCATATCCAGGAACCATTCCATAGATTACAGAGGGGTGTTTCACCCTTACATCACATCATCATGTCTTATTGTTCGAATGTTGTACGTTGATGCGAAATCTGAAGACAGTAGCACGGTTGCCAACTGACAAGTCCCTGTCCGAAAAGAAAAACATAAAGGATTTTTGGAATTTTGTACTATGGGGTACATTTAAAAGAATTTTAGGAATGGTTAGATTATTTACAAAAAGTTATCTTTTAGCTATTGTGCTTATTTAGTTTTTTTCCAATAGAATATTAATCGTTGAGGAAAAATTTAAAGAAGCTTTACGGATGTTTCGCTTGTGACCAACGTTTCGAAAAATGTATTTCCATCGGTAAAGCTTCTTTTTTAAATTGTTCCTTAACCAAACTTTCCCGCAACTATTAAGTAATCTTTACTTTAACGTTTTTTCTGTTCACAATATTGACACGAATAAGACATATTATTTCTCTTAATAGAAACAAATTAAAAAGTTTATGCATTTACCTAAATATAAAAAATATTGAAGGATACTAACTTTAAAAATTTTATAAAGTGAAACTTCTTTAGCCTCGTTATATTATTAATATTGTCAGTTTAGGTTATATTGTGGAAGTCGATTTTGAACTGCTTTGACATCAGCTCGATTTGAAATTTTGTACATATATTGTATGTATTCCCGATGCATTAGAATTAAATAATCAATTAACTTTAATAAATTGATGTTTTAATAGAAAAAACATTTTGAAAAAGACTAAAAAGAACAAAATAAAGTATATCTTAATAAAAAAAAAAACTTTTTAGACAAGCTTTTATTGAAATGTAGCTACTAAAATGAAAAAAAAGTCATAATTTAGGTTCATAATTGTAAAAGTGCAGGTCGTGACTAACTTAGAACCCACGTTTTTATTAGTGTATTTGCCATATGGCAACATACACTATTGGCGTCGGTCGGATGGCGGGACCTAGAGGTCGGACTAAAATTTCTCGACGTTTCATAACCTCCCAAACACTTTGGCACCATTTTTGAAAATGTTTATATATATATGTATATATATATATATATATATATATATATATATATATATTTATATACGTACCTATATATATATATATATGTGTGCGGGCAATAACTTTCGAAAGAGTTAATTGATTTAACGAAATTTGGCCCGCGTGTTGAAATCCATCACCGCAAGAAGCCTATTTAAAATGGGCGTAATCAGGGCATTTTAAGGGTAGTTTTTAGGGGTTGAAAAATGTTTTTGGGCCCCAAAACACCGGAAAAATTCTCAGAATGGTTTCAAAATTGAAATTTAAACCTTTAGTAGTAATTAAAAAGTGTCCCTAAAATTTTAATAAAATCGGCCCAACAGGACCGGACTTACAAATTTTAGGAAAACACTAGTTTGTAGATAGTGAATTATTTACTGAAAATTGTATATAATTTGGTATAGAGGGTCGATTGATAATATTATTGCAATTAAGAAAAAAAATGTTATTTTAAGGGGTGTATTAAGGGTTTAAATTTTTTATTTTGCCCAAAAACCAACTTAAGTTCGCATAAGAAAGCCACCTTGCCTGTATAAGCAAATACACTATATTGTCGGCAGGGTTTTGGCACTGCGACCCGGGTTTTATATAATTATGAACCTAAGTTATTAAAAAAACATGTTTTCCTTTCGAGCACATCTCAATAAAAGCTTGTCTTTAAAAAGATTTTAGTCAATAATAAATTAGAATAAAGGCTAATTAATGTCTTTATCTGTTCTCGGATGAGAACCTGAGAACTGGGGGCTTGTAAATGAGGAGCCATGGAAACGTCATATTAACAGCGACATCGCTACATCCTCAGCAAGAAATTCTGAATCAATTTGAGATTAAAACTAGTGTAAATAAATAAAGAGCAACAATTAAATAAATACAATAATTCAATTAAGTATTTTTAAATGGACGAATGTATAAAAATTGCAGAGTTGAGTATAAAGATGTATCTAAAGTCCAAGACGTGCGCGACACGGGGGATGGAGACGGGGGGGATAATATTGGCTATAATTCACTCGCCATCCAGTTTCGTTTTCCTTTGAACCGCAAAGTGTCACGAGCCATGACCCATGACCTCTTTGATCTCTCAGTTTGTGTAGTTATTGATCAGAATTTTTTATCAGTTTGTAACTGAAATGTCGAATACCTTTTTCACTCACACAGACGAAATTATTTGAATACAAACCAGGACGAAGTTCTAAGTAAACACATAAAAGCGATTGAAATTATTTATTTACAGTGTACTTTAGTAATTAATGTTGTAATTAAGACTGTGTTGTCGAACGTCTACTCTTTCTGACTACTCAAGCATTATATCTACACATAGTATAAAAAGAAGCATGGGTAGGTGTCTGTCTGGCTGTACGTCTCGAGAACTACTGAATGGATTTGAATACAGTTTTTACCAATCGATATTTTTGAGGAAGGTTTTGGCCTTTACTAGCCGTCCGGTTTGACTTCGGCTGTGTGCAAATCGAATTGATTCCAAGTTTATTCCAAAAGCGGTCTAATATGTAATATTAAACTCGAGCGAACGAGCGAAGCAAGTGGGCAATATAAAAATTTATTATAATTTCGACAATCAGGTGTACAGACGAAGGTAGTGGGTAACGTATTAAATAATTGTAAATTCGAGTGATCGTGCAAGGCGTGCAAGTAACGTATAAACTAATTATGAAGTCAAGCGAATGAGCAAAGGAAAAAAATATAATTGAATTATAAATTCGAGAATCAAGCGAATGAATGAAGGGCGTGGGTAACGTATTATATAATTATAAATTCGAGTGACCGAGCAAAGCGAGTAAGTAACTTATTAATTATTTATGAATTCGAGAGAACGAGCGAAGCAAGTGTGCAATATAATAATTCAAAGTTATAAATTCGAGAATCAAGCGAACGAATGAAGGGCGTGGGGTAACGTATTAAATAATTATAAATTAAAGCGAGTGAGCAAAGCGAGTAAGTAACGTATTGATTATTTATAAATTCGAGCGAACGATCTAAGCAATATAATTAAATTATAAATTCGAGAATCGAGCGAACTGAGGAAGGGAGTGAATAACGTATTAATTAATTATAAACTGAAGGAGCGAAGCCGACGCTATACTTTATATTATGTGAAGGTAGATTTTTTTGCCTGCGCTCGAGTAAAGATATTAAAAGCGACGTTCACGCGAACGAAATGATTTTTCCATGATTTGCTTGTATATATGTATTAAAGAATGGAAATATACGTATATGCATTTTAACAATTTAAAATTTTATTCCACTTTTCACATGTTTCTCTCGAAACACTAAATTAGGTTTTTGAAGCATAATTCCATGAACTACTTTTGATAATAAATATAATGTATTTTGTGCGAAATTTAAAATAATTAATAATCCCACAGCTGTTACTTGTTTTACTTTTTTTTGCCAAAAACTGTTATAAAAACTATAATATAATTTGCAACTTTTTTGAAATAGACGCAGCTGTTCTAAATAGTCTAATTGGCAGATTGAATAAATAAAAGAATGTATCGCAAAGTCCGTCCTGAAATAGTGTAGAATAAAATCAGTTTAGTTTTAAGTTTTTCACATATTAAATAACCAGAGGCGGATTACATATAGGAACTAATAGGGCTTAATATCTGGGCCCCCAAATGTCCAGGCACACAAAAGTTGTTCTATCTTAAATTTTTAATACTTTTTCATTAACAATTAACACTTATCGTATAATAAAAAATAGTAAATATCATAATGATTAACATTATCATGAGTGAATGTTGACAATTTTTTTGGATGAACTTTGGCATTTTTTTTTGTGCATTTTGACATTTTTTTAATGTATTTTAACAAATTGTCCGGATGAATTTCGATTTTTTTTTTTTGTGAATTTTGGAAGTTTTTTGGGCGTATTTTGACAGTTTTTTAGGTGAATTTTAACATTTTGTGGGGTGGTTTTTAACAGTTTTTTTAGTTACTTTATAGTATTATTTATTTGGTCAGATCACCAATTTTCAACTCTGATTTTGATATTAATAAAAATTAATAGTAAACTTCAAATCTTAATTTAACAAAGAATGAGGCCCCACTGAATTTAATAAGCTCTAGGCTCCGAAAAACGTAGAACAGCCCCTGAAAATAACCAAGAAGCGTTAAGATTGAAGTGAAAAATAATAGCTCATTCCGCAAAGTGAAAAACAAGACACAATGTGTATTTCATAGGTTCTACATGTATTGTGTAAAAAATTTACGGTTTTCCAAACAGGCCATCAAACTTATTTTATGCGACATTAGTTGATTTTTACGAACGTGTAACTCATTCAGATTAAATATACTGTACGCAATAAAATTGTTTATTGGAAATTCGACTACTGCATCAAAACCGCCCTTATCTGTTATAATAAATACACTGTGATTCAAAAAGAAAACAATACTTCATCCGCGGTCATCTGTGGCTGCAAAATTCATTTTATTACTGTTTTTATTAGCTGTGATGAAGCATTAAGCTTCACAAAATTTGTCTTGCTGCTTAAATATTTCAAAAAAAGTATTTTTGTCCTAAAATTGAATTAAAAACCGTAATACAGCAGGTCACGAGTTTTTGAATTACGGGAAGATAAATTAATATTTTGAAGTTTTTTCTTTACAAACTTATGTTAAAAAATACTTTATTAATAAATAGAAAACAGAATCACGGGTAATTGGAATAACGAAAATAAATCAATTTAAACACTCATTGATTGCAACGTTTCGTCTTTTCTTTAATTACGACTTTTTCAAGCTGTAAAAAATTTTTACAAAAATTAACATTTATATTATAAAAAATATTAAACATTATGGATTAAATAATTTACTAAAAAGAAACAATGGTGTGAGTAACCTCGATATGCTTAAATGATAGTAAAACTATGATATAATATGCAATTTGGCATTACAAAAAACAATTATAAAAATTGAAAATTGTGATACTGCTTTCTATTATAACGTATATCTGGAATTGAACTTTAACGATGAATTTATTAATAAATTTTCTTAAATTTATTTTTTTTCTGTACAAAAAATTGTGTAAAACTTGTGCTAATTTTTTCGTGTTAAATCGTTTGTTTAAATCAAATAAAGGGTAAAAACTTGTCTAAAAGTCATATGGGAAGAATGGTAGTAGGTACGTACATCTAGTTTGATTTGAAGCATTAACATCAAAGATTGAATCAGATTTTTCATAGGAATTAGAAATTTCCAAAACATGAGTAAGTGCATTATACATGCACAAACACATCCAGCGGTTCGTAAAATAGAGCTATGTGGGTAAAAAGTTGGTATTTAGAACAGTTGGTAAACAATCACCTTAAACAAATTTTGAATTCTCTTTTGTTTAATGACTTTATATTTAAAGACAAACTAAAGAAAAATTAAAAAAATTTAAACGTTCGTACATTGAGACTCAAAGAAAACAATTATATTTTAATAATAGAAATCTCAAATAAACTTTCCTAACTTCAAAAGTTATATCTTGGAAATAATTGCGAATGTCATATTTTATATGAACATGACACACACATGAGGGTGAGAAGGAGTCATATTGAACAGCTGGTAAATAGTTACCTTAAGCAAAACGATTGTATTGGAAAAACTCACCATATTTATACCATTGTAATGCAGATTGGTTTGTACTTAGTGTCGTATCAAGTCAAAAAATATTGGTGCATCTTTAGCAACTATCAGTTTTATAAGAAAAAGTTCGTTGTTACTGCTTATCCCGAGGCAGAAGCAAGATTTGGGATTTTCAATAACAATTTTAGGAGTAATTTTATAAGAGGTAGAACAAAAAAATATATTTCTTTTGAAATCACAGTGTACTTATAATAAATCAATATGTTATTTATTAGCACGCCATGTAAATAAAATAAAGTTATAAATTGCACCATGTTCGCAAATATGTCAAGATAAAACCGAACTCCACACATAAAATATCTATCTATAAATTAATTGAGTGGACAAAATTACTTTTTTCCTATAATTTTACTCATACACAACAATATTTTGATGTAAATCTAAGAACTATGTATTTATCAGAACATGTTTTACTGCTATTCATAAATATGAGATAGTTAATAAGCTAATCAGAAACTTACAAATAAACAAGTCAGTTAATATAATAATTTATTTCCAAATTAAGTAAAATTGTCAAAGAAATATTAAGAAAATATAAAATACACATTATATTTATTCAATTTTCAACGTTTCTATTTAACTGTTGATTATAGACGATAAACAACTGTGGTCATTAGTTTCCTATTTATTTTATTCGCAAAATCAAAAGATAATAAAACAAAATGCTCAAGAAACGAACATTATTAAAAATTACCATCGCGTTACTTCTTTTTGTTTTAGAGAGTGTGAGACAAAGCTGGAGTCGGAACCACCCGAAGCGTCACAATATTTATATGTAAGTAATCGTTTATTCTATCTGTAAAGCCGGGGTTTCCTAGGAAAACGATACCGGTATATAGCGGTCGTAATATGACAGTGAAAGACGTAACTGTGATTAGAACTAAATGGATGTGAGTAACTTAAAAAAGCGGCATCCATTTAGTTTCATGCACACGTTTTTATATATTACGACCGATATATTACGGTAGGACGGACAACCCCGAAGGAGAGAGAGAGAGAGATTGTAGATTATAAATTATAGATGCTCAACATCTGACATCATCAGCGTCTACGGACACCTCCGGGCATAATGTTAGTAAATTATAAGTTGACGATAAATATTTAAAACATGTTAAGATATTTACAGCGCTTTGTGTGAAAAATAAAACCTTTTCCAAAAACTATAAAATTTAAATTTCCCGCAAAATTTACAGCGTTCGCGCTAGATATTTTATAATATTAATAAGGAACTGTCGTCTAGAAAATCAACCGCAGTATATTTATAAATAATATATTCGACCCACTTTTAGTACCGGGACAACAAACATCGGTGTGTTCGTCAAAGTTGACAACAAGGGGACACTTAACATTCGTTGTGACGTTTCATAACGTCCTTCAGCTTGACGTAGTCGTGATAAAATATTCTTGAGTCGACGTCATCAACGAGGCTTTAATACTAGATTCTATGTTTAGTTGCGTATAATGTTATATATTACGACGAGGTATGACATTATGTTAAAAACGAACGCCAGCGAGTTTTGGCAGTCACGTGGGTCGTAATACCAGTATATACGAGATATATGTAATATGCAGTATTTTTTTTACTTATTTTTTTTTGAAAGTTCACTTTTGGGCTAACTTCACGTTGGTTAGGTTCACGTGCAATAGATTGACAAACATGAATTTAGTATGAAATCGGTATAGCGCGACCAGTTTTGTTTTTAATTACAGCACTAGTGCGGAATGAGTCACTTTATATGTCTGTATACAATATGCATGTTCTATGTGTACTTATTTAAAACAAAAAAAAAAAAAATAATCTAAATTGCCAGTGGACAAAAAATTAAGTACAAAAATTATTGTTTTTTTTTTGTTAAAAAAATATTCCCGAACTTTATCTTAAGAGATATTTATTACCGTTGCTTTAATTATTCTGTATCTATCGGTCGCCATTGTGGAATGTTCTGCCCGCTCAATTTTCATAAAAATTGAAATTTACCATTCTGATGATAATAATTATTTTCGGTGACTGTTAAACTGCCGATAAGAATACACCTCGAATTCAAAATCTACAAATGCCGTTGTTTTACTGGCCGGCATTTTGGAATATTTTGCTCTTACGGTTCTCAAAAAAATCGAAGTCATTATCTACTTTTTTCACAAAAGTTTAACCAAACAATTTTCCAGTAAATTTGATAATAAAATTATTTCCGTCTAAAATTTAACGGAATAGTGTGCGAACGTGTTTTGTCTAAGCCCGGCTCCAATAATAACCAATCAGTAAAGAGAGGAAAACATATGACAATCGGTTCACGACTATACCGGCAATATATTATAAGTACACAAACAGCATCTTCTTTCAATTTGACAATTCTATGTACGCAAAATAATAGAAGACACATAGGGTAAGTAGTTATCTATCATAGTTCTACCCCATTATAGTACACCGGGTTGAATTTACCCCTTACCGTGTGAAAGAAACGGAAGTGCTGTACCAACAGATTCACTTGAACCACAGAAGAAAACTTACAGACGGGTCACTAGACAAACCATATGTTTGAGTCGACTGCTTCATCATAAAGGATTTATTTGATTTTAGTTCACAGTGACTGTCCAAACTCACTGGAAGCTCGTTTTACCAAAATATCACCCAGCGTTATAAAATAATAATATAAATGATTTGTCGGGAAAAAGGACTTTTTAAGTAAAAACTTTTTCCCGACAAACATTTTTATATTAATTACCAAGGACAAAAAAGAAAAAAGTCGATAAAATAATAATATTTATAATGAACATTTAGTTCCCAACAGATATGCATCCAATGACAGGGAATTATAAATTTTGACAATGGATACATGATACCTATATAAATAGCATAATAATATAAACATAACAAATTGTAAACGTAATAGAATATAATTTAAACATAACAAAATAATAATTAGCGCACTAGATACATAACCTACTATTAAGTATTCAGAACGTAAATTACGTTTTTATTCTAGAAAGTTACAATGTTAGTTGTCATAATTTCGATGTTTTTTGAGAAGCGATTACTGAATAGGTCGCGGATAAATATTTTCACAAACTGACACTGAGTGTTGCTTCTGTAAGTTTTTTTTCTGTGACTGTACCGACAAATTCCACCTGAACAGTCGATGAGAGAAGCTCTCTCTGATGAACTGTCGCGGTGTTCTTTCTAAATATCATCCCTTCCTTGCCAAGTGGCTTTGTATTAAGAGACGGGAAACGGTTACATTTATTTATTTCCTTTTTTTGTTCAACGTTATTTCAGCTTTATTCACACAAAAATCACTCACAGTTTTGATATGTTGATATGACGTTCTCTATTTTGTGTTGCTTTCATTGCCAATGAAAACTAATTTTATTAATTTTTTAAGTGAAACTTCGGTAACCGCGTTTGAACTTTCACGGGAGACTAAATCAGACCGTTGCGTCACATATAACCGGGTTATATGGTATATAAGTTCCACTTCTACTGCTTCAGGCGCTCAAAGCTCAGGGAACCCTTGACCAACCTTAAAGCTTCTTCTTTGAGAAATATTGAGGTTTATTTTTATTATCGTTGGGGGAAAGTTTGCTTGAAGAACAATTTAAAAAAGAAGCTTTACCGATGTTTCGCTTGAGGCCAGCGTTTCGAAAATAGTAGTACCTATTGGGTCTTTGTAAAACAACATTGTTTTGAGTTTCTAGTAGGTCCCTTAAACAAGTTTAATATAATTTTCAATCTCGTTGTGATCAGACGTATTTAAACTTCGTCTTGATTAAATCAAATTTTGTTGTGTTTTATTTTATTTACCTTTAATTTATATAAAGATTAAATAGATCATTATAGTAGATTGTTTTTAATGCGTGATATTATAGCGAATGTGACATTATGTTAAAAACGAGGATCAGTGAATTTTAACAGTCACATGAGCTATAACAGCATCATGTCCGAGATGCATATAATATTTTTCTGCCCGTAGGTATCCTGTATAAAATAGCTGATTTTCCCATAATTTACAATATTTTTAATAGTTCAATTTTGAGCAAATTCACTTCTCATTTGTAGATTGAGTTGGATTTTCATATTTTTACTATTGCAACGACAAAGGTTTGTTTTACTTTACACTAGTACGAAATAAGTTATTTTACTATCTTCATAAAGGCATGAAAAGCAGCTGCTTTATAAGGGGATGGGGGAAAAATTATTTTCATCATCAGGGCCTCAAACTAGCTGAAAGGTATTAAATTGTACTAATCCTAAATACATTATCGTATAGCTTATTATCACTTGTATTAAATTTTAAGCTTTAAGAAAAAATGTTACATTTATAAATTTTAATAAAGTTAATACTGGTTACGGGGGGGGGGGTAGTTCATTTCTTGAACCTGGAATCATGACCACCTCGAAACGCTATTGGACATATATGAGACATATCTTACCGGTGAATTGGCGGTTTGATTGTTGATTACTGGAGGTGAATTGTTGATACTTGAAGGTGTTGTTTACTGAAATCGCATGAATGAATGAAACAAATGCGTGGGATGCTTGCGCACTCACACAAATGAAACTAGTATACGTATTCACGCCAATAATACGTGTGTTGGAATGTTAATCTCGCAAATTAATAGAAAAGATGCGAACAAGTTTTGTGGAATGTCCGATGAGTTTATTTTGCCAACCTAAAGGTGTGGTCGCAAACTATCACAGTATAGACAACGTATTCAATTAAAAACTCCCTAGATATTCGATAAATATAACAAAAATGCATAAATATGACAATTTAACCATTGACGACTGAAATCCAGTTTCATAGCGCTTGACACGGAGTCGCCTAGATTTCTAATATATAAATTGAAATTATTTATATAATGAAGTTATACTTATTTTGGCTCGCGTTGGGACTAAAATTTTAACAGTTAACGGAAGTTGCGAGCGCAGAACTAACGAAAATTCGACAGTATAAAGTTGGCCGCGCTAACGAAAATTCGACAATATGAAGTTGGTCGCACTAACACTAATTCGACAGAAATTGGCCATAAGAAACCCGGACTGAAATGAATTGAATGAACGAAATACACTTTCTGTCATCTGGAAACTATATAATATTAGATGACTATAACCTTTGATTTCAACCAATAGACGTTTTATATTTCATCCACTAGAATTTATAATATCGTATTTTTGATTTCTCAATGAATTGAATATGAAAGAAAAAACCCCAATAAAATTTTGAGTGTTAACAATTAATCTTAAACATTTTAAAGATTTTATTTGAACAAATTATTTACATTAGTTTTTAGTCATGCCAAAGAAGTATAACTTCAAAAAAACCCGGGTCGCAGTGCCAAAACCCTGCCGACAATATAGTGTATTTGCTTATACAGGCAGTGTGGCTTTATTTTGCGAGCTTAAGTTGGTTTTTGGGCAAAATAAAAAATTTTACTCCTTAATACACCCCTTAAAATAACATTTTTTTTCTTAATTACAATATTATTATAAATCGAACCTCTATACCAAATTATATACAACTTTCAGTAAATAATTCACTATTTGTAAACTAGTGTTTTCATAAAATTTATAAGTCCGGTCCTGTCGGGCCGATTGTATTTAAATTTTAGGGACACCTTTTAATTACTACTAAAGGGTTAAATGTCAATTTTGAAACGATTCTGAGAATTTTTTCGGTATTTTGGGGCCCAAAAACATTTTTCAACCCCTGAAAACTACCCTTAAAATGCCCCGATTACGCCCATTTTAAATAGGCTTCTTGCGGTGATGGATTTCAACACGTGGACCAAATTTCATTAAAATCAATTAACTCTTTCGAAAGTTATTGCCCGCACATATATATATATATATATATTTATATACGTATATAAATATATATATATATATATATATATATATATATATATATATATATATATATATATATATATATATATTGTGACATTATGCCCATATGTCACAAGAATATATAGTATAACCTTAATTGTTAATTAAATAAATAGTTAATAATTTAATTATATCTGAACAGTTATAGGCAGCTGTGTTTCTGTATTGCATTTTCTGATATCCGTGGCTACTACGATATCATGCCTCACTTAGCAACGAACAATAAAGCCTGACATTGTTGTGAATGAATATGTTTGCTAGGTGACGGGTTTTCGTGAAAATAAACAATATTAAAAATAACAACTCTCTCTGTTCCGGTATCTGGGAAGTATAGACGTATCCGTTTCTGTTCTGTAGTTTTAAGTCGGTATTTTGCGAATTGTGTTCTGTCCTGTTCCGTAGTTTTTAAGTCGGTATTTTGCGAATGGTGTTCCGTTCGGTCTGTAGAATTTAAGTATCCGTTTCTGTTCTGTAGTTTTAAGTCGGTATTTTGCGAATCGGGTTTCGTTCTGTCTGTAGTTTTAAGCGTCGGCTCCGTTAGTTATTATTAAGTCTAATAAAACTGTTAATTATAATTTCGGAATAAACACTGTATTGTTTTCTTTCTTGCTTTCCTCAGGGTCTGTGTTGATCGGACGCCCATAGGCGGATATCAAATTTCTATCAAAGAAACTAAACGGGCCCAGCAAATTAAGAACTGATATCCTCCTGCGACGCCGAGAACACAGATTCAATTGTTGTCTTTCTTTCTTTTCTCTTTTTTTAAGACAGTGTTGCAACAAGTGGGAGTCCGTCTACGCAAGAGAACATCAAATTGGTAGCAGAGCGTAGTTTGGAAAGCCTGAGCCTTGTTCCAACCTGTCCGGTACCTGCCCGCCGTCTTGAAGCCGAAATCCCGAACCGTCCCGTCCGCTCCGCAGTCAACGGATACTCCTATAGTCGTCTGGGAGCCGCAGCCTCCCAGTGCTCCAGTGCCCGGTGTTTCTGGTGAGTCTCGGGTATCACCGGAAAATGCAATGCCGTAGTTAGTGCCTATAACGACCCCAAAATTTTTTGTAGTAATTGTTCAACTGATAGTGATAGTTCGACAATTTCCCCCGTTTCGGCCCCGTCTCCAAAATTATTCAATAAAATTCCGATTGCAGCTATTTCGAACTATTTCGCTGCAACCGCCGGTTC
The DNA here is from genome assembly GCA_034508555.1 of Venustoraphidia nigricollis. NCBI lineage: Eukaryota > Metazoa > Arthropoda > Insecta > Raphidioptera > Raphidiidae > Venustoraphidia > Venustoraphidia nigricollis. The sequence goes on from JAVRKA010000006.1 coordinate 967,062, forward strand.
AAAGAATTTAGTCGATAAGTCTATCCCTATAATTAGTATTAGTTTAGGTAACGTTAAGGCTTCTGCTCTATTGGACACGGGTTCCACGCTAAATTACATTAGCGCTAACCTGGCCAATTATTTAGTTTTCTTAAGTTAGGTAATTATAAGAAATGCGAACAATATGCTCGCGTAGCCAATGGTCAAACGACCCGTTCTGAAAACTCGGCGACATTAGTTGTAAAGATTAAGAATAAAACTTGGAAACTTATCTTTTGTGTTGCCAAATATTTCATACCCAGTAATTATTGGTAGTAAGTCCTTGAAAAATATGAGGGCAATATTAAACTGTGCCGAAAATTCAGTATCGTTTGAATTTGACCGGGATTCGTCGATTCCGTATGTTTCCTTGCCTGCTTCCGTCCCAGTCGAATTATTGGTTCCGATTATGGCCGTGGACTCCGCAACTGAAAAATTTGATAGATTGTGTTCAGAATTTCCGGAGGCTTTGACGGAAAACAGGATAAATCAAAAGGTCCGTATGGACGCGTTTCCAGCTCTGGCGATTGAGCACGTCTTTCAACGTTTGAAAAGGGCTAAAGTATTCACAACTCTGGATCTGAATAGTGCGTTTTATCAGATTGAACTGTCCGAATCGCCCAGTGCTCTGAATCGACTAAAGAGTGAACTATTTTATGATATAAAAATGTAATTGTGTTTTTCGATGACCTGCTCATCTACAGTGACAATTTGGACTCTCATATGAGCCACATGCGTGAGGTGTTGCAGCGTCTTCGAGACGCAAATCTGACTGTCAACCCGAGTAAGGTGAAGTTCGCGAAATCCGAACTGAAGTTTCTGGGTCACAGCATTTCGTCGTCTGGTCTCGCTGTGGATAGTGAAAAGGTCCAAGCCATCACCGATTACCTGTGCCCAAGAATCTAAAACAAATGGACGATCTTATGTGTTCAATTGTTGACGTCAGTACTGAGTTCAGTGAACTCAGAGATATGCAAAATAAAAATGTTGAATTAAATTCAATAAAAAGACAAATTTTACAAGGTGTGAACGTAAGACATTTTGCCGTTCGAGACAATTTTCTAGTGCGTCTAGTGGGGCGCCATAATTAAGCCCGTATTGTTGTACCTAGTGAAGCCAAGCCAAGCATCCTCGAGCAGTTTCATAACTCTGAAATGGGTGCTCATCCCGGAATTAACAAGACATATCGCTCTATTGCCAGGCGATTTTGGTGGCCAAAGATGTTTATAGAAGTCCGACAACACATTAAGGCCTGCCAGTTATGTTTGCGTCATAAAAGTGACCAAAACCCCGACAAAGTAATTATGTCGTCTAGTCCCCCTACGGCGGTTTGGAACCGCTTATACATTGATTTAATGGGACCGCTTGTAACAAGCAGCGCCGGCAACAAGTATGTGTTACTGATATTAGATGGTTTTAGCAAATGGCTAATTACATACGCTATTCCGGATTCCAGTTCTGCATCGATCGTCAAATGTTTACATCAAGTATTAATGATTTACCTTGTCGAGTCTTTCTCGGTCGAGAACTAAAATTCCCGCTGGATCTCAAGTGGAATTTACCTGCAGTGTGGAAAAAAACGAGATTCGTTAACTCCAGATGTTGTCCGTGACATGTTGAAGCAATCGCATGATCGTCAAGCGAGTTATTATAATGTCAATCGTACTCCTGAATCAAAGTTTCAAGTTGGTGATTCCGTTGTTCAAAGATTGCATTACCAAAAGATGAGGCCAAACTTTCATTTAAAATTCCTCCCGAGGTATAGCGAACCCCGTACTATCGTCCGATTTTTGTCTCCAGTTAGTGTAGAATTAAATGACCCTGTCACTGATAGATTGTTCCGAGCTCACGTAGAGCACTTAAAGAAAGTTTAAAACTTATTCCGACTTCGTAATTTTAAGCTAGTTATTTAGATATTAACCTTGTTTCATCCGCACCGTGAAAATTTTGTTTGTTGATCAGAGGTTAATTGTTGTCACTTTTGACAGTTCAGTGTTGCCATCTTGAGCAGTATGTTTGCGAACTTTCCCCGCCGTCCCCCTGTTGGTGGGAAATTGTGACATTATGCCCATATGTCACAAGAATATATAGTATAACCTTAATTGTTAATTAAATAAATAGTTAATAATTTAATTATATCTGAACAGTTATAGGCAGCTGTGTTTCTGTATTGCATTTTCTGATATCCGTGGCTACTACGATATCATGCCTCACTTAGCAACGAACAATAAAGCCTGACATTGTTGTGAATGAATATGTTTGCTAGGTGACGGGTTTTCGTGAAAATAAACAATATTAAAAATAACAACTCTCTCTGTTCCGGTATCTGGGAAGTATAGACGTATCCGTTTCTGTTCTGTAGTTTTAAGTCGGTATTTTGCGAATTGTGTTCTGTCCTGTTCCGTAGTTTTTAAGTCGGTATTTTGCGAATGGTGTTCCGTTCGGTCTGTAGAATTTAAGTATCCGTTTCTGTTCTGTAGTTTTAAGTCGGTATTTTGCGAATCGGGTTTCGTTCTGTCTGTAGTTTTAAGCGTCGGCTCCGTTAGTTATTATTAAGTCTAATAAAACTGTTAATTATAATTTCGGAATAAACACTGTATTGTTTTCTTTCTTGCTTTCCTCAGGGTCTGTGTTGATCGGACGCCCATAGGCGGATATCAAATTTCTATCAAAGAAACTAAACGGGCCCAGCAAATTAAGAACTGATATCCTCCTGCGACGCCGAGAACACAGATTCAATTGTTGTCTTTCTTTCTTTTCTCTTTTTTTAAGACAGTGTTGCAACAAGTGGGAGTCCGTCTACGCAAGAGAACATCAAAATATATATATATATATATATATATATATATATATACATATATATATATAAACATTTTCAAAAATGGTGCCAAAGTGTTTAGGAGGTTATGAAACGTCGAGAAATTTTAGTCCGACCCCTAGGTGCCGCCATCCGACCAACGCCAATAGTGTATGTTGCCTTATGGTAAATACACTAATAAGTCCGCACAGCAATTTTTTTATATTTAAATATTTAGAGACTAACCACGATACCTAGATATATTTTAATAGTATACCTTCTTTGTTTTCCATAGAGTAATGTGACTAAAAAAATTGATTGTAAAGTGTGAAAATACATCAGTTCAGAGTGAGAAATGGAAACTATCACATAGTTCCCATTTCTCTACAACCGAAAGAAAAATGGCGAATTGTACATCAACAAACGGGCGGACACGTCAAAAATGCGTAGTACCTTTTGGAAAATGCGTAAAACTTTGATTTGGGTTAGACGAACACTAGTTTTATGTCGGGGTAACGACTATACGCGCACACATATTTACAGGCTTTGGGAGTGGATGTATACGTTATACATTGTTAAAGGAGGAAGCACGTAACGTGACCACAGTACCCGCGAAATTTGTAAAACTCGTTACTTGCTCTACGAATTCCTCGTGGAATTATCTTCTCAGCTAGAAACATGATCGTTCTTTATTAAGGTGACTGTTTAACAGCCGTTCAATATGCCCCCCTTTTTCATCCGCATAGCTGTTTAACAGCCATTCAATATGCCCCCCCCTTTTTCACCCGCATGGCTGTTTAACAGCCGTTCAATATGCCCCCCCTTTTTCACCCGCATGGCTGTTTAACAGCCGTTCAATATGCCCGCCCTTTTTTTCATCCGCATGGGTCAATCTTGCAATTGAATGAATGTGTGCATGTAAAATGCACTTACGTTTCGGAAATCTCTAGTTGCTATGAAAAATCTTATTCACTCTTAGATGTAAATGTTTCAAAATTAACTAGAAATATGTGCCATTCTTACCGTATGACTTTTAGTCAAGTTTTTACAGTTTATTTGATCTAAATATATGATTTAAAATCAAAAACGAGAAAATTAGCAAAAATTTTCGAACAAAAAAACTTATTGAGCAAGTCAAATATGTCATCATTTTTAACATATAAGTTTGTAAAGCAAAACCTTCAAAATGTTAATTTGCTTTCCTGTAATGCAAAATCTCGTAATGTTCTGTAAATAAGTATTGTCGAATAACACGTTTTTCGATTTAATTTTTAGGGCAAAAATATGAGTTTTGAAATTTTTAAGCAGCGAGTAAAATTTTGTGAAGCTTAATTCTTAATCACAACAGTAGTAAAATACCTTTTGCGACCACAGTTTTGAGGTAGCCCGAGTCTAAAAAACATATTTTTGGAAAAAATATGTTCGTCTGATTGTCTGTTTATCTGGTACAGGTCAAACAGTTGAACGGATAAAAACCAATGTTTGATAAGATGTTTGACATGTAAATATATGAAGAGCCCTATTGTTTGTGGGATGTTCCCCACAAACAATATATATGCGCAGAGAAGATATGCGCTATAACGTAAAACGTTGTATTTTCTCTCATAATAGTTTATTATTCAATTTATTTTTTCAAAAAAGATTTGTGGAAAAATGTTTACTTATAGTTTTGGAAATGTTTTAAAAATAAAAAAAAACGATAGGTATTAGGTAGCTGGCAAGCATGCTTTGGTTAATTTTTACATGTGAAACCATATTATGTAGCCATGCGAACGAGTATCAAATATCAGAATATTTATTACTAGCCGTCACCCAATTGGCTAAAAATTTTTAATAATAAATTGAAAATCCAATTTGACCCTTTTACCAGTTCTTAGGAATAGAAACTGGGAACTTGCAATAGAGAAGGTATGGAAACGCCACATAAACAACGGTATCGCTACATGCTCGGCTATTCTCAAGCTACATGAGTATCACTGTACGTACATGAGACGGTGTGAAGTGCAAAGCTCCGGGAGACGCGTTTCTTCTCTCAGTGAGATCACCATCTCCATATAAAACACACAAACACAGACAATATTAACCTATAATACACACGCTGTGTGCAGTCACGTCAAACTTATTTACGGGTTTGCGCACGACGCGATCATTGAAGTCTCCACGCCGAAGGCTCTGAATAAAACGACAGATGAATGTACACCAACAAAACAATGCTATTGTGATTTCATCTTTCAACGGACATCGGTTTGTTTTGAGGTTTAACTCAACCTACTTATATGCCACTATTAATGTCTGTCTTAGTTTAACTTATATGATGTTTAATTAGTGACAAAAAATAATAGTTTAAAAAACTAAAAAAACACGCGTAAATGCCAAACCGAACTAAAAAGTAAAAATTATTTTTTTATTGTTAAAAGCGTGGATATCAACTGGTATAAATATTTCATTGGTAGCTATTTGTAAATGTAGAGTTGGTATAAAAATAGTAATAAGCACTCCACGCTTTTTTACAATAAAAAACTATTTTTATTTTTAGTTCGATTTGCTATTACTTAATACGTGTTTTTTTAGTGTTTTTATTTCTTATTTTTTTATCCTGATGATCCTGGTCAGGATAATGGGACAAACTTATCAAATTATTGTATTGTCATCGGTCCTTGATAAGTGTGCAAAGTTTCAGATTAATCTAACGTTTTGAAGTGAGTGAATTTCACGTTCAAAGATGTCGTACCAAACAAACAAACATACAGGTGAAGCTAATAAAAAAATACCAACACTGTAAATTCTTACTTTAATCATACAGACTAGCACCGATAGTTCATATTCAAAATTTAAGGAGTTAGTCTTACATAGTTTATTCTTTATAATTTATTAAAAGCAACATATTTTGTATATACTTGGAAAGGGTATGCTTTACATTGTTACATTGCTTTGTCGCTCAATGAATGAACCGTACTCTAATGATGACTATAAACTCCTTTTGAGAATAGCCGAGCGTGTAGCGATGCCGTTAATTATACAGCGCTTCTATGATTCTTTTATTACAAGCCCCCAGTTCTCATGTTCTAATCCGAGATACAAGTATTAATTAGAATTTCAGTTTATTACTAATAGTGGTTTACCGGCCACTTCGTTTGATTGGTATAGTAAATATTGTACTCAGTTAAATTCTTTTATATAAAATCTACCCTCACCCCCTTCGGTTAGTATGTTCAATAGATCGTCGAACATGTATTTCTTTTTTAACTTAAGTAATTTCAGAGATACAGCGTATACTTTATGAAAGTTTCCATCACCCATAAGGGTTAATTTTAGGATAAAATATAGCCTAGATCACTCCTGGCATAATCTTTTACCTGTCTGTGAAGCACCATCGCAATCGACTCAGCCGTTTCAAAGGTTAGCCCGGACAGACAGAACAAACTGACTAAAAACTGAAAATTCGCCCTTATAGAATCATTAAAACTGTACAATAACAGACTACGTTACGATTTTATTTATTTGTATTAATTGAACTATTTTCTGTAATATTCATTAAAAAACCAACTCTCGCAATTGTTGGCTTCGTAATCCATTAGCCATATATACAAACACATCAATCATTACTTCTGTAAAGAGTGCTGTATTGTACAAAGTTTGGAATTGTCGATTTTATTTATCTGTATAAGATATATTTTATTTCTACAAAGCTGCGGAACGTCTCGCATGTAATGGATTTAATATTACAATTTGCTTTATTATGATGAATTGATTGTTTAGATATCGCACCGTAGAGTAACTGATAACTCATTCCGCCGCGAAAGTGGAAAGATTCGGGTTTAAGTCCCGACGGTGTTGGTGGATAAATAATAAATTTTTCTAATTTAGCATTGTAAGAATGAATGTTTATTTATGTGTATAGATAAAAAATTTAATTGAAAATTTGGATTGTTACCAAGCGCAAATATCTCTGACTGTTCTAGATCTAGAACACAAACTTGGTTAATCTACTAATCTAGGAGCTTTAAGACGTTGATGCCGTGCCGATTTACCATGTTTTACGGGTTCTCCACGCACAGCAGCGCACCTACGACTATAGTTTATCCATTAAATCCAAGTCATTTTTTTAACATTGCGTTTGAAGTGCTCTATTTCGTGGCTGGTGACCATGGCAATGAATGTTTTCCAGACCAACCAATCAATGAATGTTGAATACTTGACCGAGTCAAACATACAAGTGCTGTGCGTGTGTGTGTGTGTGTTTGTGCGCGTATGTGAAAGACACGATGGACCACCGGACAGTATCGAACTACTGGTCCACTAGCAATTTCACGCTCTGGTTACACGGAGCCCGCCTACAGGGTGGAACGTTCGCTGAACGCGAAGTCCTTGAAATTGGCATTCGTCTTCGCTCAAATATACTTGGAGAAACAATGCCACTGGACATACATCGAATAATTCCACGTGGTAATAATTAACTTTATCTTATATGGTCAAAGCTCTCAGGATAATCAATATACAGGTTCATTGTATACAATTCTAGGTGTGCTAGGTATCTGCTCCAGTATAAAAAGTGTTAACACCTTTTACTCTATTGCGTTTGTTATACAAAGGAGTAAGGTACACTGATCTGTTTGGTATCGGAGTAAAGGAGTAAATACTAACAATCCCGATTCTTGACTCGGAATACGTAGGAGTAGATCACGTGGCATATCTGATTTTGACAATTGTTACACGAGATACAATTTTACTACGCGTTTTTTACACTTAAAATTAATCAGTTTCAATATGAAAACCGCAATACAAAAATATGAAACATAAAACCAACTTTTTTTCTGTTTTAACTCTAACCTAAAAAACCCGGGTCGCAGTGCCAAAACCCTGCCGACAATATAGTGTATTTGCTTGTATAGGGCCGCGTGGTTTTATACTTTTATTATGTGAAATTAAGTTTGCTTTTGGGCAAAATAAAAAATTTAACCCCTTAATACACCCCTTAAAATAACATTTTTTTTCTTAATTGTAATATTATTATCAATCTAACGTCTACACCGAATTAAATACACCCTTCAATAAATAAGTCCCTATCTGCAAACTAGTGTTTTCATAAAATTTGTAAATCCGGTCCTGTCAGGCCGATTTTATTAAAATTTTGGGGACACTTTTTAATTACTACCAGAGGGTTAAATTTCAATTTTGAAACGATTCGGAGAATTTTTTCGGTATTTTAGGGCCCAAAAACATTTTTCAACCCCTAAAAACTACCCTTAAAATAGCCCGATTAGGCCCATTTTAAATAGGCTTCTTGCGGTGATGAATTTCAACACGTGGGCCACATTTCGTTGAAATCAATTAACTCTTTCGAAAGTTATTATATATATATATATATATATATATATATATATATATATATATATATATATATATATATATATATATATATTATGGTCCGACCCCTAGGTCCCGCCATCCGACCGACGCCAATAGTGTATGTTGCCATATGGCAAATACACTAATTAAATCCTATGAAATTTGTTACTAGCTCGTTTGTTTTAAGTGTTAACGTGTGGGTAAAATACTTTTCATAATAAATTTCACTGAGTTATCAAAGTACTCTTCTCTAATATACCAAATACACATATTAATATAGATGTGTTTGGTATTGTACTTCAGTATAAAAAGTGTTCACACTTTTGTGTTTGTTTTACAAAAGTGTAACCATAGATTATAAGCCTAACGTAAGTACACTTTTCTGTGTTTTCACTGAGTCATCTACCCCAGGGGTGGCCAACAAGTCGATCGCGATCGACCGGTCGATCGCGAGGCCAATTTTGGCCGATCTGTAGCTACTTTGAATTAATAAATATTGTTAATAATTATCCATGTTCTCGTAAATCCCCTGGATGCGAGTTTTTTCGCCGTTCATCTCAAAAACTTAATAAGTGATTTAAGAAATAAAAAATTGTTTTAAACATATATTTCACTTATCTACCCATACCTCGCTGGAATGCACCTTATACTGAAACATAGTGTCTAAACATAGTATGCATTTCACACCCCTTAGACTTCGCCTATGCAAACAAGTCGATCGCGACATATTTTTAAGATAAAAAGTAGATCTTATATACAGAAAAGTTGGCCATCCCTGATCTACACTACTGACTGCACTAATATTCCAAACATTTTTGTGTGTTCTTTTCAAACGTACAGTGAGCTAGGGATGTCGGAAGTGCCAAAAAGTATCGATATTTTTTTCAAGTGTCGATATCGGTACCGATATATGTTTTAAAAAATATCGATATATCGGTCCAATTTGAAAGAGAACATTGGCAGTCGAAGAAATTTAGTATACATATTGGCTAGCTTAATATAATCTCAAATAGCAATTAACGGACATTATTTCTAATAAATCAACTAATAAATATTTATCTGAAATCAAAAACAACGATAAGAATTTTTTTTGTGTATTAATAAAATGTCTAATACATTTAGGAGCAGATAATTTTAGAGGTTAATCGAAGAATTAATAAAGCCAGGGATGGTGAACCTATGGGATGCGTGCCAGAGGTGACATTCGACAGAAAATTGAGGTGTAAATCGAAATAATTAAAAATATTTTAGATGTTGTAGAAATGAAATGAAATATTACATGAATAGACATTTTGACTGTTTATTATTCCGAAAATATCTAAAAATCCGGTGAAAAAGAAAAGTGTTTGATATGTACTTTATTCACTGTTGTTTTTTTAGAACGCACTGAAAAGTGTTCCAAAAACATATGTGAAAACACATGTTTTTTTTTCAGTGAAGTTTTCGATTTGTCGGAATAATTAAACGGCCATAGAAACTCGGAATTTTATATCTATATATCGAAATATTATCTAAATACCGCCTAAAAATATCGATATAGCAAATAAAAAGTATCGATATATCGATATTTTTTCGACATACCTACAGTGAGCTGAAGTCTTGCAGTATGGAATTTAATTTCTTGCTTAATTTTTTTGAGAAAAATGCTCGAACACGTCCATTTTGTTTTTAAAAAGGCATTTTAAATTTCACTTTTGATTGTGTTCTGTTTTTGAATTATTACGTCATTGACCATTTTTTTAATGGCAACCCTAACTTTATTCGAAAAGAGAATATTTTTTTAAGTATGGTAATGTCAAAAAAGTCCTATCTTGAGACTAGTTTTTGGGATATTTAAACTAAAAAAATAGAAAATCGAGTTGGTTATTTTGATAACTGATCTATTTTTAAGGGGTCACATCTACCCGAGAGCTTTCAAATTTAATAAAATAAATTGTTGTGGTAAGAAGCGAATATTCTTTATTATTTTATTCAAATTGAACGCTTTTTGGGAATTTTTTTAGGGTATACAAAAAGTGCATTTCTTTGAAAAAAAAAACATTTTTTTACTAAAAAATTATATATCTAATGTAACATATAATAATATTTTAGAACCCTAAAAAAACGTTCACTTTGAATGCGTTCAGGTAAGATCACAACCAATTAAGTAAAATAATAAAATGACGTGATAAGACTTTTATTGATTTCCCGGCAATATTCAAACCTATAATTTGGAAATTCATAGTTGAGTCCTCATCAACCTGTCACTTTTTGAAAAATCAATATTTACGAAAGCAGCTGTTTTTAATTTATTGTAATTAGCACAAAGAATTAAGATCCTGCTAAATAGGTATACCTACCTACTATTTTTTTAGTTTCGTTGTATAAATATAAACAAAAAACTACCGTTAAGTCACCGATCAATTTGCATTTGAAAATTTATGTTAATTGGCCATTTGTAAAAAAAATGTGTACGTTTTTACCTTTCAATGATCACGAAAATTACCTGCTCAATATAGTATTAAAATTTGTATATTTTAATCTTAATTCATAAATTACGTAATTAAATCTTTATTTAGGTGTGAAGTATTTTTTACAAAATATTTATACAGTCAACGATGTGACTTTACACTACTATTATTATATATGTATAGTTGTCCTAAAAAATAAACCCCGATACATACGTTAACCATCAATAGAAAAACCAATAAAAAAGTAAATAAATGTTACTAAATTAAACAAAAAACAACTAACAAATTTTCTTATTCTCGGTTCTGTTTCACTTATGCCTATTATGTACGATTACGATGGCCTTGTTTAACGCTGCCCTGTATAGCACGGGAACTTATTGAAACGTATCTTCCGCGTTAAGTGGGGTCTTACTGTATATCTGTTGGTGGTTTAATGATTTAGTTTCGTATTTGCTGTGGTTTAAAATCGTACAGATTTTTCAAAATCTTGCAGATTTTATTGTCAAAAAATATTACACCGAATATATTATGCAGAGCTAGAATCTAGAAATCAATCTTAAAATATTTTTAAATAACGAGCGTAAATAAATTAATTTTAAAAAACATGCGATAGCAACCTACATTGCGTTTCGGCAACAAAACTAGTTCAAATTCACGAGAACTAAAAACAGTTTTATAGTAAATCTCGTTTTTCGCAACAAAAGAATTACCACGACAAGAAGTCATAGCAACGCCGCCGTCAGTCTGGGGCGGTGTTGTTGGCCGTTAGCTAGTTTAACAAACTGTGAGCTATGATGTACACAGCCTCTTCCAAAACTCTCTGCATTCACTTCGATAGTTCGTCATTACAAACATTTAAAAAATATATTGGGGTGTCTGTAATTTCGTTTCCTTATAGTTTTTTGGCGTTTTTAGGGTTCTATACTTCTAAAGAGAAAAAAGAAACCTTTGCTCTCTGTCACAATCGAATTTTTCTGGATTATAGAAATTAAGGTTAAATTTGTCGTAGTTATAAAGCTTACTAACCTTTGTATATTCCAATACTTAGTCGAAACATAAAAAAAATATCTTTTCATAAATTTCGGAGTGCTAAAGTTTACTTAACACTCAAAAAACTAATTGTATTTGGTGATATGTAATCGAACAGCGAACTTACAAATTTTATAAAACACTTGTTTGCGGATTTGGATTTTTTTTAATAGGCGCGCAGCAACTAGGCTTCTTGCACCAATTTTGATCAGGTAAGTATTGTAATTTATTAATTATATTCTGTAATGTTTAGTTAAATAAGTTGATACGTAATATTTTTTTTTTAGATTTCAGAAGTTAAATGAGGTGTGACAGCTTGCAGTCTTCAAGAAAAGTAAGGAACTTTTTAGTATTTTGGTAATTATTGCCAAGGCTTTCGGCTAAACTTTTTGATAAGTTTGCGTGAATTCTCTTACTGAAGGCTATATATCCTTTGTGCAGATGATGAATTGATAAAACAGAGACAAACTTTTGAAATTAAGGAAAAAATATTATTTTATGGGGTGTATTAAGGGGTTAAATTTTTTACTTTTTACAAACATAAAATCACATAATAGTATTAACAAATACACTATATTGTCGGCAAGGTTTTGGTTTTGGGATCTGGGTTTTTTTTTGTCTAGTGAATGAATTTAAAATTTTGTTCACTAAGATTTTATAGATAAATTATAATCAGAGATGTTTTGGTTTAGATCATTTTCGAAAAACATCCTTAAACGAGCTAGTCAGAGTTTTGAAAGACCCTGTATAGTTCGTTATGAGATGACCGTGAATCAAAAACATGCTCTGCATGGCCATGAAGACGATTGTCTCGCCACGCGAGAATAAACTATACACGAACACAGATCAACCGTGTAGCGCGAGTTCAAATTCGAACCAAAAATAACATAGGAGGGTGTCGGTTGCTGGATTTCTTAATTTCGATTGTACAGTAATGCAGAGCTGTGTTTCATAACCAGGGCCGGATTTACCCTAAGTGCCGCCCTGGGGCTCCGTGAAAAATGCGGCCCATTAACCTAAAGCATACTTAAAATGGGTAAAGATTTAAAAAAATCAAATGACTGATTTATAGTCGAAAATTTTTTTATTATAAACGGTATCATTACACACAAAACATTCTTTTTCGTATTAAAACCCATATATTGACAAACAAACCATTTGCTCACATCTTTTCAGAGGAAAATGCGTCTGACTTTTTGATTTGCATCCTGTCAACAAATTTGATTTGACAATAACCTTGAATTTTGATCATATAATTACAGTTTTTATACATGCAGGAGCAGTCTAATATCGTGAAACAAATGATCTACATAGAAAAAGATCGCTTTTCAAGCTAAGTTATGTTCAAAATGCATAGAAAAATATTGTTTCGAAATGGAAATTGTTAAAAACAGGTAGGTATACACCGTTTTAAAATAGAATACATTAGCTAGTCTAGCTAGCGGATGTGCAAAAATATCGTTTCAATCGATCAATTGCTTTTGGAGCTAGATCTATTTAAAGTTGCAATGCGTTTATTATGGAAAAATATATGTAGTCACATCTAAGGCCATTGTCAAATTAGATTTTCTGATTAGGTTTTCTGCCGCTCAATAGTATTAATCTATTTGAACATCGACCTTCCTAAGTTTCGATACATATTGTGCATTGACATCTATCGTCAATAAGATTAATATTAAGCGTGCAGTCAGTTGTTATAATAATGGCAATATGCAGTAACATGACATGTAAGGTCATTTTCAAATTAGATTTTCTGATTAGGCTTTCTGCAACCCAATAATATTAGTCTATTTGAACATCGACCGTTTTAAGTTTCGATACATATTGTGCATTGACATCTATCGTCAATAAGATTAATATTAAGCGCGCAGTCAGTTGTTATAATGATGGCGGGCGGCGGTGGTCAGCAGATTGCGACCACCACCAGGTGGAGCTATAAAAGAGACGCGAAGAGTTAAGTGTCCGACCGCGCTGTAGGTGAAGGCCACAGCTGCCCCGCGGGGTCCCACTCACATATACACTGACAATTGGGTTCTCTGACAGTACACAACACCGGTTTCATTGTCAAGGTCATGAGTCGTTCTCTGTCTATTCACACACATATGTAAATACAATCCGCGAAAGCCGCGATCCGCGAATTACTTGCCGGCGCGCGCGCGAATGTCGTGTGTATGTGTGTGTAATCGTTTCGCGATGCTGAAACGCGACGAAAAAAGGGAAAATGAGTACAGAAACGTTAACCCTTTCACTGTCAACGCATCGACTAATCGTATCAAAAAAAGAATTTGAAAAAAAAATGATCCAAATTCTCTTCTGAGTATCAGTTGTTCGGCTACTAAGAGAATATAGATCTAAGACGGTGCTAACTTGAAAAATGAAATTTGGAAACAAATTTTAAATATTCTTTTCATGGCTGTTCAGCGGTGGTAAAATTACTCTTTTTTTCATTAGTGCGTAAAGTAAAACAAAAGTTATGCGATTTTACCAGTTCAATAGATTTATTTCTGTCAGTCGCCATTTATTAGCGACAATCTAAATTTTCAATATGGCCGAACTGTCAGATATGTTATAAACATAATATACTTATTATATACTACATTCAAGCTTTTATGTATGTACTATTATTATGAAGTGAAAATCAGCTATTGTTATAGGAGGTACATGCAAAAAATTACTATATATCTCGTGCGTGATTATTTCATTTTACCATAATGTCACAAGACGTGATAAAATAATAATTCACTTATTACATAACTTACCATTATGGGAAATTAAAATGACTTACATGTTTATTTAACAGTAGCTTTTAAAACCGGTTATGGTGTATTTTGAGTCGAACAGTCCAGCCAAAACGAACCTCTTCAGATTTTTGCTCGTGCTGGTTTTTAATATCTACCTAAAAACTCAATAAAATTAAAAATTTGTCGAGTAAAAGACTTAAGAGATGATACAGTGTACTAAATATATTTCAGAAATTTGACTTTAAAATTTGTATTCTTTCAGTGGCCAAATAAACTGGTAAAACAAATCTTGGCTGATTTGATTAAATTTCAGTTTTTGGTGGAATTTTAATACATTAATTTAATTAATTAATTTTTTTATTCCAAATTCACAAAAATTCTTTAATTTTGGAGTTCAGGGTGGCAAAGTTAAGCTATTTTAATTCCCTTATCCGCCACAATTTAAGATTTTAAATGCGCGGTTATGAGTAACTGCCAAAATATGCTTAAAAAGTTTGAAATTTTTACAGAACCTCCCCCTGTCCCTGATAGTAGGCTTAAGGCTGTCGGAACGCTCTGAATTTACGCCAAAAATAGAGCTTCGGCTGTCAACTGATTGCAGACTTATTCGTCAACATTCTGTAAAAATTATAAGGAAGATAAAGGACAAATCTAGGTCTCTAATGGACTACTTTTGTGATTTATGTACGATTTACTAGAAAAAAGTTGGCAATAATTGTGCCAAAAAAACACACGTTCTCAATGTCAAAAAATTAGAGTAATCAATTGACAGCGGCACCCTTGCAATAGCATCTTTTATCCTCGTAGTTGGCACTAGCCAAAAATTGAAACGTGCGGATGATTTGAGCGAGACAGAGCTAAAGAAGGTCACACCCACAATATGTCTTTTGCCTATCTCGCCTCTTACCGCTGGGTCTCAGCACAAACTGTGTGAAAGTGATCCAACACTGTTAAAAGATCAGCCTCTCTCTATATTTTTAGAGCTGACAGACAGCCGTTTTGTTTTCGTTCGTTGATTTTTCTACCTTAATGGGTTGGAAAGAATGTGCTGTAAATGGTACAAAAAAAATGGTGCAAGTGCACGTTCTCCCTGTAGTTAACACAGTGGCCTAAAACTTTGCAACTCGAGCTGGTGTACAGAGAACAGACGTTCTATACACCAAAACGACTGCATTCACATCATACTTAATATCAATGACTTCATGACAAAACGGCTTACGACCATAGACTTACAAGAAATGTTAAATAAAAAGCTTTTATAAAGACAAGCGTTTATTGCAGTGTACTTAAAAGGATAAAAACAATTTTTAATCATTTAATTTCATACGGGTTGATCAATAAGTATCCGTGTTTGACGTTGACGAGTGAAATTAACTTTACCACCGTATATTGCATACTTTTAAACGACTCCGTGCTGAGTTGAATATAAATTCATAGGTTAGGTTATTTTTAACAGCCAGTTGTCTCATTCGTGTTTTGTATTTTTCGACAAAATGGAAAAAGAGCAATATTGATCCGTAATTTGTTTTTTAAAAAAAATGCGTAGAAATAAAACTGCAGTTGGATGCTGTCTATGGGACCCTTTACCATCTATGACCGTGGTGAGACATTCGTATAAAAAATGAATTACAGATCGATATTGCTCTTTTTCCATTTTGTCGAAAAATACAAAACACGAACGATACAACTGGCTGTTAAAAATAACCTAACCTATAAATTTATCTGCAACTCAGCACGAGATCGTATAAAAGTCTGCAGTACACGACAGTAAAGTCAATTTCACTCTTCAACGCCATCTGTCGTCAAACACGGGTACTTATTGATCCACCCTCTAATTATAAAAGGCGAAGTGTACGTTTATAACAGTCACGGCTCACGCTTTTCTGATCGAGAAATACGTGTTGTCACAATCTATTGTGAGATCAATTTTTTGACAACGCTTTCTGCAACCCAGCATTAATTTTTTATCAATGAATGTTTGATGGAATCTTTGATGTGAAAACACTGAATACTAAACAAAAACCACAAATACTCGAAATTATCTATACGTAATTTCTGACCCCAAAAAATCAAGTCTAAATTTAAAACACTATTTTGAAAAATAAAACATTTTTGTAATTTTAATAAAACGTTAGGGACCATTCAAGTGTTACGTACCGCAATTTTCGAGGATTTTTGACCCCCCCCCCCTCAAACGTTACGTAACACCCAAATGATCTTTTTGTAAAAAAGAAAAATTTCTGTCAATAAGTTTATTGTTTTATTTAACAGAAATATGTTACGTAACACTTTACTTGAACCCCCCTCACCCTTGTAACGCGTTGTATCGTTTTGCCAGATCCCCCTCCGCCCTAAGTGATTTACGTAATACTTGAATGGTCCCGTATACAATAAATTGGTTATAGTTTAAATTAAAAGTAACCATGGTGAAAAATCTACATAAGCACTTTGACCTTTCGACCACAGATAAAATGTGAAAACGCAAGTGTGTGAGTTCGTATTGGTACTCGAGACACTGTGTGAGTATGCGTTTTGGTACATATGTATATCATGGCTAAATAAACGCCCAAGCTCAGGTGGCAGACGCTCGCTACAAAACACACGGTAAAAAAGGTGCAATATATTGAATTATTCATTAATGGAAATGAGAAATAAATACGTACTAACTGTATTGATGAATCTTAAAAATCAAGTGCAAGATGCATTCACGGTCATACAGGTGCGTATTAAGGCTGTCGGAACGCTCTGAATTTAAGCCAAAAATAGGGCTTCGGCTAATAGCTGATTATAGACTTATTCGTCAACATTTTGCAAAAATTCTTTCTCTATATAAGGAAGATAAAGGACAAATCTATAGATCTCTACTTTTGTAATTTATGTACGATTTACTAGAAAAAAGTTGGCATTAATTGTGCCAAAAAACACACGTTTTCACACTGCGACTTTATTCGTACTTATTTTACAAAATTGTTCCATCACAAATCTAAAGTAACTCTTCCTTTCTCCCAAAACGTTTTACAAATCTTCAAAATATTTCCAAAATTTAGAGTAATCAACTGACGCTTGCGGCAGTATTTTTTAGCCTCGTAGTGTGGCTTCAATTCAGAGCGTTCCGACAGCCTTAAGGCCACATATTATTAAAACTCTCTTCAATTTAATGGTAAATTTAAATATACGTTAGAGCTAGAGCAGACAGACAAGTGGTTTTGCGGAAACGGATTCACTTTAAGGGCCATTACGCACTGTCGACTAGTGGTCGGCGACTCAGTCTCTCGACGACCAAAACATAGGCAACTCGGCCGGAAGACTTGCCGAGCGACAGCAATCGCCTGTGCGTCGCCAAGTCGCGGCGAATCGTTCGTCGACTTTGAGTCGCCCGGGCGACCGACGACTAAGTGCGTAAACAGTTATTTAAACTATAGTAACTCACAGTCGCCGTCGACCGAGTCGCCGGCGATTAGTCAACAGTGCGTAATGGCTCTAAGAAAATCTAAAAGACGGATAAGATAAACGTTCTTCGTTTAACATTAGTCAAATCAGACATCTGTCACGTGATCTACTCTACTCTACGTACTTCTGCTCAAGAGTCGAGTCTGCCAGTGTTTACTCCGTAGTCTTACACTGACATACTAAACAAATCTTTGTATCTTACTCTATAGTGTTAACATTTTTTAAATTGGAGTACAATACCAAACACACCTAATAAGACATCTGTTATAAAAAATAAGGACCTGGCCGAATATAAGAAATTAAATGTATATTTTTGTTGACCAGACGATGCAGTTCAACGCTTTGTAATTACAATGCATGCATATGTCGGCCGAAAAATAAACATATTATGTATTTATAGTACAGGTGGTCCCAAATTAACAAATGATCCAGTATTGTTAAATACTTTGTTCATCTCATCAAATGACCATCTTATTTAACACTTAAGGTAACTGCTCAGTATGACTCCTTGTTCTATTTGATTGTATGGGTTTCAGTGTCGCATTTGATAACTCAAGGCTTATGGGCACAAAGGCCCACATGTAAGGACACAAGATTGGATGAATGTTAAAGCACATGATGCAATGTATTAACTTTTTTTTTATTCATTAATGAAGACAATAATGCTTAAAACTACATTTTAAATTAGATATATTGACAAGATATTTAAATTAAATAATGAATTTTTTTATTAACAAAGGTATTAATACATCGTCGATATATCACGCAATATATCGCGTTCTTTACTCATTATATATAGTTAAACTATTCAAACGTTCTTGTGTCATCGGAGTTAAAAATTGACTTTTCTGTAGGTTGTTTCTAGCGTTTATTTTGTATAATTTTCGTAATTAAAAAAAAAAAACAAAACATAACTATACCCGTATAAAAAGTGATCCAGTACCCGTATAAATAGTGATTATTTTATTTATACAGTACCCGTATAAATAGACACTTCCATTTACTTATTTTTGTCGATGGACTAAAGTAACAGGCTAGTTCTGATACATCTGTATAAAATCAAGTCCGGCTCAGCTTTTGATTCCAACAAAAAGAGTTCAAGTTCAGAGCACATACTGCATATGCACCCACAAAAGCGAGTTTCAAATTATTTGTGTGATATGCGAGTGCAATAGAGTTTGGTACCTCAGATCTGAACCGGTTCAAAGAGCCGACTCCGACAGAAGATCCGTGAGAGCCGACTCACTTTTTTTTTTGAGCCGACGGATCAACGGATCTGCATAACTCAGTGAAACACTTAACACACAGAAGCACATTTTACACTTACGTATCAGTTCTTGCTTTGATGCATCTGTCAGCTCAAATGACTCATGCATCACATGTTTGGATATGCATTCTTGAGTCTGTACAGGTCGTGATATGATTGACTGAACTAGGTAACTCAGTGGCAGACTGCAATAACATATTCAGAACTCGGCTCTTTTTGAACCAGTTCAGTGAGCCGGCTCACATACGGGATCCAGATGCAAAGATGCAGATCACTAAAAAGACCCGTTTTTCCTATCTCTAGAGTGCAATAACGTCCAGCTATAGTTATCCCCCCTTCCCTTCCTTTCCTGATCGACCCCTCCAGGCAGCGATCCGTCGCCGAAGAACGAGATCGCGTTCATTTCTTTGCTTTGTAGAGACTTAATTTTAATTGCAACAAACACGAAAACATGTCATTTGCACAACTAAATAAACAATGCATTGGACATACGTAAATATCTAGTGGTAAACAGGTAACTGTGTTTTTTAACTCCAGACATAAAAAAGGAGATGTGCTTGTCTGTCTGCGGAATCGTAGTTCCAAAACGGATGAACCGATTTCAATGTGTTTTCTCGCGGTAGGGTAAATTTGATTCATGAGATTGAAAATGTAACGAATGTGTCCCAATACACGTATACCATAATGGCTATACAACATTAACTAAGATTGCGGCGAGATAAACGGTTGCCTCGTAACCTAATGGTCATGAGTTCGATCCCAGCGGTTGGTGCCATTATTATTATCATTTTTTTGTTATTTATTTTTACAATTAAATCAGTTATACTTCTGTAGTGTGCAGTGTAAATACAGTCTCTTTTTTTAAAGAATATTTTTGCGAATTTGAAAAATAACAATTAAATTAAAAATTTGAAAAAATATCCGATCTGAAACTACTATCTTAGGTCATTAAATAATTAAAAATATGAAAAACATGGGTTTGTATTTTTATATAGGTAGGTTAAGTGGAAAAATCAGCTGAATATATTATTATAAATAATTTAATATTATTTATTCTTCGTGAATTGCTGCAATCGTCAACAAAAAATGGAAAATACCGTCCTCAACGCGTTCAGGAGGATTCCATAATATTAAATTATTATTAAACAGCCGTTTAGGTAGTATTTTATAGGCAAGGTTTTTTTTTAATTTTTTTTTCAGTCAGTACCATAATGTATTTGTAAATAAAATATATCACTGTGTAGAAGTTTGAGAATTTGTTCGTACTTTGCGTATAAAAAATTTACGGTTCCTATCGATTTTGTATTGTATTTGCAAAAAAATATAAAATATTTTGTTGATTGTCGAAAACTTTTGAAATATCTAAAAACCTTATTTAAAATTTAAATTAAAATTCACGTTAAAAGTTTAAATGAAAACTGCCTTTTATTTGACAAGAAATAAAATTATTAAAAGTTTTATGTGCTATTTTAATTAAAGCTAAAATTCGTAATTCACAACAAGGCAGTAACTCTGACAGCTTAAAATTTTTGTATTAAATTCGTTAAAAATTAAAAATCCGACTTTCTGTTTTTGATTATAAAGAGTGCTGCAATTTTAAAAGCTCAAAACAGTGATGCACAAACTTTTTCCTTGTGTAGCGATGCCATTGTTTATTATGCATTTTCATGACTTCTTTATTACAAGCCTTCGGTTCCGACAGGGCCGTCTTAAGCCAAATGGGGACTCATGGCACTTTAGGGTGAATGGAGCTCCCTTTAACAGAAATTTTGGTTATCAACAAGATTCGAGTTATAATTGTTATTTTGTTGCAGGAACTAGAGGGCTCCTTGGCCAACTCATGCAGAAAGACGAATCTGGGTTCACAGATTCTAACCGAGAGCTGCAGGTAAAGATATCAATTGGATTTTAAAAAAAATTGAATATATGAATTGGCACTAGACCGTGATAACCTTAGCTGTCGGTGGCCGTTGAAAGAAAGGTAGTCTAATAAGAGATTTGTTTTTAAGATTTATCAACTACTAAACTTATCTGTGCCTACTACCAATTCAATTTTCAATCAATAATTTAATAATATATAACATTCTGTGCAAAATGGCGTTCACAACTAGCGGAGCTATATATAAAAAATAAATAAAAAAAACACATCGAATTGTATACATAACCTCTTTTTTTAAGTTGCTATAAAATTGGAAATCCACTTCTCAGATTAGAGCCTGAGAATTATCCTTTCTACGAAGGCACAGGACGTTCAGGTGTCCAGTTAATCAATGGAACTGTATGTACCTACTTTATATGTCAAATTGCGGCAGGATTTGTTTCTTTATTGTAAGAAATCCTGAAAAATATGTTATTGAAAACATCCCACGCCGTTTTTCAATCGAATTTTAACGTATGTGTTTAAATAACAGATTTTATAAAAACCAATTTTATAGAGAATATATAAACTGGTTGTTTACTTAAGAAATTCAAATCTTAAGGTATTTGTCGTGGTACAATATTGTCAAAAAGTTATAGATTATACGCGCAACAAAAGTATACTGGCTTGTAGCTAAGTGATCCATATACGCAAGACTGTACCCGTGGAAACGTAACCCATACAGTATTCATATGCATGTATACTTTTCTATAAATTGTTGAACTTTAGACCGTTATTTATAAACAATTAGACGGTCAAAAAATGTTTCTTATTTTTTTTTTAAACTCATAACAAATGCATTGAAAGACTGTCAGTTTTCGGAAAGTTTCTGACAGGTAGTTCTTTTTTTATAAATAAGAAACTGGTTCAGAACTACATAGATCGTATACAATCAATGTTAATTATCCAATTTTTAATTGAATTTATCTCGGATTATATACGGTCGATCGACTTCAAATTTTCAGGGTAATTGTATTATCATGTCCTTAATAAGTATACAAAAATTAAGAATTTTCTGACGGTGTGCCTTAACCACGACAACTACCTTAAACGCGCCGAACCATCGCATCCTGAATAAAACTTTCCTATTTTTCAGTTAAACTTTAAACCGTTAGCTGTTTATACTCATAATTCACGCAAGAATTTTATAAAGACATAAATTTAAAGTTTCTTTACGATTTATTTTAAGAAATTAAAATTTAAAATCACGTTAATAATGCATGAATGAATATTGCATCACCGGTAAACCTTGAAGGGTGTTCGGAGAACCCTTCTTCAATGACTATAATAAAAAGTAACGGAACTAAATTTACATTTTGAGTGACCTTCGGTTAAATTATGACCAGTGGTCAGACAGCAGGTTAACACATATCTCAACAGGTCATGCAGGGGTCAAATATACCGTCTGCCTTGTGTAAAGTGTATAAGGGTCAATCGGTCAGTCGGCACCCCGCGCGAAGGTACTGTCCAATGACCATTGAGTTCTAATATCTGGATTGCAGCGCCACGTGGATGAGTGATTTTTAAAGCGGGACATTTAAATTTGTCAGAGCATGTTAAGATTCTACCTTCAGAAAAAAATTACTTAAAGCTGAATTTTTTTTTAGCAATCCTATTGATTACATGGAAAACATAAAAATTCTTTGAAATTCCTGTCCTGAAGTGCTGGCTCTCCAAGCCTTTCTAGAAAATCTGATAAAATTTTAATAAAACCCAAAAATAAATAGCTTATATCTTCAAATTAGTGCAGATGCATGCAATGTCGATAAAAAATAATGCAAGTCCTAGGGTCTTCTATGTGCCCTTCCCTTTGAATCGTCCAGAGGAAAAATCCATCTTTAACGTCTAGTTGTCCTGCTGCTTCCAAAATACTTTAAGATGTTGTATAGCCGACTATTCGCAATCCATTTAATTAGAGATCAGCAGAGGCGATTCAATGACACTTATGATTTAAAAGGGTATCCCGAATATATAAAAAAAATAGTCCTTTCATACGTTACACGCTTTTAAGTAACAATTCGAATGTCAGGTCAGCAGGTAAACGTCCCTGGCCAACCTACTAAATTTGTATCTCTTTAAAAACTGACACCCCTTTTGCACTGTGCACGAATGATAAATGAATTTATACAGCATGTTTTTAGAAGTGGTCATTTATTTCTAATTATTTTTCATTGCGAAAATTTCACCTTAAGGTAGTTGTTGTGGTTAAGGCACACCGTCAGAAAATTCTTAATGTTTGTACACTTTTTAAGGACATGATAATACAATTACCCTGAACATTTGAAGTCGATCGACCATATATAATCCAAGATAAATTCAATTAAAAATTGGATAATTAACATTGATTGTATACGATCTCTGTAGTTGAGAACCAGTTTCTTATTTATAAAAAAAGAACTAACTGTCAGAAACTTTCCAAAAACTGACAGTCTTTCAATGCATTTGTTATGAGTTTAAAAAAAATAAGAAAATTTTTTTAACCGTCTAATTATTTATAAATAACGGTTTAAAGTTCATCAATTTATAGAAAAGTATACATGCATTCCACGGGTACAGTCTTGCGTACAAATTATGGATCACTTAGCTACCAGCTAGTATACTTTTGTGGCGCGTATAATCTATAACTTTTTGACAATATTGTACCACGACAACTACCTTAAACAAAATTTATTTTTAATACCGAATTTAGGTTCAACGACGATTTGAGCAACTTAACATATACCGCTCTTTGAATTTATATTACTTGCCAGTTGCACAGTTTGACTCCCCTATTTTCGCGTACTACTCGTCCCCCTTTTATTATGGCATAATAATACAAAATATATATCGATTGGGCTTAGATTTTACATGCGTAATCCCCGACTTATTGTCGTAGCGTAATGATAATAATAGCTTAGGTTAATCGGGAAGAAGTAGGTCTTTTAACAGTGAAAGAATTTTTCTTGTCGGTTCAGTAGTTCCGAAGATTACCTGTGACAAGCAAATATAGGTACAAATTTTTCCTTTTTCGGCTAGTATGGATACGCGATAATTTGAATTTACGAAATTAGCAAAGTATTAATATTAAAAAAATTCCAAACGATATATATTTTCATTGAATATTCAATAGAATCGAATCGTGTCAACACAGCTTAAATTATTTTAAAACAATTAAAATGCACATAGCGTAGACTCAAGCCTATAAAAGTAAGTTTTAATTAACAGTTTTATCCGGACGGTTCGAGTCACCCTGCCCTAGCACTTTCATACCTTTAACCGTTGTGTAATACACTAATGCCGTGGTGTTTACACGTATTCAAACAAAAATAAATTAATTTTCTAGTTTTGGCGCAGTTTAAAATGTTAATTGATCTGATTTCGCAAATTATTACAGTAAATCCTTATTTTACTATCCCCAGGAACCTTACAACGGTTTTAAGGTAGTTGTCGTGGTTAAGGCACACCGTCAGAAAATTCTTAATTTTTGTA
The DNA here is from genome assembly GCA_034508555.1 of Venustoraphidia nigricollis. Taxonomy (NCBI): domain Eukaryota; kingdom Metazoa; phylum Arthropoda; class Insecta; order Raphidioptera; family Raphidiidae; genus Venustoraphidia; species Venustoraphidia nigricollis. Next base: position 991,549 of record JAVRKA010000006.1, read on the forward strand.
TACTTATTAAGGACATGATAATTTGAAAAAATGAAAATTTGAAGTCGATCGACCGTATATAATCCGAGATAAATTCAATTCAAAATTGGATAATTAACATTGATTGTATACGATCTCTGTAGTTCTGAACCAGTTTCTTATTTATAAAAAAAGAACTAACTGTCAGAAACTTTCTCAAAACTGACAGTCTTTCAATGCATTTGTTATGAGTTTAAAAAAAATAAGAAAAATTTTTGACCGTCTAATTATTTATGAATAACGGTTTAAAGTTCAACAATTTATAGAAAAGTATATGTGCATATGAATACTGTATGGGTTACGTTTCCACGGCTACAGTCTTGCGTACAAATTATGGATCACTTAGCTATAAGCTAGTATACTTTTGTGCCGCGTATAATCTATAACTTTTTGACAATATTGTATCACGACAACTACCTGAACTTGTGGACAGATAAAGAGTTGCGACATATTTAGACGAGGAGAGTTTATCGCTCATTTGGGGCGAGTAGTGATGTAAAACAGTAAATTATCGATTAATCAATCGGTTAGATATCCGGTTAAATAACTGAGATATTTTATTTAAAATAGTCGCGGCTATTTATTGTTATCATACAAGGTTGCACAGAAATTTTTAGGTATGGTTGTAATTTTAATTATAATATCTACATAAATATAAATACTTACATCATTTAATTTATTTTTTCGAATCTACACTTGAAATCTGCTCTATTGCTTTGCGTCTTTTGTTGTTCTGAGAAAGAGAAACCGGAAGCAGCCATTTTGTTTTCTAGATGACCGATTAATTAACAGATAAATTATTCTGTCAAAATAATGATTTTCATAAATAACCGGTTAATTTACATGACTAGGGGCAAGAAACCGTAGGCGATTAAAAATCAAAATGTGTCAATGACATTTGTAAAATGCTCATCTGTAGAGAAGCGAGAGTAGTTGTCTACACAGCTCATTAACTTTTTAACTTTAAAAAAGAGCTTATCAATTCACATGTATATATTTATTTTAAATTTTTTTTCGACCATAACTTTTACACGGCTTAACCGATTAAAAAAATTCAACACTATTTGGTTCAGAATGCTTACGGATTGATCCCATATATTTCTTTTTTAAATCGGTTGAGTCATTTTTAATTGTCTTAATAAATGAGTTTTTCTTCTTATATCTCATATCTCTAACATTTGTGAACCAATTTTGATAATTCTTTTTCTATTTAATAGAGCATACCTTCAGGCTGGTCTCACATATTTTTTTCTTAAATCGATTCAGTACTTTTTTAACGAATTTTAACAATTACACTAGTTATTAAAACATTCGAGACACATACTACATTTTTTGCACGTACCTCCTGATTTTCGCTTCATAATAATATATCTGACAGCTGTCATAATATTCAGTGTGTGTGCTTTTATATTGCATTTCATTTGGACTGTTTATGAAAATTACACCTGGCAGTATCTGTTCTTATTTTTTTACGCATTAGTGCGAAATGGGTAATTTTACTAGCGCTATACACACATCAAAAGCAGCTATTTTATAGGGGGTATGCAAAAACATTACTCAAAAAAGCGGTGCTTCATTGAAACAGAGAAATGAGACGTGTCATCTAGTAAAACTTGTGAGCTTTATCGACAATTTCAACACGTAGTACTTTCATATTAAATTAAAAACTGACTTCATGGTGCCTGCTGCGTGCGCAACTTCCGTAACAGAGAAAAATTGACCCTCAATGCGCCAAAAGAAATTTAACTTCAAAAATCTGTCATAATGGAATGCTTGTCTAACATACAGCCTGTATAATTTAAACAAATGAATTCACATGTGCCATTATATGCATTTCTTACACTCATATTTTATATGACTGTGTTGACCGGACAATTTTTAAGGTAGTAAAAATCTGAATAAAAACGCATGGTCCCTTTTAAATTGAAAAATAAACGGTTAAATGTAATATAATCCACGATGTTACAAGCAATAAAACTTGTACTTCTTTGAGCACCTTAAGGGCACAATCAAATAAATTTTAATTTCAAATTTATTATAATATTGTAACAATGTAACTGACCCTTGGACCCTTGTCACGCATGCGTTACTAAATTAAAAAATTTCCGTATTTGTATATTACAATAACTCAATTTTTATGGTTTGTTTTGATTTTTTTCTGTTGTAACCCCTTTTAATATATTTCATGTTCCTTGTATGTAAATATATTATACAGGACTTATCCTTCCACCGTCTATGCGTTCATTTTCCTCTAATTTTCTTGGTACCTGGTTTTACATTTTTCTAAATTGAATTGTTGTCATTGCCCATTGGTCGACCTTTATAAGACCGTTATTTTCTTGAAACAGAAAAGACTAATGGAAAAGCTGCCAGAGCTAGGTAATATCTAAGATTCTATTTTGTATCTTAGATACTTTATTAGCGTATTTGCCATATATGGCACATACACTATTGGCGTCGGTCGGATGACAGGACCTAGGGGTCGGACCAAAATTTCTCAACAGACTTAAATTGATTTGAACTAAATTTCGTTTACATGTTGGCATCCATCACTGCACGAAGCCTATTTAAAATGGGCCTAATCGTACCAATTCAACAGGTGTATTCAAGGGTTGAAAATTGTTTTGGGGCTCAAAAACACTGAAAAAATTCTCGAATTTGATTCAAAATTATAATTTAACCTTTAAGTAGCTATCAAAAGGTACCTTTATGAAGACAATAGCTTACAGATAATGAGTTATTTACTGAAAGGTGTATTTAATTCGGTGTAGATTGACAACTTAAGTTTACATAATAAAGCCACATTGTTTGTATCAGCAAATACACTATATTGTCGGCAGGGTTTTGGCACTGCGACCTGAGCTTTATTTAGATGCTAATGACTTTAGTTGTCGAGCATCAATAATCTACAATAACAAAATACAATCAATGAAACCTTTTACATGAAACGTAACTGTTTTTATTTTTGTTACATCGCCATGAAGTGACTGCGGCCCATTGTTGCAACTTCCATGTGTCAAGTTGATATCGTAAAAAATGCTCTCGGGAAATTTCAAACTGTGATCGCAAAATTTAATCTATTACTGTTTTCATTAAATGTGATTAAGCATTAAGGTTCACAAAAATCGGCTTGCTGCTTAAAAATTTCAAAAAACATATTTATGTACCAAAAATTGAATCAGAAAACGAGATATCGATTCTATATAAAAAAGTTTATAAAATGTAAAATACAGTTTTTAAACTACTTGTAACAACAAAATATTGACACAATTTTCACGGCATGTACAAATAATGCTTTTATGTAACTTTTGAATAATTATGCTGTTTTAGGCATCAATTATACGTATAAAATTGATATTAATTTATCTGAAAACTGCTCTCCTGATACTTTTGTATTTATATTTGACTGACGAATTTTTGAAGGGATTACATAATATTGTATATAGGTATTATGATTAAAGACGACAGTAGACAATTGCAATGGGAGTGGCTTTATTTTATTGCATTTTATTAGAACACTCCCTTTTCAAAAATAGAAGGAATTAGATAACTCTCAATTATTCCAGCGACGCAACAAAAGAATATCATTATGGCGCATATAATCGAGAAGTAAAAATGTTGCGTTTTTTATATATTCTTGATGTTCATTCTAATTAAAAAACATGAATTGAATTTAAAAAAATGTTATTACTATTATTATAAATTCATGTACAAAAAAGCTATTTGCCTCGTTAGTACTGGACTTACTTTACTTGAAAAGAGAGCAAACGGGTTAAATAGTGTTTTTACAATAGCTTTTATTTTATTATTTTAACTTATGTTTGCCAGTCAGTCTGTCAATGCGGCTGTCAATTTGTGTCCAAGCTTGCAATCAAAATTTAGAATAGATTTAATTAAGCGAGAGCTTAAAATTTTGCACATGTGTATAATTTCAGTGACAGTGCATAAATACAAGATGGCGGATTACCTTTTTCTTCACAACCCTCTTGACATCATAAAAATAATAAAAGAGTTTGAAGAGTGGAATACGATAAGCTCTGTGACCTGATTGTGAATCCAATATGTCGGACGCCACTTTTCCGATTTGAAATTATTTGAAATTTTGTACACATATGTATTCCCGATGACAATACATGATTCAGTCGTTTTTAGAATTAAATAATCAGTTAATTTTAATAAGTTAATAGTAGACATTTAAAAGACTAAAAAGCATGAAATGAAATGAAATTTGTAATGAAATGAAATGAAATTTGTAATAATTTATTTTCATAATTATAAAAGCGTAGATTGTGACTACTAATAAACTATCGCAGAGTTTACAACCCACGCTTTTATAATTATGATCCTAAATTGTAAAAAAATATTTCTCCTTTTTAGTACTTTTCAATAAAATCTTGCCTTTAAAAAGTTTTTGCACATATTTTATTACATACCTATTAAAATGTCAGTTTAGTATTGTAGTTTACTTTGGACCCATACTTTTATCACCCAATTTTTCATGAACATGCTCACTAAATGGGTGATTTTCACACCCAGTTTGTGTAAACCAAAAAGTTAGTATCTGAGAAACTCTAAAATCTTTATAATGCATTTCTGATCGGTCTTACTTTCTTATTTAAAAACAGGAGTTAATTAAGTTGTTTAATCATGTTTAATCGAAATAATTTTTGTGTTATGAAACGCAAAATATAAAACTTTTCATTTTATTCTGACTCGACCAAAAAGTATTTTTTTCACGCTACTGATTCATAAATAATTATAATATTATGTAAAACTTGATCGAACTGCGATCCTAATACATTTATTTTATTACCTGCGGGCGGATCCAAAAGACAGACAATGCTTTTTAAATGAAAAAGATTATACGCAGTGTCTGATAAAAATAGGAAGATTCAGGAGTTTGAAAAAAATTAAAAAGTACACACATGAGCATAATTTATCCAAGTCAATTTTTACGAAATATGTATGGGTATAATCTTGTACTTTACTTGACTCGAACATAATGAAACTTTATAAACAGTTCTTTCTTTGGAAATTTTTCTATTTCAAATAACTGTATGATGCTAAATGATCTGCAAGTAATCGTCTAATCCTTCTTTGTACCTTGTCAGGGCCGGATTCACTCACAAGCAAAATAAGCACCTGATTAAGGCCCTAGCCTAGTGGCCGTCGATTCATCGAAACCTTGCGAATTCGACCTAACTTTTTAATTAAAAAAATGCTAATAAGTCAATTAAAGTGAAATATATCAGTTTAAATAATAAATCCAATGAATTATATCTAACAGTTCAATAAAAAATATGACGTGAGAAAATTCAAATATTGTATTAATAAAAAATTAAAACATTTGCGATTTTTTTAATTGAAAAAACACGGCTCTTTCAATACTTTGTTCATAAATGAAAATTGCTACACAAAGTTGTAGATTACCAACTTAAAAACCATGTAGGTATATAGAATTGTTTAATTCTCCGATTTTAGTATTTGCTTAGCTTAGGTTGAATAATTTCTGAGGTTAAGGGTGCTTCCTACGACTACTGCTTGGAGCCCTTACAAATATAAATCCGGCGCTGGTCTTGTGATCTGTATAATACGTCTTTGTTTGATGTTTTTTTACTCTGACTGTATATAAATGTACCCAGGCTTAAAAAACGATCTGAGTTTGGTGGATAGCTATACCCACATGAAATATTCCGAGTGGATAAAACACTCACTCGGAATTTGACGGCATTTTTTGAGAAAACGTATTATTTTGCAACTTTATATTATTATATATGCTTATATATTTATTTTACACACAAATTCGATTTGGAGAAACAGTTGTATGAGTTTTTTTTCACAAAATGCAAAGCACAGCACAGTTTTTGCGTTGCGCAATTAAATTTTTGTATCAAATGTAACGATTCTCTTGTTAATATGCTACTGACCTTTGCTGTCGAACGTCTATAATCCACAATCTATCTTTTTTTAAGCATACCGAATAATAAATTAAAAATAATTCAGAGAATGGACACAACAGCGGCAGAGAGGTATAAAACACCCCGTATATAAAGACTTATGTAACTGCATTTTATAAACGTGCTATGTTCCATTTGAAGTAGAGATACCTCTTAACTGCTTCTGGGAGCTGGATAGCAAATTTTTGATTTTTCGATTTATTGAGAATAATTTCAATAATTTTTAGCAAAATTTTTGTTTGTACAAAATTCTTTCTTTTTTTGTTACAGATACTTCGATCGTATTCAATCGACGTCAAGTGACCCCCTTTGCTGGAACATCAATGCCTACATCTTATCAAATATTATTTTAGATATTTTTTATATTATTATTCATTTAACAATAATTAATTATTGTATTAAAATGATTGTAAATTGTTTGTATTAATAATTTTTATTGTGAGAAAATAAACACATATTAACTAAAAGAAAATATTTTTCAAGCCACGTATTCGTGTCTCTGGTGACCTGCTCAAAAATTTTCAAATTTTAATAGTTTATCAATCAACAGAATATTTTTCAAATGTTGCAAGTAAAAATATCTCTTAGCGTTTATGGTACCCTGCTCCTAAAATGACAAATTTTAAGAATTTCTCTGCCCACATTTAACACGTATAAATTACCTCTTCGTGTCTCTGGTGCCCTGTTCCTAAAATGTCAAATTTTAACAATTTATCAGTCCCGTAAACGACACAATATTTTTCAAATGTTGCAAGTAAAAATACCTCTTAGCGTTTATGGTGTCCTGCTCCTAAAACGACAATATTTAAGAATTTCTCAATCCAAATTTAACACGTATAAACACCTCTTCGTGTTTCTGATGCCCTACTCCTAAAATATCATATTTTAAGAATTTTACCAGTTGTAAACGAAGAAATACGAAACAATAGTGGTTTCAAACTGTGGAGTAATAACAGTTTAGTTCATGTATAGGAATGATAGTGTCGCTATGGTACACTTAAAAACATTTAAAAATTTTCTGTATTTATGTTGGCTGCGAATCATACGCTTAGTTCATCTGTTAATATAGGGGTGCCACTAGTAAACCTCGTAACTGCCGGACACATTTATTAGGCACTTTCAGTCCCGTAAGGTAAAGAGCGTGGCAAAAAACGTTTCACCAAACTATAATGGACGTCACTTTTGGGAAACCATGTGTAGGACCTATAAAATATTCAAAAAATAAATAGACCTTTTATATATAGATGCATAGTTTTATTTAGACTCTTTTTTATATTACAAACCTTTAGTTCATCAAATCCATTTTATTTCCTATCTAAAACCACTTCTCAACATATTATACAGCTCAAAGTTGCTCGTTTTCTGTCTTTCATTGCACATGCTAAAAATTTTGCAACATTACCAAAACATTCTATTTTTTTCAAACTCCTTTTTTATGATAAAAATCTGAGACAGAACAATTCCTTCGAAATCCAAAAAAAAAAAAAACAGTAATTCTATAAGCAAAGTACTTAGATACAAAAAAAAAGTTGTCCAAAAATCGGTCCACGCATCACGAAATTGTAAGTGAAAATACCAAAAACAGTGTCTTCCTTTTTTTAAGTATGTTAAAAAAATGATTACAACATGTTAGAATTTAAGTGTCATGCCACTAAAATTATTATACCAAAGTAGCTTAAAAACACTTCGAATAAATTTGTTTGGATTTGAAGGAATTCAGATCGGATACTATCTCTTATAAAAACGTATAGTTTTTTAATAGATTTTCTAAATAAAATATTAATCATGCAAAACGCTTGTAATAATTTTCAAAATTAGATTACAGAATTTACTTTATGTGTGTGCGAATTTTTGAGTAATCACAAAAAAATAGCTCCATCAAAAGTATTAATAATTTCAAGATAATCTCTGAAACAACCATTTCTTTAGACAATAAAAATCTCTGCACTAATCAAGCGTCTATAATCTACAATATCTATCTAATAACAGATTTATAATAAAAAAACGCCTTTGAAGTTCAGCGGTAAAACGTATTTTATTTATAAAAGTTTTCAACACGATCACACTTTTCGAAAAAGTTTCTATAACGCGATTTTTTTTCTCATGGTCCAAACTTCGTCGACGCTGGAAATTTACCATGGGCACTAGCCACTAGTGCCCCTAGTGTAAATCCAGCGCTATGTACATGTATACATCCTGAAGCTACGGTCAAAATGTGAGTTAATCTTTTTTTAAGAAAATACATTTTTTCGTAAAATATCTCGATATAAATATTGTCTCGGTTCATTATTAATCGATGCCATTGACTATAGGAATTTAAAAAATTTGGAATTATTATTCAAAATATTCTCAAGCAGATCCGTATATAATTATACCTAATTTAGAAATGAGCCCGTTTCATTACGTAGCTGGTAAATGCGGAAAATGCAGCCGAGTTATTTGTTTCATATGGCTGAAATCCAAATATTAGATCTGAAGATGGTCTTACTCCGGTTGATGTAGCGACATCGTGGGGAAAAGCAAATATGTATTGTCTTTTACTACGTAATGGCGGCAACCCATATTTAAAAAACAATGACAATAAAACAGCAAGTGATTACGCTTTTGAAGAGGGACATGCTGATCTTGTCAAAGGTATCAGTTGTCCGAATTACCAAGAATGAATTAGTACGGTATTTCAAGATAGATAGATTGTAGATCATAGACGCTCGACATCCAAGGTTATCAGCCTCTATTGTATTTCAGGACAATACTGATAGAAGCAGCATAATGATAATACCATTATTAGTTATTTGGCGGAATATGATTATGAAGATACAGAGGAGGGAATAAGATTCATTGAAAAGAGACTTCACACCCCGTTCAAAACCGTTTGTGCGACAGAATCTTTATGAAATACAACACCGATACATTAACACTGGAATTAACTGAACTGGGCGAAAGAAAATATCGGTAGAACATCTGTATCATCCTATTGAACACGAAAGAGCATTACGAAATCCAAGCTGGCACATAAATCTTGCGCCTTATATCGTTCTGGAACAACAAATCTCTGAGAAATTTTCAAAACCAGATCCAAAAAAAAAGATAGAGAGAAGGTATTGCGAAATCCCTGTTCACTTTTTTATTACTGGATCCACGTCTTTCTTGCCTTTAAAAAATTCAACGCTTTCGCAAGATTTCAGTGGTTTTGAGAATATTTGGAAAGTCTGCAATATTTTATATACGCAAAGGTAAGAGATCTAGGCAGAAGCGTAACGTGCCTTGGCGGGGCCCCGTATAAAAATTTGTTTGGGGGCCCTTCCCCCGTTGAAGTAAATGACTTAAACGGGGAAATCCCGCAGCCCGCGATAATCGATGTAGGGTGTTGCCAACTTTTGAACGCAATCTTTACGCGGGAAAAAAATTGCTTTTTTGACTTTTGTCATTTCTGAAATAAAAAAAATTGGGAAGTTTTTATTAATTTTTGCTTACGCAAGTTGGGGGTCCCTGTGGCCCGGGGGCCCCGTATAATTGATACGGCATATACGGCGGTAGCTACGCCCCTGGATCTAGGCCGCTTTTTCATTTCAATTTGGAATCAAGGTTTGAGACGAACTAATGATAAAAAAATGCAGATGGAAATCTTGATTTTTACTTTGTGAGTACTAATGTTACGGTTACTTAGGATGATACAGTAGAACTCATACGGTCAAAGGATTGCAGATCCGCGCCTTAAACTGAATCGCAACGCTAGTTTTTTTTTTAAGTTTAAAACAATTTGCCTTGCATGATTAACAAGATATTCACTGACCTCCAATTAATGGATTGTGAATACACGCCAAAGGTCGTGAAGTTTTGGATGACAATTTCAGCAGGAGTTTTGAAATAACGTTACGTTACATGTGTACCTATAACGTTAGGTATGTTTAAAGAAAAAAACACGGGAATTCCCCTAGATTTTCAAGTGTATTCAATCCAGGAGAATTACCTATAACAGCCCGCTGAAAAAGTGACCCATTAATATGGCGCAGTGCAAGCTGATTTCATCCATAGACATAACATGGCTATGGCCGCCATTCCACAACCCATTTCTATTAAAGATCAGTATATCTATTTTGTATGTGTAATATTTATGACACAACAAATAATTTCACATTATGGCTCTTTTCAGTATAATGTAAATATGGCTACATACAATTAGTTATTATCCACAGTATTAAATAGTATATTATTTTTATTAAAGTATATAATTTAATAATTAATCCTCCATTAGACGTATAAATCAGATTCAGTTGTATGTTTTCCCAGAAATGATATCCTCCGCTCGTAACATATATCAGTTACACGAGCACTGCGGACTGCACAACGAACGAAATTTAGTCACCAATCTAAGAAGAAATCTTTCAGTTTCTTAGAATATTCCTTTGGGAATTATTTCGGGCGTTCATGAGGACACGAGTATTGTGGACTACACGACAAACGAAATTTAATCGCCAATAAAAAAAATCTTTCAGATTTGGAATATTCAATAATTAACAAATTTTGCCGAAGTCATCGTTTAGCAGAAAAGCATAGAGGCATCTCTTTTTTTGGTAGTGAACAACTGAGCTTTGATCGAAACGCCTATAACGGAAGATTAATATAATATTGAAATATAAACATGATTCCGTAAAAAATTATAAAAACATTAATAATAATAAAAAAGAGTAGAAAGTCATTATTATTAATAGTTATGGCAATGGTATTATTTAGAGATCGCAATTATTCTTTTTCATTGTTTACTTAGCTCGATTACAAAGAATTATATTATTATTATTACGTAACTAAGTTTTATAAAGATCAGAGAGAGTGCTTTCTGCACTTTTAGCTCGAGGGCAAAACTTATTATTCATAAGAAATTTGTTACATTAGTCTTAAAAAATTATTTATAAAAATGTACACAGAGCTATTCAAACTCCGTGTTTTTCATTTATTTAAATATACAACATTTATCAAGTTGGTAAAAACCCTATTGTTAAACAAAAGCATAACAGAAAGGCGTTCAGTGACGTTACAATGCCGAATGTCATGTCAATCAGATTTGTCAAAGCGCTTTTTTTTCTGTGCGCTTAGCTTAGACAAAGTTAAGATTCGTAGTAACGATACCGAAAAAATTGTGTGAAGCTAAGCGGGTTTTGCTTAGCGCTATGGAAACCATAGACATAATTTATGATGAAAATTGACAGCATCTGTCAGCGCTGATGGGTCACTTTTTCTTACTCTTAGAAAATATAGAATGTACCCAAAATCACAAAATTTGTGTAAATGTACTTTTGAAATCAACAAAGAAAATTCAAAAGCGAGATCATGGGTGAAAACAAAAAAAAATAGATTTTTTCAGGACTAGCAAAATTTAAAAATCGAATTTGTTGTAGTTCTTTTTTCTATAAATCAAAATAAATTATAACAAAAACTGGTATTGTTTTTATTTAACTTGATAAGAAGTATATTTTTATATGATTATAAATGGATTTTAAAACAGTTTTAAGTAATGTTTTAATTCCCATTTACATAAAAACTAAGGTTTATCTTTGATTTTCAAAATAAATTTCATTGCGTAACTGAGTTTATTTTAAAATATTTTAATGGTATATTACAAGCTGATTTATATTTTGTATTCTGCACAGTAAAATATTGACTCAAAAAAAATGTACAATTTGAATAAATAAGGCATATTCAAAACGTAGTCGAAATCTCGATACTGGTTTACATTTTTGTCAGTAGCTGGATTTTAGGCGAGATCCCTACAATATAAAAATATAGATACAAAAGACCCATCATCATATTTTTTGTAAAATATCGCGCTTAGATATTAAGTAAAGACCTCAGATGTCGAGCGTCTATAATCTAAAATCTATCTATCAGAATATTTCAATTTCGACGGGGTATAAATTTTGAAACAAAAAAGTCGTTTTCAATAAAATATATCAACATAATGAAAAATAAACGAACTATAAACTAGGTTCCCCTTTTGATCGAACGTTAAAGTCTTCATATACATATTGTTACTTAGCTCGACTATTATTAAAAATTTGGAAAATTTACAAGTTACTAAAACTCGCGTATTTTACATAAAGAATTCTGTGACGGCTAAAAATTTCTCGTATAAAGGCGCGTTTTCAAGATATGACAAGAAACTAAGTTTTTTTAAAGGTTTGTTCTAATTATCATTTAAGATTCGCATAGAGCATCCTTTTTTGAATAAAAATTTCTCTTTCCAAATATTTCAAAATATTGAAAACTAACGAGTTACAATCGAATCAAGTTTTCGGGGCATCCCGCTTGATTCAACGTTAAAATCTCCATATAAATTTGAATCGCGTAATATTAAGTTAAAAATTACAAGTTATATGAAGCTTTCTGTGACGACAGAAATGTTTCATACAAAGCTGCGTTTACAAAATATGACACTAAACAAAGTTTTTTTTAATGGGACACTGCAATTATTCGACATATGATGTGCTTTTTTTTTCAAAAAAATATCAAAATACTGAAAAAACACAAATTGTTTGAAATATTATTCTTTGTCTTAGTGTTGAAGTCTTTGGAAATTTCATTCTCAGTTTTGTTATTATTGTCTATTCAAATTGTAATGACTGCAATTGAATATTTTTTCATACATAAAATCAAACATTTCCAAGGAGCTTGATTTCTTTTATGAAAATATATTTTACTTGTGCGCGTACAAAATAAATTTAGCTTTACATTGTAAATCCCATTAAATATAATAAAAAAGGTCATTTCACAACTTACATCACAAAATGACCAATTCGCTGCAATGTGAAAGGAATCTTATGGTCGGTTTCTGGTACGAATTTTAAAACTAAACGCTATTTTAATACGGATTTCCTATGGAAACCATGTTGTCTGTTAATATTGGGTTTCAGATTACAACCTTAAATCTAGATTTAAAGCTGAAGTCGTATCAGGAATCTAGCATAGAGATTTATTTTAAAAGTCGTGCCAAAAAGCCCAGCATTAGACAGAAATTGGTCACAATCTACAATGAAATTTACCAATAAAATTTTCTATAAGTACATCACTAACAAAATCTAAAATCTATAAATTAAATTAATTATTTTCAAGCACCATTCTTTAATGTTCTAAACTTTTCTTTTAAGTCTCGATAATTAAATTATTATCAAATTTATTTAGCACTGTTCGTCATTAAAAAAGTCTAAACTTTGTACATAAGAGAAACAAAAAAAAATTATACAGAACTTTTTTTACAATAAACTATAAAACACAAAATATTCTCGGTGAGTTATTTTAACAAAATAAATAGGATCACTGATGGTCCTCAAGTAAAAAAAATTACATCCAATATTTTTTTTGCACAATGATTGAAAAAAACCGTTTTAAAATGTAAAAGTCATTTTACATTAAATATGGACGAATTATCAACAATATTAAGAAATTTTATTGTTTCAACATCTTAAATTTCTCGTATACACACTACAATTTACTAGCAGAGACATCTGTAAATATTTAACTATAAATTTAAAATAATGCTGCCATGCCATATTTTAAAATTACCACTGTCTTCGTTGCATTTTTAAACAAATCTCAAGATATCAAAATGAAAACATTCAGTCGCGAATAATAAAAAAAGCTCCTAGGACTACAATTTAGAATCCCGTTTACCCCTGGCCTTCGCATATTTCAAAAGAAATTAAAAGTTTTATATGCGCCACTAAGCACATAAAAAGCTTTTCTGTATCAGGAGCATATCCTGATATACTCTGCGTTTCTTAAATATTTCTTTTCTTCAAGGACACCAGAATAGAGAATTATTTGGGTTTAGTACCAATTCTTATTTTCAATGTATTATTTTTTTAATAACAATTGATACATTGGATTAAAACTTGGGAGCTGACGGCTTTTAATAGAGGCAACATGGTCACGCCATATTTTTTTTTCAAGTATGTTTCGCTATGCTAAAATCATCAGGAGATGATTAAACCTTGCGATTTTCTGGTGATGCTAACGTGATTAGCGAAACATGCGTCGAAAAAAAGCATTAGTGCTTTGTTAAGTAATCAATATCAGAGCGTATATCGGAACATAGCTCAAACAATAAACATATTTGCCACAAAAAAGAAAGATTAAAAATTTACTGACCTTAGTTTTCTTCTAACTTGATACCTTATAGCTAGGATATTTAAGCTCTTTTTTAGTAAACGCTTATACAACTAGTTTCAGCTTTTTTGAAATGATTAAATCTAAAATAGATCGCGGCTTGTTCAAAATATAAAAATTAATCCTACCTAAAGTTTACAAGGCGTATTCAAACCAAATTCACGGATTATTTTCAATCATTGTACTTAAAAAATACAACATCAATGTAATTTTGAAGTGGTCAAATGTGTAGTTTCACTTCTTTTAGGAGGAGGCGGCGGTGGCCTTTTCGATCTTATACTGTCTCTTTGTGTACTATGTTTTAAATGAACTGGACTAGTTGCATAATTTACTACCGCATCTGGATTAGCAGTATAAACATTTTCGTAAACATTATCCGCACCATAATGCTCCTGAACCCAATTAGAAACATTGGTTTCCCTGTAATCAGCTACAGGTGACGGTGGGTCCCGAAATCCCAACACCTCGTGCGGCGTGGTCGCAGGTTCAAGCTTACACTTTTGTGCAACCTGCCATTTCTTCTTCATGACCCTTTGCAAATCTTTCAAAAATTCAATAGGCGGTGCGGAATTCGATTCGGCTAATTTTTTCGGACTCGACAGTTTCGTCTTTTCGGACCGTTTTGGTGGCGGTGGTTTTTTCGGTAGCGGCGGTACTTCTTGCGGTATTAGATTAAAACTAATCTTCTTCGTGCTCTTCTTAGGGCTTGCCGGCAACGGTTCTTGGAAGTTCACTTTCCGTTGCGTCTGTGGCGAATTTTTCGCTTGTAATTCCGCTAAATACGGCGGTACCGCATAAATGGTACTTCCAGATGAACTTGAGCTATTGGTGGACACAATGCTATTTACAGATACCTGTCTTGGAAGTGATTGTTGCCTTAGGCTTGACCTTAAACCCTGTGCATTTGGAGATGGTGAAAACCTCTCGTTTGGAAGTGTTGAACTCTGTCTGGAATAAGGTGGCGGTGAAACGTATGCTGGGGGCTGTTGTTGATGATGATTAGGACTTTGAGGCGACTGTTGTGCGGTTGTTCCATAAATCGGTTGACCGCCGTTTGTGGAGCCATACATCGTGTTTGATTGATTCAGGGGAGTTGGGCTGAAGCAAGTGGGTGGATTGATGTGCGTTGGAGTACTGCAATTGGACCCTATACTCAAGGGAGGCGGACTGAAACACGGCGTGTTTAATCTGGACTGAGTTGGAGTAGAGTCTGGCGACAGAGGTCCAGTTGGGGTCCTAAAATATCAAAGAAAAAAAATTAATGATCTATTGAAATAAATAAATTATTAATTATTTATTATGATGTCGCATACCAAAAAAAAGTTTCATTTTAAAATTACAATATTATTAACAAAACATATCGAAGTAAAAAAAAATATTAATGGCGCATCTTACCATAAAAATCGTAAGCTACATTTTAGAGCTCAAATAATATTAATAAGTGTGCAAAATTTGAACAAAATCGACCAGCTAGTTTTGAAGTTTTAAGTTATTTGTTGAAAAGAGCATCGAGAAAAAGCGCAAAAGACCACAAAGTATAACTTCGGTGTGTTATCAACGACGGGGCGTTAAATACCCACCGCGCTGGTTTCAAATTGCTGTAACTTAATTATTCTTAAACATGTAAAATAATAAAATAAACCAAATTTATAACAAACAAAAATTACCCCAATTGATGAACTACTTTCAACAAACGTAAATCTTGCAAACAACAATGCTGCTATGATTACTTTGATCACTAATTGATCTCTCTGTAGAAGATTTAATTGTAATTTGGATTACCGTTATCAATTATTATAAGAGTAGTGAAATTCTTTCAATTATCAGTTCTGTAAAAAAAAAATAATTGTCTGTTCTAATTACCTGTCTGGATCCAGCATATTTGTCGGTGTAGGTGCCTTTGTTCTTCTTCTGATAGTATCGTTATTATTCTGTGTATCTGGAGGTGGAGGCAAAGACATGAGCGACAATTGCGACCCTGAAATGTCGCTGTTACTGTACGTTGGTAGTTCACTAGGTGCTGGCGGCGGCGGTAACGAATCTAACGATAAAGTTGACCGAAATTGGTCCAAAGGTGGAGGCGGCAACGGGTACGACTCTGGATCATCCAATTCGGGATCGAAAGAGGATGCTTCTGGAGGTGGCGGCAATGAAGTGACTGAGTCAGTCTGTAAAAAATGAAATGAATTTTGTTTAGCCGTCGAATACTATTTGTTTTTGGTTTCATCCTTCCAATTTAATGGTTAACAATGAGCTTATTTCAGTAAAACACAATAATCCAAAGGCAGCTAATCACAAATCACAAAAATTTCACATAAACCGCATTGGTAAATGACTTGATAATCCGAATGTTTAAAAACAATAGTGGGTTATACAGAATGTCTACCATTAAAATTGAAATTAGTTAACCCAAATAACTATCACAGTTGGTCTTCAATAAGAAATATAGTTCTTACCATACTAATTCCACCAATGCTAACAGGGCTAGAAACAGTTGTTGGTGTCGGTATGGGACTGTTGGTACCACTGGGGATACGTTCCGTAAAAGGACTGCCTTGTTCTCGAACTGGAGTTCCGACAGGGGTACTGTTTCCACTATGTCCGCCCATTGATTCCAACGAACCTCGGGCTTTTAAATGCTGCCTTTTTAACGTCCCGGAATTGGACGAATCGTCGGTACTATTCGATTTTCTTCGGCTGTGATGACGTGTAAGAGTGCCTGGAACAAAAAGCAGTTAAATTGGTAAACTGACACAGAAAAAGACTGAAAAATATATTGTTTTATTAACACGTTGAGCTTTATCATCTCAAGAAATTATTATCATTACTTAAATAAACAAGCTTGAGACGGATCTTGATTTAGTTACGCCATGACCAATCCGAAATTTGCCCTCCCTTCATTTGATAATATGAATTCATTAAAGCACGTAATGATACAAAAACAAACTTTTAATAAAGTTTGTCACTTAACGTGCGATTAGACAAACAGAAAGCTGCAAATATAGAAGCTTTTTACACAGTCCTTTTAAGAAAGTTGTAAAAATGGTCAATTCAGAAGTGGAACGGTACGCGAATTGGTTTTTATGTTGTAAAAGTATTTTTTTTATGAAAATTTCTAATGTTTTCAAAATTACAGTCGTCCCCGCTTAAACGCCTGAGATGAGGCAAAAGTTTAATAAATTACCTGTATTCGTGTAAGAACCATTTAGCAGATTTGGACTTGGACAATTCGCTTGTGAAGGATCATTTTCCATGTCTCTTGTTTCACCAACCTCTTTCAATTGTCTCGTTATACTCGTTAACGGTAAACTGGGTTTTACTGATGGTTTTCTTTTTATTGTACCTGCAAAATTAAAGTAATACTTACTCTTATAAACACATAACTCAACGGCATTTTAATTTTATGATACTGCAACCCCATTTACAACATAAATTAACAGTTAAGTGCAATTTAGGGAATCAAGAGAAGCTAGATTATAGTACGCGCTGGACTTTAGCAGAGTGTTTTGAGTAAAATACTATATAACTTAATTCATCATCGTCATCAGATAATTCTTTCGTTAAAAATAGACGCTGATGACCTCAGCTGTTGAGCGTCTATAATCTATCTCTATCTTTCATTAAAAATTAAACATGTGCATCACTTACCCATTGAGAATTCGGAATCAAAAGCATTTTCACAACTGGAAGGAGCTCCATCCGACATACAGCCGCTGGAGCTTGAGCTACTAGCGCGACTATGTCTACCGGAAGTTTCATTTCCAGCGCCGTAAATGCCTTGAGTCGGCGTCAGAAGTGTCGACTGCGAGTTGGGCATCGCGATTGAGCTGACCGAGCAAGATCGCGCATGTGCCAACGCGTCCAAATCGTCTTGAGTCAAATCGTCGATTAATGAGCGGTAATTGTCCATCAGTTGGCGGCCATGCTAGAAAAACAAAAGATACTTATTTGAGCGAAGTTAGACAAGAATCAAACTCAATATATACTCTACAACTGATTCTTGTAACACAGATTGCAAATAATCTATGCTACATCGCTCGATTAATAAATAAAAAAATATTGTACCTTCACTATCCTCATCCCGACCATCCATCTTTCCAAAGTTGCCGAATCTTCAGCACATAAAAACTTGATATATTTGGTAGATTTTGGTTGTTGTAATCTTGGATGTTTAATGGCAAAGCAATAGTCAGTTGGTGCTTTGTATTTCTTTCTCCATCCAATGCCGTAATATACTTGATTAACATCTAAAGTGGCTAAACAAACTAAGTCCCTGGATGATTTTGCTTTTTCTTTTGGCCAATAATATAACCCTGATGCCCGTAAAACAAAATTATATTTCTTCCATCCCTTTTTAGAATCTGATTTCAAGTATAATGGTCCTTCGATTTCGGGTATACTATTTGTATTTGAGCCGAAAAATTCCTCTAATAACATATTTCTAGCATGATCATCATAATCTGTCTCCTTACTAGATTTATCAGTCTGTGATAACAAAAAGTTTTCAGGTTGCATGAAAAGCTGCGTTTTATCTGGACGTTCTACAAATAATAACTTATTTTTCGAATCTCGTGTCCATAACATTAAGTTTTCTACTAATAATTCGTGGTCCTCATAAACCCGTTCTGAAACAACAAATATTCATTTTTAAAACAATTAAAAATGGCAGATGTTCAAGGCGTTACTAAATAAACTTACCCATATATAAATCCGGAAGATGTTCAACAATCGCCCATTTTGGATCCATCTGGACATGGTTTTTGTCTGCTAATAACTGAATTACGTAACCACACACCATTTTTTCATCCACAAGGAGCGATTTTGTTGATCCGTCCATCGTAAATGCTTTAATAAATAATTTCTTTACAGACGCCTCTTTCATCTTTTCCAAAGCCATTCTGATTTTTTCAGCTTTGGCTTTGCTTGCAGCATCCTAAAATATAAATTCGTATTAAAATAAATACTTAGGAACAGTAGATTTCGTGTCCTCTAGAATTTCTCAAGTAAGTTATGATCATATGAGACACCATTTACCATTCTTAGAGAACGTGAAAATGGAGTCGGTGCTTCGTTTAAACTGATTTACAGTTAGATTAAAATATTTCCTAAGCTCATCAAAGACATTAAAAGATTCTCATTCAATTCCTTCATCTTTGTTTCTTCATGGCGGATTGGGTACACAAATCAAAATTCATCATCTGATATCCTAAATCCCACTTGAGGAACTCTAATGTCAACAACTTCTCTTGAAGACGAATTCAACTAACCTGAGAACCAAGTGGCAGTGTAAGGCCGTGAGGTTTACTTCCGCTGGCGCCACTAGATGCTGAAGATTCGCTCGACAACATCGAAACAGTGTCACTGAACGCCGAATCATTGTCTGGCGAATCGGTCCGCGCTTGCCCGTCATTTTTTATTGTCACTTCTCCAATATTGCTTTCGTTCGAAATGCGATTCCCGCCTTCTGATGAAGAGCGAGAATGGGTACGACTATGATGCTGGGATAGTTTCTGTTGATCTGAAAAAAAAAACAATTCAGTGATTTTTATTTAGAAATGGCCGTACAAAATTCAAAGTAAATTTAAGATAAAAGTACTGACTTCGTATTGGAAGCATGTTAAAAATCTACATCGAAAATTGTACCAAATAACGAGACTTGAAACAGACTTGCTAAATATTCAAAATAGTACCATGACTTGGATGTCGTACTGTAAGAACTGACTGTCTACTATGAAGGTTCTGGATTTTTCGGAGACATCCCATAATAACGAGGTACTAATACATGTGCCCAGGATTCTAATGCTTGGGAACGAAGTATTTGGTTACCAAAAGTCCTAACGGGTCAATCATGAGTGGACTGTGCGTCTTCTCATGAAGCCCCAGGATTGTTCAGGATCTGTTTGGGATGTACGGGATGCACAACCCTTTTAATCTTGATTACCGAGAAACTGTTTCTATTTTTTAAGGTTTAAATGTACAAATACGTAGCTATATACTGCAAAACTTATGAGAAAGATGATTTGTGCAGATGTTTCACTATAGAATAAGTGATAATGCAGCCGCCGCGATATGGTGGATGATTCAGGTTTGTGTCCCGACAGTGATATTGTTTGAATAATACATTTTTCTAATATCACATTGTAATGGGTGTTTCATAATATAATAGCAAACTATATAGCTGTGTATTTGTATAAAAAATAATATATGTAAATGGTTAACTACTGTATAATTCATAGCTATAGTTTGCTACAATTATTAAGTAACACGTATTGTTATAGTTACATTTACAAATGCACTTTATACATGAGAAAGATTGACTGTTTAGATATGTCACTATAGAGTAACTTATAACTTATTCCGCCGCAATAGTGGAAAGATTCTGCAGTCCCGACGGTGACAAAGTTCGAAAAATAAATGTTTCTAATATAGCATTGTAACGCTGGTTGTTTCCTAACAATTATAGCATAGATCTTCCACTGTTATAAAAATGAATGTTACTGTTTATTTAAAAAATAAATAAATAAATAAATACCTGATGCTTGTGACGAACGTTTGCTTTGTTGTGCGCGTCCAATTTCCTGATCACATTGCGTTTCGAGTGCACATAATTCCCCGAGGATGGCGTCCAGGTCAACATCTTGCGAGTCTTCGAGATTTGCCATTGAGAATCGGTAGCTGTCAATACGTGGTGCCGTTATCTCTGCAGACGTGCAAAGCGGCCTTAAGGCACCGGTTGAACTAACACTGTCCAAACCCTGCAAAAAAAAAAAAACATAAAATTGCAGAAGTTGATTCATAAACATTAAAAAAACAGTTATATTAGTTAAAATTATACGAGTATATGTATTTCAGAATCTGCATTCTTGTTGGGTCATAATAAGTTTACAACTTATCAATACTGTAAAGCTTAAGGCATAGTATATTACACCGCAAAGGCAGAAAATTCAAATTTCTGCACTGCGCGACACACGATGTCCGAAGCGAAGCCGAGATCATGTGTCGCGCAGTGTAGGAATTTCAATTTTCTAACCGCGGGGTGTATACTTTTTTTCTTTATAAAGTAGGTACTTTCGAATCAGTGTGCACGAGAAAACTGTTTCGGCCCGCTGTTACAGATAGCGTGCGAGTAATTCCAGCAGTTCATAAATGTTAGGCTTTCGAAACCGAAAGTACATACTTTTTTTTAAATCATGCAACTAAAGGGATCTAAAATCAACATCACATCAACCAGTTGATGATACTTGAGGTGAGAGTAATAACACTTGCCCTTGAGTCTCGACCTCCCTATATAGAACTCACTTAAAAAGCAGGAATATGTTACCACCCATTGAGAAACAAGCCTATAAGGGTTGTTTAACATGTTCTTATTTTAATATAGAAACAAACTAACGCGTACGTGCAATTTTATCAATTCAAAGCCAATGAAAATTCATTAGGTAACTTTAATCACACCGCCATTGTGACAATTTTAATTAGATCTGCACTAAGCATTTTTTTTTACTTTCGAGCGACCACTGGAGTGAAAAAAAGTCTTGATTTTATTTTATTTTTTGTTTGAGATTCACGATATTATTAAATTCTAATGAAACAAAGATGAAAAAAATAAAACAAAGCAATCCGTCACCAATCGCGACCTGTATAGCTCGGAGGTAAATGCATATATATATACGTACAGACCAATCTAATTTCCAGATAAAATTTTAGAACCGATTATGAACTGGAATCAATCTAAAATTGGCTCCATTTTATAAGCCAAAATCAAAAAGCTACCAATTTGAATCAATTTCTTACGAAATTTACCTTAGATATAACTATTTCTGTATGAACCAAACTCAACTCAAAGCGTTAACAGACGATATACACAGTTTTTTTTCGAAAACTTTTCCTATTTCTATTCGAGTCGAAGGGAAAAAATGAAAATTCGGCTCCGTTAGATTCTGTCCCGTGCTCCCGTGACGTGTACAAATCTTCAGCTCTCTAGGTCAACGTAGATCTTCGGTAGGGCGTGAAAAGTTGGACAGCCGGACAAACAGATATTAAGAAATGAAGATTTACATAACGGGATAGCTATCTGTAATCCCGCATTCTTGCGGGTTTTTCGGGTTCTTATATGATATATTTTATACCATTCTAGACGAAAAACGTGGTTTTAGAATTTGTTTCTACCAATATCTGTCCGAATGAACATTCAACGCAAGCAAAGCCGCGGGTAAAGATTAGTGAACAATATAATTTTGCAATACAAAAAAAACAGTGACAGCCCCCTCTTTCGTCGCAAATGTATTTACGATTTTCATTGTATATGCGTACAAACATGACTGCAGAATGGAGGCTAGAATGAACGGCAGGATAATGTTGTAAACTGTATATGAATACACCGCAACGTCCCACAACGTAGCGTACGACGTTGAGACGACGTCTGTGACGTCACAGCCGCATCATATACACACCTCCACTGAACTGAATATTTCATTTCTGGTGCGCGTTATGTTCGTGTACCGTCGATACATTATGATTTTTTTTGAAATTATACTCCTTTTGGCATGTCGAGAGTGTAAAATTTTAACGGGTGAGTTGTATGTTAGCTATTTTTAAGGTAGGGCATTCCCTCTTCCTTCAACTACGGTCCTGCTCCGACCTCTGATGGATTGAAACATCTCCATGGTGAACCGTCTACCGTGATTTTTCTCATTTTTTAGTAGATAGATGTGAATATAAGCTTGTTATAAGCAGTTATTTAACATAATTATTAAAGGATGCAGATGACTTTAAAAAAATCAAAAAGTCGTTAAAGAGTGAGAGTTCAAAAGGCATGCACCATCTCCTTTTTAACCGACTTCAAAAAAAAGTTCCTGTTCGTATTTTTTTATTATGTATGTTCACCGATATTTTCGTCAATTGTAAACCGATTGGAAAAAATTTTAAGGTGATTTTCTTGAGAATGCTACCGGGTTGGTATCAGATAGTTTTTATTAAAATAGGTTCATTCGTTTTTAAATGATATAAAAAAACGTATTTTTTAATTTTTTATAAGTATGTTACCTCATATCGCCAGGATTTCATAAATTTCCCTTTTTAGTGACTTTTTTAAAGGAGGTTAATATTTTTTTTAGTTTTTTATTCAGACTACATTCAAAATATTCTTTACAATTCGACTGTCAATTTAAAAAATTGTAGTATATGTATTTAAGATGTAATGAACTTTATTATCGACGAGTAAGTAACGCATTATGTTAAACGACCGTCAGCAAATTCACTCGTAACATTTGTAAATTCGAGACATACTATTTTTTTGCACGTATCCCTTATAAAATAGCTGGTTTCAGTTCCTTTTCAGTACCTATATTTTAAACATATTTAATTCTGTAACAACTTCTATTAGGTTGTTTATAAAAATTTCCGTTCGCGTCTACTGTTGTTTGTTCACATACTTCTGGCGGTAGCTGACAGGTAAATTACGAAAAATACTGTCTTGAAATGGGTACTGCATACGCCTACGTTTCTTTTACTTTACGCACTAGTGTTAAATGCGTCATGAAAAGCAGATATTTTATAGAGACGCGTGCAAAAAAACTATTTCGATTTTTATGAAGTTATCAGTATATTGAAAGATTGTTACATTTTTTTATATGTAAATTGGCCATCACGTTGTACACATAGCAATATTCTACTGTATCATTTGGCGTTCAGCGACGGATAGAGACTCTAAAACAATTTATAATTAATTTAGACTTTTTACAGCTTACATTTAGAACTAGACAAGTGGATTAACACGGTAGTCCGTCTGGTCACAATTTCAGGTTAATTGAAAAACTACTGAAACGATTTTAATCAAACTTTTGCTATATTCTTGAACAATTAGGATAAGTGAAGTACTCAACAAAACGACAAACAAAGATTTGTTAAAATATACTGAACCAAGTGTTTTTAGTAAAAACTAATTATAAAAAAAAATATCTCATTCGCAAAGAAAAACACAATTTATGTGATAAGTATCTGAGTTTTTATATTTAGTAGTCAGGATGAAGTATCTAGTTTTTTGGTAAATTCGTTATTTTGGTGATTTTACATATAGAAAATAAAAATCTTTGTTTAAATCTATCTATAGAAAAGACGATGTATGTAATGGACTCCAAAACGACTGAACCGATTTTGATGAAATTTTCCGGAAATCTTTAGGTTGGCCCAGCGGGTGATACAGTGAAGTTTGGTAGCGATTGGAACAACAGAATCTTTTTTTTTTTGTTTTTTGGCAATTGTAATTTTTCTTCGATTTTTGAACATTCACAATTAAAAGCGATTAAATTCGCGTAAATTCAATACACGTTGAGAATTTTACGATAATGATTCTCATCTTTTATATCCTATATTACATTTACACTCGGGCGAAGTATAAAATATCAGTTTACCGTTAAAAATTGAAAATATTTTTTCTTTATATTTATTTTCATAACCAAAAAAATTACAACAAAATGTTAATCAACGTCGTTATTTAAGTACATGTTGTTACCGCGACTTATCTATTGCAAGCCCCCAGTTTTCAAGTTCTGTAGAAAATTCAACTGGATTTTCACTATGCCTACCTATAATTAACAAATTATAACAAATCGAATGCCTACTAGGCGCAGATTCCCTGACACTTGATGCCTTTAAAAAAATAAACTTAAAAATTAAGAATCTTAAAAAACTAACGTAATACAATTAAAAAAATATTAAAACAAGATCCATAAATACACACACAAATTTTCATGTAGTATCGAAAACAATCAAAGCATCGCTCTTCGAGAAAACTGATTTATTAAACTGTTTTCCCATTTCCTAAACAACTGAACACAATAAAAACTCACTGAACGTAAAATGTCCACATTTTTTCACACGTGTTCAAAACGATAAAAAGGTTCTTACTGCGAAACCGAACGCGAGATATAAAATTTACATCGTAACATATTTTTCAATACAAAAGAAAAAACTTTATTTTCACGTGTACACGCACGCAAAAAAAAAGAATGGTTAACTTAATTTGGCAGCACTGATTTTCGTCGACAGAAAATCGAAACGTAGTACAGAAACTCAGTCTGGTTGGATGTACGTGACGGGCCAAACTGAAATGTCCCGGACAAGCTCTTTCAGTTCAAGTAACAGTCTGTCTGTGTGTGTGTTAGTGTGTTGGGGCTGGGTTGGAGCATATAGCTCTCTGTATATAGCTCATTCTCTCGCCATCAGTCGACCCCAACTACATACATATTATACACTGGGATGTAGTCAGAGTAACGGCGCAAGGCTACTCACGTTTTTTCCTTGCGCGCTAAGAAATATCTTTGGCTCTATCGCAGACCTGTCTTTAGGATAAACCTAACCATGAACAGAAATATTTTTATTAGTGTATTTGCCATATGGCAACATACATCTGAACTTCTGACCACTTGACGTTCATCACGCAGACTTTGTTAGACTTTAACTGCGTTGATGCGGCGATTTTGCAGAACAGTAAGTTGGATATAACGATCATCTGCTGCTGATGTACCCTTAGGTCTGCCCGTACTCGGACGGCGATTGAATGCTCCAGTCTCTAAGTATCGTCTGTAAACTCGTTGCACCGAAGATCTGCTGATTCGAAGTCTTCGAGCGACCTCACGTTGTCCAAGGCCTGCTGTTTGAAGTAGTGCTACAGCTTGAGCTGCTTCTTGAGGTGTCGTATTCATTATTGACCGATAAAAGTAGCCAAAATACACGCGTCGGAGCAAACGATGGACAAAAACTAAAGAAAGGATAAGAAATATCCGATTACCCTCAGTGTAGAAGAAAAGAATGCTAAGCGCGAACACTAGTCAAAACAGAGCAAATCGCTAGCATTGTGTTTGTTGCTTGATTACAACGTGAATTGACAATATTTTAGATTAAATTTATAGTCATTTTAATCGTTATTAAACGCTCTTTCTGTAGGTATAAGTTTGATGGGTGTAAGATTTACACCGTTCGAGAAAATTGGCTTAGAGCTTTAAGTTGGCGGGTGGCCCGGTTTATTTGCTGTCCAGTGTATGATTGCCACAGAGTGAGAATGAAGGGACAGGTTGAAAATACACGAGTTCTACTGAACAATGGCTGTTTACAACCCTACACTTACACATATGTAGTATGCACGTACATAATATAGTTCCCATAAAGCTCGATCGACACACATACACAAAAACACATATATTTATTCGTGTGTGTTTGTGAGTACGAAACGTTGTTTGGCGCGTTTTATCTACTGTAAAACAAAACCACGGACTGAATAGATTCCGCGTACTGCTTCCATATTTGCTGAAATGCCAATCAACTTTTTTATCAATTTTTTTTTTGTAAAGATGTCAGTCATTTGACAAATATTTAACAATACTAATTTATTAATGAATTTCACAAGGCACTTCGCTTTAATCAGCGGCGCCGTTCGTGTTAATGTCGATTTTGACACAAATCTCATCTTAAAATTACGATATTTTCAGCAGAATATAGTCGGACTATTTTCAACACCAGCAATTTTTAATTCATTTTTCTCACATATTTTCAAGTTTGAGTCTCTATTTCTCACGAAAAGTGTCTCTCCCTACGCTGTTTAGCCAATAGAAAAAATACGTTTGACTACCACTAAGCAAGGATTGAAGGGGGAGTTGAAAATACATGAGTTGATTAGTCCCGACAGGTTGAAAATACATGAGACTTCCACTGTATTAACATCTAAATGTTAAATTATTTATTCAGTCAATGGCTGTTAAATGTCGAATAATTTTATAACAACTTCAATCGCGTTAATTGCAATTTTGGCATAAAACAGTTTATTCTGAGCGTAGCAAGCCCCTTAATAAACTAGAAGACAAGGTACCAACTGATTGATACATCAAGTTTCATCAAAGTCGGTGAAAAGATCAGCAAAAATTTTGATACCATGTTTTCCCATCTATTTTCTACTATATATGAGATGAAAAAATGTATTTCCAGAATATCCAGAAATTCTACAATGTATCCCTAACCTCAATGGAAATAGTTTTATCTTGATTCATTCTTAACTCTCACTATTGTGAAGGTTCATGTCTAGCGTTACCGAAGCTAAAATTAGCTCTCGCATGATGTGAATTTAGGGTTGCAATTTGCTTTATTATATGAAAGATTAACTGTTCAAATATGGCATCGTAGAGTACCTATAACTGATAACTCATTCCGCCGTGAAAGTGGAAATACTCGTATTTAAGTCGCGACAGAGACAGTTGTTTGAAAATACATTTTTCTAATATAGCATCGTAACAATGGATGCTTTTTTAACAATTATAGCAAACGATAGCTATTATATTGTTTAAAGTTATGTTACGTGGTTATTCTACGATTTCGATCAAAATCCGCATCAACGCGAGCATATCTACGGGCAAAATTGACGCCCAACGTAAACAAACCCGCGGACGAAAAGCTAATTCATAAAACTGGTACAGTAAGCCCTCACGCAGGGTATATTTCTATAATTAAACATTATTCATTTTATGACATGTTTCATGTCGTTTGATATTCATGGAAAAGGATTATTAATTATCATCAATTATCCACCCCTATACTTGAGTTAACCATATTGCTAATCATCATGACAACAATACTGTAAATCCGATGCTACCCGAACGTGTCCAATCTCACGTTCGTGTCGTAAATTTGTGTGAAGCGAGTCGCGAGATACAATTTCACTTCCTGAAAGCATACAGGAACTGGTGTATGTATATGTTACAGTCAAATCCGGTCATAGCAACTTATGCTGGGTTGCAGACTGCGTTGTCAAAATATCTGATTTCACAATGACTTTAGATTGAGACCACACATATGTTTCTATAAGAAAAGCATTATAGAATTTTAAATTAATTCCGTTCGAAAAATAATCGATGAATTGAAATGACAGTTTTTTAAACGGTGTAAGTATATTGTATAATGTACTTAACATTATTAGTCAAAATTTAGCTTGAAAAGCGGTCTTTTTCTATGTAGATAAATAATTTATATTTGTGTGAGCGCAATATAATGTTCTACATGACAGAGAGTTTCTCTGTTTGTATAAAAGTTGTAATTTATATAATATCAATCAAATTTTTTAACAATGTTTTTTGCACCTTCGCATTGTCGTAGGACTTCGCGCCTTGGGTTTCTGTGAGGCTGCAATTATTTCCAAGCGAAGGCTAATACGAAACAAATACATAGATTACGCGAATGCGCGACTGCAATCCGTATGTTGATTTTAAATCGCGCGAGCGAACGAAAAAATTCGTGTCGTTGAGTATCTACTATTTCCTAAATCGTACATTTCGCTATAAATAGTAGCATGTGTAGTCTGATGCTTATCAACAATGAACAAAAACATTCGCGCCGCCCGAAATTTCAACTTCTGATTTTCGGGATGGATGCCCTAGTTTAAACAGTATTATGTTTGCTTACCCATTTGCTTAAACAATGCGTACAATTACCAGGAAATGTGTACAATTACCGTTACATATAATATATAACTGAACAACAGTCGCCAGCAGGAGGTACAGCAGGAATAGCAGGAACAGGACGAGTGAGACAGATATATCGCTGTATATAATATGTATGTATGAATGCGGGAGAATCCTTTGGTTGCGCTTGCGCACAATTGTATCGCGTGTGACAGGACTCTGTGTAACTTTCAGAATAATGTGTTTGTATTTTGGTATATTATGTACATTTACCGGCTCAAATGTTTCGAAGACAAAATAAATAAATATTGATTTAATTATCTTAAAATGTAATAAAAAAGGATTCAGATATTCACATGTAATATTCAGGGTGAATGATCTATCGAGAATCTGAGAAAATACGCACATTTGTTAGGAAAAAGTTAGAAAATTTAACACTAAACGCACCGAGATTTAATACATACCTATTTCTACCGTAACTTGTCAAATGGCCGGTGTTTAGATAAGAATTATTACATTTTTGCAATTGTCGGTCATTAGTCGTTTAACTTTAAATAAATACAGACGTTAACAAAGTATATTGATTGGAGAAATATTGAATTTATCAGATTTAAAAAATAGAAATATAAATAAATGACGTAAAGTTAATAGTACATATTTAATCGAAAAGGCATGAAGTCAAATGTGAAAAAGCGAATTTTCTAATCAAAAGCTTACAACCGGTCATTAGCGTTAAGCGTTAAAAGACTAAAGAGAAAATATTTTAGAAAATGCATTATATACACATATTCTGGCGTTTACTTCTTTAGTATTTAATCTCTTCTTCACACGAGTCGTTCCATCCTTCTTCAAAAGATTCATTAAGTAATACATTAAGTAATTATGATTTATATTTCGATTAGGTCAAGCGGTCCTCAAAGATCTACTTAAAAAAGAATCTTTCTTTTGTTTACTTATTGATTTTACACGGTGACCCATTCATAGCCCTCTGGATTCCAGCGCTTCAGTCCCAAAAAGCATACCTGCATATTTAAGTAATGAACTCTGTACACGCTTTAATAAATATATCAAGTGTGAAAAGGGGAAACTACGTTTCAGCAATCACGCAAGGTGCATTAACAAGTACATTGCTGTATAAAAATTATAACGTTCAAATTTTTTTAACAAATGTTCTCCTTGCTCCTCCATCACAATGCTCCAGTTTTTAATATGTCTGTATTAGGAAATAAGATGATGACACATGTATTAATCCAAGTCATGGGTTGATACTCAAAGAATCTGGCAAAATGTATTATTTTCAATTACATAAAGATCGGACAATCCATTCATTATTGTATCTGCTTTTTATATTTTACGGAGTAAGATGCTAACACATGAGTTAATCCCTGAGTCGAAACGTTGGGTCGAAAAATTCGACAAAAAGTATTAGTACTTATATATTCAATTTTATCTAGAACATTCTTCTGAGATTATAAGATGGGGAATCTAAGATATCGTCGTTAATTAGTAAATATACCATATAACCAACCTGCAGAAATATTCCGTCATAATAAGAAAACCGCATTTAAATCTGTCCATCCGTTAAAAAGTTCCAATGCTACAATAAGACATATACAATCCAAACTTCCCTATTTTTGGGTCGGAGTTTGAAAAGTCTTGAAACATTCATTTCCTGATGAGTTTGAATGGTGTACTTGAACATATTTAAAGATATTATCTTTGGACGATCGGGACAAGTTTATTTTTATTTTTTGTAGATTATAGACGCTAAGTTTTTAGCGTCTAATTACATAAAATTAAACAAAACGACGTCACAAGACATCCATGAGCGGAGATGGGATTCGAATCCACGATGAAGTTTAAGCCAAAAATCGGTACGCTATTCTTTAAAATCCAAAAAGTATTATTTCAAAAAGTGTGAAGAGTTAAAAACAGCGGGCGCAAATGTTTTTCCAGGGTTCACAAGACATGTTTATTTTCTTTTTTTTACAGTGTTGTACTTATAGTAATAAGTACGTCATACATAGACTATAGCGGTTAGCATGTACACAGAGTACAGTACTATTTACAATAGTAACCACGTAGTGCACGCACTTGGGGTTGATCGTCACACATAATTACACTACAAATGAAAATGCTTGCACTGCAAATAACACGCCTTTGAAAAAGTCGTTTCTGTGGACAAGTTTCCGTGAATTACATTGCGAAATTAAGGCCCTGACATATTTTTTTTACTTTAATGAAAAATGTTCGCCATTATGGAAGAGATATTACGCACTCATTGTAACTTCGCGTAATACCTTACTTGAATGAGTGAAAAGCAATCAAATTTGTAACATTTTTGAATTTTCAAATTCTTAATGATTGATGAAAAACTATACAAATTATAAAAAAATAATGACAATGCATTGTTCAACATCCGCTTCTTGTAACTTTCAACACTCGCATCAATTCACATTGTACCCGTTAATTTATGTTTATTGAGTGGATGTTTAAAGATTAAGCGAAGGAAAGATATAAAATTAGTTAAAGGCACACAATTTTGCGAATAAAAGAGTTATCACGATATTATGTAATTGCATAATAAACTTTCTCGACATTTATTTGCAGTTATCGGGGTAACCATTGAAAACGCTGGAAGTAATACGATAAAATTTTGAAATGTTGACATAAAATAATAAAATTCCTCATCCTCCTAAGCGCAGCACAGGACCTCTACGAAAATTTCAATTTCTATTCTTTGCCACATTTTTGACTAGTAACCACATAGTTCCTTGTTCCATAATTTTGTTTATGAACAGGCCTCCAAAATATTTTGAGTTTCCATTCGAAGAATATTTTTCAAACCCATTTCTATTCTTTGCCATATTTTTGATAAGTAACTAAGTTTTGGTCCATATTTCTTCATGGACAGTCTTTCGCAAAGATAAATTTGGTCTTCTAGTCCAAGAATATTTTTATTTTGTTTGCATAAGGGCTCTACGAAAATTTTAAACCTATTTCTATCTTTTGCCATACTTTTTACTAGTACTTAACCAGGCAGCTGTTCCGTGGAATTTCTTCATGAACAGTTCTTCACCAAGGAGCCTTCCATTCAAAGCTATTGTCTGGATCATAGGGTCTCTACAAACATTTTTAACCTAATTCTAGGCTTTGCCATATTTTTGACTAGTAGTCAGTTTCATATTTCTTCATGAACAATCCTTCGCCAAGATATGTTCGGTCTTCCATTCCAAGATTATACGTTTTCGTCTGCCTTTCGCAGCGTGCGTCCAATCCAATTCCACTTCCTACGCTTTAGAGAATCTTCCAAATTTGAACATCAAGCTCACGTGAAATTAGGATTGGTTTCAACAAAATCCTTATAGCGCATGTTTAACCGTATTTTACATTATTCTTACCCAAATAGGAATGGTTGAGTGATATCAGAAACGTTAATTTATTTTACCCAGGCGGTCTATTAAACATCTTATATCGAAATTTCGTTACAATCTTGCATCACAGACAAAGCTACTATATTTTTTATTTGCATCGATGTATGGAATAGTTAATTTACCATTCTCTATTATTATAACGACAACAATCATAGTACACAACAGGTACGTACATTATTATTATGACAGTCTCGTCTTCGTACGCTTCCTGAAATATAACTCTTAAAATCTAAACAATGTAACGCCGCTAGTGAATAATTATTTATGTTGCCGTCAGCTGGATACGCATCTTCCTTTCGCTTCTTACATGATGAAGCCACCGGAAGAAGCGCAGGTAGCTTCACACATCCGGTATATAACATACAGGACCGGCGTTACATACATATTTATTACAAAATTAAGCTAAGACTCAGGAGTTCCAGACTTCAAGAAATTAAAACTATTAATATTAATGTATTAATTAACTTGATAAGAATTGCTTATAGGTGTTTCTAAAATCGGCAACCAAATTGTAGAAGCAAAGTCTACCCAAGAAAACTTGTACAGAAGGTTTTTTACAAGCTGCGCTTCTTAGTTAATTTCTCAATTCTGACCCACTTCTACATATCCGATCGACTTGAAGCTTTACACACATACCTAGTTTCGACGACAATATTTTATATAAGGATTCAATTTGCATAGCCGCAGTTACTTCGAAATTACCGTAAAAATGCACACCATACATAAAATATGCCCCCCATCATACGAACGTATTGTAACGTCAGATATATTCTATCCTCCTTGGTCAGCTCTCAAAAAAATTTTAGGTTATACGTATCTGTTTACACATTTATGGAGAGTACTAAGGATTCAGTGTTTCTTTTTTTAAATGGCCGTTCAACCGCAGATTGAAAACAATCTTGAAGCCAGGAAAGCGAAACTTTTACATTAAAAAGTAATTACAGGCGAAGAAAATGCAATATTTAAAGTTGCGAGGATATTCGAGTGTACTTCGGCTTTAAATAAAAAAATATGGAAACTAAACTTTTCTTCAATTACTGAAAACATTCTTTTTAAATTAGTTGTTGTAACGATTCCTCTCCAAGTTCTCCATTCGCTGTTCATCTTAAAGTCATTCAACAGTACGAATACGGCCAACGTAAGTGGGGTAGATATAGAAATTGCGTAATATTACGGTGTAGTACTTCCATATCTGCGGCCAAATTACAAAACCGCTTATGTCGAGCTTATTGTAAAACATAGATTAATGAATCATCCAAGCCACGGTTATTTGTGCCTACCAACAATTCCCTTTTTCAATTTATTTGATTAGGATCGCAGGAACGTGGACTAGTATTATAAATAATTTGGACGTTTCATAGTTTTAAAGACCGCGCACTCTTATCAAGCATAGACCAGCACAGCACGAGTCTGTAACCTACACGATGTCGCACACTAGATCAGCACAAACCAGCATGGACAAGCAGCTTTTAATGGGGATTCACGAACGACACATCATTACCAGCAAATCGGTCTCGAAATTGCAGGCGATAGACTGACGGTCGTTGCTGGCTACTACGTTAAATCATATGGGTATCTTCACGAACTGGTGCTTGTCCATGCAAGTGTGTGTGTGGTCTTTTATTATTGCGACTTAAATTATCGAGATCTCGTTACTGTCGCGACGAGAGAAACACCCTCGAGAAAATATCTAGGCGAGAGTTATAAAATGTCTGGTGAATTAAAAACGAAACGTCGTTAGTAAATTTTTAATTGATAAGTGTTCGTACCTAGTATTTTTTGTAGCTCATTTGGCTTCAGTGTTCGTTAGGCTTCTACCTAGGGAAACTATCTGTGCTATTTTATATTTTCAGAAAAAATAGCTGATTATTGCTTCCTAGCGTTTTTATTGCTTTAAATCATGTATTTATATTTTTCGGAGCGTCTTGTGCTCCGGGTTCCACTAGTCATATCTTTGAAGACAGTTTCCATAGGGAGAAACTAAACAATTTCCTCTGAGATTTAGCGAGAAATATAAGTAGAAAAAAATCGTTATACGTGGTTTTGTCTTTTGTCCAAAGATATATGTGAACATATTATTATGGTAGTAAAAGTTGAACGTACACACAGATCGTTCCTGTTGCTGTCTTTGTTTGTTGAACCCCCCCAAACTCCAGCCGACACACGCACAGCGGCATCGGGATAGGTTATTGACCCCAGTCCCACCAAATATGTAGATATATACAGCTAGTCCCGGGCCAGGTCAAGGTAGGTCATGGACCGTTCAAACTGCCTATGACCTCTGAACCCGCGGATCGACTCTTCTTCCCCGAACGTATTGTACTTAAGTACATACGTACCCGTATTGTTACATATAAAAATATTACATAATATTACGTGATTTATCTAATGAATCTTTTGTTCAAAATTTTGCCACGTTTTATGATTTTCTTTTATCTATTTATTTATCACTTGTAGGTGGGTGTACTTTCAGAGCTTCTTCATTTGAATTTAGTCGATGTTTCCGATAAAAGAACCAAAGAACGCTTTCGAAAGCAATTATGGAAAAAGTAAGCGAATAAACGAAACTGGTAGAGGATTTGTTTTTATGCAAAAAGCTTTGGTCAGACACGTGGAAACATTACCGAGGATGAAAATGATCGATGCTTTAGAAAAGAATTTGACATTGCTAGAAAATCCAACAAGCGGAACGCGATAGCTGCGGAGAACAGTTCCAAAGGCAGAACCGAACGCATAAGACCAAAGCAAAAATGGATTGATATGAGTTCAAAATTGAAAGAAGACATTGGACATGAAGAAATGGGAAGAGATGTCAATATCCAGAAGGTAAGTCTTTCGAAAAACCAAGAAATAAATAAATGATTTACGATTTGAAACCGCAAGAAGATGAAGGTAAGAGGACTTCGAATGAAAAGGAGAACGAGACGCTTAATGAGCGATTTGGGTGGAATAAGAGAGATAGAATCATAAGAGGAAGAAAGATTGAAAAAAAGTCCAGATAAAAATTTGAGGGTTTTGTATGGAGGTTAGAGAAATAGAAAGTGACTGTCGAGGTGGGTAAAGTTTTTCAGAAGATTTGTAACGCTGCATAAGAAGAATAATGTTTCATTTAAATGACGTTTAGTGCGCGCTGTAAATAGTAAGCAATATAATTCCGACGCGACATGTTTTATTAAAAAGCGTAACTTTATTTGTACGGCACTAAAAATACACGGCGACGTTTATTTCGACGACTGGCTGCACGGAGTAAGAATAGCCGTTCTGAAAGGGGTTTATTTATAGATATATGCATTTCTCACACGTGCTTTTTTTAAAATATTGCTATACGACGATAAAATCTCAAAAAAGGTTTTATATATATTTCAAACAGTAATGTGATTATCGGAAATCTCGTAGTAAAAAACGAGGTTGACTTCAAAATGTTCTGGAGAAATTCAGAACAGCCGATGCCACTGAATCACAACTTCATAATATGATTTTATCGTGGTTCGTCAATTATTAAAAACTCGAGTTGCATGGCAGAACCCTGCCGACAATATACAGTGGAGCTCATGAATTTGTACTGTACTAATCCACTTCTGTATTTTCAACTTTTCCTTCGTCTTCTCTTCGTAGAAAAAGCCTTACTAATTTGAAATTAAACATTGACAAACGAATTTTCCCATTGCCTGAGCATAGTAGAACGACACACTTTGCGTGAGAAGTAAGGACTAAAAACTTGAAAATATGTGAGTAAATACAATTGAAAATTGATGATATTGAAAATACGTCTAGCTGTAGTGCATTTGCTAATACATCTATTGTGGCGTTTAGATGTTTAGTATGTGTATTTAAATTTTTTTTTGGCAAAATAAAAAAAAAATTTAAAACTAGCGGTACCTGTGCGAATAATTCGCACTAAAATTCGTTTCTGATTTCTCACATTCTTTATAACTTTCTTTTTTTTGGTGTATATTACGAAGCTCAGTGACGGTTCAAGAAAATATTTTTTTAAAACTGTCATATAGAGGCGCAAGTATCGAAAACGTTGAGCTGAAGCACTGCCATACGAAAAGTATTTGTACGTGAATTTTGATTAAAAATTTTCCGATCGTCAATCATGTTGACGTTGTTTCAAAATCAAAGCCGTCAGATGGCACCATTGCTGTATTGTGTCTTAATGTATATCTATAAATATAATTTTAATAATTAATAAATTTTCAAAAACAAAAGCAATAATAAATTTTTTAGTTGTTGATGTCGGTAGAGCAAGCAATTATCTATAAAATGATATAACATTTATGTGGAGCAATTGTGTGGTTTTTTCGAAAAAGGGAGGCAAACATCTTAGCCTTAGCGTATTAATATATATGATATTTATATATCCTTCTGCAAGTAATTCACGAACTAGACTTTTCATAAATTTTTGTCTAAGCGATTTTGTCAAAATTTTCGAATTATATTTTAATGTCTATTAAAGGATTAAATTTTGATTTTCAAACAACCCCAATGATTTATTTCGATGTTTTTGGTCCCAACATTTTTTTTTTTAATTAAGTCTTCCGAGAGTTACCGCGCTCGTTAAAAAAGGATAAAATTTAAGTGAAGCAGTTACTTTGTTCAATTCGTTAGATTGTAGACAACTGCGAACATTTTGTTCAACTCGGGTAATAAAAAGATTTGCGGCTACTTTTATTTTTATTTTTACACTATTCCCTATAAAATAGCTGCTTTTAATGTCTGTAATTCTGTATAGCGGCTGTAAAATGACCCATTTTCGCACTAATGCCTAAAGTAAAACAGAAGTAATGGGATTTTACTAATCCAAAAGTAACATAACGCTCAGTTACCATTTAAATTCACACGAGCAACAGAGACAAGCATAGTAGACGTTGTCTTAAAAAATTCTAATATGGCAGAACTCAAGTATCAAAAATATTACAAACTTACTTAGTATGACGTGAAATTCAGCTATTTATATAAACTACGTGCAAAACATGTAGTATGTATCTCGAATGTAGTGCTATTATGACTCGTGTGACTGTTAAAAAATCGCTAAAACTCACTTTAACACAGCATCAAAACTCAAGCATGATAACTACATTCATGTTCTAGAATCTAGAACGTGAATGTAGTTTATGTAACTAGAATCTAGATATATAAACTACTATTTTATAAACGAAGCTGATGTCTTTGACATTTTTGGTTTCACGGGTTTTTGTGGTCACACGTCGGCACATCACATAGAGAACGCATGTTATCCGATTACAAAGGCATAAAGAATATTAAATAGATTTTCGTCGGATGTTGGGGAACAAATCAATGGTCAAATCCCCTATACTGCGATACGATAAGCATTATTCATACAATAGTACGCATGTAACTGTTATTTTTTTTCCTTAACGTACTGCAAGATAATTATTATTTTGACCTTGACGAAGAAAAAAAAAATATCCGTTTTCCTTTGGCATTAGTTTCTTGGCCAAGAGCTTGTCATAAACAATTGGAATAATTTTATATTTGCAATACGTAGTTTGCATGTTAACCGACTTTTTATATTTGATTACTAAACTTAAAACTGCTGAACCGATTTAAGTAAAATTTATGTGGAATCACTCTGAAGGTATCCCCATTAAATAGAACAAGAGTCATCCAAATCGGTTCACAAATGCTGGAGATATCTGGTAACATATATGTCGAAGCAGGGGCCAAATAAGTGTTCTTATTCGTTTGGTCATCGTTCCAATTACACTAACAATAGCCAGTATAGTAGGCTAGCAATAGATACTACACCGTCAAGCTTCACTAGAAAACAACTACCGTACACTATGACAACAATCCGTGGGTGCGATAACGAGTCCACAGCCAGCAGGACGGCAGCTCCCAAAAGAATGTCTTGTCTCTATCGATGCTCACGTCGAACTCCCCTAGGTACTTTCTACCCTCGTGTCCTATTTTCAATGTCTGCCATTTGAGGGTCGACTTGGTACCTTTCTTAGAAATGCGCACTTTCCGTCCTGTGACCGTAGCCACGTTTGGAGACCAGATGTCAGCCCGAACCCCAGATTTTCCAGTCATAAAACTATCTAAGGACTATTTGTAACTAACAGTATTTATAGGTAACGAATATTTGCTATAAGTAACAAATGTTTATAACTAACAGATGATGTGAAATTTCCAAAATCTTGAATAAGAAATGAATTGTTCTTTAATATCCGACATATATTTTTTAAAAATCTCTTTTTGAATTCAACAAAAAAAACGACTGATCCGATTAAGAAAAAGTATATGGGGACCCATCAGTGAACATTCTAATAAAAATGGCGCCGAAATGTTTTTAATCTTTTCACAACTGGTGGAGATAAGGCAGAATATAAGCATATGAAATTCACAGTAACGTGTTTACAACTGTACAAGATAGATACTAGCCATATTGTGTGGAGTGTATGATCGTAGTACTTGTAAATAATATGTAAATGTACAGCACACTTCCGGTACAGTTGAACGCAATCATTGTTACGGAAGGCAATGGCTACAACTGCAGACTAACTACATCCTGGGGATAGAACATCGGCAGCAGCGTCTTTCTCACGACAGACGTCGTTGCAATCTGCATAATGATGCCCCGTACACGTCAATTATTGTTTTATTGCTGAAATTATATTTAATAAATTTGATGGAATAAGTCTATACCGTTGGGGTAACGGAATTAGCCCCGCGTTAGCATGGGACGCATCAGCAAAATCATACCTACGTGACTGTTATCACAGATGAAGAAGGCGTCATGTTTGTTTTTATTTTTTAAAATGCAGTTAAAACTTGGAAATTAGTCAATGTTTTAGTTAGCGTTGCATTAAAATGAACTATGTAAATTATGATCTAACTATCTTTAACTATTTATACGAAAAACCAACTTATATTTTAAAAAATAACCTTAAATAAGTCAGCTGTTCACTGGACGCCATGTTTTTTTTAAGTGTAGTCAAAACATCGGATATTGGCAATTAGTTATCACTTAATTAAAATTAACTGTATTGTAGTTCTTTTTGATCATGTCAGGAAAAGCAGCCCATATTCATTATTACATAATCTAAAATAGATCAGCTGTTTATTGGCCGCCATGTTAATTTTTCAAAGTGCAGTCAAAACATCAGAAATCAGTAACTATTTGTGAGCTGGTTCTTTATAAATCTTTACGCGCAAACAGTTTTTCTTACGCCCAGATCTCAAATAGATAAAAAGATAAACACTGATGGATTTATGCCCTGAAGAAAAGCAATGCAACGACTGTTAACTATTCAAATACAACTGTAAAGCTAAAAGTAGAATCAGTGTTTGTTTTGTTTTGAATGCAGCCACTCGTTTAATTGTTCTTTATAATTTATATTGTTAGACAGAAGCGATCATCTGCTACTATTCTTAATTATACGTAATATTATGTGGGGTGTTTGCTAAGCCAATCGGTTCGATGTGGCTTAATTGGCTTCACTAGATTCATTTGTTCTAATTGTATAAAATAGGTATGTGCAACGTTTTAGTTTATAACTTCGAAATTTTGATCATTGTTACGCTTCCGTGCCTCAAAAAAAATGGATTGTTTATAGAATCACCATTTTAACAGTCGAATTTCTCTAAATGCAAATATATCAGAAATTTGGCATACCTATATTCCAGTAATTAGAATCTAAAAAAAAAAATCTCGTAAATTTGGGGGACCAACGTTTGACACCAAAAAAAATCTTTATATCATGTTAGGTATCATTTGAAAGAGATTTTCTTCAAGTTCTTAAAATTTTTTTTCTTCAAAATTATATGTTATATAGTTTTCAAAATTTTCATGCAAACGCATCTCGAAAACTGATTCCATCTCCGTTTACTTCATTTACTAATCAGCTAAAATTAGATTGTAGAAGTATACGTTTTTTAAATTCAAAGACAAATAATATGGTTGATAGTACAGAACCCTCGTCGTATGAGTCTGACTTGCAGTTATTTTTTTATCTTTTATTCGTTTTTTTTTAACTCTTTTCTTAAATTGTGTATAAATGTTTATATAGATCTGAATTGTGAATTCGCCTTTGCATTATTATACTACTTGGTTAACACGTTATTAAGATCTGGATACGGTACCGTGCGGGTCGAAGCCTAGTATTAGCACGGGGTCAATGTTTATTGTAAAGGGTTAAATCTTGAAAATTGGCCATATCGTGTCTTATTATTATTACAGTATTTATTTTTTTATTTATTGTAGATTATAGACGCTCGACAACTTAGGTCATTAGCATCTTGATTACATCAAATAATATAATCACAAATCACAAAACATCCCATTGCAGAGGCGGGAATATTATTACTGTAAAAATACTAAAAATGAGAACCGCTTTTTTATTAATTAAGTGATTTTCTTTTTTGTGAACGTATGGTACAAGTTTACAGTATCGACAGCGGATCTAAAATTAGTAACCCTGATACAAATATAGAGGGATTCATCAAAGTTAAGAAACGCATCATTTAACTGCATAATGCTAAATATGAATCTGTGTATACGTTTTGAAAATAAGCAAAACTACCGAAATAGCACGCCTGATGCGATCTTCAAACACCGTTTACTCTTCTTTGTACTATTCTGGCTCATCAGTCTTGAACAAAGTTTATGTGAATTCCAGAAAGAAAACGACGTTCGCGTTACACTTTATTACTGTGTTCAAACGTCGGTGTACTTAAAATTATTTGTTACTGAACTTTCAAAAAAAAGTATTGTTAAATTTTAATGAGAATTTATTGTACATCTTTGTAGAGAATGATATAATATTTAAATCTTCTAAAAGCTTTAGAAATTATTGAACTGTGAACATTTACGCTCAAAGTTTTATGAGGATTTACTGTCAAGTTTTGCATATAATTTGTTGTCAAATTTGAAGGAGAATTTAACTTCAATTTAAGAAACATCGTTTTATGAAAAACGTTGGGATTTATTGAGAAATTCAATCAAATTTTTATATCAACATTTTGTCGAATCTTAATTACTGCAATTTATTGTCTATTTACAATAAGAATTTCCGGTCCAACACGATTTCACAGACATTGAAAATTTTATAAAAAGATAGTATTACAGTTTCATTAAAAAATATCGCTTTTCGAGTACACTTTTTTATGCAACAATATGTGAATCTACGGAAAAATTCACAAAAAAAAATACTATCAAAGTTTTATAATTTTTCCAATATACTTTTTTCTTTTTGTGAAACAACAACATGCCATGCGTTCATTATACAACAATACCTGTTTAAAAGCGCATTAAAGATATTACAAATGAACCATTTTTAAATAGAGACATACAAAATAAATAGTTTACAAAACCTCTGCGTGTATCTCTTGGTGGTCTCGTGATCAATAGGTACAGAATAATCCATATAAAGAGAACCGTTTTACAAAGAAAGCTTCTTGTATAAAAGAACACTCGCTGCATCCATTGCGTTCTTATCAAAACCTCGCTACAGTTCGGCCCCTTTTTAATATGAACATTTTTATGGCTGTCGTTTGTCAATTGTCACTCTTCAGTTTCTGTAGAAGTACTTTACAGAATTGGTATAACGTATATGAATGCAAAGAAAAAAAGACATATTCCCTTCGCTTCAGATTAGGTTGCTGATGTTTTAATAAATAGAACGCATATACCAAAACTAAGTGGTGAAAAAATTGACAGATTTTTAGAAAGAAAACGAGAAATTAATGTGTGGTCGTTGTAATGTTTTATTAATGGCCAAATTTCTCATCTTTTTCTCTAAGGTTTCGTAGTAGCTTCCACCGTACAAAGGTCGACTGGACAACACTACTAAAAATTTAATAGAGATATTGTGGTGGAAACATCAAATCGGTGGACGACTAATTTAATTTTTTTAATGATTTTTTTGTCAAACATAATTTGATGAAAACACAATTTGTAGAGAAATGCCAATTTTCTACAACCGTCATTTTTTTGCATACCTGGGCAGACCTCCCCTCAAACACATAAATTATGAGTGTCAGGTATGCAAAAAAAAAATGACAATTGTAAATAATTGGCTTTTCTCTTTAATCTGCATTAATTTCATATAGTAGAGAGTCGTATTCTAGGTACTGACAATAAAAAAAAAAATTATTAAAAAAATGGAATTAGTCTGCCATTAAGTTGATGTTTTCCATCATATAATATTATTATCTATTAAATTCACTAATAAAATTTTAGTAGTGTTATCCGTAGACTAAATAAATAAGCGATTAATATAGACCCACAAGAATTTCTCTTTTGAAGACTGATCACAAGATACAAAAATTGTTGAATTTATGTGTGGTCGTCAAGACATTTTATTGCTGGCTAATTTCTCGTTTTGCAATATAGCAATATAAATGAACTAAATAGATTGTTAGTGACTAAGAACTTTTTCTTTGAAGACCGCTACTGAAATTACGTTGCAATAAAAATTATGTAAGTATAGTCTAAACTCTGAACCACTACCAAGATAATGTTTTGTACTATCGTGACAACTAAATTAAAATCACAGACAGAGAGACAAAATGGAGACTTTTATAATAGACAAGCTGCAAATCAGTTTCGCTCGGGTAAAAAAAAAACTGAAAATTTGCTGTAGTAATCCGAAAATTTACAATCTCATTCAAAGTTTACTTTTATTAATTGAATTAGTTTCTGTAAAAAAAATGACTGTCAACATTTATCTTCAATCTCATGGAAACTGCAAAGCAGCACGAACTCATAAGGGAGAAATTGACAGAATTTGCTCACTAAATCGTATATATTTGTTACCACTAGCGTCGCCAATAGGGATGTTGACTATTTTTGGGAAAGTGTTTTAAATCGTGCATAAGTACCTAATATTGCCACAAATATTTATTATTTTTATTTAAATACAACTCAAGCCTTAAAAATCATGTATTTTGAATCCCGTTTCAAATTTCGGTCCAAAACGCCAATACTATAGTCACGTGACGTCACCTGTTCATACCAAAGGAGGCTCAAAAGTTTACACGGGAGCTACCATCCTATAGATGCGTATTCTGTGCTCATAAACGTTAGTAAACTGAGGTGATAAAAAGTTGTTTCGTAGTCGTTGCTATAGTTACATATGTAATTTGACGTTTCCTATAAACAAATAATAATAAATTACACACTAAATATTAATCAAACAATGAAGTATTTCGACAGCGGCTGAACATATGACGTTATGCGCTCTGATTGGTGCCTGTTGTCACGTGACTTGCGAGTGATTTTATTAGGTTTAATTTATTAAATATTAATTAAATTCCTTAAAAATAAGGAAAAATATAGTGTTTTTTAGTATTTCTATCGTAGAAACTACTACTTTTCGTTAAAATTATGTTTTTATTTGAATACAGTCAACATCCCTATTTCCCTATTGTACTGCCGTGAAATTAGGTATCATAAAAACATGTGAAGTAATCAAGCAAGTTTTAGATAAGT
Organism: Venustoraphidia nigricollis; assembly: GCA_034508555.1. Taxonomy (NCBI): domain Eukaryota; kingdom Metazoa; phylum Arthropoda; class Insecta; order Raphidioptera; family Raphidiidae; genus Venustoraphidia; species Venustoraphidia nigricollis. The sequence goes on from JAVRKA010000006.1 coordinate 1,035,020, forward strand.
AATCTGTCAAAATATTCATTGGATTATAAGAATTTTATATTAATAAGAGACTGATTACAATTTTACAAACAATTTTAATATTTCAATTGAAATTTGAATCAGTAAAACAGTATAATTAATTACTCCGTGTGAAAATTACACTGCTCTATTAATTGGCGTCTCATTTGACTCATGTGAAGTGCATCATAGACATCTATGGTGTTTCGATACAGACAGAGCACTAGTGAGATCTTATTTTTGGAAGCTTTTTATGTACATGGGAGTTCGTACTCCTGGTATAGTGTCCATGGTTTACATAGCCGAAAAAACTGACACTTATTTGAAATTCCCTGTTGAAGATTGGCATCTATTTTGAAAATTAAAAATACCTTCTATTATTATCAGCGCTTGTATGTCTCGAAATCGTGAGTTATTTATTCGTTTAAAATTCTTGTGTGGTTTTAGTACACCTTAAAACTGAGTTATGAATTATGATATTTGTTCTGTAAGGCCGACCAATAATATAGTTCGTGTCGTACGGCGACAGGTTTCGAACCCATGCTGTGCAACTTTGAAATTTAATGTACCGACACGACAGTCCAATCACCCGCTGAGGATACAATGCATTTATGACTTTCAAACGTGACGACTGCATCATTCTTTTTGAGGAATCTCCACAAACTCCACCAAGCATACACAAAATTTTATGTGAGCGTACACTCACATCAAATAAAAACCTTTCTCAACAAACTATTTTGTATTTACGAGTCGAGGAACAAATAGAATGTTGTTACTTTTTTTACTATGTGTGACGATTTTATTATACACCGCAAAAGTGAGGGTAACTTTTAGATGAGCAAAACAGTTATTTTCCAATAAAGTGTGTTATTGCTCCTGTTATTTTACAACAGTTATGCAAGAGAAAAAAGTGGCTGTGTACTTTACACTACACACTACAGAAAGAAAATTCGTATGATTGCAAAAAAAAAGTAATTGTATCGATCGCCGCGGAATCGAATTTACGATCTTTAGGCTACGAAGCAGCACTATAGCAAAACCTTGTGCGATCGGTTTTTATAGTATACGGTATACGTGCATTGCAACGTTTCGTTACACTATCAATCTCAAAATCGATTTTACCCTACCGTGCCAAAAGAAGTTTTACTTGAAATATAGTCTTTAATATTTTTTGTTCCAATATATATTTTTAACGTGGAAGTAAGTTTGGTTGAGGAACAGTTGAAAAAAAAGAAGCTTTACCGATGTTTCGCTTGTGGCCACAAGCGAAACATCGGTAAAGCTTCTTTTTTTTTCAACTGTTCCTCAACCAAACTTTCCTTCCACGTTAAAAATTTTACTTGAAAAATACTGAATTATTTTTTAACGGTACACTTCTAGCATTTTAGTATCACCAAAAACAAAGATATGCTAATAAAACAAGAGCACTGTTTTTGACCTTGAAAAAGGAAAGCATCTGACATTTTTCGTTAGACCAAGTGGGTGAGCTGTTGCAGGAGAGCTTCATGTTTAATGTTTTTGTTAAGCCGGTTGCAGACGATATAATTAGATAATACATACAAATCAAATGTCAACAGGAACACCAATTTGGTTTTCTTGTTATTAAAATTTTTACGTACCCCCAATAATGCGTGTATAGCGGTTGTAAAATGGCCCATTCAACACTAGTGCGTGAAGTAAAACAAACGTAGGCAATCTAACCAATTCAACAGTAATTTTCCTAAGCCACCTAAGCCGATCATTGGAAATATATGACAAACAACGGTGCAAATAGCAATTTTTTTTAAACAACATAATAGAAATGAAATTTGATCACTTCGTCTACAGTCGGCTTTAGGTCGTGCGTGCATCGCGCACATATGGGCGCAACATTTTTGTATTCGCAAGTAAACATTTACATTATCATTAAAGTATAATATCCGGAGGACCTCCGCTGTGATAATACGTTGACATGATGTTTATTAAAATTTGCATGCGGACGTAATAGCGACATTAGCGATAGTGGTACTAAAGCGATAACTCGTGTACATAACCTCTAATTGTCTAACAGAGCTATTGCAATTTGCATTTAAAACAATGACCAAAAACAAAACTAAAGGTTCAAGGTCAAGTTCTCGTGACTGATAACTGGGGCCGTCCTACAATTTAAAATTCACATGATGGTGATGACCTCAAATGTTGAGCGTCTATAATCTACAATCTCCCTCTCTCTCTAAAATTTACATTTCTGATGTAAATATCGACAGTCGTGTGCATGCTGAATATCAAACATTAATATCACGGGAATTGGGCGACTGGAAATGAAACAAAACTGTTTTTTTTCTATTTAGAGACGTTTCGTCCTTATTTAAGACTTCATCAGGCTTCTCACGTTTAACCTAAGAAGCCTGATGAAATCTTAAATAAAGACGAAACGTCGCTAAATAGAATAAAAACATTTCCAGTTGTTCAATTCCACGTGACATATTATTTGATTTCTCATGTAAATTACTGCTCGTAAGATGAAGGGTATGCGGGTGAAAAAACGGGGCATATTGAACAGCTGGTAAACAGTTACCGTAAAACAAAAAATAAAATCCTTTAGTATTCCCACAACCAGACAGACATAATACTTTCTCAGAAGTTCTCAGTGTGAATTCAAAAAAATTAGCATAAGCCACAAAATTTAAATTAATACGCATATCGGTAGATCTCGGTTGTTTATTAAAAAGTTGCGGCTAAACTTTTAAAACCCAGTGCAATTAATTTCCCACATAAATTAAACTAATTAATACAACAATTCAGCGGAGCAGTTCAAGGATTTAGCGGTTTTTGTTAAGGTTCATTAAACAATGCCACTACAATAATTATTATCAATTATAAATATAAAGATTGTTTAAAAATACGCACCACATCTTCAATGTCATTAACCGAATCATTGCGCTTCATATGGGATATGTTATGTTATTATTAGAGCTGTATAGATGGCGATGAGATCGTATATAAGGAATGTATTTTAAGGATACATCAATGCAAAGGCGAGGACGTTATTGACCTTGGTTGTCGAACGTCTACAATGCGCAACTTAATCTAGAGCAACGACAAAAACATAAATGAAGAAAAAAACTTTGTATCACGTGTGATCCATTTGTATTTCTCCCTGAAATTCGTCTACGCAAAGGCGATGTGGTAGCGGGCGAAGTGTCCATCTGGGCTGCTCACAGGTAAATGCGTCGACGACGACGCCATTTATTCTGGAAACGACTAAGTTTCGCATTACTTTTGTTTTACTTTACGCACTAGTGCGAAACGGGTCGTTTCAGACACTAAAAGCAGTTATTAGGGAGTCGTGCAAAAAATATTTCTTTTTTTTTGAAGTCGGGCAAATATTTTAAAAATTATTTTTATCGTAAATTCCTACCTTTCTACTTCACTGTAATTCATGAGTTGATAAAGTAGGTTACGTAAAAAAACGAAACTAACAATACTTAAACAAACAATAAAAATCATTTTTCAGAACAAACAAAAGATAACTCATCAGAAAAACAAAATGCAGAACACCTGAACAAAAGGAAGATAAAAGAGAACAAGAAAACTATTCTGCATTTAACCGACAATTTACACAAAACGAAATGAAAATTCTTTTGTAATGCCGCAGTGGAAAAAAGTTGTCGGAGCGCGCAAAGGCAGAAATGACAATTACGCTCTGAGATATTACAAAGTTGTTCAACGTGTAGGGTAGTTAAATCCTTCATTATACAAAAAGCGCTTCACGGCACGGTGACATACGTGCCTTGTTTTGCATCTATTTAACGTTATAGGATGATTTAGAAATAATCTGGATTACTGATCATTTCGTAATCCGCTTTCCCAATAGCAGATTAAACAAACAATGTGAATAAAAGATAAACCAAGGCGATCCATAAAAAATTGCAACCTGTACAGCTCGGACGTACGTACGTACGAACAGACCGACCGACAACCGCTGTTCGCGATTTCCAATTTCAATTTTAGAAATAGTTCCATTTTATAGAACAGAATCTCCCCTTTTCAAAAAGCTACAAGTTAAATCAATTTCTTGCGAAATTAACTTAGATATAACTACCTATATGAACGAAACTCTGGCAACCCTAATAGAGCACATACCGTTGGATGTGTGTACAATAAGAGGATGTCAAAAAAATAATCATTAATGTGACTCGGAGTCTACTGATCATTTTGGAAACACTTTTAGTTTCTCAATAATAATTGACACCAAAATTTCTTCTAAATGAGTTCACAATCCGTTGTTTTATATCTACTACCGTGCATGATTTGGGAACACTATCAGTAGTCAAGTTATCATTTCATGATTAAGTATCAGTATTAAATCAATAAAATTTAAATTTATGGTTTAAGTTGCCCTCAACATACGGAAAAAGTATCTACGAACGTTTGATCGTTCAATATTATCTACAACGTTTAAAGAGATTGTGATCCGATAGATGACTAATGTAATACAGAAGATGCTGTCTTTGTTGGCTTATGGATTAATAAAACTGATATTCAATGTACTACATGTATTACCAACGTTTCGATAGAATTTTCCTTAAGCCACGAAGACATTGTCTTCCTTATTATATTATCCAGAAGCTGTTGGGTCATTGACCGTTTTCGATACTTAAACGTAACAGATATAATGCAATCAAGATAACAATATAACAATAAATTATTAGAAATTTTGTATTCATTTTAAATAAGTGACATATTTTATAGGATTTTCTCCGGGAAATAGATCGCCTGTACACGGAGGTCAGGTGACATCAGAGAAACTCTGTCATACATACAAAAAGCCCACATGTCAACAATAAAACAAGATCTACATGTTATTTCCGCAAAAGTGCATTTTCTTTCTGCACAGTAAATTCGTAAACTTCTCTTTTTTATTTTTACTTCGTACCTGCAATATCATAGCCCTTCAGAGAATACGTACATCCACCGTAATTTAAAAAGAGTTTTAAAATTGCAAGTCTGCAATTTCTGACATGTAATGATAACTGAATTTAATAAACGTCTCGTTTTGAAATAGTATATATTACACAGCAGGGGCAGGAATTTTAATTTTCTGGCCGAGTGGTGTATACTATTTTTCTTTGTACCCGCGGTCGAAAATACGTACTTTCATATCAGTGTTCACGAGAAAACTGTTTCGGCTCGCTGTTACAGATGGCGTGCAAGTAATTCCAGCAGAACATAATTGTTAGGCTTTCTGCTTTAAAATCGAAGCCGAAAGTACATACTTTCGACTGAGTATAAAGAAAAGATTTTATTATATGAATTACTGCAATTTTTAGAAAAGCTGTCGCAATTTCATTTAATAACGCAAATTCCGAACAAACGTAAATATGAATGAACATTGCTTTCCCTGGATTAGCTGTTGAAATTGGATTTCATCGCAAAAAATTTTAAAAATATTGCGGCATACAAATCAAGGAAAATATAATTAACACCATATTTCCAGAAGATTTTATAGGATTCAGTCTTAAAAACTCAAAAAATATAAATTAAGATATTGAAATTTGAGCGGCTTCGTCATAAAATAAAACATATTCATATAAAAGAAAACGTCATTAGAAAGACCTTTTTGAAAGATTAACAGCTCCGACCTATTTCAAGTTCGGATCTTTTGTGGCATGAAGAATCAATTGGAGTTGGGATAAAACTGCAAATAGAGATTTCATTTGGAATCAAAACTTCAGTTTATTCTTCATGCCATAAAAGGTTCAAACTCGAAAAATACTATTGCGTCTAAATCTAAGAAAATATTAAAGAAATCTTCTCAAGAATAGATAGTAGCATTTAAAAAATATAAGGATTTTCAGTGAAAATAGTAAATCCAATTGATAAGATAAGATGCAGTCTCTAATGAAACATCTAATTATTTGCAGAGCTTTAAAATAATTACAATTTAAACTTCTACATTTATACACTGATTTATGTTTTAAAAAACTCTGAGCTATGTATTACAACGCGGATAATGTGGACACAGATTGGACACAGTCGGCGAGTAACTAACGCCAGTCGATGCATTCCCATAATGCATTGCAGCTTCAATGAGCATTGCATTATCGATATAGCGCGCGTGCATCCAACGGGGTATGTTCAGGAATAGATAAAAATATAAATTTCAGCAAATAAACAAAAAATTAAAATAAATCTCGGAAATCTAGCTATTAATCATTGACCACAATCTATGAATCACTTGAAGAGAGATGGCACTTTGGAGTAAAGAAGACAACCGCAAAACACCCAATCGATAACATTTATTTTCTCGATATATTATTTAATTGTAATAATCTCTTGATGATGCTAACATAGTTAGCAAGACGTGCATCGTGAAAAAAATGTTAGTGGTTTGGTGTTTTGTGATTATTTTTTAATATTCACTGACCACAAAGACAATTCCAATTCATTACATTAAAACGCATGAAAATACATAGAGGAAACTGTTTCTTTGCTGTTCCTTTTTTGCAACAATAAGAACATTAAAACTTCAGAGCCGAATCTAAGAAATGGGGTCTTGTATCCTTTGACTGTTTCAAGTCATTAAAAGATAATCGAAGGTTTTTTTATCAATTTTGTCGTAATACCAACTGTTCGTGAGATATTTAGCATTGAACTATTAGCAAAGATGTCGGCTTTCGCATAATACAGTCGGATTTATATATTTTCAACCGATTTTATTCACGTATTTTCAAGTTTTTAGTCCCTACTTCTCACGCAAATTGACTCCTCGTACACTGATCGGTCAACGTGGCGTTTAACCTCAAATTAATGAGGCTTTTTTCTGATTGGTCTATGACTGCCACGAAGTGAAGATAAAGAAGTTGAAAATACAGAAGTCGATTAGTTCCGACAAGTTAAAAATACATTAATTCCACTGCATTTAAAGTCGCATCAACTTGATCAATTGCTCAGAAGACATATCCAAACAATTAAAAAAGTGACCTACGGGATTTCACATTTTTTACTGAACTAAGGTAGGTCGCCCAATTAACGCCCACCTAAAGGTTTTTCATGTAATATTTCAACAAAGGTTACCAGTGAAATTTAAATTATCATTATTTTAAATAAACATATATATTTCTTATAAAAAATTGACATTATTGTAACAAAAATGTAAAATTTCTCATTTAAATTAAAGAAAAAACAAACTATGTTAATGGGCGTTATTGAGCACCATTAGGCCAAATAACGCCCAGACTAAAATGATCAATGAAATAACATTAAATGAAACAATTTTCTAAAACAAACTACAGCAATCAAACATTTGCATTAGATAAAATCAGTTGCAGCCTCCAGGACAACTAAAATACACATCTTCCTTATTCATACCCACACACAGTTCATGATACCAGGCACCACATAGCTGACATTGGCACATGTCTTCAATTTTATTTTGTTCACATGAATGACAGTACCAGTTATCGTCCTTAGAATTATTTGTTGAACTACTTTTCTGTTTGGTATCTGTACTATTTTTTTTTTATCCGAAAACAAGTCTCTTGTTACCTGTTGTGCTTTGTAGTTGATTGCTTTTCTTCGAGGAGCTGCTTTCTTTTTTTTGAAATTCGGTGTCGGCAAAAATTGCTGGAAAGGTGACTTGGTGGATGCACTTGCAGTGATAAAATCCTTCAATACTGATAAAAGTTTATTATTTATTATTCTCGGACCCCGTTTTTAAATGATCGCGTAATGTTCTCCTTGGTATATTGTATCTTGCTGCAGCCTCTCTCTGAGAAAGTTTACCGCGCTTCACACTCCTCAAAGCTGCAACTAGATGCTCCTCTGTCCATCCTTCACCCCTTCTTCGTAATTTGTTTTTATCCATATAGTTAAGTAGGTATCTTAACCAAAGGAAACGTAAATACATATATTATTTTACGTGATCTTAATAACGCCCACTACTCGTGTAATATGGGCGTTATTGGGCACATCGCTACTATATGTTCGCACATTTGTGTTAGATAATTTACCACAGATACAATGATTATTTTCATTAAAATTATGAAATATAAACACATTTAGATATTTTGAAGTAAATACATTAAGAGTTTAAGCATAACTTTGTAAATAACTTACCCTTCAACTTAGTGCGAAATAATAAAATCACAACTCGCAGCAGCTCCACGTCATATATTGCATTCAACTGCACTAATGTGTTATCGTAACGAGCTGATAACGTGACATATGACTACACACCCTACCCTCTTCTAGCCCCCGTGCTCAAAAATTTTTTAACATTAATGTGTTTTTACGTACTGTCAGGTGGGCGTATTTAGGGACCGGGCGTTATTTGGGTAACCTACCTTACTTGGGTGTTTAAACTACGCGAGTGGCCGCGGTCATCGGTTCTACTTGTCGTAATAAAACCGTAAAATATTCATTAGCTTTTTTGTGAACGCAGCCCTGTTTTGCTTCGCACACACAGAAACCTAGATTTAATTCTGTTAGTGCCTTGTATACAGATAGCTTAAAGCGCGAGAGAAGGCAATACGCGAACATGCCCAAAGCTCCCCTAGATCTATATTGTCCTGTGTGCAATGCATATTATGTACTATATACACTCACAAGCAACCCCCATTTCACACCGAATTTATCATCAAAAGATGCTTATGACCTCTTTTATTGAGCGCCTATAATTTACGCGATATCTATATTTATCAAGTCAATCATTCCAGCTGCACATAAGGGTACTAACTTAAATTAGAGATGGGAAAAACGGGTCTTTTTAGTGATCTGCATCTTTGCATCTGGATCCCGTATGTGAGCCGGCTCATTGAACCGGTTCAAAAAGAGCCGAGTTCTGAATATGTTACTGCAGTCTGCAACTGAGTTATCTAGCTCAGTCAATCATATCACGACCTGTATAGAATCAAGAATCCATAGCCAAACATGTGATGCATGAGTCATTTGAGCTGACAGATGCATCAAAGCAAGAACTGATACGTAAATGTAAAATGTGCTTCTATGTGTTAAGTGTTTCACTGAGTTATGCGGATCCGTTGATCCGTCGGCTCAAAAAAAAGTGAGTCGGCTCTCACGGATCTTCTGTCGGAGTCGGCTCTCTGAACCGGTTCAGATCTGAGTTACCCAACTCTAACTTAAATCACAATTAACTTTTTAGAATATCACAATACTTTCCCAACTTGATTTCCTCAGAATGTAAAAAAAAAAACTTTTTGCTAAGACTTTTCGTCTGTTTATCTGTATAAATGCCAGTACGATCCGATTAATCGAATTAATGGATAGATCCCAATGGGATGTTTAGTTATTTATTTACTGTAGATTAAAGAACATCAAATTAAATTAAACAACATCGCAATGATGAGTGGAGGTGAGATTCGAACCCACAACAGTTTGATCTAAAGGCAAGCTGTCGTCTGGTAGCGTATTTGACACGAAGCAGAACTTTATTGTTTTTGGGGAAACATTTTAATATATTATGGAGATACTGTTAAATTAAACTCAATTTTAATGTGCAATATACAAATAGCTTTAGTGTTACAAAGAAATTATTATTACAGTTTCAAGTTTGGTAATATTAATATGTATGACACCCGCAATTAGTAGAAAACCGGTTCAGTGCTAGGCGGGGGTTGCTTGTGCGTTGCACATCAGTCTGTAAAGAGTCTAGCCTGATCCACAAAGGGAGACAGAATGAGAGAGAGCTGTACACAGTGAAAATTGATCTGTGATTCTCAAACAGTACACACTTGTTTAAGCAAGCAATTATATACGGTGAATAATACTATATATCGAGTAGCATTGTCAATCCGTGGAGAATTCGCCAAACTGCAGAAAATTTTTCGCGCACCGGGGAATTTGTGAAGAGGACCTTGATATTGTAAAAATGAGAACATTTTTTAATAATGATGTCAATAATAGGTATTTTAGAAAACTGCTATTGGCAGCAAACTTTCTTTTTAGGTGAAATTTTGAACGCATTCATTACATAGATGTATTTAGTATCGTATTGACATTTTTGACACCATTGCGTTTGTTGTATTAAAGTGTAACCATGAATTATGTATATACGAAACGTACACTTTTTAGTGTAAATCTACACTACACTGATATACCAAAACACAGCTAATGGCATCACTTACCAACAAAATTTTATTTGTCTAGGATTCCCCAAAGTCACAAGGAAGGATTTGAGATAAGAGGAAAGAGTGCAAGAAATGGCTTATTAAAATTTCCCGAGTTTGATTAATGCTGGCAACGTTTGTGGGTATTTTTGAGCACAACGAATCAAGTTATTCGGCAAGTTTCATTTAACGACTAATTGGATTTATGAGAACAAATGTTGAGAAGAACTGGTCAAGTGAGGAGATGCACCGTTAGTAAACTATGACTCATAGTCGATGGTCTTCAGCCGCCGCTCCGCGCCACCCCTATCAGTCTGGCGCAGAATGCAGGGTATATCTCTACCACATCCACGTCGCCACCCTACTCCTACAATTGAATACACCAAAGCAAAATAGATATACATATGTTACAAGGTTTGATATTACATAAAGAAAATGTTTCATCATTGCTTTCCGAGGTTCTAAGCCGGGAAATTCTCACAATGGAAGGAATCATGGTGAACGGCTTGATCATCATCATCATCATTATTATTGAATCTTCGGTCATTTCAACTAAAATTATTCTAGAAAAAATCTAACTTTATAAAGTAAGTCCCCCTTCCTTTCGAGTTTGTATGTTCGCGATAAAATTGAAATCATTCTAGCTCATTTAAATTTTGTTTTCATGGTTGTTTGGTTGCATAGAAGTCGAAAGGAAAAAGAATTATCAAAAGTATGGAAATCAGAAATAAATGAACTGGCTACGTGAAACCTAAATAGCGACTCGTGGGTTGTTCATGCAGTACAGTGCATCCTATAGGAAAAAAGAACAAGCAAAATTGCAAAAGTAAGCTATCTTTGCTCTTTACGAAGAACAACTTAGTGGGTTATGTCTAGTTCATCTCAGGAAAAAAGACTGAGCAAAACTATGGATTGTTCCTTCCAACGTGGAAATTAAATAACAACTAATGGATTGCCTATATCGCCGTTCTAATCTAAAAAGCAGTATCTCCATTTTCCCCCATTTATGGCTAAGATATATTCATACTGTTATCCTACAAAGGTAGAAAACAGTAGAAGCAATTAGGTTACCAAAAAAAAATCATATGGACATCAAGTTGCATCATAGTTGAAAATTTTTTTGTGCGCATGCCTCAACTTCGGCCATATTTTTCAGGCACTTTATTTTCACAAGTAAAAAGTGATTGATTTTGAAAAAAGTAAATAGTAATTAAATAAGAAATATTATTTATAGAAGCGATTAAACACCGTAGAAAAATATTTCACTACTTTTGAAGATAAACATTTTACAATCAACAATTTATGACCTCTCTATCAGTTTTCGTTTATTCCATTAGTTTTTCCGATTGTGGCATTTCAACCACTGTCTCAATAATTGTGTTCTTCTATACCTACTGTTTTGTGCATTAATTTAGCATCGTCAATAACTTAGTATAGGTATGGTGGTGTTGATCCAATAGAATGTCACAGTAAAGGAAGATTTGGTTTAGGATCAATAAATAAATAAGCTTTACCAAAGTTTCGCTAATGGCCAACGTTTCGAAAAATATATTTTCATCTTTACCAATTTACCACCATTCGACCAGCTTAAGGCCCTGATGATGAAAATAAATTTTTCGAAACGTTGGCCATTAGCGAAACTTTGGTAAAGCTTATTTATTTATTGATCCTCAACCAAATCTTCCTTTACTGTGATCGTCAATAACATTTTCATATAAATTAACAATGAAATACGTTACTGGATCAGATATTGCATCCAAAAATGTCCGAAATTTCTGAATACCGTGATAACGATGAACAGCGGTATTTGGAGAATATACTGCTTTTTAAATTGGGGCGCCAGTGTACAACAATTCATCCAATGACTGACAATGCATTCAACATATGTTTACACATCATAAAAACATAGTACGTATCACATAATAGAATAGTGTAAAGTACCTGTAATAATTTAGTAATGGGATGAATTTATAGTTGAGCAGCAGCGGTAATTTTAACCCTTTTATATCGTTTCAACACGTCTGATGGTTTTAATGTCAAGATAGGGCACGTTTCTAATATACTCACGCCCCTATAAAACCACCGTCAATGACATTGCAAACGTTTGCTTTTTATGTGCTTTTTTTACAATCTCATCACTTCATCGTTTTTCATGTCAAATAACAGGTTGTATCATTTTTACAAACTCATAAAAAACACGTCGTAAGGCGGATCGTGTATTAGGAACTATTTATACTGTTATAATGTACAATTCTGAACGTGCTTTTTTGCATTGTGTATGAATTGGGTTTCATTAGAAGAGTTCGGAAAAACCCCACGTGAGCAACCAAACGGACATGAATGAATCGAGTTTGATGTCACAGCTCGGCGAAGCCAAAAGCAAACAACCCATCATTTTTAAAAGGAGCTTTCAGAATTGTTTGTTTAGAATATTAGCAGTTAAATGTATTTACATTATTTCAAGAGACTTTTCCAAATATTTTTTTTCTTAGTTATTATTGAAACAGTATGTAGTTTCATTTCCGACAAAATTCAAAACCACTCAAATCTTTTTCAAATTGAGCAACGAATTACGAAATTATTTCATTAATTTAAATATTTACTTACGAGCTGTCAGAAGAAATAAGTAGACGCATAACTGACTGGTAACTTACCTGAAAAAAAAACAAGTATTAATATTTAATAACACGAAAAAAGCTTTACAAATATTAAATATTTATAAATTCCAACTTATGTAGACGTAATAAATTGATGTACAAAACAAAGATATATTTTATGTGCCTACTACGGTCCTGTATCCATAAATGTAAAAATTAACATTAATTTTCATTCGTAATACAGTTAAAGCCGATCTCACATACATCGCGAATATTCTCAAGAGGAAATACTTGCCAGTACAATAATACAACTCAGAAGTTCCCAACCATTTTGGAAATAAATCAAACGCCCCGTAGTCCGTAACAGTTAATTCTATATGACAATAAAATATTGTTGCATATTATTTATCTCTAATGTATCTGTTTATTTATTTATTAAAAAGCATACAGCCTTCATGGAAGGCTCCAGTCGGCCACTGGGGAACGATACCGCGTCTGGGACCTTCCATGGGGGTTTTATGATTTTTTGGAAATCTATGATATAACTTATAGTCGTGCATTATCGCCCTAGCGAATACTCACGATGTGTATCAAACCAGCTCAAAATATTCGTTATAGGTTCTAGATGATAGACATGATCCGGTATAAAAATATTTGCGAACTTTGCTCGCGATGTAGCTTGCATTAACGTCGGTTTTGGCAAGAGGTTTTGACAGACTACACGATAAATTAGGATACCAATTGATGGTGTACCAAGTTTCATCAAAACCGGTCTAGCCGTTTTCATATGATGTCGCGGGGGACTCAATAACCACAGAAAGAATATTTTCTCATCTAGGTTTTAAAAACGGTCTGTTTTATGTTCAAAAATAAGGATTTATTTCACCGTCATTTACCGGGTCACAGTTATGACACAAGGGGTCGTTTAAATAACGGTATACCGGATCATCGCCTTACGTTGTACACTAGAGGACCCCGTTACTCGGCTATGAAGTTATTTCATAGTTTCCCAGCCGAAAACGTTGGCATCAAAACTTATAAACTATTTAAAATAAAAGTCACCAAGTACCTAATTGAAATGTGATTAATTTTTAATTGACTACTTGTGTTTTATATTGTGTTTGTAGTACTATGTTCAATTTGACGCAATCATTGTCACTGTGACATTATTTGAATAACGGAGGTATTATTATTATCAAAATATTCTCATGAAGGAATCTGGGGCAATGAAATGGCGGATAACCTTGCTAGACAAGGAGCCTCCGCGAAATTCATTGGACCAGAACCAGTTTGTGGAATCACCTATACGATTGTCCAACAGACAATCAAGGGTTGGACCCGCAATCAGCAAATCTCTGACTGGAGCTTGAATCCAGGAAGCTTACACGGGAAAAAGATGATTGTGGGGCCGTCAAATAAACTTACAGAGGACATGATTAAACTCAGTAGGCCGAAACTCAGGAAAGAAAGTGGTCGGGTTCATGACCGGCCATACACCCCTGAGGAAACACCTACACAGGATGGAGATACGTCAGGAATCAACACAATGTAGATTTTGCGAGATGGAGGAAGAAACAGCCACCCATCTACTGTTCGAATGTGAGGCCTTAGCCTACAGAAGAACAACCATCTTAGGACATATTGATGAGGACGGAATAATTCCGCAGGACAATCTAGTCAACAATCCTCTGGAGCTCATGAGAAGATCCGGATTATTGGAAGGCTAGATCCAGGATACGGGGGAGCACAAAAATCCTTATAGGATGACGTGCATTTATAGGCTATCGATAGTCACAACCCCAAATTTTATTCGTTCATTCATTCATACAAAATATTCAGACGTCAATTTCCTCAACTGATACTCTACAAAATATTCGAAAATTCCACAAGTAAACGAAATTATAGACTGGAGTTTCGAAAATATTTATTGGCTATTAATAGCAAATTTGTGTACGCTTTTTCCCACTGACCTGCATTGTATTATTATATGTAAGAGCGTTAACTTCGGTTAACTAAAATATTAAAAACACGCATATGTCACAATAATATTTATTTTATTTATCAAATAAAACATGACACATGACCTATTAACTTTACTCGAATTACTGATATTATTTAACAATCATATAATATTATACAAACATATGTTTGTGTATGCAATCTGCCAGCATTATTCTGATATTACATCCACTTTATTTGTTGCACGCAAACACATCCTCAACCCAGGAATTCCTAACTTGACTCAAGGAACACAAGAGAATGGACGCGATTCTGGTGAAGGTAGTGCTCCAGAATCATCAACACACAAAAGAATGGATCAACAACATAGAATTAGATGGTTTTTGAAGTAACGGTTCTAGGACAAATCGTAAGTTTCTTGTTTTTGCGATTTTGACATCAGATTGTAGAATACATCTGCACTAAACAATAAATAAAAATAATCGGTTTGGTTGTTTTAGAGTTAGTCAAGGATAAATGTCCCACCTACGTTAATATGGGCTAGTTAATATTTTTTATAACCTATAAACTAGTTGTAAAAATCCTGAATAAAAAAGGTTTCGTCTCGATCTGTTCGGTCGTTTTCAAGTTATGAGAGGACAAGAGAAATCGATCTCCTCCCTCCCGAAGAGGGAAGAGTAATTTTAGGAACCTATAATTAATAGCTACAAAGATGGAGGACAAAATATAAAAAGTTTCGTTCTGATCGATTAATAATTTTAAGTTATCCGAGGATAAAAAAAAACAGATGTGGAACGTACTGCAACGTGAAACTCGTTAAAAAACCCGCCTGAGACAACAAAAGTATAAGCTTTCAATATGAGAAGTAGTTGGGAAAAAACGTTAGTTTTAGTATCATTGGTCACTATAAAACATTATGTAATATCTCTGTACTCAACTACTTTTTACAACGGAAGCTTGTTTTGTACGCTCGTGTTCTTGTTATGACCTTGAATTTGAAACCCATCTCAAAGTAATTTTTTAATTTTTTGTACATTTTTAAATCAACTCTGCTCGAAAAATAATTGGATCAATTGAAACTATTTTTTTACATGTATTTAACATCGCTTTTTGCAAAATTTCCACTTCGAAATATTTAGCTTAAAAATCGATCTTTACATAAAACAATGATTTGTTTTTGTGTGAGTACAGTCTAATGTTCTAGAATCTACATGACAGGAAGTTTCACGACATTAGACTGCTTCTGCATGTATAAAAACAGTAATTGTATGATCACAATCTAAGATCATTGTTAAATCAAACTTTTTGACAATGCTTTCTGCAACTCAGCATGACAAAATAAAACACAATACCCTTGCGTGCCGTAGTAAATAAGTCAATTCCTTACATCACTTAGACGAAGAAATACTCCATTTTCTCATGTTCCTTCGATATACCATGACTGTGTGCGTTTGCCCTAAGCCTAATTCAATCCACGTCATTTCTCTGCCGTCTCTTTTGTTTACGTAGGGTTTTATATACCTTCGAAGAAATTAGATTTAAAAAATTGGCGTACACTGCATTATTTTTTGTTGAATTTTAAAATAGGGTTAACGAGGGTCAGTTCGCATTGTTTACCTTTGTTGTTACATTAAATTGTGAATTAATTGAATTGACATTTCAGTACAAACATAGGGTGTACCGACACATGTATACTTATTCTAAAATTCCGAATTGCGTGTCGTCAGTCGTTTGCTGATAAAAACTGAAAATGCACACGCACATAGCTGTCAATCTCGCACACGCACGCACCAAGCCTAGTATATAATCCACGACTTCAATGCAAAAGATATTATTTTTTGTCCTTGTTGGCTACATTTATATACCATAAGATATTGAATCCAATCATCTGATGAATACCAACATGGTCAGAAGAAGTGTTAAATGGTTTGGTGTTTTGTGGTTAATTTTAGTTTCAGTGTCTTCACACCAAATATTCCATCACTATTCTATTACAGTCATTTTACAATCGATATTTGGATGTAATGTTAATCGAAAGGATTTGCTTGGTAGTGAAGGATGTGGTCAAATCTAACCATCTCTTGTTGAATGCCAACATGATCAGATGAAAGTGTTAAATGGTTTGGTGTTTTGTGGTCAATTTTAATTTCAAAGTCTTCACACCAAAGATTCCATCATCAAGAGATTCACTCATAATATTGTATTACAGTCATTTTACAATTGATATTTGTGTGTAACGTTGATCGAACGGATCGGTTTGGCAGTGGGAGCCAAATTATATTATCTAATGTAGTGAACTTGATAGTCCAAACGCATTTTTTCTTTTTCAAATTAAAAACAAAGAACAATATTTTTTATCCAATTTCTTTAACCCTTTCCTGGTTAGGCGGAGCATCACCAGACGAGAGTGTGTTATTGAATGAATTGTACTTCAAACAACTTGATTTTCCAAAATATCAGAAAACTTTTAGATGAATAGATGAACTTAATAAGCTACATTATTAATGCGTTAGGTTGCTATCGTAGTTACGAAGTTAGTTTATTGATGGTACGGCATTGCGTAAAGTGAATTACTACTCTCAAATCTCACACATACTTGCATAAAACACGATTTGATTGGTTCTTTCATCTCCATGCTCATACCGATACGTCTCGTGGCTCCTAACTGGGAGGTCATTTTGTTTATAACGTTTTATCAGAACGCTTAAATCATTGAAACAAAAAGATCAACAGTGCGTTTTACGAAACACACAACTTATGCAACTGAACACAACCTGTGCAGAACCTTTGTAAGGGTCGACAGTAACCATCCCTTCGTTCTGTTATAAACGGTTGCCTGCAGTGCGTTCCCCGTCCTTAGAACTTTATACACTAACTTTGTTTTATAAACAGTAAAAAATAGAAACTCGTGTAAAGAACTCCGAAAAGTACTTAAGAATACTTTTAGAATAGAATCTGATATTTACAGCTTTTCCAGAAAACAACAAAACTATATTTTTTCAAAACACCAACACAATAAATTTAGAACCCCATTAGTGTTTCGCTAACGTCATCAAAAGACGATGTTATTGTAGTATAATTACCGTACGGTATTTGTCACCTGATATATGTTTTAAAAAATAAAGAGTTATATTGTATTCTGTCAACATTAATGCCGTGCATATTGTTCTCACAACATTTGGTTTTCTACTTAATTCAGGACAAGCAGTCCGACTTGGCCCCAGTTTATAGACAGACATGTTGTTAGGATCCTTTTGTAGAATATTACGTCCAGCAAATCTGTCATACATTGATATTTCAACGGTTTAGACAGCATATCCCAAGAAAACCTCGACTCGACCTGTTTTTTGTCGACTTGATTCAGTAAAATTATCAGTGCTAATTCTCGCAAGCGTAACAAAATATACACTAAAACCTGGCCAAATAGATGTTATAATTGGCGCCCCACGGGGGGCTAATTGTTACACCTACAAAATTTCCATACATTTCGTTGATATAGATATCTCTAACGGTTTAAGCAGTTAATGTTTTTTGTCGACGTGCTTCAGTAAATTGTCATTGCTAATTTCTTGTGTTACCTATAAGGTTACAAAATATAAACTAAAATCGAGCCAGAAAACGTACCTATAAATTAAAAAGAAAAACATGTAAATCGGATCAGAAAGACAGAAAGACGTTGCGTTTGAGAGCATTTGAAACTCTGAAGTATTTCAAAACATTAGTTGAAAAAACGCAATATTAAATAATCACTATATTGCTTTCCAATCGAGTCTTCAATTTGAAACTGCAAAGAAGATTAAAACGAATTAACCATATTAATTTTGAGCTGAATAACGGAGGGTTCAAACAAGTTGGGCATCGACTTTGATGAATGGACGGTAACCATGAAGCTATTGCACATGGCACAGGTATTTTGTGGGTGAAAATACCTTTATGTATACTCGAACATCCAATCAGAAGAGGACAGACAATCCATGCACTTTATGTACTTTTCTATGTACATGAAGAGCAATTTAAAATGAATCGTTCCCCTTGTTTATCAATCATAAACTACCCTAGGGTGCTACCCAAAACATAACTCTGGTTGGGTGTATAAAATTGGAAAAATGAATGCTGTCGAAAGAACAGCTACAGTCGATCTAAAAATAAACAGTAATTGATGAAAACAAGTTGTCCGAAAAACAACAAAATTAATCAAAAGTTATGCTACTGAAGTTGATAGAAAGGTATTGATGGGAAATTGGCTTCAGAGAAATCAAAGCGTTTCGTCATTTCTATTACTGATTACATTCTTCCAGCTATCCACCTATTAAAAATTTCTATCGACGCTCTTAGTTGACAAAAATTCATAGATTTCCTTAGTTTTTATGGGTTTTTTTATTAACTTTACTTGTTGGTTGGGGTCAAATTTTGGCTAGTAATTCCATATATTCGATCAAATTGAAGTTTTGTACACATAACTAGTTCTTACGATAATGCAATATCTTCTTTTCACATTAACAGTTCCTTCATCATCGAATATTTCGGAACTCTCCCATCATTTCCACCACGAATGTTCCGTTTTCATTTTTTATGTCTCCAAGTTTCTTATAGAACTTTTATACAGTCGGTTTTATTTTGTAAATTTTAAGATGCCTTAAATTATAGTAAAAAAAGGAGTGCAACAAATTCAAAACAAGTTGTAGATTACAGACGCTAGATAACAAAGGACATCAACGCCTATACGACATATTCAACAGCGATTGTAAATAAAAATATCGTTTTTATAGTGTGCAAAAGGACATATAAAGAGATTTAAAATGTACTAAAAAAGTCATAATTCTTAGACATAACAAATACACAACATTCGTTATATACTATCCATTGGAGAACATAAAAATGTGACACCTATTTATGACTCATTTTTATACGGAATATAAATGTTGATGAAATTGAATTTTTATACCAAGGGGTGCAACCGGGAAACGGAATTATCTGTTAAAGCACTTCACATATTATTACCATTGTGTATTTTGGAAATTATATTATGATGGTTCCTCGGTTTCAGCGTCGTCAGGCGTCCCGATTTTTTAGCTAAAATTGAACGTACCGCGCGGGACAGCTAATTTTGCGATTTTTCGAAAACATTAAGATTAGGACGCTTCAATTTTGATGCGTAGCAAGACAATCTTCAATCAAGTATAAAAAAATAAACTAGTTCTTTAAAAAATTCAATTTAATTTTTTTATTTTTCTTAAGAAACCATTTAGATATCAAAATAATTTAAACAAAAGTTTTTAAGGATATAGTTTTCATTTTTGTACTTGATTGAAAAAATCTTAAAAAAGTGTAATACGTTTTTTACTTATCTTTTTTTATAGATGTCAAAATAATAATATAATATCTAATTTTTTAACAAAGAAAATTTAAAATTGATATATGTATAAGTACTTAATATTTTTCGTAAAATGCGGACATAATTATTTTTGGTTTGTTTTTTTCAAAGATTCGTAAAATATTTAAAATTCTATTTTAGTTCTATTTAAAACGATTTTGTTTCTTAGTGTTAAAGAAAGCCTTCATTAAATGTACCGCAATATATTATTAGCTTGTCTATATAAATAAACAAATCTCAAATAGATAAAGTTTCGGATATCCAAAGGAAACAAAAATTAAACAAAAAGTAATACCTACATACTGAACAATACATAGATTTCGATAACAATAGATTTAACAACAGAGCAGCCTTGTACCGAAAAAAACCCATTAACATTCAAATTTTTAATATCATCTTTGTTATCGCACTTCCAGTTCCGTTATGATACAAAACCTCACATAAAATAAAAACATGAAACATTTATATTTTTGTATTGTCTGTATACTTCAAATAATAAATCGAAAATATCAATTGACATTAGTGTCAGATAACCTTGGCAATTGGTGACCTTTAAAAAAGATTTTAAATCACCATTAAAATAATAACAATAATGTATTAAATAATGCCTCTTCCTTAACTCATTATAGACTATCTTTATCATTATTTTTAAGATTATCAATTACCAGCCTGGTCGAAGTACCATCAATTCAATGTTTTTAAATTGGAAATTTATAGTGTTTTAAATATCCGACTTTTTTGATAAATTTTTCGACAACTTGCCTCATTACTAACCTATAAAAATCGTTAAAGAAGTTTTAGGCGATCAAAATTCATGGCTGAATACCGTAAAATAAATAAATATCTTTGATTCTTACCGATTCATCTGAATAACTGGAATGCGTATCATCGAAATCTTCATTAAATTCGTAACAAATCGTGTTCTCCGAAATTAAACGAATCGGTTCCGAACTGCGTCGTAGCCAAGACATAATTTTCACTTTCAAAACACACGACACAACTTTAATTCTCTTGAATTTTCATGTCATCATTATGTTTCATTGCACTAAACAATTTTTTAAAATTTAGATACAATCTTAATTCGAAAAATAATTTTAGTTCGGATCTTGGTAAACGAAACACAGAATTATATAAAACATTTTCGCTGAAATCACCTTTAGTACTGGAAGCGGCTATACGAACTCGTTTCCTCTATCATTCTGTGCTGAACCGATTTTGAACAATGTTTTTATTAGATTTCTTCAAGACCTAAAGTTGTGTGAATTATTCATTTATATTTTATATAATTTGGTTAACGTTTCGATGAATGAATGAAAAACTAAATTTGTGTTTATCAAGATCCCAACTAAACTTATTTTTCGAATAATATCCGTCAAAATAAGTAGTTGATCCTAAATTTACAGTAGACATGAACAATAATTCCACTTTTCAAATGTTATCAAAACATTTCAACACATAAACAAGAGTTTTCTTTATACATTCTATAAAACTAAAATACAGAAATGCAAAAAAATGCAGTTTAATAAAATTGTACTTTGATGCTGCGTTCAAGAATAAAAAAATTCAACTGATATCAAATGACCTCAATTTATAAATTATCTACATAATTGCTCAATAACTATTATTTTATTACTGCACTTCCAATATAAAAACATTACGTAATTACAAATCTAAACGTGTAAATTTTGTCTCATACCTTTCAGATCTTTCTGAAAGCGAATTTTCATAGTAGTTTCTGTATCTAAAATGGGAATTATTATTATACGAGTCGGTACATTATGTTAAAAGGAGTTACAGCGAGTCTTAACAATCACACGAGTCATAATATCGTTGTGGTTGACAATGCAGAGCATTAATCTTATCTCAAAAAAACAATTATTATATTATACTTCAGCGTCGCTACTAGAAACCCAAAAAATCTTGTGGTCAACAATGCAGAGTATTAATGTCAAAAAGACCCAACATTATGGGTCTTTTTGACATTGTTGACCACAAGATTTTTTGGGTTTCTAGTAGCGACGCTGAAGTATAATATAATTTTTAATTTCGTTGTGATCAGAAGTAATTAGACTTCGTCTTGATTAAATCAAATTTTATTGTTTCATTTATTTACTTTTTATTTTATAGAGCGATCAAATCGATCTTTGTAATATCATTACGTTCGAGATATATACATTTTCGCATGTACAGAAAAATCATTGTACTAGATCGACGCAGTTAGAGTGTGTATGAGATTTTGTTTACACTTTGATCTTTTTTCGCCGGACCACGTATTCTAAAAAAGGGTGTCTCTGGAGAAGAGTCAGTAACCACATTACAGTATGTACAATGCACTAAAATAGCATCACCTATGTACATATTATGTGTATGCAATACACAAACATCCTTCTATTTACCATCTTCTAGAACCGAACGCTGGAATTGTTAACATATGACAGCCAGGGCCGGATTTAGGCACCAGTAAAGCTTATAGGGTCTTACATTCCGGATGAGTGTCAAACTAACAATTTTTTGGGGTGCGTAATATATAATACGCGCCACGGTTCTAAAAGGTTCTGAAGTTAAATGGAGGTTTGCGCAGGTACAGTCGGTTGAAAAACTACAAACTCGCGCCATATTTTTATTTTTTCTTTAATCTAAAGGTCATCATAAAGTCGTGCTTGTATTAGGCATCTTGATCAATTAACAATCAAAGAAACAATTTAACAACAGCGTACTGAACTGTACGTTATAGCAGGAAAGCGACAAGTGACACGGCAACCAGCGATAACCAATCACCGACGAGCGCACGTTCTGTGCCGGTAACTAAGAGGTGGTGGGAGTCTTCTTTTCCCTCAAAACAACCAGGACGGCTCTAAAATATGCAGTTGCGACGCTGTTTGTGACTAACTTCAGAACCTTTTAGAGCCGTAGCGAGTATTATACTACGACTGCGTAAACTTTATCGGGAAGGTCGCGCCATAGAATTCAGTTATGGGAGTAGGTATTGGACAACGGAACGAGGAAGACCATACAGACATTACAGGGGATTTTAAGTTTTTCCTCAAGTGCATGTAAAATGCAGAAACTAATTAAAAATAATGGTCAACTGCATCAATTCTTCTGATTTATTTATTGCAGATAGACGCTGGACAACTAAGTTAATAACGTTATGTTAAATTAAACAACGTCGATAATCACGAAACTTCATACATCAAACTATTCGATAATAAAGATGTAGATTTTGCAAAAGGACACCTCAAATACAGCAAAATAACTCGTTCTTCTCGAGTTTTGTATAAACAGTATAAATTTGTGTTAATAGTATTTCATTATAGCAATTTAATTAAGTGCGATTTTTCTGTTTAAAATAACGCAGGTTATAATGGGCATTTCCAATTTTGGAACACTGGGAAAAAATGGTTCACGAATGTGTAAAAATATAAATTTTGATCACGCCAACATAAATGTGAGCAAAATTTTTGCAAATCTTTGACAAATATATGCGTAACTTTTCCAAAAATATATCGGCACACTAAAAAATGTATGGAAAATTGTTTTTTCTTTTTGTCTCATTAAAAAATATAAACATATACGTATATGAATCGAGGCATACAGACGTGACAAATACAAACGAAACGCAGAAACGGTTTATTTATCGGGAAGGTACTGTACAAGTTTCAGTTTTCTGCTAGTAAGTCTACATTTCAAACTGGCCCATTTATTTCAAATTTATGTTATAAAGACAAGAAAATACGATTAGAAAATGTCAAAACAACGTGTCTTTTGTATTAGGTTTTCCTAAATCTTGCAAACAAAATAAAAAACCCACTCATTTCAGCTTCAAAAGTGTAAATTCCGCAACACGCATGTAGCTGATGTCAAAACAAAATAGTTTTAAGTTTATTCAGTCTCTTCACTCTGACAAATGTATGAGCAAACAATTGAAATTTAGAGGCGTCCATTTCTGTCTTAAACAAAACACTCGACGTCGATGCTGAGATTTGTTGGACTGCTCTTCGAATTCTAGTAAAGACGAACGCATAACGAAAACGCTTGATTTAGCATCTGATAGCGATTTGACGATATTTCAGCTACACGAAATTCAGTCGCGTGATTTAGCAACTACATGGAAACTCAATCGCACTTTCGCGTGATCTAGCAATAGATGCATTTGTTTCGAATACGTGCCGCCTACTGCATATCATGTGTTTTCGACAATCGAGCGTTTGCGAAACATCACTTGTGTATTTCAGTGAGTAGTGTGAGGGATCACGTTCTTGGTGTTTGCATCTGACAGATAACTTAGTCGCACAACAGCGCGACGAAAGAAGCATGTGTGCGCTGGTCCTAAGTGACTACGACGCTACCGCGACACTACGTCCTTTCGAGGAATTTAAATACACTGTTTAAAATAGAACTGTTCTCACCTTTTTCTTAGGAACAATATGCATTTTACTGCAGCACAAGCAAGAGATAAGCATTTATGGGTACAGTTTTTTAATAGTTAATGACAAACACATGACCATAAATGAATATAATGACGTAATAATAACCAATTCGTATGTAAACAAATTGTAACAGGATATGCTTTATTATTACTATAACTTTATTAACAGACTAGCCTTTACCCGCGGCCTCTTCGCTTGGGTACCGAAAGATATATCAAGTTTCATCATAAACTAAATGTCTAAAAGAAAATAAAAATTAAAAAAAGACCCTGATTCTATTTTTATCAATCAGTATTGTTCTTCGAAGATATACCTTTACCTAGATAAAATTGTTTGTTCGTTTGTCCGCGCTAACCTCAAAAACTACTGGACCAATTTGAAAAATAATATAATTGTTTAAAAGCCTCTTTCTGAGTGTGGGTTATATATTATTACTCAAAAATTAAAGCGAAATGAGTAATGAGCAAAAATCATAAACATGTCAAGAATCCCGGACTCTATCGTAATGTACGCCTGTGAAACTAATAAGAGATACAGAATAGGAGAGGTTTTGTTGCTCTTTGATTATTACGTTGTCAAAACAAAATCTGCTCCGGAAAGGCGAACCGGAAACCTATAGTCCTAAAATAATATCACCAATATCCTGAATATAACAGCCTGTGTATTGTTTTTCTTTCTCATTCTACGAAACTTTTGTGAGAAAATATTTGTTCACTAATATATTTTCTATTTTTAACATCATTAAAAGGAGAAAATGCTATCGTTCCGTTTTGCACTGATCTTATAATTACACTTTTCATGTCTCCATACTGATTACGTTACAAATAAACTCCTTCTATAATAGAAAACAGTATCACGGGTAATTGGAATAAAGAAATAAATCAATTTAAACACTCATTGATTGCAACGTTTCGTCTTTTCTTTAATTAAGACTTTTTCAAGCTCTCAATATGCTTAAATGATAGGAAAACTATGATATAATATAATTGTTTTTTGTAATGCCAAATTGCATATTATATCAAAGTTTTACTATCATTTAAGCATATTGAGAACTTGAAAAAGTCTTAAAGAAAAGACGAAACGTTGCAATCAATGAGTGTTTAAATTGATTTATTTCTTTATTCCAATTACCCGTGATACTGTTTTCTATTATAACATATATCTGGAATTGAACTTTAACCCTTTCAGGACCATAAGATTGTAGGAGCGAAAGTAACCATTTTTTTACAATTTAGGATGATCCAATTTCCAGTGATCATAATCAGGGAATGACGGTTCAGATGCAGTTTTGCCATATATGAAAATGAAAAGATACGTTCAGGAAATAATAAATGTAAAATGACACCCACTAGTTTCTTAGTTATTCACTTCTTTTAAATTTTTTGTTTGGGACAAATGTGTCCCCGTAGTCGTTAAAGAGTTAAAGATGAATCCTTCTATAATATCAAAATCCACGTTCGAGAATAAAGTTTAATCAAGTTTGCCAATCTTTCGAATCCAATAAAGAAAATGACGGACAAGTTCGTGTAGGATTCGCGCCATGAAGGTTCTCATCTCCGCGTTATAATTACAATTATTAGAAATTAAGCTTGTCACGTAATGATTCTACATAAAATTAAAAATTAATGATTTTCGAATGTTTTCCCTTTATTTATGCTATAAGATCTTCCTTTGTACCAAATATGAATATTCTAAGTCAACGGAAAGTATCCTAGAATTTTGGAAAAGTGATTCGAGTTTATTTTTTTAGCACATTGTGTTTACATTTTTTTATAGGACTATGGGGTTGAAGACCTTAGTATTTGATACCTCTAGCTGTTCCTGAGAAAATGGTCTTCACGGACAACAAACTACGGTTTTTAGGATTCCGTATATCCGATGAAAAAACGGAAAATAGAGAACGGGTGTCTCAGTCATAGTTTACAGAAAAACCTAAACGAAAATCCTAAGTCTTAAAGTTCTCACGGAAAGCAGAATGGTAAGGAACCCTCTTCACGCGTGTTCGACTGGCACTTGACGGATTTCATTCTTCATTCTGAGATACGGAATCCTAAGTACATTAATTTCGAGACGAAAACAATGTATTTACTTATATTTCCATTAGATATAAATAATCGTAAAATATTTTGATGTGACTTCCAGATATAATATTTGACATGACAAGTGCATTATGTTTAATTGTAGTCGGAATGCAGATTAGTTCCATTTGACCGTACAAAATATTAACTAAATATTATAATATGCTAAACTTTGACGTAAACATTTTCAAGTTCCCATGGCCACATTCATGCCATCATTATATCTGTGGACGAAAGACAAAATTGCTTATGCCAAAATTTTTATCATTTTTTCACGGTTCCATGTTCAAACTATTCCGTCTATCTGTCCATCTGTCACAAGCTTTTAGCTCCAAAACAATTAGTCAGTTTGGTATCTTACTCTAGTTTAAAAAGCGTTGACACTTTTGACTACAGTGTAACCATGGATTATATACATAACGTACACACAGTTTCGAATATGACCAGTTTCGTGAGGTGATGAAACGAAAAAGCGACATGATAGCGATATAGATTGCTTTTACTGCACTTGTATTTAGTGGGTTCCCGTGCATCGAAAATTGGATAAAAAGATTGTTTTCGAAGACAACGATAGATATAATCGAGCAGAGCAAGAAACATGTTTTCTTTTTTTTTTCAACCCAAAATGGTGATGCGGAGGTGTCGCAAAGTGGGATCATACTATGTTTCCCGATCACATTTGTAAACTATCGACCTAGAAACACGAACGTTATGAATACTGAAGCGATTTTAATCCATTAATCGTAAAATCAGTGTAGATTTTATTTCGATTGACGGATTAATTTCGTTCGACTCGGCGTTCATGCCACTCGTGTAGCGGGAAAGTACTTTGAGGTGTCTTTTTTCACTGCACAGAAAAAACAATTGACAAAAATAGTTTTGAGATTCTAGATGCGACCACTAAAGCTTCATGTCTGCACCAAATGTCAAGTCAATAGCATATATATTTCTTGAGAAAATTGGTTGTCATATACAAAAGGTTCCGTTTTTTCCCATTTTGGTGCGGAACCCTAATAAGCTGGAGATGTGTCAATTATCATTACCAAAATTTCTACATACGCCGTTTTGCTTTTAGTCCATAGATACTATGCCATCTCGGTATGATCATCGGACATGAGGTCATTCCTATAATGTTGTATAATTTAAATGTCATTTACTGGTTCACATAGCGTTGAGTTACTTCAATTTCGACAAGAAATTACTCTTAATTTTACTACTAAAAAATATATTAATAATCTGATTTGTACCTAAACTTTCTGCGTTTCCTGTATAAACAATCAGAACAATGGAAGCACCTATACATATAATTTCCTAGGGTAAAATTTAACACTCTTCAGACACGTATGACCTTTGTTTTCGAGCGTCTAGAATTTACAATTTCTATCTATCAATGGTCTTAATTCATATTTATTCCACATTAAAAATGAGTTGTCTTTTTTAAGAAACTTGTCGACTGAGTTGTTTGTACAGATTTAAAAAAAGGACGCAACAAATTTTTAAAATATTTTTGTACTTAATATACAGAATCTTGATCCATCTTCCGATGATTCTAACGTAATTTGCGATTACTTTATTAATATTCAGAGGTTCCATCCTTCTAATAATTTGTTTATAGAATCTTATAAAAAGCCAACATTAACAACGGATACTGGGTGATTTTAGCTCACCAACAAGAATAGTTGAAAGCTGATCTTATCAGAATAAAAAACAACGATTGTTTTGTTATTTAAGAAGTAAAAACAATGAATGATTATATGTTTAATTCTTTAAATGTCGGAAGAAATAACTAGATGAATCAGATTACTATTTCACTAACAATAAAGTACAATAAAATAAAATTCAACGAATTGGCAATTATTGATAAGTAATCTTCGAAATACAAAGCGGAGACAAAATTCTTCATCCGGGCGTCAAAAACAGCCGCAAAATGGCGATAAAAACAAACGCCAAACATAATTGACATGTGTCCTTCCTGTTCACTGATAACAAACGAACACCGAATCACGTCATTCGAATTATATATGTTTTGTGGTTATAAGACAAAGTCCGTTATCTCGAATTTTTGATTATTTCTAAAATGAGTTCTTCTGCTAGACTCGGATAAGACTTGCGAGTAACATCAGTTCACTTTGGAGTCAAAAGGCTGCCAAAAGTAAAAAGCTATCAATATACTTTTATCAATACTCATTGTGTCTTGTCAAAATATTAGACTGAAAAATGATTGTCAATGTCTGCTAAAAAAACCTGCAATCGACATCAAAATGCACCTCATCTTAAAGTACACTAAGACTTACTTTTAAGGAATATTAGTTATATTTTAGCTTTCAGTTCAAACATAATTCAATATTGTTATTCAAATTTTGTAGGGATTGTATTTTACTGCACGGAATTTTGTTCAAGTTAAAGTTTTGCATAATAAAACTGCGATGACAAATTCAATTATTTCCTATTGAAAAATTGTCTACATTTTAATTTCTGTAATTATTCCCACTTTATGTAAGCCTTATACTATTCAACAAAAATCATCATTGCACCAGAAATTTGTCAATGTTTTGATAATGAAATTATTGTTTCATCTGTGTTAAAAAGATATTTCCCTGTTTTGCGTCACAACCAAGTATTTTTCCTTGTGGACAGTGAAAATTTTGATTAATTTAATATTATTTAAGACCACCAACTGTCAGGATTACCAAAGCCTAGTAAATTTTGTCCACAACCTGTAATTTGTCTGATTTGGAAAACAATCACAGAATAACAGCAGCGCTTAAAATTCTGGAAATTCGCTCAATGGATTGCATTTCATCATAGAAAAAAACGAAAAATTCGATTACTTCTTTTCAACAATAAGTCTATGGTTTGCAGGGACAATGTTTTGAGTACCATTGAACAAACGACATTGGCGTTTAAACAACTTCGCCCATTATGAATTCAAATACAAAAAGGATTAGAGTAATAGCCGAGCTTATAGCGATGTTGTTTATATTGCAGCGTTTCCATCGCTTGTCTATTTCAAACCGTAAACCTTTCATTCTCAGGTTTTAATCCGTGAATTAGTGAAGTATCAGTTTATAAAAAATAGTAACAAATTGGAGACATGAATTGTTACTGGGCCTAAAGAGTCCTGACTGTGGATGGTTAAAGAAAAATCTGTTTCACAAAACAGGGTACGAAAAATGGACAGATTAACGTACATACAACACATATTTTGCAAATAATCCAAAAGAAACACAACACATGTATTCAAAGATCGCACTGTATTCAAAAGCACATACAAAATTTGAGCAAAATCGGAGCACGCATGTTCTGAACACAGATCACATCAACTCATTCACAGTCTATTTTTATAAAACGAAAAATGCCAGACACTTCGTTCTTAGTAACATCTGACGACGACGAATGACTAACTACTAAACCCATAAGCCATGATATATAAAGCGGCAGCATGGTCGCTCTTCTATATGCAACACACACACACGCACGCACATACACAAATATTCCATTTGACAATGTAATAATGGCTCGGCCCCCTTCAATATCAAAGTCCGCTGCACAATAGAACAATATGAAATGTTAACACTGACTATGTTTACATGTCATTTATATACTCACTTAAAAGTTCGTACTTAGTTGCCCATAAATTCAATATAGTCTGATTCGCTTATTCTCGGCAGGCTCTTCTTTTCCACTGGGCACTCTGGGTAAGTGCTCAGGGCCCCGCGATCAATGGGGCCCCCTAGTTCGAACCCCGGAAAAAATAGACCAAAAGAATAGACTTGGAATAAATAGCCCCGGAAAAAATAGTCCTGGAAAAAATAGACCCGAATCACAACTATATATGGAAATGGCAACCCGGTATATATATCCATAAAAATCAGAGTGTGGGCATTTAGCATTATAAACCAAAAGCACTCAACACCCACCCAACCAAAAGCGCCCAACGCCCACCCACCCATTTTCTCCGGGGCTATTTTTTTTCCAAATCTATTTTTTCTAAGTCTATTTTTTCCGGTCTATTTTTTCCGGGGATTTTTTTTCCGAGGCTATTTTTTCCGATTACCCCCTAGTTCGTGCCAGATTAGCGTCCGATAACCGATACTGCCTAGAAATATATCGATATATTTTTTGATAATGTATTTGTTAATTATTGATTTGCTTAGTAATTACTCTCTTTTTTTAAGAAAAAATAGTCCTCTGTAATAGTCATAGGGGCCCCATTATTCTTAAGTGCCCAGGGCCTCCAATAGGCTAAAGACGGTCCTGATTCTGGGTAGTAACTTAATATACTTATATTGGATTGCCGAAAGCAATGACCTTAGATTTCTCCACATTCCATATAATTTCTATTAAAATCGATTCAGTCGTTTTTAACCGACGCAGTAAAAAAATTTTTTTTTGTTACCTCCACCGTTTTTTATGATTCCTTTTCTATTTAATAGGGCATATCTTCACGGCGATCTCACTTAAATTTTACTTAAAATGGCACAATTTTTTTCTAGTTTTGATAAAATATTCAGAAAGGCGGTTATTACCATGCAAACTACGTATTACAAAGCCACTAAAAAGTAAAAAAATTGAACCTTCTTAAAAAAGTCACTAAAAAGTGTAAAATAATAAAACTTCGAGGTAGGTGCCAATTTAATGAAACTATTATCTTACGCTTTCTAGTGGCCTTATTGAAAGAAGTTCAATTTTTTTAAATTTTGTGTTATTTTCATACAACTTAAGTACACACAATAAACTGTTCTTCAAAAAGATATTCTGAACGAACTCCAACCGCTGACGTCACGATTGTGACGTCTACGCATTTTTCAATCCACAGGAATTTCCGCTGGCAACGTTAATGTAAACAAAGTAGCATTGCGTGAGAAGGAGTGCGTAGATTTACACTGTACAAAATATGCAACACAGCATAGCACATGGGTTTCCCTAGAAATACAGTACATTCGGTACGTCTGTACTTCCAGTGCTAAGTACACAGTAGTTAGATTCAATGGAAGTGAAGTCGATCTTTTGAAATGTCAAAATAATAATTACTATAATTATCTTCATAGACAAATTGTTTTGTTAGAAAACAATAAAACAACAATGGTTGTACAAAATACAGTAACATTGTAACTAGAAGACACAGAAGTGAATTTGCCAAAAGACAAGGTACATATTGTAACAAAACTGTTCTTCGTGGTGTTTTAAAACTGTTTTATTTTCAGCAAGCGAAATAAATACAAAACAGATAAACTAAAACGTATTTCTCTAACAATAATGAAACAATCTAAACAATGAAAAACAAACGGATTCTAATAAATAATACAACAATGACCATATACACGATTATTTACAACACACCGAAATTTATGTAATAATGCTATTTATGTAAAATTGTAAACTGTCCGTCGTACCGACTGTGCGTCTACCCACTGACTGTACTCTGACAGTAGCAAGCAATACACGCCATACACGCGCTGTATTTATAGGCGCGTACATTCCATTCTCGATCATTCCAGAAACTTCTGTTCAAGTTCGAGAAGTTAGGGGCGCGCTACAATATATTAAACGTGGTCTAGGGTGGCGACATGTTTCAGAGGGGCAGAAAATGTTTCCTGATCAAATGTGACACGACTGATCCTTTTTCGATGGTACGTGAATAATTTTTTGGCGTGATTAAAGAATAATTTTTAATTTGCATGCAAATAATTTATTGAAATAAAATAATGTAAACGACTGGAGTGAAATTAGCAGCTACTAGAAGCTACAATTCTGTAGGTAGCCTTTTTCTGTGAGGAACTTCATCCTGTTAATTTTTATGGTAGTGTCCGCGCACTTCTGCAAGTAACTTCATACTGTTAATTTTGATGTTACAGCGTGCGCGCGCATCGTAAAAATTCACTCTCACCATTTTTTCATAGTGCGCCAAAAGAAGTATAATTTAAAAAATAAAGTTCAGTTCAAAAATTATCAATAAACTATCAGTTTAGAATATTAGAACGCTGTGACAGACAAACAGACAAGAAAATAACATTAAGGCAAGCAAAATTTGTAAAAAAAAAATTAGAAATATGTATGTTCTTACACTTCATGACGCGATGATTTCGAATCGCGATAAAGGTACCTATTCTGTAGACCCTCTGTTAGTTTTGTACACCACTGTTACATTTCTGTCTTACTTTAATTTATGTAATTTGTTAAATTTGTTAGAAAGTGACAAAAAATTAACAGCGTTATACGAATGTAACAGAGGTTACAGCATTGCACCAAAAATCAAGGAAACGTGTCGATCAAAGTGTATCGATTAGTCGGTAATATTTATCGATTCTGAAATATAATTTTGAACTTTGGATAATATTATAAAATGAGACACAATGAATATCCCTTAAATAATCACAACCAAACAGGAATAATATACTTGGTGGCAATATGATTTGAACATTATATTCTCATAAAATGCAATCTAACAGGAGCAAAGTAAAGCAGCAGTCAACAGCCGGTGTTTCTAAAGCAGTAGGCACAATGGTCTCACACGGTTCTGCCTAAACCTCTACAGGCTCTCGCGACATCGCAGGAACATGTGTGCGACTGATACAGGCCCGGAGTCAGTGCAAAATACTAATGTGAACCGGTTTAAGAAAAACCTTAAAAAAACACGTTAGGCAACGTTCAACCTCAAATTAATGTAGGTTCCTAATGATTGGTCTATGACTGCCACGAAGTGATGATGAAGTAGAAGAAAATCATATAGTTGATTATAAAACGTCAAATGAAAAATTGAGAAATTCATTTATGTTATAAACACAGTTTTCTTTTAAAAAAAATGTATATTTATGTATATTTTTAATTTTTTTAGGGCTAAACCTGCATTGAATGGTAGCCTGTTAAATAATTTTTAGCCATTTAATCAGGGGCAGCTTGGGACAGATGTAGCCTTCTTCGGGGTAGGCAAATTCTTGTGTTATAACTATGGTAGTCACAATGGTTTTTGAATCAAGCTTTGATACATATACAAAGATGGTAATGACATAATGATATGTTTTATAAATAGGGGAGCGCAATAATCATTAGTGTATTTGCCATATGGCAACATACACTATTGGCGTCGGTCGGATGGCGGGACCTAGGGGTCGGACCAAAATTTCTCGACGTTTCATAACCTCCTAAACACTTTGGCACCATTTTTAAAAATGTTTATATATATATGTATATATATATATATATATATGTATATATATATGTATATATATATATATATATATATATATATATATATATATATATATTTATATATATATATATAGGTATATATGTGTACGGGCAATAACTTTCGAAGGAGTTAATTCATTTTAACGAAATTTGGCACACATGTTGGAATCCATCACCGCACGAAGCCTATTTAAAATGGGTCCAATCGGGTCATTTTAAGAGTGGTTTTTAGGGGATGAAAAAAGTTTTTGGGCCCAAAAATACCTAAAAAATTCTCAGAATCGTTTCAAAATTGAAATTTAACCCTTTAATTGCAATTAAAAAGTGTTCCTGAAATTTCAAGAAAATCGGCCCGACAGGACCGGATTTACAATTTTTCTGAAAACACTAGTTTGCAGATAGTGAGTTATTTCCTGAAAGGTGTTTTTAATTTTGGTGTAGATGTTCGATCGACAATAATGATGTAGTTAAAAAAACTGTAATTTTAAGGGGTGTATTAAGGAGTTAATTTTTTTATTTTGCCCAACAATCACCTTAAGTTCACATAATAAAGCCACAAGGCCTGTATTAGCAAATATAAATATAAAATATAAATATTAGCAAATATACTATATTGTCGGCAGGGTTTTGGCACTGCGACCCGGGTTTTTTTTGTATTTGACCTTACTTATTATTCTTACCATTTTTTTTTGAAGTTTGAAAATTTTACATGCGTGAG
This sequence comes from Venustoraphidia nigricollis, assembly GCA_034508555.1. Classification (NCBI taxonomy): domain Eukaryota; kingdom Metazoa; phylum Arthropoda; class Insecta; order Raphidioptera; family Raphidiidae; genus Venustoraphidia; species Venustoraphidia nigricollis. Next base: position 1,069,473 of record JAVRKA010000006.1, read on the forward strand.
GAGAATTACTCCATAAAATAATTCCATACGTCATTACGCCACCTCTACGATCTGTTGATACAGGATAATTTATCACAAACCCCCTGGACGTGAGACGACTCGATTAGTTCCGACATCTACAATATATTATCGTAAATAGGAAAAATACGGCACTGTTAGATTTCTAAAAGTGTTGGTAAACGCGAGAGGGTGTAAGGGCGAGAGGTTCATCGAGATATGTAGGTGTGGGAGGGGTGTCTGCAACGCAGACCTGACCCTATATATACCCTTATATAACAACATCGCATGGCGCAGCATACGTATTAAATGTAGTAGTTGCAAGTTCGCGGAATGATAACCTTCATGGATTTTAAGCTGAAAATATGACTGCCATAAGTCGCTGTCGCTGGAATTATTACGGGTTACCAACAGCCGACATTTAAATTGTTACTGAGGCAGGGTTTATTACAAGTTTTTACGTTAGAAATACGGAATTTGTACTATTTTTAAAATGGCTTACTTTTGGTATGAAGCAATATAAATGGTGTGACTCTATAGATTATTTTGTGAATTACAAAAAAAACTATTTATTACCAGAAATCGAAGTATCTGCTTTCCAAATAGTACTACGTTTAGCACTGAATTACCATGGAAACCAACTCTTACCAAAGATCGAGCACACGATATATGTTCTCTAACATATTTTCTCTATGATAACTCAAGTCTATATTTCATAACACTATGAACTTTTATATCGACGTAAACAATTTAGGTTGAATAACGGGAATTTTGCGATGAAAACATTTGAATGGATTTCATTAGCTCTAAACTAACCCAGGATTTGTGATAGCTTAAAACGATCAAAGTTTGTAAACGTAACACCTACCATTTAACCTAAATTATATTTTGATGAAAACATGGCCCGACAACTTATGCCGCTATTTTGTATGCTCAATATTAAATTTACAGCGCTGTTCTATCTCACTTTGACTTATGTCATGTTAAATTTGTTAGAAAATGAAAAAATTAACGCATCACTGTAAAATCTTACATTAATCATACAGAATAGCACCATTAACCAAGGACGGGTCTAGGTTTTTCGGAGCTTATAGGGTTTATTGAAGTTCTATGGGTCCTCATTCTTTGTTGTTAAATTAAGAAGCTTTAAATTGATGTTAAACACTCATTTTTAACAACTTCAAAATCAGAACTGATATCTGGCGACATCACTAAACAAATAATGCTCTGAATGCACACAAAAAATGTCAAAATCCACGCAAAAAATTGCCAAAATTTATCCCAAAAAAATTTTAAAATTCGCCCGAAAAATTGATAAAAATTCACCCAAAAATTTATCAAAATTCACCCATGATGTTAACTTTTTATAAGGATTCCGTTTTTGTGGACTCTTGATCCTTGAACGTCCAGGGCTTGAGTTAATGGCAGGGGCAGATCTACACAGAGACTAATCCTGTGTAAATTTGCCCCTGCCATTAACTTTTTTTCTGGGATCACAAAGGCGCTTACTCTAGTAGGTCACCTGTATACTGAGTATCGTCTTGGAATGTCCAGTGAACGGCTAGAATATAGTACCTCATTCAGACAGGTTTTACTGTCTTCACTAAAGTAAGGAGTTTTTTGTGCAAAAATAGTTCGCTAACATGAAAGAGTACACTTAACTTGTCTGATCGTATAATGCTTTGTTGTCAGGTCGTCACTTAGAAGCAGTCACGATATCACATCGAATGCCATACAGGGCTTCGACTAATTCAATGTTGAATGGTATCATTAACTTTATCATTGCCAACGATTTTCATTAAATCGACGTTTCGTATCGTTCAACGCGGATTACAAAAATTACCACAATTGGTCATCGTGTGTCCAAGATACCAATCAGGGTTACAAAAACCTGAATCCCACGCGTCTGATTTAAAACTTCATGGGAAATAGGCGTGTCGATCAAGTTTATCCCAACACACTACCCGCCAGCCAATCGGTTTCGGTTCCACGGAGTTCCCCGACTCCCGACAGTGCTGTTTATCGTTTTCGTTACGCAGCTGAAAAAATCGCGGATAAAGAAGTTTCACTTCAAAAAAGTTAACCACTGGAAATAGTTGCATCCCTGTATCATAGTGGACTCATGCCAAACAAAAAAGGAACACCACTTCACCAAGGTTATTTGGATGGAAGATGCCGGTGACGAACTAAGTACAAAAATTTCTTACTACCACGTGGGATACGTTCTGAAAAAGAAACACCGCGATTGATAAATCTGCGGTTGGTAAGACTTGTAACTGTTCGAGATGACCGGATGGACAGTACTGAATCGACTGTCGGTACGGCACAAAACAATCGGAAAAGGCGGTTATTGTTTCGTGTCATGCCGCGTTCTGTTTAATGCTTGCAATGTAAAATTTCTCTCACAACCCAAAAAAATCGAGTGTTCTTTTTTTTGGTATAAAAAACGATGAAGACACGCATAAAAAAACTCGTACGAACCATATTAGTTTTTAATTTTTATTATAAACACGTTTATTATATTTTTTCAAAATACCAAACTCTATCACAACTTGGAACCCTTAATGTAAATGGCTCCAAATTGCACATTAATAAAGAATCAAGGGCAAAACAAATGGCGTCAAAAATGCCGGTGGATATTTTGTAAACTAAATCTGCATACCGTGTTTCCGAAGCACGGAATTTAATAAAACAAAATAGCAACAATACAAATACGTGACGTCAACGTTAAGTTTTTTTTTTATTTGTTTCACTTGCAACATTTACCGTTACTTGATACAAACAACTTACTATAACAACAACTGACAACACGAAGTATCGCGGAATTATAGATTACGGCTATATATAGGTAGTTAAATAGATAGAGGTTCTTACTATATTTCAGCGTTTCTCAACACGGGTCATTTATCCTCTCCAAGGAGCAACTTACCATCTTTTAAAAACTTTACACATAATCTTTTTAAGTGTTCACGCCGTTTTCCTATCGCTGCATCTTTCCAGGTTAAAAGCGCCATGTTAATGGGTCAATTCATATTTACTATATTTTTCTAAAAGGCCAAACCATCTTTCTAAAGAGTAGTGCTATCTTTCCGAGCTACAGACAACATCCTCTTTTCAATGAACCACGCCATCTTGCCAAATACTCACGTCGTCTTTCTAAAGTAAAGAACATAGCCATATTTTCAAATAAGAGATCACGCCAAATAAGAGGCCAGGTCATCTTTCCAAATAGGAAACGATGTCATCTTTCCCAATAAAAAACCAGGACATCTTTCCAAAAGAGCACACCATCTTTCTAAAGGGTAGCGCTATCTTTCCGAGCAAGAGGTAACACGTTCTTTCCAATGGTTCGCGCCATCTTTCCAAGTAAGGAGCCTTGTCGTCTTTCCAAATAAGAAGCCAGGCGATCTATTCAAAGGGCCACTCCATTTATCTAAAGGTTAGTGCTATCTTTGCAAACAAGATGCAACACCTTCTTTCCAATGGACGCATCTTTCCAAAAGGTTATACCGTCTTTCATTATAGCCATTCGCGCAGAAAATACAATGGACACGCGTACGCGTATTGCTGTATTCCTTCTGGATTAAAAGTAGTAAGTGCTAGAATGTTTCTACAACTTCTAAGCTAAAAGGTGTGTAAACGTTTTCGTTTCTTTTACTATCGAAACGTCAAAGTTGATAAATCTAAAAAAATATTTTGTGATTTTTTTAGAGCGACCCCTTGTTGACAATCACTGTTCAGTGCTGTATAGCATCGTTACGGTTTGCTAACAGAATACAGATTGTAGTCGAAACAGCTGATTTATACATAACTTAAAAATGGCTCCAAGGTAATTGTGCTCAAATAATAATGCAATTTACAACAGCTTTTTTGTAATACTTATAATTCTTAGGCATGTTAATTATCGTCATTGCCGTATACGATATTATTTACATATTAATTATAAACGTTTTAAACCTGGTGCGCGGAAGAAGGAAGACCGCAACGTCCTTATAGAGAGGGAGATCCGTTAAGAATTGGAGAACTTTTACAGTCAGGAAAAATGGATGAAAGGAAGAAATAAAGAAAGAGAAAGAAAACAAGTATCAATGTTTCTTAATAATCGTGGGTCTATCGGCCTATCTTTAGTTTAAGGTCCAATTTTCATGAAATTAATTAAAGACGCAAAGTATATTTTTCGTTTTTAGTTTTGAAAATTATGGTTCAAAATTCTATAATGATTTTATCTGACGAAACGATATAAAATTGACAGCTTTTTATTATATGAAAACAACAGATGTTGATAACAAATTTAAGATGATAAATCTAGCGTTCTGACATTATTATTAAAATATCGCGTCTGTTTTTTAAATGCAGCATATTATAAAATGCGGTCAAGGATTTAATCTGCCAACTTTTTATACGAATTTAAACTAGTTTGACCAATTAATTTTAGTTGCTACACTTCCTTTCGTCATAATTAAAACTAAAAAAGAGAACGACGATAATTTTATTTTATTTCGATCAAATCCAATCAATTATCAAGATATCGATAAGACCATTGACATTTTAATGATTTCTATTTTAGCTTAAATTTTATTTTTTACGCACCATATTCAAGGATTTACTTTTACTTTCTCATAATATAACTATAAAGAAATTTTGCAATCGCGCCAAGAATACGATTTTGAGTTTTGAGTTCCCTGGGCCCAGAAAAGTAGTTTTCAAGAAATATGTCTGTCCACATTTGGCATGCGTGTTTGCAAAATCGACCCTTGCTCAAATGACCGCGAAATGACCCCCTGAGAAACTGGTTTAAAAGACAGGGAAATTTTTTTGAAAAGTGTGAACGTCGGCAGAGACTCTAAATTAAAATTTATTCGGGGATATTTTCTTAGTAATAAGTATGACTTAGAACACAAACTCTGCGAGAGATTTATAAACTTTAATAATTCAATTGCAACTACTCAAAGAGCATATAGTTGATGCAATTTTTCTTTGAAAAGGTTTACTTGATTAATAGCGCCCCACTCTGAAGCCATAGACTTTACATTATTTTTTCGAAAAAATTGTCGAGAGTGTACAAATTTGGCGTGTATCGCAATTTGCTCAACAAAATTTAAAAATTAAAAAATTAACTATCGGCAACAAAAGAATCAAACAACTTTAAAAAAAACATTAAAAAAACAACTTACAGAAATATTAGGAAACCTAAATAGAACAGCTGACGATCGCGTAGCATTTGTTTTGCGTCCACAAGTTGGTAAAGTAGAGAATCCACCATTAGAGCCACTTTTAGTTATTTTATGAGCACCTGGAGTAGCGCATCCCTCAACGACCGGAAGTAGTCTGTACTCATCTCCGGCGGAATAGCGCGATTTATTACGAAAACTTCCACACAACATTATTAAACCACAAAAACGTTATTTTTTCAACTAAATGTATACAAAAAAACAAAACAATGTTTACATATAATTAATATTTTTTCCACGCATTTGACACAAAGCAACACATTTTAAAACTGTATTTTTTTCCATGCACATTTCAATGAATTATTTTTTTATGAATCACCGCACAATAAATAAAAAATTCCGTGTAGAAGTGTTTATTTATAATATTATGAAAATGAAACAATAATAATAATTAGCAGGTTTTTTTTCGGTAATAATTAAGTAGAATTATTTGACTGTGATTTCAATGACAGCTGCACATCGACTGCCGGCGAATTGCGAACCCGCCATGCGTTTTGTTGAACTCCACATGTTACTTGCAATAGCATATTTATGTACCTATACCTACCTATTCTTCTACCTCTACAACGCGAACCGAAGGATGGGTGAATTGCGTGTATACCTAACTAGTGATTCATTGGAAAAATCCGAAAACATGCAGCTGCCAGCAGGAGTTCAACAATATTACGGGGGTATTCTTATGTGAACGCATAAATTTTACTTTTTTTTAGGGAATTTTTTTTTAGACGACAATAACATTCGATCATTTTAATTTTTTTATATGTTTTTGTTTGTATCTTTAACTGTATAAAAAAAATTTTTTTCTCTTATTTTACATTTTTTATACATATTTTTTTTAAATTAAATTAGACACTAAAAAAAAAGCAAGTCACTGGTCATGGTAATAGCGGCTGTTCATGTTGTCTGAAATAAAAAAACCGAATGGATCATTGTTCAGTAGGGATGTCACTATCGTCCCTACTAAAATTAATCAATTTCATTAAAAAAAAAAATGGCGGACTGTAGAAAAAAAGTGTGTTTTTTGTTAATTTTTTTGTTAAAAATCGTTTAAAAAAATAAGAAAATATTTTCGAAAATAAGCAATTTTAGTACGGACGATAACCATTAATGAGTAGAAAAACATATATAAATTTCAAAGCAATCGGTTGAATACTTTTTTTTAGGACCATGACAGTTTTAGAAAATAATGTTTCCAGAAAAATTCGTTTAAAGTTTCAAGAGCCAACAAGTCGCTTACGGCTCGTCGGCGACTATGAGTTGTAATTTATTTAAAACTAGGAATTTCGCTCTCTATTTTTCACAGCATATTTTCGATAGGTTTTACTATTGAAATATGAAAAAAAAAATCGATTTTTCGAAGTGGTCACATGAGAATACCCCCTTAATACCTAGTCTTGGGAATAATCTAGGGTTGCCACCTCTCCTAGTTTGATCGGGAGACTCCCGAAATCGTATTATTTCTCCCAACGGTCGATTTTAATCTTTAACTACTGACGTGGGGGCCTCTCAGAAAGTAAAATTTTTGATTACTCCCTTCACTCGTGCACGATACACGCGTACCTTCGAGTTTTATTGCGTCGAGGATGTCAACGGCTATGCACGTGTTTGCGGCCGCAATTTCGGTAAGTCAACTAGTTAAATCTAAATAGAGAAACAGTTGATTCCTTGACGAACAATTAACTATAGTTCGCTGAATCAAAACCCGTTACTACCAACAGGCTAATATTTTGAGATTCGCCATATAGTATTTAGGATGTAAATAAGACACTAAAGTACCAAAATTATAATAAGGTTTGTTTAATGGAGCGGCAAAGCAATGGAACTAGTTATAAAGCATATCCACCCCACAGACAAAACAATGCCGTTTGTATTACATTGCTACAAGCACCTTTATATGACTCATTCTTAAATTTTGTATTTATAGTAGTCAGCGGTTGAACCATCTTGCGCCGAATCGTTTTAAAAGATTTAAAAACTCGTCATTTGTAAAAGCTGAAATTTGGTACAGAAATTTATTGAATATTACCTATAGTTTATGAAAAAAAACAGCCAAACCTCATTTTGAAAGAATTACCCTATTCTGCAGTCGATATAGACGTCATTTTTTTTACAGGGAAGTTTGGATTCTTTGCTTTTAATTTTAAATAATTTGATGAATGTTTAAAAAAAACGAATACTGATTTGCAAAAAAAATTATAATTCACTCATCCCTCGAGCGAAGCAACAAGGTATAATGTCGGTCTAACTTCGAGTACCTTTCGCCCATCGACCAACATAAAGGCACATTTACATGACACTCTACCATACCTGTAATCATAACACCTTTGCTAAAGACACATTCACATCAATGCTATACGCCATACCTATAATTATTACACAGTACTTAATATATCTTAACTGTAAATGTATTACATTAATTTAAAAAAAAGCCGTACCTATGCATATATAAAAAAGTAATATTTTTGTTTTTTAACGGGTTTTTTTTTGGGTCCTTATGATACCAAACCGAGAAAACGTGTTTCCAGAATTTTTATCTTTCTGTCTGTTTTCACGATATATTTTTTACTAAACACTAAAAAGGAGTTTTAAAACAATTCAAAAAACTAAAAAAAAATTATACATTCAGCCAACGTAAAACTCGAACCCATGACTCTGCGATCCACATCCACTGAATTGGATTGCACACTGGATGTTGTCGAGACGATCCGAGTCAACTAGTGTAGTGCGTGGGAACTCAGGTATCCCAAAACTGCCGTTCGTCAGAGGCGATCCGATCCGATCCAGTAGGTGTGGATCTTAAGGCTGTCGGAACGCTCTGAATTTTGTTTGTGCTGAGACCCAGCGGTAAGGGGCGAGGTAGACTAAAGACATATTGTGGGTGTGACCTTCTTTAACTCTGTCTCGCTCAAATCATCCGCACATTTCAATTTTTGGCTGGTGCCAACTACGAGGCTAAAAAATCTTATTACAAGGGTGCCGCTGTCAATTGATTACTCTAATTTTTGGAAATATTTTGAAGATTTAAAAAACTTTTCCGAAAAAGGAAGAGTCACTTTAGGTTTGTGATGGAGCAGTTTTGTGAAATAAGTACGAATAAGGTCGAAGTGTGACATTGAAAACATGTGTTTTTTTGGCACAATTAATACCAACTTTTTCGTACATAAATTACAAAAGTAGTCATTAGAGACCTAGATTTGTCTTTTATCTTCCTTACAGAGAAAGAATTTTTGCAGAATGTTGACGAATAAGTCACTTTAGGTTTGTGATGGAACAGTTTTGTAATGTAACATTAAAAACGTGTTCTTTTAGCACAATTAATGCCAACTTTTTTTCTAGTAAATCGTACATAAATTACAAAAGTAGTCCATTAGAGACCTAGATTTGTCCTTTATCTTCCTTATAGACAAAGAATTTTTGCTGAATGTTGACGAATAAGTCTACAATCAATTGACAGCCGAAGCTCTATTTTTGGCTTAAATTCAGAGCGTTCCGACAGCCTTAAGAGTCTCACGCTCTACGGACTGAGCTATAGACGGATTTGCCACGACCACGCGATATATCAGTTTCATGTTCACTCATTAATTTATCAAAATTAGTTGATTACTTATTTCCAATAAAATCGTTAAAGTGTATTGCCATTGGAACCAAATTTCAACTCAACCGGATAGCTGTAAATGCGTCAAAATCGACATGCAAGATTTGCAGAAGCGAGACAGGCAAAACAAGTTAATCAAAAGCTTACTACTAATAAAAATGTTTTTTGCGTAAACAATCATTCTAACGCATAAACAAATTTATTAGTTTATTAGAATTGATTATTCTTTGTTTATTTTAAAAACAATAATGAGGTTAGCAAGATTAAAGGAAACGTACTGATTACATAATAATACACGTCATGTCATTTGTTGTACAGTGGTGCACCAAAAGAATATTTGATTAAAACTCCTTTTTTGAATTAGGTTTTTTACAATTCCAATCCACTAGTGGGGGAATGGTACTAATTTAGGCTAAAGTTCACTTTTCAAAATTTTACAAAATTTTTTCGTTTTGAAGTCTCCTGAATCCAAAAAACATATTTTTAGAAAAAAGTCCGTGCATTTGTTTATCGGTTAGTCTGTGAACACGGTCAAACGGATAAGTGGATTGAAACCAAATTTTGGAAGGATATTATATAAGCAAATATGAAGAGCTCTATTCTTTTTGAAGAAAATCGACGCATGTACTGAAGAGATATAATGCTGTTTTTTGCATAATAATGGTAGACTTTTTATAACAGTTTTTTATTATTCTTATTATTTTTCTAAGAAAATTTTGTACAAATTTTTTTTTCTAAGCTTCATAGTTTCGGAAATATTTTAAAAATAAAAAAATCTTTTGTTCTGAAGATCTCTCAAAAATGATTTATTTAGTTAGCGGACAAGCATCCCTTGGTTAATTTTTACATGTAAAACCATATTATTATGTAACCATGAAAATTAGCAAATTCCATAATATTTACTAGTCGTTATCCGTGTCACCGCACGCTTTAACAAAAATTTTATTTCATTTATTATATCAAAAGTCAATATTTTTGAAGTTGGAATGGTCCTGTCGTTCAATTGGATGGAATTTTTAATTATTTTTATTTAACACTTTTTAGTGCGATGTCACCCGACTGAGAATAGCATAGCGCAGACAATTGCTAAAAACTTTGAATTAGCATAACTTTATTATTTTTAAAAATATTACAAAAATTGTTTGGTCATTAATTTTGTAATTTTTAGGACTATGAGCAAAAAGAGTGTGAGCCGTCGTGGAATGCCTGGTACATATATTCACGAGTAAAATTGCCAACGCACTAAACACACACCTAAAGTAACGAATGTGTAGTGTAGTGTAGTAGTAAGGGAAGCGCCCAGTATAGGTATAGAGAGGGGAACACAACGTCGACGAGATGCGAGGCTGGTCGAATGGGACGCCGCAACCTCCAATCTTTGCGACGAGCAATCTAAACCTTTTCACTTCTGTCCAGGCGCGCCATTAGATGTTTCACATCAAAATTTTGATGCATCTGCAAAGCCCCTCGAATATACTTACGAACCCCCGTTTAGGATACGCTGATGTGGATGATTTTATTCCGTAAATATCCACTTAGTAACAAACACGACACGGCACGAGGACAGGTGTTATACATGGTTGCAGTTTGCCTCACTGCGTGGCGCACACATGGTCCACTACTATACGCTGCGCTGCACACAACCTCAGGTAAATGTTGGCCGCTGATTGCGACAGGGCTGGCTTTAAAAGAGCACGATACCGGAAGACAAAATAGATCATCTTGTTTTTATACGAGGACAATTTGGTGTAATGGTTAGCATCGTGAACGCAAATACAATTCGATGTCGTTTGTTTATTTTGGTTCTGAACCAAAGTCTACCCGGACGAAACCGACCCTGAGAACTGGTATTTAATCCTTTCCCAGTTGACCTTGAATCCTACTCTAAAGTTAGATGGAGCACTACGAAACGAGAGTATGAGTGGTAAATACTTGAGCCAGTATAAAGTATATCATAGAAACAATTTAAACATTTTTATTTTCCAAAACAAAATTTTTGAAATAATTTATTAAGAATTTTAAACCAATAGATGAACTATTTACATAAACTTCATTATCGTAGTTACGGAGTTATTATAGTTTATTCACGATACGACGCTGCGTTTAGTATATGGCAATGGGAGGAGTGAAATTCTCATGTGCACACTAATACTCACTAATCTCACAACCAATTGGTTCTTTCACCTTCGTGCCTCACGTCGAAGTTTCGTGGCTCCTAACTGGGAAAGAGTTAACAAAACTGTTTTATCATTCTTACATATCGGTACAAAATGGCTGGAAAACATTGTACTAGACTATATAAATCAGGGGTGCTCAAACAGTCGATCGCGATCGACCGGTTGATCGCGGAAAAGGATCTACACTTTACGTTTGCTTGAAAGACTCCAAAATAATCGCGATTTGTCGGCGCGATGGTCACTTATAATTACCTACAGATCTCAGCGCTATCAATCTAATATTATATAGGTGCATATTTTTCTTTCGTAAATCTGTCTTTGTCTTAGTCTAGTCTATCGTTTACCTCTTGAATATTTTATGGTAGATCGTCGCCACTATAATTCTGAGTACCGCTGATATAGATAATAGATATCGTATTATTTTATGTAATATGCGAGGTCTCTGCATTGTTGGCATTAATGGTTAGCGTATATTCACTCGTGTGTAATGAACTAATGTTAGCCACGGCTTTTTTATTTACCTAATTATTACGGAGACACCATCGCATGACAAGGTTATCCTGCCAAGCCGACGTTAATTTACTGTAACAATCTAATGTGCGGTTGTAATTTGCAACCATTTATTACATCATATTCTACACAAACATACATATTATCTATGAACACGAGACAATATAGCTTACGTAATTTTTTATTACAGCATGGTTTATTCACTCACCGACAAACTTTTAGAGATGAAAGCTCATTTATTTCGGCAATCCGCCAGCGGTCCCTAGTGAGACGATTAACTTTTTTTATTGATGCTTTTTTAACTAAAACTTCTTTTAGCACGGTACGGTAAATTTGATTCCTGATATTGAAAATGTAACGAACAAACCGACTGTGCAACATTTAGCTAAGGTGCCGGCGAGGTAGAACAGATGTCTCGTAGGTTCGATCCCGGTGGTCGAGCCATTATTATTTTTTTTTTTGTTTCTTTTTTACAATTATACCAGTTTTACTTCCGTACAGTACGAAGCCGAAAGCAAGCAATGAAACATGTTAAAAAAAGCGTTCGTAGTTGCTTTAGAATCATGTAAAAATTACAGTTATATTTTCCAAATATCCTCACTTCCTCGAATTTTAACGGGGTCAGTCAAGAAGGTATATCATAATTCTATTAAAAAAAAAACATCCATCGATGCAACGCCAGGAAGAGTGCATTATTGCTTTGCGTGCCAGAGTTGAGTTTCGTAATTCGTTCATACAAATAGTTACATCTAATTTCGCAAGAAATTAATTTAAATTACAGAATTTCAAAAAGGGAAGATTCACTTCTATCAAATGAAATTATTTTTATCATAAGTCCTAAATCGCGAATAGCAGTTATCGGTTGGTCTGTACTCTGTACATACGTACGTCCGAGTTCTACAAGTCGCAATTCTTGACGGATTATTTTTTATTCACTTTGTTTACTATCAGAAATGTATTGAAACGCGTTCACTAGTTAAATTATTATAAATAAAAGACAGTTATTCATTTTATTTTCATAGTGACAAACTTAGTAGGGTATGCACTTGTGGTTTTGCCCAAGAATCAAGATATCTAGGTCTTTAGGCCGGTTCTGTCTTGTCCAAGACGGAATATAATTATTGTATAAACCAAAAAGTCCAGGTGGCGTTGCACGAAAAAAGCCTAGCATACTAACTCCAACTAAATATAGCCACTATAAGGTACATATTACCTAAGCTATAAACAACGAATCAAATATTATTGGACAGGGATAGGAGACCATGACTGCATGATACACCTGAACAAAGACAACAACGAACACACTACCTGTAAGATACAGTGTGTTTGATAATGATTTTGCTTAAATTTGACATGAATACTTCCTTATACTTTCCATACCGAAATTTCGATATTTCAAAACAAGCTTAATATACGATTAGTAGTCCGGTAAAATTAAGTATCACCTCATTACTTGCACCCTAAAACTTTTATGTAATATTTTTTACTCGACTACTCTTCCTTTAAGTTTAAGGCACCTCAATTTTTGATAAAATTCAAAATTTCTCAAAACTTTTTCAAAATTATCAGATTTGCAGAAAAAGAAGCACCAGAATACATCTGTATCTCTTCTGGGTTAAGGACGCAAAAAAGCGCATAAAATAACATTGAAGTAGGCGACACTAGTGCCGTCCAGTGAAAAGAAACGAGATTTGTGCCGCCCAGTGATTTTGCTCACGTTATCCTGTAGCAAAAAACCACAACCGTTTTCCGGACGATGTTTTTTTACTATTTTATAGGTCGGTAAAAGCAAGAGTCAGAAAGTAATAACGACATGTAAATTTTATGTCATTTGCGTTGAAATAAGTTATTTTTATTATTATTTTTTTTAATTAGTTATTTGCAGATATTGAATTATTTTCTGTTAAAAACTCTAGACTAGACAAGAGGACAGTGTGGTCCAGTGGTCAGCGTGCTGGCTTCTTGATCGGACTATCGTGGGTTCGAATGTTGCCTTTGCTCGTTGATGTTTTGTGATGTCGTTTAGTTTTAAGTGATTATGTTATTTGGTGTAATTAAGACGCTAATGACCTAAGTTGTCGAGCGTCTATAATCTACAAAAAATAAATAAATGAACTAGACGATTCAATATGACAATTTTTAAATTATTTTCATCACATTTGTTACAGTAGACCTACGCAGTTCTCGAGTTGTGAAAATTGCTCAAAAAATGCTGTGATACAAGGTCTGACAAAAAACAGATGAGTCAGTAAAACAAATACCATTTTATAGAACAGCCGATACAAGCATTCGAATGACATCTTGAGAGATATATCAGACGCAAGCTGAAGTAGATGAGCAGATGTTTTCAGAAAACTGGTCGAGATTTGATAAACCTATTTCCTTCTACCAGCAGCCACGCTCGTAAAGGCAATTTTAATTTATTTATTTTATAACAAATACCCACTTGTCTTGTGCGCAGGTTCGACTTCAGCGAACATAATATCAAATCATTTAAATAATGCATATATTTATATACAAGATGTGTTTTTTCAAAAAATGTTAGTATGCACTTATAGTATTCGGTATTGTGCTACAAACTATTTAAGAAGGTTCGATCGTACTGAAATCTGTCCGATTTTTTTATAGATCTTCAGGTTTTGATATTCTAGGACTCGTTTGAGACCATTTTCTGATTGATGATTGTGCATGTGTGTGCCTTTTTCTCCTTTGATATTGTAAAAACGCCTAGGGGCATTTTTTTTGTTCAATCTATCAGTATTTAACTTGATTCGTTTTGATTGCGTTGACTTAGAAGTTTGATTTTTTCACAGCTCCAAGGGATTGCAGACCTGAGTATTTGCTATTAATTTCAACTTGATACCTCCACGAGTTCTTGAGAAAAAGGGTCTTGACAGACGGACAAAAGGTTCCTTTTTTTCTTTTTGAGGTACGGAACCCTAAAAATTGTGGGGAATTATATTTTTTATCTTCCTAATCAGACAGATATCTAATCAGGAAAATAAAAAAGTGATTTTCTCGCAACTTTTTATTTCAAAAATTGTCTAGAAATGTATGTATTAGTTTATGTACGAGTTGTAACATTATCAATCAATAAACAAGATATCCATGTTTTTAGTGTATTTGCCATAAGGCAACATACACTATTGGCGTTGGTCGGATGGCGGGACCTAGGGGTCGGACCAAAATTTCTCGACGTTTCATAACATCCTAAACACTTTGGCACCATTTTTAAAAATGTTTATATATATATGTATATATATATATATATATATATATATATATATATATATATATATATATATATATATTTATATACGTATATATATATGTGTACGCGCGATAACTTTCGAAAGAGTTAATTGATTTCAACGAAATTTGGGCCACGTATTGAAACCCATCACCGCAAGAAGCCTATTTAAAATGGGCCTAATCGGGCTAATTTAAGGGTAGTTTTTAGGGGTTGAAAACTGTTTTTGGGCCCCAAAATACCGAAAAAATTCTTCGAATCGTTTCAAAATTGAAATTTAACCCTCTGGTAGTGATTAAAAAGTGTCCCCACAATTTTAATAAAATCGGCCCGACAGGACCGGATTTACAAATTTTATGAAAACACTAGTTTGCAGATAGTGACTTATTTATTGAAGAGTGTATTTAATTCGGTGTAGACGTTAGATTGATAATAATATTACAATTAAGAAAAAAATGTTATTTTAAGGGGTGTATTAAGGGGTTAAATTTTTTATTTTGCCCAAAAACAAACTTAATTTCATATAATAAAAGTATAAAACCACACGACCCTATACATGCAAATACACTATATTGTCGGCAGGGTTTTAGCACTGCGACCCGGGTTTTTTTTATATTAAGAATATTATGTTGGGAAAATGTTCAGATAGTAGGACTTGTTTCCCAGTATATTTTTCTGTATAAATTTGGTTTGCCTTCCGCCTTGGCGTAAGTACTACATAAAATGTAAAGACATTGACACTTTCATTTAGTTCTTACAAGTAAAAAATAACAGTGGTGTGGCGTAATTAAATGAACACCCAGTATGTAAATGTGCTCGCAATTTGCACCTGCCATTGATTCTTAATTACAAATTAAAATTTCGTTAAGTAGCTCATATCAGAGAACATTATAATATATTGGCATTATTGCATTCCTAGCAACGCACAGCTTTACTTGCCGAAAAAAACAACCACATATCAATATTTGACACTTCAGCTGCCAATACACTATCGCGTATAACTGTTGTCATATAATAAAATTACAAATCAAATCGTTTTTTTTTTTATATTTTTAATGTTCGCAGCACACAGTCTGTTTTTACTTCCCACATCTACTATGGCAGAGAAGTATTGGAATCAGTTCGATTTTTGAAATTATAGTTCTTTTGGCGCGTTAAGGCAAATTTTTAACAGGCTACCAAAAGTTTGATAGTATGAAGTTGGCCATTAGAGGTCCAGACTAAAATGACAGATGCGCTGAAATCAATGCACTTTTTGCCATCTGGAAATCATATAATATACTAACCTTTGATTTCAAAAAAATAGTCGTTTTAAGTCTAATTCAGTAGACAAAAGTAAAAACCAACAGAAAAATTTAAATTTTAAAAATATATGACATTAATTTTTTGTAAGTATTATTCTCAAAACTTTATGAAGATTTTATTTCAATAAATTATTTGAAAGTATATTAAAAATTATTTTGAAATCACGGCAAAGTAGGATATCTTCAAACATAAGTAGACGCACCCACAGTTTGTTTTTTGTCCTACATCCTATAAAATAGCGCTTTTTTCAGGGGTGTGAACCGAACGTAACATGACCGGATTCGGGAAATGCAAAATCGGGTGGAAAAGAATCTGATATCTAAAAAAATTAGTTCATTAAATTATTTTTTCAGAATTAAAAAATTACTAGGACGCATTCGGTTCTGCCAGCTACTCAAGTAGTTCAACATTTCATTTATATGAGCAATCAACTGAAAAATATTAAATCAACACAATCGCCATAGTAAGAACATCATCAAAACTAATTGAGTGAAATAAAATTATCAAGCGGCACATTGTAAAGTGAAATGTGGGTGTTTATATAACACTAGACACGAGCGAAAATTATTCAGTTCCTGTCACATTCGCAATTGCTCAAAAAAAATAAGTAGGCTTCGCAAAAATTACTGCGTAACTATAACAAGCATGTTACACCACTATAATGGCATAGCCAAATCGCCGAGAAGTAATAAAGCTTGCCTTACTGGTTTTGCAAAAATCTCAAAGCTAGTTTAACTCAGACTTTTGAAATAAAACTTCTTTTGGCACGGTAGGATAAAATCGATTCATGGATTTTACCCTACCGTGCCAAAAGAAATTTTATTTCAAAAGCCTGAGTTAAACTAGCTTTTGAGATTGAAAGCGTAACGAAACACTGCAATGCACGTATACCATATACTACAAAAATTGGCCGTACAACGTTGTGCTATAGCGCGTGAGAGATACAATTTCGTAACCTAAAGGTCATAGGTTTGATCCAGGCGGAAAAAATTTAATAGAATGGACCGTGCAGTTTACACTGCACACTACAGAAGTGAAACTTCTAGTCGCATGAATCATTACAAACATGAATATAAGTGTTGCACACAAGGTTTACTGGTTTCGAGACAAGCGTGGTGGGGATCTAGTCGCATCAACTGTACACACACATATTTGCATAGTGTTTCGTCAGGTCCAGTCGCACGACTCCAATCCATTCTACGTGTAGAACAAGAAATTGATTCAATTTGAAACTAAGACAGTTCGAGAGCGGTTTAAAACAGTGTTTCCCAAACTTGGGTCCGTAAGTATATTCGGGGGGGGAGGTCTTCGGACTCATCTCTGGTGGAATTGTGCAAAATTATCCGGCAAAAAGTGAGTCTGTAGTCAGCGATTTGGAACGTAAGTTAAATATGTGACTTTATACTATACACTACAGAAGGGAAATTTACGCAAAAATTTTAAAATTACTGTAAATTCATATTTACACTTAAACGAATAACTAGCTCTTGACTGTAAGGTAGTTATCGTGGTTAAGGCACACCGTTGGAAAATTCTTAATTTTTGTATACTTATTAAGGACATGATAATACAATTACCCTGAAAATTTTAAGTCGATCGACCGTATATAATCCGAGATATATTCAATTAAAAATTGGATAATTAACATTGATTGTATACGATCTCTGTAGTTCTGAACCAGTTTCTTATTTATGAAAAAAGAACTAACTGTCAGAAACTTTCCAAAAACTGACAGTCTTTCAATGCATTTGTTATGAGTTTTAAAAAAAAAGAAAATTTTTTTGACCGTCTAATTATTTATAAATAACGGTTTAAAGTTCAACAATTTATAGAAAAGTATACTCCATTATAAAAATATTTAATAATTTACCCTGTGAGATAAAAGACCTTCCATTAAAAATATTTAAAAAAAAGCTTGTGACATTTTTAAACTCTAAAAATTTTTATAGTATGAGTGATTACTTAATTACATTATGCTCTAAATTGTAATATGTACACTAATCTTTTAATGTGTTTTTGTGTGATCTTTAAATTTTAAATTTGACCTGTTCTATGTTGGTGTTGCAACTTACAGAATAAAAAATGCTATTCTATTCTATTCTATTCATGCATATGAACACTGTATGGGTTACGTTTCCACGGGTACAGTCTTGCGTACAAATTATGGATCACTTAGCTATAAGCTAGTATACTTTTGTGGCGCGTATAATCTATAACTTTTTGACAATATTGTACCACGACATTTTGGAGACCTCGAAGGAATCCGTAGACGAAAAATTTAAAGAAACGCTGGGTTCGAATAATTATAATATAGGTTAGGTTGGTTCTCATAAGTGAACGTGAGTATGATGCCAATGTGCGAAAGATGAGGGCCACCGGCACCCGGCACGGACCGTGCCACGGGCCCTCCTCTTCTTCTACATCATCTACAGACGCGACGTCTGCCACCTGCCTCTACTAACCCCGCTCCCTGCACCCGCGGAAACCACGTCCAACACACGTGGTGCTTCCAAACGGCATACTATCACAACACAAACAAAACTCTAAAGTGACATATCGGTTTACCATGATAACATGTTCAGGTACGGGATCAGGGAAAAAGAGGGTTAAATCCGTGACGCTTTATCAGTTTTAGAAATGCGTTTTCAGGACAATCTCGAAAACTACGCAACAAAACTCTGAAAAAATATGCTTTTGAGATTCTTGCAAAAAGCTCAAATGATACACCACGTTAACGAATACAAAGATTTTTTTGTGTCAAACTTTACCCACTCCCCGTATTTCTTCGTATGACAAATAGGAGCAAAATTAAAACAATAAATAAATATTTGATAATAGAAAGATATTCATAGAGGACTTCCTCAAGGCAGTATTTTGGGACCTATCCTATTCATAATGTCATGTTTAATAGTCTTATCCTTATGGTAATGATCACATTATATTTCTGTATATTCTGTTATTCCTATCAACTGGGATGTACTGATCAGTGTCATATTTAAGGTCATGAGCGCCCAGGATAAGATTTGAATTCTGCGCTCCCCAAAACTTATTTTGTAGGACAGAAAAAATACATATAATTTGCACTGATTTTTCACGTGGCACTTGGTAGAACATGATTAATAATAACAGATAAGTAAAAACACTTAAAAATACTACAAAACTCACCATTAAATTACTTCTCGACGATCGTTTCGGGCAATAAGTCCATCCTCAGGAATATAAAACAATATAAAACATATATATGTTTTATACTCATGAAGATGGACTTGTCTGCAACGATCGTCGAGAAGTAATTTAATGGTAAAAAATACAATAAATTTAAAGGGCGCCCCCTTGAGATTAGCGCCCCTGGAAGTCGTCCTCACGATCTGTCCCTAGCTATGATGCTGATAATAATGGATCTACGGACAAGAAATTAGGAGCAAAGAAAATAACAGATTCCTAAATCGATTTAAGTTATAAATAAAAGAATTCCTTGAAAGTTCTTTAATGATACGTTGAACATCCTGTATACAAATTTATGAATTTTCGTAAAATTCATACTGTATACGCAACACGCCTTCTAATCATCTAACATTTGCTGTTTTTGTCGATGGGCGACACACGTCACAAAATATATTAAAGCAAGCAGCTGTACCCTACAAAGATGCCTATTTATAATAGGGATAACAGCAAAAAAGGCCATATGGTGCACATAAGAATTAGAGATGACTAGAAGTATATTTCTGTAACCAAAAGGCCAACTGGCTTATGTCAGATCTTTGTTTATTTGAGTTAAATGGGAATCGACACGAAAATCGGATCATCAAAAAAATAATAAATATTTTATTATGGTAACAGGTAAATAGAGATATTTCTTTAACTATTTTCATAAAAAAGGAAAATTCAATACAGCACTAGGAATATTACGAAATTGCAAAGATCTTTTGACTCTTTTTATCGATAAAAGAAAAATCATTATTTGTTAAAGTTTAGGATATTGAAAGATATGATTTCGAAACGTCACACGTCAATTATTTATAGGTTTAACAAATCTCGTTTTTATCCTTATCATTTCCCGTTGAATTTTACTTTACCAAGCTTTCTCTTATATTTCCCCGCCGTTGAATCGTAACTCCTTTAACGTTACAGAAAATTCCAAACAAATACGTCGCTAAAGAAGTTTCACTTCGAAAAACAATAAACGCAAGGTGTTCTGCTACAACAGCATCCTTCGGAAGATTAGTCCTAGCTAATTTCTTGTGAAAACAAAAGCAAATTCGGAAATCAAAAACATATAAACGTTCGTAAATTAATTTTGTTAGATTAGTTTGCGTCAAAAAGCAGACTACTAGAAGGGAATAAAATGCAATCTTTGAATTGATATAAGTAAAAAAATCCGACCATAAGTAGTTTTGCTTTGTGGTCACAGTTTGATGAGTAAGTATTTGTGTGCTAGCATATTGATGAAGAAGAACGCAAACCAAAATAAAGTTCCGTTGTCAGAACAATACGAAGAGGGGCACATTTTAGGTACAGTAGAATCCCCGTAAATCTAATTATGAGACTGGAAAATTAATTTTGAGGTTTTGATAAATTAGCACGTTAAAAAAAAATGATTTTCAAAAACTGTATGTCGTTTGTTTGCGTCCACACCTAGAGAGAGACAGTAGATCGATAGACAGTAAAAATTTTGGAGGTAGTTCTCTCGTCTAGGTATCATACAAAAATCCCACAAAAAAAACGAAATAGCAGATAGAGGTCCCGTTACTACTGTATATGCCACCAGAATTGAAGAAAATAAAAATAATTATGAAATTCAAAATCAATTAAAAGCTTTTCAAAAACGTCTGCGCGGTTTCCACGCTGTGACATAATTTACAGTAATTAGTGTATTTGCCATATGGCAACATACACTATTGATGTCGGTCGGATGGCGGGACCTAGGGGTCGGACCAAAATTTCTCGACGTTTCATAACCTCCTAAACACATTGGCACCATTTTTAAAAATGTTTATATATATATATATATATATATATATATATATATATATATATATATATATATATATATATATATATGTGTACGCGCGATAACTTTCGAAAGAGTTAATTGATTTCAACGAAATTTGGACCACGTGTTGAAACCCATCACCGCAAGAAGCCTATTTAAAATGGGCCTAATCGGGCTATTTTAAGGGTAGTTTTTAGGGGTTGAAAACTGTTTTTGGGCCCCAAAATACCGAAAAAAATCTCCGAATCGTTTCAAAATTGAAATTTAACCCTCCGGTAGTAATTAAAAAGTGTCCCTAAAATTTCGATAAAATCGGCCCGACAGGACCGGATTTACAAATTTTATGAAAACACTAGTTTGCAGATAGTGACTTATTTATTGAAGAGTGTATTTAATTCGGTGTAGACGTTAGATTGATAATAATATTACAATTAAGAAAAAAATGTTATTTTAAGGGGTGTATTAAGGGGTTAAATTTTTTATTTTGCCCAAAAACAAACTTAATTTCACATAATAAAAGTATAAAACCACACGGCCCTATACAAGCAAATACACTATATTGTCGGCAGGGTTTTGGCACTGCGACCCGGGTTTTTTTATTATTTAATATTTCATATATTTTTAACGCTTTTTAAAATATTTATTTACAAATTAATGAATTTGAATATAAATAAGCAGAAGAAATATGCGTTATGATAAATAATAACGAGGTACCGAAAATGAAAATCCCTTTTAATTTTGTTTAAGACTATATATAGAATTAAAACAATAACTAAATAACTATCTTGTTCAACTTCATGATTATTTTAACAGCGTTGTTACTGGACCTGTGCGATACAAAAAAATATGCTTCATTTGTTATGGAAGTGCACATCCGAGTCCAAACAATATACCGAAAGTCTTTTAAAGAAAAGTGTAAACTTGCAGACAATACCTTTGAAAAAAAAGTACTCAAGCGTTGATTTATGGAACTAACCGAATATATTTTTTTACACCCATCGCCTCTATAAAGTAGTTGGTTTCCATGTCTGTATAGCTGTCGTAAAATGCTCTATTTCAACGTTGCCAGACGTCCCGATTTTTAAATCAAAATTAAATGTCCCGCGCGGGACAGGCTCAGTCCCGCTTTTCGGGGATAACTCGACCGTGCGTAAATAATTATTCTCTTATTGTAAGTTGCAATTTGTAACACTCACTCCTCAGACTATTGTTTGAAACGCCATATTTTTCTAATGAATAAAACTTTTTTGATTTTGATTTCTGTTTTTTTTATTCAGAAGACGAATAATACTCAACTATTTAACGATAGGGTAAATCTGATTTAAAATATCATATTTTTATTAAAATACACTTGCTATGGCTATTTTTGCTATCTATTGTCACGTAAACATAATTTGAACTCAAATAAAAAGATAAATATTTAAAAACTTCTGATTATATACGTTTTTTACTATGTCCCACTTTCGACGAAAGAATCCCGCTTTTTCACTCAAAAAGTTCCAAAATCTCGACTTGGCAAAAAAAAATCTGGCAACGCTGCTCTATTTCGTACTAATGCGTAATGTAAAACAGAAAATGCAATTGTATTAATCCAATAATATTTTCCAAAAGCGACCTGTTCATTACCGTTTAACTCTGTAAGATAAACAGAGATAGCATGGTACACACAGCAGGTGAATAACCCAAATGAAATGCAATATGAGGTACGTGGAAAAAATGTAGTATGTATCTCGAATGTAATGCTTTTATCGTGTGTCCCGTTAAAACTCGCTGATGCTCGTGTGCCATTATGTCACAACTCACACATAAAATATTACCAGTTACATCAACGTTCGATTTTCATATTAGAAATTAATTAATTTTTAAGCACGACGTATTTCTTTCATGTTCGTAAATATATTTTTGGTGCACCCGGTATAAAATAGATCAACACCTTTTGTACCTACGTAGAATAAGAACGCCAGGTGTATATCGTATCAATTTGCACGTGTTCTCAGATCAGCGAGGATTTGAGAACAGCTACATGCTTTAGAAACGACTACCCACTTTAAACTTCCAGATTTAAGAGGAAGTGAACATCAAAATATTGCTTGAAATATGATGCACCGTAGATTTTATTCTTCTATAAACCTGGAATAAAGTATTAACTACAGAAAATTATTCTAATTTTCACTGGTTACTGATTCTTCGGATTGTAAAATATTTTCTCGGGAAATTTCGAACTGTGGTCGCAAAATTTATTTTATTATTGTTTTTATTAGCTGTGATTAAGCTTTACATTTGGCTTGCTCCTTAAAACTTTCAAAAACCATAATATATTTTTGCCCTAAAACTTGAATCAAAAAATGTATATTCGTCAATATTTTTTTACAGCATGTCTAGGATTTCGAATTACGGGAAAGCAAATTAACATATTCTGAAGTTTTTTCTTTTATAAGCATACTTATGTTAAAAATACTGACATTTTTTTTGACTTGCTCAATAATCTTTTTCAAATTTTTCTGTACAAAAATTTGTGTAAGACTTATGCTAATTTTCTGGTTTTTATCTGATTTTAAATCGTTTATTTAGATTTCCGAAACGTGAGTAAGTGCATTTTACAATCACACCCACATCCAACTACTCATAAGATAAAGCTACGCTAGGGTTGTCATCTCTAAAATTTGGCAACCAGGACAAGACGCGTGAAAACCCCGGATTTTTGGAGCCCAGAACCCGGACATGTCAACAGGTTTTTTTAAACAGAGTCAGTGTAATAAAAAACACTATTCGCTTATGCGCTAGTTTGTTCAGTCAAAATTTACTGGAATTTCATCATTATTTTTATGAAAATAAAAAGTACATACTTGCAGCGTTAGGAAGATTAAGTAATTTTAGTTACATAGAAAAAGAAAATCAGAGATTTTCCACTACACAAATAACTGTAACATCTGCCTTATTTTCTTGAAAACTATGAGAAATATAAGAAAATACACTGATTTCACTCTTCGGAAAACTTTATTGATTCATCTTTTTTGGATCGTCTCCATAAAAAAAAAACTTTACGTATACCTATATTTGCTGTAAACAATTTAGTACGAAGTTATAAATAAGTTACAAGGTTTTCTTTCTCTACTGCCATAAAATTATTTTATTTATGTTGTCTCGTCTCAATACTCCTTATGGTATTTGACAGATTTTATGTCATATCCTTTTAAAACAAGCAAACCTATATAATAGTGTGTCCAGAACGTAATGACATATATTATCGTCGAGTAAATAAGACTACATATGTTACAACGAGGTCAGCGAGATTTAACAGTCACACGAGTTACCATTACGTCCGAGATATTTGCACTACCGCCTAGAAAATATTTATTTTCACTCTCATTTTTAGTATATTTTCAAAATGTTTGACACTATATTTCAGAAAAATTACCTTAGAACTGAACTTCTCACTAGTGCTAAATGGGTCATTTTACGACCGCTAAACATACACGAACAGCAATTATTTTACAGGGAATGATCCGAGTAGTGAAAAAGTATACATTTATAACCTCCTTAGTAGATATCGAAAAGCATATTTTTCATAATCTCAGTGTACTCATAGCTAAATAAAAAAAATTTGTGACGTTATGTAATACTATTGGTAAATTCGTGTCCATAATTTTAATTAAGTTAGAATCTTAGGGAATTGGACTGTTTATAAAAAGAATTATCTTTGATTAAGTTGGACGTTTCGTTGCTTATTGCAACTTCCTCAACAACTATATTTGAAAAAACAAACAACAAAATAGCCTATATAAAACTGTCATTGTCATTGTAATATTTACTATTTTGTATTTTGTTGTTTGTTTTTTCAAATATAGTTGCTGAGGAAGTTGCAATAAGCAACGAAACGTCCAACTTAATCAAAGATAATTATTTTTATAAACAGTCCAATTCCCTAAGATTCTAACTTAGTTATGTAATACTACCACAAAATATAGATAAATATTAATTAACCCGTTGTTCAGGAGACTTGATAATGTAAAAATTAAAGGAACAGTCTGAAATTACACACACCGTGCATTCTGACAGAGCAGACTGTACAAAAATACATATACGATATATGACAAATTAATTTCATTAAAAACTGGACGGATCCAATCTTACCTAACGCAAAAATAGATAATTAACCCGTTAAACATAGTACCTACGTGCTATATGGACTTCCGCAATACTATTAAATGAAATGAAGTTTTACAAAAGAATGCAAATAATATACACTCTATGCAATTTCCGGTACTTGACCTAAAATTAAAGCAAATTCGAAATGCTTCTGCTGGCTTATTTCCGCTAAGAAAGTTTCAAAAGGAAAATCGAAGCGTTTAATTAAAATTCTCATAAAAGATTCTTTTACTTCAAAGCATTTAAAACAGTCATTATTAGTAATAATTCATTCTTTTTAATTAAGCATTGTACGTTGCAATTAAAAACCAATTGCTTCATATACATAAATCTGGACACTTCAATTACAGAACGTAATTTTCTTATAGAGGAATATAAAATGACAAAATAATGTTAATGCAAAAACACGTTTTCTTTATATATAGCCAATTTCTAATTTATTTTAAAATTACATTCGTTCCTTATGGGTTTCGTGCCCCAAAGAACTGAATCTTGTATGAAATTAGTGACAGAAAAACTTTCGACTGACCCATAACGTTATTATTGAGACACTAGGGATATAAATTTTAAAATGAAAATTATTAAAGAAAAAAGATTAGACATTTTTTTAATAAATACATGTTTATGTTAAAAACGAGCGACAGCCAGTTTCAACAGTCACATAAGCCTTAATGCTATTACGCACGAGATACATGTCTCCCTATTCCTATAATATAGCTGATTTTCACATACTTTTAATAGTAGGAGATAAGAGAGAGGGAATGATCAATTTTCATGTATTTTCTTAAATAACTTTAAAACAATTTATTTTCAAATTATAAAAAAATATATATTTCAGACCCTTATTACAAGCCCTTTCAGTTGATATGTCACACGGTACAATTTGCAAAACTTTTTTTTTTAATTTTCTAATTTTTTTCCCAAAAATGACCCCCATGTTCAAATTTTATTTATTTATGTTACAAGTCCGTCTTTCGGTCACCGACTTACATATGTGAACCAAATTTCAACTCAATCGGTCCGGTAGTTCGGAGTAAATTGGCTGTAACACAGGGTGATCCTATAAGGGTTTCGTTTTTTCCTTTTGAGGTACGAAATCCTAAAAAGATTTAACAGTTCAATCTTGAGCTAATTCACATGTATTTACTGCGAAATGGGTCATTTTACTACCAGCACAGAGATATGAAAAGCAGCTATTTTATAGAAAGTCGTACAAAAATATTGTTAATTCAAATTTCCCGCTGAAATTCTCTTAATCCGACGTCTTTCCATTTCTAAGAGATTTGAAATGTTAAGTATAAGGGCTAGCTGTCTATCCGCAGTCCATTAAGTCTGGTGCCCTTCACTCGTAAAAAATAAGTGTAAACCTTTAAACACGTATATACTTAACCTAACTAGTCATAACTATAATAATAATAATAATGAAATGAGTCAGCTGACTCTGGTGCATGCATTGGTCATTATTATGTCAAAAGAGGGAAATGTCATGCAAACTATTAACGGAAGGGTGCAGCGTGTCCATTTACCCTTCAGACTTGACCCGCCCTGGCGATAGCTGGGATTTTATTTCACAACATAAATAATGTGGTTGATGACTCAATCTTCATTTGCATTAAGGGAACGTGTGCTCGGCTACCAGCTGTTAGGGCATAATTGGTTTAAATGATCCACTAACTAAGTTCTCGGTAATTTATATTAATTTAGTATGTGAAATATTAGACAGTTGCTAACGTGTGTGTATCAAAATTGTATCGGGTTCAGTTGAACACAGTTTTGGTAGCAGAGCGTTGTTTCAGAAAGTTCCAGTTTTCAAATCACACAAAGAGTATTGGATGCAGCGTTGCCAGACGTCCCGATTTTTAAATCAAAATTAAATGTCCCGCGCGGGACAGGCTCAGTCCCGCTTTTCGGGGATAACTCGACCGTGCGTAAATAATTATTCTCTTATTGTAAGTTGCAATTTGTAACACTCACTCCTCAGACTATTGTTTGAAACGCCATATCTTTCTAATAAATAAAACTGTTTTGATTTTGATTTCTGTTTTTTATATTTTTTTTATTCAGAAGACAACTATTTAACGATAGGGTAAATTTGATTTAAAATATCATATTTTTATTAAAATACATTTTCTATGGCTATTTTTGCTATCTATTGTCACGTAAACGTAATTTGAACTCAAATAAAAAGATAAATATTTAACAACTTCTGATTATATACGTTTTTTTACTATGTCCCGCTTTCGACGAAAGAATCCCGCGTTTTTCACTCAAAAAGTTCCAAAATTCCGACTTGGCAAAAAAATAATCTGGCAACACTGATTGTATGTGCTATTTTATAGCGTTCTGAATGCGACTTATTCAGTAAATAAGAATATTATAATGACCACAAAACAGTATTACGTTTTTATTGATGAGGTAAAGTTTGATTGAAGAACAATTTGAAAAGAAGCTGTACAGAGATGTACAGATGTACAAATGTATTTTCTTCATATCCTGTCAAAAGTACGTACTTTCGGCTTCGATTTTAAAGCAGAAAGCTTAATATTTATGCACTGCTGGAATTACTCGCATGCCATCTGTAACGGTTTAGTGTTAAAAAAAGAATTGAGCAAGTGAATATTATTATTCTTTTTCTTCGTATCCCGTTCTCCTGAAGTAAATTATTATTAAATGGAAATTTAAAAATATTCCACAAAATTTAATCTTCTAAATGTAAATACCGTGTACCAGCAGCACTCCTTTAATAAAACAAAGAAAATACGGCCATGATGTGTCTACGTTATGCACCCATAGTTTTGATACACTTAATATTGTTGTTTGTATTGTTGTTGGTGTTGTTTTGCACATATAACAAGCGCTTGTTGTTCAAATCGTGGCGTAATTTCGCTGAAACATGATTAATTACTTCAAAATTACTAGATAACCTATTTTATTGTCTATTTTTAAGAAGTAGACGCAACTCTGCTATACTTAAATTAAATTACTAAATGTTTTTTTTAAATAAACATGTGACGTTCAAGTTCTGAAATTATTTTTTACATATTTATTATGTATTTCATATGTTACTTTAAAGTAGAAAATATACACAAAATTGCGTATAGTTCCAAAAACCGCTGATTCGGTCAGCACCGAAATCATTAGGACTGGAGTGACTAGCTCAGACAATTTACTTTTTTATTGACATCTTTTTAGTGTTAGAATTTGCATCTGTTAGTGGCTCTTATAAGAAAATTTAAGTAAATAAATGAAAAATTACATTTAAACATAGGTTGTATATATTTTTGTAATCACCTTTTAATATTCTTCATTTTGAGACCCTACTGAATTCATTTGAACAAAAAAAAATATTTTTGAGTCACACATTATGGCACCTAAAATCCGTCATTTTGATTTTTTTATGTCATCTATCCTAGAACAATTGGTTTGCCGAGACAAATCCAACGATATCTTAATTTTAGAAATCCATCCAGCCGTTTGGATGATACGAGATAATAAAGAATACGCGCAAAAACATAACCCTTCTTAGTACTGGGGTAAAAAAAAGTTGAATATTGATATATTTTAACCCCAGCATCATTCGGTTTAGTACGCTACTGTAAGTAGGTCATGGTTCACAGTGAAATACTATGTATAAAGTTATTTTTCACTGCAAAAAAGTCGTAAATTCTAAATCAATGGTTACAACGGCAATTTGTGAAAACATCGGTATGATAAGTTTACGCCACAAGTCGTTGACAAGACTTTATGTACGCGGATGACAATCCTGGCGCCACGCAGAGCGTGCGATTCGGCGTCGCGTCGCGTCGGACCGACCGCCCTACAACTAGATACTCTGAGTCAACTATAATACAGCCGCAGGATGAAAATAACGTCTCTCGGTTAATCATAATAAGCAGGGTCGGATTTAAAATGGAGCAACAGAGATGATGACCCGGGCCTTCCACAAAGCAAGAGGTTCGCGAGCTCCGTCATTGGAATTTTACCAATCCAACTCCACCAGCGGTAGCGGTGAAGGGGACTAGTTGTAAAATGTTTTAGGTTGTTTTGTAAAAATTTGTCATAACATAATATGCCGACAGTTTCGATAGATTGTTTAACTGTTCAAGGTAATGTTGTTCAATCGAAAAATAGTTGAAAATATTTGTATATTTTTATCAACTATCGACCCCGAATTTTAAGAAAATGTGCGTTGTTGATACTACTTTAATCTCGATTTTGGGGCAAGTTACTACAATATGAAAATTTGCAAGATAATTCAAGTTTTGTTAATAAAATTGTAAGGTTTACAAATAGCTCCCTTACTAATTTAGGTTCAAATTCACTTTTTTATAATTTTACATTATTTTCCTACTCAAGGTTACCGGAATGTAAAAAACAGTTTTGACGAAAACCAACGAACATGAAAACACCAAACTTATAATTTTAAAAATAGGGAAAAGAACTTTATTATATAAATAATATTCCTTTCTTTTTTCCATTCCATTCATCGGCGTTGTTCCGGGCCCCACAGGCATAAGAAAATTCTTGAAATTCGATAAGGACTATTTCAATTAACCTAGATGCGTATCAAACTTCGTTTAAAAAAGTATTTCTAATGCTCGATGAATAAAATGTAAAAACAAAATATTAAAAGTACATTACCGATTTTGGAAATCTCACGTTGCTGAAAAATGCACATTGGAAACTTACCTGAAAAGAAAAAAAAACAACATTAAAAAATGTTCAGTATTTAAAAAATGTTCTTGAAAAAATATGGGAAAATTTTCTACTACTGCACTGACTTCGAAATGTAATATTTAAAGAAGTTATGCTACTAAATCATAGATAGAAATCGGAATTTATAAAATTTTCCTATTATTTTTTACAGTTTTATTGTACTTTTGTGTTTTTATGAGTTAAAATTTAATTAACATTCAAATGAATAGTTTTTCCATCTGTCAGCTGGAAAGTAACTTCATTTTATTTTATTTACACTGAAGATTAGACTCGCAATCAGTAAGCAATAGATAAAACAAAAATAATTACCGGTACTACAAACTTAGTATTTTAATTTGTAGCCTATATATGATATACTATTTTTGTAAGCTTTTTTAACTGAAACTATTTTTGGAAAAAGAATACTACCATTAAAACTTTTGTTCCGCGAGTAAATTTTATTTTGCGAATAAAACTGACCTCTCCTTCTGAAAAATGTCCGTTAGAATGACTCGGTGAAATAGTGTGCCGCAAAACTTCACTGTCGGCCAAGATTATTAGATACAGAGGTGACCTCGTTCATTAATGACATCAGCTGGAAGACCGTCCAAATTTTTATTAACCACGCAATATCAATTGATAGTCCGCTGGATGACGTCATCCCCCACTACTATCCAACGGAATGAGGTCACCGCTGTATCTGATAACCTTGACAATTCATTTGTTACTAGCTGTCAATTTTTTTTGGTTAATTGTAGCTGTCACTGCAGTAGTCGAATCTCTTGATAGACTTACTGTTTATTTGCTTGTTTTTTTACTAACAGAGCGAGTATATCGACCTTAAGTATCATAAAAAAAATTGTTCGTCTCATATTTCGAGACCTTCTCTAAAAAATACCGCCTCAACATGCCAGAAAGAATTGACACTTTTCAACGAGACGATACGTTATTATTCCTAGCGTTTGAAAATAGTAATCCGAAGAAGATGAACTAGAAATGTTGACTTAATGGACAATAACTCAACGAGAAGCTATTGCAATACCATTTTTGATCGAAGTTAACTTATGTGTAAAATTTTTAATCTTCTCAAAAAAAAAAAACCCGGGTCGCAGTGCCAAAACCCTGCCGACAATATAGTGTATTTGCTTATACAAGCAGTGTGGCTCTATTATGCGAACTTAAGTTGGTTTTTGGGCAAAATAGAAAATTTGACTCCTTAATACACCCCTTAAAATCACATTTTTTTCTTAATCGCAATAATATTATCAGTCGAACCTCTATACCAAATTATATACAACTTTCAGTAAATAATTCACTATCTACAAACTAGTGTTTTCATAAAATTTGTAAGTCCGGTCCTGTCGGGCCGATTTTATTAAAATTTTAGGGACACTTTTTAATTACTACCATAGGGTTAAATTTCAATTCTGAAACGATTCGGAGAATTTTTTCGGTATTTTGGGGCCCAAAAACATTTTTCAACCCCTAAAAACTACCCTTAAAATGGCCCGATTAGGCCCATTTTAAATAGGCTTCTTGCGGTGATGGATTTCAACACGTGGGCCAAATTTCGTTAAAATCAATTAACTCTTTCGAAAGTTATTGCCCGCACGTATATATATATATATATATATATATATATATATATATATAAATATATATATATATACATATATATATATAAACATTTTTAAAAATGGTGCCAAAGTGTTTAGGAGGTTATGAAACGTCGAGAAATTTTGGTCCGACCCCTAGGTCCCGCCATCCGACCGACGCCAATAGTGTATGTTGCCATATGGCAAATACACTAATAAAATAAAAATCTTAGTTTATCGTAAGAACTTACATATGGACGCGAGAGGTATGTGTGTTGCAGCAGTTGTAGGCGTTTTATTTACATGACAAAGAAACGCAACAGTTTAAGGTAGTTGTCGTGGTACAATATTGTCAAAAAGTTATTGATTATACGCGCCACAAAAGTATACTAGCTTGTGGTAAGTGATCCATAATTTGTACACAAGACTGTACCCATGGAAACGTAACCCATACAGTATTCATATGCATGTATACTTTTCTATAAATTGTTGAACTTTAAACCGTTATTTATAAATAATTAGACGGTCAAAAATGTTCTCTTATTTTTTTTAAACTCATAACAAATGCATTGAAGGACTGTCAGTTTTTGGAAAGTTTCTGACACTTAGTTCTTTTTTTATAAATCAGTAACTGGTTCAGAACCACAGAGATCGTATACAATCAATCAATTTTAATTGAATTTATCTCGGATTATATACGGTCGATCGACTTCAAATTTTCAGGGTAATTGTATTATCATGTTCTTAAAATTAAGAATTTTCTGACGGTATGCCTTAACCACGACAACTACCTTAAGGGATGTTGTCATTATTTGAATATATCAGTTAGTATTCGAAGTTTTATAGAGACAAACAAGTATGACACATAGCTGTCAACAAACTCGCAACTGTTATAACGCTTAGTTTATGAGTCCAGACGCCTCCTACTCCTCCTACGGGAACACTGGAATAGTAAGCAGCCTGCGCTTAGTCACTGCTCGATCGCTATATAGTGCTGTCATCGATCTCAACTAATACACAATCGAGAAGAGTTCGAGGGGGGTTTGTGTATAATTCAACGTAAACATCAACAGAGAAATCGAACGTAATTCAGGACAAAACAAATATCCTGTTTACAAGCAAACTGTGACGTCAGAAAATAGTCCTGAAG
Organism: Venustoraphidia nigricollis; assembly: GCA_034508555.1. Taxonomy (NCBI): domain Eukaryota; kingdom Metazoa; phylum Arthropoda; class Insecta; order Raphidioptera; family Raphidiidae; genus Venustoraphidia; species Venustoraphidia nigricollis. The sequence continues at coordinate 1,102,120 of JAVRKA010000006.1, forward strand.
AGTATAGTCAAGGCTTGTAAAACTTCGAAATCTAATCGAAATGACCGGCGTGTTCCAAAATCATTTTTGATATGAAAATTCCAAAGAAATTTTTCAGAACGTTCTTACACGAGATTCAAAGTCAATTCTTCTCCGGTGTCAAGCAAAAAATTATTTTTCATTTTTATTGAACTTAAGTCTAAATTGTATTCTCTTTTATTTGGTATTAACGACTTAAGACCAGGTGTTTCGGTTTAAGTCTTTTATACCTGACACCGAAGAATTGATCTCTATCATTACTGACTGAGACAATCTTACAGCCCGGTCGGACGTATCTCGGCCGGTCCGCAATCCATTCCTGTATCGATAGTGTGAGTATGCGACTGGAAATTATACGCGGAACTGTAAAGTACCACGATATCTCATTTCCACAAAATTTAGCGATTAGACCTTCTTGTTTTTTAAACAACGATACCATAAGGTAAAACGTAATATTATGCAAAAATTATGTAAGGAAACAGTAATGGTCGACGTAATTTAGATAAGTGTTTTGTTTAAAAAAACACTACCTGTCACAATTCACAAAGCGTAAAACAGATCATATCAGTTACCTGAAATACAATCTCAGAATATATTCACAAAAAAGTATTCTTTTGTTTGCAAAGATGAGCGTTTTAATTAAACAAAAATTGTTCGCTAATTTTTTCCTAGTATTTTGGCTAACAATTATTAACAATAATCAGGGTTAAATTATATACATGATAGGTCACTTAGTTATAACGAAATACTATTCGTTTATGTATCTCGTACGCAAATGCAGTTATTATGTTACGATTTGTAACATTGTTATACGCGAGCAACAGCAAAAACACTTATAACTTTAAAAACCTCGTAGATGGTTGTGTATTTGAAAGTTCACATCACGTTAGTTGGACTATTTATATTATATGAAAGTATTTAATAATAAAAGTTGTGGCCCTTATAAAATTGTAAAAAGCAAAGTCACGGTTCAAGTATTTTATGCAGCTCAAAAGAACGGATAAACAGTTGCATAATGTTTCCAATTTAAAACAATTCATTGTTGTAACAGCTGACAGCGCCTTTTATAATTAATTATCCCAACACTTAGATTACTTAATTTCAGTATAATTCAATTTTCTTCTTTATTATTTGGACCTACCTGCATATTGTCAATGTGTATATTTAAAACACAAGCCGTGCAGTTCTGTAGCGGTCCTTACTCAACTTTTTTTAATTGAAATTTTTTGTCCTCCGAACCGGCATCGCCGATTTTTTTTGTATTATTATTTATATTATTTTGAACGTCACTTTTTAACACGCTTGTTTATGGATCGGGTTTCATCGGAACTGGTTGGCATAACTCGGAAAAGTTTAAAGCGAGCAACCCATGTATAAAATGAGTTTCATGATATCTCCGCGAAGTCTAAAATAATCAGCCAAGCGTTCAGAATTGTTTCTTTATAATAATATAACCATTTACAATACTTATTTCTTTTATTTCTAAAATACTTTTACAAACGTTCTTACTCTGTCGAATTTCGAGGTCAATCACCGATGAGTGATCGAGAGTCGGTGTTTTTACCCAATAAAATGCACGTACAAAAACAACACTGTGAGTGAATCAATTTTGGCATGAGAACGCGATCATAGCAAAACGCAATAACAACAGATGACGGACTAGCCTAAAAGCTACAAAGGGAGTTTTCATTAGTCACGTTGTTTACTCCGCCAGGGGCAGGGGGTCTCCTCTCCACAAACTGACTCTATTTATATTGTTTTTCGGTTCATGATAATCGCAATGCCATTCAATAAATAACAACCCTGAAAGAAGCATTTTTTATATTCGCTTTGTTTTCTCGTTTTCATTTCAAAACACCTTTCTCGAAAACTACGTAACAAAACATTCTAAAAAATAGTTTTGATATGTTTAAGAAAAGCCCTTTCAAACGATACCCCGCATAACTGAATACAAAATTTTATTTTTGTCAAACTTTGGTTGTCTCAAAACAAGAAACTATTTTTTAGGTTGTTATATCTACATTTTTCAGCTTGATATTTTTATTTCGTCCAGATAAATTCAACTGTGACAGACATACAGAGTCTTAATATGTATATTGCAATTTTTTGTCTACCTCCTATAAAATAGCTGCTTTCCTCCTCGCGTATTTTCGCATCACTGCAAACTTTTTATTTATTTTGCCTTCCTCCTTGCGAACTTATCGTTACAAGCATTCCATTTTGCAAGACAAAAATCAATCTGTATCAATGATGGATCGCGATTTTGACTCATTATAATGAGAACGGTTTTGATCAGTGTACGTTTGTTACACGAACAGCAACGAGTTCGTGTAACAAACGTACACTGATCAAAACCGTTCTCATTACGCCCTAGATACACAATCTACTATTTATGGCTTTTATCATCATTATGAACACGATTATTATTGTAAAATAACTGCATTTTCATGCACGTGATAAAGTGTAAGGTAATTCGTAAACAAAGATAATTACCTACGTTAGGCGCCACTAGCCACGGTTCAAAGAACAATAGGTAAAGTGGGTATTTGCATGTAATTATTATTTATCGCTATAAATAAACATTTATTATACAGACCGATCAAAAAATATTCTCGGACTAGCTCAGTACATACACAACAGTTATAATAGGGTATTTAATTGGATTTTTTGTGTTAAAAATGTAGAGCAGACACCTCTTAAAAAAGCTCAACAATAATTTTTGAAATATCACATTATTTCTTTAGAAGTTACTACATATATGAAGCAAAGTTCCTCGGATATGTTTTTAAAAGTCCTAGGGTTGGGTAACTCAGATCTGAACCGGTTCAAAGAGCCGACTCCGACAGAAGATCCGTGAGAGCCGACTCACTTTTTTTTGAGCCGACGGATCAACGGACCCGCATAACTCAGTGAAACACTTAACACACAGAAGCACATTTTACACTTACGTATCAGTTCTTGCTTTGATGCATCTGTCAGTTCAAATGACTCATGTATCACATGTTTGGCTATGCATTCTTGATTCTATACAGGTCATGATATGATTGACTGAACTAGGTAACTCAGTGGCAGACTGCAGTAACATATTCAGAACTCGGCTCTTTTTGAACCGATTCAGTGAGCCGGCTCACATACGGGATCGAGATGCAAAGATGCAGATCACTAAAAAGACCCGTTTTTCCCATCTCTAGGACATACGTAGTGTTTCGTCAAAGGACCAAATCCATGTAAATGGACAAAGGAATATTTTTTTTTTTTTTTTTTAAAGTTTAGAATAATTTTTATTAAAAGACAAAGAATTAAAATTAAAACAAATTACATAATATAATAAAAAAAAAGAAATTATATAAGATAACAAAAAATAAGGCGGACTCAAGAAAAATATAAATTTAATACTAAACACGTAGCAATCCTGCTGTTCGACGATATTTTCAGGGTCCGTTCATATAGAAGCACGTTTAAGTGTTGTTCACCCTTGCCGCAGCATCTATTCAGTGTTTGTTATATCCGTAGCGCGGCCGGAAGTGTGGCGTTAATTTCGCAATGCGCTTACAATTTTTAATGTTTACATTTCAATTGCGAAATACTGCGCATACATTATGTAGTCAACCGACGTATCCATTATATGAAGAGTTTATATAATATTATTATACGGTTTATTCAATCACTCAACCGGGAGGGCGGACACCCAAACAACCTTTGCTTATACACTTCATAGTTAGCGGATGTCAAATTGATCGGAGGTTGAACGACACCGACTCCGATTTTTATGGAACTTTGAGAGGACGTTTGTTTCACACTCAAACGAAAGCATATAATAATTATAATAGTAGTCATTTTATTAGAAGGTATTTTTTTTTTTAATACATCAATAGCGTTAACATGGTATGACAGGCCATTAGTTTAAAAATTCTTTTATATTATAAAAAATATTTTGCAATATTTTTTTTCATTTCTATTTAAAATAAAGCTTTTTTGCTAGTGTCTCTATTTTGTTTTTTGAGGTAAAATATTATGAATTCGAATCATGGCATTGCAACTTTTAAGGTTATTTGATCATTAAAACAGTGTCCAGATAAAAATCTGAACGACAATTTGTTGAAAGTCTAGTTAGTTTAATTATTAAAAATTGATTTTAATTATATAGATATTAATAAAATATTTGCAATACTTTTTTTCATTTCTATTTAAAATAAGGCTTTTTTGCTAGTGTCTCTATTTTGTTTTTTGAGGTAAAATATTATGAATTCGAATCATGGCATTGCAATTTTTAAGGTTATTTGATCATTAAAACAGTGTCCAGATAAAAATCTGAACAACAATTTGTTGAAAGTCTAGTTAGTTTAATTATTAAAAATTGATTTTAATTATATAGATATTAATAATATTGACTCTACCAACAGTAATAGAATATTAACAAGATAAAATTACTTGCAATACTGTTCAATATTTTTATTTATATAAAAGACGTTTCAACCAACAGTCTTTTATATAAATAAAAATATTGAACAGTATTGCAAGTAATTTTATTTTGTTAATATTTAATTATATATGTTAATTGAAAGACATACCGAAAACGTACATTGTTATTAAAATCATACCAAATTGGGTTCGGGCGAAATTTTGAAAATTTGATTTTTCGAAGGTTTGATGCTTTTAGATCATGTAAAAAAGTAAAAAAATAAACTTCTACGCAAAAATTACCGCATAAACTATCATTGTAGCTGCCAGCCATGAACTATATCTGTTTCTGTCAATACGAAATATATTGCTATAGTTAAATTGTGTCTGATATACAAATAGCTAATGATTTATAGGATATAATATTTGAATAAATAATAATAACAATTTATAAAATCATATAAATGTGTTTATTTCAAGAGAATACGGACTCAATTACTACTAATGCAACGAAAAACCGACATGATAGTGACAGATAGAGCACAATCAAAGAGTGATTCGACGCATTGAACTGTAAAACTACTTTTTTACATACGTAATGTTAACCCATAAAATGGCGCACACTGGCGGCCATTTCAAATGCGTTCCAATAAGATAAAGTTCAGGGGTTCAGTTATACAACTAAACGACCCGAACACCTTCTCAATATGCATAATATCTAGATTTGGTTAGTTTCGAGTGGTTCAGAAATAAGAAGCTATCCCACTCGATCTTTATTACTTTAGTTAGTGAATGAGTGAGAACAAAACACTAGAGCGCGACCATTTTATATTCTAAACTTCCCGAACATCGACGCGGCCCTGGGTATTCAGGCATTTATATTTAAAACATTACTCATCTGATATCCCCCGAGAGTTTTAAATATACATAGGTACAGTGTAGTACCAGGTCCGTCTGATAGGGGATGTAACATTCTTTTTTATTCATTTATTGTAGATAGCGGCCCAGTCCGGCTTCGCCCGGGTGTAAATGTAATATATAGGATATAAAAGATGAGAATAATTATCATTAAATTCTCAACGTGTATTGAATTTGCGCGAATTCAATCGCTTTTATTTGTGAATGTTCAAAAATCGAAGAAAAATCTTATTTCCCGAAAAGAAATTTAAAAAATTCTGTTGATCCGATCGCTACTAAACTTTAGAAGATAACCAGCTGGGCTAATCTAAAGATTGTCTGAAAATTTCATCAAAAATGGTCTACCCGTTTGGAGTCCATAGATTACATATATATACATCGTCTTTTATCTATATAGATTATTAAAATGTAAAAACTGGTTATTGTGACATAACGATAATAGTTGGGCATATAGTATCGCCAAGTTTTTTGTAGTTATTGATTTGTTCTTTAATATTGTAGAACATACTTTTGTTCTATCATCAATAGTTTCCGCAGCGCATGCGACGAAAGATGTTTTATGGCATTTTTTTTACACCTTGGGTTGCGTTACTAAAGTTTTAGTAAGGATCCCTAATATTTTCTAGCAATAAATATAGCCTATCTTACTCAGGGTGAATGTAGCTTTCTAATGGTGAAAGAATGTTTTAAATCGGCACAGTAGTTTTTGATTTTATTCATTACAAACATACAAAAATACAAATCTTTCCTCTTTATAATATTAGCATGATTATAGGCGCTTGACAACTTACGTCATTAGCGTCTTAATTACATCAAATAACATAATCACTTAAAACTAAACATCACAAAACATCCATGAGCAGAGGCCGGATTCGAACCCACGACAGTCCGCTCAAGAAGCCAACACGTTAACACACATATCAATACGTCAAACACACACGCAAGAGAGAGAGAGATCCATACGTCAAGTACACACACATATACATACGTCAACAACGTAGAGAAGTTAAGGTGTCGGAGAGAGCTGATAATAAAAACGGAGATTTGACCAAATCCCTAAGGTTCAATTCACGGCAGGTCATCTTCTGTGAGTTGATCATCTACCTTAGGGATTTGGTCAAATCTCCAGTGTTATCATTTCCCTGCGTTACAATGAATCCAAGTCACTCTATCATGCGTAACTTCAAAAAGTGCGGGTCGGTCCCGTTTAGGCCGGTCCTGACAAGGTGCAGCGTTTCTATAGGTGTATATTTTGTGCGTGAACGTGTATGCGTTTTGACATAACTTACATCCGGTTCCTGTCAACTCAACTCATCGCACATTTTGCATATTAACACGAAGAGAAACACACGGGAGAGTTAAAATTTATACAGTTCGTTACCGATTTGACAGTCGGTTAAAGAAAATAACATTCCCGGTTTAACCGGGACATTTCCGGTTGGAATCGAACGGGTGGCCTAATAATATTGCGCGTCAAACTCCAAGATGATGAATTTGGATCACGTATTCATTCCAATATTTAAATTTTGTTATTAGAAATAATTTAAATGTTAAAATCTTGAAATATTTTTTTGCAAAAATTCTGATTAATATATTTGACTCTGCAAACTAAATAAGTAATTACAAAAAAATTGGCTTCGATACCTTCAGCCGTTTAACCAGAATCTTACTAACAAACGACTTTTTAAAACATGTTTTTTGCACTCGGGAAGAAAAATCTAAAGTATTCCCACAAATGAATTTAAAATGTTAAACCTAAATACAAAGGCTACATTTCTGTTTTACATGTTGAAAAAATAAAAGCAATTTTTTTTTTCAAAAACTACTGATTTTTATACCCTGCCCTCTTGAAAAATGGTTGTTTAAAAATAATAGTAAGACATATAATTGTACTATATAATATGACTTTTTTAAAAAATAACATTAATTGCAGCAACTGTAAACAAAACCGTTGGAATTTCTGATTTAATAGTTCTTTTTTCAGTTCCATTTTATAACAAATGTACAATTCAGTTGGATACATTAAAGTTAAATGGGGCTACAATGTCGCGCCTTAAAAATAACAACATAACCAGGTTAAGGTGTGTCTTCAACTGTCTGTATACAAAAATATAAAAACAATTTTATTTGATGCAGTGAACAAGCCTAGCCATCAACCCCCTGGAAATCTGTTGTAATAAAAACTATTATAGATGTGTATTAATTCTCAAGATAAATATTATTACTTTATCCCACACAGAAAGGTGAAGATGACTGAGTTATTGCCACTTACTCTTACAGGAAACAAAAATATACGCCGTGTTCCACGGAATAATTGTACTTGTTGGTAAAAATCGTTTTTCTGCATCTCTTTTGATTTAGAAACTTCGACCGTTTAAAGTTTCTAACAATAGAAAAAATAGAGGCGCATAGTTTCCAAAGTAAACAAGATATCAATGTTTTCTTTTGTTTACGCCGTTTGTGGGAATCGGTCTGTTTTTTAGAGTTCCGTACCTAAATAGTAAAATCGTAATCCTTATGGTGAGAGTTTGCATGTCACAGTCGATTTTTACAGTGGATTGTGCTCCAATTACTGTTGTCTTTCACGATTGAGGCTTGACTCCGCAAGCCAAGATCACAATTTACGGTGGAGCCGAGGGCTCTATTACTGTTGATGCTACCAAGTGGGACGCAGCCCGGCGAGGTAAGATAGTCATACGGTGGTGACGAAGACTCGACTACCGTTGTCGCTGCCCTGCTTTATTTCAATCGCGTGCGGAGTCGTGGGTAGCAGCTATCTACACTAACACATATTATAAAGAGGAAGGATTTGTATTTTTGTGTGTGTGTATGTTTGTAATAAATACACTCAAAAACTACTGTGCCGATTTAAAAAATTCTTTCAGCCTGGGTAACATAGGCTATATATTGCTAGAAAATATTAACCCAAGGTGTAAAAAAAATGCCATAAAACATCTTTCGTCGCATGCGCTGCGGAAACTATTGATGATAGAACAAAAGTATGTTCTACAATATTAAAGAATATATCAATAACTACAAAAAACTTCGCGATACTATATGTCCAACTATTATCGTTATGTCACAATAACCACTTTTTACATTTTTATTAATCTATATAGATAAAAGACGATGTATATGTAATCTATGGACTCCAAACGGGCAGACCATTTTTGATGAAATTTTCAGACAATCTTTAGATTAGCCCAGCGGGTGATCTTCTGAAGTTTGGTAGCGATCGGATCAACAGAATTTTTTAAATTTCTTTTTGAGAAATACGATTTTTCTTCGTTTTTTGAACATTCACAATAAAAGCGATTGAATTCGCGCAAATTCAATACACGTTGAGAATTTAATGATAATGATTCTCATCTTTTATATCACATTTACACCCGGCGACGCCGGACTGGGCCGCTAGTTAATAATAAATAGAAAGCAACACCGGACAAATTCCCCTATTTTTCTATAAGAAAGTCCACTGCAGCATAATAGGTAATCCAGGCGAAGTCAAACAGGACCGCTAGTAATCTTATAAATTCGAAATGCTTACGTTGAAAAATGTCAAAAAAAAATTGAATTAATCTGTCACCGATTTGACATTTTTCATCATACTATTTATCTGTTAAATTCAATAATCAAATTTTTTCAGATGTGCAGTAGACTTTTGTACAGTTAGAGCTTGGGACTGTTTATACAAATGGCCGACAACCGCGGCACAATAAGCGCATTAGCGTTTAAATGCCTTTTTACCATAATCATTTAATCAGCTCTGTTCACAAAGAAACTGCATCTCCTATAGCAACCGAAAGCAACTCCTCATTTCACATAATGAGGCAATTAGAGTATAGCGTCTCTTCTACCACCGAGCCAACATCGGTTTAATCTAAAACAGTGCTTCTCAACACCGGGGAACGCAAAAACATTTTCATTTCCTTTGTCGAGACTGCCAGATGCTCAAGTCAGACATTCGGAGTTCACTGTCGAACGTCTATAATTTACAATATCTATCGAGTAGTGATAAACAAAATTGGTCTTGGTCCATCAAAAAAGCAAGACTCTGTTTACACTAGCAAGACCAAGACCGAGTATGCAAGACCAAGACCAAGACCGAGTATTCAAGACCAAAAACAATACCAAGGCCGAACAAACGAGAGCAAGATCAAGACCAAGATCGAGTATGCAAAACCAAGACCAAAACGCAAGACTATTGCTAAATAATATAAATTCCAAAAATTTTGCTCGTTTTATATCTTCTTACTGGCTTTTGGGCGTAAATTTTATTGTATTTCGGTTAGTGTAAGTGTAGTTTCTTCTCTGTTTGAACAAGAAAAGTTCGCAATTATTTAAATCGTCTCTAAAAAAATTTCTAGTCATCTAGAATGACTATAAAGTGTAAATAAAATAAATTGAATATTAGTTAATTATTAGTTGAGTTATGTATAATTTACAGCTTTAAGGGTCTTTATAATGATAATGTTTAAAAAAATTATTAAAAAGGTCACATGAGCAAGACCAAGACCTAGAACAAGACCGAGATTATATAAGCAAGACCAAGACTATATAAGCAAGAACAAGACCAAGACCAAGACCGAACTATATATGCAAGACCAAAACCAAAACTATATAAACAAGACCAAGGCCAATACCAAAACTAGAAGTATTTGAGCAAGACCAAGACCAAGACCGAATAAGCAAGAACAAGACCAAGACCGAATAAGCAAGAACAAGACCAAGACTGACCAGTATTGGTCTTGGTCTTGTTTTGCTCATCACTACTATCGAGTAAAAATCTGCCTCGACAATCATCTGGAATGATTGAGAAAAATCAATTTCAACAATGTAAAACGGTTGTACATTTTTTGAAGTGAAACTTCTCTTTGTAGAGTGGACCGTACTAATTCGCGCTCGTGTGCAGGCAAAGAACCTTATTCGGTTGCAAATCGATTGCACAATTGTCGCATCCTAGTTTGAATACAGATTAAGAAGCACTGATTGAATGCATCACGATTAGGGTTTGTTTACGTATGATAGTGTGCGTGTGTGTATATGCCTGAAATGCAAACTGAAAAGAAAACTTCAAGTTCAGTGTCCTGGCTCAATTTCAGGAACAATCAGTAGCGTTCTGAGAAAATAATAAATATTTTTAATGGTAAGAATACTAACTAATAAAAATCTCACTTCCACTGCTGTTTTTAATGAGTTACGCCTTTTTCAAAATTTTAGAGCCAATACTTCTTTAGTATCTTCAAAGATAGTCCTTTTCAAACAATCTTTTTTCTATTTTACCGGTTGCACAGGACACAAACATTTTTATTTTATAAATCAAACAACCTTTAAAAGGTATCAAAACTGCGAATTGCAATTATAGTACGGTTCGCATATTCTATAGGTTGTGATTCATAAGCTTATACTTCACATTATAATATAAACGGTACAGTTTTTGTGCGTAGAGTGGGTATGCTTTACGCTATTTCATTTATTAAGCGAACCCGTAGTATAGCATTATACAAAATGTAAAGTTTCTAAGTACGATCTTTGAAAAATTAAAGGCTTGTGAGTGACAGAGAGATAAACGGACGAACGTACAACGAATGTATTCAATTTTGAACCTACAGTACCCTAACAATTGCAAAAACATGCTTTAAAATAAACTGTAACTGAATCTACTTTTAAACATGTACCTATTAGGGATTGCAATGCTGGATCCAGCAATCCAGCTGGACCCAGCACATTTTTGGCTTTGCTGAATCCTGCATCTGGTGCTGGATTCAGCGGTGCGGATCCGCAATCAGCTAAAATCAAGTAATTAACTGGATCTGAGATGGATTATGATAAGATATCGAAGAAAGAAATGGCACTTTATAAAAGTGAGGGAGTAAGAGGTGAAAACCTAATTTACATATCTCAATATTGTTCACGTCCATTATAATTAATAAGTTTTTTATTTAATCACGGGAAATTGGACAATTTCCCGTGATTAAATAAAAAACTTACTAATTTACATATATTTAATCTATATGATTATTTAATGACTCTAAACCAACCAGCGTAGAGGTAGTGAGCGCGCTTTCAGCAGGCGGGTATATTTGCAGTTCTTTAAGAAGTACACTGGGAGATAACACCATCAATAACATTTCTTTTTTGAGATCATACTTAAAAAAAAGTAAAAAAAAACCGTTACATAATTGACTGGCTTCATTCTTTAAAAGACAAGTCAAGTCTTAAATTATATAATATAATTTATACTAAAGTTTTTTTTCTAATAAGAGTTAACTAGATATTTTATAAGCGGGAAGCGCAATTTTATTTCTAAAATTATTGAGACTGAGAAACTGAGACTACATCGTTTATAAAATAGGTTAACGAATAACTATTTCAGATATCTAGAATATCAATTTAGGTGATTTAAGACAGTATTGTGTTAGAGTACTTTACTAACGCCAAAAAACGAGTATTGGATGTAAATGTAGATAAATAGTTATTAAAGTTTCTAGAATTAAAAAATTGTTTCATTTATTTGAAAAATCGAATAATGCTAAATCCGCGCTGGATCCAGCTGGATTTGGGTTAATCTGAAAATGCCGCTGGATTGCAATCCCTAGTACCTATACTATTTAATATTTTTCTTTATACCCAGACGAAAGTACGTACTTTCGGATTCGATTTTAAGACAGAAAGCCTAATATTTATACACTACTGGAATTACTCGCACGCCATTTGTAACAGCGGGCCGACACAGTTTTCTCGTGCACACCGATACGAAAGTACGTACTTTCATTAGTATAAACCACACGGTCAGAAAGTTGAAATTTCTTCCCTTGCGGTGTAATATACAATACACTGCCACTGATAAAAACCAAAAAGACAGTTTTATATTATAATGAAGTTAAATAGCAAAAGGAAGCTAGGGGAAATAGTCTTTCAAAGTTTGTATATTCTACTGTAAATTCAGTTTAAAATTATAAGAACGTGTTTTGTCGCTTTAAAATCATCTTCTCTTGGGGTGAAATACAATGCAGCGTCACTGCGCTACGCGAAGAAAGGAAATAGGTCAAAAGAGATTTTATAATTGCGAAAACTTTACGAGTTGACAAATGACAACATGCATCATGAAGTTATACCTTGATATTTATTATTATTTATTCATTTTGATATTACAACATTTTCATCAAGGCGATCGGTAATAGATCGCTGAGTTCGTGAGACAGACGATCTACTAAAAAGCGTCCTTTACAGGAATACAAATACATTCTAGCCTTTAATTTTTCCACCGAGAGATTGCGTTACTGTACTAATTTTTGCAGATTATCACCATAGAACTAAACCTTAACTACACAAATGGAAATTTCTGCTTTTCATTTTGCTACGGAGAAATGGCGTTACAATTATTAAAAAAAATACAAATACATATAATATACCAATTAAACAAAAATGGGTGATGTCCTTAAAAAATGCATTTATAAACATACAATGTAACTTAGAGTTCGTGACTACGACAAAAATAACAAAATAACTGACGTCAACAAACCGAGATTGTAGTAAGAATAAAATTAATAGAACGAACTCAATCGACGACACAAAATAACAAACAATAATTTTATTTTCCATCGTCAATGACTTCGTTCTCTTAATTTTATTCTTACTACACTCTCGATTTGTTAATATCAGTTATTTTTGTCGCGCGAGCTTCAAGATTCAAATAACCCAAACAGTTGATGGCCTTAAAAAACCACTATAGAAAGTAAAATAAGTGTAATAAGTACGAGCGACGTATGTGATATGTCATGGTATCATATAAACCAGAGGTTCCCAATATTTTCCGGGCCACCGCCCTCTTTAGACGAAAAATAAATTCCAATCCTTAGTCCATAATACATAGTTATTTTTATAATATGAAATATTAAAATATTGTTGCATATTATTTGTAGCTAATTTATCTGGTACTTATCTATTAAAAAATATAAAGCCGCTATAGAAGGCTCCAACAACCATGGGGAGGGGGGCGGTGGAAATCTATTATATAGACTCTAGAAGCATTAAATCATTATTTCGAAATTTGAAGTTCCAAAAGGGATATGGCCACGTTTACGTAAATTTCTTCTACCATGCGTCAAGTTTAAAAATGCCAGATATAGTAAAATTAAATTATTAAAACGTAGAGGTAGATAACCGATAATAATCAATAAAAAAAACTTACGTTAACGGCGTGACGAAACACGCATTATATACAATGATCATCATTAGCTTACAGGAGTGACGACTGACGGACGACACAGGAAATTAAATCGGATATCATTATTCATTTTTATCCATTTCTGATTAAGGTGCGTCGCCAGCCGACGCAGGGAAGAACTGTGACGATCATTAATCTCATCCAGGATCAGGAAGAGAAGTGTCACAGCCAATCAGAGTCATTCAATTGCTTTATTATGCATTAAAAATGTTAAACGTATCTGATTACGAAAAATTTAAAATACATTTATACACTACACTCTTCCTATAAAATAGACGCTTTACATGCATGTATTCAGGTATGTAAAGTGATCCATTACGCCACTAGTGCGGTAAAGTCAAACAACACATGTCGCACTAGAGTAATTCCATATAGTAGAATAAATCACTGTCAGTTTTTTTATAACTTACTATTTGAAGTGACGTTAGTTCAAAAGTGATGTCTAAAATTTTGCAAATGAAGTGAAAACTAGCTATAAGAGGTATACGTGCAAAAAATACTATTAAAACGAGCGCTGGAGCATGGCAGCTTGGCGAAATACAATCCATTTGGTCATGACATATATAATCTACTATCAAGATTCTACTATCAAGATTCTACATCTCAAAAAGCAAAAATCGAATTAGTTGCAGACATTAACAACGGAAGGAATAGCGCTCAGTGTCCTCCCTGCAATCCAGCATGTTTAAAACTCTTTAGAACGTAAGTTCCCGTAATTGTTAGTGGACATATAGTTCCTTCCCTTAAAAAAAGTCGTTCCGCTGCCAACGGCCGCAGAACTAGTTATTTAAATCCGTCATTGTATTTTTGACTTCAAAAAATAACACTAAAAATGTACAATAAGCATTTATTAAACCAAAAATTGAATCTTTAAAGAGCTCAAAAAAAAAGAAATTTTAAAAATGAACTTATTACTCAACAATGCTCGGCTTTTTGGCGATTCAATAGATGCGCAGCATTATTTTTTTCCCCTGTGAGCTGCATTTAAATACCATATGTAATGGTTAATCGGAAGGAGAGAGATAGATTGCACACTATAGACGTTTAGCAGCAGCTGAGGTCATCAGTGTCTATTAATCAAAATGGATTTGGTTCTTATAGTGTTCTCTAAAGTAAAATGTATTATATTTAAATATTGAACGAATATTTTATTATAATCTATAATCTATCTTAATGGAATCTAATAATTAAGCAAGGTGGTCAGATTATTTGCAATATGTAGTTTTCTCGTTGCTTTCCAGATTTTGAAACACACTGTATGTTTGCGTATTGTTACATAATGCCATTGAACTCGAATATCGACCACGTGCACCACGTGCTTTTGTTTTGAAACGCTACACGCGTGCCATCTACAAGAGAACTCCGAACTCAACAGTTGAAAACTGTGTTGTTAGATGGAAACCGCTGTGCGGTTCGCGTTTTAAAACCACTTGTAGTTCTTTCACTTCTGACCTACCGTGCGAAGACATGCAATCGAAAGGTACAAGGTTCGAATCTCGGCGGAGAAACGGTAGAGCTTTGAAGAACAGCTTCTTTTGGCACGGTAGGGTAAAATTGATTCATGAGATTTAAAATGTAACGAACGTGTCGCAATGTACGTATACCATACACTATAAAAAGTAGTTAAAGAACATTAACTGCGGTGACGGCGTGATAGAACGGTTGCGTCGTAGCCTACGGTCGTAGGTTCGATGCCATTTTTTTTACAGTTATACCAGTTTTACTTTTGTAGTGTAAAATTCACAGACTCTTTTTTCTTTGGACCTTTTTGAAATTTCCAGGGTTCAAATAGTTCAATAAATGTCGATATATATAATTACGTAGTTTAGTTTCAAAGCCATATGGTCGAAAACCTGCTCAACTCGAAATGAAATGAAACCGTAATTTTTTTTAATCATTGATTTTTGACGAAATTTCCATATAGGGTGCAAATCGGAGACACTTTACAACTGAGACCACTTTATAACATATCGAGACCGAATTAGCCATTTTCAGAATTTTTAACTATCAGCCTGTTTATTTCAGAATAAATCACTAACGACTAAATCGATTTTTATCGACCTATCACTATCTAGGTAGTATTTCTTAGACACTCTTGATGAACATATTTTTCTTACAAATATTTTTTTTCAAAGGTTTTCAGAGAAATTCTCTAAAAAACTGAAAATCAAAGAATTTCTGTGAAAAATTCGGAAAAAATTTCAGTTTTTAAGCGAAATATTTTCACAAGAGATCTAAGTATCGTGTTTCTCCTAAAAAACAGTATATAGCCAAAAACCGAGCGAAATCACGGGCAAAACTCAGTTTAAAACAGAAATCGTCAATTGTTACAAAAATGTTGAATTTATATGTTTGTGTATGTACTTTCAATACACGGAAAAACACTATCGGAACACATAAATTTTAATTTGTAAATACGAATAACAATAAATAATCTATAAGAAAAACAATAATTATTTATATTAATTAGCTGTAAAGCATATCAAACAATAAACACGTTTTTTAGATGTTTCTAGAGTAAAAAAACGTAAATAAATCATGAACAGCCATGACCTGGACGCTCGAGATATCAATGACAAAAAAATAAAATAATTCGACTACATTTTCAAACATATTTTGTTATCAAAATAGTCCAAGAGGTGTCGACGATTTTGTTTAAGTGTAACGTAAGTTAAAATAATATTAAAAAAATGCACATTGTCGCTCATTCGAGAATCTACACAACTTTCTCCTTTCTCCCTTGCGTTTTAAATGGCAGGTAGAAATCAGGTAAAAATATAAATTACCCAAGTAATTATATTACATTTTTTTATTATTATATTGTATTATTGAGGCAATCCTTAAATTATGGCGACACCACGGTACCCATCGATATTTCGTTTGTTATTTCTTATTAGACATAGTGACTTTTCATAAATTTTTTCGAATTTTTTACAATTACAATTTGAAAAAAATGCCAGACTTCACGGAAATACAATAAAAATGTTTTTTTGTCTAACGATCAATCGAGCAGACATGTTATTTTATGGACATATTCTTAATTATTATTCATTAATTTAAAATTAAAAAAAAACACGCAAGAAATATTTTTTATATTATCTAACTGCTACCTGATTTTTCACTCGGCACTTGGTAAAAAATGATTAATAATAATAAACAGTTGAAAATTCCACAAAACAAATTTTTTATTTAATTATTTCTCGACGATTGTTTTAGACAGTAAGTCCATCATCAGAACCTATTGTCCGAAACGATAGACGAGAAATAATTTAACAAAAAATTGTTTTGTAGAATTTTCAACTGTTTTTATTTATCTGTTATTATACAAGTATTTTTAATATTATTTTGCTTTACGTAGACACTTACGAAATGGCGTCGGCAGCTCTTCGACTAAAAAGAAAGAAGTTATCTCGTAGAAATGGAAAGATTGTGACATGGATTCTTATCAACGTCAACTATATTTCTTATTTTTTACACTGAGATTAGAGCTTAATTTATAACACAGAAAGAATTTTAATCTAGAACTAATTTTCGAGTTAACTCATGCAATAAAAGTCCGATTTAAAAAGAGATTTTATAAAGAAATAGGTCAACTGATGTAAAAACCTAACTTTATGCTACAACCATATCAACTGTATTTCCAATGGAACTAACAGATAAAGCTTCACCAGGGACAAAAAGTACCGTACAATACTGATCTGCCCAAAATGTTAGAAAAAAAATGTAAGTAAAAAAGTTTTACAAACAAGTTTTTTTAAAATGTACTAAAATGAAGAAAATGACAAACAAATAAAATCAGAGAATGTTTTATATTCCTGAGGATAAGCTTACTGTCCGAATTCTACCATGTGCCGAGTGAAAAATCTTTTTTAACATATTTCGCGACAAGCTTTTAGGTGAGGTCAACAATGATATAAAAAAACTTAAAAAAAAGAAATATTAGGTAACCTCCTACAAAAAAATTACTAAAAGATGAAAATAATGAAATTTTGAGGTCGGCGCCTATTTAATAAAAGTAGATATGTAATTAAAAGTTTTCGTAATTAAATTAGCTCCGACCTCAAAATTTCATTATTTTTATCTTTTTAGTGATTTTTTTGAAGGAGGTTAGTATTTTTTTTTTAAGTTTTTTATTTTTTACTTTTTAGTGGTGGATTTGATTTCGCACATTTTTGAAAATTTCTCTCGATTTCTCCAGGATTCCATCATTAGATCCTGACCTGATGACCATGGGACCACCTGGGATGTATACCCTTTCAGACAAAAAAATAATTTTCCAAATCGGTTCAGACGTCTTCGAGTAATCAGGGAACATACATAAAAAAAAAAGATTCCGACGAATTGAGAACCTCCTTTTTTTTGAAGTCGGTTAAAAATGATTTTATTTGTTAGTTACTTATTTTCTTCGTTTTAGTACGTAGTTATTGAAACGTATAAATATAAGGACAATTTGATTAATCAATGATATTGGTCTGTCTAAAGCGGCCTTTAAAGAATAAATTATCCCGTAGAATCCCCTAGCCTCAAAAATCCGCGTAACATCGTTTAAGAACTACTGATCTACTGCATACGGGATCTTGAGGATACACGGAACAAATAAGAAAAAGTCAAACAAAAATAGAATTCATTTTCCAACAAAATTACTCTGGGAAAACTCATCTTCTACCAATAAACGTTATGCTCGCTTCTACTATATAAAAAGCTAATCTTCAAAATTAAAAACACACAACCTTTCTCACACAGTCTGGTAAAAAGACAGAACAATCGATTTTACCTACTTATTTTCAGAAACGAACTTAATTAAATGGAACAAAAAATGGCATTGCTAAAACTCAATGCTAGCAAATTGCAAAGGTTACCTCGTACCGTTGGATACTAATGGGCTAGCGGATCTGTCAATTGCTTGTATGGCAATGGTTTTTATTTATAAACTTTAATGGCAGTATTTTACAAATGTCACAGAAATTAAGACAAAAATTGAAATTTATGGTAAGAGATTTACATAAATATAAATAGCATTTTTGATATATTGTCATCATAGGTTGATAAAAAATATGAAAAATCCGCCGGCTGACGTCATTCTCTCGCTTACACTGATTGGTCAAATAGAACGAGACAGCCTCTGTAATCTACTAACCTTGGGTAAAAGTCGTTATACAATTAAAAAAATGATGCAATGGTTTTTTAATTTTTATTCGTTTATTCATGCCTGATGACATCCATCATATCTCGGGAGTCAAAAAATACGTCGGCCCTTTTTTATTTCGTTGGAGATGTCGCATTTTTAGCTCCAATCGCTAATTGTGTAAACAAGAAAAAGTTAATAAAAACTTACCGGCGACTTCTCTAACTAGTTTTAATTTTAATAACATTAATCAACAGTCAGCACACAAAAAACTACAATGTTTGCACTGACAACTTTTCACACTGTATATTTGTGCATAAATCGAGCGTCTATAATCTACAATTTGTCTATCTTTTAATACGGAAAAAACCAATCGTTATTACACATAGATTTCCGATAAATCGAACAAGTCGGCGTCACTTTAAGTTAATTTAGCGATAAATAAAATATGTAATAATAACAGAATCATTATTTATGGAGTAAATTATTATCTAAAATGAATATGCAATTGTGAAAGGACAACGGCATGATTACAGAATATCATTTTGTGATTGCTCTTACATCATAATTTATAGAATCGTAATTTATTTATTGATTAAAAATACTGTACAACCTCGATAATCCCACGTTCTATACTTCGAAACACCCCACCCTACATTTATCATCAATGATCTTTCAACTAGTTAAATCAACTGTTCGTCAACGAATCAACTGTTTTGGTTTATAGAATTAACTAGTTGCCGATTCAGTTATCGATCACAAGATTGCCACCAGATGGCGACATTTGTTTTATGTTATTTTATTCTATTCAGACTTCAGCGTCACTACACGCACAACTGTTAAAATAAACCAGATGGCCACTCCATGGCGACATTCGTTTTTTCTGAATGTTATTTTCTGTAATGAAATTGTTAAAAATTTTAAATTGTAATGTTTTAATGAAAACATTAATTTTAAGATATTAACTTAGTTTTCGTCATTAGAGAGCAAAATAATCTCCTGCCCTAGCACTGGTTAACCTAGCTAGGCAGGAAATATTTTGTTTATAAAAACTACATTTATTTTTATTTAATAATATTATCATGTATAACTTATTGTAAAAACTTATTAATATTTTTTTTAGAAGGAAATAAATTTTGAATTTTTAAAAATGACATATCAAACATTAATTTTGATACAGTATAGGGAGATATTTTTCATACAGACAAAAAAACAGCTTCGAGAAATAATATATACCGATTTAATATAGAGCGAAGTAGCGACTGGTATGGCGTAGATTTTAGTAGCGTCTCTAATTTTAGTTGTCATAAAAAGGAGTCATAAGTGAGAATAGTAACACATATAATACCACTTCCTACTCATAAACTAGACGACAGTATAATGAAAAACTTAATATTATACGACTGGGAAAAGTATAAATGGAGAATTTATTATCAACCCATAACTTACTTCTGGTTATATTATGAAACGGGGTTGTTTATATTTAAGCAAAGGGCATAGCACAGGCACCGCTTAAGTCAGAATCCTTATCATGATATAATTATTTTTAAGCGACTTAAAAAAAGATGTTATCATTTCGACCTGAAATATAGTGGGAAAAAATACTCGTATTTAACAACTAAAATTATTAATTAATCACTATGTTTGCTTTTGGATCGTATAATTTATTTGGATTAAACAAAAATTGTTTGAGACAAGCAAATTTTGTTAGAGGCAAACAAATACTATTTTGGTCCAAATAGACTATTAATATAGGCACAAATATTTGTTGTCGTGGTAAAGGCACACCGTCAGAAAATTCTTAATGTATACTTATTAAGGACATGATAATACAATTACCCTGCAAATTTGAAGTCGATCGACCGTATATAATCCGAGATAAATTGAATTAAAAATTGGATTATTAACATTGATTGTATACGATCTCTGTAGTTCTGAACCAGTTTCTTATTTATAAAAAAAGAACTAACTGTCAGAAACTTTCCAAAAACTGACAGTCTTTCAATGCATTTGTTATGAGTTTAAAAAAAAATAAGACATTTTTTTTGACCGTCTAATTATTTATAAATAACGGTTTAAAGTTCAACAATTTATAGAAAAGTATACATGCATATGAATACTGTATGGGTTACGTTTCTACGGGTACAGTCTTGCGTACAAATTATGGATCACTTAGCTACAAGCTAGTATACTTTTGTGGCGCGTATATTCTATAACTTTTTGACAATATTGGTACCACGACAACTACCTTAAGCAGTGAACGAAAATATACCGAATTACAACCGGGAGAATCCAGACTGGACATACAGATAGTCATAAAATCTAAACCTTAAGCCATTCCTGCAAGGGCAAGGGCTATAACTGACAAATATATATATCTTAATTCTAGTTTTATTTATGTGTCATTTGAAATAGAATTCGAAGGAATGTTTTAATAACATTTTATTTACTGCATTTTAAATACAAAACGTAATAAAATTAATTTTATTTGTAGATCATAAAATACAAAGATGGTATCTGTTTTTGACAACCACATATTTTTGATTCTAGAGCGTGGGTAAGTGAATGAAGGAATGAAACAAAAAAACGACAAGATTACCTACTCTGAAAACATTGTAAATATTTAGTAAATAAACGATTATTGATAACAAAATACAGTATTGTTCTGAATAATGTGTAACGTCAGCATTTTTTGGTCTCGCCAGCCTATACGTCAATAGTGCATCCGTCTCTACCACATATAAAATACACTAAAACATACGGGTCACTAATTTTCTTACGAACTAGCCAAAGATGTCATAAAAAAGTGGTCAGTTTGCCGTCAGGGTTGACCCTGTGCAGAACACTAAAGCGTCAAGAATACGTATATTATAAATATCGTTTGCTTTTCTGTGTGTATTTGCGTCCAACGTGTTTACACTACATGGGTGATTTCAGTGATTCACAGAGGCGATGTTGTTTGTTGTTATTTACGTGCGCGCTTTACGGATTTCAACCATGTTTTATGGGAGCTGGAAATGTGTACAGTGCATATTTAAATTTATACTTTATTGTAAAATCACAGGTGATCCAAAAAACTAACTTTAACTTCACGTCTCTAGTTTTTTTTAGCATTCTCAACAGTGTGGTATATTATTAAAGGTCAAAATTAACTTTTCAAGATTTTACAATACCTTCTCTAATTGAGGATCCCGGAAAAAACAAGTCTGTTCATCTGTTAGCACGATATAAAAACAAAAAACGAAATTTTGGTAATTAGGAAGAGCCTTATTGTTATTGACGAAAATCGACGCAAGCGCAGAAGAATCATAAAATATATGTTATAACTTTGTTATTTCTACAACAGTATACGTTTTATAACGATGTATTATTAAATCTTGTAGTTTTTTATAATAGTCAGCTGTTCTCTTGTTCTGAAGTAAGTAAGTCTGCGTTTCTACAGCAAAATTTTCATTATGTAAACATGGCTTGCAGAAAACATTGTCAAAAATTTAATTTGATACGGACCTTAGATAGTCTTTGTTTCTAATACTTTATTTTCAAATTTTTAGTTATGTTTTAATCTATGCCTGTCTCATAATGGAAGAAAAAGGTCACTTGCTGTCTTGGGACGTCCGTCATATTGGGTTTAGAAAGACGTCACATAGTTTGTCGTAGTCTAATCGTCAAACCATTTCATTTGATATCCATGTCGAAACAGATAATCCGCCATCTTTGGGCGTTCCCCAAATTTGATCTAGAACGATATTAGATGCACTATATTGCATTACTATCAGACATATACACGTGTTCAAAATTTCAAAGTTCTACCTTAATTAGAACTTGTCGAAATATTGATTGCAAGATTTGACTCAAACTGACTGACTGACTGACTGACAAACACGTGAAGTTGAATAAAAGCTTATAAAAAACTACATGCATACACAGTTTAAAAAAATCGTTTCAATTTTAAATCGATTCTATTCGAGTAGAATCGATTTAAAATTCTACAATGTTCTTCTGATGACGAAATATGTGTGATCACAATCTAATCTTATTGTCAAATCAGATTTTCTGACAATGCTTTCTGCTGACTGTAACCCAGCATTAGTTTTATGTGGTTACGCAGAGCAAAATTACAAAATAGGCAGCTAAGCTGTAGATGAGAAACACTTATGGAACGGACCGTCTCCTAATCGTCGACAGATCTTTAAACTAAAAAAAAATTCAAGTTTACACTTGACACTGTCAATAGCTATTCTCACACATTTAACTGCACTCTAATTACAAGAACTAACTAACAAGCGATTGTATCAAAGACTACTGGAATAGTGCCAACTTCAGCATGTTGGGCTAAAGGCAAAACGGTGTATGTCGAAATGGTGCAGCTAAACTAAAATTTACATTTCTTTAAAACACGCGATAAGGGTTAGGCAGAAGCAATTCACAATTTCATGTCCATTACACATGTTTGTGACGTAAAATTGAAGATCTAAAGAAATTTAAAAGTGCTGAAAAACAATTTTTACTACTTAAAATGTTTTATAAAGTATCTGAATTCATGTAATTTTTTTTTCTCTGACTTGTCATATACTGTTAGTCCAAATGATAAATAAATTATTATTATTATTATTATTCTGCTCTGACCCAATCTGCTTCGAGCATAGCAGCAGATACCGACGATCAAAGACAAAACGATCCTTTTTCATTGAAAGTCCGATATTTCAGCGAGAAGTGGGCATATCAAGGTCAAAAAAAAGCAAAGTGAAACTGAATGAACAAGTTACCCAGTCCATGTTATGGCTTAGGCGGGATTTTTTTTCCAAGTCCCAAAAAAAAACCAAAAAAATTTCGAAATTTTTTTTGTCATAGTATTTCTGAGGATTGCATA
The DNA here is from genome assembly GCA_034508555.1 of Venustoraphidia nigricollis. Taxonomy (NCBI): domain Eukaryota; kingdom Metazoa; phylum Arthropoda; class Insecta; order Raphidioptera; family Raphidiidae; genus Venustoraphidia; species Venustoraphidia nigricollis. Next base: position 1,125,682 of record JAVRKA010000006.1, read on the forward strand.
ATACCTGTAACTAGAAAAATTTTTTCTTTAAAAAATCTCAAAACTAGAGACTTCAAACTTCAAATTGGTTTTTTTTTTACTCCGATACGACCATTTTTAAAGAAAATAGTCATTTGAAAAATCGCTAAAATTTTGTTGTTTTTTTTTTTGATCCTTCAATTGTTTGTGTTGTATATATAGATGACAAAATAATCGACTTGTGTGATTTTGCGTTTGGGCCGCATATATCATGGTTACAAAAGTTCCAGTTAGCGAATACATGCCAACGCGTGCTGAATTGGTCTGCTCCTGTGGAGTTTGATAGAAACGGGTTAAGAAACTCGAGCGAGCTATTAAGGGACATTGCCCTTGCCCTTGATATCCGAGTCTAGTCACCGCGGCGCTACGCACTCTCTTGCGACACTCACACCCCCTCACACAACGTACACACGGCGGCGGCTCGAAGGACCGTCAAACTTAAGGCTTAAGGTGATCGTTCACTAAGATTGTAAAAAAATGCTGTGTTCGCGAAAGGCATTTTACTACTGTTTTATTAGCTGTGGTTAAGCATTAAACTCCACAAAATTTGACTTGATTAAAAATTTTAAAAACACATTTTTTGTCCGAAAACTTGTATCATAAGAAATGTTGATAAATATCATGTATTTATCAACATGATATTTCAAATTACGGGAAGTCTAATTTACATTTTAAAGATTTTTCTTTACAAATGCATGTTAAAAATACTGAGAAAAGTAGCTTGTTCAACAATTTTTTAAAAATATTTTTCCATATATATAAATTTTTGTTAAACTTCCGCTATTTATTCGGATCAATAACATAAAAATCGGGCTTAAAGTCATATGAAAAGAATGATACACGCTTTTAGTTTATTTTGAAAGCATTAGGTACCATCAAAGATTGATTAAAATTTTTCATAAAAATTAAATTTTGCAATTTTGCTCAATTTCGATCTTAATTCAGATTCCTGTATTTCGTTTTTATCATGGCCAGGTGTAAAATCTCACTCTCACATAAGATGTCACGAAGGGCAAAAGTGATTTCACCGCTTTGGGTGAAAGCTCTTCCTGTCTTGTTAGGCAGCCGCCATTACGTAAATTTTGTCTACGTACCCCCTACAACCAACTGACGTAATCCCAAAGGCACACGCATCCCACTTTGAGAAACCCCGCTCTACGCTATTTTAGAATGAACTAAAATACAGCAATATCTCAAAAGTTTGGTCACTATAACGTAAATTGTGTATCAATTTATACAAAATGATTAAAATGTTGATAGAAGTTCAAAAGCACGATGAAGTGCCATTGAGCAACATCTTGCTATCAACAACAGCTTGCTGAACGAAACAGAAAAAGGCAATCGAAATTAGATATGACTTCTTCACAAAAAACAAAATATGTGAAATGAGGAACCTTCGTCATCACAAACATAACTTTTTACTCGACCCCTTTATTTGATTCCCATAAATGTTTTATGAACAAAAAACGATATTAGCAATAAATAAATCTATAATTAATGTGAAAAAAAGTATTTAACAATAAATGTTACAAAAAAAAAACTAACAAATTTTCCTATTCTCGGTTCTGTTTCATTATGGCTATTATCTACGTAGGGTATTAAGATGACCTCGTTTAGCGTTGTTTGGTATGCCTCTGGAACTTATTGGAACGTATCTTCCGCGTTAAGCGAGGTCTTACTGTATTATAGAGGAGAAGTTTGTAAGTCGGGCCGAAAAGTTATTTTCTAATAAATTAGAAGAAATTAACCAGTCAACAATTAAAAATAAGATCGTTGAACTGTATTCGCGTTACAGACAGTACAATAGCGCACTAGGATGTACCAGCGCGTACCATATTTCGTGATACCAAAAATAGATAATATTATGTATTTCTTAAAGTGTCACTGCGAATAATCCTGTATCTGAAAGTCAAACGTGTTACTACTCTTACTCGCGTTACTCACGCATTTCTTAAAACCTTAGACTATATACTCGCAGAGTGCAGACTAGCAGTATGTCGTCAGTAGAATAATGTATAGGTAGACCTTAGTTGTTTTATAAGGAGAGTGGCGAGACAGAGACAGATTGTAGGCTCACCATTCTATAAAACAATACTACTTTACGAGCCTTCACTTACTAATTTAGTAGTCTAAAATCTATTCTGTCTATTTAATAAAATACAAAGCTCCTTAAAGTAGAGATGGGAAAAACGGGTCTTTTTAGTGATCTGCATCTTTGCATCTGGATCCCGTATGTGAGCCGGCTCAAAAAGAGCCGAGTTCTGATTATGTTACTGCAGTCTGCCACTGTAAGTGTAAAATGTGCTTCTGTGTGTTAAGTGTTTTACTGAGTTATGCGGATCCGTTGATCCGTCGGCTCAAAAAAAAAAATGAGTCGGCTCTCACGAATCTTCTGTCGGAGTCGGCTCTTTGAACTGGTCAGATCTGAATTACTCAACTCTAGCCTCAAATCTTTTCTGTCTATTTAATAAAATACAAAGCTCCTTAAAGCAGATCTCGGGACAGGCAGACAACTGGAAAAAATAAGCGAGCGAGCGACATGCATTCACGAAACACAGGCGCACATCCATATTTGTGTTTAGACAAGAAAAACGTCACAGGTTTTTTAAAAATATTTCTTTGTAATAAGTAAATAAAAAAAAAATAATATTTTTTTTTATTTTGTGTACCTATACGTAAATTTTCAACATTAATACAAAATGCGTAAGGACTAAGCAGCACAGTTTCCGTCGTGTGTCAATGAACCGACACATCTCTTTTGTTTGTCCAAGAACTTCCAATGTTTCTATATGATCGAACCTGGTGTATTCTGGTCCTTTAAAATTATAGTTTTTTAGTGCCAGCCTGTATAGACATTACACACACACACATGTGGTGCCGCCGGGTGTTGCGGTATCGCACGCCGCAGCACACAGCTTTGCATTATAACACCGAAGGCATAGTACAACAGCCGCATCATATTACAAGATCTCTCCAACAAATCGCTGTCACTCCACGGTTTTGTTGTCCCTCATCTCTTAAACAGAGATTCAACTATTTCAGTGACCTATTACAAAATTTTTCAAGTAAAACTTCTTTGCGCACGGTAGAGTCAAGTGGATTCACGCTGCTTATCTTGGAATGAAACGCCGTTAAGCTAAAGTTAGATGCTGGAGAGGCATCGCTGCAGCAATTATTAAGGTCGCTGCACACGATGCAGATTTTGCCGAAACGTGGTATTTTTGCTACCTGCGAGGATGAAAATGACTTCACTGAGGGCTCGGCTGCGTGGTCTTAAGGGGGTATTCTCATGTGACGACTTCATATTTCAATAGTAAAACCTATCGAAAATATGCTGTGAAAAATAGAGACCGAAATTCCTAGTTTTAAATAAGTTACAACTCATAGTCGCCGACGCGCCGTAAGCGACTTGTCGGTTCTTGAAACTTTAAACGCATTTTTCTGGAAACATTATTTTCAAAAACTGTCATGGTCCTAAAAAAAAAAAGTATTCAACCGATTGCTTTGAAATTTATATATGTTCTTCTACTCATTAATGGTTATCGGCCGTACCAAAATTGCTTATTTTCGAAAATATTTTCTTATTTTTTTAAACGATTTTTAACAAAAAAATTAACAAAAAACACAAACTTTTTTTCTACAGTCCGCCATTTTTTTTTTCAATGAAATTGATTAATTTTGGTAGGGCCGATAGCGACATGCCTACTGAACAATGATCCATTCGATTTTTTTATTTCAGACAACATGAACAGCCGCTATTACCATGACCAGTTACCTGCTTTTTTTTAGTGTCTAATTTAATTTAAAAATATATATATAAAAAATGTAAAATAAGAGAAAAAAAACATTTTTTTATACAGTTTAAGATACAAATAAAAACATAAAAAAATTAAAATGATTGAATGTTATTGTCGTCTAAAAAAAGTTCCCTAAAAAGAGGTAAAATTTATGCGTTCACATGAGAATACCCCCTTAAGCTGAATTTCAAAATTAAAACCGGAGCTATTTTTCGTGCTTGACTCATTGCTGACTTTGAGCAATAACCAATCTGAGAAAACAGTATCTTGTTACGTGAGCGACATGTGCAAACGTCATAAACAAACGTGGCGCCATAATGTGTTTAAAGACAATAAAATCCATTTTTTATACATTCGAACTGTCATTACGCGCGCATCAAAATCTGATTCAGCTTCAAAACACGCATCGTGTGAAGCCAACACATATAAACCATAACAAAATCCTGCACACTTGAAACTAGAGATAGAAAAAACGGGTCTTTTTAGTGATCTGCATCTTTACATCTGGATCCCGTATGTGAGCCGGCTCACTGAACCGGTTCAAAAAGAGCCGAGTTCTGAATATGTTACTGCAGTCTGCCACTGAGTTACCTAGTTCAGTCAGTCAATCATATCAGTTATCACGACCTGTATAGAATCAAGAATGCATAGCCAAACATGTGATGCATGAGTCATTTGAGCTGACAGATGCATCAAAGCAAGAACTAATACGTAAGTGTAAAATGTGCTGTGCGTTAAGTGTTTCACTGAGTTCTGCGAATCCGTTGATCCGTCGGCTCAAAAAAAAGTGAGTCGGCTCTCACGGATCTTCTGTCGGAGTCGGCTCTTTGAATCGGTTCAGATCTGAGTTACCCAACTCTACTTGAAACCTAGCAGTGAAATCAAGCAGCGAATCCAGCGGCAAAACCAGCCTCTCGTGTGCAGCGTGCATAAGAATACGTATGGATGTGTGTGTGTGTGTGTGTTTATAGTCGACGGGACTAAAATTTCTTTTTTATTATTAAAACTATTTGATTTCAGATAAACGGGCGGTTTCGTGTCTTTTTATGCTGAAGATGACGGTTAAAAAGTTGAAAGTCACGTTTTTGGAAGTTATTATATTCACAATCCGTTAAATAGGTACCAGTAATAAAAATACGGTCAAGAGGGCTCCGATAGCAAGGCGAAGTGATTTATTCAGCTATTCTAAAATCTAGATGACAGTGAAACGGAAACGCAACAGTGATATAACAATAGAACAACGGGTTGCGCGGGATACGTTCGTGTCGCATATGGTTGCAGTGTTGTCAACTATTAAAAATTAATAACACTATCAATACTAATATATAAAAAAATTAACATGATCTCTGTCGTTTCGTTTTCTTGCGAACATATCAAGGTACCAGCGTATTTTTTGTATAACATCTAAGTGGGAAAATGTGTTTCTAAGACTTTTTCTGTTTGTTTTTTATACTGTCACACAATGTTTGGATCGATTTTTATAAAACTTGGTATGCTATTATAAGTAGTTGGTAATACATAAACTTAAAATGTATACTGAATAGGGTTTTAAAGATAGATTGCAGATTATAGACGCTCGACCAGTCGACTCAGTCAAGGTGGCGATTGCCAGCCGGGCCTCGCACGGAGTATTACGTTTCGTTTTGCCAGTGCGTAACTTTGTCTATGACATAAGACTGTCGGAACGCTTTGAATTTAAGCTAAAAATAGAGCTTCGGCTGTCGACTGATTGTAGAGTTATTCGTCAACATTCTGCAAAAATTCTTTCTCTGTAAGGAAGATAAAGGACAAATCTAGGTCTTTAATGGACTACTTTTGTAATTTATGTACGATTTACTAGAAAAAATTTGGCATTAATTGTGCTAAAAAAACACGTTTTCAATGTCACACTATGACCTTATTCGTACTTATTTCACAAAACTGTTCCATCACAAACCTAAAGTGACTCTTCCTTTTTCCGAAAAGTTTTTTAAAGCTTCAAAATATTTCCAAAAATTAGAGTAATCAGTTGACAGCGGCACCCTTGCAATAAAATTTTTCAGCCTCGTAGTTGGCACCAGCCAAAAATTGAAACGTGCGGATGATTTGAGCGAGACAGAGCTAAAGAACGCCACACTCACAATATGTTTTTTGCCTACCTCGCCCCTTACCGCTGGGTCTCAGCACAAACAAAATTCGGAGCGTTCCGACAGCCAATTTCGATCTTAAAGAAGTCTTAAGATGTGTTTAAGAGGAGAATTGATCTGTCCAGGTCCATAAGAAAAATTAATTTTTTATACCCTAAGCACAAAGTTAAGTAGGTTTGGAATTTGCTTTCAACGTGATTTATTTTTCAAAGTTCTCTGCGTTTTCGGCACGGGTTAAACTGTGTAAATTGAGCTGAAATTTTAAGCTAATCATTTTTTCAATATATAGCACCGTTTCAGGGGGTAGCAACTCAAAAATTTTTAAAAAAATGTCTTATACAAATAAGGGCCAGTTTAATATTATAGACTGGCCCTTATTTTGACAAGTTGGAAATTGTCACATGCTAACCTTTAAAATGGTTCTTTATACTGAAAAAAAGATTCTCTGAAAATTTCAGCTCGAATGATCAAAATTAAGCCGTGCCGAAAGCGCTGTAACGGTTATAGGTTTGCGGGGCTTGCCGCAAGCCAGGCGGTAGATAGGATAGGGGGCCTATGCAGGCTAGGACCCAAATGTAAACTAGATCAGATAGTTCGTTCATACATGAGAGAGAAATGAAATAGAAAAATATCCCATCTACCATTACCCAGTATTGGACCCCAGGCTTGTGAGGAGCCACCCGGGCCCTTCCGGCCCAGTCCGACCCTGCGCTCGACAACTTAAGTCATTAGTGTGCCTTGCATAAAAGATAATATTACTATTAGATAAAAATCGGCTACTTAAATTAAAAAACAGATAAACGATATGCCAAAAATATTTGTCGTTAGAATAAAAATATATACGTTCTACAAAAAATGAATTTAACGTAAAGATATTGCCAAAAAATAAATACGTAAAACAAACCATACTTTTAAAAACCACAGAATTGATCGAATTTTTGGTAAATTTGTTAAATTATTTTGTAAATTGCAATACATGAACAGTCGAAAAACGCCTAAATTGGCAACACTGTATGTTTGTTTGTTTGTGTGTCGTAACTAGTATGTTTGTAGATCTCGACAGATTTGCATATACGGCACCGACAAAACACTCCCGCCCAGATCTCTGTCAGAGCACACTGCACCAATACATAACTACTACACGTTAGTATGTACACAATGCTTCAAAAAGGTTCAATCATCTTTAATAGACTTTATACAGATTTTCAAAATAACAGTTTCGTCGTTTCTCAGGGCACAATAAAAACTCACTATGAGAAAATCACCCTTTCTTAAATGAAGTACTTAATCGATTTTACCGAGGTTGTTATTTATCTGTAGCCTCGCTTTATCTTAATCGGGACCTTAAGATTATTCGATCATTAAGGTAGTTGTCGTGGTTAAGGCACACCGTCACAAAATTCTTAATTTTTGTATACTTATTAAGGACATGATACTACAATTACCCTGAAAATTTGAAGTCGATCAACCGTATATAATCCGAGATAAATTCAATTAAAAATTGGATAATTAACATTGATTGTATACGATTTCTGTAGTTCTGAACCAGTTTCTTATTAATAAGAAAAGAACTAACTGTCAGAAACTTTCCAAAAACTGACAGTCTTTCAATGCATTTGTTATGAGTTTAAAAAAAAAATAAGAAAACATTTTTGACCGTCTAGTTATTTATAAATAACGGTTTAAAGTTCAACAATTTATAGAAAAGTATACATGCATATGAATACCGTATGGGTTACGTTTCCACGGGTATAGTCTTGCGTACAAATTATGGATCACTTAGCTACAAGCTAGTATACTTTTGTGGCACGTATAATCTATAACTTTTTGACAATATTGTACCACGACAACTACCTTAAAGCAATAGTCAGAAAAATCCTGAAATTTTCATATGTTATTTATGAATACCACACATTCAACTATTTTTCTTTAATGTTGGACGTTTAGTTTTCAAGAAAATAGGTAACTATAGTTATCAAAATTGTGATTTTTATTACACGTTAAACGAGAGACTGACCTGAAATGCACATTATAATTAAAATCAAGTCAAATTGGCTCCAGACAATTATAAAAAAACTGATTATACGAAAGTCTTTAGATAACATAAAAATAAAACTTTTATGTGTAGTTTTGGGAAAATATTATTGTCAAAAGAACTGTCAAACAAGTCATGTTTGAACTATACCTGTCGCTGTCCGACCAATTATACGAAATATACTGCTGTAGTCAAATTATGTTTAATGTTTATATAATTATTGTTTCCTTAAATATTAAAAAATACATTATGATTTATAGGATATAATATTTAAACAAGAAATAATTTATACAGCCATATAACATGTTTGATTGTACGCGGGCGCATACCGCGGTTAGTGGCCTGTTTAGTACCGACACCACATTTATCATTTCTGAAACATCGTGCGTAAAACGGTTAGTAGTACCAACTGTTGAAAAATAGCTCTAGATTACAGTAGCTTATCTGTACAATATATTTTGGTTACCGTGAACACTAAACCAGGGCGTTAATCAGTGTTCCTTATGACTGACAGACAAGGCTTATATTCCAGTGGTATGAAAAATTTTGCTATTTTTGAAACGCTATTAATCTCTGTTGTCAAGCGTCTATAATTTACTCTTTTCTCAATAAGTATATATTTTGGCTTTGAAAGAACCTATTTTCTCAATTAGAACAGTGGTTCTCAAACTTTTTTGACGACGGAACCATTTGGAAACAGTACTAAGTAAATGTTTTACTGGTTTTATGTTTATTCTGTAATGAAATTTTGAAAATCATACAAAAATACGTTATTTACATAACACTGTATTGATTCCACTAGAAATAAATAACATTGTTTCCATTTAATGGGAGGTATGAAGTTGTTTTTAGTGTATTTGCCATATGGCAACATACACTATTGGCGTTGGTCGGGTGGCGGGACCTAGGGGTCGGACCAAAATTTCTCGACGTTTCATAACCTCCTAAACACTTTGCCACCATTTTTAAAAATGTTTATATATATATGTATATATATATATATATATTTATATACGTATATATATATATATATATATATATATTTATATATATATATTTATATACGTATATATATATATATATATATATATATATATATATATATATATATATATATATTTATATGTGCGGGCAATAACTTTCAAAGGAGCTAATTCATTTTAACGAAATTTGGCATACATGTTGGAATCCATCACCGCACGAAGCCTATTTAAAATGGGCCCAATTGGGTCATTTTAAGGGTAGTTTTTAGGGGTTGAAAAAAGTTTTTGGGCCCAAAAATACCGAAAAAATTCTCAGAATCGTTTCAAAATTGAAATTTAACCCTTTAGTAGCAATTAAAAAGTGCTCCTAAAATTATAAGCAAATCGGCTCGACAGGACCGGACTTACAAATTTTATGAAAACACTAGTCTGCGTATATGAATTTACTTACTGAAGGTCGTATTTAATTTGGTGCAGATGTTGGATTGATAACAATATTTCAACTAATAAAATTATTATTGTAAGGGGTGTATTAAGGGGTTCAATTTTTTTTTATTTTGTCCAAAAACAAACTTAATTTCATTTAATAAAGCCACAATACCTGTATTAGCAAATACACTATATTGTCGGCAGGGTTTTGGCACTGCGACCCGAGTTTTTTTTATTTTTAACCAACTGTTTAAGTCGGTGTTTCGTTCTTTGAATGCAGTGATGTAAAAGGATAAACAACCGAATAAATTTTAAATACTCGCGGCTATTTATTACTATTATACAGGGCTGCGCAGGAAATTTTGCGCATGAATGCAAATTCCGGTAGAAATTTTAATTTTATAACCAATATCTACATAAATATAAATGTAAATACATTATTTAATTCTTTCAATTCTACTGTTGAAAACCCCATTGTGTTTTGTTTTTCGTTGTTATGAGAAATAGAAACCGGAAACCGCCATGTTTTTTTTATGCATAGCCGGTTAATTAATCAGCTAAAATGGTTGCAATAAAAATATCCGGTAATTTTACATCACTACCAGTTATGCAATCCCCCATCTTAAAACGAGATCGTTGCGTCTTTGACAGTTATTTGTACGAAAGAAAAAGTTTGAAAGCTGCACTTAAAAACGTTTCGATGTTGCATTTATGAAGCAAAGCACTTTTCCTTTTCAATATACATCCAGGTAGAGAAATCATGTTTATAAATACATGTCACTGGCACCACTGCTTGCACTATAGGAATATTTTACATTATAAAGGTGGCAATACAACTGTCGTATGCCTAAATATAACCGAAGTCGCGTAGGGTTTTCCTTTATTTATCAATGTCATTTTTATTCCCTTATTTATATGCTTGCGTCAAAATAAAGTTAATGGAGTGTCAGAACTTAATAAAAATTACATAACATGTTATTAATGTTCCAAGGATATTTGAAACGTTCAAATTTACACAAATAAAATGAATTTGAAAATTGAAAATAGGGGAAACTTAAAAATACCAATATTTTTATTACCTAATAATGATTCAAATAGATTTTTATATTAGCTGTATTTCTATTAGTGTTGGGTAACTCAGATCTCAACCGGTTCAAAGAGCCGACTCCGACAGAAGATCCGTGAGAGCCGACTCACTTTTTTTTGAGCCGACGGATCAACGGATTCGCATAACTCAGTGAAACACTTAACACACTATTTTATTAATAACTATTACACTTACGTATCAGTTCTTGCTTTGATGCATCTGTCAGCTCAAATGACTCACGCATCACATGTTTGGCTATGCATTCTTGATTCTATACAGGTCGTGATATGATTGACTGAACTAGGTAACTCAGTGGAAAGACCCGTTTTTCTCATCTCTAATTTCTATAGATATGTTGTTGATTTTTTCATTACGTATGAATATACGAGTAGCTGTTTGGAAACTAATCTCAAGCTTGTTTATTGGAACGGCTGACGCGGTGTTTAAAGTACACCAAAAAACTAGTAGCTTTAATACTATTGTAACATGCAGTTACGTTTAGGACCTCTAATATATCGCAGTGTTCACATGTCTGAATGTTGTTTTGTAATGGCATTGTTAAAATTTTTAAACTGTATTTTTTTATTGAAAACATTAATTTTAAGATACTTACTTATTTTTCGTCATTAAAGAGAAAAATAATTTCCAAAATGGCGTATCAAACGTTAATTTTAATATAGAATAAATCATCTGTAGTCTTGTTTTTATTATTGTCAGGAATGTTCCATTAAGTCTGGCTCAAAAAGGTTGTAAACTATAAAATGTATAAAATAATGAAATATTGATAGCAAACCTCATAAATTCTCGCGTTACTGGAAAATGCACAGCAGAAACTTACCTGAAAAAAGAAAAAAACCTTTAGAAAAAAGTATACCTAATACATTCTTATATAGATTGGCAAATTAACAATTTCTTTCTCTTTAGTAATGAGATTGTCACGAGAAAGTTTTAAAAAAGCAATAGGTACGGAACACGTGTTTAAAAAATTTTAAATTTATGAGTAGGAAAGTCATTTTTGATGAGTATGTTTCCGAAACTACTGCATCGATTTTTATTAAACGTATTAGTTGTAGTCATGACACATCAAGGTTAGTAGAATACTATAGATTGGGCGTTAACATAGTTGAAAGTGTGACGGAGAGAGGGCCTTGAGACATTTGTCCCAACTGTTCATTATAATCGAAAACTCAAGCCCATGGGTTTCGAATGACGCAGGCAATCGATTCAATCAATCACAGACGTGACCCGGGTCAAACTGGCCCCGGTGGCACCCCACAAGCCCGGGGCCCGAGACTGGATAATGGTAGATGGGATACTATCGAAAAATAATTAAATATACAAATTATTAATTATCAACGATATATACAGGTTGTTTATTAATTGACTGCCGATACTTAAGGGTGTGAATCCTTGGGTGATTTTAAAAAGAAAAGTTAATATCAACATATGTCCTAAACCTCTTGATTTTTGAGCTATAGAGTGTTAAAGTTTTAAGAAAAATATAACTTTTTTTATCATAACAAACAGGTTTCTAGATCAAACAGTTTTCAAATACGACTGGGAGATACAAAACATTTAACTGATAGCGTCGGTTCTGTAAAAACAAAATGTACGTGTTATAATTTAATCATTTTGCAGTTTACCCTTCACACCTTTGGTGCTTCGCCACCGAGCCGTTACAATAATTAAGGTCGAATTTAAATGGATTTTCATAACTTAAAAGCCGCAATTCAGCAAGATAAAGCAATGACCTTCGGTTGAACGTAAAGCGGCTGGCGAGTAAAGTAATTAAATATTCATTACGCTTAGGACGCGACAGCACATGCGTCTAATGACGGAAGTCGTAGTTCCTAAATATACCGACAGAGTCGACAGGATAACGTTAGGACGTGTTCCATGAGTAGAGGGTGATTTAGCATCAACTGTCTAGTCCTTGACTAAATTTATAGAGGGTGTACTACATTACCGACGCATTATATTTTTGGGAAAAGTAGAGTGTAGATTAAGTGACAACTGAGGTCATCAGCGAAATAGTTTTTGATAGACTAAATACTTCTAAAGCCCAGAATCTTTGCAATTGATTTGAACAATAAAAAAAGCCGGGTCGCAGTGCCAAAACCCTGCCGACAATATAGTGTATTTGCTTATACAGGCAGTGTGGCTTTACTATACGAACTTAAGTTGGTTTTTGGGCAAAATAAAAAATTTGACTCCTTAATACACCCCTTAAAATAACATTTTTTTTCTTATACGCAATATTATTATCAATCGAACCTCTATACCAAATTACATACAACTTTCAGTAAATAATTCACTATCTGCATACTAGTGTTTTCAGAAAATTTGTAAATCCGGTCCTGTCGGGCCGATTTTATTAAAATTTTAGGAGCACTTTTTAATTGCTATTAAAGGGTCAAGTTTCAATTTTGAAACGATTCTGAGAATTTTTTCGGTATTTTTGAACCCAAAAACATTTTTCAACCCCTAAAAACCACCCTTAAAATGATCCGATTGGGCCCATTTTAAATAGGCTTCGTGCGGTGATGGTTTCCAATATGTGCACCAAATTTCGTTAAAATCAATTAACTCTTTCGAAAGTTATTGCCCGTACACATATATACCTATATATATATATATATATATATATATATATATATATATAAATATATATATATATATATATAAATATATATATATATATATATATATAAATATATATATAAATATATATATATATATATAAATATATATATATAAATATATATATATATATATATATATATATAAATATATATATAAATATATATATATATATATATATATATATACATATATATATAAACATTTTTAAAAATGGTGCCAAAGTGTTTAGGAGGTTATGAAACGTCGAGAAATTTTGGTCCGACCCCTAGGTCCCGCCATCCGACCGATGCCAATAGTGTATGTTGCCATATGGCAAATACACTAAAAAGTGCGGTATATTTTTATTTTTGACTAACGGGCAATATCGATCCGTAATTCGTGGTCATAGATGTTGAAGGGTCTCCATACACATCATCCAACTTCAGTTTTATCGAATTACGAATCGATATTGCTCTTTTTCCATTTTATCGAAAAATACTAAACACGAATGATACAACTGGTTGTCAAAAATATCCTAACCTATGAATTTATCTGCAACTCAGCACGAGGTTGTTTAAAAGTCTGAAGTACACGATGGCAAAGTCTGCGTCAACCAGGGGACTTATTGATCAACCCCCGTAAATTAAAATTCTATTTTATTTCATTTAAATTTTTTAAAATTAATTTAATCACCCGAATTTTATTATATTTTAAGAGTACAGATAACGTGCTTTCGGTTCACTCGTAAATTAATTTAAAATAAAAATACATCACGTCTTCCTGATTCACACCGTTTTTCCTTTCACTGTGAAATGACCTTAACGCACTCCATACACAAAAGAAAGACAGATGGTCTGAGTGGAATGCACTTTCCCAGTGGACCATCAGTTCCTGTTTCCTGTTGTTGTTGAGGGGATTGACTCCCAGAGTTCTGCGTCTTCTTATTATAGACGTTTCTAAGTATGTGTTAGCAAATTGCACGTTTTGTGCACTCAAAATGATGAGTAGCTGCACGTTTCTGAATACCAGTGGCAGTCAACTAGCTTCCCGGTCCGATTTAGCCTGAGTAGATTTTGGTTTGGAAACAAAATCAACAGAAGCAACCTCAAATATCACTTTACTGTATCTCTTATACAGTTCAGCCACAGTACACCAATTTAGCTCCGATATCGCGTGCAGCATGCTCGACTTGTTTTACATTTTCGCTCACCGCTTATCCCTCTTTTGTCTCAGCGTAATAATACATAGCCCACAAGTTACTCGGGAAGAATAAAAAAAAGCGCAAACTTGTAAAATTCTTGGATTGTTTTGTTTTAATAATATTTATTAAAAATTATAAAACTAGTTCGATAAACAAATATAACTCAAGAGATGTGTTACAGTTTATGGTAGCTAGAAATTAAAACTAGCTTCTGATGAATTAAAGAAATATATTTCGCTGACGGTATCGAGTTAAGAAACGCATGTAACATTTTGAAGATCAATGATTCTGCAGTGATTAAAATGATAAAAAAAACACACTAAACTGAGTAGCTATGCAACCGCGGGTTGTTAACTGCTGGTCTAAGCATCTACAATAGGATAGCTTTACATATTTTATGCAAATTTCAAAGACGCTTATTTACTTATTTTATAAAAGTTATCAATTCAAGTATACATTATACAATTTACAGGCGAATATCTTGTGTAACATCTGATACCATTCTAAGTGAGTAAGTGACTTAAGTAATAGACACAACAACTTCGTCTCATTTCCTTACGCATGAAAACTTTGTCCGAAGGAGCTTACGTTATTGTAAAAACCATTGGTACATCGAATAGACTGCGTAACAGATTAGAAAACTTGTCGTTCGGTAGCAGCCAGTTTATTTTATTTTGCTCAATCTATAGTGAACGGTTTCAGCACAGACACGAACCAAGGATTCAATAGAGTTTAGAGAGATTGGCAGCAGCACAGTAGCTATAAGATTTTTTATTTATTGCAAATTATAGACGCTCTACAATTGAAATCTGTGACGTCTAAATAGAGATGGGAAAAACGGGTCTTTTTAGTGATCTGCATCTTTGCATCTGGATCCCGTATGTGAGCCGGCTCACTGAACCGGTTCAAAAAGAGCCGAGTTCTGAATATGTTACTGCAGTCTGCCACTGAGTTACCTAGTTCAGTCAATCATATCACGACCTGTATAAAATCAAGAATGCATAGCCAAACATGTGATGCATGAGTCATTTGAACTGACAGATGCATTAAAGCAAGAACTGATACGTAAGTGTAAAATGTGCTTCTGTGTGTTAAGTGTTTCACTGAGTTATGCGGAGCCGTTGATCCGTCGGCTCAAAAAAAAGTGAGTCGGCTCTCACGGATCTTCTGTCGGAGTCGGCTCTTTAAACCGGTTCAGATCTGAGTTACCCTATTCTACGTCTAAATACTCAAGTCAAATTAAACCACATCACAAAACATACATGAGCAGAGCTAATTTGATCCAAAGGCTAGCACGCTAACCCTTTTACACCAAAGTGACCTCAGTACTGTTGTAGTAGCTATAAAAGCCTGGCAACAACTCTGGAGAGCGCATTCAATGATGCTATTTTGTTATATATTTTTTTTGAGGGCACGCAATTCAATTCGCGCTATGCCACTCTGATTTATGTCAGTCTCACACGACTGGGCATTGTCCACACTTTTTTGGAATAAGGAATGTGCAATCGATTCTTTATGTCAATGGTAGTAAAAGACTAATATAAAACACAACATCATTTCTCAGTGCGATAATTTAAAATTCAAATTTTCATGAGAATCGATCAAGGCACGGCATTGGGAACGTCTGATAATCGGAAATCGAATGCACCATGAAGCATTAGTTTAACGTTTCCCTTCCTTTGTATCCTTCATTGCTTCCTCATCGACTATACGGTCACATTAAACAGACGCTTGCTTTAACGTTACTGTTCTTTAAAAAGAATCTGTTCTAAGCAACTGTCATAAAAGTATCGTCTTTTGTTGTAAAATTATATTCATGAAAACAGGAAGAGAAGCAAAAATTGATATAGTCAGTCAGCTAGCGTTCTTTAGAAAACTGTTCTTTAAGAACCTAGTATAATGATCAGTTTGATTAAAGTAAATTAAAAAATAAATAAATACAACATAAAAATTTGATTTAATCAAGACGAAGTCTAAATACGGCTGATCACAACTAGACTATAAATTTAGTTAAACATTGTAAATTCAAAATAAAACAATATTGTGGTCGACAATGCAGAGTATTACTGTTGTCTTAAAAAGATCCAGCACTGGTTTTTAAGAAACTGTTCTTTAATAATCTTATTTAGATATCGTTCTATAAGAGTCTATATCCTTTAAGAATTTTTTCTTAAAGAGTAAAATATGCTTCCTATAAATATTCCCGCGGCTTCATCACAATTTCTTTTATCTCGTCTAAAAATGGTGACAGCTCTCTCGACGCTATTTTTTAAGCCAAAGGGTTCGAGTAAACGCTAAACGAAAAACCAGAAATCACACTACAAATCCTACAGGTGAATTTTTTTAACTTTCTGGTCGTGTGTAGACGATTACAGAATTTATATTTTTGTCTTTATACGTTGTAAGTTTTTCCAGGAAAATTTTCTTGAATTTTTTGTTTGTAGGTAACTTGGGGTTTACCTCAACCCTTTAGTTTTAAATATAGTGACCGTTTTTAGACGAGGAAGAAGGATTTGAGATGAAGAGTGCAGAGGGTAATTAGGAATAGTTCTTTAAGAATTTGTTCCTCAAGAATTTGATCTTTGAGATACTGTTCTTTAAGAACCAGGTCTTTAAGATACTACTCTTAAAGAATCTGTTCTTTAAAAAACAGACACGATTATTTAAAAATATATTCCTCAAAAATTGATTTTTTGGAACATTGTTTCTTACTAAGCAACATAATTTTGAGAACTGTTATTTTTACAGCCGGTTCTTCTTTCGTAACAGATAACGAATGGCTGTTAACAAAGCAAAATCAAATTTTCAACAGACGTAAAGTGTGAGAAACCGAAATGTCTGCCACTCTCTGACCTACAGGTTAGCCACTAATTAATATTACTTATAATTCAGCTCGAAGGGAAAGAAAGAAAAATTGCAATATCTGTGGTATGACAAAGACAGAACGTTTATTGCAAGATACCTGCATAAACTGGTGTTAGGACAAGCTAATTCTTTTAAGTGGAAGCACAAATGCAAGCACAATTTTGTGTATATGATATTGTAATATGCAATATGTCACACACGGGTTGTTCAGGCGGTCATTTGTAAAGGAGAAATTTGTCTTGATCACGGCCTATAGAGAAAAGCATGTTATTTATCATATCGCATGAATTGTTGTTCATAGCGTTCACATGATAAATGGCCGACGGTTATTCTTCATTTAACGCCTGCACTTTCAGTAATCACAAATGGCGCACGTTTGCCATTTTTCACTTAGAAAATAAATTAGATTCCTAAACAATAAACGAGGAGCTTTTTTAAAACTTTTTTTTAAAAAGGTATATCCAATAGAGATGTTGACTGTATTTAAATAAAAGCATAATTTTAACAAGTTTTATTTATTTTTTAACGGGAAATTGGACAATTCAATTTTAATATAGTTAAACTAAATTAAAAAATTGCGACGTTTCATTAAATCTTTTTAACTTCTTCGGGCAGAACTTTAACTAGTTAACCATAACATTAATAAAATTTAGATATTTAATAATACATATATTTACTTCAATAAATAGTAAATATTTAAACAAACTGAAATTATGTAATTTTTTTTTCGTGAACAATATTGAGAATCATAATTTTAACGTTAAGTGGTAGTTTCTAGGATCGAAATACTATAAAAAAACACTATATTTTTCCTTATTTTTAAGAAATTTAATTAATAATTTAATAAGTAAAACGTAATTAAATCACTCTCAAGGCATGTGACAACGAACGTATAAAAAGAACGCTGTTTACGCTGTCAAAAGGTTTCATTGTTTGGTTAAATATATTTAGTGTGTAATTTATTTAAAAATTTCTATAACAACAATTACGAAAAAATCTATCACCTTATCAGTTTAGCAGCGTTTAAGAGCCTACGATGTCGCAGCAGTCATGTGATAAATATTGACGTTTTGGAGCGAAATTTGAAACGGAATTTAAAATACGTGATTTTTAAAGCGTGAGTCGTATTTAAAAAATTATAATAAATATATTAGTGGTTATATTAGGGACTTTTTCCTACTGCCTCTCGCCGAGAAACGGTAATTCCTGTACCGGCCATCTTGATTGAGGTTTTCCATGGTTTCCCTCAATTAATTCCAGATAAATATCGAGATGGTTCCTTATGTGAGGCCATGACCGATTACTTATCAAACTCCTAGTTCAAAAATTACCTACCCTACCTAACTTCCTATAATTCCTTCATTCGCCCACTGCTATTACATAAGTTGAAGTTTTAAAAATGTAGAAAAATAACGGGAAGTGTGGTAGATGGAAAATAGTAATGGTGCGAATGGCGTCTGTTATGACACAAAGTCGAGAAACGGACGTTAAACGCATTATTATTATTATTATATTAGGTACTTATACACGATTTATAACACTTGTTTTTTAACTTAAATAAGTCATAATAAAATTGTAACAAGATCTCTATCTGTAATTTCGAATCGTTTGCCTCAAAATAGTGGACGATTACGGTAGTTGAGGACAGTGTGGTCAAGTGGTTAGCGTGCTGGATTCTTAACCGAACTGTCATGGGTTCGAATACTCCCTCTGGTCATGGATGTTTTGTGATGTCGTTTAGTTTTAAGTGATTTTGTTATTTGATGTAATTAAGAAGCGAATGACCTAAGTTGTCGAGCGTCTATAATCGAAAAAAAATACAATAGATTGCGGTAATTCACGAACATCAGCGCTGTTAGCGTCCAAAAAATGAACTATCGTGTGGGCTTATTTTTGTGAACGAGAAATTCGTTTTAACTCCTCTATACTTCGTGCGTTATTTTACAAACAAACACACGTCAGGTCGGTATTAGTTTAATATTATGTTAATTTAATACATAATTCTGTATGACTGTACGGCGCTAAATGATGTGTTACTAAAACAACATTGTATTGTCGCTGATGCATTGTCATTTTCGTGGAAAACACAAATCCTATTACCGCCTCTCACGGCTCACCGAGTGATGAATCACTGGCGACAGCGAACTGATCTCCCCCAATTTATGTCTAGATTGGATACTAGTAGGTAATTAATGTAGGTAAGGAACAGACATTTGAAAGAAACGAACACGTATAACGTGTGTTTCAGAAATACTGACCCATGGGATTTATCTTATCGTCGTTGGTTCTGTAATACCTCCTATGTGCAAAAAGTAAATGTTGCAGGAAAGGCTAAAAAGTGATTATTTCAGCAATAGATGGTAAGAAATTAGCGATTTCAGAGGTATATTTCTAATTCATACTTATCTTCACTGCAATATGTTTATTAAGAAGAAGTATTTTCTTAAAAATATTAATTAACGTTAATTTCAGATTTATTGGCACATAGGAGGTATTTACAGAACCAACGACGTTATATTCTTTTTTTCCGTTGTTCCTCGCGCATGACCAAATTCGGATTTATGAATAAGCAAGTTATTACGATTCCGCATCAGCATGGACCTAAGCTAAGCTAACGTGATCGTTTTTTAAGAAATTGTCAATTGTAAAATTCGTATAAATTATTGGTTCGGTAAAGCTACAGTATTTTTATGCCTGCCCGGTTTTGTTAACTTGAACTTAGTCGTGTAGCATTTGAGAAAAAACAGGTATTTTTAGGCTTTTTAAAGAAAGAGCATAATATTGAACATTTTCAAGTTTACTTAATTAAAATCAAAAAAAACTTCTACCAAAAAATAACTGACCGCATAAATCGTAATTTGATGACGGCGCATATTGATCTGACTTTGATGTTCGGATACACGAATAATGAAATACAAGTGAGTCCAAAATTAATCTGTTTTAGTAAACAAATACCGGTGTTTATCGGTTTTAACAAAAACCGTTTTTTTCAGTTTTTTTTTTTGAAATTTGAAATTTAGGAACCAACTGATAGTGTACTAAGTTTCGTCAAAATCAGTCCAGTCGTTGTTGAGTGATGCTGAGACAAAAAGACAGACAGACGCAAATTCTAAAACACGATTTATCATATTAAATGACAAGACAGCAAGATAACGAAATAATAGACAGCTATATTATTTAAATTAATATTTTTTTTTTTTTTTAGTTTGCAAGAAGGTTATATGAAAATTGAACTTCAAGTGGTTTCTTTAAAGTGAAAAACGCGAAACATTCAAGATAACTGTACTGAATATTTTTTAATAGATTACTATATAGATCATAGACGTTCGACAACGGAGGGCATTAGCGTCTAACTGAATATTTTCATTTGCATTTATTCTGATTTAGACCATTTTTGTTTATTATATTTTTTTATGGAACTATTAAATAGTTTGCTTAGATATTACAAATATGTCGGTATAGAAGATTTATGAGCTCAGTTGAGAAGCGTCTACAACATACAATTATATTTCGCCGCGACAAAATGCAATTAAAGTTGTAAGGTTTCTCGTTTGATTGGTAAACGATAATATTTCATAAACATTTTACGAGGGGGGTGCATTATAGTCTGTCACGCTTCACTTGTAGACAACAGTCGCCGCTTTATAGTGATGCTGGCAGGAAGTCCTCGGCATGTCCTCAACTGAGACGATTCTCTAATAGTCTAATACTTTCACAATCGTTTTCAAATTTCAATCATTTTTATGATTTTCCTAGATTAATGGGTTATTTCTAGTGGTTTAGCGACGTTGTTAATTACAATACTTTACCCCAAAAGTGAATTTACACGTGTCAAGTAGCTAAAGCAAATTACTAAATCATTCAGTCAAACTATTCAGTTTTAAAAATGAATGTTCGTGCAAAAAAAATCCTTCATTTAATAAACTTTACCTCAACTGATCTGCATCTGCGCTTGCTTAGTTGGCATTTAGTTGCTGCGAAGCAAAGGTGGGGGAAGCAGCTTACACAAGAAAAAAGATTTAGTAGTTTACTAAATACAGTACTTACTTTATTAAGTACTAAATAACCCGGTTTACGCGATACAAATGACTAGGTTTTGTTACTTGATTTAGTATCCGTTAAGGGAACCCTAAAAACAAAGATCAAGAGCTGTATCGATCACGCAAGACGAGGCCTACCTGTACATCAATATAAAACTTCAAGAACTGGTCAACATCGCTAGCATTGTCGTTGAAACAATAAGCGATTAGTCGCAACGCAACAGTTGGTAGAGTCTTATTGTTATCTGGATCTGAGTGGGAGAGTTTATCCGTCAATCTTTAATCAAAAAGTGACAATGGCTCGAACGACGTCATCTACTGCAAAAATTGGAATGACAATACTTAAATCTGTCTTTGTCAGGCAGCTACGGTTATTTGACATTTAAATTACAATAAATACAACAAACAAATGATTTGTTGTTGCTAAATATAGTCGATACTGATAGTTAATGTTTTTCTCGAAAAAATAACCCCATTTCTGTCTCCGGGGAGAATATAGAAAACCCAGCTCCCTTAGTTCGGTCTCAAGCTCAATACTATCTCGGTTGCAAAAAGCATTGTCAGAAATAGTATACTACACACAAGGGCAGAAAGTTGAAATTCCTGCGCTACGCAATATGATGCCTTACCTGGTGGGACTGCGCCCCACTCGGTATCAACAACAGTAATGGAGCATTCGGCTCCACCGTGTTAAACTCGGCTCCGACAACAGTGTGGAGCTTTCGGTTTCACCGTATTACTATCCTACCCCGTGTGGCTGCGCCCACTCGGTATCAACAACAGTAGTGGAGCCTTCGGCTTCACAGTGTTGAACTCGGCAGCGATAACTGTAGTAGAGCCTTCGGCTCCATCGTATTACTATTTTACCTCGTGTATCAACAACAGTGGTGGAACCTTCGACTCCAACATATTGCTGTCTTACCGCGTATAACTCAGCAGCGACGACTGTAGCGAAATCCAAAACTATCATACCTCTCAAGTTGAACCAAACAATACAGATTTACAGAATTTAATTAAAATCGGTTGAGCGGTTTCGGAGATTAGCGTGGTCGAACATCGTGACACGGGATTTTTATATATAAAGATATCACTTTTGTGTTTTAAAACTGTCCATAAATTCATCTGGTCCACGCTGTAGACTATCCCATTATGAATCTATTGTCTGTGCAATTGCAGGAGTCGCAGTGTCTATAAAACCACTCCCGAAACTCAAACACACATACGGCTGCAATTAGATTTCTGATTGTAAGCGTTACTTCGGCCATGCATAACGCAAATTACTTCGCTATTCTTGCATGGATAACAGAATAATGTCGGTTCAAATCCTACATAATTTTCGTATTGTTTCCCGTTTTCAGACTACAATACCAAAGATAATACGACGTTAATTAACGAGAAATCACATTTCGTAGGCAGATAAATATATTATGAGGCAATAAATATTCTTCACGCAGACTCAGATTTACAAGGGTATCCCCTCTTAAATCCATGCTCGATTATTTCCCGGGGGTACTTAGTTGCTTCAGCAAACATTTTTTTAACATCAACCTGTTTCCAAAATTTATTAAGATGATCCTACGTGAAAATTTGGATAATAATCAGTTCTTCCCGACCTGTACAAACATCCATGTTAATTATTGTACAACATAGTTACGTCAGTAAATTTGTACACTAAGAATTTATATCCATAATATTAGTGACATGCAATATACAGGTGTTCACAAAAACTAACCCTAAAATATTGTAGAATAATATAATAACAATAATAATGCTTTTAACGTCCGTTTGTCATAATTATCGCTATTCGCATTATTACTATTTTCCATCACCACACTTTCCGTTATTTTTCAACGATTTTATTTAAGACAAAATGAAAAGCAAACATTTCCATTTGTGCAATTAAGGTTTAATATTATGATAAGGTTTAGTACAATGATGACAATATGTAAAAACGAGCTATCTCTCGGTGTCAAAATGAATCAGGGAAATGTATTTGTATTCTTGTAAATAACCTTTCTCACAAATCGACGATCTACCGATCGCATGGAATCATTGCTTTCCACAACCTAGTCCAATTTCTTATTTCATTTTTCGTATAACTAGTGATTCACCTTTGTATGTGAGATTCTAAATCCGCCTGTATTATCGATGATTATATTGTATCGATTATCAATATCACTGTTGATTGTCGACTTATTTGTTCTTACTATGAATATAATAGGTATATCCATCGATTTATCGATGCAGTATAGCTCATCAAATATGTGATTGCTCGGCTCCTTACATAACATTACCATTTATATTACTAGCTGAGACACACCGATAAAGAGCAGTGCAGCAATTTTAATTAAAGTTTGTACATATTTGGCAAAGTTATAACCTAACCCTACTTCTAAATTATACAACAGCGGACACTGAGGTAAAATGATTTTGCATAATACTTAACAAGTAAAATCAAAGATTCAGCCGAAAATGTAGGTTGTTATCAAAAAATTAGTAGATACTTTTTTGCTACTAACTTTCTTAATATTCCACACTACAAAGTATTACTACTCGATCCGGCTTCGTTCGAGTACAAAATAATAGTATAATATGTTACTCGTTAAGAAGCAAGTTTTTAAACATTGAAAGTTTTCAAATTAAATTCCTTTCTCTCGAATGAATATCAAGATATACTGATTACTGATACCAAGATGATATGCTTTTTACCAGACTACGCTTAGAATATCAGAAGATTCCCATCAAAAACGACATTCCAGAGCGAACCTGCGTGTAATATAACATGTATTTTATGTAATTCGTCAAAAAATCATATCTGTAATATTTTACCTCGATGACTTTGAAAGGCCGCAAATACATAATAATAAAAGTTATAAAGAAGTTACCAAAAAACAATAAAATAAATATGAAAGTTACATAAGACCACAAATACTTACGCAGGATTTTCTCTAAACGACAGGACGCGAAAATCGAATAAATCAACATGTTCATACGATAAACTTGCCAAATACTTTTTCCTAACAACCCGCCTGCGTCCTCGTCATATCAAACTTCTGTTCCACTGGAAATAGGGATGTGGAAAAAGATATCTATTAAGGTTAGTGCTCAGGAAATGTCTTCGATATGTCCTTAGCTTTCTGTCATACAAACAATGAAGTGTTGCGCAAACAACTTGGTGAAAAAGTCATCGTTGGGTCAGCAAGAGAACAAAGAATCCTTGGTAACCAAATATCTGGTATTCAGATATGCCTCAAGTTCTTTACGAACAATCTTCCCACCTAATAGTAGTTTTACCACTAAAACTAGTGATTTTGATCTTCTCTTAGGGGTAATTTCTTTCTGGTTTGTAGTCAGTCACTGGTCAATACTCAATGCATACTTGTGATTAAAAATAATTTTATTACAAAGAAATGTGAAATATGAAAAAAAAACTTAATTATTGATTTTTTATTATTTCAGCTTTGAAGCTTGTGTGGTTTTTTAGTGGGTTCAGAGTTAACACTAGTGGTTTCTAGAAAAATATATGGGCAGCACTGAATTTACAACCAGTGCCTTCTCACAAGGAATCAGAAGTGTTAGAAGCCAAGTTAGTTGCCGAAGAAGCCCTTGTAAGTCTGAGAACAGCGAAAAATGTTTCCTGTCCTCAAAGCTATCTAAGAGTCGTGTAGTCGCCGCGACAAGACGAACAATTTTTGTCGCTTCGAATTCCGAGACGAATATGGGATTAAATTGTTTTTTGAAGACGAAAGCCAGCAGCTAAGCATATTAAAAAGGATAGTTCGAAACTGTTCCGTTATATAAACAATTGTTACAATTAGTCATTTAATACTTTTCCAAATATCTTCACTCAAATTTGATGAGGTCAGTCGACTATATAATTGTGCAAAAGGGGATAAGCAGTGAGCGAAAATACAAATTAGCACCGAGGCGAAGCTCGACCGGGCTGCTAACGTTACATGTATTTCTTGCAGTACCGTGGTTGTTGACACATTCCTAACCTGAAATATGGTGCCATCATCAAACAGCGTGTGGAAAAGAGAACAGAAAATCGTTATAAGATTGTCATGATTCGCCGGAAAAAGACGAATGGAAAAGTTGTACGTGTCTACAGTTCAAACTTCGAAGTTAAGTTTTCACATCTCATTTCCCGGTTCTCATTTTTGTTCAAATATTTGCGCTGATTAGCGCGTCGTAATCAGTGACAAACGAGCGAACTTGATTGTGGTTTCAAAAACAAAAATCTTTCCGGAAATATGGTCCTCATTGTCAGGAAAATCAATAAATCAACTTCTTTTAGAGGATAGAAAATAGAGATCTTAATTTATTAGTGTATTTGCCATATGGCAACATACACTATTGGCGTCGGTCGGATGGCGGGACCTAGGGGTCGGACCAAAATTTCTCGACGTTTCATAACCTCCTAAACACTTTGGCACCATTTTTAAAAATGTTTATATATATATGTATATATATATATATATATATATATATATATATATATATATATGTGTACGCGCGATAACTTTCGAAAGAGTTAATTGATTTCAACGAAATTTGGGCCACGTGTTGAGATCCACCACCACAAGAAGCCTATTTAAAATGGGCGTAATCGGGGTATTTTAAGGGTAGTTTTTAGGGGTTGAAAAATGTTTTTGGGCCCCAAAATACCAAAAAAATTCTCCGAATCGTTTCAAAATTGAAATTTAACCCTTTGGTAGTGATTAAAAAGTGTCCCCACAATTTTAATAAAGTCGGCCCGACAGGACCGGATTTACAAATTTTATGAAAACACTAGTTTGCAGATAGTGACTTATTTATTGAAGGCTGTATTTAATTCGGTGTAGACGTTAGATTGATAATAATATTACAATTAAGAAAAAAATGTTATTTTAAGGGGTTACATTTTTTATTTTGCCCAAAAACAAACTTAATTTCACATAATAAAAGTATAAAACCACACGGCCCTATACAAGCAAATACACTATATTGTCGGCAGGGTTTTGGCACTGCGATCCGGGTTATTAAAATTTATAGGTAAAATTTTTTTTTTTTGATATACCTATTTATTATGATATACTTTTGTATTTTTTAACACTCCTAAATATTTGTTCAAACAAAATTTTAAAGTATAGATTGTCGGACTTATAGTAATGTTATCATTTTTCATTACTAGAGCATCAGGAAAAGGATTAAAGAAGTCGGCATTTGATCAGTTACTCGTAATCAAAATCAAAATAAACTTAGTTTGTTTCTCAAATCAAGTGTTCAGCGTATTATCTCCAAGACAACTACACGAACATGATTTCCAACTCACTCTTCTTCCAAGCTAATTGCAATAAAAGCATTGAAGTAACACGTCTTGGCTATCGCTGCAAAGAAGCGTAAAAAATGACACCAAATTTTTTTCCTCATCTGTTCTGATGAGTTATACCTAAAAACTATCTCTGGAGCAACAACCAAGTCACCCCAATCCTGTTTCAACATTTTTCCGTGCGACAAAATCCAACTTCCTAAAAAGAAATTTGCAAAACGATGGGTTTGATTTGAAAATTACTTCGAAGATGTTGCTCGTGAGATAGTTTTCGGGTATAATCACGAGCGGTTTAAGGAAAAATAAACTTTAAAATGTCCCTCCAGTTTGTCCTGGATGCACCCATAAATGTTCTGATGAAGGCTTGTACACGATCCTTTTTTATCATCCTGTAAAAACGATTCTAAAGTAATAATCTTGGAATATTAACTTTATTTTAAACAAAGAAAAATGAATAAGTGCCGAGTTCCCAGGAATTCAACGTCAATGCATAAGAATACTACATTCTGATTAAAATTTTGACACAATCTGTGTTTTATCATCTTGTAATACGATTCCAAACTATTTATCTTGACATTTTATTTACTTTTTGAACAAACAAGAGTGAATACTAAGTGCGGAGCCGTAAGGAATGAGAATGCTGTTACGAAATGACTTGATGATGTCCTAGGCACGTGCCTTTTGAAGGACTTTAAGCCATTCTCAGTTGGATGCAAATACTTCAACGCAATGCAGACGGGATGTTGAAGCATCATAGAGACATCCGTTCGAACATGCATAATATGGGCACTCAACACCCTAAAAAGAGACACTAATAATGAATGAGCAGTCGGTAAGAGAGCAACAAAAGATTATTAAAACAGTGAATTTATTCCGAATGAGTTTACAGACAGTGTTTATATGTGCACGTATTTACAAACAAATATATACGCAAAGGTATTTAATGTCTGTTTACTTCGCAATAACTATTGTTTCATAAATCGTTAATGCAGGGCACTGAAGCTTTATGTAAACTAATACCCAGGTCACTGTCTGTTCGTTAATAGAGTAGGATTTTTTATGAAGAGAGTGGCGAGAAAAAGAGGATTGTACGTTGAACATCTATAATCTACAATATTATGTATCTCTCTCTCTCTCTCTCGCCACTCTATAACTCGAAAACTACTGATCCAATTTACATGTCTTTTTCTTCGTTTTCATAATTTTCTTACATAGTGACCATTTTACTGCAACAAGTCGACAAAAAATACTAGTAAAAATATTCTAAGAACGAAAAAGCATTTTACCAATTACCAAAGCGTGGGTCGTGACTAATGAAATATCGAGTTCGCAACCATGGTCTATAATTATGAACCTAAATTAAAAAAAACAAACATATTTTTCCTTTTTAGCACAATTTAATAAAAGCCTAAATATCTTTAAAGAGTTTTTTTTACTAATATTTTATTTTGTTCTTTTTCGTCTTTTGTGGCAGTCATAGACCAATCTGAACTATAAGTTTAAAATTAGCAGGAAATAGGACAATACCTATATATTGTCCAATTTCCTGCTAATTTTAAACTTAAAAAATTATGGATGATAACATTAATCTGAACTATTTTTACATTTCTGACACTTTATTATTTTTTTCCGCTGGAGACTTCTTAAGATACACTTCCCAAATCGTTAAAGATATTGTGTCAATGAAATGTATGGGACATTCGTTGGGTCAATATATTCGAAAAAAAAGTCCGCGAGAATATACATATATATATTCGAGTTGTTATCGTCCATGATCTTATATGTTTTGGATCGTGGGTAATTGGACACAAATAAATGAAAATTCTAAGTTTTCTAAATTTGCTACGTTTCGTAGGTTAGTTTTTAAATGAATGACAAGATGATCTCACTGCAAATATATCAACAAAGATTCTAAACTATAAACTTGCCTGAAGAAGTAGGAAACTAACCTACGAAACGTAGCAACTTTAGAAAACTTAGAATTTTCATTTATTTGTGTCCAATTACCCACGATCCATAAACATACATATATATGTTCTACAAATCCGGACGCAACCAAACCGAGCTTCCAGTTTGGCACTGCGAACAGTATTTCTAAAATATAGTATCCGTTCGATGTAGTAAGTGATATGATTACTACTATAGACGCATTATGCAACTACTGCATTATTTCAACCACAATAATTCAGTTGCAAATGCACAAGGCACGCACACATCATGTCCGGAATATGTATCTCCGTCAGTACATATATATTTACGGTTCTCACAAAGGTGGGGGAGGGAGGTTCGACGGGGCTCTGCCTGGGGGCTCTGCCAACTAAGAGATGAAAAGAAGCATCTCGCTCTGGGGGCCCGCGATAAGATGTAGCGGCCATGCATCTTCATTATTGAATCATCATAGGATATAAGATCTTCCATTGGATGTCTACAAATATTTTAAAGAAAAAATTCCAGACTTTACCACATTTTTCCACACTCTTTAAGCAGCTATCGACATGTTTTTTCTTATTTCAAAATGTTGTTATTATTAATTATTAGCTTTTCGACCCCACTTCGCCCGAGTAGATTTTGGTTTGGCAACGAAATAATCAAGGCAACACGTTTCTTAGATTAAATCAATTTACTGAATCTTTTATAGTTTAGCCATCGTACACCAACTTATTTAGCTCAGGAGATTCCCGACTTGCTTTGCGTTTTCTTTCATTGCTCATCCCCCTTTGGTCGTAATGTAATAATATGTTATCAGGAAGAAGTTAGCTCTTAAACAGAGGAAGAAATTTTTAAATCGGTTGAGTAATTTCCGAGATTACTTGCGATAAACAAACGAACTTTTCCTTACAAAATTGTAGTATAGATGGTGTAAGTACTAACAACAAAAATAGTTTAACCAGTGTAACATAAAAACAGCAATTAAAATATAATAATTTCAGTAGAGCCGTGATCTAACAATGTAACACATGCTAAATAAATATAACTAAAGCTATGTAATTACAAATAATAAAATTTTCTTTGCTACGTATGCTTTTTATGTCATATTCCGATGGCAAAGAAATTAATTTATCGAAAGAAATAAACAACAAAGAAATAAAAATGTCTTTATGACCACTCACACAGTAATTAAAATTATCTTCAGGATGGCGTACGTTATAAGTCTGCCTTTACACGACCGTCGTTGTATACAGTATACACTGTTGCCAACTTACTAATATTAAAAGTTTCAAAAATCCAACCTCAGTTATATAAAATGTGTCTACCTCAAAAATATGCTTGAAATACACCCTCTAATTGTGTGAGCGAGATGAAATAAGTTGACTGCCAATCTCTGTCTCTTTCTAACAAAACCAGATTTTGTTGTGTTCCATTTGATCAGGGCAGTATTTAGGAGAGAAGTTCCCCGAACATATTCATTTATTTACGAGCTTTTATTTAGTTTCACCCGTCCCGGTTTCCAATTGACCTTTGGACAATACAAAACAGTACATTGGATAGCATGATAAATTCAATATGGCCGCTACCGCAAAATGGCGATTACCTACTTCTTTACAACTCCTCAAATCAAAGGGATATGACAAGCAGAATGCCATCAGCAGTCTCACTTCATTCCAAATCCAAGATGGCGGTCGACACAAAATGGCGAATAATCTATTTCTTTTTAACTCCCTTGATGTGGGTATCAAATGAGAGGATATGACAAGTAGAATACAGTAAACTGTGTGACGTTATTTAAAATTCAATATGGCAGCCAAAAGGCGCAACTAACGTATTTATAAGTAATGACAAATTTTCGTGTAAGAATAATTAACATTTTTTTTGTTAAAACATAGTTCTTCTGTTAACTCAGAACTGACAGACATACAGACAGACAAAAATAAATAATAAGTGAATACAATGTATAACCCGTACAAGTATGTCAAAATTTCGTTAAAATTTTTTAGATGTTTAATACAGACAAAATTATATTATTGTAAACTGGGCACCAAATCGACTCGATTCATGCCGGCACAGAACGGAACAAACGAGTCGGTTCTGTAGTAAACCGAATGCAGTTTGCAAGTATTGAGTTGCCTAATAGTACCGAGTGTTACGTATCGTGCCGCGCCGAAATGTATCGATTCAAAACGCACCCTATTTAAAGCACGAAGCAGTCTCGTAACCTTGAGTTAATTAATGAAAAACGCGAGCGAAATAATGTCAAATTTATTTCAATGCAAATTGTGGACTAAACATACAATTTATGCGGCTAATAATCATATCTAATAATTAATTAGCTTAATTAGTTATGAAAATAATTAACATTGTGAAATAATGAATCCAGCATAAATCTAATTAATCAACACGAAATAACGCGATTACTGGATAGAAATAGTCGAGGTATATTATACACAATCAGTTAATTCCATTTCATGTACTTCTGTATTATCACGTCATCTCTTATCTCGTAATGGAGATAAATCAGTATTATATCCCAGTCGCACTCTCGCGTATCGTTTTTGTATTTTATGACGTCAAACCACCTACCCTTGCAGTTCATATCTTCATTTACTTCGTACATTTTTCAAAGCTGAATGTTAGGGCTTCGAAACGACAGATTCTTAAAATTCACATTAAGGTTATTCCATCATTAAAACCAATGCCCAGATAAAAATCTGAATTTTTAACATGTTACATCTCTAGTAACAGGTATAAAGGATTTAAAGCAAAAATCGTTAAATTTCATTTTTTACTATTTTAAGCAGAAGCGTAGCGTGCCTTGGCGGGGTCCCGTATAAAAATTTGTTTGGGGCCCCTTCCCCCATTGAAGTAAATGACTTAAACGGGGAAATCCCGCAGCCCGTGATAACCGATGTAGGGTGTTGCCAACTTTTGAACGCACGCTTTACGCGGGAAAAAAAGAAATTGCTTTTTTTGACTTTTGTTATTTCTGAAATAAAAAAAAAATTGGGAAGTTTTTATTAATTTTTGCTTACGCACGTTGGGGGCCCCCGTGATCCGGGGGCCCCGTATAATTGATACGGCATATACGGCGGTAGCTACGCCCCTGATTTTAAGCCTAAATTGTATTCTTTTTCGTTTAGTATTAACGGCTAAAAAACTAGGTTTTTCTGACACCAAAGATATATATTAGTTTTGAAGTAATTAGTTATTAAAAAAATGGATCTTTATTTAGATTAATAGTAAATTTTGTCTGAAGACAATTTTGTTTAATTTTAATAATAATTAATATGCATTATGCTCCACACAAAATTTGAAACACTGATTATTCGAAAGTTTGTCTCTTTTAGACAACGTAAAAATTAAGAAAAAAAT
Source organism: Venustoraphidia nigricollis (assembly GCA_034508555.1). Lineage (NCBI taxonomy): Eukaryota > Metazoa > Arthropoda > Insecta > Raphidioptera > Raphidiidae > Venustoraphidia > Venustoraphidia nigricollis. The sequence goes on from JAVRKA010000006.1 coordinate 1,157,503, forward strand.
AAACATTAAAAATTGCCGAAAAAATTGCCATGTTTAAAGTCATGTCCGACCAATTATACAAAATCTACTACTGTAATCAAATTATGTCTAATATTTAATTATTACATTCCTAAATATTAAGAAATTAAACTACGATTTATAGGATGTAATATTTAAATAAGAACGTAACAATTTTTGTTACAGCAAAATACGGTCGCAGTTACTACTAATACAGTAGTCGGCTAATAACCTTAATACACAATCACGAATTCGATCGACGAGTTTTGGTCATCCTTGATTAAAGGACATACTAATTTAAAGCCCTGCTTACAATGGTACCCATGCTTTCTATACAAAGGAATGCAGATCGATAGCAATATTGCTTTAAGTAAATAATAGCAACCACTTTCCACTATATACACAGTGTCGCTTAATATTTGGAATATAAAAAAGTAGCGTTGCAAACAGCATTTTAAAATTCTGCATAAATTATTTTTTAACACATTTTTATTAGCTTCACCTCTATGTTTGTTTGTAACGGAATCTTTGAAAGTGAAATTCATCCACTTCAAAACGTCAGATTACACTGAAACTTTGCACACTTATTAAGGATCGATGACAATACAATAATTTAATTTTAATTAACCTAGCATATCTGTCATCCATCACGTATTGAAAAAAATAAATAAAAGTTAATTTAATTATTTTATAATTTTTAGTGCGTGATAAAAGCGTGTTTTTTAGTATTTTTAAGCTACATATCTTTTTTTTTACTTTTTAGTCTTAATTCCTTTTCTAAGCGTTGTTTTCTTTGCATTGCTGTTTCCAATGATTTTAGTTTCTTTGTTTTGTTTATATTCATTTTATTCTCACTAGTAGCAGACAATCATCAGATCAGCTCGATGGAACCAAATTATTATACTGTCATCACTATTAGATACATTTGCAATGTTTCAAATCGATACGACAATTAGAAGTTGGTTAAATTCGACTTCCAAGATTTGTTTACGTGCATAGGTGAAGCTAGGGTTGCCAGACGTCCGGTTAAAGCAGGACATAGGCTTTTTGATTGCGTGTCCGGCCAAAATTAAACGGTGTCCGGCTTTTTACATTTCGCAAACGAGCGAGGCCGGTCGCAGGCGAGTCGACTGTCAGTCGCTCCCGCAATGCGCCCGATACAGTCCCGCTCTAATTTTGACTGATGGCTTTATTTGACTGATAGAAAAAAAATGACTTGGACTGATTTGGCATTTAATTTATTTTTTATTTATTTTTCATTAGAATTTAACAAGATTTATGGTAATAATCAAAAAAGCTTGATTCTACATAATTTTTTTTTGTCGTACCTATTAATACTAAGAAAAAAATCATCAATAATGTAGGGTGTTCGGCTTTTTTCCCCAAATGTCCGGCCAAACTGGCTGGTCTGTTCGACATTTAGGTTTGGCGTCCTGGCAACCCTAGGTGAAGCTAACAAAAGCATGTTAAAAACAGTTGGTGCAGTCTGTACATCGTGACCGTCACGGCAGCCATCTAAAGTTTGGGGGATGGGGAGAAGGTTTCTAGTTAATAAACTGCAAGACGTTATTCTATATATATGTACCTATGTATATATTATAGTGCACTTTTACACACACATGGGACATGGCGTATTGTGAACGGTAATCTACGACGTACAAAGAAAACAAAGTGAAATATGCCAACACAGTTTCTAATCCATCGAATGCAATCGACCCCACGATACATATATTCACTTCTACATTACCTACTGTTTCCCAACACTATATTAGTATACTGTCGGCGCCGTGAGATTACACCGTACCTATGTGTAATCTCTGAGCGCACATTTAATCTAAAACGACTGCTTTACTTGGAAAATGCATTAATCGAAAATTTTGGTTTGTATCGACGCTGTAAGATTACACCGTATGTGTAATCTCGGAGCGCACATTTAATCTAAAACGACGGCTTCACTGGGAAAATACATTAATCGAAAATGTTGGTTCGTATCGACGTTGTAAGATTACACCGTATGTGTAATCTCGGAGCGCACATTTAATCTAAAACGACGGTCTCACTGAGAAATACATTAATCGAAAATTTTGGCTCGTATCGACGCTGTAAGATTACACCGTATGTGTAATCTCGGAGCGCACATTTAATCTAAAACGACGGCTTCACTGGGAAAATACATTAATCGAAAATGTTGGTTCGTATCGACGCTGTAAGATTACACCGTATGTGTAATCTCGGAGCGCACATTTAATCTAAAACGACGGTCTCACTGAGAAATACATTAATCGAAAATTTTGGCTCGTATCGACGCTGTGATATTACACCGTATGTGTAATCTCGGAGCGCACACAAAATCTATAACGACGATTTTGGATCAAAGAAAATATATTTATTTAAACAAGACTTCAATATGTTTGATTATATTAGTAAGGTACACACGGGTTTGTTAAAACATTCCAACATCAACACAATTTTGTTTTCAAAATGAATTCTAGTAATTCATTAATCTCTGTTGATATTTCACGAATCCATGGATACATCAGCTGTACTTGAACGGGTGGCGCCGACCCGTTACTTCCACCACGTTCATGATATTGGGTGGAGTATTTTCATTTTAGGTTAGAATTATGAGTCTATAAATTGTCAAGAGATGACAACATGAGTAACAAGACTCTTAAAAGCTAGACTTAAATAAAAAATACAACAACCAATACCCTAAATATTCCGAGTCCACAGAAAAATCTTTTGTAACTAAACTGTATTTGTCGTAACGTTACTTCCACCACATTTATGGTGTTGGTGCAGTATTTTTATTTTAGGTTAGCTTTTATAAGTATAAGTTGCCAAGAGATGGCAACATAAGCAACTAGGCTCTCAAAAGCTAAGCTTAAATAAACGTACGGCATTCAATAACACAAATATATCTCGAATCCGTGAATAAATCCGCTGTAGCTGAACGGGATGCGTCGCACCGTTACTCCCACCACATTTAAGATAATAGCAGCAGTATTTTTATTTTAGGTTGAATTTTATGACTCTATATTAAGTTGCCAAGTGATGACATTATAAACAACTGGACTCTTAAGGCTGTCGGAACGCCCTGAATTTAAGCCAAAAATAGAGCTTTGGCTGTCAACTGATTGTAGACTTATTCGTCAACATTCAGCAAAAATTCTTTCTCTATAAGGAAGATAAAGGACAAATCTAGGTCTCTAATGGACTACTTTTGTAATTTATGTACGAAAAAATTTGGCATTAATTGTGCTAAAAAAACACACGATTCAATGTCACACTATGACCTTATTCGTACTTATTTCACAAAACTGTTCCATCACAAACCTAAAGTGACTCTTCCTTTTTCGGAAAAGGTTTTTAAATCTTCAAAATATTTCCAAAAAATTAGAGTAATCAATTGACACCGGCACCCTTGCAAAAAAATTTTTTAGCCTCGTAGTTGGCACCAGCCAAAAATTGAAACGTGAGGATAATTTGAGCGAGACAGAGCTAAAGAAGGACACACCCCCAATATGTCTTTTGCCTACCCCGCCCCTACCGCTGGGTCTCAGCACAAACAAAATTCAGAGCGTTCCGACAGCCTTAAAAGCCAAACTTAAATAAAAGTGCAGCATTCAATATCATAATTATCTCGAATCCGTGAATAAATTCTATGTAACTGAAAGGAAAGTTCCGTACCACTAGCTTGTATCGTTTGGCACTGGGAGGTCATAAATTTTGGTAAAGAATTCTGAAAATATCATCTAGATATCTTTGTACCACAGTACAGTTCTGTGTTGAAGTTCAAGACGCCAGGAAACGTAAGGCACTGTTCTTTTTCTTTCTGTTCTCGCTATCCCCCTTGTTGTTTTGACATTTCATGTCCTGACAGTTTTTCTTCTGTGCAAACAACAAGGTTCGCTGTAGTTACCCTTCAAAGGGAAGAAAATGTGTACATTTTCCCTGTTTCTCCGTTGTGACTCATACTTCGATGAAATAAAGATTAGATATGGATAAATAGTCAAGTAGAAATATATTGCCAAATCTTTTCTGAAATATGTATTAGAATCCAACATAATATTTCGAGATAAAAACACCATCAGAAAAAGAAGAAATCAATATTCTCAGATTTATTTATTGTAGATTTTTTTCAATTTATTCTAGTCACCAACTACTGCCAATGTTACTTGGCCTAGTACTAATACACAAGCTGTTTTCTTTCGACAGTCCGACAGCGATTTTTACTCAACCGATTTGTATGTTTGTTGAAGTTATACTTCTTTTGGAGAGTTATGAAAAAATGATGAGTGTGAATTTTTACGTTACGCGCGCACACTGTGACATCAAAATTAATAGAATGAAGTTACTCGCAGCAAAAAGCTACCAGCAAAATAGAGATAGTGATCATTGACTTACACTAAAAGTGAGTTTATAATCACGCCAAGGAAGTATAACTTCTAACGTACGTATAGTGAACGCACCTGCATTTTTTTTAATTGAGCCTTTTTATTCACAGATGTGTCATAAGTTTATAAAGAAACCGTTCTAAGCTCTCATTTCTAACATGGTGTGTATTTTTCGGGTTTCATCGAAACTGCTTGGCACTGCTCAGAGAAGTTCAAAGCGAGCAGCAGGGTTTCATCTAACCGCTCGGCAAAATAATAATAATAATAATAATAATAATGCGTTTAACGTCCGTTTCTCGACTTTATGTCATAACAGACGCCATTCGCACCATTACTATTTTTCATTTTACCACTTCCCGTTTTTTTCTACATTTTTTAAACTTCAACTTATATAATAGCAATGGGCGAATGAAGGAATTACAGGAAATTAGGATAAGGTAGGTAATTTTTGAACTAGGAGTTTAATAGGTAATCCGGCCATGGCCTCAAATAAGGAACCAACTCGATATTTATCTGAAATTAATTGAGGGAAACCATGGAAAACCTCAATCAAGATGGCCGGTACAGGAATTACCGTTTCTCGGCGAGAGGCAGTAGGAAAAAGTCCCAGCCACATCTGCCCCCGCCGGGAATCGAACCCGGACCTCCCGAATGCGAGTCTAGTGCTGTACCACTACTCTACCGCTCGGCAAAATGGAAATCAAGATAGCAAGCAAATGAGTGTTCAGAATTTTTCAAACTTAAAATTCGACGAGAATGTTAAAATTTCTATATATAAAACGATACAAGCACGAACGAAAGGTTATAAATAATAGAGCAACTATGTTAGTATATCTATGATGTCTTGTTTTTTTACTTTCCTGTACGATGACAAAGGTCAGGGTTATTAGACACAGATGTGACCTCGTTCCTTTGGACAGAAGTAGGGAGGTGACGTCATCCAGTGGACTGTCAATTAATATTGCGTAGTTGATAAAAATATAGAACGGCTTTCAAGCTGACGTCATTCATTAACAATGTGACATGTGTATCTAATGGCCTCGGGCAATGAAAATTTAAATAATTCCTTTGAAAGTTTAAGGTTAGATGTCATTTGATACTTTATCAGGGGTATTCTAACTTTTTATAGGGCAACGCGTGAATTACAATATTAAGGTTCTTGTCAAAAGCGACGTTCACTCAAACGAGGCCGCGGGTAGGGCTAGTATAACATATAAACTTTTGTGATACATAGATATTTTCCTGTTCCCGAAACACATTAAAGAACAAAATAAAATAAATTATCGAAAATAAATCGTCACGAGAGTCAATCAGGCATTTCAACAGTACCTATAAATAAGCACCCCAGCAATGAAAGGCGCCCCCTCGCTGTGCTAGTAAAGACCTAACAAGTATATCAACCAATGACAAACTACTATCAAACTCACTTGTATAAGTTGAAGATATCAAATGCATATATCGTGGCCAAAAACACGACGGCGTATGGCAATTTTTAACCGACCAAAAAAAGAGGTTATCAATTGATCATGTATATTTGATTTCTATTTTTTACGTTTGCTCAGACATAACTTTTCGAGTGGTTAACCGACTGGTAAAATTTCGAGATCATTTTGTTCAGAATGTTTACGGATTGGTACAATATATTTTTTTTAATCGGTTCAGTCGTTTTTAACTGACTGAGTTGTTTATGTTACCTGATATCTCCAGCATTAATTGTGAATCGAATTTGGCGATTCTTTTTCTATTTAATAGAGCATATCTTCAAGGTGATTTCACACAAATTTTACTTAAATCGGTTCATCAGCTTAGTAATAAAATATTAAGGAAGAAACCAGTTAATAACGTGCGAACTACGTATTGCACAGCATAAATAATAATACTTAAAAAAATGAATTTCCTTAAAAAAATACCACTAAAATGCGTAAAAATAAATGTGAAACAAAATAACAACGTTAAAGAAAATATTCGGCATAAGCTGCTTTGCATTTTGACCACAGATATCTACATGATACTTCAGTTTTATTGGTGACTTGCAGTTGTCTTTGATGGTCATAGAGCAACGTATCCATACATATTTTTATCAGCAATATTTATTTATTAGTTGCGAGTTTTGATTTTATTTATTTTTAACCCAGGTCAATCTAAGTTACCAAATGGCTATGAGATACATAACTACAGTCGATTGTCTCTACGTGACCGCTCTTTTAAGATGCACATCTTAAAAGATATTAAAGATAATAGACGAAAACCGCGCATTATCTCCGAAACTAAAATTCTGAAAAAATAGGGAATATAGGACCTCACTCATAGTTTACAAAAAAATCAGAACAAAAATCTAAAGTCTTAAAATTTTCACGAATGATACGGAGCCCTCTTCACTCAAGTTCGGCTTGCACTAGACCAGTTTTTAGGTCGTAATATTACGTAACTGTTATGTTGGCATATTCGAATTTAAATGTTTACACATTTCTATATGGGAGCATCGGGAATTCAATACCCGTTTCAAGTTTTTTTAGGTATGTCTGTGAGACTTGCTGTTATAAAAGAAGAGTCTTAACGTAATTTTATGAAAACAAACTTCTTGTAGTCAGTGAATTCTACTCAGCAGGGAAAATAAGCGATAATTTTATATGAACAAATTTAACACAGACATAGATGATCCTGTGAAACTAACATAACAAGCATGTTTATGCGTCCCGTGTAAGCACTGAGTATTATCGTGAGTCACGGTGCAGTGTTGCCAACAACAGCTCTCTAAAGTTTTTTCTACGTCATAAATATATGGTAAATTTTGTTTTCAGCAAAAAAACTCTCCTTAAAAAACAGTGATTAAAAAAAATATACATGCAAATAATTTATTGAAATAAAATCATCAAAAAGTTTAACAATAATACAGTGTAAACTCTTTATAACGAAACTCAAGGGACCGAGCATTTTTTATCGTTATAGAGAGTTACCGTTATTTGGAGTGAAGAAAGAAAAACAACCAAATTAACAATAATCTTTAATATGTATGTTTTTGATAAAATTAATACATATAGTCAGTTAACTTTGCCTGACGTTTTTTGCTTTGCCAGTACTTGTTTTGTATTTTCTTATGTATTCTATCCATCTCTTGATATGTGGTGGAATCTTCTTGATTAAACAATAAAATTTTTTCTAAAGGTTTAGTCGGCGTCTTTTGTAGCCTGATAAGATAACATAAACAATAATACCGACAATGACGATTTTCTGTGTCTAAATATGAACACATTTCTTCGTAATAGAGAATGGCTGTTGCGCTATAAAGAGTGTATCAATGTGTGGGTTTTAAGGTAAACCAACCAAATTGTGATCTTTTCTATGTTATAGAGAGTTTATCGTTATAAAGAATAATGTTATAAAGAGTTTACACTGTACTTACGAAAAAAAACCTCAAATATTTCAAAACACATTTAAAATTTTATTTTGGTTTTTACTTTTATATATTCAATCCATTGAGTAATCAAAAATACGACATTATAAATTCCACTGGATGACACTTAAAACGACTATTGATTGTAATCAAAGGTTATAGGTATCTAGTATATTTATAGCTTTCAGATTACAGATAGCGTAATGATTTCGTTCATCTGTCATTTTAGTTTGAGCGTCTTATGACCAACTTCAGACTATCGAATTTTCGCTAGTGCGGCCAACTTCATACTGTCGAATTTTCCTTAGTTATGCGTACACAGCTTCAATTGTTTGCTAAAATTTTACTCCCAACGCGCCAAAAACACCGTTAGCGTTAAATATTTAAAAGTAACCGTTAAAATATACGGTGGTGATCTCAGTCGTCAAGTATCTATAATCTAGTAAACTCGCATAAATTACACTTCAAAAAAAAAATTAGCGGTTAAATAAAAATGGGTAAAAATAATTAAAAATAAATTATATATATATTGTTGAATTCGTGCTTCAGTAAGCTTTCATTTGACACTCTGCACGATGCCGTTTTTTCCATTTCCTAATTTGTCCTGAACTTTATGTCCAGAAATTAACAATTAAAAATTACTTTTTATACTTCACATATATAATTGCGTCCACTAAACATTATCTCTTTGTCAAATTTCATTTTTTTACGTGAAATAGTCTAAAAAAATCGCCTGTGACAGACGGACGAACACCCAAGTCTTCCGTTTTGCATGGAACATTAAAAAGATGGAATCTTTTCAGTGTTAAAGGTTAAAACGTGTACCCCTTCAGTTCGGTAGATATTCTAGCAACGGCGCTCCTGAAGTGAACTGTAGGAAGATAGCAGATGAAGTGAAGTACGATGAGCGCTATACGCGTGAAACTAAATTACAACACGGTTCATTAAACTAAGCAAAGAGCATTTGATCTGAAACTCCTGTGAATTCCCATTCCATCCTCATACATTCCAAGTAACGTCTCTGACTAAACTCAGTACTTACATTTATGGACTAAACTGTGTGCAAATGCATTGTGTTAATTATCCTCAGAAATACCCAAAACTTGTGACGAAACTTCTTAATATAGATAATATGCAACCGGAAACTTTCTCAATTGCATAAACGAAAACAAAAAATAAAGAATGCTGAATAATAATAATAATAATAGTAGAAAACAGTATCACGGGTAATTGGAATAAAAATAAATCAATTTAAACACTCATTGATTGCAACGTTTCGTCTTTTATTTAATTAAGACTTTTTCAAGCTCTCAATATGCTTAAATGATAATTAAACTATGATATAATAAGCAATTTCGCATTACAAAAAACAATTAAAAATTGAAAATTGTAGAATATAATATGTTCTTTTTTTTATTATAATAAGCAATTTCGCATTACAAAAAACAATTAAAAATTGAAAATTGTAGAATATAATGTTCTTTTTTTTATTATAATAAGCAATTTCGCATTACAAAAAACAATTAAAAATTGAAAATTGTAGAATATAATGTTCTTTTTTTTATTATAATAAGCAATTTCGCATTACAAAAAACATTTAAAAATTGAAAATTGTAGAAAATAATATGTTCTTTTTTTATTATAATAAGCAATTTCGCATTACCCGTGATACTGTTTTCTATTATAACATATATCTGGAATTGAACTTTAAAGATGAATAATAATATTTCAGTTATTCGGTGATTAACTGTCAGGCAGCCTGGTATTACAAGTAAAATCCGAGTTCGGATCGAAGAGCAGTTTTTTAGTTTCGGTTTTTTTCTCACCTTTAGCCGAATACAAAAAGCGAGGGAAAATATTTACGATGAACGCAACAGCGTTGAAATTAAAGATATATTAATTAAATTTGTTTTTTTTTTTTAGAAACCTTACAGGATCACTTTGTTGTCCGTCCGTCCGTCTGTCCTTTTTTTCAGAAACGAGTAGAGGTATAAAAAACATTTGAAATTAATATAAAATACTTAATATCTACAACCCCATAGTCCTTTAAAAAATTGAAGCTTCGAATTCGATACAATACAATACAATATGGCCTTTCATCAAAACCTACAGGGTACTTTCCGTTGACCTGAAATCTTGAAATTAAGCATGAAGGAAGGCTTCATAGCACAAGTAAAAGAAAAAGACCGAAAATCATTAATTTCTAATTTTATGTGGAAACATTATGACAAACTAAATATTTTATTAAATTGACTTTTTGCTTTTTTGTCCTTGGTAATTAATATAAAATTTATTTGTTGGGAAAAAAGGACACTTTAAGTAAACACTTATTTGTTAATTTGCGACGTTTTTTTATATCTTCTTAAACAGAACATTTAATGGTGTGTATAATTAATATCTGATATTTTATATTTCAATTGTAAATTTAAAAATTGTATTTTATATTTAAATTCCAGTTATAAGCTTGAAAAAGTTCCAATAAAGGGACGAAACGTCGCAAATTAACAAATAAGTGTTTACTTAAAGTGTCTTTTTTTCCCAACAAATAAATTTTTTATTTTATTAAATTGTTATAACGGTACGTAACCCTAAGACGCGAGTTCTATTTTAATATTCTACTCGCCGCTCACTACGCCTGCGCGCCTCGACTAATCTTTAAATTCAATATTTTTGAACTCAAATTATCACTGTTGTTTCTTGAGAAAAATGATTTAACAGATTTTATGCATTTAAATACACACAACTACAATATCAGATGCTATGTCCCCTGTTATCGAGCGTCTATGGTTTAAAATAATAAAACGTAAATTATACACGTGAAAAACAAATAAATGTAATATGTTCGACAGAAAAAAAAAGCTTGCCCGCATTATTTCAAAAACAAAGAAGTGAAAACGCTGCGGTGTGCATTTTTTAAAGACGTGTTAAACGTCTTTGCGAATCCATTATCCTCGCATAATGTGAATTCTTAGAACACTCAACAGCGACTGAGTTCTCACCAGTTGTACTCAAAATGTGCTTCTGTCAATAATTTCATTCTTATAGTGATGTACGACGATAAATAATCGGCTAATTAGCGGGTTAAATATCCGCAGTTATTTATTATTATTATAGAAGAAGATCGGTATAAAATTAAAATTGAAAACTTGATCGGAATTTATAATCATGCGCAAAACTTTCTGCGCATGATTGTAAATTCCGGTCGATTCCGGTCAATTCTAATTTTATAACCAATATCTACATAAATTTATTATTTATTTAATTCTTTCGATGCTATTGTTGAAAACTGCTGTTTTGTTTTTTGTTGTTCTGAGAAACAGAAACCGGAAACCGCCATGTTGTACTACAGATAGCCGGTTCAATAACCAGCGAATTATCCGGCGAAACCGGAAGTCGCCATGCTGTATTATACATAGTCGGTTAATTAACTAGTTAATTATCCGGAAAAAAATGGGCTACAATACAAAATAACCACCGGTAATTTTACATCACTATTTCGTTCTATTGGTTATACATTTCCGAATTATGTTTTCTCGATCTAGTAACTACATCATATCTACAGTAACTATTAATCCCGCCATTTTGCCTACACTCCCCTATAACTTGATTCCCATTTTTAAATATAAACCAAACTGAAATTGGTCCAACGGGTCTCTAGTAAAACATAAAAGACTATTAAAAACTACCGTTCTTCGTGCGGGTCGACATCGAGCCCTTAATTCGCATCTTTTGAGTTAAAAATTTGTGGATTTTAGTTAGTTTAGTACTTTCCATAAATTCCAAATTTACCTGGAAATGGGTTCGAATTTCAAAATCAGAATATTCTCTATTTTATTTCTTACTAACATTAGACTTCTTGCGCTATTGAACAATAAAACAAGAAAATTTCAAATGAAAAATATTTGAAACCACTGATTTTACCTCTACTAGCAAAGACAAAAGGAAATTAAACGATGCCGGTCAAAGAATGTAATATAATATTCGCCGATTCGCCCTAATTTCATTTCAATGCCATTTTAAATCGCTTGAAATTTGATGAAGCATTCAAAAATTTTATTATACAAATATTAAAAAAAAATCAACATCTCATAAATCACCCGATTTACACTCAGTTCAATTTAAAAAAAATGATCTCATATATTATTACGTCGCATTAGAATCGCTCGCAAAATTTCAGAAAAATGTCCTCCGATTTCTACTTCGAATTAAACATGCAGACGTGACAACTACATTTTGTTGTAGGTACTTTCATTTTCTGTCAAAGCATAACATGTATTAAAATCTTAAAAGAAATTCTGCATGGAGACGTGACACCCATATTTCTGCAATACTTTAATTTTTCACGTAAATAAAAAATCCCCAAGCAGATGCTAAAACAATAAAAATTGGGCACTACACACTTCAGAAGTGAAGCTTCTATTAGGTTTTGTATTAACTGTTGTGTAGACATACATTCGTCTGACTCGTCGGGTCTTTTCGTTAGCAATTGCAATCTATATTGTGCGTAGTCTTACTTCAAAAATCGCTTTCAATGCAAAATATCCCTAGAAGTCGAAATAAAATCCCAATACATCACCGGTATTAAATAAGTGATTCAATGTATATAGACTAGGCTTGACCCTGACATGTAACCAGATATTTTAGATTTAACCAGTAAAAGTAAATAGAGTATTGGGTTCTTGCGCTTTGCGGTGAAGTCAACTACACGAAACATGTGTGCTAAAAATAAATGCAGTAATTAATAATTTATACTTGGTATGCGTTCCATGACTTGCGAATGATTCATACGACATATTTAATAATTCTTAGAATGACACCCTCCGCCCGCATAATATGTGTATTGAATTTAATTGCAAAAAAAACTTTTGAACAAATTAACCACCTCCAAAAAAGCCACTAAAAGAAGAAAAATAAAAGTTTGAGGTCGGCGTCAATTTACTTACTAAGACTTTTCATATATCTTCCTTTATTAAAAATTTTATTATTTTGTCCTTTATAGTGGTTTTTTTCATGATAATTTTTTTAAGTTATTATTTTTAGTAGATTTATAATACGTAGTTTTCACTTTATTAAATATTCGGCATCTTTTTTTATATTTAATAACTAAAATTAAAATTAGAAATATATAAAAACAACTACTGCACCGATTTAAGTAAAATTTATGGAGTATACCACCTCTGATAAACAGAAAAAAATTACAAATGGCAGATGATATCACTGGATTCAAACAATACTTTTTTAAGCGACTATACATGTGTTTAACGTAGTTTTTTGCCCAATGTCGACTTTAAAACAACATTTTTCTACGCATTTTGAATTGAGCTTAAACAGCGATTTTTATTTCTATGTAGATCAATCATTTGTTTTTATGTGAGTAGAAGCTAATGTTCCACATGCCAGAGGGAAACTGCTCCTACATAACCAATTATATGATCACAATCTAAGGTCATTGTTAAATCGAGTTTTTTGATAATGCTTTCTTCATTCTAGCGAGATATAGGTATATTGAGATTGTAGATTATAGATGCTCGTCAATTGAGGTCATTAGCGTCTATAAATGACAGTCGGTAAAGGAAATACGGGACGTGTCAACGTCGTTTGCTTACATTAAGGAATGTCGTCGCCCCATGTGTAGTAACAATCATATTGATGTTTGGGTACACAAACAATTCACTATGTACTACACGAGGCAATGATAATGTAGTACGCATGGAACGCGACCCGACCCCGTCTTCTTCTTAATGATTATCTATTCTCCATATGGCACGCTCCAGTTACCCAATTGTATCTTCATCGTCGATGCGTGGCGATGACGAGATACGCTTTAGATGGACCGCTTGACGGGCTATAGATCTAGTTGACATCAGGAATGAAAAGTAATCATGTAGACCTAAAACCATGCTCTATCTCAGGAATTCCCAAACTTTTAAACATTGCGACCCACCTATTTAGAAATCCAATCAATAGCGAGCCTTAACATTTTTGGCGTATTGATTTTTTTGAAATTGTACTTCTTTTGGCGCGTTGAGAATTAAATGTTGGTAAATTCGTGTCCATAATTTTAATGAAGTTGGAATCGTAGGGAATTGGACAGTTTATGAAAAGAATTAACTTTGATTAAGTTGAACGTTTCGTTGCTAATTGCAACTTCCTCAGCAACTATATTTAAAAACAAACAACAAAATACAAAATAGTAAATATTACAATGACAGTTTTATACAGGTTATAACCTATATAAATATTACAATGACAGTTTTATATATAGGTTATAACCTATATAAAACTGTCATTGTAATATTTACTATTTTGTATTTTGTTGTTTGTTTTTAAATATAGTTGCTGAGGAAGTTGCAATTAGCAACGAATCAAAGTTAATTCTTTTCATAAATTGTCCAATTCCCTACGATTCCAACTTCGTTGAGAATTAAATTTTAGCAAGCAACGGAAGCTGCGCTCACACAGCTAACAAAAATTCGATAGTATGAAGTTGGTCGCACTAACGAAAATTCGACAGTATGGAGTTGGTCGCGCTAACGAAAATTCGATAATATGAAGTTGGCCATAAGAGGCTTAGACTGAAATGACAGATGGACGAAATCAATGCAGTTCTGTCATCTGGAAACTCTATAATATACTAGACGACTATAACCTTTGATTACAACCATTATAGCTGTTGTTTTATTTATAATATAGTATTTTTGATTACACAATGGATTGTATATAAAAGTAAATAATTTTTTTAAAACACTTGAGGTTAATTTTTTGTAAGTATAATTCTTACGCTTTTCGAAGATTTTATTTCAATAAATTATTTAGATGTAATTAATCACGCCAAAGAATTATAATTTCAAACGCGCATATACTTTTTTTTAAATATCACGCAACAGCTAGGCTATATGCGTCGAGTATTTAAAATGAATGAATAATCCTTTCTATTTCCTCGACTCACAAAAAATACCAGCATGCGGAGTCCAGACCTGTGTAAATTCGGATTTGTGTGCCGGCTCTCTGCTCCAGCTCCCGGTTAATTAGCAATCAGTAGGTACCTACTTATCAATTAAAATCAAACGCTCATTATGTAGTACGATGTATAAATGCATTGCATGGATAAAAGGCGTGGGGCATGCAACACTTCGAAGCTGTTGAAGCTCGAGCCAAGAGACTCTCCAGAACTGAAGAGACTGTTTACCAATTAATAAACAAAACAAGCACGTGTGATCGCGTCGAAGAGTGTTGATTTACACTCGTTGTCGATAAAATCATCGACATTTTGTTCCCCCCTTCGACATAATTTTGGTTTGGCAACCAAATAATCAAGAACAATTTCTTGTACCTACACATGGTGTCTCGGGAGGAGTTTGTTAAACTTCAGAAGTGTATTCTTTATGCCAACGTGTATTGAATTTGCGCGAATTCAATCGCTTTTATTTGTGAATGTTCAAAAATCGAAGAAAAATCTTATTTCCCAAAAAGAAATTTAAAAAAAAACTTGGAACGTGTCGCGGGACACGCGTTTGGAACGAAGTCCCTTTCGTATAAGACGTTTTTCATAACGCGTTTTATATAATCTAAAAACACCCGGTATAATCTAAAAACACCCGATATAATCTACCTATAAACACCCGGTATAATCTAAAAACATCTTACGATTTTTCGTGACGCGTTACATTTTTTCTCGGTTAGGTCCCCTCGCCAACCCGCGATAAGGAACTTCGTTCCAATAGATCGTTTTATTTGATTTATTTTTAATAATAATATTATCAGAAAGAATTAGTGATATACAATTTGACGTCAACGCATTGTTTAGCGCGTAAACTGCGTATCTTCTGAACATGCGCTATGAATTTAAATTGAAATGAAAATATTCTTACGCACGACGTACATATTTATGTGCCCAAATTTCACGAGGTAAACGTCCACTGATCAAACGTGGTCACTAGATCCGAACTCACGATACTTCAATAATTTTTTTAAGCAATATATATTTAGATGTTTTGTGTAACAATATTTTATTTATAAATAATTTTAATTTTCCAAGCGGTTTATTAACTTTCAGTATTGCTCCTGTAGTCTACTTTTCATAACAATGATACCCGAAATCGTCGTTATAGTCTTCAGGTGATCTGAGAACTGCAGGTGAAAGTATCACACGTATGTTAAATATATTGCTAAAAACAATAGGTAATTAATTGAGAAAAATAGGCTAGATCCTAGTGTCAGTGATTTCAAAAAAAGGGCTTCGCGAAAGGATCACCACTTCATTCCACGTCTTTAATTTTAATTGACCAACGATGTTTAATTTCTTACAGCAAAATTAATTGACAAACCAAAAATTAAAACACCTTCCTACAACAAAATTTAATGTAACGACCATAGTCTCAGTGTGCCCGCACTTTAAAAAATAATAAACCCAAAAAAACAGACACACTTTTTCTCAATGCGTTTAGAGTTGACAGTTTAACGTGTCAGGCAGAGGTGTAAAGCGCGGTTCAGAACGACGCAGCGTGCTGCTAGCGTTTTAACCATTTTATTAACGCAGGTTTGAACAAAACAAAAAATTCGCATGAGTTAACATATGGAATGTTAAACATGACTGTTTTGAACTCTCAACTAAATATATGTACGGAATTCATGTACATTTTGTATACAAGTTGTTTATTAATAGCAGGGACTCGATGCAAAAATTCAAAAAAAAAATAGTTTTCTCTTAAATGTCAAAATTTCTGACTTTTCCAAGTTTTCCTTGATCGAAAAAATTCTCAACCAAAAATGTTTTTGTATATGACGTAAGTCGCTACATCTGGTGACAAAATCTAAACTTTGTCAAAAGGGTATATTTCTAAGCGTGGAAGATTATTGTGAATGTGCGATCATGATTTGTTCGTTTTTTTTTTTCAAAAATTATAATCCAGTCTAATATGAAATCATATTTTTCATTTTCCATTTCACAATATTATGTAACGAGTATTATTCTTCCCATTAATGTCAGATCTCAATTAAAAATTTAAAGGCCGCCACATACAAAGCTGGTTTTGTCGCTTGGTATCAAGCGTGCTGTGGCGCTGCATTTTGTAACGCTTTATATGTGTTGGCTTCACACTATGCGCGTTTTCAAGCGAAATTTAGAGATGGTTTTGGTGCGCGCGCAACGAAAGTTCGAATGTTAAAAAAAGTGGACATTTATTGTCTCTGAACAGAACACACACTTGGAAGCCATGTTGGTTTATAACGTTTGCCTATGGCGCTCACGTGACAAAATACTGTTTTCTGATTGGTTTTTGCCCAAAGTCAGTAGAGAATCAAGCACGAGAAACAGCCGCGAACTAATTTTGAAATCCAGCTTGCGATCATGCAACGTAGCCCGCAGTGATGTCATTTCCATCTTCGCAGTCAGCACAAGTCTCAGCAGCGAAGCCAGTGACAAAACCAGAGTCGTGTACAGCGGCCTTATATAATTCAACAATTAAGCATTGAAAATACAAAAACCTATAATTCTAAGATTAGATCCTGTGGCTTCGTCAGGCCAAAATCTTAAACATTGTCTGACGAAGCTACTGTTGAATACTTGAACCATTTAAATTAAGAAAACATAGCGTTTTAATTCATTTACACGTAAAAACCAATAACAATTATTTCGTATATCAAAGTGGCTTCGTCAGGCAAACATTTAATATATAACTTTAGTTTTCTTTGCCTGATGAAGCCACTGTGTTTTACAAA
This sequence comes from Venustoraphidia nigricollis, assembly GCA_034508555.1. Classification (NCBI taxonomy): domain Eukaryota; kingdom Metazoa; phylum Arthropoda; class Insecta; order Raphidioptera; family Raphidiidae; genus Venustoraphidia; species Venustoraphidia nigricollis. The sequence goes on from JAVRKA010000006.1 coordinate 1,175,011, forward strand.
ACAATAATCATAAAATAAATTCGTGTAAAAAAATTAAAGACCCTGTTTTTATTTAATTTTAAACATATTATGTTTTCTCTTTAGGATGATAGCTTTACACAGCGTGTTTCAAACTATTGGTTATGTGTATCCCCGAAAGGGCATTGTCATTGGTCAACCCTGCGTATACGAACTGCAGCGACAAAAAGCCGTTTTGAATTAAGGTTAAGTGCGCATGCATGTGCGAAGGTGTTACAAATTCATGTAAATAAACAAATGCATGCATGACGTGTCTCGTACGACACGTTCACATACTGTAAAAACAAATTTTAATGTAAAGGCCCCAGTACACAGAGGTCTGTAGTGGGCCATTGTAGATCATCGCCATTGTGTACAGGGGGTAATGGTCTGTAGTGGCGGACAATTGTGAATCGTGGTGCGCAATCCATTTGTTGTCGGTTTTTTTGACACACTTCAAAGGAATCGTGGCGTGGCGTGGCCTGTGGTGTTCACACAGTCGCCCATTGTTTGGACAGGTACCTACTTTTTTTGTTGCGTGCTATACTATTTAAATTTTTAATCGCCCAAAATGTCAGTATCCTGGAGCAATGAAGAGACTTTTAGGTTTATGATACACTTGTAAATAGTATATAAATAAATAGCTGCAACCGTAATTACTTCCACGTCCATCGCAAGTGCTTCGCAAGGCAGAAATGAGCCATGGGCCATTGTGTGAACACCAAGTGATAGTGGTCTACAGTTGCACATTGCAAAGCATGGCCCACTACAGATCACTGTGTACTGGGGCCTTAATGATTTCAAAAAATCTGTTACTGTACACTTGCTGTTAACTTGCTTGTTGTATTTTTTTTAAGTTTTTTAATCCTGAAGGTCCTGATTGTATTGTCATCGATCCTTGATAAGTGTGCAAAATTTCAATTTTATCTGACGCTTTGAAGTGGGTGAATTTCACGTTCAAATATTCCTTTACAAACAAACATACAGGTGAAGCTAATAAAAGCGTGTTAAAAATACGGCTTCGGCTGAAAACTGATTGTAGAGTTATTCGTCAACATTTTGCAAAGATTCTTTCTCTACAAGAAACAGAAAGAACAAATCTAGGTCTCTAATGGAGTACTTTTGTAATTTATGTACGATTTATGAGAAAAAAATTGGCATTAATTGTGCCAAAAAACCTCTGCGAAAATTAACGAACAGTACACAATAATGTTATGTTAACGTAATACGGCGGCGGGCGACGCTGTCAACGTAGCACACGTGCGTTGTACAGTTATTTTTAGATAAGCGCATGGCGACGCATTTGGCGTCTGTACAAAGTGCAGTTTGAACCTCTCAACAATAAGTTGGGGTCGTTTCCCCTTTTGGCGTCTGAAAAAAACTCTTTGACGCAGAGATTCTGCCAACCTAGACGCACTTAGAGGTGGTGCCGTTTAAATGAGTTTTTTTTTATACATATTATTTTTATTTTTTTCTTTATTAAAAAAGGTGCTTTACAGTTTCTTTTTTATTTTTTGTGGGTTGCAAGATGAATGTTTAAGAAAATACACTGCGTTGTTATGTATGATTAGAATTTCACCCTAAATTATAGGTGATTAAAAAATGGGCGTTCCAACTGCTGGTTGAGGTAGAGAGATCAAAAAGTGGTGACCTTAGTACTTAAAAGTGCAAAGCGGATCCGAATATAACCTGAGACAACCAATAAAAACGAACTAAAAAAATGCCCTAGTAGTCGTGGAACTACGACATGGAATAATGTATTAAGGCCCCAGTACACAGTGGTCTGTAGTGGGCCATTGTAGACCATCGCCATTGTGTACAGGGGCTAATGGTCTGTAGTGACGGACAATTGTGAATCGTGGTGCGCAATCCATTTGTTGTCGGTTTTTTTGACACACTTCAAAGGAATCGAGGTTGGCGTGGCCTGTGGTGTTTACACAGTCACCCATTGTTTGGACAGGTACCTACTTTTTTTATTGCGTGCTATACTATTTAAATTTTTAATCGCCCAAAATGTCAGTATCCTGGAGCAATGAAGAGACTTTTAGGTTTATAATACTTGTAAATAGTATATAAATAAATAGCCGCAGTCGTAATTACTTCCACGTCCATCGCAAGTGCTTCGCCAGGCAGAAATGAGTCATGGGCCATTGTGTGAACACCAAGTGATAGTGGCCTACAGTTGCACATTGCAAAGCATTGCCCACTACAGACCACTGTGTACTGGGGCCTTTAGGTATCAACTTAGGCGCTGACGGGGATTCATCAATCTTCTAAAGTTTGCCATTTTCTAAGTTCTTGCCCGATTTCTTTGATTTTAGTCTCAAACCATAGGCCTGTTGACGCTCTATACATAGGATTTGTCGGTTTTCGGTTTGAAATTATTGGTTCGAGTCTTATCGCGATTTTTAGGTCGAGGCATTTCAAATTTTTAGGTTCAAATGTTGTTATTATTTTCTGTGAGTGCTTCTGATACTCGGTATTGGTGTTATTGAAAAGATTTATTTCTGAGGATCACAACGCACTTAATATTTAAGTTTTAGAGGAGCAATTTAGAAATTTTCGGCGTAGAAACACCCTCACGCAGACAAAGCCTCGAGGCGACTGAGGTCAGTTGTCAAAATTCTTAGTACTATTGGTAAACGGGGCCCGAGTGACTCGATGATTGGTTGAGCGGGTCGTGAGATAGTGGTATACCAAAAGTACATTTGAAACATAACGGTCGGTTTTCATGAAACGTGCGAGTAAGACATTACATGCCTATGAATTCCATGTCAAAAACTAGTTCAAAAAATTAAAACAGGACTGTAACCTTGAAGTAATGAGATGTAACTACATATGTTATAAAAAAATATCTTTATTAATTGTGGTTACAATCAGTAATTATCCTATTTAAATAGTTAACACTCACCGGAGGCTACAAATCGTTAACAGACTTAAGTACGTAGTAACGTCAATGCATCATGCAGGTATTATTAGTGTATTTGCCACATGGCACGTACACTATTGACGTCGGTCGGATGATGGGACCTAGGGATCGGAACAAAATTTCTCGACGTATCACATCATTCTAAGAAACTTGACACCATTTTTGAAAATGTGTGTGCGGGCAATATCTATCGAAGAAGTTAATTGATTTTTGTCCACATTTGGCCCACATATTGGAATCCATCACCGCGCGAATCCTATTTAATATGGGCCTAATTTTATAAGAGGTGGATTTAGGGGTCGAAAATTTTTTGGTCCCAAAAACACCGAAAAAAATTCTCAGAATTGATTCAAAATTGAAATTTAACCCTTTAGTATTATTTGAAAAATGACCCTAAAATTTTAATAAAATCGGTTCGACAGGGTCGGAGTAAATTTTATGAAATCATTTGCTGTATAAAATTTTTGACCTGATGATGAATTGGTAAAACAGAGACGAAATATTTAAAACTAAGAAAAAACATAATTTTGAAAGGTGTATTAAGGGGTTAAATTTTTTATTTTGTCCAAAAACAAACATAGATTCACGTAATAACGTCACATTTGCCTGTATTAGCAAATACACTATATTGTCAGTAGGGTTTGGCACTGTGACCCGAGTTTTTTTAAGTAATAAGTCTGACAATCATGACGGATACCATTTTTCTGCAGTCTCATTCACACTGACGCGCTAGAAACCACCATTTTGTGAGACATATGACACCTAAAAATCAAGAATTTCTACAACTGTGATTCGCGGTTTAATGTTGCATTAATGTTGTCACTGAATGGACTTAGTTCCGTTCGGTAAGGCACGAAACAATAATTTGAATATAATGTTTAACATATTCTTTAGGGTATGCGGAAGGACTAATTTTAAAAAGAGAATTATCCCGGAAATACGTCATTTCTGGATGAAAGATTCCTTAGAATTGATTCATAGATAAAGGGAGACAGGTAGTAAATCAGCGGGTGATTTTATTTCTGGTGCTAGTGATTATTATTTAATTATTAAAAAACGTGTAAAAATGCCGAAAGTAAAGAATGTTTTATTCTGTATTGTAACAACACTAGTCAATAAATCGCAGGCTGTTATAAATCTCTGGAGCACCTACTTCGATATCTAACTGATAGACATGCCGGTCGTTGGATATATAGATAACTAATATATACATCTCTTTCCACATACATTTCTCTCTTTATCTATTCATTAAAGTGATGTGGTGGCTCAGGAACAACACATTTTTCTTATTTTTATTTGCGGTTAAGAGGAAGGATCTAATAACGAAATATTTGGTTCTATGCGACTTGCGAGTCGAACCTCATGCACTGATTTGTAATTGAATTTAAGGAAGCTGGAAGATGATTGTAAAATAAAGAGAAAAAAATGTTTCTTTCTTAATTCTTTCTTGAAGTTAATTCAGATATAAAAAAATGGTTTATTGATTGAGGTGTGGATACGGATTTAAAATTCAATCCTCAATGAGCAAGTTGAGAGAAAAGAAACGCCCCCTGTCTGCATTCACTAAAAACCTTGAACGGACATCTGCCTTTTATGTATTCCAAATGCATTGATTATAATTTGTAAGTACAAAAAAATGTATCCATAAATAATAATAATAAAATTATTTTCTGTCTATTAACAAACAATAAAGACTGTTTAAACATGTAAAGAAATAAAATTGAAATGACGATAAATCTTTTGGTGAAAGTTGATGAAGGGAATATGTCAAAAGATGTTCAACGATGACAGAAAACAAAAGCTTTCTTTGTTTTGATCAAAGAAAGCCAAGGTCTTTAAATAGACAATTAGATTAGATTGTAAATTATAGATGTTCGACTACTGAGAGTGAGCTCTAATCGATTAATGTAAGTTCCGAGAATTTAACAAAAGTCTAATTTTGTAATTATTAAATCCTATTTATAGTCCAGCTTCTATTAGAAGTGACGTTTTTTTTTCAAAAGTGAACTGTCAAATGTTTTTAAAAATGAAAAGCATGCTATTTCATATAGGAAGTACGTGCAAGAAATACTAAATATAATGAAAAAATATAATAAAAGCCTTTCCCGATCCAAAAAAATTTTTATTTACTGAAGTAGCCATAAGGAGCCAACAACAACATGTACACGACGTTTCGATGTTAATTTACATAATTCTCAAGTGTAAAACACTTGCTGGACTCTAGAAAAATTATTAGAACAATTTTATAATCACATCTACCCTCAAAATAATAAAAGTAAATTTAAAAAAAAAAAAAGTAAATTTAAATTTACTTTTTTTTTTAATTTACTTTTATTATTTTGAAGTTAGATATGATTATAAAATTGTTCTAATAATTTTTCTAGAGTCTGACAAGTGTTTTACACTTGAGAATAATGTAAATTAACATCGAAACGTCGTGTACATGTTGTTGTCAGCTCCTTATGGCTACTTAAGTAAATAAAGAAATGACGCTAGCAATTTAACTAGATTAGCTTTGTTAAACTTATTTATTTGAAATTTCAATATTTCGGTCTACTTAGATTTAAAGTTAGTTTATTAGCAGTGAACCGAACACCCTGTACGCAACGAATGTGGGTAGTATTTATATACATGATGTCCGCCTACATAAACGTATACACAACCCGAAACACTGGGTGTTCTAAAATACGAAGTGTCTAAATATCCTTCTAGTCACGTGATTTATGTACATTCGTCGCCTACTGTCAGTTTTGTTTGGTTTTTACGCTATGATTCTGTCTGCCCACGCGCTTTCTGCTTGAATTTATTGTTAATTATAAAAGAACACGAACATCTGTTGATATAAAATATAAACATTGAAAAAATATTTGTCAAAAAATTTTGTCCTGAAAAGCACATAAAAATGTTCTGAAAACTTTGTGTAATTTCATTTTAATTTTCTACTGTTGCGTCCATTCTAATGATTATTGTAAGTTTTAGCAGGAAAGTGGAACAGGGAAAAACATCAAAATATCGATTATTACATTTGCGACGTTTCGGCCTTTATTAGGTCTTCTTCAGGCATCGTAATTTCATAATAATTAATGTACATCCTCTATTGAAAAATGACCAATTGTAGAATGAAATATTTGGATAAACAAAAAAAAAAACTATTTTTATTTTAATTTTTTTTTTTTAATTATAGAATACTCATATATTCTATAATTAAAAATTAAAATAAAAATAGTTTTTTTTTGGTTTATCCAAATATTTCATTCTACAATTGGTCATTTTGCAATAGAGGATGTACATTAATTATCATGAAATTACGAGGTCTGAAGAAGGCCTAATAAAGGCCGAAACGTCGCAAATGAAATAATCGATATTTTGATCTACTTCGTTGATCCACTTTCCTGCTAAAACTTACAATTTCATTTTAGTGTTTATAAGGATCACATGTCTCACATATTTTTGTGTGTTTGTTGGTTAGTAGCAGCACCACTCTCTACCGGCACCCAACTGATCGATAGTACTTTTTCAATCAGTGGCTGCTATAGCTGGCGGAAATTAGCATTTTGGTAAACAATGTTGTCTGTTAGATGTCGGATAAGATCACGTTTCTATGCCAAAATCAGCATTAACTAGTAAGTGAAACCGTAGTACAATATTAATATATAACGGGAATTTCTGAAAATGAATTTTCCATTTACTCTACATTCTAAGTTTAAGTACCAAGTTTCGTCAAAATCGGTTACACTGTTCAGACACACGAATTGTGAAAACAAGTATCACATAAAATACTAGCCGCTTCCCGCGGCTCTGCACTCAACTGAGATGAAACGCAACAATAGTGGAGCCTTCGGTTTCACCTGGCGCCATCTAGTAGCGAGTTACAACATGGTGGATAGCATAAAAACCTTCTCCATGAAAAAAAAACATATATGTGCCAACTTTCATGGTGATCGGTCAAACGGTGACGAAATTTTTTAATCTCGGATATACCAACATCCATTTTTAAAGCCAGCAAGAAACCCATAAATTTCAGATGTACGAATACATTTATTATCTTCTTCGTGGTTTGATTTTAATTGGACAGATTAGTAGATCTGGTCAGCCAATCGTGTCCTGTTAAAATATTAATACTTAAATTTCAAAAGTAGTCGCAATAGAATTAATCTCTCCATATTTCGCTGCACAAAATAATTCAGCTTCATCTACCAAAACTAGAAACTTATCAAGTAAGCTACAGTTCATGTTACACGTAAGTTGATTTAAAACAGAGAAAAAACATCGACGTCTTTTTTTAAGTGCATAGTAAATGAAATGGGTTCATAACAACGCCGCTAGATGTTCAAACCATAAAAAATAAATTGTATTTTTTAACACTCCATAACAAGAATAAAATGTCTATAATTAGGTACCTTCAGAAAAAAAAACATCAAACACTTTGATAGGTGCGTACGTTACAGAATATATATGTATATAGCACGTTCTTACGTTACATGGCTCTTGGTCTTGTTATATGCATCAAACAGGACTCCGACACGTCACGTATTCGAAAAAAAAAGGCTTGATGCATACAGAAAGCGGTTCGTTGCGTCTGCAGCTAGGCTTTACCAACGTGGTAGAGCAGAAGCGATGCATCAAGTACGGAAATATTTTGTTCATTCACAAACCGGCAAATATCGGGAACTACTGAACGGATTTTATTGCGGTTTTTACCATTCGATAGTTTATTTCATGAAGGCTATATAAAGAGCACGGACTCAAATGGAAAAATTGATTAATCAAAATTAATAACAATATATAATACTTTCTGCTTTTAAATATGGTATATCATAAATTGGGAGAGATCCTCTGAATGTGTTCGGCTGTTTGTTATACAAAAAAGAATTATGAGGCTTATTTTCAATATGAAAAGATTATACTCTTGTCAAGGTGTTTACCGGAAAAATAAAATCTTAACAGTATTTACCATATAGGCCCTTGAGCTACTCAAAGTGATGAACGACTCCAGATAGTTTAATTCCAATCATAATGAAAATAAACCCTATAATACCAGACCAAATGAAATTGTGATTCCGCATCTCACTAGAGTCTTAACCTTTAACTGGGGTCAAACAGACGCCCCACGTTTTGCAAATTCTTAGAATTGACCACTTTCCCCCGCTTGCCGCGACCCCGCTTCTTAGTAACTTTTGTTTTAGTAGTAAAATGACCGTGAAGAAGACAAATGTGTCCTCGGTTGTATAACACGTGAGTAAAACTTATCAAAAGTCGGACGTAGCCTGTCAGGCTACATGTCCCTAGTTGCCATACAAAATATTTTTTCGAACTTTTTTTAGTGTATTTGCCATATGGCAACATACACTATTGGAATCGGTCGGATGGCGGGACCTAGGGGTCAGACCAAAATTTCTCGACGTTTCATAAGCTCCTAAACACTTTGGCACCATTTTTAAAAATGTTTATATATATATATATATACATATATATGTGCGGGCAATAACTTCCAAAAGAGTTAATTCATTTCAACTAAATTAGGCCCGCACGTTGGAAACCATCACCGCACGAACCCTATTTAAAATAGGCGCAATCTGGCCATTTTAAGGGTAGTTTTTAGGGGTTGAAAAATGTTTTTGGGCCCCAAAATACCGAAAAAATTCTCCGAATCGTTTCAAAATTGAAATTTAACCCTCTGGTAATAATTAAAAAGTGTCCTTAAACTTTTAATAAAATCGGCCCTACAGGACCGGAGTTAAAAATTTTACGAAAACACTAGTTTGCAGATAGTGAATTATTTACTGAAAGGTGTACATAACTTGGTATAGAAGTTCGATTGATAATAATATTGCAATTAAGAAAAAAAATGTTATTTTAAGGAGTGTTTTAAGGAGTCAAATTTTTTATTTTGCCCAAAAACCAAGTTAAGTTCGCATAATAAAGCCACACTGCCTGTATTAGCAAATACACTATATTGTCGGCAGAGTTTTGGCACTGCGACCCGGGTTTTTTTATTTTCTAATGCAAAATGGCAGAAAAAGGTGGGAAACGTCAACGTGCGACCACGAGTTCAGTTGAGCCATCCAAACGAAAAAGTAAAAAGTGATCTATCGTATTACTTACGTATAAGGTCTATAAAATGCTAAAATAAGGGTGTTCTCGCGTCAATTAAGGGTGTAAAGAACTATTTTTTTTTAATATTTGATAATAAAAGCTGGTTCAATGTACCTAATGTTTTTTATTACATAGCAACGGCTAAATATCAATACAATTTTAAAACATCCAAATTGATTTTTATAACAAAAATTGACTTTGAAAGCAGTAGCCTGTGAGACATCATGTCCCTTATAGTGTTATAAATTTGTCATGCCACCAGTTAAAGGTTAATTTGCTCTCGCACCGCGATAATGCTCCCGTTCCCGCTGCACCGCGTTGATTTGGGAGAGTACCAACTCTTTACGGTGTAACGCAAGAAGGATTCAGTGTGACGTCGCCTTTAATTAAGGGATATCTACTGATCTGAGATCAAACACAATCCCAAGTCACTGAGTCGCTCTTCTTTGTAAAACATTACCTTGTATGCATATCAAGAAAGTTACAGAGATGTGTCTGGCGGTTAGATTTTCTCGTCGATATATTCCAGATGCGCGCTTAAGATAATATAAGAAAGCCATCTCTGATAAAAAGTGAACAGGAAGAGGCCACCTCCTCTAGAGCCGAGCATAAAGTTCATGCATATATGCATACGCTATAAATTATTACCCGACTATGTTGCCGACAGTCAGCTGTCTTTGCTAGCACTGAATCATATTCAGGCTCAAAATAGGGTAAATACACTGATTCTCGACCGCACCACACCTGCGTCCGATTTTTTACTTCTACGAGATTTCTCGGTCGGTTTCGCACAGGTAGCAATTTATAAATAATTATATACTCGTGTCGTTCGTTCGCTCCAATTTATAATTTAGTAATACGTAACTCAGTCGCTTCGCTCATTCGCTCAAATTTGTAACTACCTGTGACTTATTATTATTAGGTATAATGTTACATTTTGAGATAAAGTTGGTTTCAATTCAGCTTGGAATCAATCCGATTTCCACTCGTGCGAAGCCGGGTCGGAAAGTTAGTATAGACTCAAACCTTCCTCGAGAAGTAAGTTATCAAATGATAAAAACCGCACTGAAATCCGTTCAGTAGTTTTGGAGGTTAGCCAGTACAGATATCCAGAGCGAAGAAATATTTATGCCATAAGTTCACCAGCAATCCTTAGTCAACCCATTTACCATCTAAGTTATATCTACTTTAAAAAGTACCTTAGAGAGTTCAAAAGTATATCTTAGATATCAGAAACTTTGGAGAGGTACCTTAATTTTTGGAAATGGGTACAAAACAGTATCTTAAAGATATTGTCTACTTCAACAAGTCAATATTTAATAAATAGTATAGATTGTAGGTAGGTATGTAATTTTTTTACACGTACTTACTATGAAAAAGCTGCTTTCACTTCATTTTCAAAATATTTGGTAGTTTACTTTTGAACAAACGTCACTTCTAATAGTAGGTCATAAAAAAAAAATAAACACCTGACAGACAAACTGTGATTTACTATAGAATCGGTCAAGTACGGTCAGTTTTGTTTTACGTACTTTGCGGCAAAGTAAAATTAAACTGATCGCGCTGTTTTACAGAGGGTCTCCTAAAATAGAGTTTTAAATATATTTGCAAACAATTCTCATATATACACTTTTTGTCATTTTACTCAAACACTGTTTTCAAGAAATATGTAATTAGTTTCCGACAAAAGACAGCAAATATGACAGGAAAAATATTCTTCAAAAATAAAATGCAGAAGTTGTGTGTAAAGTATGTGTACATAATTATGTAATATAAACATGTAATTGACGGGTATTAAATGTCGGAATCTCTACAACAATTTATCATGTAGAACCTAATTTACAACTGAACTAATCATTAAATCTGTCTGTATATTTTTACATGCGGTTTGAGGCGCTTGTTCTAATTATTAAGTCTGCCGTTTTAAACTGACGCCAGGTCATTTAAAATTTCAGTTCAGAGTTCCAATTCGGTTTTCGAAATCAAGTAAGTTACGATTTTCTCGATGGAATCATTTCCCGGGAATTCTGTAGAGAATTCGGAAACCACGGGAAATCGGACGTTTCGGGAGTTAGCTATTCAGAAGGTCCGAAATTTTTCCGCTATTCTTGTATTTTTCTCAGAAATTTTTTTTAGGACAATAGTGTACATTTTTGAGAATTTCAAAAATTCTTAGGAAATAATCGAGGTTCTTCAATAGAAGTTCCAGGAATTTTTAAATTTTTACGATATTTGTATACTATATATTTACATTTGAATTTTATTAATGTTTATGATAATTATTTCAGTTTTCTTACATAAAATTCGGACGTAGTGCGTAAGTACGTACAGAATAACTGACAATTGCTGTTCGTAATTTCAGTTAAAATTTTAACACTTATTACTATAGGATAATCTACTTAACAATTGTTTCCATTTTAATGAATGAAATCTCCCTTTTCAAAAGGCTACAATTTTAATGGATTTCGTGCGAAATTAGTCTAGACGAAACTCGGCTTTAAAACGCAAAGCGATAATAGAGCACAGTTTTTTCTAGAGATGTTTACAATAAAGGAAATAATAATAAAAATAAAAATAATGCGTTTAACGTCCGTTTCTCGACTTTATGTCATAACAGACGCCATTCGCAGCATTATTATTTTTTCATCTACCACTTCCCATTATTTTCTACATTTTTTACAACTTCAACTTATGTAATAGCAATGGGCGAATGACGGAATTATAGTTAATTTTTGAACTAGGAGTTTGATAGGTAATCGGCCATGGCCTCAAATAAGGAACCATCTCGATATTTATCTGAAATGAATGGAAAACCTCAATCAAGATGGGCGGTATAGGAATTACTATGTTTCTCGCCGAGAGGCAGTAGGAAAAAGTCCCAGCCACATCTGCCCCAGCCGGGATACGAACCCGTACCTTCCCGAATGCGAGTCTAGTGCTCTCACCACTACTCTATCTAGCTCGGTACAATAAAGGAAATAATAACCAGCGCGTCCATTATTATTTTAGATATTTCGTCCGGCTTCGATATGCTCCGTCGTTCGAAAAAAAATATTATATTTTAAGGACTTACCCCAGTAAGAGTGTCCAACTCGCCCAACCACTCGTTCAGAAGCTGCTCAGGATCAGCTTCCGGATCCGAGTCTCCGTCGCCTGCATCCATTTCACCGTATCTATCCATCTGGAAAAAAAATATAACGTGAGATTTATTGAACGTACGGTACATCTTTACATACAAATAGTTGATGCATCATTATAATGAACTATATGCATTCCACGTAACGGGCTGTGACTAAAAATGGAACGATAACAATTAACAACAACAATTATAAATACAAATAGTTGAAGAATGATTGTCTATATAGTTAAGATCGTTTGTTATGACAAGTTTGTTGTCTCGCCGGATACTCCGTAATTAACTTACATAACTGTTAGTTAAATAAAATATACCAAAGCGGTTATGGAACGAAATATGTGCATTTGAATTATTTATTACTATATAAACACATGCGGTAGCACGCTACTGTTGTACCACAGTTCAGTGGCTCCAAAACGTTTAAAAGAAAAACTTTTTTGGTAGCAGTGATTTCAAAGATTAAATGTTTAAAATAGAATGGGGTGGTCTCTTGGCCCAAGTGCACCACATCCCGAAGGGATTTTTGTGCTTCTCCCTTTTACTGGATCTAATCAGCAAATAATCTGGATCTTCTTATGAGCTCCGGAAGATTAGCTACTAGATTGTCCTGTGGAACTATTCCATCCTCATTAATGTAGCCAAAGATGGTTGTCCTCCTGTAGGTTAGAGCCTCACATTCGAACACGATATGGGTAGCTGTTTCATCCTCCATTTCGCAAAATCTACATAGTGTTGATTCCTGCTGTATCTCCATCACATGCAGTTTCTCAGGAAAGCATGATCGGTTAAAAGCGCAATCACCTTTTTAAGTGTAGGCCTGTTGAGTCTAATTAAGTCCTCAGTTAGATTTGAGGAAGGGCCTACAATCATTTTTTTTCCATGTTTGTTACCTGAAACCAGATCCCAATCTTCTGACAGTTTGCTGGACATTTCTATAGGAAATTCTGCAAATTGGTTCAAGTCCAATGAATTTTTCAGAAGCTCTTTGGCAAGTTATCTGCTCTTTCATTGCAACGAATTCCTTCATGACCTGTTACCCACTGATATAGATAAAATGTTACGGAAGTAGCCGTTCTTATAGTGTTGGAGATTGAATGCGAAAAAATTACTATAACATCCGATTTGTCAATTTTTAAAAGTTATATTTCGTTAGGCGCCTTAAAAAAAATGACGAGAGCAAATTTTTATGATGTAACATCAAAATTAACACTATGAAGTTGTTCGCAAAAGCACGCGAACACTGTAACATAAAAACTAACAGTATGAAGTTGCTCGAAAAAAATGCTAGCAACAGAATAGAGGTATTAATATTATGAAGACGGAGAGTTTGTATCTAGGTATTTGTTTGTCGCGGATAATCTCAAGAACTACTGAACCAACTTGAAATATGATTTCAACTTCTTTCTGATTTAACGGGGGATGAGTAGTGAGCGAAAATGTAAAACAAGTCGGAGATCCTGTACGCGATTTATGAGCATAATCTGTGTACTCTGAAGGGATGTGTTCTCGTTGATTATTTTGTTGTCACCACAAAATCTTTCCGGGCAAACCGGGCCGGAAAACCGGTAATAAAATAAAGAAAATGTGTTTTATCAATTAACAAAACGTTAAAAATAAAAAAATCTAGTCTGCTTTTTGGTCTTAAACGTATAAGACTTCGTTCTATCATTTTGCGACGGGGGGTTCCAATTACAGTAATTCAATTAATATCAAAGAAATAATTTGATGGATGAATTAATAAGATGATTGAAATGTTGTTTCTTAGTATATATTATACGAGTATAAATACAAATTATTATAACGTAACACAAGAAATACCGCGTCATATTATAAGATGGCGCCACACGAGAGTGCTTTAATTAATAACTAGCTACAGTATGTTTATATTTTATGTGCTAACAATGTTCAATATACCGGATGTCACATTTAATTATCCAGTAGGAACATTTAAAAATTACGTCTCATTTTTTGAATCGAAGCTTTTTTAATTTTGAGCGCTCAGCTGCTGAGGAGAAAAGTGAGAATAAACGTCACGCGTCATTGTTAACTGCGTGCACGCTCATTCTATCCACGCTTGTTTAGCTAGTGCGCTGATTGAAATCATGAAATGCGTAGACGCTTCGCTTCTGTCGGGCGTCTCCCGAAGCCACCGTTTTTTTTAACAATATTTTTGACGAGTTTTTCATTTTATATATTGTAGATTATATAGACACTCGACAAGAAAGATCTTTAGCGTGTTACATCAAATCAAAGCGATCGGCAGATCGCTGAGTTCGTGAGAACAGACTATCTACTAAAAAGTATTATTTACATAAACACATTTTGGCTTTTCATTAATTTTTAAGCATTTTATTAAGCTACGATCAGGAAAAGATCGAAAAAAAACGACATTAACGCAAGCCAGAAAGAGATGTAGAATATAAATTGAAGAGATTGAATAGCTTTTTAACGAGAACGAAACCACAGGTACATACTAAATACCAAAGATACCCAAACTGTGGGTCACGAACCGCAAGCAGCTCTTCAAGTGCTTAATTATGACTCCACTAATAAATAAAAAATATGTCACTTTTTAGTGTATTTGCCATATGGCAACATACACTATTGGCGTTGGTCGGATGGCGGGACCTAGGGGTCGGACCAAAATTTCTCGACGTTTCATAACCTCCTAAACACTTTGGCACCGTTTTCAAAAATGTTTATATATGTATATATATATATATATATATATATATATATATATATATGTATATATATATATATTTATATATATACGTGTGTATATATATATATATATATATATATGTGTGTGTGCGGGCAATAACTTTCGAAAGAGTTAAATGATTTCAACTAAATTTGGCCCACGTGTTGAAATCCATCACCGCAATAAGCCTATTTAAAATGGGCGTAATCGGGTCATTTTAAGGGTAGTTTTTAGGGGTTGAAAAATGTTTTTGGGCCCCAAAATACCGAAAAAATTCTCCGAATCGTTTCAA
The DNA here is from genome assembly GCA_034508555.1 of Venustoraphidia nigricollis. NCBI lineage: Eukaryota > Metazoa > Arthropoda > Insecta > Raphidioptera > Raphidiidae > Venustoraphidia > Venustoraphidia nigricollis. The sequence continues at coordinate 1,190,165 of JAVRKA010000006.1, forward strand.
AATTGAAATTTAACCCTCTGGTAGTAATTAAAAAGTGTCTCTAATATTTTAATAAAATCGGCCCAACAGGACCGGACTTACAAATTTTTTGAAAACACTAATTTGTAGAAAGTGACTTATTTATTCAAGGGTGTATTTAATTCGGTGTAGACATTAGATTGATAATAATATTGCAGTTAAGAAAAAAAAATGTTATTTTAAGGGGTGTATTAAGGAGTCAAATTTTTTATTTTGCCCAAAAACCAACTTAAGTTTGCATAATAAAGCCACACTGCCTGTATAAGCAAATACACTATATTGTCGGCAGGGTTTTGGCACTGCGACCCGGGTTTTTTAAATTTTCAGTCAGTTTTACAGAAAACAAGTTAGTATATACTAAACAGCCGGTATAATTACAGTATGTACTGTGTACCAATTACCAATACACTATAGTACTCAATGGCGTTCGGCAAGTTGTTAATCTAACCTGCGTCTTCTAGAATTGTAAAAAAATGACTTTGTTCGAAATTTGTGAATTTTGAACTTTTTTAAGTTATACTTCTTTTGACGCGTAATGAAAAAATGATTAGAGTGAATGTTTACGATGCGTGTACACTGTAACATTAAAATTAGCAGAGTGAAGTTGGTCGCAGAAAAAGGCGACCAACAAAATAGAGTTAGAGATCGTGGTCGCATGCGCGGAGCGTCTAATAGCTGTATTTATGCTAATCTCACGTCCTTTTATTTTATATTAAAAAAATGTTTGCATGCAAATTAATTTTTAATCACACCAAAGAAATATATTCTAACGCGCGTACTGCAGTCTACGCACCCATTTTTTATATCTCGTCCCAATATTTTTGTTTGTAATTGATGCTTTTCTTGTGCCAGGTATTGAAGTTTAGAATTTTTTTTTATTTCAATGTTTTTTAATTTTTTACTTAAATTTATGAAACTTCTTTAAAACTTCGTGACTACTTTGGAAACATTTAGCATGCTATCGTAACTCACAATTTACTAAATTAAATGAAAACTTAATTTTGGAGATATCTTCAGTGAGACGCTACTGACGCTTCTTTGAACTTACAGTATATTAACAATAATTGACGAAGCATTCAACAAAAAGTTAACTTTAACTAAGTGATAACTCTCAACAAGTTAGCGGTATACTTAAATCCACTTAAATACTGATGCACGCCATTTTGGACAGCACATAAATACCCAAAAAAATATCTCCAATTTCCTTTAAAAAAATTATAAACTCACTTATAACAGTTTGAGAAACTTTGTACGAAAAAATTCAAGGGAATATATTTTCTCAACAGTCGATCGCGCAAAATTATTTCATCACCGTACAATTTAAATTTAAACAGGGGGCTTCACTATTTTTTAAAAGTTTATCACCATATACATATTGCAATTTATAGGCGCTTGACAACAGAGGTTGTAAGTACCTGAAACTATTATTATTTACTAATTCAAAATTTAAGGAGCGGGTTATATACTTATACATCGCAATGTAATATAAGCGGCATAGTTTTAATGCATGAAACAGACGTGCTTTGCATTGTTTCATTGCTTTGCCGCTTCATTAAGCGAACCGCACTATAGTGATGACAAACTCTTTAAATTTTGGTACCATACTACAGCAACATTCACCCGGAGTTGCCCGAGAATGACAGCATCCTGTTATGATAAAGTCTAAAACCTTTCCAAATATATTCCCTACCTACTCATGAAAACAACATGCAAATCGGCTGAATAGTTTTCGCGTTTATCGCCTGCAAAGAAACATACAGATATGCAAACGTTACCTTTTATACACCGACTATTTGTTACCCAACGATAGAGATGGGAAAAACGGGTCTGTTTAATGATCTGCATCTTTGCATCTGGATCCCGTATGTGAGCCGGCTCACTGACCGGGTCAAAAAGAGCCGAGTTCTGAATATGTTACTGCAGTCTGCCACTGAGTTACCTAGTTCAGTCAATCATATCACGACCTGTATAGAATCAAGAATGCATAGCCAAACATGTGATGTATGAGTCATTTGAGCTGACAGATGCATCAAAGCAAGAATTGATACGTAAGTGTAAAATGTGCTTCTGTGCGTTAAGTGTTTCACTGAGTTATGCGGATCCGTTGATCCGTCGGCTCAAAAAAAAGTGAGTCGGCTCTCACGGATCTTCTGTCGGAGTCGGCTCTTGGAACTGGTTCAGATCTGAGTTACCCAACTCTACCCGACGACCAAACTGCATGAACGTCGCGCCGTCCGGTAAATAGTGATATGTTACTTACAGTACCTACTCACGACAGGAATGAAACATACGTAAAATCTAATCTACTTCTAAATGTTATAAATTGACAGTGTGTTTACATAACAAGTCAGAGTTCAAAAATAAAAATAAAAAATTGTTTATTCATTCATATCAATTAAAACGCGTTAATTAATTAAAAAATCATTTTACCTAATTAAATTGCATAACCCATTAAATTCTATCGTATAATGACAAAAAACAAAAAAGGTATTGAAACAAAATATTAGCATTCATTTAATTAGAGATACAAAAAGATACAAAGTATCGATTCATCCCTGCTAATTAATTAAAAAGTTCCATAAAATAAGTGCTTTTGCCCAATTAGAATTCGCCTTTAGGTTTCGGATCGTCGCACATGTGCAATATTATCACATGAAGTAAACAATCCACTGTTGCCAACTTTACGTAGCTGATATATATCGTACTAGCCGCTACTCGCGGTTCCACACGCAACTAAGATAAACAATGTTTTATAGCTCGCTCGGCAGTAACAACAGTAGTGGAGCCTTCAGCGTCATCATTTCACAATCTTGCCTTAAGAGGCTGCGTCTCGCTCGACACTAACAACAGTTTTTGACGTCGACTTACGTTGCAAAATTGGTCTCCACTTTTATGTATTTTAACGCGATAATATATAGCCTATGTCCATCCTGAAGGTCCAATCTAAATATTGGTGAATTTTTTTTTTTTTGAAATCGAATGGGTAGTTTCGGAGATTACCTCAAACATACAAACTTTTTTTTAATATACGGGTTTTTTGGCTTCTACACTTAGTGTAATTAGCCACAACAACACATTCAAACTTTTACCTCTTTACGAGTAATACTAGCGGCCCAGTCCGGCTTCGCCCGGGTGTAAATGTAATATATAGGATATAAAAGATGAGAATCATTATCATTAAATTCTCAACGTGTATTGAATTTGCGCGAATTCAATCGCTTTTATTTGTGAATGTTCAAAAATCGACGAAAAATCTTATTTCCCAAAAAGAAATTTAAACAATTCTGTAGATCCGATGGCTACCAAACTTCACAAGATCACCCGCTGGGCTAATCTAAAGATTGTCTGAAAATTTCATCAAAAATGGTCTACCGGTTTGGAGTCCATAGATTACATATACATCGTCTTTTATCTATATAGATTATTAAAATGTAAAAAGTGGTTATTGTGACATAACGATAATAGTTGGACATATAGTATCGCGAAGTTTTTTGTAGTTATTGATATGTTCTTTAATATTGTAGAACATACTTTTGTTCTATCATCAATAGTTTCCGCAGCGCATGCGACGAAAGATGTTTTATGGCATTTTTTTACACCTTGGGTTACGTTACTAAAGTTTTAGTAAGGATCCCTAATATTTTCTACCAATTAATATAGCCTATTTTACTCAGGGTGAATGTAGCTTTCTAATGGTGAAAGAATTGTTTAAATCGGCACAGTAGTTTTTGAGTTTATTCATTACAAACATACAAAAATACAAATCTTTCCTCTTGATAATATTAGTATGATTAGTATATATATGTCACTGTATTATTACCTAATGGACAAACCGCTGCAGCTGTGACTTTTTTAAGAAGCTGTTCACATTTTCAAATCGCGTTTTTCGGTTCTCTAATTTTTATAAATTATTTTCGTAATTTTTCAAACCTTTAGTTTCTACTTCTCATGCAGTGTCTTCTCCTATGGAAAAAAAAAACTTCTGAGAACATTTTCCCTCAAATTAATAGTAAAGGTTTTTTCGAATTTGTCTATGACTGCCACGAAATGACGATGAAGGAGAAGTTGATAATATATCAGTTGATTAATTCCGACACGTTGAAAATACATGCGTTCTGCTATAATAGTAAAATCGAAAGTCTAGCGATTTGATTCTCAATTTGGCAGCAGTGTGGTAAACATTGGAAAGACACAAACATTTTGCAATACCAACTGTTTACTTGTATAAAATAATATTATTGTACCAGTAAGCCTCATCAGCAATATGAAACATTTCCCAACCTGTAGAAAAACATTATCTTGTTTACCTTTTTTTTTATTTCATATATTATGCAGATTTACGTTATTGCAGAAATAATCGATTTCCCATATAAGGTAAATTATAATGTTAAATCTTACTATTCAATAGATTCTTTTTTATGTTTAAAACAGCAATCGTTAAATTTCATTCTACAATAAATTCTTCCATACAACGTGCACAGTCGAAAACTTGAACCTCAGCTGTCGAGCGTCTATAATCTACAATCTGTCGAAAACTTGTCTGATTTTTAATGCATGTCATTACGAACAAAGCCGGTGTTTACACAAATAATGTCGCGTCCAAAAATTAGTAAATCACAATAAGAAAAACTATAGTTAAGTAACTTGTGTTGTGGGATAACACCTAGGATTATTTGGTCCTAGATAAATTGGAAATAATATTTACGTGAATACGCGTCAATTGACATCTTAACCTAGTTGGTATCATTTTTTATTCTCGAGATTTCGTCTTAGAAAAAAATTACCCCTTACACACAGTCAGAGAGGGGGGGGGAGCGAGAAAGGAGAGATCTCAAGATTTAAAAATTATATCCGCGGGAAAAAGCTATAGGTATATAGCATTGTTTCATCTACCGCATGCGAAATCGGGGGTTGCTGCTAGTAAATAATTACTTGATTCATCCCGAGATTGCCAATGAAGCAGCATACGTTATTTCAGAAGTGAAGGGCATTGTTTCAAGGACAAATATATCACAAAGGGTCAGTAAGCTTTAACAATCACTTATCATCATCATATACAGGGTGTCTCACCGAACGTTGGCTAACATGGGTAACTTTGTTATTAGTGGAGATAGAAAGTCGGTTAAATGGGCAAAGTAGTGCAGAAAATTGGGCTTATTAACATCCCGTCGAAAAAACAATTGAATTTTGACACCCTATGAATTTATTCAGAAAATAGTGAAAATTGCCATTTATGAAAACTGGCCATAACTTTTTTATTTATGAAGCTATTTGAAAATTTCATTAACCATTTTTTGATAACTGTTTAAGGTCTTTTCAGTGGCGTAGATTTAATTTTTTTATTTCCACTACATAATGAGATATTGACATGAACTTTGGTTTTTCTTATGGACGGCATTTTTGATTTTCAGATATTCGAATTCTACTTATTTTTCTGAGTAATTTGACATAGCATATCCTATATCTAAACCAATCAGAAGCTACAAAACTAACAAAAATAGCTTTTTGGCGTTATCAAAGTGTGCCGTGTAAAACGAAATTTGTTGAAACAAATACATATCGACAGGTTAACAATCTGTCGAGCGATCGCTACAGTTTTGCTAATTCATTTTGTTTGATTTACTCTCTAAGATGGCTCAAGCATTCTCAAATTTGGAGAAACAGGCTATTTTTGCGCATACATTCAGCGTAACAAAAATATCACGTGGGCTCAAGCACAATACTTGAACCTTTATCCAGAAAGGCGACAGCCTTATTCAATAACTTTTAGGAACTTTTCTCCATTAATTTCAACGTTTGCTAAACCTAATTTATTCTTCTTCACAGTGTTGAATGTTGCCTTTTTTCTTTGAAAATGAACCGTATACCTTTAAATTTCTATTTAAGTTCCTAAAAGTTATTGAATAAGGCTGTCGCCTTTCTGGTTCAAGTATTGTGCTTGAGCCCACGTGGTATTTTTGTTACGCTGAATGTGTGCGCAAAAATAGCCTGTTTCTCCAAATTTGAGAATGCTTGAGCCATCTTAGAGAGTAAATCAAATAAAATGAATTAGCAAAACTGTAGCGATCGCTCGACAGATTGTTAACCTGTCGATACGTATTTGTTTCAACAAATTTCGTTTTACACGGCACACTTTGATAACGCCAAAAAGCTATTTTTGTCAGTTTTGTAGCTTCTGATTGGTTTAGATATAGGATATGCTATGTCAAATTATTCAGAAAAATAAGTAGAATTCGAATATCTGAAAACCAAAAATGCCGTCCATAAGAAAAACCAAAGTTCATGTCAATATCTCATTATGTAGTGGAAATAAAAAAATTAAGCCTACGCCACTGAAAAGACCTTAAAAAGTTATCAAAAAATGGTTAATGAAATTTTCAAATATCTTCATAAATAAAAAAGTTATGGCCAGTTTTCATAAATGGCAATTTTCACTATTTTCTGAATAAATTCATAGGGTGTCAAAATTCAATTGTTTTTTCGACTGGATGTTAATGAGCCCAATTTTCTGCACTACTTTGCCCATTTAACCGACTTTCTATCTCCACTAATAACAAAGTTACCCATGTTAGCCAACGTTCGGTGAGACACCCTGTATATATACGCTAAGGTTAAGATGTTTGCCTCCCTTTTTCGTAAAAACCTCGCAATTACTCCACATAAATTTCGTATCATTTTATAGATAATTACTTGCTCTATATGCATCAACAATTAAAAAATCTATTATTGCTTTTGTTTTTGCAAAATAATTAATTATAATAATTATACATTTATTCAGTATATGCAGCAATGCTGCCATCTGACGGTTCTAACTTTGAAACAACGTCAACATGATTGACAGTCGGTAAATTTTTTTTGTTTAATTTTTAATCAAAATTCACGTATAAATATTTTTCGTACGGCGGCGCTTCAGCTCAACGTTTTCGATCTTGCGCCTCTATATGACAGTTTAGAAAAATATTTTCTTGAACCGACACTGAGCTTCGTAGTGTAATACAACAAAAAGAAGAAAGTTATAAGCAGTGTGAGAAATTAGAAACGAATTTTAGTGCGAATTATTCGCACAGGTACCGGTAGTCTTAATTTAAAAGCGGATAAAAAAAAACAAACTGTGCCGCTTTTATCAAATTGTAAAGTATAAGTGTATTAGTCACTACCTAGAATAAGCGAGCCGTACTGTAGTAAGATACAGTAATTAATCAAAATTATTCTGCTACGTGTATATGTTTTAAATCATTTCGGATATTCTGATTTGAAAATTATAGATGTACAAACAATCTAATTGTTCTTTCCTTGAACTTTGAAATAATATAATAGTGGCGTATTACGCTATTGCAGGGTGACACATTTTAAAAACACGGCATTAAAATTATACTAATTATGATGAGTTAACTTCCTGACAGAAGACAGTGTGACGTAACGGTAAATGGCAAGCGTGCTGTCGTACTCGTGGGTTCGATTCCGGCGTCTGCTCATGGATATTTTGTGATGTCGTTCAGATCCAACTTTGATATTATTTCGATATAATTCAGGGGCCCTCAAACTTTTTGTAGCTAGAGCACAATTTAGCATGTTATTTTTTTCAAGGTTTTGTAGTTGAATATATGTAGTTAATAAATACACATAAGTATACAAAAAGAAATATTTTCAAGTTATATTCTCTTGTTCTATACAATAATATTTGAAACTAGCGGTACCCGTGCGAATATTTCGCACTAAATAAGTATATTGATGCACATAGAGCAAGTAATTATCTATAAAATGATATAAAATGTATGTGGAGTAATTGTGAGGTTTTATCGAAAAAGGGACTATGTAAATTAAATCATTCAATTCAATTGAATGAATCAAAATTCTTTTGTAATTTTGCACACTGTTTATAACGTTCTTCTTTTTATTGTATTATATTATGGAGCTCAGATGACAGATCGAAAATATATATTTTACTAAAATTGTCACATAGAGGCGCAAGTATCAAAAACGTTGAGCTAAAGCGCCACTATATGAAAAGTATTGATACATACGTGAGTTGATTTGAAATTGAACAAAAGAGTTACCGACCGTCAACATATTGACGATGTTTCAAAATCAAAGCCGTCAGATGGCAGCATTGCTGTATTGTGTCTTAATGTATATTTATATATATAATTTTAATAATTAATAAATTTACAAAAACAAAAGCAATAATAAATTTTTTAGTTGTTGATGTCGGTAGAGCAAGCAATTATCTATAAAATGATATAAAATTGATGTGGAGCAATTGTGTGGTTTTTTCGAAAAAGGGAGGCAAACATCTTAACCTTAGCGTATTAATAATAATAATAATGCCTTTAACGTCCGTTTCTCGACTTTATGTCATAACAGACGCCATTCGCACCATTACTATTTTCCATTTTACCACTTCCCGTTATTTTCTACATTTCTAAAACTTCAACTTATATAATAGCAATGGGCGAATGAAGGAATTATAGGAAATTAGGATAAGGTAGGTAATTTTTGAACTAGGAGTTTGATAGGTATTCGGCCATGGCCTCAAATAAGGAACCATCTCGATATTTATCTGGAATTAATTGAGGGAAACATCTTAACCTTAGCGTATTAATATATATGATGATGATATAAAATTAGATCGAGTTACCTTGAGAAATATATTATGTGCAGGTTATAAGTTAACGATATATTAAAATATTTAATGTGTTCGACCATTCTTGTTAAAATCGTCAACAGCTACTAATTATTACGTCCAAACTATTGCACCGATTTGAAAGCTTCCAACTGCAGCTATCAAAACAGGATACTGTCATTCTCGGACAACACCGGGGAAACTCAGTTAACATATTTATTTTTAAATAGACTACCTGTACCTATACAACCAATTACAGTATCAATAGAATTCAAATCTAAAATATGACGACATTTTCCTTTGTCAAAAAAATACTGTTTTTTCATGCATGTCTTTTATAGATATCAAAAATAAAAGTTTATGTACTGTTAATGTTAGTTTTTTGTCATATATTCTAAGTATTCTACACATTTAACATTACAGTCAAAGCCCTCTAAGTGCACGCTCTCTAAATGCACACGCTCTCTTACTGCACACGAACTCGCCCTCTAAGTGCACGTTCCCCAGCCCCCACTTCGAATAATCTGCGAGCAATCACGTGCGACCGTAAGCGCGCTATTTTCAAACTTTCCATTTCCATCATATTCATAGAGTTTTAGAGATATTGTTTATAGCATCTGATTGAATAAAGATAGCTATAGGAGTTAGAAGAGTGGGGATGAAAAAGATCGTAGGGGAAGTGTGCACTTAAAGGATGGGCTCGGTTCCGAGCTGTGCACTTAGAGGGCTTTGACTGTACTGAAATTAAAGTGAGACAGAAATTTAACAGCGCTGTACACATATAACAAAGGTTAGAGAATGGCGCCATTCATAAAGAAGTATTGAGGTTATTTAAAGTACAAAATACAAATACAATACATATAGATAATACAGCAGAACCTCTATAGTTCTATAAAGTTCTCTGGTCCCTTTCCCTGCACAAGTCTGGAACATCATTTACTTAAAATGCAAAACCTCTGCAAGTTAAACGAATAATTGAGCATTTGGTTCTCGGGAACACAAAGTTGTGACTAAAATGAAGTGTGTAACTTATAAACGTAACATTTGGCAAACTCAGTATTACTAGTTTTTACTACAGGGGAGGGGAGTAAAAAAGTTGATCTTCCGTAAGTTTTTGAAATTAAAATATACTACTTTCGCGCTAACAAATAGCGCTATTCGATAGCGCCATTTGTACTTAATTCTCAGATTCTACAGAAATCATATGGTCTCAATACTTCTAGAAATTCTTTTATTCTGTTGTCTCGTTGACTGGGGATTTCCCTATTAATTGACTTATGAAAAATAAGTGTCATTTTAGTATCGTTTATTTATTACATTTATTATTAAATTGTTTTTTTTATCAATATGGTCATTCCTTACGAAAATTTCTTACTAAGGGAAAAGGGAGGTAAGCACAATGTTATTATAACTTACAATAGCGGAAGGGTCAAATTAGCTTTAAAAACGCCTTACGTAAATTATGAATGGCCCCTAACTTCAGTTAGTACCTTTATTTAGTCCAGAGAAATTTGACTGTGATCCATTTTTTTTTAAATTTTTGATGAAGGTACGGGACCTAGAAACGACATTAACGTGAAACCCCAGTCATCTAAATGCCAGAAAATAAATAAATCTTACTTTAATCATGGCAACAGTTGATCCTTTATGAAATAAATCCAATTAATTATTCACACTTCACAGTCACTTTAATTAAACCAAAAAAGAGATTATTTTTCAATTGCACACACTAATGTAAAAATCGACAATAAACACCGAACATATTTAAATAATCAAATAACATCAACGATGAACACTAAAGAACGACTGCAAAACTCACATGACATGAAAAGACCAGCTGACCGAAGTATCGACTTACTATCGAGTATCAACCAGTAAGTTATACTACGTGCTCACACCGCGCACCAGTCAAGACTAAATGTCTGATTCATTTGTGACTTCACTATTTCTTGTTAACTATTATTTACAGAATGTTTCAAAAATAACAATTTTAAACTTGATAAACAGAGATGCAATGAATACCAAAATCACGTTTGCTAAGACCGTCCCCATACGAAAGGAATTAAAAGCCCTAGGTGCTGTTGACGATATCGGCAATAAAGCAACAATATGAAAACATTTTGTAAGTTCATATTATCATTAGGTAAATGTTGCATTTCTAGTTATTTACATCTTAAGGCCCCAGTACACAGTGGTCTGTAGTTGGCCATTGTAGACCATCGCCATTGTGTACAGGGGGTAATGGTCTGTAGTGACGGACAATTGTGAATCGTGGTGCGCAATTCATTTGTTGTCGTTTTTTTTGACACACTTCAAAGGAATCGTGGTGTGGCGTGGCCTGTGGTGTTCACACAGTCGCCCATTGTTTGGACAGGTACCTACTTTTTTGTTGCGTGCTGTACTATTTAAATTTTTAATCGTCCAAAATGTCAGTATCCTGGAGCAATGAAGAGACTTTTAGGTTTATAATACTATAATACTTGTAAATAGTATATAAATAAATAGCCGCAGCCGTAATTACTTCCACGTCCATTGCAAGTGCTTGGCCAGGCAGAAATGAGCCATGGGCCATTGTGCAGTGAACACCAAGTGATAGTGGCCTACAGTTGCACATTGCAAAGCATGGCCCACTACAGACCACTGTGTAATGGGGCCTTTACGTTTTTTGAAACACTGTGTACATGAGAACACTTAAAGTGGGAGGGAATAATAATTTTTTGTTTACATAATAAAAATGATAACGAGAAGGAAAAAAACAGTTATAATAAAATTATAAAAGTTTGATGCAACACTTAAGAAGTTATCGTCTTTTTAATACACTGTGACGTATAGTCTATCTCTAAGAGCCCATAGCCACTGCTCATGTATCTATCAAAAAAAAAAAAATACAATCAGATCTTTTTAAGAACACATTCGTTACGAACAATCTTCTCTTCAACCTCTTTCTAATGCCTCATTTTCTCACTACAGGATAATTTGTGACTATACGTCCGTATTTTTCTGAACACGTTCGGGATGAAATGTGATGAAAAAATAATGACTAAGACTTTTACTTTTATAGTTAGGTTAAATCGACACGCGTAAAACAAAATATCAGGTTTCCTGTCAAATTTTTCCGGAAATATATTTTTTAATTGTGAGTTTTAGCAGGAAAGTGGAACAGGGAAAAACATCAAAATATCGATTATTACTTTTGCAACGTTTCGGCCTTTATTAGGTCTTCTTCAGGCATCGTAATTTCAAGATAATTAATGTACATCCTCTAATTGAATAATTCTACAATTAAAAATTAAAATAAAAATAGTTTTTTCTTATCCAAATATTTTGTCATTCTACAATTGTCATTATTCAATTAGGGGATGTACATTAATTATCTTGAAATTACGATGCCTGAAGAAGAACTAATAAAGGCCGAAACGTTGCAAAAGTAATAATCGATATTTTGATGTTTTTTCCTGTTCCACTTTCCTGCTAAAACTCACAATTAACATTAAAATGGACGCAACAGTAGAGAATATTTTTTTAATTTTGGTAATCCTGGCTATCAGTAAGAATGGTTGCCATTGTAAATAGTCCTATAATGTCAATATGGCCGATCTCTCAACTCAAATTGAACTGAACTCTCAAAAATATTACAAATATACTATGAAAATGCTATATGTACAAAAGTATAGTGGTGATTCGAATTCATTTTCAGAGGATTCGTCCCAGCTCTGAAACCAAACACACCTATAATCGTTCTTACAGAATACCGACTGTAGTCTAAAAAACCGATTTCTCACACGATTATAAATAAACTCAATATTACGGAGATTACATTTTTGTGTAATCGAATTGTAAACATATCATTTTATAAAAGTCGACGCATATTATACAGATATACTATAAACGCGTAAGTATATATAGCGACAGACATGCACATAAAAACGCCCAAGGCAACACTGACCGCAAAGTATGAATGAAAACACGATCAAAATACACCAACGTGCCGTGTGATTAGCATATTGCGGCCTACCAATACCTCGCCCAATATTCTGACATTTGCCTACCTGTATTATTATTGTGTCACTGGTATTTATTATTATAGTACACCGAGACCTCGATTTTGCACCGGGATTATATAGCAGCTTTACGTTGCGTCAACGCTTCCAGCTCTTCCCCTCCCCCGTCTTTCTGTTTTGAACCGTACATCACAATTCATTCTCGCCACGAACCTTCAGGGAACTAGATGGCGCCAAAAGAAAAATTAGTAAAAAAAATTCAGTGTATAAAATATTACATTAAACTAAGGGACTGGACTAGAGATGGGAAAAACGGGTCCTTTTAGTGATCTGCATCTTTGCATCTGTATCCCGTATGTGAGCCGGCTCACTGAACCGGTGCAAAAAGAGCCGAGTTCTGAATATGTTATTGCAGTCTGCCACTGAGTTACCTAGTTCAGTCAATCATATCACGACCTGTATAGAATCAAGAATGCATAGCCAAACATGTGATGCATGAATCATTTGAGCTGACAGATGCATCAAAGCAAGAACTGATACGTAAGTGTAAAATGTGCTTCTGTGTGTTAAGTGTCTCACTGAGTTATGCGGATCCGTTGATCCGTCGGCTCAAAAAAAAGTGAGTCGGCTCTCACGGATCTTCTGTCGGAGTCGGCTTTTTGAACCGGTTCAGATCTGAGTTACCCAACTCTAGACTGGACTAACTGAGAGATCAAAAATGAATTAGTTTACGTACAAACCTGAAGAGAGAGCGTATCATGCGAGATTTCACGTCAATCTTAAGGATGTATGATGGTAAAGAGCAGGAAAAATACCGTCTCAGTTTGTCCATTATCCCAATTAAATATCGAGCAGCCAGCAGCATGACGACATTTTGTCAAGTTGTCGAGAGAAGTACTTCTCGACAACTTGACGAAATCAGTTACGGTTTATGTGGTGCAACGTTGCACCACATACACCGTAACTGATTGCTCGTGAGCATGGTTATCTAGACAACGCGACACAAAACCGAGAAACACTTGTCTTTTCAGTGCCACAAGTCTCAATTATTCGTTGAATCAAGAATTTTCTTTGTTTTCTACGTCGGCTGCGTCTGAGCAAAAGTTGCAGTGCTTCTTCCTAACTCAAAATCTAACTTGGAACCGAATTTGATCGAGCAGCCCTAGAGGTTGACATCAGTGACTGCTTGAGCGGTTTGTGTATGTTGTTCGACGATTAACTGCAGCTCAAGCTGTCCGTATACGGCCGACATAAGCGTTTAATAAAAATGGGAAATTCTTTATTACAACCAAACGAGGCAATAGTGAAATTTTAAAATCTTAAATCGAAATTCAGCGGTAAATAAAATGACGCGACTTGGAAACTCAGAGATGGCTAGAATCGAGGTCTTGGTGCAGTCATTAAAATATTAGTATAGAGAATCATCACAAAAGATTACCTAAATAAGGTAACGTAACTGTATCAATTCTTGAACTTCTTTAACGGGATACCATTTTAATATGATTAAAGATTTCTTCAGGCATTTATGTACAATCTCGACATAAGGACATACGACGTAAGTTTTGACTCTTCTGTAAAAGGTGCCAGCTGCGAAGGTCATTTCGACTGAACATAATCTTAATTTTCATTTTTTGTAGCATAGGTACTGTGTGCGTGATATGTGCAACATAGACCGTAAACAAAGCAAAACAAGCATGAAAAAAAATCAATCAAGGCAATCTGTCAAGAAATGCGACCTGTGCAACTCGGACGTACGTATGTATAAACCAATCAACAGCAGTTTTAGAAGTTACTATGAATTCGAAAGAATTTAAAAATGGTACCATTTGTAGAACAGAATCTCACCTTTTCAAAAAGCTACAATCTGAAACAATTTCTTGCGAAATTAATCTAGATACGACTATTAACTATAAAGAAATAAAAAAAGACCTATGTAGAATATCAAATGAAAGGAATTCCAAAGCTTAAAATTCGAAAATAAAATTTTAAAAAATTAAAATCTGACTACGGAAAAGCTTTCAATGTAAAATGTAGTCGCGTAACTAAACCTGACTTTTTAAAAGGTACTGAAAGTTTGGTTTCTACTTTTTTGTGTTTGGATTTTAAATTTTTTGAGCTTTCATTAGCAAATACATATTATATGAAAATACCTTAATTGCTCACTGTTGGTACCATACTACTATAGCATAGATAGGCCACCATTGCTCTAGTCTCAAGAGCTCGCTGCAACGTGGGTACACTTTCTTTTATGGCGCGACCGGTACAGGTTAATCGCCCACACTGGACGTTAAGCAAGTTGGGTTCGCAGTAGGCCAAGCGGGGGCGCAGCCTACTGTCGCCTACTAGCGATTTCATAAATACGGAAACATGAAGCTCAATTTTTATAATAGCAGATTTTTTTGTCACCAAACAGCATTAATATATTAAATGATTTCAAAAACAATAGTCCGGTCAAGATAATCCAACCAAATATATTAATGTAAAAAAGAGACTAGCTTCGGTACAAAAAAGGACTGAGATCAAAAAATCAAAAAGGGTACCAAGTTTTCAGTTGGCAAGTTTTCATATTTTAATATATTATAAACAAGCGGCCCAGTTCGGCTTCGCCCGGGTGTAAATGTAATATATAGGATATAAAAGATGAGAATCATTATCATTAAATTCTCAGCGTGTATTGAATTTGCGCGGATTCAATCGCTTTTATTTGTGAATGTTCAAAAATCGAAGAAAAATCTTATTTCCCAAAAAGAAATTTAAAAAATTCTGTTGATCCGATCGCTACCAGACTTCAGAAGATCACCCGCTGGGCTAATCTAAAGATTGTCTGAAAATTTCATCAAAAATGGTCTACCCGTTTGGAGTCCATAGATTACATATACATCGTCTTTTATCTATATAGATTATTAAAATGTAAAAAGTAGTTATTGTGACATAACGATAATAGTTGGACATATACTATCGCGAAGTTTTTTGTAGTTATTGATATGTTCTCTAATATTGTAGAACATGCTTTTGTTCTATCATCAATAGTTTCCGCAGCGCATGCGACGAAAGATGTTTTATGGCATTTTTTTTACACCTTGGGTTACGTTACTAAAGTTTTAGTAAGGATTCCTAATATTTTCTAGCAATAAATATAGCCTATGTTACTCAGGATGAATGTAGCTTTCTAATGGTGAAAGAATTTTTTAAATCGGCACAGTAGTTTTTGAGTTTATTCAATACAAACATACAAAAATACAAATCTTTCCTCTTTATATCCGTATGAGAGTGCAGACTTGGTATCGTCTTAGATAAAATAATGAAAATTGAGCAAAAATTCTAAAAACAGCAAAGGCGATTTTTATTGTCTCATAAGATTTTTACGATTTTTGCTTAACTTTTAATATAGGCAACTGTTTTGTTGTTTTTTTAAGGTTTTGTACATCCGATGAAAAAACGGATCACTCTCGTGTCTGTCTGTCCGTCTGCCACAGCGTATTTTTAACCGACTTCAAAAAAAAAGGAGGAGGTTCTCAGTTTGTCGGAATCTTTTATTTTTTATGTATGTTCCCCGATTACTCGCAGACGCCTGAACCGATTTGGAAAATGTTTTTTTTGTTATACATCCCAGGTGGTCCCATATAGTTTTTATTAAAATCGGTTCATCCGTTTTTAAATGACGTCAAAAAAACATATTTTTTAATGTATGCTACCTCATATCTTCAACATTTGTAAAGCGATTATGATGATTCTTTTCTTATTTAATAGGGCACATCTTCAAGGTGATCCCACATAAATTTTACTTAAATCGGTTCAGTAGTTTTTAAAAATGTGCGAAATAAATCCACTAAAAAGTAAAAAATAAAATAAACTTTTTTAAAATAAAAATATCAACCTCCTTCAAAAAAGTCACTAAAAGGTTGAAAATAATAATGAAATTTTGAGGTCGGTTGCAATTTAATAAAAGTAGATGCCTATTAATTTTAAGTTTCAGTAATAAAATTGGCACCGACCTCAAAATTTCATTATTATTTTCATCTTTTTAGTGACTTTTCTGAAGGAGGTTGATATTTTTATTTTAGAAAAGTTTATTTTCTCTGAATCTACTGGACGACATTTGGTACGGATAATACAGAGTTCACGGGCGTATAACGTAAATAAACGAATTCCAATTTGTGTATACCTCACAAACCTCCAAAATTGGAATTCTTATAAAAAAAGACTCAATTCCTGGTACTCTTAAGAAATGTTGCGTAAATACTAAATATACAGATTCGAAAATGATGACAGCTGCATAGAGCCTAAAAAAATTTTAAAATCGATCAAGAAGGCAGAATATGGTGGACAATAGAGGTTTGCGTAATTTCTTGATAGAATCTAACAGAAGTTTGTAAGGAGGGTAGTAAATAAATAAAATAAATTGTTAACATTAAAAAAATATAAAGTTATTGTGGTATATCATCGAAACTAGATGTCATTAAATTAGACCTACAATAAATTATTATCCTAACCCCAGCCTTTTTAACACTTCTAAAAGATTAAATTTAAAATTAATTAAATTTGTGGAATCTCCTTTCTGGAATACAGTGGGTGATATTTAAAACGGATTTGAAGCAATCAATACATGCACTTATATACATTAGGTATGGACAAAACAGTTTGTCATGTAATATGTAAATTATCCGAAGCAGAGGCGAACTGGTCTGCTCGATAGCTGCGACATTTACATGTGGTTGGCGCCTAAACTTTACTTTCCACAGTTATGTAAAATATAAAAAAGTGCGATTCATACTAACTACACGTCTGCGCAGAAAACAAGAGACGTCCGCTGTGTAACATATGTTCCAAAAATGTGCAATCAATGGCACAAAGTGCAACTATTTTTTTTATCATTCATAATATAATATGGGGTATAGTAGGACAACTATTTCGACAAAAACATTTTTTAGGAAAAGTCAGGGCTGTTGTCCTGAGTAAGAAAGTGTTAGGTGTCGGCCGGTACCTCGGTTAGTTATAGTTTAAACATAAAAAAATTTAAACAAAGGAGAAAAAATATTTTTATAACAAGACATTTTTTCATAATTTTTAGGCTATTTTGAGGCGAAAAGGTACTTAGACTTATTGCTGTATCTTCACGCCTTTAATTGTTAGAAAATTTTGAACAAAATAAATAATAATATTGTTTATTTGTGTACAACCAAAATACCTGGTTTACAAAAGTGTCAAAATCACTATAGCAGTAATTTTTAGTAGTATAGTGTGAATCGGTCTTAAACCACCTGCATGCACGTTTACCATAAAATTAAGTTAATTGTTGTTCCACTGTTTTATGAAATTCTGTTACATTCACTAATTAAGCGATACATAAATACATACGAATCTATTTATTAGTCATCATTACGACTTTTTCCTCCTAAAACACAAACGTTAATGACAAAATCGAGCTGTCAAATAATATGTTCACTACAATTAACAATAAAAATAGATGACATTACGTTCTCTGCATTTCATTTACAAGTTAGATTCGAACCTTTCACTGAATCCTATAATATACGGAATTTAAAAGCGTCATAACATTAGATTAGGAATTAAACGACAAAAACGTAAAATTTTTTTAATAACTTTCAAACTACTTGACCGATTAACTTCAAAATCTTATCAGATCTATGTCTTAATAAACCTTTCTAAATGTCGCATCCCCGATTTCAATCGTATGACAAAATTTTCAAAACCAATAACTTTTTTTGAAAATTTTCAATAGCGGGAAAATATAAATCAATAGAGATGAGATCGCTGGCGGAATGTCGAAATAAACAGCTTCTGATGATTATTGTTTTTTTTTTTGGTAGGCCGTAGTCTAATAAATTACGGTCGACACATAAATTTCATTTTTCCCCAAAATATTTCTTAACTGCCTTTACGTATCACAAATCATAAATAACGTTGAAATATCTACTTATAAATAGCCATGGAGAAAATCCATTCTTCTATGATCATAAAATTTTGAATAATATTCTCTTTTCCTTCTGCTGCATTGCAGCTATGAAACTAGAAAATTTGATGCCTCTAAATTTTCAGCGATAATATCCGTTATAAAGTTTTATTAAAAAATATAGAAATTGCGAAATATTTCTGATATAAATCTCTAGGTCCGTCCCCAGACACTAATAATATCCCGGTAGTATACACATACACTACATCAATATTATACATAACGCAGTGGCGTAGTATAACTTTCTAACACTAGAAGTCGACATTTCAAATATTTCCAATCTTTTTAATAAGTATTACATTCATATATTCAATGTAATAGACTCTCTGGAACAGTCTCTCTTACAAATAAATATTCATATTCATATAGTAAATAACATCCTATTGTTGAAATCGTATATGTATTAGAATTTCGTCGATTTAAAAATATCATAAACAAATTCTAAATTATAAAATTTCGACTGCGCAGTCCGCGTACGGTCGGCCTTACAGCTGCCAGATCATGTCTAGGAAAATCGGGATGCGCGGGTTTCTCTTCTGGTGGTAATGGACTGTAGAGTTCTTTTAATACTCTACTTAATATTTAAAAAAGCATTTCCGATACGATTCCTCTTTAGGAGTACGCCACTGATGTTACACGTCGGCAAGAAATCATAGCGATACAAGAAAACTGGTGCGGCACATATTATGATGATTGAGGATCACATTCATGGTATGGATTACTTTAGGGGTGCGTTTGGAAAAACTCAAAATATACGCAAAACTCGCAAATTATAACAAACGATAAAATTTCAACTTTTTTTAATATTATATTATATATTCGGAGAAAATAAACTGTGAGAGACAGATAGGCACGAAAAATGGTCATATAAGGGTTCCGTTTTTTCATCGGATGTACGGAACCCTAAAAAGAACAATTTTATGCCTTCTTAGCTACAACACGATCGGATGTACATTACGGCGTCTAAGAACTTAGAAAAAAAAACAAAAGAAAAAAAAATAAGTTCAATGTTCCTATTCGAATATGTTATGACAAAAGGGGGATAAGCAATGAGCGAAATTAGCGTTTTGTTCTCAGGCGAAACCGAAGTAAATGCATATTTCCATCGATCTGTTAAAATATCTTAATGCTAAAATAAGTAGTCGCGAACGTCTTCAGACAGGAATATTTAAAATTGAAATATGCGCAACGTTAAACAGTGAAAACGCTTTATTACACTGTGGTCACGTGTTTGTAATTCCCCCATCGCTGGTCGTCGCGAAGCAAAGCTTTCAAAGTTTACTTTGCACCAGAGACGGTTGCCACAATTTTTCACCGAAGGCATTCTGTTTTTACATAATTTATTAAAATAAACAAGTAGCGTGTTTATTACGAAGGTAAGAAGGGGCAAGTACATTTTCGGGGCAAGTGCAGTCTCATATAGTTCTTTATTACTTGCATATAGTGAATTAGACAACTGATTAACATATTCCGTATTTTATTCACTGATAATTTTCAGTTGCATTATTGCTGGTATTTTTGGTTGGTAAACGAGTCCAAAAAATAATTCAAAACTATGAAAAGTGAGTTTGAATCAGTAGTTACCATTTTCAACTTATGATAAAATATCGAGTGACGCTCTGAATTCTAGAGCATATTTATGGACTAGCGGCTGATTTTATGTTGTGTCCGATACCTGAAAAAAGAATATTTTTTCTCAATTGCGTTCGGAGGCTTACTACGTTCGAAATTCCATCCGCCGTCTTACGCACTATTTCCTCTACTTTTGATATTTAACGTAGGAAGAAGTAATAATGTCAAAATTTCAGTTAACTTAGAATAATCCACCCATGGTAAACATCAAACGTCAATAAAATGTTTTATTTAACAAGTAAACACAGCGACTGTCACGAAAGCTGTGTGTCACGAAAGTATGGAAAACAAAATGGCGACATTATCTCCCTCCATAACCAAATTTCCTTCCCACTTTCTCAAAACGCCTAACGGTAGAATGTAGAGATGGGAAAAACGGGTCTTTTTAGTGATCTGCATCTTTGCATATGGATCCCGTATGTGAGCCGGCTCACTGAACCGGTTCAAACAGAGCCGAGTTCTGAATATGTTACTGCAGTCTGCCACTGAGTTACCTAGTTCAGTCAATCATATCACGACTAGTATAGAATCAAGAATGCATAGCCAAACATGTGATGCATGAGTCATTTGAGCTGACAGATGCATCAAAGCAAGAACTGATACGTAAGTGTAAAATGTGCTTCTGTGTGTTAAGTGTTTCACTGAGTTATGCGGATCCGTTGATCCGTCGGCTCAAAAAAAGTGAGTCGGCTCTCACGGATCTTCTGTCGGAGTCGGCTCTTTGAACCGGTTCAGATCTGAGTTACCCAACTCTAGTAGGATGCAATTCACAGGTCTCTTAATCCGACTTGGGACACAACTCGACACTTTTACTGATTGCCGGACGCAACTTGGATACTCCCGGACTAGGCGTAAAATAAAATCTACTATATAGAAAACTGGTCGACATCAAAAGCGATTTTCAAGTGTAATTAAATGTTTAAAGTGTGGTGAGGAGGGTTCGGTTCCGGACAACCCCCGTCCAACTTCGTCGCCTCAGTCAACACCCGCCCAACATCGCCATCGGTGCCGTGCTTGAAGAAACCGTGGTAGCAGACGAATACGCGGATGGTGTGCCGACATATAAATAGCACATGAAATTACTTTACCAAAACTTGTAAGTAAATTGCATGCAATAAATTATGTATTATATTACGTCGTGTACTTGAACCGTTCAGCGCTAGCTCAATATCGATTACTCGTTCCAATGTCTAACAAACGTACATACATCATCATGCCATTTATTACACGAAACACTCACTCATTCGCGTATCCGTCTTAGGGATGTCAGAAGTGCCAAAAAGTATCGATATATATGGTATCGATATCGGCACCGATATATTTTTTAAAAATATCGATATATCGGTCCAATTTTAAAGAGAACATTGGCACTCGAATAAATTTAGTATACATATTAGGCTAGCTTAATGTAATATCAAATAGCAATTAACGGACATTATTTCTAATAAATCAAGTAATATGTAAAGACACGTTTTTTTCCACCGAATTTTTCGATATTTTCGGAATAATAAATAGTCAAAATTGCTATTCATGCAATATTTCATTTTTACATCTAGAATATTTTTAATTATTTCGATTTACACCTCAATTCATGCTGTACCAACAATTTTCTGTCGAAAGTCACCTTTGGCACGCATGCCATAGGTTCGCCATCCCTGGTTTTATATATTGTTCAATTAATCTCTAAAATTATCTGCTCCTAAATATATTAGATGTTTGATTGATAAACCAAAAAAAAATTTTATCGTCGTTTTTGATTTCAGATAATTTCACTTAATTTATTGAAAATAATGTACGTTAGTTGCTATTTGAGATTATTATTAAGCTAGCCAATATGTATATTAAATTTCTTCGAGTACCAATGTTCTTTTTAAAATTGTACCGATATTCTGACATCCCTACACCAAGATACATATAGTTAATGAATGGGTCGTTTTGAAGGGCAGGATTTAAAAAATCGACAACTTACGGACAGTAAAATAATCGTATTCTTGCAGATCGCAAGTACAACCTTACAATATTTATATACGGTGCTTGCGATGGATGTACGATGAATATACATAGCACTAGGCCATACAAAGTTCGGGTCAAACACAATGTGACCCAACACAAACCACCATTGGTTCGATATTGGTTAGTTTCAATAATGTATAGCGGTCCTGGTTCAATAGTGTTATACTGTATCTGTCTTCTTTTTTACGCACACGTTAAACAGCGGGTATTTTTTTATATCATTCCAACTCCACAAGTACTTCACCAATTTAGGTCATAATTCACATTTCAAATTTATTTTTCGTTTTGAGGTTCGCTAAGTCCAAAAAATTTATTTTTGTTTGGAAAAAGTCTGTTCACCTATTTGTCGATTTCTTAGTCTGTTAGTCTATTTACCTGTGAATACGATACAGGTCAAACGGCTGAACATATCAAAACCAAATTTGGTAAGATGGAAAGTCCAAAATCAAAGCTTTTTGCAATCGAGCATTGATAAATTATAATGCTGGGTTGCAGAAAACATTGTCAAAAATTTGTTTTTGACAATGACCTTAGATTGTAATCATACATTTATATATGCAGTAGTAGTCTAAAGTCGTTTTGAAACTCTATTATTTAAAACCTTAGATTGTATTCACATAAAAACAAATGCCTGACTACATTGAAAAAGATCGCTTTTCACACTAAATTTTTATCAAAATGCGTAGAAAAAAATTGTTTCGAAGTGTAAACAAAAAACGATGTATACACAGTTTAAGGTAGTTGTCGTGGTTAAGGCACACCGTCAGAAAATTCTTGATTTTTATATACTTATTAAGGACATGATAATACAATTACCCTGAAAATTTGAAGTCGATCGACCGTATATAATCCGAGATAAATTCAATTAAAAATTGGATAATTAACATTGATTGTATACGATCTCTGTAGTTCTGAATCAGTTTCTTATTTATAAAAAAAGAACTAACTGTTAGAAACTTTTCAAAAACTGACAGTCTTTCAATGCATTTGTTATGAGTTACGTTTGTTATGGGTTACGTTTCCACGGATACAGTCTTGCGTACAAATTATGGATCACTTAGCTGCAAGCTAGTATACTTTTGTGGCGCGTATAATCTATAACTTTTTGACAACATTGTACCACGACAACTACCTTAAGAAGAATATTGTTCCAATCGAACAATTATTTTTCGAGCAGGATCGATTTTAAATTCTACAATGCTTTTCTTATGGAGAAGTATGTGTGGTCACAATCTAAGGTCACTGTCAAATCAGATTTTCTGACAAAGCTTTCTGCAATCGACCATTGATGGATTATATATCTTCGTTTTCAACCTGACGTGACGATGACGTCAATGTCAAAGCAAACTTGACCGACGATGGTAGAGTGCATGTTGTGTGAGTGTGAGGTTATGTTATAGTTGTATGCGTGCATTGCATCGGCGATCAATAATAGCCTAGGCAGAGAACACAACACGGTGCAGTCGAGTTGAGGCTAGATATGGGTGTAGAGTATGATTTAAAATGCCCGGCTACAAGGTGCATCCGGTGCATTCGACATTGCACTTGGAACTTTATCGAGTTAACACGCCCAGTTGACTGCAACATTGTTTTATAAGCACTGCACCAGAGTCAGTACACGCTGTATTACTTTGTGTGCCTAACTAAATAACGTCTGTGCGGAAGGAGAGTGAAACTGCTTGAATCTTAGGCAGAGGTGTTCTCTCGTAGGCAATGCGATTATCGACAAGACAAAACTCTTGTATAATTTAATAAAATTTATACGATTAATTTTTACATAAAATCACACCAATCTTTTGAACAAATCTCGTCAACTATAAGTTCGGTCAATTATTCATACATCGTAACGCCTCTGACACTTCGTTTAAAGGTACATCAATGAATAAACATCTCTATATTGACACCCCTGGATATTACATAAGAAACGCCCTTCAAATATGTCTAGGTTACTGGAATGTCATAATGTGACAGGAGCGTTTTGTATAACTTAGCTAATATTTTTTAAAGTTTTTCTAAAAAAATATAAAAAAAAACGTTCGTATCTCGTAAACTAGCAAAAATACAGAATTGCGATCGGTCGGAGTCGATTCAGCATAACGTTTTCTAGAAATTCGATGCAAAGTGATTTTTTTCTATAAGTACACATATATAAATATATACGAAACGGAGCGAAAATATTTTTCAAAATTTTCGCTTTCTTACTTCTTCCATTAAAAAAACAAAACTATAATTTGTTAGGTTAGGATTTAAATGAATGACAACTCAAAAAGTGATCCTTATACAAAATAGACCAAAAACCTAAAGTATTAACTCGTAGTGTCTTATAAGTCATCGCAAGCCGTCATGCTGAAAACCAATTATATTATGTTTTAAGGGTAGTACAATCAAAATATGTCTTGGGCACGATTTTTCGATCCTATGGTCATACTTTAATTTTCTTATGGATCATGGAAGCAAAGTGGTAGCAGAGCGTACAGTTTTCATTCATATATAATATATCCGTTACTAGCTCTCCGTTTATAACGTTTTGAGGGTGAATGAATCAAAGTCAGACTTGATCTCGCACATGATTTTAAGACTCATTCACCATAATTCCATTTTCTTACGAAACATGTAAATAAATCGGTATAGCAGAGTTTGGTTCATTCATACATTCGTTACTAGTTCCCCGACTATTACATTTTGAGGGTGGAACAATCAAAGTTTGACCTTACCTCGGACACGTTTTTAAGATCCATTCACCATAATTCCAATTCCTTATTATGTATGACATGTAAATAAATCGGTAGCAGAGCGTAGTTCATTCATACATTCGTTATTAGCTCTCCGTCTATTACATTTTGAGGATGGAACAATCAGAACCTGACCTTATCTTGGACATGATTTTCGACCCTATATGGCCATACTTTAATTTCCTTACAGAAGAGGTAAATAAAACGGTAGCAAAGCTTATTCATACATTTATTGCGTTTTGAATCAAAATATGATCTTGTCTCGGGCGCGATTTTTCGACTTTCCTTACGGAACATGGTATAGGGGCTCGGTGTTTCCTTCCCCAATTACCCTGTAAGCGACGACTTAATGGAAGTCTACTGTACTGCAACGCCGATCACTTGCTCCATATCAAATTTAAAAGTCGAGTTGAGTATTAATAAAATTATTATCAATGGTAATCGTATGAATAAGAATACTAACGCTGCAGGGTAAATAATCAATAAGATATCTGCGGCTGTAAAGCTAAACTGATTATGTCTTAATTTGTAGTAAAATAAAATTAGCGTTTCTATCTGGTTAATTGAATAAACCGTTGTTTGATCTCAAGAAAAACGGTTCGTATCCCGACGAGATTCTTCGTCCTGACGCGGTGGCAACTACGGTACATTTCAAATTTAAATAAATACGAAACTGTGAGTCACCATTTCTGTAATTTTAAAATAAACCTTTGTGAATAAATTCCCTTCAACTCGATGCCCGCGATGCGTGCACTGAGAAAACATTTTTTCTATTGGATCACGCATTTTTTTTTGTACCAAAACAAAACCAATATTTATTTATGCCTTATTGGATCGTATAATTTATCAAACAAAAATTGTCTGAAGCAAAAAGAAATATTGTTAGGTCCAAATAGATTATACAATCCAATAGGTACCTACAAATAAATATTTGTTTGCCTGCAACAATTTTTTTTTCAATGTGTACAATGTACATAGGAGGAAGGTACCCCGATACTATCCTATCCGTTTACATTTCTGCGAAAAATAGACCGCGGGTGTCTCACATACTCCCTGAAGGTTGTTTTGAAAAAAAAAATTACACTAACAATTTATATATAGAGTAGCTTTTGCCCGCGACATCGTTCGCGAAAAAGTTTTTTCTTCTCTAAGGAAAATATGGATTTCATACAAAATGCAAACATAGCAATTATAGTTGCCGAACTTTAGCACCCATTAAAAAAATAACGTTAAAATCATATAAAACCCATGTCGCTGAATATTTTAAGAAAATCATTCTCTACTGTTGCGTCCATTTTAATGATTAATTGTAAGTTTTAGCAGGAAAGTGGAACAGGGAAAAACATCAAAATATCGATTATTACTTTTGCGACGTTTCGGCCTTTATTAGGTCTTCTTCAGGCATCGTAATTTCATGATAATTAATGTACATCCTCTATTGAAAAATGACCAATTGTAGAACGAAAAAATATTTGGATAAGCCAAAGAAAAAACTATTTTTATTTTAATTTTGAATTGTAGAATACTGACAGTATATTTTATAAAAAATATAATTTTTTATAAAATTTATAATTTTATAATAAAAAATAATTTTTATTTAAAGAAAATGCGTACAATATGTCGAAAGTTTTGGTTTTTGACAAATATTGTTATAACTATAATCGATGTTAAAGCCTAAAAGCTAACTAGGTCGCGGGAAAGAAAACCGCATGCAAATCGGTGCAACGGTTTTCGAGTTATAACCGGACAGCGAATAAAAATGTACAAAATGTAGAGGAAGCTTTTTGCGTTATGACCACAGATATGCAAGTTGCAAAATATAAACGATGCAACTTCACTGATTAACTATTAAACAGTAGTTTCTAGCGACCTGCAGCTCGTAACAAATTACTATACTAAAAAGAGATTTATTGCCAGTTACTCCATAGAAAAAGTAATTACACGATAATTTCATTGACGTTTTTGTAAGTACTTTAATTAAATACTGCATCGAAAAGTACTTTTTTATTTGTAAATGAATTAGGATGCAAAATTGTAAATATGCGTAAAATGATTTTCTTTTGCAATTACGTTTGTCTATATAAAAGTAGTAAACATGTGTAAAACAATGTTTAACCTACAGTATTAAACCCACATTGTACTTTTTTTTATTTAAATATTTATTTATTTGTTTTATTTATGTTTATTTTTAAATTCGGATCCGCGGGGCCCACCCAGTTCCACAAATAGGATTTAATTTTAACGAATCTTATTCGGTGTGTTATATTGTTCTATTAATTTGTGTAATGGAGATTGTAAACGGATGCAGGGAATGGAGTTCACATCGATTGTATTGCTGAATTAAATGTACTTTATTTGACAACTGAATTCTTGTTTATTTATTGGTTTTATAATTTTATTTCTTACATTAAAAAATCGCATATATTCATATATTTTTGAAACTGAAACTGTATAAAACAAATTACGTTGATTTCAATGGTCCAGAAATATCCGCATTCTTTTTAGTTTAGAAGCTAGGCCAAGGAGATATTCCACCGTTTCACTATAGAAGAAATTGAGAAGTAGTAAAGATGAAATATGACGTTAAAAAAATAAAACATGTTATAATAACGGCATCTACTTGTGTTGTTATAAAATTGTAAAATAATTCATTTATTTTTTTGTGCTTTGTAACACTTGCGTGGAATAGTTATGTCGACTAATTTCAGGCAAATAAGGTTTCACAATTTTCTTGAGGCCCATGCTACTCAACGTCGTATAATCGATGTTTTATTTTTAGTCCACAGTTCCTAAATTTTCATATTCTTTTTAATACCTATGATTAAAATTGTGTACAATTGGACCGACGTATTTTCTACATTGATTATTTTTAACTGATTTTTCTCAAGTATTTTCAAAGTTTTAGTCCCTACTTCTCCTCCTACACTGCTGAGTCATTAATAATAATAAATAAATTTATTCCTCGGAAAAAAAAGAAAACAGAATTACAAAATTAGAAAATAAATTACATTGCGTGTAAAAAATAAATGAAATTTTCCAACCCATAAAGGTTTTTTTATTGACTGCCACAAAGTAAGGATGAAGGAAAAATTGAAATTTCAAATATTTTATCAAATAGTTTCAGAGAAAATCGCCTGTGACACACGGACACCGAAAAATAATTTCATTATACGAAACACTAATAACAAAATTAATGCGAGCAAATCAATAATTTATTAAACCATTTTAATCTAATCTAATCTAAAATAAAACAGCTACTGAATGTATATAATATAATATCTGAGTACTACTAAAACAAGAAAAATCATGAAGTTATTTTTACGCAGTGTAATAAAGAAAAGCTCGGAAGAGAAAAACGTGTTTCATATATAAACCTGTGAACTGTGGAAAAAGCACGGAAAATCAATTGATATCGGTCAGAAAATTATGTAATAAAGCCGTCATATCGGCGATAATATACGTTTATAGAGTGAATGTTGGGTTATGTACGGTCGCCGGGCCAATGATATTATAACATTACGTAACACCGTGGCCGAGGTAAAATATCGGTCAGTTTTCTATAATCGGCTTATGCGATATCCGAAACAGGGAACGTTGGAGGTGAACTGTAAAAATATTGGTAAATAGCTTTCGAGCCCGGATCCGCTTTTGATTCGACAACGAAATTATCAAGAGCAACATATTTCTCATATTCGCTCCGTACGTCTGCTAGTCGAAACTATCGAAGCGCACGAGGTGGAGAAAGTAGGAAATTAAGTTTTTCATTAGTTTGTATTGCAAATCTGTACAATATATGAAAGACTAATATTTTTGCCTCCCTATAAAATATCTGATTTTCGCATAATTTTCAAAAATTTTGACAGTTCAATTTTGAGCCAGTTCACTTCTAAATTGTATGCTGCGTTGGAAGTGGTAATACAACGTTTATTTACGCACTAGTGGGAATGTCGCTGTATACAGGCATGAAAAGCAGCTATTTTACAAGGGTGACCGAGCTGGGTAGACTAGTGGTGACAGCACTAGACTCGCATTCGGGAGGTACCCGGTTCGAATCCCGGCGGGGGCAGATGTGGCTGGGACTTTTTCCTACTGCCTCTCGCCGAGAAACGGTAATTCCTGTACCGGTCATCTTGATTGAGGTTTTCCATGGTTTCTCTCAATTAATTCCAGATAAATATCGAGATGGTTCCTTATTTGAGGCCATGGCCGATTACCTATCAAACTCCTAGTTCAAAAATTACCTACCTTATCCTAATTTCCTATAATTCCGTCATTCGCCCATTGCTATTACGTAAGTTGAAGTTTTAAAAATGTAGAAAAATAACGGGAAGTGTGGTAGGAAATAGTAACGGTGAGAATGGCGTCTGTTATGACATAAAGTCCAGAAACGGACGTTAAACGCATTATTATTATTATAATATTTTACAAGGGTGTGTGCAAAAAAAAATGTCACAACACAATTGCGTTCAGCTTATAATATCGAATAAATAAATTTTTCTTTTTAACAAGATACAAAATCTTCAGCTACAGTGAAAAAAAATCGAATGTCGGCTCTAATTCGACTGCTCAGTCATGTTGACAGACAAACAGACTTGCAAAAACACCTTTTTACATCCTGAGCACGTCAAGTACGTTAAAATTGTAAAAAGTGAATTTTTATCTAAATTAATACAATTCACAAACACGTGAAATTAAAATGGTAAAATACTAGTTATTGGGAGCCAATAATTGCAATCAGTCAAAAACCAGCCCTGGCTGTTTCAACACAACTAAATCATGACCGCAAAAAACTTGAGAAATATTCAAAAGAAAAGCTCTAGAAATACAAATAAAAGAAAAAACGAGAGAACAGTGAAATCAAACAAGCACTCCAACTTCCCCACCCGCATACAATCATAAACTACACAATATATTGCATGTTGTGAAGTCGAGTGAGATCGATGCCGCGTTGACTCAGAACCTTCTTAAGAAACGCGCCTGGGAACGGAAGCCGGAAGATATTACGGGACGATATAGCTCTGAAGACGTTCCATTAAAAACTCCACGCCAACCACCGTGTAATTACATATGCACACTAACAATCCATTCCGGCTTCGTCCGGATTTGCACAATCATTATTAGACTAGCAGTCCAGTTTGGCTTCGCTCGGCTACCTATTAAAGATAGACATATTTTGCTGACCGCGACTTTTTTTCAGTAGAGTATAACTGTACTTGCCTGGCGTTGCCCGAGAATAACACCTTCCTGTTATAATAGCATAATTAGCAAAACTTTGGTAAAGCTTATTTATTTATTGATCCTCAACCAAATCTTCCTTCACTATGAGCATAATTAGATATGTCTAAAACCATTCCACTCATTAGGAGCTTGTACACTGCATGTCATGCGAAATCAAAGTCGAATATCGAATGACTTGCCACTGCACTGACTGTTTCACGGTTTATATTCATTTAACACAGAAGAAAAAGGGATAGCAGTCGTCTTTGACTGCAAGGGTAGTGAGAT
Source organism: Venustoraphidia nigricollis (assembly GCA_034508555.1). Classification (NCBI taxonomy): domain Eukaryota; kingdom Metazoa; phylum Arthropoda; class Insecta; order Raphidioptera; family Raphidiidae; genus Venustoraphidia; species Venustoraphidia nigricollis. Next base: position 1,220,663 of record JAVRKA010000006.1, read on the forward strand.
AAGTCTACTGTGAAAATACCACAGCACGTTATGTTTGTACAGAAGCACATCAAAAAAAAAATTATATTAACAAACTTTGCAATAAAATATATACAATTTTTGGAATTATAAGAAACATTTCAAAAAAAAAGTTTTATCAAAAATCGTTGAATAGTTTTTAAGCTAACATTCATACATACAGACATACATATGAAGAATTTTATACAATAGTATAGATAGACGTTGCCTCGTACTTTTTTAATACAATATACCCGGCGTTGGCCGGGAATAACAGCCCCCCGCCATGACAGCATTATGAGATGTAGCCCAAAACCGCTACGCATATTTTACCTCGATATTCGTGAACGTAAAAATAAAATCTCCGGCCAAAATAGTTATACCACTGTACGTCGTGCGAAGTCAGAAGTCGAATGACTTGTTTGACTCTTTCATAGTTTGTATTCACGGAGAATCAGAATCGAACCAATGGCGTACACGGAGACTAAGATTCGGACCAATGGCGCTCACGAGTTTCAGGCAGGAACAAGAGCGTTCACAAAGATTGTAAGATATTTTATCTCACTCACAGAATAGTATGTTTTTCAGTTCCATTTCTACGTCTATCTAAGCAACCGGCTGTCGTTTTGTAAAACGCGGTTTATATGAATATGGAACAGTTGAGTTACTGTACAGTGTACAGTCAATGCTATCAGTGCACAAAAGGGACGGGAATGTACACATAAAATAGTTGGTTCTAAACCATAGAGTTTTATCACCTTCACCGCAGTAATACGGCGGTATCTATAATATGCAATATACTGAGGTAGGTGCGGTACATGATATACAGGCTGGTTACTAGAGTTGGGTAACTCAGATCTGAACCGGTTCAAAGAGCCGACTCCGACAGAAGATCCGTGAGAGCCGACTCACTTTTTTTTGAGCCGACGGATCAACGGATCCGCATAACTCAGTGAAACACTTAACGCACAGAAGCACATTTTACACTTACGTATCAGTTCTTGCTTTGATGCATCTGTCAGCTCAAATGACTCATACATCACATGTTTGGCTATGCATTCTTGATTCTATACAGGTCGTGATATGATTGACTGAACTAGGTAACTCAGTGGCAGACTGCAGTAACATATTCAGAACTCGGCTCTTTTTGAACCGGTTCAGTGAGCCGGCTCACATACGGGATCCAGATGCAAAGATGCAGATCACTAAAAAGACCCGTTTTTTGCATCTCTACTGGTTACGTTTGTTTCTCTCTCTCGTGAGCAAGTAATATTATTATTTCTCTTTTTGACAAAAAAACAAACAAATCAACGTGAACACGACATAACAACTGTAAACTAACCAATGGCAATTATTAATTTTCATACGTACTGCATTTTCATTCAGCATACGACAAGGAAAGATAAAAAAAAAGTTTTTTTTGCAAACTTCCCTATAAAATAGCAGCTTTTCATGCCTGCATATCGATAGTAAAATGATCCAGTTCGCACTAGTGCGTAAAGTAAAACAAAAAATCTTAACAATCCAACAGTGAATTCCAAAATTAACCTGTTGGTTACCGTTCAGTTCTATAATATGAACAGAGATAGCATGCGACACAAAGCAGGCGTGGTTTTCGTATACAGCCTAGAAATAGAATGCAATATGGCTGTACACACAGAGTATGACAGCTGTTATAGTATTACGAAATGAAAATCAGCTATTTTATGTAAGATTTAGTATATATTTCGATTGTAATGTCAATCTCTCGTTTTAAAGCAATGTCACAGCTCATACTTAAAATAATGCATAACAACCTACTACTATCCTGTAAGTATTTATTCCGCGACAATCGGGAATTACAAAATCCGAGCAGTTCCGACGAAACTCGAGTCTTTAGAATTGTTTGATGTAAATCGGTTGAGTAGGCACTATTGGCAGACTTATGTTATATAAACATAGTTAAACTTTACTAATTCGAATTTCCGTAACTCGAATTATTCTCTAAGTCGAATTTTTCACCATGAACTTGATGTGTGAATTAATTTGATTTTTATCCCGTATAACTCGATTTTTTTTTATGTTCAACCATATATATAGAGTATAGACGTTTGAAGACAGAAAACATTACCCAATATGGGACATAAACGGTTTCGTCTTTTGTTTTCGTTCCATCAGTTCTACCAACATTACTTCGACAGGCTATACACACAGCTGTACCAACACGAGAATGAACAGACAACTCACGAGCAGAATTACAAAAAGGGTCACCGGGAGGCGGGAATACAAATAGACTCCCAGGAAGAGACTGGAATATCGAACATGTTTAACACTGCATAATATACAGACTGTTTCAGAAAAATGTTTCTGGTGAATAAATGTACAGAATGTCTAAAGTTTTTCTCATCTTCCCTTTGCTAATGACAAGTCCATATTCTGCCATTTTTCGGCTTCTGTAAACTCTTACATAAATTCAAGCGTCTTGAGTAAAACTAACCAATGAGAAATTTCGAGAGCTCTTCTTTCACATTCCGAACTAAAAAAACGAGTCACTTCTCTTTTCAAAAATTTTTTTTTGAATGTCCTTCAACCCCACCTTCCCTGCAAAAGTAATTTACGATTTTTATTCTTTAAAACTACTCTTAAAATTGGTTTTACAGTTAAAAAGAAATTAACATTTAAATTGTTTAAAAATATTCATCACACTTGATTTTTTCAATCCTGATAATTTTCGTTCAATCTACACCTAATTCTGAATGTTCATGATTTTTTTCCAGTTTTTCTGAGCGGTCCTTTTGATGATAAGGGCAGGGAACGGCTGTAAAAGACGGACAGACACCGAAGTGATTCAATAAATGTTCCGTTTTGCAACATCAAAAACAACAGAAAGTTCTTTTCAAAGCAAAGTCCTTCATACTCCCACCTTAACTAAAAAAACCGACAGTCCTTCCTTTTCTGAAAATTTCAAGAGTCCGTCTACTCCACACTCATCTTCCACAGGGAATCATGTAAGTAGGACAACCGACATGGTTGACTGACTTCAGGATAAAGTAGTGCAACAGCAGCACCAGGAACAACAAGGACCTTTAGTTCACACGTGTTGCTTTTAAATGGATTATGTGTCTATTAATTACAAAACAGATCCGCGCAGAGGGTCCTATCCTAGTTCAACAGTTGTGGCAAGGACGGCGGATTAACTAGGAGGAAGTTTATTATCCTGAACTATCGCCTATTTCGTCAGGATTAATTAATGTGTGAAAATCTATTACCTCTTTCTATTTTACCTTCTGTTAAAACTACGGTAAAAAAGCTAAATCACTATTGTCAAATTTTTTAAAACTTCTTTTGGCACAGGGTAAAATTGATTCATGAGAATGAAAATGTAACAAACGTGCAGTCGCAATGCACATATACCATTGTAGGTACTATAAAAGTCGGCTGAAGAACATTAACTAAGATGGTGGCGAGACAGGATGTGTAAAGGTTTTTTTTACAATTATACCAGTTTTACTTCTGCAGTGTGCAGTGTAAAATACACAGTCCCTTTTTTATATTAATAGCTTATATTGGATTTTTACGTTATACTTCCGATGAACACAAATAAGTGAGCGTAGTAATTCTTAAAATTATATTATTTAACAGATGAAAATTTTCAAATTCTCCCTTTCAAAAATGTTATCGTTCATAAATTTCTTCGGGGGAGGCGGGTAATTACGTGAAACACCGGGAAATCAGCCTGTTAATAAAAAAGTATGCGACTTTTACGCGCGGTTGAAGTAAAGCATGTAAACAATACATACACTGTTAGTGGTAAGATGTATTAGCTGAGATACCGAAAAGATTTGCTTCGGTTATTTCCGGTTCTCAGACTAAAAACACAATACCAAGCTACACGCATATACATAGTTTATACTATATACTTTATAACAGCATTTCACGTATAGCTGTTGGTCCTTCGCGAAATTCACAAAACGTGCCTAAAGAAGTTTTAGTTTAAAAACGAAAAACATTTCAATTTGAATATAAGTCTCGTATAACGATAATTATCTCCTATAACGTAAAACAGTTCCTCATAAAAGAAAAACTCAGTTAGAATTTTTAAAAAATTCACCCGCATCCTTTGAACGATCACAGCGAAGTGCCATAACAATACAATTTGTCTATAAAATTATGAATTCTGGTCGAGTGTTGGAGCAGGTGTTCCGTATCAAAGAGTTGTTAGACAATATAATACGACCTGTGCGGCGTTGTTAGGCACTACGTCTAACTTCCACAAACCATAAAGCCTGCAGAGGAAGATTCGAATGGAGTGGACGTGTTCACTGGTTGTGCCTTGTGGCCGGCACACTTAAAATATTATTCATCAGGGTCCACAAAATTGTACAGCTAATAATAATAATTTTACACAAGCCGTTAGATGGGTCGTTTATTGGGACCCTTGAGGTCCACATAACCAACTTTCTAGTCTGATCTTAACAAATTAGACTCTAGAAATCTTTTTCAAAAATTTCTAAAATAATCTTTTTTTTTGCAATCGTTTTGTTAAAAAACGGCTGAACCGATTTTGATAAAATTTCTTTTGGATTATACGTATTGACATTATTACGCTTCGATCGACATGCTAACGAAATCGATATCATTTTTTATTCGCCAGATTTCGTTTGAAATGATCTTTTTTGAAGTCGACAAAACGAACGACTGAACCGATATTGAAAAAAACTCCTTTAGATCATTTTTTCGTTAATTCGCGTCGATTAGTATATTAACCTTAAAACGTAAAAATTTGTTAATTTTTTTATTTCAATTTTCGAACCCATTGCAATAACTTCCCAATGTACTGGGAAGTTAAATTAATCGGCTTCAAAAAGGGAGTAAGAATGTTTCTGAAAAGTATAAAAAACTTTCGTTTTACAATCACCTTCCCTAACCTACAATCATTTGGCGTCGAAGAAATGATTTCTCTATTATACAATCGTAAACTCGCGCGACTTCGAATTGATATACGTAAAAAAATATGACTGTGAAACAAGGTGAAATAATATTTCACCCTTTCCAAGCAAGGTGACTTGTTTTTTGAAGTCAGTTTATTTTTCAGTACCTACCCGTTTCATAATAATAATAATAATATATATTTCCCCTTAAAAAAATAACTCGAAAAGACAAGGGTTTGTCATCAGAGTACAAGTTAAAATTTACAATATTAAAAAATATCACAACTTCAAAAATTCGTCTACCGAATAAAAAATATTTTCCATTAAGAAGGATTTTACCAATTTTTTAAATTTTCTTTCAACCGTCGTTTGAATAATTTCTTCAGGCAGGGAATTATATATCCGAACACAATTTTGGCAAAACACTGTCATGAGATAATGCAAGTCTATGACTCTGAATACGTAAGTCGTGTCATACGATTATGTATATGACTATTTTTTATAAACAAAGACTTATTTTGGAAAACAAATTTGACACTTTCGTGTATATATAGAGAAGGTAGAGTTAGAATTTTGTTGTCTTTAAACAAAGATTTGGCCGAGTCTCTGAAATCGGAAAAATTCATTGCTCTACGATGCCGAGAACAGAAGTTATGATTTTTTTGACATTTAAATATGGCAGTCATTTTAAAACAAAATGGGAGGGTAAGGTCAGGGTGTACCTGAAAGTTTTGGTAGAAGTATTGCTGTTCTGTGTTGTTGAAATTTGTGATTTGTTGGAAGCCCTGATACGTCGGCGTACGTACTATAAACGGATCCTATTACCTGTACACACGAAAATACGTTAAGGAAGTGAGTGCGGCACATGACTTCCTGCGCCTTCGATTGTTTTGTTTCACTAGACACAGGAGACCCGATACAATAACAACAACTTTACGTCTAATATTTCATCAAGATAGGCTCACACAACACCCAGGAGATGTGTAATGGATAAATTTATGCACAACAAGCAGTACAGAGATTGAAGGGTAAATGTTAACCTATAAATTTCATTAATGCAATCGATTTTACAAGGTTAAACTCCTTTTTGACCTCGGAGCTTAATTTTGACGGTGATGATTTTACATTGAACAAAAATACGTTGCATAATTGAAATTCATTTTTTACACGAGTCTCTACATATAAAAACTTAAAAAAAATTAACCTTCTTCAAAAAAATCACTAAAAAGATGAAAATAATGAAATTTTGAGGTCGGAGCTAATTTCATTACAAAAACTTTTAATTACATATCTACTTTTAATAAATAGGCGCCGACCTCAAAATTTCATGATTTTTTTTTGTAATGAAATTAGCTCCGACCTCAAAATTTCATTATTTTCATCTTTTTAGTGATTTTTTTGAAGGAGGTTAATATTTTTTTTTTTAAGTTTTTTTATTTTTTACTTTTTAGTTGTGGATTTGATTTCGCACATTTTTAAAAACTACCGAACCGATTTAAGTAAAATTTTTGTGAGATCACCCTGAAGATGTGCCCTATTAAATAAGAAAAGAATCACCATAATCGCTTTACAAATGTTGGAGATATGAGGTAGCAAACATTAAAAAATATGTTTTTTTTTTGACGTCATTTAAAAACGGATAAACCGATTTTAATAAAAACTATATGGGACTACCTGGGATGTATACCCTTTCAAACAAAAAAAGAATTTTCCAAATCGGTTCAGGCGTCTGCGAGTAATCGAGGAACATACATAAAAAATAAAAAAAAAAAGATTCCGACGAATTGAGAACCTCCTCCTTTTTTTGAAGTCGGTTAAAAATAGCTGCTTTTGAAGCCTACAGAGGGGTAGTAAAATGATTCCTTTGCGTATTAGTGCGTAAAGTTAAACAAAAGTAATGTGATTTTACCAATACAATAATAATTATTGTATTGGCAACAGACCGAGCTATAATTATCTGTTGTCATTTAAATCCACTGAGCGACAGAGAAACAAAATAGGTTTAGTTTTCATAAACAATACAAATTTCCAATATGACCGAACTGTCAGATATATTTTATTATGAAGTGAAAATCAGATATATTATAGAAGGTACGTGCAAAAAATACTAGTATGTCTCGTAAGTGATCATTTTATGCCTTGTGAGACTGTTAAAACCCGCTGGGCACTCGTTTTACCATAATGTTACATTGCGTCATAAAATAATAATTCACGCTCTTGATATACTTACTCTACTATTAATCTATGATTGCATCGATTGAAGCATTGACACTCTTTTAACCAATCGCTTTTGTCTTTCCTGCAAGCCTTATTTGGATTCATCCTAACTCAAAAACGTATCACAAAAAGAGTTCTGAATAAGCACTATAGATGTTTAGTCTTGCTTTTTTAATACCGGATGGTAATTGGCAATCCTAACACATGTATATTGTCAACGGCAACTCCTTGATTACTGACTAACAATAAGTTTAATTTACTAACATCAACAATCTATAATTTATTTTATAATAATTTCCGGAATGAAATCATCTGAACCAAAATTATAGTAATTATTCATATCGGCTATCTCTTAATTTAGTATGTAATTAATTACCAAAATATTAAATACATAAATCACCACTCCGAAGGAAGTTATTCACACGTACATCCGAGATAACAAAAATAGGACACACTTTTTTTTAATAAATGAAGTTTTGTAACTCCATTACACAGATATAGAAAAAATATTTTTGCACACCGTTCTATAAATATCTGCTTTTATAGCGGTAATAAAATGACCTATGAAAAATAAGTACCATGTAATCAATCCAACAGTAATTACCAAAAAACGACTTGTCAGTTACCAATTAATATCATAAGATGGACAGAGACCGAAGCAACACAAAGCAGCGTAGTTATCCAAATTGGAATGGAAATGGCTGCACATGCAGCTGTCAAAAATATTATAAAGATATATTTTTTATGATGTGAAAACCAGTTATTTTATAGGAGGTACGTGGAAAAAGTGTATGTATCTCGGCTGTGATGATATTTTGGTTCATCTGACATGAAACTCGCTCGCTCGTTTTAACATAATTCCACTGAACACAATCTAGAATTTAGTGATGAGCAAAACAAGACGAAGACTGGGTCAATCTTGGTCTTGCATACTCGGTCTTGTCTTATTTGTTGGGTCTTGGTCTTGCAGACTCGATCTTGGTCTCGGTCTTGCTTTTGGTCTTGGTCTTGCAAGACCACGACCAATTTTGCTCATCACTAATCTAGATACATTACTATGATTGATTCAATGTAATATTACACTAGCTTGAAACCGCGGCTTCTCATGTATGTCAATTTCGCCCCCCGATTCGCCAGCATAAATCTATGCTTTCTGTTTGTAAGAGTGTCACTTGAAAATAGCTGGGCCGATTTTGAGGAAACTTGATATGCTTTCTACATAAAAGACGCGACTAAAATATTGTAACTCGTCTAGACTCTCTAGACAAGATAATCTAGCAAAATAGCGTTTCTGTATATTTATTAAAAAAAAAATAAACAATACGTTCTTATCAACCAAAAGTCAATGAACTTAAAATACGAGGAAATAAAGAGATAGCAATTTCAATGGCACTATTCTTCAATGTGAATTATTTTATAAAGTAATTAATACTCCGGATGTAAATAGCCATGGATCAGTCAACTGTTACTATCAATGAATGAACGATATCAATAATAATAATAATTGTAGGACAAAAACGAAATAAAAGACAAATGGCGCCATTATCAAATACAAAACACTTTTCATTATTATTGATTAATATCAATTTTCATTAAAACTTCTAATTAATTTTTTTAATTAAAAGATTATAGCTTCGCATTCAATACGGTCGTGATTTAGCGTGTAAAGGTCAAGCTGTAAAATGACAGATAAATGCGACCAGGTTAGTAAACGTCGTTAATTATTCTCTATATTATAACCTTAATTAGAATATATTTAAAGAAATTTTTTAGCAGCACGTGCACGGTATAAAAAATAATGGAAGTAAGTACATCTCCCACATAAAAAAGTGAGTCTCTTATTGGGCCAGTATACGGAGAGCCCGCGGAGTAGCGCTGCGAGCTCAGCAGCAATGCTTGCTGTGTTAAATAAAAAGAGTAAAAAGATTAAATTCAATTTTCAAAGTATATTACGCAACGCCGACGCATAGGCAAACCCGTTACCCATCACTTTTAACACAGCATGCATTGCTGGTGTGCTCGCAACGCTACTCCGTGGGCTCTCTGTGTACTCGCCCGATAAGAGATTCACCCCTCCCATGTATAAAAGAATATAAGATACACTACCATTCTTTCTTATACCGTGATTAAGAAAAAAAAACATATCCGAAGCGCGCCAACAACTCAGAGGTTGGCGGCAAACCAGAAGTACTAAATTTCTATTTTCTTTCCTACAATAAAAAATCTATCTCAAATGACTATAGACTCTCTGTAGGGTCAACTTTCTCAATTATAATCTTTAAAACTAACAAAGATTTTACTAAATGGATACTCTTACACAAAAAAAGATTTAGCTATTCACAACTGTTAGCTACCAACAACACAACTGACAAACAGCCAACCTAGACATAAGTAAAAAAAGGTGCAATGTGATACAACAGATAATCTAAATAATATTACTTCAAACGAAAAGGGTAATTGGTGGCGGAAAGGAGGGCTGAGAGTGGTTAAAACCACCTCGAAATCAAAATTATGAACTCGCACGTTTAATACTCTTTACAATGTAAGATCCTAGGTCTATAGCTCCCCTCTGCAAAGAGAGAACCAAAAAATTACTGAGAGATTTCCGTTAAACGATGAAAAATACGATTGAGAATTTTGGTCTATGGGAAAATATTTTAGTTATGAATGACTGCGTTATACGCAAGTTTATGACTTCCTGTAAACTAAAACCGCTATCAATATTCCTAAATATAACAAAAATATTAAATATTAGGGGAGGCTAATCTTATCAAAACAACTAACTGATAAGCCGTATACGATCTGTTCTAACACTGTAAATATTACACAATAATATGCTTGTTGTCAGTGCGTCCATAGCTATTAATAAGTGAATGGAGCGGCAAAGCAATAAAACAAATATCAACTTACCATTGTCTGTGACTACTTGACTTGGCTACTACACTTTTACACGAATTAGCACAGCATTTGATCTGGAAAAAAAATTCAAACATTAATATAAATTTTATCAGTAGTACTTTTTGAAAGTATATTTTAAATTACCGAGAAATGAATGAAATTTGTAAACTGATTTCTTAATTTAATACTTTCATTACGGAATCAGAACGTGATGTTTTAAATAGACAAATAATAGCGTCTGCCACTGAAACATCCATTGTTGACAATATATAATGCGATTTTAGAAAAAATGTTTTCAAACAATGTCACCGCCGGGACTCAAACCCGAATTTTCTACTTCCAGTACGCGCATCTAAACAATCAAGTTTCTCATAATAAAGTACATTTACAACAATACGAGAGCTAGTTTTTACCATTAGGCATCATTAGAATATGAACCTTCACTCTACCGAGAGCTAGCTAAGTCTTTGTTAATATATCTGTGATAAGTACCCAAGATTTCAGAACGGTTCACTAAATAGTTTAAATATATATAATTATGAAATTAGCATCAAATCAAGAGCTATTTCGGAAAATCGCGCATGTATAATACCGCTATCACACATAGTAATATCACCCAGAAAAATTGTAATTTTTGGAATATATTACATATTTAAAAAGTCACAAACAAAGAGCCTACATTATGAAATTCAGATTTACAATTGGCAACAGCGCGATCATTAGAAGACGTACCTAAGTTCCGTTGTAATAATTAACAATTTTCATTGTACAAAAAAAAATCTATCGGTTAAAAAAGAATGAATTTACAACGTACTTATTTGTGGATCGTTTCTGCTCGGTCAGCGGGGTATGTTTCGATAAAAGACTAAAAGATTGCATCGAATTAAATGGCGCTCGGCACACTTAACTCGATGTAATTTTATCTCTCAAGCCCTTCAGCTGATCTCAATAAATGTGCGTAGTACCTACTCCTTAATGGAGTTTCTGAAAATCTCAGTTTACATTTTAGAACAACAGTAGCAATTTAAGAGAAGCGTAAAGGTCGTGTTACAATTATCAAACACAACATCAAATTGTACCCACAGGATAATAAACTTGCAAGTAATGTAAACATATAAAATCAAGAGCTGCACCGCAGAAGCCCGAATGGTAAAACACTGATTCTGAGTTGGACTCATGTATTTTTAACACCATCTATTATTCACTGATTTTACTCATGTATTTTCAAGTTTAGTTCTTCTTCTCACGCAAAGCATCTTCTCCTACGCTGCTTAGCTTGACAACGTTTAGCCTCAAATTAATAAAGGGTTTTTATCTGCTTCGTTTATGGTTGTCACGATGTGAGTATGAAGGACAAGCTGAAAATACAGCAGTCGATTAGTCCCGACAGGTTGAAAATAATTATAAGTTCTACTGTATTTTATAAAGACCAATATGTTCCGCTGAATTAAAATTCTCGTTTCAATCCGGTCATTCTTATTTGTTTAAAATTGCATAAATGATAAGAGCTAGGCATAAAAAATCACAATTACAATTCGTGAGATAAAAGTTACCTGTTTACTTCGAATAGTAATTTTTAACATCTGATGTGAATTGTGACGTAATCTGATTCGAACAGTTTAACCAATGACGGTATTACGATTTCACGGTAAAACATGAAACAATAAGCGACGTGCAACTTCATATAACTGTCAAAACCAAATCGGTCCAGCAATTTTGAATTTAATTGCAGCGAAAATGGGACTTTATATACCAGCAACAGGTTCATTAACTGCAATAACATTTTTTCGCGAATAGATGAACTGTTTTTGATAAAACTTGGTATACTATAAATAACGTGTACCTAAAATTGCTTCAACCATTACAAAATCAAAATTCAAGTACGATTTAATATTTAAAAAGAGTCTCTGTGTACACTACACACAATTAAAACTAGTATAATTATAACATAAAAACAAAACACAAAAGTAACAATGGCACCGATCGCCAGGATCGAACCTGCGATCTTTAGGTTACGAGGCTATAGTGTTTTATCCTGCGGGCACTTTAGGTTGATATTCTACAGTCGGCTTTTACACGATGGGTGTATACGTACATTGCGACACGTTCGTTACATTTGCAATCTCAAGAATTTGAATTTTACTCTACGGTACCAAAAGAAGTTTTACTTCAAACGTTGTCAGGTTATATTATTTATATTTTTGGACAATCATGTCTTGGCCATATTTTTTAGAGACACGCAGTATTTTATGAAGGCGCGGTTGAATGTCGGTAAACGGGAGAGGTTCTTTTTCCTTTATTTGGTGAGCTGGAAGCAATTTCATTTTTCCGTGTCTAATGGGTTTTCTGTTCAAAGTCAACCATGTATGAAACCGGGACGCGTTCAAAACACTTTACAAATGTGTGTATTTTATTATATTGGATATCATTATGGTTATTAATAGATGTTGAAAGAATAATAAGTACTCTTATTGGATTCTTGCTCTCGCTAGATGTTATTTTTTTCAAATATTTTTTTTGAACAATTTATTATTAATATAATAATTGTTTAGTTTAATACCGAATGAGTAGCGTGGTGATGAAAGCACTCGATTCATATTACTGGGTTTGAAACCCAGCAGGAGAACCGAGGATTTTTTCCTACAACTTCTCGTCGAAAATATCCGAAGATAATGTCCGATGTGTAAACGAATGTTTGACCCATAGTATTTAAACGAATGTTATTCAGTATTGCTCAATGAATTATGTAATGTTTTACGTTATGTAAGCTGCGTACATTGATATTGTAAAGATTGTAAGCGGATGCAGTTGCATATTGTGTTTAGACAAGATGGAGTTCACATTGATTGTATTGCTTAATTGAACATACGTTATTTAATAATTGAATACTTGTTTATTTATTGGTTTCATTATTTTAATTTTTTAATTTTCAGAAGTGAGATGAACGCGCTCAGTGGCATCCGATATGCAATTTTTGACGTGTTTATTTATTGCGACCCTGAAAACAGCCCCGCGAGGCAAGACTGTTATACTGTGGAGTTCAAGGTTTCACTACTGTTGGCGCTGCCGTGTTTCATCTCAACCGTGTTCAGAGCCGCGGGTAGCGACTAGTATTCTATATATTAAATGTTGTATCGTTCATTAATAATCTCAATAATTTTTACGTTACCGGCACTTTCCGAATCACGTTCGAGACGATGAAATGAGTGGAGACGATAAGAGGGTGTTGGTAAACATTGCACATTCCTTCAGAAAGAGCCGACGTCCAAAGTAAGTCAAAGTAGCTTTCTGTGTTATTGCTTTCATATAACAGCTGAAAGAGGAAATGAAAGAGATGAGTGCAAAGTCATTTATATTGTTCACATGGAACAACTGTTGTCTGTAAATGACTGCAGATAGACGAAGATATAATAGGTTAAAGGTTATACCCAGCTCATGAGGATCAGTTTTTCGCCGAAAACAATGCTTTATTTAATCCTCTATCAATTCACATTTTTAAAAATAATAATAAAAACGGATTAGCTTGCATCTACACAAACAATGGCCCATACAGCACGGTATCCGATCCTGGTTAATTTCTTGTAATCCAATGGTAAAATAATAATGAATTTAACGCCCGTTTAACAGACGCCACTCGCACTATTATCACTTTCCCAAAATTTTCTATATGCTTATACTTCCATTTAGTTAAATAGCAATAGTAATGTGCGAGTGGTGCTGAATTATAGGATAACGTAGACAACTTTGTGATCATTGACGTGGATGAACCGCGCCACGGCTGCCCGAAACCAACGAGCGTCGGGAGATCCAGTAAAATAATTATTATTGCAAAACGCAATCAAACAGCGCTTAGTCACGTTAAAGCCATTTGTAAAAATTGTGTTGTTTTATAGTTTTAGTTCTAATCCTTGCGTGAATTTAAAGACATGAGAGGGCCATGTCTACTTTCGCCAGGTGTGTCAATTTTTGGTGACGCGAGACTCCTAGATATACGGTACTGAATAGATTGAAAATGATTTCTGAACACACAATGGTCACGAAATGATGATGAAAATGAAGGAACATGAACAAGTTCATATTAATTGAGCGAACCATAGTGTTCCATCGATACGCTCATTCGTCAGATTACGTTGACCCTTTGACACGATCGATGATCTACCAGTTGGCTTTGGCTATGGAGAGTCAGTTTAGTGATTTGCGAAGTATGCGTGTGTTTATCAATTATAACGTGTTGGCATGACGCCGTCATATTGCGTTGGACACTGGCGTAGCAAGGAATGACAAACATGCACGCTACTTAAATCGGTGTAATTCTTACATTCCTCATTGGGACTATCACTTTTACGCAATCAAGTTTAAAAACACTTTAAGGTGACCCATCATCGACGTCAGTAGCCTCTGTTGTCGAGCGTCTATAATCTAGATGAAAGAACCGGTGACAGAAATTAAACACACAGCAAAGCGTTCAACTTCGCGTGGGTTTTGAATTTTGATACTGACTAGATTAGATTTAGGTAGATATTGGTTTCACAAGCAATCAGGGCTAGAACCTGAAGGCTATAAGAAGGCATGTTCTTTGCACAAGGAGGTCTTGTGATAAATTCTCTGGGAAGGAATTGCATGTAAACCTTTAACATCAACTCAGAAAAGCTCAGTTTCTGAAGAAACTTGTCTGGTGGTAAGACGTAAGAGGCGTGTGGTAAAGAGCTGAGTTGAGATTGCATCATGTCACGTAGTGGAAGAGTGTAAAATGATCAGTACGCCACTGATACTGGATATTGGACCAACCTGTTCGTACGATATTCCCTGCGGCGTGCAATTGCATTATTACACATTTACCAACAACAACACAATAAAAGTGAGCTAGTCGCGAGTTACTTTTCTGCCAGTTAATTTTTATTGTTTTGTGGCAAGTATTTATCAGTCACGCAATCCAAGTTATTATACCTATATCTTAAACATAACCCTCGTACACACGTATATTAATATTTGCCATTTTTCTTTGCATTCTACAGCTGCGTTTTGGTTTACACTTGGGTTGCCATCTCTAAAATTTGGAAACCAGGACAAGACGCGTGAAAACCTCAGATTTTAGAGCCCAGAATCCGGACATGTCAACAGGTTTTTTTAAACATAGTCAGTGTAATAAAAAACAGTTGAAAATATCATAAATCACCCTTTTATTTATTTTCAGACCTTAAAATTAAATTTAGTCATCTTTTATCATCCTTTTAAATGTACCTAACAAAACAGAATCTTATTACAGTTTGTTACAAATTGTTTGAACAATCAGTTAGAATTTTTTTATTCTTAAATTTTTAAACCTGGACTACAAATGAAGCCCCGGATGCCCTCTAAACTAGGACAAATCCGGGGAAACCCGGACGGATGGCAACCCTAGTTTACACTAGACTTCCTCTGATAAAAAGAAGAAAAAATTACAAGTTTTAAACTTGAAATTTAAATAATAATTATTTGTTCCGAAATCTACTAAACTTGACAAATGTGAAATATTATGCCTAATTAATTAACAGGCTGAAGTTGCTAAAAAGGATACAAAACAGAATAGAGCTAGCGAACATTGACCTACATTAGTGGACAATACTTCGCCAATCGCCATATATCGTAGTTGTTTGGCGGTTTACTGCGTGAGGAGGATAGAGTATGGTAGAGTTCATGTTAGCATACGCGAACCTTTCATTATTTTATTTCAATAAATTATTTGCATGCAAATTAAAAATTAGTCGTTAACCAGAAAAGTATAACTTCTAACGCGCGTACACAAGTAAAAGCAAATCGCGAATGTTTTTTTACTGGAAAACTATAGATTCTTTGTAAAAATTATTTGACAGCTGTGCAATGATATTCTAATATGGAATCATGATTCAATACAAATTATTTATTATGAATTAACGATAAATCATAATAATTATAACGTCCGTACAATACTTCGGAAATAATTAGCTAAGTAAGTATGTTTTTATCACTGTAGAACATTTAATGCAATCATATGATCTGAATGCATATACAGTAGGTATACATAGTGTATGTTCGGAAAAATGGCCACAAAAAAAAATTAAATAGTGTCCAGTGTGAAATTAAAATAAGGCTCGACTTCAAGCTTCGTTTTCAGAACAATCTCGAAAAATTCTTCCAAGTAAAACCCCAAATAACCGAAAATAGAGATTTCATTTTGGAACATCAAACTTTGCCCTCCAATTTTCGGGAAAAGTGACAGGCGTATTTTTCGTAAACAATCCAAATAAAGTGCAAAATGGCCGCACACAGCGTTGACAATAGCTGTCAGAAATATTATTATGAGGTAAAAATCAACAGTTTTATATAGGAGGTGCGTGCAAAAAATATATATCAAACGTTATGTCTTTATAGCTCGTATGACTGTTAAAACTCGTTATAAAATAATGCTTTGATCCGTTGTACCAGATCAATTTTAGTCTTATACCATTACAATATTATACTGTATCAAGCATTGTCTATTTACTAAACCGCACAAAAAAAATTATATCCGTCTCTTTTCTCGAAGTAATTCTCTGGTTATTCTGAAAATAATATATTCTAGCATGGAATCTCTCTTTATCAAAAGTGCTGTCGTTATCTATGACATTAGCTAATCAGAATCAACAAACTTTTACTACAAAAAAAAACAAATATATGTTTGCACCTTAATCGTGAGATTGGGATTTTCGTACATATTAATTATATGTATATGATTTTAGTTCAGGTTAGAGATAGGAAAAACGCGTCTTTTTAGTGATCTGCATCTTTGCATCTGGATCCCGTATGTGAGCCGGCTCACTGAACCGGTTCAAAAAGAGCCGAGTTCTGAATATGTTACTGCAGTCTGCCACTGAGTTACCTAGTTCAGTCAATCATATCACGACCTGTATAGAATCAAGAATGCATAGCCAAACATGTGATGCATGAGTCATTTGAGCTGATAGATGCATCAAAGCGAGAACTGATACGTGTAAGTGTAAAATGTGCTTCTGTGTGTTAAGTGTTTCACTGAGTTATGCGGATCCGTTGATCCGTCGGCTCAAAAAAAGTGAGTCGGCTATCACGGATCTTCTGTCGGAGTTGGCTCTTTGAACCGGTTCAGATCTGAGTTACACAACTCTAGTTCAGGTGTGATCATGAGTTAAAAAAACAAACTATATTCAAATGTTGATTTATTTATACACACAAAAAATTTAGCAGTCACGCTCAAATCGGTTTAATAGTTAAAGATCATCTGATAATTTTTATGTGACATTATACATAAGTCCTCCGCATGATAAATGTAACCCAGTCACGTGATTTCACGTATCGAATTACAGTAGACTTTTATTAAATCAATGTCTAGGGGAAGAACCCCTTCTCCTTATTTCTTAGGTCAGGAATGTCAGGACTGTTAAATTGGAAAGGTTATTTTTTATAATTGTTAAATTAACAACCTAAATATCATAATATCCAAGTTAAAACGGTATATTACAGTTTCGATTTAATAGTCCTATTTAAATAATAGAAAATAATTTCATTTTCAATTCACACGTAACTCTCGCTATTGTGAAAGATAATGTCTAACATTACAAAGTTAGCTCCCACATTATGTGACATGAGCTTTAATGAGAATTTGGATTTGTCACTGTAGAGTAAATGTTTACCCAGCTGCCGCGATAGTCGAAGATTCTGGTTAGGATTCCGACGAAGACATTGCTTGCAAATATTTTTTCTAATATTGCATTGTAACATTGGGTGTTTCTTAACAATCGCAAACTATAGTAATATCGAACCGTACATTATTAATTACACGAATTATACCATATTAACTTAGACATTATTGTTCCGTAATCTATTTGTAACGTAGATTTTAACAAAAAAAATGTGGAACGACCCAATTATATATCGAGAATCATTGCGTCAATTTTAAATAAATTTTCTGAATAACCCCTAAAAGAAATAAAAGATAAGAGAATTTGTTCTCCGTTAAAATTTTTGGAGATAGCGACTTTTGCTTCATCTATATATAGGTTGTAGTGAACATAACTATTTACGCAATTAGATCATAAAAAACAAGACAGACAATAGAACACTAATTATTTTTGAACGCTTCGTACGTACATGAAATACACTTTTAACATGTCTTTATTTGAACAGCTGCTCGTGTTTAACATTCTTTACATTTCTATAAAATTCTTTGACCCTGTATTTATAGATTAGAAAATGCAATTAAATTTTAAGTAATGGAAAAATTAAAAACAAAAAGAAACTGTAACTGATCGTGTAACTAGAATATTTTTCAAATTCTTTTTGTGCACTGCAGTCACACAGATTAGCTCCGAAAAAATACGTGATTTCGCTACACTAAACCAAAAATGTTTATATTTCTTACTACTCGTATGTTCTTTCACCATTTTTTCATTCTCTGTTTATTTTAAGGCCACCAACAGCCAAGGTCATTTTTAATTCATTATCTTTTAAAAATCAATTGAAAATCCAAATGATACTTTCACCAATTCTTCGATTAGAACCTGATAACTGAACGCCATAGAATTTTTCATATGCTTCAGTAAGTCAATTTTTTTTATACTTATAGTAACAATAATTGCAGCGCGCGGTAAATTCACAATAGAAAAAATATACTTTTTGAACTACCCCTTATAAAATAGCTGCTTTTCATACCTGAATAGTGGTAATAAAACGACTCTTTTTCGCACTAGTGCGCAAAATAAAGCGAAAGTACTGCGATTTGATCAATCTAATAGTTTATACCTCGGTCAGTTGGCATTTAAATCCATATGAGCGACAGAGAAGCATAGTAGGCTTTGTCTTCGTAAACAATCCCTAAATTTGACCGAACTGTCTGATATATAAATATTAAAAAACTGATAATCAGCTAATTTATACGAGGTACATGCGAAAAATACTATATATATCTCGTGCGCGATTATTTTATGACTTGTGTGACTGCTAAAACTCGCTGGGCGCTCGTTTTACTATAATGTCACATTGTCACGCACTTGATACATAAAGTACTATTTTTATATAACCTATAGTTTGCACGTTTGAATAAGAAAAATACTTATTTTGATATGTGTTACCAGGTTTTTCAGGTGTGTAGTCACAGGGGATGGTTATTAATGATTTATGAACGCCCTGTACTTATTAAGGTGGGTGGCATAATGCATACTTATTGTTTTGTATTTTATAAAATGTATTATACTTACAAACGACTTGGTAACCGTGAACACTATTGTTCTCCGAAAAGAAAAAAAAACTGAATAAATCATTTTAAGTCCGACAATAGTTCTTAAAAATATCCCACATGAAAATAAAACAAAATAGTCTAATGTCATTTACATATGCATAGAAAAGAAAATTTATCTAAATACATCGTTAATTAACAAGTCTTTTTCAAACAAATTTTTAAGCACTAAAAAGTTTTACAAAGTAGATATTACGTTCACAAAACAAACATTTTATTTCACAACCGAATGCCTTTGTAACAAACAATTTTAAAACTAGAAATGCAAACATTATTATAAGTTTTGTTTTAACAAAAGCATATCGCTTTTGTATAACAGAAAAAAAGTTGGACAACTCTAAAATATTTAATACACACGTATTACAACAGTAAAAAAGTTTATCGTAAAATAAAATAACTGCACGATGCGCTGTTAAAGCAAACACTATCTAATTAAAATGCATTCTTGCGGTTACATAATGAGATTTTATGATGTCCGTACTTTGTCTAAAATAGACACGTCATTTCCAATAATATCATTAAAAGAACGTTGCATAACTGACGGTTGTCAGTATATAAATTCAATAAGAAAATCGGCAGGTATTACAATTTTTAAAATTATTAAAAAATTGTGGATAATAATATAGAAGGGCTTGGCTCAAAACCGAGCTTAAAATCGAAATATTTGACAAAATGTCCAAGGTGTATGATCTATAACGAGCAACTTAATTCTGTTAATTTTGATGTTACAGTATGCGCGCGCATCGTAAAAACTCACTCTCATCATTTTTTCATAACTGAAAGAAGTAGAATTTCAAAAAAAAAAATGGCCACCAACTGCTAAGAATATCTAGGACCAGTATCCAAGGGGCCGTTCAAAATTTTTTTGGTTGAAATGTATATTACAGAATATTTCGGAAGCTGTTTCTATAATAAAAAAACTCGGGTCGCAGTGGCAGCATCATGCCGACAAAATTGTATTTGCTCGCATACGCAGCGTTGTAGTTTTCTTCCTGTTAACTTTCGTTTGTTTTTGAGCAAAACAAAAAATTTAACCCCTGAATAGACCCCTTAAAATTATTAAATAACTGTAGTGTAATTCTCTATCTAGAAATTGGTGCTTTCATAGAACTTGCAAGACCAGTTCTGTCGGGTCGATTTTATTAAAATTTTTGGCAGCACATCTTTACTGAAACGTTAAATTTCAATTCTGAAACAATTCCGGAAAATTTTTCAGTATTTTTGGACCCAAAAGATCCCCAAATTTGGAACTCGCAAAGTTCACTTTGTTTAAACGTAATTTTAAGAACTAATGTTGTTTTTATTACAGAGTAGACACCTAAGGCGGGAGAAGGAATTAAGAAAAAGATGTTTGTGACCGATTAAATTTTTCCTAACTGAATAAAAGAGACCTTCTATGTTAAACAGTTTTTATCTATGGTAGACAAATAAACGCGACACGGACAAAAGTTGAAGCCAACTATTTAAATTAAGGAATTCCATTTCCGATTCATGAACGGAAAGCATACGTTCAAGTTTTCAGCACGGTTCTGAAAACATTTCAGAGATGTTCGAACGCTATTCGATTGAAAAAGCCGCAAAACAACTGCCTCTCCATGTCAGTGTCAAAACCAACAGAAACGACCGCGCGTCGTTCTAATTCATGTCCTTGTGTTTTGTTTATGCCGCATTTCAAATCTCTTCAAATACAAATAACAAAAGATATCCTGTCAGTATAAGGAAAATTGTATACCTACAAAGAACATCTCTCAAAACTTTAACTTCCGTATTTCGAATTATTATTAGAGTTAAGAGAGGTCTAGGTTACTCCCTCCCGCTAAAAACTTTATTACATTCTTCCGATCGTATTTTTGATCCGAGAATATAATTTTTCCGTCAAATTAAAGATAATAGTTTCCTCTTACGGCGTTACGGGTCAAAGTTATATGATGGGTTGCACAAAACATTGTCAAACAATTGGATTTGACAATGACTTTAGATTGTGATAATATAATTACAGTTTTCATACATGCAAGAGCAGTCTAATGTCGTATTCAAACTCTCTGTCATGTACAACGTTAGACTGTATTCACACAAAAACAGGCTTGATCTACACAGAAAAAGATCATTTTTCAAGTCAAATTGTGATTAAAAGGCAGTGAAAAATGTCGTTTCGAAGTAAAAATTGTGCAAATTAAATACACATATACACAGTTTAAAAAAATATCATTTAAATCGATCAATTATTTTTCGAGCAGAATCGAATTAAAATTCTACAATGCTTTTTTTTGTAGAAATATGTGTGTTCACAATCTAAAGTCATCGTCAAATCAATTTATTTGACAATCCTTTCTGCAATCAAGCAATAGTATTGTAGTTTAAGTGTCTAGGATCAAATGCAGCTTACATTCGACGAGTAAAGTTACATTAAAACAAGATTCAGCGAATTTTAACAGTAACAAGTCAAAATAACAATAGTTTCGCGCAACAAAGAAAACGTTCCATCTTTGAAACTGTTTTGCGTATTATCAATTAATAACGTCTACTAAACATCGTATCATTTCAACAATAGTTTCTGTTGCATATTTCTCCAACTTCCGGAATGGCGATCTCTTTATTGCCCTCGACTTAAAATGAACTTTTGGTGCTTTGCCAAAACCTTATTCATGATAAATAATATAAAGTGATTCAGTATGTATTTAATAAAAAAATATTTATTTTGGCGCCGTCTCTCTGTACGCCAACTTTATTCAATTTCTATTTTTATAAATGTACTACAAGCTTACAAATGTATATTTTTCATTCATCAGACGTTCAAGCGATTTATTCGCTACACCGACATGCGAAACTGTTATTTTTAGTAGCTATATAGAGAAAGAGACATTGCGCAGGTTATAGACGCTCAACGACTAACTGCAGTTACTAATATTTTAAAATAACCGGTTCCAAATACCTATTTATAAACAGTTTAGTGACACATAATTGGCATCATAGCACACGGGATGCGTCGGCCAGGTTCTCGCATTTCGAGTCCTTTTTGACCCTCCCCCCATCATCGAGGCTAGTTACGTTAAAGAACTATTTTTTTTCAGGGACGTAAGATTACCATTAGGAAGTAAATTTCATACGTCTAGGTGGAATTATTTCCAAGATACCAGTGTTACTTGACTGACTAATAGATCATCATAATTCACAAGTGCCTAGCCGGTGCTAGGAACATCGACCCGAATGCACCAACCGGTCGTCCGAAAATCACTCGCGTCTAGTCGGTGAAATATGGTATAAAACCATATGTTGAAAGGAAGTATGGTATATAACTGCAATGTGTCTAGATAATATTTAAGTAGAATAAGTAAGAATAACTGATAAAAAACATAAATGTAAAAAAAAGGCAAAGTGTGAGCCGGACTCGCACACGAAGGGTTCCGTACCATTATCTATAAAAACGGCAAAAAAATCATGTCTGTTGTATGGGAGCCCCATTTAAATATTTATTTTATTCAGTTTTAGTATTTGTTGTTATAGCGGCAACAGAAATACATCATCTGTGAAAATTTCAACTGTCTATCACGGTTCATGAGATACAGCCTGGTGACAGACGGACGGACAGCGCAGTCTTAGTAATAGGGTTCCGTTTTACCCTTTGAGTACGGAACCCTAAAAACGGCCAAATTCAATTGGGTTTGCTGGTTTTGCCGGAAAAAAGAAGTGATAATATAAGACGTTTTCACTTGGCGAGTTTTAGTGTTTAAAGTTATAAATAGATGAGTCGAGTATGTAGATTTGTCAATTGAAAACTTGGCAGCTTTTTCGACAAATCGCGGCGAACCCACTTGTTCTTTATACCGAACTTGGCCCTTTTTTCACATTTATGTTTTTGGTGGGATAATATGTATTTTGTAAGAGATATAGGACATAGGTAAATAAAGCTAAGTGGCTGGACTAGTCAACAGACGTTCGAAACCACTGAACCTAAGGAAACTGTAAATTTTATTTTGTAATTTAGTAATATCTAAGTAGAGATGAGATCAAGTCATGCGTAAATAAAGCATTTTTTTAATGGAACCGATTTCAATTAAAAGTTGATATAAACAATTACTATAGGACACATAACTGCCTAGATCTCTAATTAAATGTAGGTAGGGAAGGTGATTGTCGGGCAGTTAGAACAGTTTTATAGAATGTATTGTCCTCCTTGGATAGCTGTTAAACATTTTTAGGATTAATGTATTCAAATTCGAATGTTTACACATTTCTTGAGAGTACATACTGGAGACTCACTGTTTTTTTTATTTTTAAATAAATATGTTCTGGGATATTTTTTAAGGTCAATGTGTTATTATAAATGGCATTTCTTTCACAACGTACCGATTTACAAATAAAAAAAAACTAATCCGAAAGTTTAAAATTATGTTCAGACAACAAAACATTGTTTCTAATTGTTTTGCAAGTTCCAATCTTATAGTTTAATTACAAAAAAAGTAACATGTGTGCGTCTCTTGTAAGTATTTTCATAAAAAAGCAAGAAAAAAAAAGGTTGTCAAAAGCTTGTACATCCGTTCTGAACATAAGGTTTATCTATGCTCATCTGCAATTTTTTTCCGAGAAAATGTATATATGAAGTGAGTATACCAAAGTTTGTTCTTTTTGCCACTTCCGTTCTTCGTCGTTTTTTTCCCATTTTATTTCTTAAACTCTTGTCCACATGTTGCACAGTTCAACGCCTTCAAAGCCAATACAAGACATTATGACAAGCCGTGAGGGGAAATGTACTATAATAGAAAACCTCTAAACCGACATGCTAGCTTTGAGAATATTAGTGTAGTTGCCTACAAAATACACATAATATATATCTGGATTATATTATTTTATAGTAATTTTTTCCTGCTTTTATCTATTACTAGCGGCCCAGTCCGGCTTCGCCCGGGTGTAAATGTAATATATATAGGATATAAAAGATGAGAATCATTATCATTAAATTCTCAACGTGTATTGAATTTGCGCGAATTCAATCGCTTTTATTTGTGAATGTTCAAAAATCGAAGAAAAATCTTATTTCCCAAAAAGAAATTTTAAAAATTCTGTTGATCCGATGGCTACCAAAATTCAGGAGATCACCCGCTGGGCTAATCTAAAGATTGTCTGAAAATTTCATCAAAAATGGTCTACCCGTTTGGTTTGGAGTCCACAGATTACATATACATCGTCTTTTATCTATATAGATTATTAAAATGTAAAAAGTGGTTATTATGACATAACGATAATAGTTGGACATATAGTATCGCGAAGTTTTTTGTAGTTATTGATATGTTCTTTAATATTATAGAACATACTTTTGTTCTATCATCAATAGTTTCCGCAGCGCATGCGACGAAAGATGTTTTATGGCATTTTTTTACACCTTGGGTTACGTTACTAAAGTTTTAGTAAGGATCCCTAATATTTTCTAGCAATAAATATAGCCTATGTTACTCAGGGTGAATGTAGCTTTCTAATGGTGAAAGAATTTTTTAAATCGGCACAGTAGTTTTTGAGTTTATTCATTACAAACATACAAAAATACAAATCTTTCCTCTTTATAATATTAGTATCATTATAATTAATTAATTGTACAATAAAATATTAGCACATATACTCTGTTTTGTTGGTAGATTTTGGCACTGCGACTTAGTGTCGTTTAAAAAAAACAGGGCGCCTCGATTAGTGAACCCACGACGGAAGCTGTGCTACTTACGCATTTTATATTAATGCCCAAAAAAAAAAACAACAAAAGCATTTTTTTAATTTAATAATAATATTAAAAAAATTGTTATTAGTGAAAAAGATAAAAAAATAATTTATGCTAGTTTGGGAATTAAACCCGAGAGGTGCGCCTCATTCGATCGTTTTTTCGCCGATCATAAATTTAAATCTAAACATCGATTTGCGCCTTGGACCTAAAGGTTTGTAACACATACTAAAAATATAAAATACACTATACTAACCCCTAGTTCCCAAATTTCAATCTAAGAAGTGGTACAACTATTGACAGAATTTAATGTTAAAAATAGTAATAAATCGAAAATATAAATTGATACTATATATACGCAATTGGTTGCATTTGTGGAAAAGGAAAATGAAAAAAATACACTATAGTTGTATTAAGAAGCTCCCTCGATCAATCACTGAAGTTTCCGCGTTACCCTCTTTCTCATAACGTGAATTACACACACGCACAAACATACATACCCACACACACAATAAAATGGCCACAGATACCCCGTTCTCCCCTAATCATGTTTTCACATACAAACTGCGCCTCTCAAACTACTTTCCGTGCTCCAGATTCTCTTTAGAATGTGTTTTTTTTTATCTTTTGATATATTGTTAGGGTGTTGAATCAAACTTCAACCACTTAATTCAGTAATTTTAATTTTAACTTCTAAATTAAAAGAGATGCAGACGTGAGAGTGGTCGGAATCGACTCAGCGTGGCTTTTTCTAAGTATGGTTAAGCTCTAATAGCTATTCGGGTGCAAAGGAATTAAGATTAAAGAGCAATAAATTAATAACATGTAGGTTAAAAACCTAAAAAAAAAACACTTTCATCACGCACTAAAAAATATAAAATAATTAAATTAACTTTTATTTTTTATTCAATACGTGATGAATGATTGATATGTTAGGTAGTTATTAGTAAACATGTTACTTCTTTTATGTTCAAGAACTACCTTCTTTAGCCCTGTCTCGCTCAAATCATCCGCACTTTTCAATTTTTGGCTGGTGCCAACTACGAGGCTAAAAGATGCTATTGCAAGGGTGCCGTTGTCAATTGATTACTCTAATTTTTGGAAATATTTTGAAGATTTAAAAAACTTTTCCGAAAAAGGAAGATTCACTTTAGGTTTGTGATGAAACAGAATAAGGTCGTATAGTAAGACACTGAAAACGTGTTTTTTTGGCACAATTAATGCCAACTTTTTTCTAGTAAATCGTACATAAATTACAAAAGTAGTCCATTAGAGATCTAGATGTGTCCTTTATCTTCCTTATAGAGAAAGAATTTTGGCAAAATGTTGACGAATAAGTCTACAATCAGCTATCAGCCGAAGTCCTATTTTTGGCTTAAATTCAGAGCGTTCCGACAGCCTTAATAACAGAGATTAAATAAGTTTTTCATAAGAAATAGAGATTTCCGAAATGAAATACATTTTACATCACACACATCCGACAGCTGATAAACCTTAGTTCAAAACTTGTGCCATGACCCTAAGTCAAGCATCAAGACGCAAAGCTTCGTTATCTAGGCTAGAGAAAAGCACACAAATACGAGTACATCGCGATATGTATAATGTGTGTACTGTGTGTATATGCATATATACACCGAATCCTCGATTTACTCGGTACTCAAATTGCATGCTTTTCAATATCTGGGTATACAAAAAATGTGTTTTTTTTTCATTTGTCAATTTCAAGTAGGCGCGGAACAGTCCCATAAAATACCAATATACCGTGAATTTATTTTAAGATGAAACATACAAATTTTCGTTTACATGGTACACAATAACATTTCTGACAGCAATGTAATTACGCGTTTATTTTAACCGTTTCGCTGTTATACAGTTCAAACAAACTCGTTTTTACTGTGTTACCAAATCTGAAATTGTTCTGCTTACCTATTGGTCTAAAAGTTGAGAGGCGGCACATTATAATAATTTTCAATTAACTAAATCAAAATTTTTATTTAAATTGAATTAATTTCGGAAAATAACAATTATTTTAATACAATTTTATGAAAAAATTAGAAATTTTTTAATTTATGGCAATTTCTTCTCTAAATTTTTGCAACGGATATACTCGTCTGTAACACATACAAGTTACAATGGAAGAATGAATATATACGTGTGTAACTGTGAAAAGGTTAAAATAGAACATACAGGAATACGTACAAGTAATAATAAATACACATGATATTATGATTTTTTTTCAGTAATCAAAGTAAATTTACGAAAATTCCCCCATTCAATGCCAAGCAATGCCCTAAGCGGTCATGAAAATTCTTCAAAACGTTACTTAACTGAAGAGGTGTTATTCTTGATGTATTGATGTTATTGTGTAACCATGTAAACGGAAATTTCTGTTTCATCTTAAAATAAATTCACGGTAGGTATATGTCAAAAATGTTACAAAAGGGCCGTTCTTAAAATACGTTCGAAAACAGGGGGAAGGGAGGAGTCTTGTTTACCGTGAGGAGAAGTCTAAGAAAACGTGACGTACACAGCTCAATTTCATTTAATTTTTTTAAAACTTTTTTTTATCATGTTTGACACGACATCAAATCTAGCATCGCAATCGGTGCCTCTGTAGATAAAATATGAAAAAAATAGGGCTTCCACATATAGTCTTATAGGGAGGGTCCTGATTTTTTTGACGTAATATTTGTGAGAGGGATTGCAGAAAATGTGATACAGCATGATAAAGGGAGGAGGAGGGGTAAAAAAGAGTAAATTTCGCGTGACTTATTTTATGGATGGCCCCAAATATACTTATCAACTGTATTTTATAGAAGGCATTTGGCAAAAATGTATAATATGTATCTCGATTGTCAGTG
Source organism: Venustoraphidia nigricollis (assembly GCA_034508555.1). NCBI lineage: Eukaryota > Metazoa > Arthropoda > Insecta > Raphidioptera > Raphidiidae > Venustoraphidia > Venustoraphidia nigricollis. The sequence goes on from JAVRKA010000006.1 coordinate 1,248,518, forward strand.
GCGGATTACAAATTTGCCGCCAGTAGGCTATTAAATTTTTGCCGCCCCTACTGACTTCTGAAATTCGATACCCTAGTTCGCAATCATATTAATTACAAAAACGACGTACAAAAAAAAAGATTTAAGTGTTGAAACATATTACACGTTGATTCAATTGTATGAGTGGACCTAGTAACATTTAGGTATATGGAGAAAAAAATTATAGTAATGAATAATGATTAATAAAAAAAAAACGAAAAATGTTGGGCCATATTTGCCGCCCCCTAAAATCTGCCGCCCTAGGCTTCAGCCTTCTCAACCTGCTGGTAAATCCGCCACTGTCGATTGTAATACTTTTATGACTCGTTTGAGTGTTAAAACTCGCTAATTGCTCGTTTTAACAATGTAACTCGTCATAAAACAACGTATTACAAACTAGATATACATAAACTATTATCTGCAGAAGAACTTATATTTACCGTGCAAATCGAGGGCTGTGGTATATGTGTTGTATTTATACTTCCCTCGCTTCATATCATAGTTCAAAAACACATATTATAGTAACGAGTAACTATACTGCTTCCAACAAGTGCAACGTGCAATTCGTTGTTCGCGGCGCGGTCGTTAAAAGTGCTCTACTCGTTACCAACTTCAAATTGAATTTCTTTTGCAACACACATTCACCATGTTATAGAGTTTTATACTTTCAGTTTACTGCACTGTAAATTACAAGACTCTTATTTTACTTTTCATTGAAGTTTTCTCCCACATTGGTCTTTCCCACCAACAGATACAGTTATCACGTGAACAGCACACGCTTTAGCTAGGATACACGAAGTATTTGATTGGTTGATCTGCTGTGTTGAGTTTCAAGCGACCAATCAGATGCTGATCGCGCAATTTTATTTATATATAGGTTCATGGAACGGAGTACAGCTATTGGACATTTCAGTCGATATTAGGAGGCCACTGTCATGTTTTTATGGTTGACCTTCTTGCCGCCTAGCATAATGGAAAATTAATTTGAGTTCGTCGACAAAAATCAAACTAATGTATTATTAGCTGTCACGGAACCCCCTGAAGCCGAGGACTCCTGGATTTTTGTCAGTTCTGCCAGCCTAGAGTTACGTCACTGCTCGGTTTTCTCAAGACATAAAATATAATCTTAAAAATTTTAGATAATTAATCGTAAAGGGTAGAATATAGTTTGCGTCATTTTCGCGACATTTTACTCAGTTATTCTAACAGAAAAGATATTTGCACAACAAAAACATTAAAAATCAGATAAGGATTCCAATATCCATTTATTTTACTTGCCGAGTTACTTCTAGAAGTATAGGGCTATTTGTCACTGAAAGAACTACATAAATCGGTTTAGTGGTTCTCTGGTTTTGAGATAGCGTACAGACAAACATCTCGTTTTATAATATTTGTACTGCAGATAAAACCATTTTAGAGTTCCGTAGTCCGTATTACGTTATCCGTACTTCAGAATGAAAACTTTATAGAATCCCTTTGTGTGTCCGTTAAAACCCCTTTTTCGGGAATGAGGAACGGGTATACTCGTGGATGTATCAAATTGAAATTAATTAAGGCTTGCAACCCTATAAACCTGTCAAAATACAAGTTACTAACTCAACGCAATAAAACTATACGGTCTTTCAAAAATCACGTATTTTATCAGAACTACTTGACCTAGAACATAGCACTAGACTGCAGTGGCAAAAATCCGACAACTATCAAATTCAAACTACAAAAAAAATTGTGACAATAGTACGGAGTTTTCAAAGTGCGAGTTCTATTCCGTCTTTTTTTTACAAAAACCTTGTCTATATTATTGACAGGTCCCAGTTAAATCTGGTTCCAAAACACTTCTCGGATCTAGTAACATCCCACAGATATTATATATGTATAATCAGGCAGGCAGCATACAGGTCATACCTTTAATATAATTCCAACACCTACACCCTGTTTGTATACCTACGTATAAATAATTACACAAACTTGATTTACTGCATTCACCTACATCATCGATAAAAATAAAAAATCTTTTCATTTCCGCCACATCCGACTGTCAATTCATTCATATTTGCAAAAACTGAGCAAATCATAGCACTGGTGCAGCGATGTCCTTGAAAAAAAAGTAGCAATGACGAATTTAAGAAAAAAGTTTGATTGTACTTTGTCTCTTTGTCTCATGTCAGTCATGAAACGTTTCCTTTACTAAGCGAAACGGGTTCGTGGAAAATACATGTGCGCGGAACGGTCTCGTTATACTGCTTTAGTAGGAGGCTTGAGTTGAAGGAAAGAAATTATTGAAATCTTTCCTAATCTTTAGTTATAATTGTGTGTAAAACGCTGAGTTTAAAGATTACAAATAACACTGCGAGCCAGATTTGACCCAGGAGCCGCCTATTGAGAAGACCTGCTTTAATAGGTTATCCCTTCGCGTACTACAGATTGAAAACCACTGCCATATATGGGAATAAGCATTGGAAACATCGAAATAACATTCAGTTAAAATAAGCCGCGTTTTGCTTAAATAAAATCGACCATTACCACAAAAAAGTCTAGATAATATACAACAGCGGTTCCTAAACTGGAGTCCGTAAGTATAATCGTATATTCCAAGGCTGTATGGCAAACAGTGATATCTAAATCTTATAGACATTTCCAATCTATCTTATACATAAAAATCGGTGTGTATGTATGTTAAGTATGAACTCCAAAACGACTGGACCGATTTTGATGAAATTTTCAGGCAAACTTCAGATTAGCCCAGCGGGTGATCCTGTGAAGTCTGGTAGCGATTGGATCAATATTTTTTTTTTTGTTTTTTGGAAATTTTAATTTTTCTTTGATTTTTGAACATTCACAATTAAAAGCGATTGAATTCGCGTACATTCAATACGTTGAGAATTTTATGATAATGATTCTCATCTTTTATGGCTATAGTTAATTAATGCTATCCATGCGAAGACAGACCGGGCCGCTAGTTCATAAATAAAATAGTTTTATATTGGGCTGGACACAATTTTAATGGGTCTGTAGGCGAAAAAGTTTAGAAAACGCTGATATATTATAGCATTAATCGTGTGCGCATCTATAAAATACTGATCGGTTTTATTGACGGCTTTCAATACGAAATTCCAAACACGACAAAGAAGACCTGGGACACGCGAAACTATGCGAGTTTTTGGATATGTCAAAAATGCGTTTCGCCTCTATGGTACATGCGGTGGACAATAGATGACCCGTCAGTAGATGCATCGACTGCGCAATGCATTCTGCGACCATATACGGTCATCGTCTAGAAATTTATGCCTTCTTTTGCTGCATGTACCAGATTTTAAATAGTGTCGGGAATAATCGAATTATTTTGATAATCGAATATTCGAATGATTCATGCGAAATGATTCCTTTATACGCGGATGTATCATAATAATAGGTATGTTGGTACGATGTGTTTATGAATGAATGAAGGAATGTTTTCACTCTCGAATGAATTTTGCTCTCGCTTTCGATTGTCTGTCTTGAGAGAATCACCAGCACACAGTGCTTCATAGAACAGATGTGAGTAATCATACTCAATACTGTACAATAGGGTTGGGTAACTCAGATCTGAACCGGTTCAAAGAGCCGACTCCGACAGAAGATCAGTGAGAGCCGACTCACTTTTTTTTGAGCCGACGGATCAAAAGATCCGCATAACTCAGTGAAACACTTAACACACAGAAGCACATTTTACACTTTCGTATCAGTTTTTGCTTTGATGCATCTGTCAGCTCAAATGACTCATGCATCACATGTTTGGCTATGCATTCTTGATTCTATACAGGTCGTGATATGATTGACTGAGCTAGGTAACTCAGTGGCAGACTGCAGTAACATATTCAGAGCTCGGCTCTTTTTGAACCGGTTCAGTGAGCCGGCTCACATATGGGATCCAGATGCAAAGATGCAGATCACTAAAGACCCGTTTTTCACATCTCTACTGTACAATGCATTAATATTATCTCGAGTGATTTATACGAGTGAAAACAATTCATTCTGTCTTTGCATTCGATATGATTATTATAACGAATGAATTGAGCATGCAGTGTTTCATAGAACAGGGGCAAATAAAGACTGAGTAATCATATTCAATATTGTGAAATGCAAGTGTTTTAAAGAGTAAAGAAGAGCGTAGTAAGTATAATTATTTGTTATTGGAGATTGTATTATTGATCGTAAAAATAATTTCAAAGATTTTGCATAATCTCTTAAGACATCTCGAGATATTTAAGAATCGAAGTTCGACAATTTTCACTCTAAATATCCCATCACTAATTTTAAACCAGACATCCACTACGAAAAACTGCGGCTCATTTATACAGAGAACTGTGTCATGCTTAGAAATTCGATTTTTTTAAGTCAAACTTCTCATTTGTTTGTTTTGTTTATTAGTGTATTTGCCATATGGCAACATACACTATTGGCGTCGGTCGGATGGCGGGACCTAGGGGTCGGACCAAAATTTCTCGACGTTTCATAACCTCCTAAACACTTTGGCACCATTTTTAAAAATGTTTATATATATATATATATATATATATATATATATATATATATATATATATATATATATATATATATATATGTGTACGCGCGATAACTTTCGAAAGAGTTAATTGATTTCAACGAAATTTGGGCCACGTGTTGAAATCCATCACCGCAAGAAGCCTATTTAAAATGGGCCTAATCGGGCTATTTTAAGGGTAGTTTTTAGGGGTTGAAAACTGTTTTTGGGCCCCAAAATACCGAAAAAATTCTCCGAATCGTTTCAAAATTGAAATTTAACCCTTTGGTAGTGATTAAAAAGTGTCCCCACAATTTTAATAAAATCGGCCCGACAGGACCGGATTTACAAATTTTATGAAAACACTAGTTTGCAGATAGTGACTTATTTATTGAAGGGTGTATTTAATTCGGTGTAGACGTTAGATTGATAATAATATTACAATTAAGAAAAAAATGTTATTTTAAGGGGTGTATTAAGGAGTTAAATTTATTATTTTTCCCAAAAACAAACTTAATTTCACATAATAAAAGTATAAAACCACACGGCCCTATACAAGCAAATACACTATATTGTCGGCAGGGTTTAGGCACTGCGACCCGGGTTTTTTTATTTAATTGTAGATAATAGACGTCCGATAACTTTGATCATTAGCGTTTTAATCACATAAAAATAACATCCAGAGCTGCCTCCTTTTTTAATCAAAAATAATTCTTAATAGAAATGCATTTTTTTTAATAGGGGTTAACATTTTCGTAAAAAGAAATAAAACCAATCATTGGAATGATCATATTTCAGATTTAGTGAACGTTTTTCTTTCTTTCTTCCCTTAAAAAATCGCCAAAAACTACATTAGGTCGTTTACTTTAAATTTAATGATTCAACAATACTCCGTAACACAATTTTTTACTTCAAAGATAGAATATGGAAAGTGTGAACTGGATTTTCAATTTATTATTATAAAAATTTGAATTGGTACTAGGCCCACATAACCCTGACGGTTGGTGGCGTTAAAAAATTGTTTTATATCATTAATATGTCAATCAATGAGCGTCTATTAAACGCCACTGCTTCCCGCCTAATCATAAAATAATTGTTATTAGTAGAACCCGTGCATGTCGAATTTCCTTACATTATTATTTTGAAAGAAAACAGTTACGAAATATGAATATATGTAAAAACGGCATTAAAATGTGTTTTAAAATTCTGAAGAAATTAATTATTTATGATTTTGCAAATGTTTCATTTTGCATTTTAATTTCCTATATTCCATAAATATCAAGCGTCGCAGTATAAAACATACATTTTTTATCAAAAACCAAATAAAAAGCCTGAATTTACAATCAATTAAGCACTCTTTGACGGATTAAAAGTAATAAACTCACTGAAGTTCTTTACCTCAATCATAATATCAGAGTTAAATGAGATATACAGACTGTCCTAGAAAGCACGTAAAAACGAGTAACGACCAGAAAAAACTAACAATATTTTAAAACGGTTATTACTTTTAATGCTAAATAATTTCAATAAATTTAAAATACTTGAGAATTATTTTTATCAATTTCGATATAATTTAAATCTTATCTCAGGAAATATCGAATCGACGTGAAAAATGATTTCACAGTTTAAAAGTTTACTTTTTTCCGAGTAACATTTAAGTTATATATTATTAAGGCTAAGACAAAAAGGGGTGCACCGTAAACAAAAATGATTAGCGGTTCAGGGATCCAGTAAGTGATTTCTGAGCAAAATTGGTGTCCGCTGGCTAAAAATAGATACAATTAATACAGATATGAGAAATGTATTGGTTCCTAATTATTTGTTGCCAAAACCAAAATCTCCCCGAGAGATCCCGGGCCGGAAAACTGGTTATTAATAAATAGTAGACTGGTATATCTATGGTGTCATAATGGATAATATTACGGCGAGCTGTGAGATCAGCTTTAAACGAGTTTCATCAGTCACACGAGCCGTAATAGCATTACGCACGAGATATATATGGCGCGTACCCTCTAGAAAATAGTTAATTTTTCCGAATTTTCAAAATTTTTGACAGTTCAATTCTAAGCAAGATCGCACTTCTAATTGTAGACTGCGTTCAATCTTAGACTATGATTTACTATGTAAATTGTTTTGTCAGGAAGGTCGAAATAAAAGATAGTTTAATAATTAATAAAAATGAAAAATGTATTTCTTTTCTAAATGTTATAGAACGACGATAGTTCGAGAATTAATAAATCTTCATTTAAAAATTGCTCACAAAATAGCAATTCAGGTAATATTTCAATTTGTTTAAAATGACCTTTTTATGGTTGAATAACTAAATTATAATACAATAGAATACAGAGTGATATAAAAATACAATATGCTACTCAGTAGATATTTTACAACGCAAAAATGATTGTAGGGCTACGTTTATTTTACTTTACGCACTCGTGTTAAATGTGCGATTTCACGACCGCTATACAGGCATGAAAAGCAGTTATTTTATAGGGGGGTGCGCAAAAAATTAATTTAAATTTCCTAGACGTACTTGTGAGTCTTGAGAACATATTTTATTATTTACATTTGTATCGTGGAACACATTGTATAAGTCTTGTAACAATAAACAACTTTTATTTATCTAAATAAAAAACAAAAGTGTGCAGAAACAATCAGCTGAAGTAACCAATAAAGTAAGAATGATTCAATACTAAAAATTTTTAGGTTATACTTGTTGACCGTGCCGGTTTCTTTCTGCAATTATTAAATTTTTATAAAACAATGTCAACAAATAATATTAATAAACTTTAAAGTAATCTATACAAATTAAAGGTACAATACACAGTAATAAAATAAATAATAGCACACAACTGTCAAAGTAAATTGATTTTATATAAAAATTAAATAAGATCTGATCAAAGAATGTAAAGATAATTACTTACAGCGATAAAATAAATGTTCCTGATATCACAATAAACTTAAAACACTTATAATTAAGTAATAAAAACAAAATTAAAATGTCTTTTTATGTCGGAGTTGTAAAAGAATGACACAAACCGCGATAACCAAACACACAGCTCTAAAGCCACGATCTGACTGGATTCTTGTCTGTTTTGAGGCGTGCGGCATGCCTACATTTCTGTACGTGCATAGCCGCGCAAGCGTGCAACCAAGTTCAATACAGAGGAATTGGTGAAAACGCATATTTTGTAGCGGGAATGGAAAATACATATCGGGAAAAATTCTACCGATATTATAACAATAATATCTACATTTTCCACAGAAGCAGAAGAAGATATTTTCCGGACTGTGCAAACTAATACGTTCCGAATCAGAATATATTTTAAGCAATTCCAACTGCGCGACTCGAAAGCGACATAGGTCTACTTATAACAAAACGTGACGAAGGAACGAGGATAATTTAAAAAGTTCAATATTAAAGCATAGTACAGTAAGACCTCACTTAACGCTACTCTGTTTAACGCTGTTTCAGTATAACGCGATTTCTAAAAAAAAAGTTTAGCCACTGTACCGTAAATTATGGAGCAGTTTATACAGAGTGATTCAAATATTGATAGAAGTTCAAATACCAGACGAACTGTCATTGACACAATATCTTGCTATCGACAACAGTTTGCTGAACGAAACAAAAAAAGGCAAACGACATTAGATGACTTCTTTACAGAAACAAAATATGTCAAATAAAGAACCTTCCCTATCACAAAAATAACTTCTTACTCGAACTTTTATTTGATTTTCATAAATGTTTTATGAACAAAAATCGATATTAGCAATAAATCTATAGTTAATGTGATAAAAAAGTATTTAACAATAATTAATGTAACCAAATTAAACTAACAATTTTTTTTATTTTCGGTTCTGTTTCACTCATGCCTATTATTATCTACGTATTAAGATGAACTCGTTTAGCGCTGTTTCGTATAGCGCAGAAACTTATTGGAACGTATCTCCCGCGTTAAGCGGGGTCTTACTGTATAGTGAAGAGTCAAACATTTCTTTGAATAATTATTATCACGTCAGAATTCAACAGGAAATAATTCAGTACCTGCAAATATCAACTAATTTCAACGCAAAGGACATAAAATTTACTCGCCGTTATTACTTTGTGACTCAGGACGGCATTTGCTTTAACCTATAAAATAGTAAAAAGTAAAAAAATCGCCTGGGAAACGGTTGTGCTTTCCTGCTTTACAGGTTGGCACGAGCAGAATTACTAGGCGGCACAATCTTCTGTCACTACTCACTAGACATAAGTTCGTCACTAGGCGGTATTTAGCACTCGAACGAAGTAAATAAGTTCAGTCGATAACTGCAAATTTTGAGTAATAAATACGCCTATGCGTATTTATTACTTGGTAGTTGTCGTAGTTAAGGCACACCGTCAGAAAATTCTTAATTTTTGTATACTTATTAAGGACATGATTATACAATTACCCTGAAAATTTTAAGTCGATCGACCGTATTCAAATCCGAGATAAATTCAATTAAAAATTGGATAATTAACATTGATTGTATACGATCTCTGTAGTTCTGAACCAGTTTCTTATTTATAAAAAAAGAATTAACTGTCAGAAACTTTCCGAAAACTGACAGTCTTTCAATGCATTTGTTATGAGTTTAAAAAAAAATAAGAAAAATTTTTGACCGTCTAATTATTTATAAATAACGGTTTAAAGTTCAACAATTTATAGAAAAGTATACATGCATATGAATACTGTATGGGTTACGTTTCCACGGGTCCATAGTCTTGCGTACAAATTATGGATCACTTAGCTATAAGCTAGTATACTTTTGTGGCGCGTATAATCTGTAACTTTTTGACAATATTGTACCACGACAACTACCTTAAAGATTACCTACGATAAAGTAAAATAAAATTTTTGTTCTCTCGAACGAAGAAGCCGGGAATAAAGGCCGGTATATGGATAAAGTTTGCTTTCATCGTTTTTTTTTAACTCTGTCACGGACACTTAAAATTGAGTAAAGCTCAAATTTTGACACATGTAACAATTACGCGAAAACAATTGCTATGTTGTGACAACATTCCCTTTGTAGTAACACAAAGCATGCAAGGTACATATTTTAAACTAGCGAAGAGACGATTGCATACCCGCTTGGCTAGAAAACGTTTCGTAATATACGACTGCTTTGGCCGTCGTGTCAAAAAATTAACTTTTGTTATGACTGTTGAGCCGGTTTGACCGTGAAAGAATTAAGACCACTACCACCAAGAGTCACGGTTACTAAAGCCTAGTATCAATTCAAATTTTCGATAATTTATTACATTTTTTTAATAATAAATTAAAAAAAACCCGGGTCGCAGTGCCAAAACCCTGCCGACAATGTAGTGTATTTGCAATATTATTATCAATCGAATCTATATACCAAATTATATACACCTTTCAGTAAAAAATTCCCTATCTGCAAAATAGTGTTTTCATAAAATTTGTAAATCCGGTCCTGTCAGGCCGATTTTATTAAAATTCTAGAGACACATTTTAATTACTCCCAGAGGGTTAAATTTCAAATTTGAAACGATTCGGAGAATTTTTTCGGTGTTTTGGGGCCCAAAAACAATTTTCAACCCCTAAAAACTACCCTTAAAATGGCCCGATTACGCCCATTTTAAATAGGCTTCTTGCGGTGATGGATTTCAACGCGTGGTCCAAATTTAGTTGAAATCAATTAACTCTTTCGAAAGTTATTGCCCGCACACATATATATATATATATACGTATATATATATATATATATATATATATATATATATATATATATATATATAAATATATATATATACATATATATATAAACATTTTTAAAAATGATGCCAAAGTGTTTAGGAGGTTATGAAACGTCGAGAAATTTTGGTCCGACCCCTAGGTCCCGCCATCCGACCGACGCCAATAGTGTATGTTGCCATATGGCAAATACACTAAAAATCAATTCGTTTTTGTCTTTTTAACGCCACTACAGAAAAGACCCAGAGGTAGAAGAAGAACATCGTGGCTAGATAACATTAAAACATTGACTGGTTTAAACTTTACCAGCCACATCCGTACTGTCCAGGATAGACCTAAATGGAAGGAAGTGGTATCCGACGTCTTCTAGGGGATATGGAACTAATCATGATCAACAACTAGGATTATTTGAGCCTAGTATCAATTCATCGGCATTACTACGCTCAGATATTTTTAAGTCTAAGAAAATCAGTAATTTCAGTAGTTTAAACCATTGGCGCTTTTAACTTTTGGAAATAAAAATTACTGTAACTATGATGGTATATTGATTTTTTTTAATAATAGAAACATTATTGTTCTGTTTGTTACCTTGGGTCGCTATGTACGTTTGACAGTCAAACTTTTTTTAAAAATATTGAACAATACATCCAACAAATACTTTTGTTTATTCAATTTGTTTTGATTTTTGGCCACTTGTTTAGTTTCTTGTATTTTAATAGATTTTTACTTATTTCATGCAACTATGGAAACGATTGTTTTCGAAGAACTTATCAAAATTCCCAACTAGTTTAGGTAGTATGTCAAAATTTTCGGTAATAGTTAACTAACTTAAAAATAGATTTAAAATTTCAAGTGTAAATATGAAATAGTTTCTTATTGTTTCAAATAAACTACGTAGTCAAACAAAAAAATGGTAGATCCGAACGATCCCAGAGCAAAATATTTGGTAAGAATAAAGGCACCTTTGGTTTGGGCACGCTTACCCTGCGGAATAAGAATTGAAGACTTAAAAGACGTAAGGTTTCATGAGGCTTTGGATTTAATGGAGGTAAGTCAGCAGGAAGGAATTACAGTAGATTATAGATGCATCTATATAATAAGTACAAAAATAAAATAGAGCAATAAATAAATAAAACAAACGAACAAATAAATAAAACAACAATTTATATGAAGCAACAAACACTTATATAAAACAAGATAAGTCAAGAAGCGTATCTAAGGTACGGCAGTCGTGAATGTCATTTGAAGGGGGATGCCACTAAACAGTTTCTGTTAGAATTAGCAGGGGTATATCACGCCACTCTTCCTATAAATCTGGAATTGTCTTTTGCCCATGTACGTTTCGAAATTACGAGCCTGTCCCTTAAGTTGAGGAGCCTTCATACATGTACCACATTTCATTAAAATCGGATTAGGAGCTTAAGAGTTATAGCGAAAAAGACGACAAAAAATCTGAAAAATATCATTTGAATTATTAGCATGCAAAATAATTAAAAAAAAAACAACCTACAGAAAAACCTTCTTTTACAGTTTTATTATATCAAATTAGTTTTCTATTTAACTTAATAACAATATCGCATTCGATTGTCGCGTTACAAATATCTTCTATGAAAACAATTCTGTTAAATGCGCTTGAGAAATTAGAACAAGGTAGGTAAATTTAATAAAACAGGGGTTAGAAAAGTCACTGCAAGTCATTAAAATTGCATTCCAATCTATCAACTTTATTTTACACCATGTTCACTGTTATTTGGTACAATATTATGACGCGGCAATAAAATAGATTTGTTGTTTTATTTTTTTAGAACTGTTATGTTGACGAAGAGGTCTGCTGCAAAACGGTGGAACTAAAGAAAGATAAAAAGTCGTTACAAGCTTTCCTTGATCGAACTCATGATCAAATTAAGGATAAATGTAGCATCGGAGCAGTCGTTGAAAGTAAATATAAGATAATAATAGATTGTGTATCTAGGGTGCAATGAAGTGTATTTTCGATGAGATGTGATGTTATGTTACACGAATGCCAACGAGTGTAACAGTCACATGAGTTAAAATCCTATTTTGTCCTGGATATACACAATTTTTCTCCTACACATAAAATGGCGACATTAATTTTCATTTCCAGTACAATCGGACTCAGGTAGATTCAACAGAATTTACTCAAGTGTTTTTAAGTTTTTACTCCCTACTTCTCAGGCAAAATGTATCCTCCTACGCTATTCAGACAATAGAAAAATATGTTAGACAACGTTTCAGGTCAAATTAATAAAGTTTTTTTTATTGCTGAAGACGAAGGGCAAGTTGAAAATACATAACTTCTACTATACTTTCAGCAAGCATTTTTTAAGTTTTCATATAGATCATAGATTCCCAACGGGGGCTGTATCGCCTCTCAGTTGTCGCTGGAGCCGTCCTTGGAGGCTTTATGAGTTTTAACAGATAAATTAGGTACAGGTAATATGCAACAATATTTTAATATTTCATATAAAATTAATTATTATGGACTACGGGGGTCTAAAGAGGGCGGTGATCCAAAAAAGGTTGTGAGCCTCTAATATAGACGATCCTAAATAATATTCTTTTTAATTGGCTTTTTTCTCTTCAGGCACAAATGAACTTATAGGATTATTGATATTGAGACCAATTCATAAGAGCGACTTCTCTAAAACATTCAGCCGAGTGAAATTAGCTGAAGGTGAAAAGTTACAGAAAATCCTCGGAATTCAGTTCGCACTAAATAAAAAGACCGATGTTTTTGAAGTATTTGACACTACAAGCTACTTGCGCTTTTATTCATTGGCAGTAATGCCTGAGTGGAGACATCAAGGTAAAATAATTCTCAAAGCTCCATTTTCTTTGTACATCCAATTAGCATTACCTACTAGCTCAGGTCCTGCCTAGAAAGAGTCATAGTCTTGTAGCAATCAGAAGCATACGGATTCTGAATGGCAGCCATTATGTTGAACGAACTTGTGTGCCGCCATATTGATGTGAGACTCAAAGAGCGGATTTCTAATAGTGATGTGAACCGATTACAAATTTGGGAACCGGTTTTTACCGATAACGGTACTTTTAGGTCTTTTTGTTAAGGTAGTTGTCGTGGTTAAGGTACACCGTCAAAAAATTCTTAATTTTTGTATACTTATTAAGGACATGATAATACAATTACCCTGAAAATTTGAAGTCAATCGACCGTATATAATCCGAGATAAATTCAATTAAAAATTGGATAATTAACATTGATTGTATACGATCTCTGTAGTTCTGAACCAGTTTCTTATTTATAAAAAAAGAACTAACTGTCAGAAACTTCCCAAAAACTGACAGTCTTTCAATGCATTTGTTATGAGTTTAAAAAAAATAAGAAAAATTTTTTGAGCGTCTAATTATTTATAAATAACGGTTTAAAGTTCAACAATTTATAGAAAAGTATACATGTATATGAATACTGTATGGGTTACGTTTCCGCGGGTACAGTCTTGCGTACAAATTATGGATCACTTAGCTACAAGCTAGTATACTTTTGTGGCGCGTATAATCTATAACTTTTTCACAATATTGTACCACGACAACTACCTTAAGGTTTAAAGAAAGAACAAAACATTGAACATTTTTAAGTTTACTTAATTAAAATCAAAACAACTTCGACTTAAAAATAACTAGTCGCATAAGTCGTAATTTTGATTAAGAACACAGATGTAATCGACACCCTCCGCTTGCAACCTGCTTTTTTGGATGACAGCACATATTGGTCCAATTTTGGTTTTCGGATACACGAATAATAAAACACAAGTGAGTCCAAAAATAATCGGTTTTAGTAAACGAAAACCGGTATTTATCGATTTTTACAAAAATCGGTTATTTTAGGTTTTTCTAAAACCGGTTCACATCACTAATTTCTAAAGAATAGTTTGTACAGCCGTTTAAAATAATGCTGAATTTTAGTACAAACACATCACTTTAACAGAAGAGTTGTGGTTCAAATTAATTCCGACTCCAAGATTGGGGCATTTCTAATCCCGAAATATCGGGGCTAAATATCGGGACTAAAATATTGATATCCAGGTCGAAACCTTACGTTAAGTAACATTCAAAATCATTGTGCTCTAGGAAACCATTTCATCAAACTAAACTATCACGGATGTGTTAATATTGGTTAATATTGAATGTTTGTAGGTATTGGCAGGGCTTTATTAAAAGCTGGACTTGATGTGGGAAGATCCTTGCATACTGGAGCATGCATGGGATTGTTTACAAGTGATGTCACACAAAATATAATGAAAGACTGTGGAATGGTGGTAATTATAAAAGAAAACTTATTCACTAAGACCTGTAGGGAATCCATAGGCTAAAATATGGTGAAAATATTACCTGTTGGGCTCATTAGGCAGGTTTCTCTCTCTCTAAAACTGCTTAAAAGGCCGACAATTTGAAAACAAAAAATCGTTTCACGAGTGGTTTCACACCACCCGCTCTTACCGCACCCACTGTAATATATCCATCATGGGTTAAATTCATCCAAAACGACATCAAAATTCACGAAAAAAATTGTCAAAATTCACCCAAAAAAAAAAAAATAGAGAAAAACTCTTGATAATGATATCTAATTATTAATATTAACTATTTTTTACCATACAATAAGTGTTGTTAATGAAAAAGTACAAAAAATATATAATAATAATTCAATGTTTGTGGGCCCTTGACACTTGAGGGCTCAGGGCTTAAGCTCTATAAAAGCCAATTCAGACTAGCCGTTCTCTGTTACGATTCACCGGTCCGGTTGGGAGCTCGACCAATCAGGGCGTGAATCGTAACCGAGAACGGCTACTCTGAATTGGCCAATTCAGACTAGCCGTTCTCGGTTACGATTCACCGGTCCGGTTCGGTTTTCGATTAATCTAGGCTGCTCACACTATCCCGATTCGGTTCTACGATTATTCTCGGTGCGCATGCGCAATTTCGAAATATGATTTGATGTTTGATGTGTAGTTAAACGTCAACAAAAACAGCTGGCTAGTCACGTGACTCCAGCAAGCGTTCTCATTGGCTACGGTTGTGAACGGTCCGGTTGAAATTAGAGCTCAACCTAAACGCTCGAACCGAGCCGCAATCGGGAACGACTACGCCCTGATTGGTCGAGCTCCCAACCGGACCGGTGAATCGAAACCGAGAACGGCTAGTCTGAATTGACTTTAAGACAGGTTCCTAGGTGAAGTCAATTACGAACTATCGCCTATCTCTGTAATGTCTATATTGAATTTGATGCAAGATTTATTGAGCCAACATACAATATAGTAACTATGGTTGCATAGGCAATAGGATAATCTTTATTGATATTCTTTCTTGATGGTGGTTGAAATTTTCTTCTGATTGTTTGAAGTTTCATTTATTTCTTCGAATTCTTGGGTACATTTCAAGCCTATTTAAATAAACTTATTAGCTTCAGCTGAAAATTATCACAGAGGAAGCAAACATCATAAAAATACGGAAAAACAAACATTTTAAGTTTTGTGGTATTGCACTGCATTGCCTTCCCCCACTTTCTCGCATAATGCCTAAAAATGCACTAATTAATTATGAAAAAAAACAACACAATAATAATTTTGACCATAATAATTATATTCCATCTTCAACCACAAAAAAACTCATAGAAATTACTAAATTGTTTTTTTTATAGTTTCCGACAACGATGCTCTTAATATACTTTAAATAAATGTTGTTTAAAATTATTTTGACTTTATAGATTCTCAATGAAATAAGTTATATGGACTGGGTTGTTGATGGTGAAACTGTATTCGACAATCCCGGAGCTGGCAACTATTCCGTAGCACTTATGGGCATGAAAACACCGGAGCGACCGAAAAAGAAAGAAGCAGAAGAGGAAATAAAGTAGCCGAAACAGATTTGAAAATATTTCATTTCACTTAAAAATTTGCCAAGCAAACTTTTAAGTCGTTTCTTGAAATGAAAAGATGTTTATCTTCGGCCGTTATGTTGCAATGGAACGAGTGATTTTGGTATGTCTTGATTAGTGATGACCAAACTGATACTTTTAAACTTGGAGATACCAACGCGTTTTACCATAATTTGGAGTATGGTAATATGAATCGTGATGTAAAATTACCGGTTATTTATGATAGCAATCATTTTGACCGGATAATTTACCTGGTAATTAACCGGCTTTCTAAAAAAACAAAATAGCGGCTTCCGGTTTCTCTTTCTCAGAACAATAAAAAACAAAACAATAGACCAGTAAACTAAAGTATTTATATTTAGGTAGATATTGGCTTAGATTAAAATTAAATCTCAACTGGAAAATACAATCATGCATTTCTGCGCAACCATGTATAGCAGCGGTAATTTATTTAAAATAAATTGCCGGAGTTATTTAACTAGATATTTAACCGTTTAATTAACCGGTAATTTATTCTTTTACATCACTAATCATACTGCATTATCTAACATATTTCAGTAATGGGACTTAATATAACGCGATGCTAGAAAATATTATTTGCCAGTATATAACAGAAAAAAGTCATTACAAAACATACAAAGTTGAATGATCGAAGATGTTTATCTATATAATGTGGATTGTCTATGTCACTGTGCGATTAAAAAAGCAATTAACAAACAAAAAATGGTAAAGATAAAATCATTACAGCCGATACTACGAAAAATTGATTTTTTTGGAAGCAATTATATTTTGAAATGTAAGAGTAAACATTATTATAAAATTATTAAACTACATAAACATGTAAATATATTTCTCTAATACAAATTCTAAGCACAAATTTTTGTAAACTTATTTCGTTTCATGTATAAAAACCATACCGCTTATATTACATTGTGAAGCGTAAGTGTATGACTCACTCCTTAAATTTTGAATTTCCTTTCCACGGCCCGGGTTACCCATAATAATGAAATAGATGCTTTAACTGTTGAACGTCTGTAATATCTTTCTGTAATAGTAAAACGATGGTGTTCTTTCTTTTGCGCAATAAATTGAACAAATAAAATTATTTTAGAAAAAAAAAAACACTATCATAATTTTATTTTATTTCCTCAAAAGACGATAATTTACAGAATATATCTATTTAATAATATTAAAGTTCATCCCTAGCTATTTGATTTATCATTTCACTTTGTTCTTTACTGACTGGAAGGAACGTCCAGAAATGTGCTCTCTCAGCAAGCAAACCTTGTGACATGTGAATACTCGTGTCATTCTCTATATGGAAATATTCCAAATCTGCAGTTTGGACCGGAGCCCACGTTACTGGAATTAGTTCACTTGCTTCCGGAGTGGGATTCCTGAAAATATTGTACGATATTAGTCCCAAGAAGCGTCGGGGAAAGATCAAGGAACGCATGGGGCAACCATGATATTGATCTAATGGTTGTAGCACAAAAACATTACCCTCCTTCACGGGACAGTGGGATAAAAATGTAATACAGTAAAAAGTATTTTGGCACAAAAGTCAAAGGAGATGAGTCCAAACAATCCTTACAAAGTTATGAACAGCTTGTACCGAATTGTAGTGAAGAGGAAAAATCTTCACACCATGCTGTCTGGAGAGTGACAGAATCGTGACTTCCAAAAATTTTGGAACTGAATTTAGATTTTAAGACTGTTCAGGGATTAATAAGTTGGCACAAAGGGTTTCTTTTATCCAATTCATCCATCCATTAAGTTGCTGGATCTTTTTGAGGCAATATTAATACTCTGCATTGTAGACCACAACATTATTTTGTTTTGAGTCTCTATTAGCAATGCTTTACAAACAAATAAGCTTAATATACTTTTACAATCTCGTTGTGATCAGACATATTTAGACATCGTCATTATTAAATAAAATTTTATCGTGTTTTATTTATTTATTTTATATCAATAGATCAAATAGATCCTTATAACGTGTTTTACATTAAATGATATCAAAAACTGCGCCAACAATACGAAAAAAAATATACTCTTAGCACATATTCACACAATTTTATATCCAGAAATACGACTACGTACCCAGTTTTCGCAAAATCAGTCCATAATTTTGTAAAAATTTGAACCATTCGAGTTTCTGACGGTGTGAAATTCTTGTTTGGAAACAGTACGTCTCTTACAGGGAATAGATATTGCAAATCATCCGCATGACACACACCTAAAATATAGAAAGGTTTCAGAAACCTATTAATTCTCTAATTTCTTGTTCTATTTTTCTATCAGAAAACCTATTAATCTACTTTGAAAAAATATCTACGACGAAGACGCTATTTAAACGGTATCATTAGTATACTTTGCAACATTTATAAGACACTTTTTACAGTTCCGCGTCTCGCCGATTGAGTCAATCTTTCGCCGAATTGCTTTACAAGTTTCGCGCGTGTAGTCGAGGAGAATAAATCAAGCGTTTAGGCGCGGTCGGTCGGGATTTCGACCGGTCAGACATGTCTCGGCCGGTTTGCCGGCCATACACGTCGTTTCATATCATTAAAAATACGTATGTCAGTTGCGTACTGTAGATACGCGGAACTGTGAAATGACTCTAAATAGAGAAATGACATTTCATAGCAACAATTAGAAGAGGCATAAGTACTAATGTTTTACCATAATCTTGGCTTGGATCTCCAAATATTTCACTAAAACTTGCTGTAGCTCGGTACGAAAAATAATATAAAAAGACAGGCTGTTGAGAAAAAGCTGCTTGAAGTCTTACGCCGCGATCTGCCGCTGCCAAAAACCATCCATCTGTGTACAACTGGAAAACAAAAGAATACCTAATATTGTTTGTCTAAATACATCAATAGCATGTTTGTATTAAAGAATATTTCAGGAAATGGTGCACATCGAGTTGTTACAATAAAACCAAAACTACATATTTCATATAAATTGTATTGGTTAAACACATGTCATCGCATCCTATGACTATTGTTTAAATTAGAAAGGAGACCTTTGTCTGTATGTAATTTAATTCTCTTGCAGGATTTTCAGGTATTTTATATAATACCTAGAGACGTTTTTTAAGCATCTGCGTACGTACTATCTAGTTTTTTTTTTATAAAAAAGTGGGTGCATCTATTTATGTACGGACGTTAGAAGTTAACCTACTTCTTTGACGGGATTAAAACCTAGTTTTTAATTAGCAAGCAAATAATTTATTTAAATAAAATAACAAATGGACTGAAGTGAGATTAAAATAAATATATTTATTAGACGCTATGCTCAGGCGAACATGATCTATTCTATTGGTAGTCTTTTTCTCCGAGCAAATTCATCCTGTTGATTTTAATGTTAGATTGCGTGCGCATCGTAAAAATTCATTCTCCTCATTTTTTTCATAAAAC
Source organism: Venustoraphidia nigricollis (assembly GCA_034508555.1). Lineage (NCBI taxonomy): Eukaryota > Metazoa > Arthropoda > Insecta > Raphidioptera > Raphidiidae > Venustoraphidia > Venustoraphidia nigricollis. Next base: position 1,268,135 of record JAVRKA010000006.1, read on the forward strand.
GCGCCAAAAGAAGAATAACTTTCAAAAACTGTTTTAGAAAATTAGGTACCTATTATCTATGACTATATTTTTTTTTATCTTTTTGAAAATAAACTTTTGAAAACGAAGCTACAGCCGCCATGTAACATTTAAAAAAACATAGCTAAAAATCAGCGAGGGTATCGTTTATATTTACAATTTACTGGATTAAAGGTAAAATATAACATAATATACATTCAACAATTCCATTAACGTTGTGATTCTATAATATAGGTAGTTTAATTAGACTTAATGCTGAAAAATGGGATGTAAAGAAGAAAATTAAATTGGAGATAAGGATGTAGGTTTTAATCTGTTAACTTACGTCGACAACATTATGCAATGAACTGTTGTCGATTGGTCCATCGCCAAAATAGAATTGTTTTATTCGTTGTGTTACGTAATGTGGGTCAGGGGCGCTTTCATCGTAAAACAGTGACACTGGAAGCACGCGATCCAACGACTCGTCGAACTCCTTTACCAGATGGGGATTCCCAAATATTCCTGTGGAGAAAATCAATATGTCCGTAGATATCTATACATATAGTAATACAATTACTTACTAACAGGCTAACAGTGAGTCGATTCCTGGAATTTCACAAACAGAAATAACTTCAGAAATTTTCCTACGATATTTCATCATTCAAAAATGATTGTATTTTGATAAGCTATAGAGTAGATTGCCGACCGCTTCTGAAACTTTTTCGATTGTCCTTTTAAAACCCTTGCCGGATATTATTTGTCACGGAAATTAAATCAAACGAATACTTATGGTATATTTTGTGAGTGTTATTTTTTATAATGAAAATGAATAAACAAACCTGCTGCTCTTAAGGCACCTTCACTAGATGTTAATCCTGTCATCCAGGGAATATTGGCTGACCTTCCACTTTTCAGTATTTCAACTGGATATTCCGTTAAAAATGCACCGGGATGATTGTGTTCAACTATTGGCTTGAATGCGATCATGGGATCATAGTCCCATTCCTGAAATAAATCACATTAATAATTTATACAATTGAGTCAAAATTTCGTTAAAAACTAGTTACAGACAAAACTACTATTTTATCTGTATATTGATAAAAATAAGTGAAAGGACATTTTTTGTGTAATCGGGGACGACTAAGTAATTTGAAGAATTTTTGATAAGGCAAATTAGCTATAATTTATTCCAAACACCATTTCGTTGATAATATTACTATTGTCGTTCTAATATAAAAGACGTCGATTGCTGTGAGGCGACACATTCAATTCGTGATCGTTTTTCAAATTTAGTAGATTTTCAAAATGGCCCGATACGCATCTCTAACATGTGTCGTTTTGGTGTTGTGTTCTTTTGAGTTCATCGATGGACGTAAGTAAAATTATTTGGTTGTTATTAGTGTATGTGCTATACAGGGTTTGTCCGCAAAATAATGAGTCTGGGTCTGATAATTCATCCGATTGGTACAAAATTGTTAAAAGTCTTCAAAATTGTCTCCTTGGACGTCAATACACCGCTACTACCGCGTTACCCACGCTGGAAAGGCTCCCTGAAAGTCAGTTGCCGTAACCTCTTTTAGAGACTCTGTGGGTGGCGGTAACATCTTCGAAACGGTGACCTTTCAGGCTTCTCTTGATCTTTGGAACAGGAAAAAGTCTGCCGGTTCACATCGGGTCTGTACGGTTGCAGCTCCTATCTCGGCCAGGTAGACAGTCACAACTATGAAGTATGCGGTAGAGTATTGTAGAACGCTCCTTTTTTAAAGTTTTCTGCCGTGACAAAAATTCAAAAACAGCTTTTGCGCCACGCGTGATCCTCACTGTATCAGAGTTCGGACGCGATTGCCGCCTGGTGCATTGCTTAGCTTATACCCTCCCCCCCCACAAATTTTTCCGTCAGGGAGCGTGCTTCTGGCGAATGGAACGCCGAACGGCGGCAAGTCTCATTACTTTACAAACAAACCCTGTACGACACAGACACCATTGTCGTCAGGCGGATGGCAGGACCTAGGGATCGGATTATAATTTCTCGACGTTTCTGAAATAACTAAAATAATTAAATTTTGATTATTTTAGTACCAACAATGGAAAGCCAACGGTCATTGGCTTTTATTCGAGATGGAATTGGTTCCGTAGTAAGTGGGTTCGAACATAGCGTTAAGCAAGTCAGCAGCCACGCTCAGGGAATTGGTCTCGGAGCTAATTTCGGAGTCGGACTTAATCATGGAAGCAGCAGTTCAAACGTTCAAACTGTTCAAACATCAGCAACAGGTATCGATAGAGGATTCGGGCACCTTGGATCTTTTGGACAAAACCAAATCCAATCATCTCAGTCGAGTTCATCATCAGGACTTAATTTTGGAATAGGAGGAGGCGCTGGAGGATATGCACAGCAAAACCAAGTTCAAGCTATATCTTCAGGGGCTAATTATTATGGAAGAGGTAATGTTGAAGGAGTTGGACAACAAAATCAATTTCAAACACCGAGTGTATTTTCGGGAGTAAATTCTGCTGGAGGATTTGAACACCCAACACCAAGTATATCTATTCACGAAAATTAAGTCTGGCATGCATGGTTTTGGTAGATTTTACAACAATGTTAAGCACATTTTTTACAACAACTATTTACTGGATTTGAACAATAAAGTTTTCGATTATTAGCTAAATAAAGTTTAGATGCGCTGTATCAAAAACCGAACAAATGTGAAATATTTCTTCAAAAATTAATAATTTAATTATAATTTAATATATATCATTAAAAATATAATTATCTGAATTATTGCCATTAAATTGTTGCTCATTCTGTATAAAAAAATGAACAACATTACTTACATAAAAATCTTTATCCTTTTCGATAAAAGAAATAGCGTCTTTGGTTCTTAAGCAATCAACTAATTCTTGAGACGAGGATGTCGGACAGTTAAACAATTTCGCTAGTTTTTTTGTATTTTTTTGAGTTACTCCTTCTTGAGAAACTGCCCAAGAACATACTGCGGTTCCACTTTGAGATATAGCTTTATGCACAAGACCTATAAAGAACAGATTTAAAAACCTCATCTCTAAAATGTTTTTATTAGGTTGGCTGTCATCCGCAGACCTCAACCGTTTAAAGATACTAGCGTGACTGTATATAAGAGGTCTAGAACTGTCAGTTTTGAACTGAAAAGTTGTGACAATAGAGTTACGTTTGCACCCGTTGAGTGTGGACATTTCAAACTATACCTGTAGCTCAGAATTTTCTAAGATGTGAATTAATTTCCGAACTGACATAAAAAACAGGCTAGGCTAAACACAATGCCTGCGGGGGCAAAGGCATTCAATTCATTGGCCACCAGGCACATAATATTATGTTCAGAATGGTAAAGATATACTGACAGGAATATCCCAGCAAAGGTTTAAAAGCTGAAAAGGTTATTGTGTACGTAATTTTATTTTCTAGAATTCACCTTTACTTAACGGCGATAACATATGAAAATGTGCACTGGCTCCGCCCGCTGATTCTCCAAATAGAGTAACTTTGTTTGGATCTCCTCCGAACGTTTGAATGTTATTCTGAATCCATTTAAGTGCCAAGACTTGGTCTTTGAGACCAAAGTTTCCGGGGGCAATATCATCACCGGTGCTAATAAATCCTAAAGGTCCCAAACGATAATTGGGAACGACAAGTAGCACATCATGTTCCAAAAGAAAATCTGGACCGTACCATCCCGATGTTCCGGCTCCGCATACCCATCCTCCCCCATGTAAAAATACCATAACGGGCAGTAAATTGTTACTTTTGTGTTGTAATTCCTGGAAATAGAAATTGGATATTGACTAATGGCTATACAGGATGTTCCGGGAGGAATCTGCCAAATTTCAGGGGTGCATTCCTTAAGTCATTTTAAATAAAAAAAAAAGTAATGTGAACATAGATCCGATCAGAAAGGTTAGTGAAATATGGCCTGTTGAAGAGAGCTTTTAAAAAAATCAAATATATAATGCTTTTCAAATGGCAAATAAGCTACAGAAAATGTTGAAAGGGACCACCCATGGCTTCAATACAGCTTTGAGTCCGACTAAATTTGGGGTTTGTCACATTCTGCAGTATTTGAAAATTAAACCGAATTTTTATCTGCAGCATTAAAAACTCTCCAAATTAGTTAACAATTATTTTCAAAGCCTACTTCTTACAATTTTGAACAGTTGGATGTTTTCTTCAATAAGCCATAACTTGTCATCCTTTCCAAATCGAACATGTTGATATGACTTTTTTGCTTTAAATGATCTAAGGAATGCACGCCTAAAGTTTGAAAGATTCGTATTGTGGACATGAACTTTTATATAAGCTTTTCTTGGCATCCACAAGTTACTCAAATTTATTATTTTAAATAATTTTTTTAATATCATTTCTACTTTCAGTATGAAACATAAACTACTGTAAGCTTTTACTATGAAATTCGAGAAAGGTAATACTTTAAATACCTGTGGTGTGTACACTGTTAAATATAAACAATCTTCTTCTCCATGAATTCTATGATCTCGAGTGTATGGATTTCTCTGGATGCATTCTGCTGAATCTTTTGTGGCATCCCGGATACCAGACCAACCTTTATGTGACACGGGATTCTGCAAAATATATACAATGCCGAACTTATAAGACTTGGTCCTAAACTACAAAGTGGTTGAAGGCTCGTTGTTCAAAAATTACATCAGACAGTATCATGGCTTGACTGATTATGTAGTTTTAATGGTTTGTCAATTCATGGGATTAATAAAAATATTAAATATCGCATTTTTATCTGACAACAGCGGCGCGAACTGCGCAACCTTTCCTTGGATATTATTAGACTTTCACCATCGTTAGTTACAGGTCGCTGAATGCGCTGCAGCGGATTTTAATAAACGAATTGCGTTTGACTGGAAGAACGATTGATGCATGAATAATATATTCATGATATGAAAATTTATAAATAAAATATTTAATTAGCAAAAATTTTAATTTTTATTCCTTCATTTAGATGTTCTTATGCAAATGAATGAAAATTAAAATATCTGTTTTTTTTTAAGACGGGATAAACATCGCATCTTTCACGCGACACTTATAAGGTACCTCGAGGCAAGGTTATCTGGTTTATTTGAATCTCACGTTCACAGAGGCCCCAGGTGTTACTAATCAATACAAATATTTAAAATCGTATCTCTATAATGGTAATTTTTAATGAAACTTTTCACTTAGATGTACAGTATGTCGTATATGCGTAGACAGCATTTACCATTTTCATAACTCTAGTTTATCTGTTTAAATGGTACAACGTCTCTTTTCATTACAGAGGGAAATAGCGTACTGACTGACCCCCACAACCATTAAAGGGGTAGTTAAATCGTTTTGATGTAAAGATCAAACATAGTACCTACATGAAAATTTTAAAAACAATGTTCCTCTTTTTCATTAAAAAGTAGAAAATAATATTAATTAGAATAATTTTCAACATTTGTAGAAAGAAAACCTTTGGGCGTTCATAAAATATTACTGTCACTGTTTTTATGAATGCCCAATGGTTTTCTTCATATAAAAATGTTGAAAATTATTCTGACCAAAATTATTTTTTACTTTTTAGTGCAAAATGAAACCCGTGTTTTTAAAATGTTTTTTAAAATTATTTTCTTTTTATAGTTGAAAAATACACTTTTTTCTAATTTTCAATTACAAAATAATACATTCGCCGAAAGTGGGACGCGAACCTACGACCCTGCGATTATGAGCCTCAAGTTTTACCCAGAGAACAACCCATTGAACAAGCACGGCTTCAGGCTTGCTTATTCCTATATATCAGTTTCACGTTTAATCATTATTTTGAAAAAAGCATTAATTATTTATTAATAATTAATTAAAAAACGATTGATTCATATATTGTCATTGAGAATACATTTGTGTACAAAATTTCAACTCAAACGGTTAACGCGAAGTGATCGAATTTCAATATTTGAATTTGGTCCATGCAGACAGATGTGTAGAAAAATAGTGATGTTGCCTTGTGACTATAGTATTTTAATAGTTTTACTATCTTATAATTTATCGGTTTACAAATAGAGATATATATTTATGAATACATATTATATGCATATATTTCATATACATTATCTATGTACGAAAGTGAAGAATCGTTTTAAAATCTGTGTCAAAACTATTGCAAAATAAAGTTCGATTATAATATCTAAACAGACGTAGGTACCGTGTCTCTCCACAAAATCGACTCGTGCAAAACTTGCATTTATTGTGGATTACACATGCTCGACAGCTGAGGTCATCAGCTTAGTAGCATTTATAATTTTCAGTAAAATGCGTGGTGAAAACATTTTTCGCGTAGAAAAGAGATTTGTATTATTAGCAATGAAATATCAAAATATTTGTCTTAGAAACTAAGTATTCAATGAGTACAGAACTTTTACAATATTCTACGGTGGACATGAGCTCTCGGATGATGCTATAAAAAGAATCGGAACATTTAATAATAATTTAAACGCAATTCGTAAAATTTTATTACTTGCTACGTTGACCTTCCTTTATCTATATGACAGTTAATCTTCTGGCCGAACCGACCTTTAATCACCTAAGAAAAGTTTAAGCTGAAGAAGGGAAAATGCATCTCTACTATAAAAATGACATAGACTAGGGGAGCATTCATACGATACGACGGAAAGAAATCCTGCTAATTCGCTCACTGATGACGATTACCTACGAGAAAATTAAGTTACAAAAGATTATTTACGACACTGACAAAATAAATGTTTCTCGTATACAGTATTAGCCTTCGGGCTGCTTGTACCTCGAGTGAGCTAATCTTTGAAACGTCTAAAAGATATTATTATACTGAAATTACAGCATTTTTTATTTTGTATTTGAAATAATCCAGACACAAGACAGAAAAGAAATTCTCCAGCACTTGGCGCCACAGGCAATTATTCGAGTTGACATTTTATTTTATATATTAATCGTAATATATTATGCAAGTACAGTAAAACCTTGCTTAACGCTGTTTCAGTATTACGCGGTTACTAAAAAAAAAAAATTTAGCCACTATAACGCAAATTATACATTAGTTTACACAAAATGGATCAAATGTTGATAGAAGTTCAAAATCAAGACGAAGTGTTATTGATACAATATCTTGCTATCGACAACAGCTTGCTGAACGAAACAAAAAAAGGCAAACGACATTAGATGACTTATTCATCAAAAACAAAATATGTCAAATAAGGAACCTTCCTCATCACAAAGGTAACTTCTTACTCGAACTTTTATTTGATTTTCATAAATGTTTTATGAACAAAAATCAATATTAGCAATATATAATTAATGTGATAAAAAAATATTTAACAATGACTGTTACAAAATTAAACAAAAAAAAACTTATCTCCCGCGTTAAGCGGGGTCTTACTGTACTTGTGAAGAACCAAAATCGCAAGCAGCTTGGTATAGTGGTTAGTGCGCTGGTCTTTTGATTAAACCATCGTGGGTTTGAATTCCACGCACGCTCATGGATGTTTTGTGATGTGTCATTTAATTTAATTTAATTAGACACTAATGGCCGTGTTGTCGAGCGCCTATAATCTGCAATAAATAAATAAACAACTGAAATCGGGACGCATTCGTCTATATTACAAACCCCCGGTCTGAGAATGTAGAACATGCATAAAACTTATAAATCGTTAAAACATGTCACGTTTCTACAAAAAATCTTAGTTATAAATTAATTGAAACGGAACGTATTTTGAAACACCAATCAGCAAACAATGACTTCACTCCATCGAAATTCGAAATGGGTAGTTTCGTCGGTATATAGGTATATTAAAAAATTCTAATGTTAAAAAAGATACATTTTTTTATTACGATTTGATAATTCGCTTAGACCATTTTTTTTCATGTTTTTTTCATTTTTTTCATCATTAATCAACAAATTGAATTGTTGATCAATGACTAAACAAAAATTAATCAAAACTGGTCAAGCGAATTATCAAATCGTAATACAAAAAATGTTTTTTTTAAAGCTTAGAATTTTTTTCTCGATAACAACAAAGTAATACGTGCTACGGCTTTAACAAATACCTAAGTATTCTTACTGAGTACGGATTACTCACAAGACCTCACTTTGATTAGAATACCCGACAGACTTGTTGTTTTCTTGTTAAAGTTGGCACGTTAAAAATACAATATATTAATTAATTATGAATACTTTTTTTTAGTTAAATAAACTATTTATGAAAATGACAAATGAAACCAACCTTGAGGCTACACAATGTACTTATTCTATCAATCAAAGTTTGATATGATTTATGATTCGATATCAGTTCATATTAAAAATTTGCCTTCATGTAGATTATTCTAGGCCGAGGCTACCACGCAGATGTTGAAAAATAGAGATATAATTTAAATACACATTTATGAAAATCAAATAAAAGTTCCAGTAAGAAGTTATGCTTGTGATGAGAATAGTTCCTCATTTGACGTATTTTGTTTTTTGTGAAGAAGTCATCTAATGTCGTTTTCCTTTTTCGGTTTCCTTCAGCAAGCTGTTGTCGATAGCACAATGACACTTCGTCTTGCCTTTGAACTTCTATCAACATTCGAATAATTTCGTATAAACTGATCCATAATTTACGTTATAGTGGTTAAACTTTTTTTTAGAAACCGCGTAATACTGAAACAGCGTTAAGCGGGATCTTACTGTACATGCAATAATTATGCCATTTTTTTATATGCTAATGACCGTCTATATTATTAATCTAGAATCTACACATTGAAATTTAAAAATCAATTTGTTTATAAGCATATTATATAGATATATAACTTTGAATAATTAATTAAAAGAATAAAAAAAAAAACAGCACAAAATTTCAAAGTATTGCAATTTTCATATTATCCGAGATAATAATAATAATAATAATAATCATTTATTCCATGGAAGAAGAAAAAAAGAGAATTACAGAGGTATAGAAAATTATTTACATTGCATGTAAAAAAAAGTGTTATTATGGCGGGTAATTGACCTCATATTGCATTTTTTTCTAGTTTATACTCTTGACATTAAGACGAATTTAACGACACCTCATTTATTAAAATCAGCCCACAAATTTGGTCTCTAGGAGTACACATCTACACCTACGCATATATTATGAATAACTACTCCTTTTCGGTTTGCCGTAGTCGGGAAAAAAATTTAATTTAATACTAATGAAAGTCGGCTCTATATATTTTGAGTTTTTAATCTTGAGATACTTAAGTTAGACTTATTTTATAGTTTTAGTAAATGAAGCCAAAAAGTGTGTTAAAAAACCTTCAGATAAAAATTACCTAGAAGATATGCGAAAGGCTAAATGCTCATTATCGTAGCTAAGGTCATGAGCGCCAAGAGCAAGATATGAATTTTGCGCCCACTAAACATTATTTTGTAGGAAGAAAAACAGTATAATAACTTTAAACTGTGTCGCCCTGAGGTGTGCGCCCCTGGCAGCTGTCCCCGCGGCCAGTCCCTAGCTACGACGCAGTAAATGCGCATATATTTATCCTGCGGTAAGTATCAAAAACTTACCTCAAGTTAAACGTGAAAATGCTTAAACATTTTCGATTTACATCGATTCCATTAGTACATTTCTAAGAAATGAGATGTAATTTGTGGTACAATCTACATAATATGCTCCAAATTTATTTGAAATTTAGGCATTTTTTTTTATAAATAGCTTCCAAAATGTGATGAAGTGTATTTTTTTCAGCTTACCTTAAACCTTAAGTCGCCAAGTGGAGGTTCTGCGTACGGTATTCCCAAAAACGCGCTAAATTTTCTGGAAGAAAATCTTGAATGCACATATTTTCCATTCAAAATACCTTGGTCGATTGTAACTTCAGGACCATCGTTCGAACAGTAAGCGTCCACCATACAGTAGAATAAAATTATAAAACGAAAATGTCTCATGTTTATTATTTAATTTAACAACTGCACTGTTTTTTTATTCTTAACTAAAATATTTTTTCTTTTCAGAGCGAGAAACGTCACTTATCACAATATATAATAATTTGTCTTCTATAGTTATAATTTCTTCCAAAACATAAAAAGTTGTTACTCAGTATTTTTAAGATTTACATTTTTGTCTTTATTTTTCGTGTATTCCTAATTAAACCCGAACATCTTTATTATATCTACCCGTCACGCAAAAATTATAGCGATGATCCCCAAGATCACGAAATTTCCACGACTTATTGAACTTGTCACATCCGGACGATTGTTAATAAATTATTTTCGCTACGTAGTCCCGTCATTCTTTTTTACGACTTATGAAGCACAAAACAAGCTTCCAATATGAAAAGTAGTCGGGCAAAAAGATACTAAAGCTTCAGCGTACGAGATGATCTATGATACTAAAACTATAACAACCTTTTAAGTGACTACTATTGAAAGTTTGTTTTGTACTTTTGTGTTTGTACAAATATTCTTTTATTTAAATTAAAAAACGTGCCTACCAACTCTGGTTAGCATGCACGAGTAATATATTAGTGATTCATGCGCGTATTTTACAGGCTGATGAAAAAAGAAGTATCATAATACAATATGTCCAGTTGTCTAAAAATACAGATAAATAGATAATTAAATTAAAGAGTACGAATTTTCCCAACTATATTCAGATCTACAAGGACTTATTGCACCTCCCCGATATTTAACTAGATCCCAAACCATCCTGGAGCCTCGTACGATAGCACCCACGTCATTCGCGATGTGCCTGATTAATACTTGTTCCCAAAGATTAGTCTCGGACAGCACCTCGTAAAAACTAAATTGAATTTTTAAAAGTGCAATAACTAAACAAAAAGATTCAACTCGCAAACCCAAGTTTATAAATTGTTAATAATATCTTATAGATAAAGTTTATAGTAGTCTGATTAAAAAAAAATAATTTTTTAACGGAATAAATTTTGAACACTGCGCCGTACCCGCAAGTCAAATGCACAAGAAATAGTTGAGTACACTAATATAGCACGATTGTTGCATGTTAAACATTAAAAACAAAATAAGAGATGCAAGAGTTTATAATTTATCTAGTATCTGATTGGACAAATATTTAATGTCAGTATACATAGACAGAGAAAAAAAGAAAGGTAAAATATAATCTTATGCAACATCGCGCTGTATCAACTTTACCTTTAATTATTGAAAACAAGAACTTACGAGTCGTTCAGATCATTTACATAAGTAATAAAAATACGCCGTGAACAGAAATGTTTTACGTTACCTGATAGTTTATCGTAGTGCAGGCGATAGGTTGCATCCCGTATGAAAAATGCAGTGGATTCATTCCGAATGTTGATTTGGGTTCAGGAAGACCGAGTCCGGGTAGGCCCGGATTTAGAAATTTGCCGCCCCTAGGCAGTTGCGAAAATTACCACTCCCCCCCCCCCTTCCATCGCGAAACTTCTTCAATGGTGGAATAAGTTTGGTACAAAAGTTTTCCAATAAATAAAATGCACCTTTTTGAAAGTAAATAGAAAGAAATAGGCGGAAAATTCAATTTCCACGAATAGAACAAACTTTTGAAGTTTCCGTCAAAATTTGCCGCTCTTCAATTCTCGCCGCCCTAGGCAGCTGCCTATACTGCCTGCATGGTAAATCCGGGCCTGAGTCCGGGTCTATGAACTTCAAATTTTCTCAATAAATATGCTATTGACTGGTAAAAACCTCATTCAAATTTGTTTAGTATTAGTGAATTCAATCCGATTTTCGCCCGGATGAAGCTGGGTCAGCCAGTTATTATAGACCTAAACGTTTTCTAAGAAATAAACTATCAAAGGATAAAAACCGCATTCAAATCCGCTTAGTATTTTAGCGGACATAAAAACACACAGCATTTTAAATGGGAATTCCCATAGCCCGGTTAAAAAAAATGCACGTTGATTTTTTCCGACAATCTTCAGAATTTTATTCTTTAGGTCTTTCTAAGCTCAGATCATCACTTAAAATGAATCCGCTGGATTTTTTATACGAGATGCAGCGTAGCGCTCGGTCAATCATGGTTACAAATTAGTTTTTGTTGTTTCGTTTGAGATATTTTTGTACACTACGATTTTTTTTAAATGTGTTTAACCTATTAGTTATTAACGTAAAATTTCCGACTAGATTAGTGAATATTAAACAATTGGATTTTTTTATCTGTTAAGTAAATCAAGTTTTCACGAACTGGGGGAAAACAGTAGGTAGGTATTAATAATATGAATGCTACCGGAGGTTGCTCGCAATTAAATTAAGAGTATGACGATTTGTTCTAGCTAGACTTCTCTTCTCTGCTAGATTTCTCGTCAAAACCGACACTTATAAGAGCGAATCTGCAATCAAAATTAGCGTTTATAGGACTGAAGTTATTGGTAAAAGTTATTATATATACAGCACAAACGTATAGCTAGGCCCATCTTTCCGCTTGGGCTCGCTGGTCTTGTTCCCAGAGCCCCCCTAGGCCCTGCGGCAAAAAAACAATTGTAGCAATTGTAACGGGAATCTTGATTATTTCTTTTAATAACTCAAATTTCTGTAAAAGGGGCCTCATATATCCTAAATTGCAAGGAGCCCCACTTGACTTAAGACGGCCCTGCGTATAGCCGCGCATCAATAACAAAGATCATAAAGATTAATTGCCTTAGCTGTCGAGCATAAATAATCTGCAACTCTCCAGCTGGGTTGCCAAAAAATTTGATTGGACAATGACTTTAGTTTGTGATTGTAAATTATAGTTTTAATACATGCATGAGCAGTCTAATGTCGCTGTGAAACTCCCTGTCATGTAGAACATTAGATTGTGCGCACAGAAAACAAACGATTGATCTACATAAAAAAATATCACTTTTCAAGTTAAATTTAGATCAACGTGCCTAGATAAAAATGTTTTTAAATGAAAATTGTGCAAAAAACTGTTATATACATGTATATACAGTTTTAAAAAAATGTCGTTTCAATCGGTCAATTATTTTTTGAGCAAGATCGATTTGAAATGCTACAATACTTTTTCATGGAAAATATGTGTGCTCAAAATCTAAAGACATTTGTACATTGATAACTTTAAAATTATGTAACAATGCTGTAGTGCAAGACTTCATCAAATAAAATATTTAAAATTGTAGTAACAAATACACGTCAACAGATGACCATACTGTAGTTAAAATCTGGACTGATGTAAATCAGGGATAAGAAAATTGAATCAGAATATTTGAAAATTATATTTTCAATTTGCTTCAGAGTAATTTTAATCAAATTCAGTGCTCTATATTATTAGCAAACACCATTTTGGATCATTACGATGAATGTCGTAATGGACAATTCAAATTTTTTACAAAATATTGGATTATCTCATGTAAAAATATAATCATGACCCTGAATTGACATACATTGTCATTAGTTTGCTATAAGCCCGGACATCGCTGATGGCTACTCTATTTGAAAATCTTCAACAGTTTCGTAGACAGTTAAAAACAAATGATGTGCAGTGATGGATGATTGTGATTTTCGTGAAGTTACTGTGTTATTAATTCCGATTTTTGGTTGGAAAATATGAGGAGAATTTCATTTATTGGCAATTCTAATGAAACAATAGGGTGTACTCGCGGAAATTGCCTTTTGTTTATTGGAATATTCGAATTTCGTTCTAGAAATGGAAAACATCATTGTGCTTCACAGCTACATACTTAACGTTATTGTCTGACTACTCATTAAGGTAAGATAATTAATTATATTTAATTATAATGAAAGTATACTGTTTAAACAGCATTAAAATAATAGTTAGATTAAACATTTATCACTTTATCAAACGTTTGCTGAACAAATAACATAAATATTTATTTAGATTTTGTTATAAATTCGACTCCATTGTTTTTACGACAGAAATCGGTATGCTGTCTTTTTTGACTTTAAAATTTATGTGCTCTCATAAATAGTTATTTCGAACTTAAATAAATAAATGGATACTCAAATTTAATGATTAAAGCATATACTTGCAAATGCTTCGGTTAAAATAATAGTTGATGGTAAATTTAGTTTTGATTGAATCCTTTACAATCTGTATTTTTAAAACACAACGCATTTTGTTTTGTTCGAGAAACTTCAGTGACTTCCAATTGATTGATTTTGATTTTTTAAAAAGAAAATGATCGTATAACTCTGAATTGTATTTGACATATTCTAAACTGTTTTCAGTATTATAGAATAAAAAAATATCTTTCTATCTAGTCATTCGCTCTATTTTGCTTTGTTATTTTTACTCTTGAGCGGCCATAGGAATAAAGAATCTTGTCAAGCTGAAAAAGTCGAATTCGAAATTTAGAACGCACTTATTGACGTTCGTTCGAGACTTTGTCCCATCATCAACGGGTAGACACGTCTAGTGTTTTGTAAATAGTTAAAATCTGTTATAACAACATTGAAGAATCTACTCATATTTGGTCGTAAGAACCGATAGTCGTAACAAGCGGTGATGTTTTTGTAGTACAAAGTAATTTTCTATGGAAAATAGTAATGATGTGAATAGCGTCTGTTATGACATAATCTCGAGAAAATGACGTTAAACGCATTATTATTACTATTATATTTCGATGTATCGTCTCAAAAACGATAAGAAAGGATTATTAGTTAAAATAAATAAAAATTTTCAATGTCAAATATATTTTATTAAAAATGAATTTGAAATCATTTTTGAACGTATGACATGAACTTTAAATTTGCAATACTTTTATGTTACATCTCTATGACACGACTCTTAAAATTAAACTTATTTTTACAATTACTGCAGAACTGATTAATGAATGAGTACCTCATAAAAAACAAAATAATAATACAATGATATGATATATCACAGTAACATTTTAAAAACTTATTACACATACATTACTTTAATACTCACTAACTATAGAATAATAAAAACACAGTGTATTCGTAGTTTATCGAAAATATATTTTTTTAGACATAGTTCGCATTATTTATAGTTTTTTTGAGAAATAGCTTTACACTACGGAAAAAATCAGGTATCACTTAAAAAAATAATAAATCACGCGAACTATATCTAACCACACGTTAAAATGTAGACTATATTATTATACTATTGGAATTTGACAGAAAATGTTATGACATCTGATGATAGAAATTCAAACCATAAACACATTACATTTTACATACCCTTAGTACCTACTACTATATACAGAATGTTCCATAAATATTGCGACTGTTACAGGGGGGTGATTCTTCAGATCATTTTACGAAAAAAGTTTTCATAAATATGGGTTCGGAAATGCTATAACTCTAAAAAAACGGGACAAGATCAGCAATAGGTTATCGAACGTTTCTATTTCAAAATAACGAGTTCAAGAAATAAATAAAAAAGAATAAAAAATATTCACAAACATTTTGGAAAATCAAAGTAATGGTTGAAAATGTCCACTTCTTGGTTTTAGACACAGTTCTGTTCTTAACATGAACAATGAACGCGTTCAAAAATCCAGTTGTGCTTACGATCACCCGGTATTCCATGTTAAGAAGAACAGAAGTGTGTCTAAAACGAGAGGTGGATATTTTCAACAATTACTTTGATTTTCGAAAATGTCTGTATTTTTTTTTTTTGTATTTTTTTGAACTCTGAAATAAAAACGTTCTGTTGATGATTATGTTCCGTTTTTGTAGGACTACAGCTCAGCAAGTAAGCGTTTCCGGATCCATGCTTATAGGAACTTTTTTCTTAGAATGACCTAAAGAATTGTCCCGTGAAAGCTTCTGCGATAATTATGGAACGCCCTGTTCGGATTCGGCATTACACTTGGCCTAAACTCCGAGCATACATCAAATCCCAATATCAAACTGAATATAGATGGACAAGAGTTCATCTGTTTTCAATGCAGATAAAAAACAAATGTTAGCGATGAAGCAATACATACTTTTTAATTTTTCCACTTTGCACAAGTCGTTTTACTTTTATAATTCTCAACAGCATTATTGAAGCATCGGCAAAATAATCAATTTTAATCTAAAACAAACTGAAAGTTTCACCACAGCCGAAGGTTTGTACTTCGTTTAGTAAGGACTATTTTGAAGTACTTAACCTACAAAAAGTATCTGTCTGCTTTTGGCACAGAAAGTAAATAGTGTTACTTTAAAAATAAACACTTTATCTTCAATTGAAAGTGTCTTTTCCTTCGGTTTGGCCGGAAAAAAAACGAAATTCGGCTTCAGCTGAAAAAATCACTCTGAGTTGCGAGTTGGACTCCATTTTGTTTATAAAACTATTTCGCTTCATTTATAAAACGACCGATATTATACATGCATTAGAATAAAAAATATATTTTACTTCGGTGAATCCAATACAGTATATATTGTAACATGCAGATAAATCATAATCTGTTTTACATAAACAAGTGTAATGTAACAGCTGCACCTGTAACTATGCATATTTATACTTTTATTTTGCATTTAATAATCACATAAACACTATTTTTTTATAAACAGTCAATATTATTTTTCACGAAACATGAAAATATCATTTTCACAGCTAATCATGGCAGCAGTACTTGTCAAACGCACCGTATAAAAAAAAAACGTAGTGCCAAAACCCTGCCGACAATATATTAGAGTAGTTGCTAATAGAGGCAGTGTGATTATAATATATTATATATGGATTTATTTGTTTTTAGAGAAAATAAAAAATGTATCCCCTTAATACACCCCTTAAAATAATGTTTTTTCTTAATTTCAATATTTCGTCCCCGTTTTATCAATTGTCGAGAAGTTTTGGTCCGACCCTTAGGTCCCGCCATTCGACCGATGCCAATAGTGTATGTGCCATTATGCATGGTAAATACACTACAAAGAAAAATATTCCAGATAATCGCTTATTGGCGTTTTTCTGATAATTTTCTTTTGAAGTTGCGTTTGAAAAAAAAAATAATAAAAACGTACAGCTGTCATGGCTTTAACTGGGGAAAGGATAATTTTTAAGCGTGAAAAAAATTCACTGTGTTCAGTGAAGAATTTCTGAAATCAAACTATATTAATATTTATCAAATCCCATTATTCTGTTTTTTATATCTGCTCATGCGCGTTTATTTAATTTTGAAAGTAGCTGGACAATCGCACTCTTTATAAAGTTAACCGACTAATTGAAAAAAAATTGTTTCTAGTTTTTGTGTAAATTCAAAAACGTAGCTACAGAACAGCTGGTTTCATTTTTTTTTTAATCAATTGTTGGCAAACAATTGAAAAGCGTACATAAACAAAATTTTTCTATAAACAAAAAGTACTTGCAAAGTTCGAAACCTTTCAATATCTAGAATCTAATTATCAGAATTACTTTTTTTTTTGGAAATTTGCGCGTCAGTCGTAATTTCAGAAAATCTTCACAGTAAAATTAAAATCAAACATATTTCATTATTTTTTCACCTTCTCGTCTACAATTAAAATTAAAAATGTACTAGAATAGAATTAAAAAAGTATTTTTACACTTAGCAAATTTTTTGTCAAATTTTTTTCACTTATAAAAATTTATACTGATTATTATAAACTATTTCGGAGAATTTATTCTTTTTGAACTCCGAAATTCGCTGCGATTCTGCTCTTGCGAACTTTCTTAACTATTGGCTTTTTCGGTTGATCCGCAGAACAAGTTGCGTTCGATGTCTGCAAAAACAAATTGAGCAGTTTTTATCAATAAATCAAAGAAAATTTTACATACAAAAATGTGTTGGCGCACAAATAAAATGTTAGAAAACCAACATTTTTTAGCGTAGGAATAAAAAATTCCCTGTGTGTAATCTGAAAATGTGTAAAATCATAGATTTGACTCTAAAAACACGGGAAAAAACATTTATATTTTCTTTATACTCATTTCAAAAATATTCAAAGAAACTAATTTTCCACGGTTTGTCTGTTACAATCAATTTGATTCTGACTTTACCATTGAAAATAACAACAAATGAAAATTACAGATTGGTACCAGGTCCAGATAGCTCGTTAGTAGAAATAACTAATTGACAGTATAAGTATTTAATAATTTGAAATTGTAAATTGGTACCGGATTCAAATCATCGTTACAATTGATGGCTTCAAAAATTAATAATTTAATACCTTATCATTTTGGGATCTGCTATCAGTTGCCGTTTGTGTTGACGACTTGTTTTTTTCCGCTTTTTTTGACAACTCTGAATTTGACGTATTTTTAGAGGTGCCGCCGGCTTTATTAGTGTTGTTTTTATTTCTCTGCTGTTTAACAGCCTGTAGCGGTACAAAAGGTGACGCCCCCTGCGCAGCACTTGGCGCAACCGACTGTTTGTTACTGTCCTGAGGCTTTTGCTGCACGTCATGTCTTATATTGCCATTCCTCGAAACTGGCTGCTATAAATATAGAAAACAGTTACCGATTTTCCTAGACCCCAGTTTTATTAATAGGTTCTGTTGTCGCATTCTGATAAATGGGACCATCCCGCTACACAGGGCCAGATTTACTCTAAGTGCCCCCCCCCCCATTATAATTTTCAAATAAATGAAATGATTCATTTATAGTTGAAAAACTTTTTATTATAAACGGGATAATTACACAAAAAACGTTCTTTTTCATATTAAAAATCATAAAACCGATTGCTCATAAGTTGCGAGATATTATAGATCTGTGAGAGGCGAACGCGTCTGACTCTTTGATTTGCAAACGGGACAATTTGTACATTTTGCAGCGCGCAATTTAAACTAAAATAATGATCATATCAAACAAATTGTGATCGAGCCAAAAACTTTCAAAAATTGCGAATAACAAGATACTTATTCTTTTTACTAAAAATGCGTGTAAAATTCTACACAATTTTTTTTCTCAATTTTGTAAATAAAACTGAAATGTTTATAATTTTATACACATTCTTAATAAAGAGAAAAAGTATTTTATTTATGAATGTTTTCTACACGGTCACACTTTTCGAAAAATATTCTATAACGTGAAATTTTTTTTCTCATGTTCCAAATTTTGCCGCCCTGTGCACTAGCCTCTAGTGTAAATCCAGCGCTGCCGCTATATTAAATTTCATTTTTCTGAAGTTCTGAGATAACTCAGCCATTTGTACTTAAAACTAAAATACTGTAGCGCGCCCCCAGTTGTTGCGCCACTGGAATTGACAGAAGCTTCTCGAACGATCGAGAATAGCACGCCTCCAATTGTTACGTTACTGGAAGTGACAGAACTTTCTCGAAGTATCGAGAGAACAGACTAGTAGGCATATAAATAGTGCGCGCGCGACAGAAGGGGATTCAGTCAGAGTACAATCACTCAGTCGACAGTCACAATAGAAGTGGTCACGCGGCGGACAGCAGACATAAATAAGAGTACATACATGTGTGTGTTATAGCAGATTTTTGCGTATATTAGTTATTTTATACACGCTGATGTTCTCAGCTGTTGAGCGTCTGTAATCTACAATCTATCTGTCAGATTAAAATTATTACGCGTTTGTTTCGAACAACATGAATGGATTACCTGTTGGAATTGTGGCATGAAAATGGGTTGGCCAAATTGATTGTTCTGTTGGTACCAGTTCTGCGGAGGCGCTGGCAACATTCCCGGTTGTTGTTGCATTACCTGTCGTCGTTGTGAGGGCTGATACTGCTGAAATATAAAATATCCTAAATTTTTGTCCTTTTACAAACCAGAGCTTTCAAATATACAAACAATAGTCACTACCATAAAAATGATTTGTCGAGATAAAGGACTTTTTAAGTAAACACTTATTTGTTATTTATAGCGACGTTTCGTTCCTTTCTTGGGACTTTTTCAAGCTTTATAACTATTAAATGTTTTGGTCAAGTAGATATGAGTTAACATACACATGTAAATATAAATTTTAGTTAAACAATTGTTCATTATAAAGTTTGTAATAATAATAAAATATTTTTTAAAAACGGAATTGTTACAAACTTTTTAATGAACAATTGTTTTACTAAAATTTATATTTACATGTATGTTAACTCTTATATCTACTTGACCAAAACATTTAATAGTTATAAAGCTTGAAAAAGTCACAAGAAAGGGACGAAACGTCGCTATAAATAACAAATAAATGTTTACTTAAAAAGTCCTTTTCCCCGACAAATCATTTTTATATTAATTACCAAGGACAAAAAAGAAAAAAAAGTCAATAGTCACTACCGTTCACTGGCGGGAGAAATATCAACTAATTTTGACATTATGCACAACTAATTGCATTATTAACAGTGGAACAGTGAAATAAAGGAAACAAATTAATGATTGATGCTCGAAAAATAAAACACTTTTTTACATTTCGTTAAAATCAAAGGTTTTCTTTACTTCAAAAAATGTGAAAAGTTTGCTTACTAAGGGTGCACCCTGCATTAAATGGTGAGGTCTGATTTGGTGGGCAGACATCGGTTGACCCATTCTCAGAGGCGGCTGCATCATAGGCGGACCTAATCTCATATGCTCTGAAGCTTTGACAGCCGTCGAAGGTGGACCCATTTTATTCAATTCGGCCAGAACCAGTGTCGCCGCTATTTCCGATGCCTGTTCGTTCGTTGCTGCTGGAGCACCCATAACTATTCGACCGTCCGGAAGACTTATCTGTGCTCTGATCAGAGCACCGGGACACGGTACATAACTGTAGCGTGGAATTCCAAGACCGCGACTTTGGAACATGTTTAACAAACGAAGACTAGCCGAGACTGTTGTTGTTTCTTTCGCTCGCTAAAAAAGAACACAGAAAATTTAGACGATTCAGGTTTATCGGTTCTGTGGAAATTACAATACACTAAAACTAGGAAGAGACCCTTACAGTCGAAAATTTAAATATCTCAAAAAAAAAAAAAAAATTTCTAAATTTAATATATCAACATTGACATTTTTGATCTACTAAAAAAAATACTTGAAATCGGTGCCCTTCGAGCTGAAATACGAGCAATGCTATCTTTGAAAATTACACATTGCGCATGTCAACTCCATTTTGTAATGCGAATTAGCTTAAATGACGCAAGGAATCCAAAAATTAAAATATGTTACCTGGAAGAAATCTTGTACACTTGACGCACTACTGGACGTGTCTGATGACGGTTGTTTTTCTGAATCATCAGAAATTTTCAGCATCATCTTCAGTAAGTCAGTACTGTTTTGAACCTAATTAAAAACAACACGTTTATAAAATATCTTAGTACTAGCGAATATTTACAATGACCCAATGCCTGAACATTCACAATGTCTGAACATTTTCGGGAGTGTCCAATTTTCCAAAGTTGCCAGCAATATATCCTAACTTCCTAAATATAACTGTTTCCCGACCAAAACAAAATGGAGGAAATATAGAATTATTATTCAAAACACAAAAAAAAAAAATCTAAATGCGATTTTTGGACAATCCCCTTCTTGGACACTACCCGAATATTTAAAAAATAAATGTCCAGACGTTTTGCAACACTCAAAACATCAGAAAACAAGATCTTTAATAATTACATTATCTGCTTGTTGGGCTTTGTTTGAATCTGAATTATTCTGATTGGTACCGGGCTGTGCTTTATCAGACGACGATTGTGCTAAGAAATCTTGTAAATCGATGAGTTCTTCACTCTGTTTGTCTGGTTTATTTTCTTTACTCGTTCCAGCACTGCTTTCTGATTTTGTTGCATCTCTTTTCTGTAAACCATATACATATTTTCTATTGTTAATAAACTTGTACATGTTTAAGCTACACGTTCCATCAAAACGGATATTTATAACTAACAACAAAACCGGTCAAGTGCGAGTCGAACTCACGAGAAGAGGGTTCCGTACTATTCCGTTTTCCGTGAGTACTTTAAGATTTAAGATTTTCGTTTCAATTTTCCCGTAAACTGTGGGTGAGATCCGACATTCCCTATTTTTTCAAAATTTTAGGGCCAGTAGTTTAGGGGAATGGTCAATTTTCGCCTATTTTCTTAAATAACTTCAAAACTATCTTAAAATTATAAAAAAATATACAGTAGAATCTCGGTAAGTTAAAATCCAAGGGAAACATTAAAAAATTTAAGTTATCGAGTTTTTTACATATCGAGAGTTGAAGTTAGAGAGGTTGTCAGAGTAAAATTTTTAACTCACCAAGGTTGTGGGTTTTATAGAGGATGTATTTAGTGGAAGACTACAGTGAAAATCAATTAAGTTCTTGGCAAAACCTTTTGTTTGGATACTTCCTCATGATGACACTGGTCACTGATAATACTTTAACTTATGGAGGTCACCAAAATATTATTTTAAGTTATCGAGGGCGATGTTCAGAATACATATTTGTTTAAGTTACCGAGGTTTTGTGATTTAAGTAATGGAGGTTTTATGCTTTCAGGGGAAGGGAATTCAAAAAAATTTTAACTTACAGAGGTTCTTAACTTATCGAGGTTCTACCATATATATTTTTGAGATTCTCACAACGAGCCCTTTCATTTGATATGTCATACGATATAGTCTGCAAAACTTTTTTTTTAATTTCCTTATTTACCCCCCAAAAGTGGCCCCCATGTCTCAAATTCATTTATTTATGTTACACGTCCGTCTTATGGTCACCGACTTTCAAATTTCAACTCAATCGGTCCAGTAGTTTCGGAGCAAATTGGCTGTGACAGATGGACGGACAGACAGAGAGAACGCGAGTGATCCTATAAGGGTTCAGTTTTTTTATTTTGAGGCACGGGACCCTAAAAAACCAGTCTATCTATAATTAATTATTCATTAACCTTATGCAAATCATTCCACATTGCTTCGAATTCGGCCGTAGCCGGCTTTGATTGAGTACGAATCGGTGGACCAGCGTGTCTCGTAAAAGCTATTGGTAATTCGTTTTTCTTCAATACTTTCACCGTTGCAGCATCTTGATTTAATGCGTTCTTTTGTTCTACAATTGATGCGCGTTGTGAAGGGTCTGGTCTTAAACCGTGCGTTGGAACTAAAGGCCTAGTGGCTGACGTATTCCAACTTGCGAACGCTGAATGGTTGTTACGTCCGCCTGTGTTTCGATATCTGCTTTGCTGTTGCTGTTGTATTTGAACTGAAATTATAAACATTTTTTAAATGAAACTTCATATGACAGATGACTAAGCTATTGAGAAAATCTCCACGCGTACAATTAAAATTATAAACGCTCGATAACAGAGGTCATAAGTGAGTGCGTACTCTTAACAAACCACTAATAACATCAGCGTTTAAGTCTCGCGTAAAAAAAGCGACGCTTGTGACTTATAGATAACATTTTTATCATGCAGAGAAAAAAATTAAACTAAAAAGAATTTCCAACTTAAAACTTTCAGTAGAAAAGAATTTATCGCCTTATACACACCTGGTGGTGAACACGTAATTAATCCTCTTTTATCTATAACTAATATCCGAGTGCCAGCTATAAAAATTCATTACAATTGTATAAAATATTTGACGTCGTTTAAATCGATTTTATTTTTTGTAACAAAATGCAGGACTCTCCATTTGATACTATTCACAAATCGTCGGCCTAATTCGTTAACCTGCTATGTCCATTTTTGTATAGTTTGCAGGACGAAGAAAAAAACTGAAAACTATTGACCAAATATATTGAAAGTCAACGAAATGTTTTCTGCAACGAATATTAAATTTTATGTAACATTCGTTGCAGAAAACATTTTGTTGACTTTCAATATATTAGGTCAATATTTTTCAGTTTTTTTCTTCGTCCTGCAAACTATACAAAAATGGACTTAGCAGGTTAACAAATTAGGCCGACGAAATACGCACTTGTTTAAGAGTAACATTGTATATGAGTTCGGAACATTCATGTTAAATTTTTAAAGTTACTGTAGAGCAGCGGTTCTCAACCGGTGGGTCGCGACTCAATCCTAAAACTATCAGAAACCATCGAATAAACCATCAGAAAAGATAAGAAAAATCGAAACAAATCAAGTTGTATTTTGCTTGTTTTTTTGGTTCTTGATTTTTGGCTACAAAGTGCTTATATTTTGTCAACCATTTTCAAATCAGAACTCAAATTGTTTATCAATGATCAATCTGTATCTTCAAAAGAGCATATAATATATATTTGCAATATTTGATGGTAACTTTTCTATACATAAGGAAGGGATACGATACAAATATGGTTTTTTACTCCACCATAGACCAATGGATTGTGGAGGTATTTCGATAAGGAAAGGTGGGTCACCAGCTAAAAAAGGTTGAGAACCACTGCTGTAGAGAGTTAATTCTTGAAATGTAGGGACCATTTAACTGTGTCGAAAAAATATAGTTAAAATCAGTATCCGAGATATGTACAAGATAATTAACTATTTTCTTCTAATTTTATTTCTTATCACAAGATGGTTTATTTTCACCAAATGTCGCGTCACACACAATTTTTTGAAGTTTAACTTCTTTAGCGACGTATCTGTTTGAAAAATATAAGGAATCGAGGGGAAGTAGAATAAACAAATAAAGGGGAATTTAGTTTGTCCCCTAAATTACATGAAACTGACAAGGACACAAGTTTATAGTGCGTTGCATTTTGATTCGCAAAATAGTAAGACAAGGATGAACGGCTTGAATCTGACGTTCAAAATTACGAACAGTTAAAGTACAAAATAATTTCTGTAATTTGACGTACAAACGGTAGGAACTCATAATGTATATTTCATGTAAATTCAGAAAGGAAAATATTAGATATCAGAACAATTTTCGGATTAAACATTTTTTAAATACAAGTATGTATATGCTGAAACGTCACATAATGTGAGGTTATGACATTGATATACTACAGACAATTCATATTAAAAATATTTTTCTCTAGATTATAGTATGTAAATATAAAACTATGGTATGAATGTGACGATCTGTCCATGTGAGAATTTTTATGACATAAACATGAAAGTGCCCTCTTAAAATGTGTAATAATTTCGCCATAATTATAATATTAAAAACTAAAGGAGTTAAACATCTTATGTGAGCTTATGAGGGTGAGGCTCATTATAATTTTTTCTACAAAAGATACATACCAGGCCCACCGGTGGTTTTCATCTGTTCGGTTCGTAGTCCGTGTGAAATATTCAAGAGATTCATAGCGCACATTCTGTATCCTCGATTAGGCGCGCAGTTCAAGGTCATCCCGCCACTAAACGGTTGATCGAATACAATATCGTAGCTGATATCCCTCGACTTTTCAGATTGGTTGTCGTTGGGTTGACCTTTAGGTTCATGAATGGCTATGACTGTGCCTTTGAGACCGAGGGGAACTGTATAAGAGTCACGAACGTTCACGACTCTGTCGTAGAGGTAATACGTAGTGGTTGGATCGGGTAAAATGGCGCTTATGTGAAGTTCAGGCTAAAAAGAAATATTCATGTTGTAAAATTTCGTTCAAAATATGTCTACACTGTTGAGAAAATAGATAATCAAAAGAAAAATGGTGCATCAGAAGTTATACTTCTTTGGCGTGATCGCGATAATTGATATTCACATTTTCGTTAAAGATGTACATCGATTTATGAATCCATAATTAAAAAAAATACAAGTGTTGAGGTTACTTAACTGTCAAAAGTTGTTGACAACACTATAGCTTTTAAAAAATTCCATTCGATGTCACTAGTATAACCTTTGATGTTTTATGAAATAACTATTTTGACATTATCAGAAAAAATGAGACGTGTCATCTATGAATACAAAGTACCTATACTGCATCGAAGAGTCAACTCTATTGACGATTTCAACATTGCTGATACACGTACATGTTGACTGCATGCTGCGTGCGCAACTTCCGTAACAGAGAAAATTTTACCCTCAATGCGCCAAAAAAACTACTCAATTGATTCTTTCACTGTTTAAAAGACTACTCTTTCCCAAGTGTCACAGGTTACATATTATTAGTCCACGACAAAAGGAAGATGCGTGAGCGAAAATAAAGCGACTTTAGCGTTACTAGCGACATCGGACGGAATTTATTATAAATCTTTTAGCTTGATATTAAATCGCTATCAGTTTATTTTGGCACTGGCCATTTTAAAACGAGAATCATGTCAAGTATTAAGGGGCAAAGCTAAGTTTAACAGCTAATGTTGGGTTTTACTAATTAAAAATATCTGTTTGTAGAAAAGATGCTCTACCATACCTTAAATAATACATGCGGTTTGACTGTCATCGTGACGGTTTTTCCTTTCAAAATCGACGCGTAATGGTCGTCCACAATTCTTTCTAAATGAGCAATCAACTCCGGTTCCAGCGTTTTAGTTCCAACAGTTTGCCTTTCGAGTGATGAATAAGGTTGCTCTTTCAACCATGCCGCTATTTTTTTTATATTCTCACCGCTGTGACAGAAAAATTAAATTAATTTAAAGGAAATACGAACTTTCTTTTCATGTTGTTAGTGAAAAATATAAACATTTAATGACAAATTGGCGTCAAAAATACAAAATAATTCATTATATTTTCATTATAGGTTAATTTACGTTTTGTTTGTTTAGGGTCACCAATTTCCAGAGTTATTTGGGCTTAGTGTCAACTAATATTTTCAGTAATGACTATTATCATTATAATCTGGACTATCATTTACACCTTGATGATGAATTATTCGTGCTGCCGCCTACATTTAGTTTTGTAAAGCTGCTTAGCGGCCATGTTAGGAACTCAGATCGTCATTCACTTATTTATACCAGCTGTAATGTACAATAAAAAATAAAAATAACACTCACTTCGCATCAGTGGGATAGATTTCACCCTCAAAGAAGATATCATTCGAAGCGTTTCTTCCTAAATAATCAAACAATTCAGGACACAACTGCATAAAATCTTTAATTAAATTAACTGCTTTTATTGAATAAAGCCACGTGTTGCCTTCTTTACGCGTGTAGCCAGGAATTTCCTCGTTGCGTTTATTAAACTTCAAATTCAACCCGATGTTAGTCTTGTTGACGCCGTCCGGAATGATATCGGTTTTTGGTCCACTTATTACAAATATTGAACCAGTTATTCTGGAGAGTAAATGTGAACTAATAGCTGTAAAAAAACAAAACACACAATCAAAATCATTGAAATAGTAGATTGTATACCCAGTGTTATAATGGGTTATATTCGAAGAAAATGTGACATTATGTTTAAAACAACCGCTAGTGAGTTGTAAGTCTACCATTATGCATGACTCCGCGAGGTGTATATGGCGGTTGATTTCTGAACAAACGTCACTTTAATTTTAGGTTATAAAAAAACAATTACTGAAATTGATTTACTATCAAACTGGTCTAGCTCGGCCAGTTTTGTTCTACTTTATCGCACTAGTACGTAATGAGCCATACCTGTATGTAAAGCGGCTGTTTTACAAGGGGTAGTGGAAAAATGTTTTTCAAAACAATAATTTTATGAAGTCATTTGATACGATAATTTTTTAAATATATTTTTAATAATTTTGTTTAGTTTTTACGAAAAATTCAGCCCCTTGTTTTTAAATATAACAAATAATTCAAATGATAATTGTTGGAGCGGGTAAATTATTTAATATTTTTTGTTTAACGCGACGTTTCGTAATTATTTATTACTTCTTCAGGCGCTCTATAAACAATAATATAAAAAAATATGTTAGTAATACAGCATATTTTTTTTATATTATTGTTTATAGAGCGCCTGAAGAAGTAATAAATAATTACGAAACGTCGCGTTAAACAAAAAATATTGAATAATTTACCCGCTCCAACAATTATCCTTTGAATTATTTGTTAAATTTTGTGTAGGAAAAAAATTGAAAAGACATTCTCGAAAATTATTTTTAGGATGAAATGAGCACAAATTGATAAAAAAAAACTCAAATTAAAATTCCTGAATGTGTTTAGAATATAAAAAAAATGTAAGAATTGTGCTAAAGCTGTTGAGCAAGGAACCCAATAAATTTTGACAGTTTTAAAAATTAATTAAACAAAATGAAATTACTTGCAATTACTGTTCAAATTAATTTTTTATTTATAATAATTTGAACAGTAATTGCAAGTAATTTCATTTTGTTTAATATTCTATAACTGTTGGTAGAGTCAATATTATTTATTATTTAAAAATTAATGTTTAAATTCTTCGTCTTACCAAGTTTTTGAGCTGCTACTCCTCCAGTCATGTACTGGACCCTCAATTCTTGTTCCAAGTGCATAAGCGATGATAAGTCGGGTTCAGGAATAACAGTCATTGCTACTTTTACTCGACCGGGCTTATCTGGTATATTATTATTAATTACCTGCAAGTGAACATATAAACATACAATATTCTCTGCAAAATTATATTCAATGCATTTTTCTGTACACTAGTAGGACCAGTGCACACGTTATTGATAACATCAACACTTATTGATTTTAAATTAAGTAGCTTTACTTATTAGTGTATTTGCCACATGGCAACATACACTATTGGCATCGGTCGGATGGCGGGACCTAGGGGTCGGACCGAAATTTCTCGACGTTTCATAACCTCCTGAACACTTTGGCACCATTTTTAAAAATGTTTATATGTGCGTGTGCGGGCAATAACTTTCGAAAAGTGAATAGATTTTAACGAAATTTGGCCCATCACCGCAAGAAGCTTATTTAAAATGGGCGTAATCGGGCCATTTTAAGGGTTGAAAAATGTTTTTGGGCCCCAAAATACCGAAAAAATTCTCAGAATAGTTTCAAAATTGACATTTAAAAAGTGTCCCTAAAATTTTAATAAAATCGGCCTGACAGGACCGGACTTACAAATTTTATGAAAACACGAGTTTGCAGATAGAGAATTATTTACTGAAAGTTGTATATAATTTGATATAGAGGTTCGATTGATAATAATATTGCAACTAAAAAAAAAAAGTTATTTTAAGGGGTGTATTAAGAAGTAAAATTTTTGATTTTGCCCAAAAACCAACTTAAGTTCGCATAATAAAGCCACACTGCCTGTATAAGCAAATACACTATGTTGTCAACAGGGTTTTGGCACTGCGACCCGAGTTTTTTTATTTTAAATTAAATAGCTTTAATTATTATAGTTCTGCTCCTTTTGCAATGGCTATTTGGCGTCCTTTGCCACCTGGCGCCTAGGGCAGTCGCTCTTGTCGCTCTACCCCATAGCCGCCCCTGGATTCAATCGCTCAATCATGATAAAAAAGTACCGTGTGTACATTGGCCTG
Organism: Venustoraphidia nigricollis; assembly: GCA_034508555.1. Lineage (NCBI taxonomy): Eukaryota > Metazoa > Arthropoda > Insecta > Raphidioptera > Raphidiidae > Venustoraphidia > Venustoraphidia nigricollis. Next base: position 1,297,284 of record JAVRKA010000006.1, read on the forward strand.
TACATACCTCTCCCATACAACCGTAGTGTGGAATCCCCAGCATAAATACGGTTCCAAATGGTGAAAATACTTCTTGTATCGTTTCATACTTAGTATACGATGAGACGTGGACATCAATATTTGTTACGCATGCTTGTAACGCGAACGCCGAAGTAATTTCGCACCACTGTTTTTCCAGAGTAACTCCTCCGCAAGAGTCAAATACGTATTTGCGGCCCATCATCAACGCAGCGTTAATAATAACCTCTGTTTCGCCAATTTCGATTCCTAACCTCGTTTTGTAACTTAAAAGTATTTTAGTGTTAAAATTATGTCAACCCTTGAAAGAATTTTGAAGAAGTTCTAGCTTTAAATAAATATTTACCTTTCAGCTATCGTATTTCGGGACATGAACCATTGGGTTGCCAAATGTGCTTTAATTTCATCGATTTTATACTTATTTTCTTCTGACTTCGACTCTGTGTAACGATATTCGCGATTTGAAACAGATATTACTCTGTAAATGAAAAGTGAATTCTTATATAATTTTTATTTATTAGTAAATTATTAGTAAATTTAGAACTACTTTTGGGCGACTAAAGATACTGTACCAATTTAAGCAAAGCATGTCAATTACATGCAAACTTAAATTGGTAGACTCCTTTGTATTATCTTTGTTTGATTATGGTGATATTGTGTACGGTGACTCAATCGATTATGTTTGTAAACATAAAAGACAAAGAGTGCATGCGTTTTGTTTACGAAATTCCCTACAGGGAGCATATTACACCATATCTCAATAAATACAAAATCTTAAATATGTCTCATTGCAGAAAATGGCATATGTATAATTTTATATATATTTTGAAAAATTGTGAACCCCTTCATTTGATAGAGAAACTAAGAACTTCCAGTCACGATCATTCCACGCGTTTCAAATCAAATTTTTTAATAGATATACATAAAACATCTGCGTATGAAAAATCCTTCACATACGTAGCATCAAACATGTGGAATGATCTACCTGATTATGTAAAAAATTATAATAAAAATAATTTTTCTCAATTCATTTTCAATAAATTACTGACAGAGCAACTGCGATAAAAATTACACTTTTTCTTTGTACTGTTTTGTATATTGCTTTTTAATATGTAAATTTTACCATGGGCTAGGTGGAAGACCAACGAAAGTTGAACCATGCCTTTTGTGCGTTTTATATGTACAATAAACGTTTATTATTATTATTATATAATTTTTATTTATTACGCGATTTTTTTTGTGTAAACCAAATATTAATAATAATAAGTTTTTTTTATTTTTTAACGGGAAATTGGACTATTCAAATATAGTTAAACTAAATAAAAAAATTGCGACGTTTCGTTAAATCTTATTAAAATTTTAGATTTTTATCTGGACATTGTTCTAATGACTGAATAATCTAAGCGTAACTTACTTAGCTTCAACTAAATGCGGCCATGATACAAAAATAATTTTTCCGATTAAATCATTTGCCAGTTTCTCAATATCCGGCTTTTCATTCGAAGATATCAGCTGAAGAATAACACTTTCACCTCTGCTCGGTTGTTCGAACACCTTCACTCTAGCTTTTTGTAAACTAGACTGTAAAAAACAAAATTTTTAATATTGACAAGTAATTTCTGTAGTAACTGTTATCTATCTTGCGATGAAAATTTGAGCTAATCAAATCGAGTCAGCTTTACATTTCCAAAGATCTGATTATATTCTGTTCATTCTACAAAATAAATTTTGATTAGCACTTGTCGATAATTTTATGTCCACTGACCTTGAAGCACATAATAGGCTATTTCACTCTTAGTTTTGAAATGTTCATATCGTAGTATTACCATATTTTTCGAACTTATAAGACGCAACATTTTACATAAAAAAAATCTACCCAAATTCTCAAATTTCAAAGGTAACATTAAAATATTTTTTTCACATAGTTTAATCAATTTTTTTTTATAGGGTCAGATACCCTACTGCTTCAAAATGTGACACTTGACTCAACTGAATTAGCTTCTAAACCGCCTACAGTTTAATTATTATAATAATCCAATTTACCGTATAGTTCAAATGCTTCATAGTTGGGAAACCCGGAAAATAAACGTCTAATTTGACACCAGGACATAATCCTTTAACAAGTTTCTCCCGCGGGACGCGTATTTCTTCCATGGTGATCGGAGTAATCATAGCATGGTGATCTTTTATATTTTTGAAATGATCAGGAGCTCTGTAAATGCCCAGCCCAATTTCGTAATATTCGAATTCGTGCATTGGACCATGCGTGTTACGTTTAATTTCGTCCGGCGTCAATTCTTTTGTTAAAGGTTCCATTGCTTTAAGAAGCGATTCCTATACAACAAGAAAAACAATTTCATCTTTCAGATTTCGAACACAAATATTTAATGTTGTGTCAAAGCTATTTCACTTGATTTTTTTTTTTTTTATTTTTAGAATAATTTCAAATCAAAACACTGCTTTCAACCGCTATTAATGAATATTTCACATAAAAAAAGTTACTTACTTCATCTATAAATGGTATAAGAACGACCGCCTCCCATTCTTGTCGCTTACCATTTAAGTCTGTACGAAAATCTTGCGGGTAATAATCGACAATCGGAGATTCATCCGATATCATCAATCTTTGATAAGGTTCTGGTAATAACTTTTTGCTTGCAGCTGGTAACACTGCCAATAACTGAAATAAAGGAATATAATATTATTTTCTATTACTCATTTTTTTTCACATTATTATCAAAAGATTCTTGTGTCACTAGTAGCTTTTTTTAAGGCTGCCTAGTTTCAGAAATCCGTACCTAGAATTTGTTTAATTTTTTATTACAAACTGAAAATCCATTAAAAAAATTAGAGTTTAAAAAAACTAAAACACGCATTTACTAACTAAAAAATGCAAAATAATTTGACAACAAAATTATCTTTACGGTAAAAAGCGTGGGGCGCTATTTACTTAAATTTTCATAATAACGCTACTTTACAATTAGCTAGTAAATGAAAAATTTATTACCAATATTAAGCACTCCACGCTTTTTAAAGTAAAGCTTATTTTGTTGTCAAATTATTTTGCATTTTTTAGTTCATAAAAGAGTGTTGTTTTAGTTTTTTTAAACTCTAATTTTAGTTATAAGACTAAAAAACAATTTCGCATTTGACTATGGGGCAGGCAACACAACGTATATCACTGTCAGCTTGTTTGATGTTTTCAACTTTTCTTATCCTGAAGGTCCTTGTCAGGATAATGGGACACACTTATTTAATGATTGTATTGTCATCGGTTCTTGATAAGTATGCAAAATATCAGTTTTATCTGACGTTTTGAAGTGGGTGAATTTCACGTTCAAAGATTCTATTACAAACAAACAAACATACAGGTGATGCTAATAAAAGCGTGTTAATAAAACCACAGGTGGCAGTCAACCAATGAACCGCGTTTTGTAGGTCATAAATAGTGCGTCAAATGTTGATCTCAATCCATGATGTCGCTTTTTTGTTTCATCGCCTTACGAACTTATCCTACCTAAAGAAGTTTGACTTAAAAAAAAATAGTAGAATGGTACAAACCTGTTGAAATGGTAAAAATGGTTTCCCCAGATCGAATTCCAATTTCAAATCAGAGAAGCCTACAATGTCCGATATATATGGAGCATAATGATGCGGGTAAAACCACGACCAAGAACACACTCCGTTGTAATAATAGTTCAAATTCCACTGAATAGCGCGGACATATCCTTCAGCTTGCGACTGTAGAACTTCGCTTCAAAAACAACAGCCAAAATTTTTATTAAATGAAACAATTTATTCGTATATAGTAGTGTTGATCCAATAGAATGTCACAGTGAAGGAAGGATCAAGAAATAAGCTTTACCAATGTTACGCTAGTGGCGAACGCTTCGAAAAATTTATTTTCATCTTCAGGGCCTTAAGGTAGTTGTCGTGGTTAAGGCACACCGTCAGAAAATTCTTAATTTTTGTATACTTATTACGGACATGATAATACAATTACCCTGAAAATTTGAAGTCGATCGACCGTATATAATCCGAGATAAATTCAATTAAAAATTGGATAATTAACATTGATTGTATACGATCTTTGTAGTTCTGAACCAGTTTCTTATTTATAAAAAAAAAACTAACTGTCAGAAACTTTCCAAAAACTGACAGTCTTTCAATGCATTTATTAGTTTAAAAAAAAAATAAGAAACATTTTTTGACCGTCTAATTATTTATAAATAACGGTTTAAAGTTCAACAATTTATAGAAAAGTATACATGCATATGAATACTGTATGGGTTACGTTTCCACGGGTACAGTCTTGCGTACAAATTATGGATCACTTAGCTACAAGCTAGTATACTTTTGTGGCGCATATAATCTATAACTTTTTGACAATATTGTACCACGACAACTACCTCAAGCTGGTCAAATGGTGGTAAATTGTTCTAATAGTATACATGATCAGTACCATGAATTAATACAATTTTAAACATCATTGTGCAACAGATTAAAATATTAATTCAATTTTTACATAAACTGTCACAATTAAAATATTTACATAAGATATAATTAAAAAAAAAAAAATTAATTTTGAATATTATGTGCACTAATAATTAATTTAATACTGTATACAGTATTAAATTTAACTAGCGGTACCTGTGCGAATAATTCGCACTAAAATTCGTTTCTAATTTCTCACACTCTTTATAACTTTCTTCTTTTTGTTGTATTACATTACAAAGCTCAGTGACGGTTCAAGAAAATATTTTTCTAAAACTGTCATATAGAGGCGCAAGTATCGAAAACGTTGAGCTGAAGCGCCGCCATACGAAGAGTCTTTATACGTGAATTTTGATTAAAAATTAAACAAAAAAAATTTACCGACCGTCAATCATGTTGACGTTGTTTCAAAGTTAGAACCGTCAGATAGCAGCATTGCTGCATATACTGAATAAATGTATAATTGTTATAATTAATTATTTTGCAAAAACAAAAGCAATAATAGATTTTTTAGTTGTTGATGTCGGTAGAGCAAGCAATTATATAAAAAATGATATAAAATTTATATGGAGCAATTGTGTGGTTTTTTCGAAAAAGGGAGGCAAATATCTTAACCTTAGCGTATTAATATATATGATGATACTAAATACAGTATTAAATTATTATGTTTATGTAAAAATTGAATTAATATTTTAATGTGTTTCATAATGATGTTTAAAATTGTATTAATTCATAGTAATGTTCACGTATACTATTAGAACAATTTACCACCATTTGACCAGCTTAAGGCCCTGAAGATGAAAATAAATTTTTCGAAACTTTGACCACTAGCGTAACATTGGTAAAGCTTATTTCTTGATCCTCAACCAAACCTTCCTTCACTGAAACAATTTATTTTCATGACTTTATAAAACAACAACTTACGCCGTAACTTTCGAGTAATCAAGTTTATTCATATAATAGTCTTTTTTATGTTGAATGAACTCAGCGACAAACAAATCATCATCGTCTTCACTTTCCGATAAAATATTGTCAGGAGTGCTAGGATCATCGGGTGAAAGTTCCGAATCCCACACATCTGGTGGGTCCTCCAAAAACTAAAAAAAAAAACAAAAATAAAGTTAGGTAAACATGCAAATTATGCAATTCCTATAAAAGTAACTACTTTTTTTTTTTTTTATTAACAAAATGGTCTTTACTTTGACACGTAATTAGCCAGGACTAGTTTCTAAATATATTTATTATTTCTTAATTTATGTCGGCCGGTCTTTCCACGCCCTCCAGGAGGCTTCCGTTGACCTAAGAAGCTGAAACTGTGCACACTCATAGTACAACCCATAGGACAGAGTCTAACAGAGCTGGATTTTCAATTTCAGGAACAGAAACCGTTTTTTTTTTTTTCAAAAAAACAAACATATTAATTAATAATGCATTTAGAAACAACAATTGATTTGTTTGTAATAATTGTTTCACAACAATCATTTGTGATAGGTTATTTTTGACAGTCAGTTGTAACATTCGTGTTTTGTATGTTTCGACAAAATGGAAAAAGAGCAATATCGATCCGTAATTTGTTTTTTATACGAGTATCTCACCGTGGTCATAGATGGTGAAGGGTCCCCATAGGCAGCATCCAACTTCAGTTTTATTTCTTCGCATGTTTTTTAAAAAACGAATTATGGATAGATATTGCACTTTTTCCATTTTGTCGACAAATACAAAACACGAATGATACAACTGGCTGTCGAAAATAACCTAACCTATGAATTTATCTACAACTCAGCACGAGGTCGTTTAAATGTTTGGTAAAATCAATTTCACTCGTCAACGCCATGTCGACAAAAACAGGGGTACTTATTGATCAACTCTCGTATAACGAATATAAGCAACATACCAATTCATCTGTCGATTTTATAAGTGCCGCTAGATCAGCGTTCATAGGAGTCCTCTTTTTTTCTAAAACTTCTACGGCTGAATCGACTACATCAGGACCATCCGGTTTATACTTAAAAACAAAACAAAAATATACCTTTAACGTCAATTCACAGACCAACAATATTTTAAACGCATTAACACTTACACTAGTTCTTTCAGTAGCGCCTAATTTGCGTCCGGTTTTCCCTTCGAAATATTTTAAATCTGCATGTGTTTCCGTAAAATTTTCCATATCGATACTGGCCAGTGCAGCCATAAACTTTTCGAAACGTTTTAAGTTTAAACTTCCAGCTTCGTTTATGTAACCTTCAGAAAACAAATTCAATATAAATCAAATAATAATACGTGTTGAGATCCCAAAACACAGCGCCAACCTTGGGGTAGAGCGAGAGGACCGGTCGCTCTAGGCGCCAAAAAGTCAAATGCGAAAAACAAGATTTTATTATTTAGTGACTGATTGAAATTAACACCAAATATTAATTTAATTATATAGCGGTAGGAACTTTCTTAATGTTAAAGAAACAGAAGTATAATAAAAATTGAGTTTTGAAAATTTGGGACATTATTTATTTAACATAAAACCGAAGTAGAATTTACGTGAAGTGAAAGCGTTGACCAAAGGGCGCTGAAAGACAAAATTTCTTTTACCTCCTAACGTTGGTAACACTTTCATGTATGCATTGTATAAAATTGGCAGTGCTCCGTTAGTTATATGTAAATTAGGTAGATTTGGAATGAAATCGTTTCCGACAAGAAATCCCATCAGCACCTTAAAAAAATATTTGAATAAACAGTTGGTAATTTTTTAAGCTGAAATGTACCAATGAAACACAAAAAAAAAGAAGAGCGGTGTTCATTGGCATTTTTTGCGTCTATTTTTATTTATTGCGCATGCGCTAAAAAAACGGTAAATTGTGTTTATATATGTGCGAACTTGTAAACAACTTGACAGATAACCAAAAAAATAAATAATATTAATATTAGTTATTTTTTTGCTTATGTCAACTTTTCTCGGTTTTTTTGCGCATGCGCAATAAATAAAAATGGACGCAAAAAAAAGCCAATGAGCACGGCAGTGATTGTAAATTATATACGCTCGACAGCTGAAGTCATAAGCATCTAAAAAGTGAATAGATAACCATAAGCATTACTTATTTTATAAATATAGAAAATAGACGTTAATGACCTCACTTATTGTCTGTCTATAATTTATCTAATATAAAAATTGTAAGTTATTTAAATGAAACTATTGCAATAATACTTTTATCAATCATAATTAAAAAAATTATACCCAATCATCGATGATTTTTTCCATATCATAGTCAAACGGCAAACCTTCTTTTAACGCTATAAATTCTTGCTCTAAATATTCTCTTAGTAACGACAAATGTAGTAAATAAAAATTAATCTGTTCTGGAACACTGGTACGATGTGCCTTTCTTCCAAATTGTACCTTAAAAACAAAAACAATATTAAATATTAAAAATATATTAGAAAGGGATCATTAATTTTTTTGAAGAGAAACTTCTATAGCGATGGTAAATTTGTGAGGCGATGGAATAAAAAGTCGACACAAGTCATAGCTTGAAAAAGAAAATCGACAACTGCCGTACTGTTTATGAATTACACACAGCGCTTGACTGGCACTGCTGTCTATATAGGCAATGTAGTCAAGAAGTTCCACTTCTACTGTGTGGTCCAAGCACATAGGTACTACTCTCTTTCAATAACAATACCGTTTATTCTTTCGCATTTTAAAATGAAATCTTTACCTCTTCTCTCAGTAATGAAAAATGGGGCTCATGGGTGCAAAGCCCTAACATGATCAAATCTGCATCTAATCCATATAAACAATGTCTCGTATTTGAATCGTAATCTGGTTTAGATTTCATATAACGAATATAATCCATGATTTTATGTTCGCCTTCTCCTGGTGTCTGAAAAAAAAAAACAACAAAACAATAGAACATTACTTTGATAGCTGCTTTGAAAGCTAGTAATTTACAAGGTTACTAGAAACTAAGGTTGGGCGTTAGCATTGTTGAAGGTGTGACATGGCGACACGCGGGAGAGGGTAGGGGAAGTAGGCTTGTGGAATCTTTTTCCAAACAGTTGGGATAATCATACTTTGAATAACCAAGCCGTGGTAATTGATGACGTAAGCAATTGACTCAACCAATCATAGACATGACCCTGTTTATAGCCTTTTACGCCCTACCTTCTAGTATTATAGTAGCCTTGGGTATTTTATACTTACATCGTGGCCCGACAATACAACTTTACAGTCTTGCCATAATCTATCGTTAGTAATTTGTCGAACGACAAAATATTTCAACTGTTCGTGCAACCTTGCCATGAAAGGTGTACCCGGAGTTATACAATTTGAATCGAATCTGTCTTCATCTGGTAGTTTTTCTCCTTTGGCTTTTGCTTTAGCTTCTAACTGTTCGGCTTCTCTGGCTGAACGGAAACTGTCAACATTTAAAAAAAAGAGAGTGTATTTTACATTACACACTAAAGAAGTAAAACTGGTATTAATACAAAACAAAAAAAATAATAATAATGGCACCGACTGCTGGGATTGAACCTATGACCTCTAACTCAATTTTGAAGTCTGTTTTTGAAAAATAGTGTATTTTTTAACAAAATATTACAAGTTTTTGACTTTCTGTGAGTGATTATTGCGTTCGTGCAATGATCCATAACAATATTAAAATTTTCGATATGAATAATTTAACTGAAGAGGAAATGATACGTTAACAATAGTGGTTAAAAAAATTCCGGCCAACTAGACGACAGGATCATTCCAAGTTCAAAAATATTGACATTTTGACATATTTTTATAAATAAAATAAAATTTTAACGCGTGCAATGACGCGAGTAATGACTATTAACAAATATTATGACATTTCTTATTTGTTTGCATGGTTACATAATTTGGTATCACATGTAAAAATTAATCAAAACATGTTTCTTTTTGACAAATTTTCACAGCAAAAGAACAGCCGATTTTTTATTTTCAAAATATTTTCGACACTAAAAAGGTTAGAAAAAAATTTTTTAAACAAAACTTCCTTGGAAAAACAAATAGAATAAAATACCATTATAACAAGAAAAATAATATTACGGCGAATATCTCTTCTACGCATTTTCCCCAAAAACAATACGGCTCTTCATATTTACATATTAAACATCTTTCCAAAATTTGGTTTCGCCCCTCTCAGCCGTTAGGCCTCTATCGTGCTTACAGACAAACAGACTTTTTATTGTAACATCTTGAAAAGTGAATTTTGACCTAAATTAGTACCATTCCCGACTTGTACAGTTGGAATGATAAAAATAATTGTAAAATTGACTTACCGTCGGCCGCGTTGCTGATTCATTTTCGCGCGTGGTGCTACGCCATCAACAGCCATAAAAAATAACTTTTTTGGTTTGATCATGCGAAAGAGAATCTATACAAAAAGAAGTAAAAATAGTAGGTCGCTTTTATTCTGAACAGGACTGATTCATGGTACTGCCAACTCGGGCAACTGTCTGGGACGTTCAATTTCAAAATAAAAAAAAATTACAAATTTCATCAAAATACATAGATCAAGTGATCTTCAAAGTAATGTATTATGAGATTTGCTGCCCTTGATTATTTCGCTACCAAACCAAAATCTATCCAACCAACAAAGGTACTTTTATGCATTACATTAAGGTAGTTGTCGTGGTTAAGGCACACCGTCTGAAAATTCTTAATTTTTGTATACTTATTAAGGACATGATAATACAATTACCCTGAAAATTTGAAGTCGATCGACCGTATATAATCCGAGATAAATTCAATTAAAAATTGGAAAATTAACATTGATTGTATACGATCTCTGTAGTTCTGAACCAGTTTCTTATTTATAAAAAAGGAACTAACTGTCAGAAACTTTCCAAAATCTGCCAGTCTTTCAATGCATTTGTTATGAGTTTAAAAAAAATAAGATTTTTTTTTGACCGTCTAATTATTTATAAATAACGGTTTAAAGTTCAACAATTTGTAGAAAAGTATACATGAATATGAATACTGTATGGGTTACGTTTCCACGGGTACAGTCTTGCGAACAAATTATGGATCACTTAGCTACAAGCTAGTATACTTTTGTGGCGCGTATAATCTATATCTTTTTGACAATATTGTACCATGACAACTACCTTAATAGTACGGGAGGTAGCGTTGCATTTTTCATAGTGTTTTCATACCGACCAAATTTTAGTTCTAGTAGTTGATTGGGTATGCACAATAAGACAAGTAAGTTAGTCGTATCCAAGGTGGAGGTGGGAGTGAAAAGATGTTAAAGTTATAAAAATAATATGTTCTTTTGTTCTGAAGATCTGTCAAAAAGAAATTAGCTAGGCAGCTGACAAGCATGCTGTGGTTAATTTTTACATGTGAAACTGTGTTATGTAACCGTACACACGAATAGCAAATACCATGTTTATTACTAGTCATTACCCGCGTCACCGCACACGTTAACAGAAATTTTACTTAAAAAAGTTATATTTGTTGTTCGTTTACATGGTTATACAATACGGTATTACATGTCACAATGAACCAGCTATTTAACTAATTTCTTTTTAACAGATCTTCAGAAGAAAAGAACATGTTTTTAACAGTTTTAACATCTTTTCACTACCAGCCCCACCGCAGCGGTGCACCTGATGGTCAAATATCTTACAAGAAAGATGAGAACAAACACTAGTCAGTATGAAATTACTTAACTCATTTTCAACACCACCTTTCAATTTATAACATTGCTTTAGTGATTACCTCTATATAATGAAATATATCTTGAAATATTTTTTCTTCAGTTATTCTGAAATGTGCATCCGAGTCATCTGGATGACTGCACATGTGAATGATTCCGTTCATATCCAAATACAAGTTGTCAAATTCAGGAACCTGAAATGCAATAAATAAGAATTTACTCTCAAGAAAAAAAATTTATGGAATTTATCATTTAGGAAGCGTCTAAGAACTACAAGTATGAATCAATGCTTCAAAAATATTTTCTATAAAATCTCAAATCAAAGCCAACTAAATATGCAAACTTTGTACCGAACAAGCAGACAGACAAGAAAGGGAGCTAATATAAACGTTTTGAAAAACTCGACTTTTCCCTAACTACTTTCCTATACTAAAATAAAAAAACAATAGAAGTCTTTTTGTTTTTTGTTTCTCTGTGTGCAGTCTAATTATGACAATTAATAAAATCATATGATATTTAGAAAAAATAAAAATGCCAGACTAGAGCATGATTATTTTTCCTCATTTACTATCACTGGGAAAACATTTATAGAATTTCCCTGACTTATCCACGTTACTTCCTTGGAACCCCTAACTTTCCCTGACCGCTCTGAGCTTCCCTGACCTTTTCATGACTGCCCTGATCTTTCAGAAAGTCGATACCCTGATTAATCTAGCTATTTGATGATTTCTGTCAGGGCTTTCAATGCAAAAATGGGCGTATGAGAAACGCAATATAGATGGCAGCAGGTATATAGCCACCTAAGTTATAAGAGATGTTCATATAGAAAAACGCGCGAGATGGCATTTTTTCTCTTCTGATTCTCTTCTTTTTCAATTCTGAATCCTTCAGAAATACAAAACCTTTATAATTAACATTGGTAAACACAGTACTTGGACACTGTTAAACAAAAACGTATTTTGTACACACTACTATGAATTGCCACTGACCGAGGTGGTTATATAGCTGGCGCCTCTGGCGGTCATCTATCTATGTTTATTGAATTCTAGTAATTCGCTTTGTTTGGTAGCTTTTCCAGGATTATCAATGCAAATTATGGATAATAATTTAGCGTAGTTCACTTTTGTTCACCAAGTTCAAAATGATTATTCAAATCTTTCCGAGCGTGGACATGATCTTTTTAATTTAATGTGAAAGAGAAGTTCCGCGTTAAAAAATTGTGTTAAGCTACGTATCATCTAACAGTGCCAATACAGGTACCTATTTACTAGTTACTAAACTACTAACTGATCTTATAAAGTCTATGAATGGATTCAACATTAAAAAATGGCAAAACAAATGTGGAGCTAGCATAAGATTATGCTTATAGATGTAATTTAACGTTGAGCTACGTTTACAAAAATTGAAAGTAGAGAATTCGAGTGTCTCTTTTGTTTCATGTGACGTCATCATAGTTAAGGAAAATATAATAATCGCTTAGTTTTGTTTTTTATATATGAATAAGGTTTAAGCTTTAAAAGATACATTAATACCGTTTGTTATGGGGAAGCTAGTTTAGGGGATTAACATTAATTTCATGGCTTGTTTTAACAAAAATACATATAATTCGGGACTAAACATGATTATTTTATATAAAAAAAACTAAGATTTAAAATACGATTTTTACAGATGTGTAAAGAGACAAAACGGTGTCTTTGAAAACTCCTATACATTTTTTTATATAGATAAAAAGCTTAATAATATTATGCAATAATTTATTAATATAATTTATTATAAATTAATAAAAGGTTATATTACTGATACCTGATATTCCTTTATTAATTCACTTAAACAAGGGTACCTCTCACTTATATATTTAAAAAATTTGGGTACACCCATTTTGAAAGGAATTAAGTAAATTTATAATTTTAACAATTTCACAGTTCAATATGTCAAAAAATAAAAGCCGATGTTTGCTATTTGCGTTCTTTTTCCAACTTTACCAATCAGTCTACAAATAAATAGGCAGATAGCATAGCAAATGCAGCTAAGATTTAAACCAAATAATACTATGTCCATGGAAATATCATTGAAAAAGCGATATTGGTGAAAGTCTACGAGTAAATTAACTACAGATGGCTGCACCTAACTTCAAACTTACATATGAACTTCCCGAAAGAGCGCATTATCGCTGCTTTAATTATGAATAAATAAATAAATTTGATCAACGCTTGCGAGAAAAATTATCTATGTCGATCGTTGGATTTATAATATGAAAATGCTTTAATATTTCTAAATAAATAAATATATTGTATCAAAGCCTTCCGGAGTTTTTGTCGAGTCCAATTTCGATTTTTTTTAAACTATACTAATAAAATAACTTAGTTAACGCTCGCCAGTGATTTCCACTTTTCGCACCTGTCTTGTCAAGGCCCTCTGCGTCGCGCTCTCGCGTCCCCTACCGTCTCCCCACTCACTTTTTATTCTTCTGTAGCGCGCTCCTAATTGGTCACTTTCATTAATTAATTACTAATTAACTACGTTATCAAAAAATCCCAAACATGGGTTTTTGGGCTCAGAATATTTTTCTCTTTCGATCTCAACAATTGGATGCGCGATTTCTGAGACACCGGTATATTAAGTACACCAATTGTGATATTTCATTCTGGTTTAGGAGCGAGTTTGATTCCTTAAACTCGTTCTTAGTATTGACGTAAAGTTTTTAAAACGAGCGTAATCAGTTGTAATGGTTATGGGATGTTTGCAATTTACTTTCTTACGGGTTTTCTTACTGACATTTTTATTTATACAAACGTCACTTGACACAATATCAACCAATACTCAAAGAGTATGATCACTGTATAGAAATCCCCACAGGGCCCTTTCAACTGTGATACAAGTTACAACGCGTCTTTTGACTGTTATCGAGTTAAGATAAAATTCCTGTGAAAAACCCAAACAAAGCCGCGGTTATAAATAAAACACAAGAAAAAGTATAAAAACGTATGTAATTTCATCCACATAAAAAACTATACAAAATGTTATATAGAAATGATAGAAGCAGTCGTCATAGGTACAACAGTAAATAGCTGATATTGTTTGGTTAGAGGTGCTTTTCGATTGTGAGTTTTCATATGAGTATTGAGTGAACTACTCTGCGAGAACGCTCTGCCACAAACGGTACAGACATAGGGTTTCTCCCCGGTATGTACCCTCTCGTGTTTCTTCATCATCGTTCTGGTCGTAAACGCCTTCTCGCAATATTGGCACGAATGCGGTTTTTCTCCTGTGTGGGTTCTCATATGTATCGTTAGCTGACCTACAAACAAAAACATTTAATAGTGTAAACTCCATGTAACGTCACTCGATTTAACATCAAACTCCCTAAAACGTCGAAATTACTCGACTTAGGTTGGTTTGCTTTGTTGTCTATACACTCTATGTAGCATCACACTCACTCTAAATAACGACCAATGTAATTTCGGCAATTTATAAAGCACCTACTATTTGTAGGTACTTTCTAAGTTGCCGAGCCGAAATTGATAATAAGATTAGAAAAATAGTTTTTGTATAACCAAGTTGATCCCACAGTATCCCAAGATATGAGTAAAATACATAAGAAAATATAATTAAAATACTGGCATAGCAAAAAACATCAGACGAAGATAACAAATTTTACGCAATAAGCGTTGTTATTTATGTTAATAGTAATGTTTATTTGTAAATTGTATGCGTTATTATTAAATAATACTACAATAGTAAAACAATATTGATTTTTCTTTCTCTCCATATAACGACAACTCTATAACGCCAGAAAATACGCTATATATAGTTTTATTAATTTTTTTACAAACAATAAATACATTTTTTGTACACTCCCCTATAAAATAGCTGCTTTTCATGCTTGCACAGCAGTAATAAAATGATTAATTTAACACTAGTGCTGTCAACTAAAACAAATAAATGCTATCTTACTAATTCAGCAGTAATTTTCAAAATAGTTTAACATTATAAGAGGAACAGATATAACAAAGCAGGCGTAGTTTTTGTAAACAACCCAAGTAGATAGCAAATGGCTACATATGTTAAACATATTATAAATATACTTAATATACTGTGAAAATCAACTATTTTACAGGAGGTAGGTACCAGAAATGTAGTCTGTATTTTGAACGGCATGCTATTATGACTTGTGTGACTATTCAAACTAGCTGACTTCATTTCTCCATAATGTCACAACTAGTGCATAATAACTGCACTCACGTTTTAGAGACATAAACAACTATTTTTCTTCCTACTATGCCGAAAGTACGTACTTTCTGATTAGATTTTAATGCCGAAAGTATAACATTTATGCATTGTTGTAGTCACAAGCCGGAATTACATGCATATCGTCTGTAAAGGCGGGTCTAAACAGTTTTGTCATGCGCACTGATGGCGTTTGTCATCACATGTTCGCCCACAGATGTCTATGTGTACGCTGTTATTATATGAACATTATTAGATGCATGTGTATAACCTCAACATTGCTCACTTGAAAGTAATTAGTCTTTTTTATATATTGATGAAAGTGCGTATTTTCGACATGGTATGAAGAAAAATAGTATACACCACACGAGCATAAAGCTGAAAGTCCTTCACTGCGCGACATATGATGCCCTCAACTTCGCCTCGGGCATCAAGTGGCGCAGGGCAGGAAATTCAACTTTCGGCTCTTGTGGTGTACTACGCTAGTATTACGCAAATTTCGAAATTTATGATAACCTAGATCAGAAGCCTAGACAAACTAGTCGATAACCAAAGTCATACTTCGATTACTTCTCTTTTTACCTGTGGTGCGCATGCGTTTTCTGCAAACAGAACATTCGACCGGTTTATCCCCCGTATGTGTTCGTCTGTGGCTTCGCATGTCTGTTGATTGACGAAAACCTCGTCCGCATATGTCACATATATATGGCCTTTCATTGGTATGCCTTCGCATATGAACCTGTGAAAATAAAACAAATAAATTCTTGGATATTGTATATTATAGACGCTCGACAACAGAAGTCATAAGCGTTTTGTAAACTTTTGGACAAAATGAATGCACCGTTCAGTAACTCATATTTTTTGTACATCATCATATAGAAATTGACTGCAGAATAAGAAAATTTGTTAGTTTTTTTTTTGTTTAATTTTGTAACATTAAATTGTTAAATACGTTTCTATTACATTAATTATAGGTTTATTAATTGCTAATATCGATTTTTGTTCATAAAACATTTATGAAAATTAAATAAAAGTTCGAGTAAGAAGTTGTTTGTGATGAGAAAGGTTCCTCAATTGACATTTTGTTTTTTGTGAAAAAGTCATCTGTCATTTGTCTTTTTCTGTTTCGTTCAACAAGCTGTTATTGATATCAAAATATTGCATCAATGGCACTTCGTCTTGCCTTTAAACTTCTATGAACATTTAAATCATTTTGTATAAACTGATCCATAATTTACGTTATAAGTTATGGCTAAACTTTTTTTTTGGAAACCGCGTAATACTGACACAGCGTTAAGCGAGGTCTTACTGTATATTCTTTTCTGATGAAACTATGGTAAGCTTGAAATCACCAGATGGGAAAGCATTTGCTTCAATGTTTGCACAGAGTTGTAAAAATATTATGGACAGCAAATCTTTCTACAGGCTTTCGCCATACTCGTTTAAAACCATCAGATGGTTTCGGCTCAGCCTGGTTTCAACAGAAAACAAAACATACTTCCAGTCCAATTATTCCTTCAAAACTAAAAAAAGAGAAATCACGGAAAGAAACTTACTTTAAGAACACTTTGTGACATAAAAGTAGTTTGACAAACGGAACATTCGAACGGTTTCAAACCAGTATGTATTCGAATATGGTATTCTAAAGCACCACTTTGACGAAAACCTTTCCCACAAAACGAACACAAATACGGTTTCTCTCCTGTATGATTTTTCATATGCTCTGCCAAAAAACTCGGATACGCGAATTCTTTTTTACATATTTCGCATACGTGTTTTGGTTTTTTGTACCCGGTTTCATGTGTTTTCATATGTCGGCGTAAACTTTCAGCTGTTAAGCATCCTTTATTGCAATGAGTACAAGGAAACGGTTTTTCGACCGTATGTTTATATTTATGTTGCGTTAGTTGGTACGGATAAGCGTATTTTTTGTTGCAAATTTCGCAAATATGTTCTTTTTGTTCGTTCGGTATGTGCGATTTTCGATGAACTTTCAAATGTGTTGGTCCCTCGAAACTTTTACCGCATTCGTAACATTTATACGATTTTTCATGATCTTTTTCGTGTGTTTTTTGATGATTTATTAAAATCTGTTCACAACTAAAATTTTTATCGCACGTATTACACGTAAACGTATTTTCTTTACTCGTATCAAAAACTTGCCTTGCATCATCATCGACACTATTTTCAAGAAAACTATCTTTTTGTAAACGTTCTAATCTTAAGGATAAAGGTTCATCTTCATCACTGCTATCAGATTTAACTGAATTAGAAAAGTTTTCTTTATTAGTTTCACTTTTAAATAAAATTTCTTCTGTTTCAGTTATGTTCGCATTTATTAAAGCCCTCTCAATTATGGACAGTTTTGGGTTTTCTTCATAATACTCATTTTGAACATCATTCAATTTTAAACGTAAATATTCATTTGATTTTTGACACTGTAGTTTAAATCTGTGTATACGATTTATTTCTTCAATGCAATGGTTGCATATTTTCTTAGACATTCCGTCGTCTTCACTGATCTGTAGAAATAGATTTTTTTTTTAATAGATAAACAGAATGTTAAAACGAGCTCTTATAGTACTCAATGTTCTTACAAGTCTACATCTATAACACGCAATGCCGCTCACTCCGTTAGTGCGCTTAGAACTAAAGAACCAGGAACCCAATTAATATTTTTTTTAATTCATAGTTACATTCTCTAGTCAGGTTTTAGTCTATATTCCGTTACACAGGGAATTACTAGTTACGAAATCCACAATTTTACTAACAAAAAACGTTCAAAACACGACTTTATGTCTTTACATAAATTGTCGTCTAATATGCATAGAAAAAAAAACAATTAAAGTCTATGTTACAGACTTTGTTAAAACTTAATAGCATGGAAAAGAAAATAAAAAAAAAATAATTGAGAAACGACTTGAGAAAAACTTAAACTTCATTTGTTTGCTTTAAAAAGTCAACAAAAATATTAAATTCTAACCTCAATCGACGAAACAATCATAACAATATCACTTAATCGTATATTTTCTGTTATCGTGTCAAAAACACATGTGGAATTATTAATGTCCTCTGCCAAACATAGCCGACATATATTGCGGATGAAAATGTCCTCATGATCCATTAATAAATTATTATTTAAGAATTTGAAGTAAAAAAACACGGACACTAGAAGGACAGTCGCGGTTTGTCATTAAATATGATATCTGCTTTCACTCAAATTTTGCTATATTTATACTTTGTTTTAATTCTAGACACATGATTGGTGAATTCAAAATTTAACATCAGCTTCTAATTTAATTAAAGACGGTGCAAATAGACAATAATTAAAAATATATTCCTTCAATGGTTTTACGCTTAAGTGCCATCTCACAGATTACTTGGAAACTATCAAAAAATCGTGCTCATTTTAGAGGTTTATTTCTGAAATCATTGCTGTAAGTTATCATGAATATTATTTGGGTACGCACTATATTTAATTTTATCTATATTGCAGGGTTAGAGAAGCTACGGAAGATTTTTTTTTTATAACTTTTGAGAAAATTTAAACGGATACAACTTCTAAACCAGAAAAGAAACGCAAGTGCGCGTTTCCTTACTGGAATCAGCATGCACTTTGCCACTATGCACAAAGTTTAAAAAACGTCGAAATTTTTTGATTCAGCTCCGAAGGTGTCGCCATCCGACCGAAGTATCTGTTTCAGTCCGGAAATTGTAGTCAGTAACTAATACTTATAGTTTCACAATACAAAATAAGCAGCACAGTTTTTATGCAAATGCACTAAAAAAGTATGATTTCGAATTTCGTAATTTTCTTCCCTACTCCTCCAATTAATATCTCAAAGATATCGACTTATCTGAGCTTATCTTCATTACAAACAATGGATATGAAAAATAAATAAACAAAGTGTAGCTATTTAAACAACCGCTAATGGCTTTCTATCGACATAACCTAAAATTGACGATCAATTGAAATAAATATACGAGTTAGTGTGCATGTAATAGTGTGATGTAGCACTTAGCACACATCTCGTTCTATTCATCTTTAACCGCGCGGTTGGCGTCCCCACCCGCGCTGCCACCCCCGGCCGCAATTCGCGCGACACAATCGAACACATCATGTCTTCTATTTACTGACATCGGAACCCCATCATGGCCATTATCCATGATACGACCGCCGAGACACGAAATAAATCTTAGATCTATTACCGAATGAGATTGGTACACTGTGGTGATATAAAACTATCGGTGTTTTATGATAGTAACCATTTTGGGCGGATAATTTTCCGGTTAATTAATTATAAAACGACACGGTGGTTTCCAGTTTCTGTTTCCCAGAACAACAAAAAACGTAACAATAGAGCAGTTTTCAACAGTTAAATCGAAAAAAATAATTAAATAATGTATTTGTGTTTATATTAATTTATGTAGATATTGCTTATAAAATTAAAATCTCGAATGAAAATTGCAATCATGCGCAAAACTTTCTGCGCAGCTTTATATGATAATAATAAATAGCCGCGACTATTTAAAATAAAATTCCGAGGTTATTTAATCAGTTAATTAACCGGTGATTTACCCTTTTACATCACTACTGTAGTGTCCTCCCTCAAGTCGATAAGTATAGCCGGGACCATTCTCAGTATGGATTTATGGAACAATCCACATAAAAAATCCCAAATCATCTATGTGGCTAAAAAATCCTTGGACATGTCAACCGTATTTTTTAACACACAACTTTTTCAATTTGTTTTTTTGTCCGGAGCGACGTAACCGCTAGAGCGGACGCTGAGAAGAGTCGTGGAAACTAGAGTTGGGTAATTCAGATCTGAACCGGTTCAAAGAGTCGACTCCGACAGAAGATCCGTGAGAGCCGACTCACGGATCCGCATAAAAAAGCCAATTCAGACTAGCCGTTCTCGGTTACGATTCACCGGTCCGGTTGGGAGCTCGACCAATCAGGGCGTAGTCGTTCCCGATTGCGGTTCGGTTCGACCGTTTAGGTTCAGCTCTAATTTCAACCGGACCGTTCGCAACCGTAGCCAATGAGAACGCTTGCTGGAGTCACGTGACTAGCCAGCTGTTTTTGTTGACGTTTAACTACACATCAAACGTCAAATCATATTTCGAAATTGCGCATGCGCACCGAGAATAATCGTAGAACCGAATCGAGATAGTGTGAGCAGCCTAGATTAATCGAAAACCGAACCGGACCGGTGAATCGTAACCGAGAACGGCTAGTCTGAATTGGCTTTAACTCAGTGAAACACTTAACACACAGAAGCACACTTTATACTTACGTATCAGTTCTTGCTTTGATGCATCCGTCAGCTCAAATGACTCATGCATCACATGTTTGGCTATGCATTCTTGATTCTATACAGGTTGTGATATGATTGACTGAACTAGGTAACTCAGTGGCAGACTGCAGTAACATATTCAGAACTCGGCTCTTTTTGAACCGGTTCAGTGAGCCGGCTCACATACGGGATCCAGATGCAAAGATGCAGATCACTTAAAAGACTCGTTTTTTCCATCTCTAATGCTCACTATTCTGAAGTCCATGACTGCTAATGATCAAAGGAAAATTCAGACAAAGGACGGTTTCCTACACACAAGATCTATTTGTAAAGTTCACACATACATTGACATATAATCCAGTGTGGCATGTTTAAAGAAAAGTGCCTGCCTGTAGCTGTGGCTTCTGGAAAACACTTAAGATTCGTAACTTTGAAACTACATGTTTGCAAGCGCTTTAACACGACTTATTTGGAAAAGTTTCTTTTAAAATAAAAGCATCGAGACAATTGAACATTCCCTGATCTCTGATAAAAGTATTTTTGCACAACCCCCTTAAAAGCCAATTCAGACTAGCCGTTCTCGGTTACGATTCACCGGTCCGGTTCGGTTTTCGATTAATCTAGGCTGCTCACACTATCCCGATTCGCTTCTACGTTTATTCTCGGTGCGCATGCGCAATTTCGAAATATGATTTGACGTTTGATGTGTAGTTAAACGTCAACAAACACAGCTGGCTAATCACGTGTCTCCAGCAAGCGTTCTCATTGGCTACGGTTGCGAACGGTCCGGTTGAAATTAGAGCTGAACCTAAACGCTCGAACCGAACCGCAATCGGGAACGACTACGCCCTGATTGGTCGAGCTCCTATCCGGACCGGTGAATCGTAACCGAGAACGGCTAGTCTGAATGGGCTTTAAAGCCAATTCAGACTAGCCGTTCTCGGTTACGATTCACCGGTCCGGTTGGGAGCTCGACAATCAGGACGTAGTCGTTCCCGATTGCGGTTCGGTTCGACCGTTTAGGTTCAGCTCTAATTTCAACCGGACCGTTCGCAACCGTAGCCAATGAGAACGCTTGCTGGAGTCACGTGATTAGCCAGCTGTTTTTGTTGACGTTTAACTACACATCAAACGTCAAATCATATTTCGAAATTGCGCATGCGCACCGAGAATAATCGTAGAACCGAATCGGGATAGTGTGAGCAACCTAGATTAATCGACAACCGAACCGGACCGGTGAATCGTAACCGAGAACGGCTAGTCTGAATTGGCTTTTACGACTAAAATAGCTGCCTTTCATGCCTGTATAGCGGTTGTAAATTGACCCTTCTTCACACTAGTGCGTAAAGTAAAACAAACGTAATTCGATTTACCTACCAATCCAATAGTAATATCTCTGTCAGTTACCGTTTAAATCCATGCGAGCAAAAGAGACAGCATCGTAAACAGTCCACGTATAATTCCAATATGATCGAACTGAACTGTTAAAAAAATTACAAATATACTTATTATGATGTGAAAATCAGCTATTTTATAGAAGACACTTGCAAAAAATGTAGAATGTATCTCGATTGTAATACTTTTATGACTCATATATGCGACTATTAAAACTCGCTAATCGCCCGTTTTAACAGTGTCACAGTTCATTTTCGAGCGAGTGAATAAACTCCTGTCATGACAAAAAAATAAAACGTTCCATGGCTCCTACATACCAAAAAAATAGGTTTTGGAGGTCCGTTTGTAGAGCCCTAGCAGACACACGCTTTAGGGAGAGAAACCAAAATTTAAACTTAAGGTTTTTATAATATTCCTTATAATGTTCTTTCTAATTTAGCTTAAAACCTTCTCAAATATTTATAAAAACAACTTGGACAGTTTCCGACTTTACCGCGCTTAGACAGATAAATATAGACAGAAAATGTTGTCTTTAATTACATAATATGTAATATAGCGGCCCGGTTCGGCTTCGCCCGGATTAAGACATATTATGCTGCAGTGGTCTTGCTTATAGAATAATTTTCCCGTTTCTGCAACATTTTTCATTGATGCTCCGCTCCTATTGGTTATAGCGTGATATTATATAACCTATAGCCTTCCTTGATAAATGGACTATCCAACACAAAAATAATTTTTCAATTCTAACCAGTAGTTCCTGAGATTAGCGCGTTCAACCAAACAAGCAAACAAACTCTTCAGCTTTATAATATTAGTATAGATTGTTGTATTGGTTTCAGGTGTAATATGGCCTACACGGATAGTTTCAAAATGGACAGCGTGCTGCACGTAAGTGCTAAGCCAAAAAAGGTGATAAAAATGTACTCAGGTCAAGAAAAGGCGAGCTCAAATAAAGGTAAGATTGTTATTTAATTTTCTATAAGACTGTCTAACAATAGGTGGTAGTGATAGATAGTTGGGTTTTAGAAAACTTTACCTTGGTGTGAAGATGATGACGTTAAAGAGCATCGCGACGCTTCACGGTCGCAGTTCACCGCATGCTAGAAAGAAAGAGACAGAAGTAGTCAAAGTTCACCAGCAGTAATACTGGGGTACGTTCACAACAGACTTACCAGGACATTTTTTAAATCTCGCATTTTATACAAAGAGAGAAGCCATTTCAAATTTTAACAATTAACAAGGATAATCTTTCGAAAGCACAGACGCCGATGTGTCCTTTAGGTCTGAATAGCTCTTGGAACGATTTTCTATCCTAATCCTATCTTCCCCTAAAAAAGACCTTACCATGGAAATGTACTCGCCATCAACGGTTATTGTTATAAACACTTTTGAAAAAAGATAACCTGGGATAAGTTCAAGTGGAAATTTCTCTACTTCAATTAGAAGTAAATAAAGATTTGGAAAGATTTCATTTTTTTCTTTCCTTCGACGCTTCGACGTTGGCACTAGTACCGTGAACTAGTCCCGTTCAACAAAGGAAACGTTCCATATGTTCGTTCCATTTCTTTCAAACTGTTTTGTGCAAATCCTGTCTCACATGAACCCCCAGTTTATTTTTGTTCAATTGAAAATGGGATTTATCATCTAAATTTTTGTTCATTTCTACAATTCGACTGAATTGCTTGGACTGTTATCGTATTGAGGCGTCGACGTCGAGCGTGTCCTTGAGAGACACTTAGCGTCGCGGCGGGCGTCAAGCGGGACGTGTCGTGTCGATAACAGATGGCGCTGTTCACACACATCACACAATTGTCTCTTCGTACACAACATCTATAGAGATACTAGTAGATACAGTGAGTGCATGCATTGCCATCATTCAAAGTTCAAACCGTCGACTGTCTGTCATTTTGTATGTGTATACAGAATGACCTTGAAATGTGTACAATTAATTCAAAACTAAGATATATATGTATAAAAACATTTGATATATCTAATAATATGTATTTAATCATTGGTAAACGGACGACGACGACGTAACTACCATGATTAGTGATTGTCTTTGGCGGATTTACCAGCAGGCTGAGTAGGCTGAAGCCTAGGGCGGCAGATTTTAGGGGGCGGCCAAAAATTTTTGCCTTACAGAAATAAAAAAAAAAAACATTATTATATACATAGAGAAAACGAGTTTCCGGAAATATGTATGTTAAGTCATGTCAATTGTCATTCTTGCTGTCACTATAACACATTTCTCTTTAAAAATGGCATTTTGCTAACATTTTAACACAGGCGGCATATCAAAAACATTTAATGACATAAGAAGTTCGTCTTTATAATTACTTAAAAATCAAATAAGATCAGTTTGGCTTGAAATAATGGGACACTTCATCTACGGCAAAGCTCTTTTTTTCCCTTTGCCAACTGTGTTAAAATGTTACCAAAATGCCATTTTTAAAGAAAAATCTGTTATATTGACAGTAAGGATGACAAGAGATGAGTTTGCGAACTAGGGTATCGAATTTCGGAGGTCAGTAGGGGCGGCAAAAATTTAATAGCCTACTGGCGGCAAATTTGTAAATCCGCCACTGCTTAACAGGTGTACAAAATGCACCCGTTCACATGTAAAACAGACTGACCGGGATGCATTGAGGATATAATATCAACGATGTATTATGCGCGTTTCGTTTCTATGGTCCTTTCCTAGTCTAAGCTATAATCAGAACACAAATACGTATGTGCGCATTTGTTTTGTGATGCTCACTCAATCGTTTTTTGCAGCTCACTGTCGGTCTCGAGGTTTGTGTTAAAAAGTAGGTATAGCTTGAGTCGCACTACAGAACCCTGCCGACAAAATTATGTTGCACTTAAGCACGTTATATGAAATTTAATTTGCTTTACCGAGTTGAAGTTGAAAAAAAATGTAGATAATTAAAACGAGAAATTGATTAAATGGATTATAAAAATGGCGCGAGTGACATCTGTTATGACATAATGTTGAGAAGCGAACGTTATTATAAAATTAAATTTGCTTTTGGACACAATATGGCAAAATTCGGCAAGTATTTTATCAATCTGCATCAAATTAAATAAATCCTTTAGTAAATCCACTACCCGCAAACTGTTTTTATCTTATTTGAAAGATCAAGTTCCAAATTTTGAACTATTACAAAATAAATTTAGATTTTTTCGAGCGCAACATTTTTTCTCAACCCCTAAATGATCCCTTAAAAGGATTTTCTTACGTCTATTTAACACCATAATAAATCTACGCTTCCATTACTATATGATCTGCATCTCCACCACAATGCAACCTGCACCTCCACCATAATGCGATCTACACCTCCACCATAATGCGACTTGCAACTCCACCTTAATACGGTCTGCACCTCCACCACAGTTCGATCTGCGCTTCCGCCATGATGAGAAAACAGCACTTCCACCATAGATTATAAATATGTTTTCGTGAAAGTAGGTCATACGTTTTTCAAATAGTTATTTACAGTTTTTCCACAAATCACCAATGTAAAATATTCATTTATATATGTTATACTGTTATCTGCATTTTCACGAAAATGACACGCTTGACAATCTTCTTCCACATGTGGCTGTTGCTGACCCTCATATCCAGAAGCAAGCCCTCAGACCAAAAATGTTGAAGTATCCCCCCCCCCCAATAGTTTTATCAACAAAATTCAGTTGAAACGAAGAAAATTGTCATTAAATATTAGCAAAGAAATTGTTTTTATTAGTTGAAAGAAAAGGTTTAAATGTTTTCATCAAAATATTTTTGTGGATCATAAAATGTTTTATTTTAATAATGAATAATTATTGAAACGATGAAATAATTTCTTAGCGACTATTCATTAAACATTTTATAATTTTTTTATTAACTATGTATATTTTTTTTCGTGGGAGTTCGAACGATTCACATCGACGCGCCGGGTCTCTTTTAATATCTGGTCCCCATTATCTAAATTCTTGTCAACTCTATCTGTATGGGGAGTAGGGACCATGAGTTGGCGCCACATTATTACCTAAATGTAGACAGCTAAATGATATACATTATTTTCTGAATGTGTTATATTTTGTGTAAATTAATACAAAAATGTATGAATAACAAAGGGTACCCGAGTAGAGATTCGGTTTTTAAAATTTAGCATCGATATATCGATAATAATTATAGCTTACACGATTCCCGATAATCGTGTTTTCCATATTCTAGAAATCGTGTTCTTAAATAATTGCTTTTAAAAAAGGATCAAAAATGTCAAATGAACATTCTGACATCATAATTCGTATAAATGCAGTTATTTTATTACATATAAACTTATCACACATTAACAAAGCGTGAGATGCCGGGGGTAACGACTAGTGAACAATATTTATATAGAGACAGTTAAATCCCAAGGCTGCCTTAAATTCAAAAGTAAGTATTACATAATATCAATCATTCAGCATGATTGGTTGATTATTATTAATAATTCACAAATTCAGAAAACTCTTGTCCCATTAATAAATTGATTTTTTTTCGAATTTGTTAATCTCACCTACATATCGACTAGGTATATGATTTGACTTTTGTACTAATGCTATCGGAAGCTCGATGACTTTTGTTCGTCGGGTAGCGACTGACTCCGCCTCTAGACCAATAGGCTAGAGCGTCGCACCAACCCTTAATATAACTGTCGACCAATGTCTTGCGTGTCCTGCGATCAATATACAGGTTATAGTGCACTGACAGGTTAAGAAGGAGGAGTTTGGTTAACAACTAGTAAGCACATGTGCTCAAAGCGTCAACACGCTCAAAAAATAATACAGTCAGTTGTGAAATTGAAAACTTCTAGACGTTATTAGAGCTTTGTAAACGTCGTTTATACTGTGACAGTGCTTTGTGGTTGTGACAGTATTTTTTAAGGGTAAGTGTTTTAAATTTATTTTCTTAAATACGAGTCCCAAAATTTAGTCATATTTTGTTTTAATAAATCAAAACACGGCTGTTTTGAATAAAAATAAAAGCCGTGTTTTGATTTTGATTTTTTTCTATGCCATACGTAGATTTCAACTAAAATTTTGAATAAAAATAAAATAAAATTTTATTTGAAATCTATGTATGGCATAGAAAAAAAATTTGAAAACACCTCAAATGTCAGAATTTATAATAATAAGTACTATCAGTAGAAATAATACAAAAATTGTAAAGGAAGGCTTTTCTGTAAGTCACAATTAACGATTTCAAGATTTTTCTGCCTGTGTGTTTGACGTCTGTCTGTCTGTTTCGCTATAAATCCAGTTGCAATGAAATTTGGTGCACGTATATTAAATATAGGGTCAAATATAGCTCAAACAATAGCGTACTTCATATTATTTTTATATACAAATTGTCTTATGATACTTAAATATAAGTAATAGCGTCTTTTTAAGCTATGCTTACGCAGCCAAAACCTTTATGCAAGCAATTCTACGGGAAAAATTGACGTTCACGGAAGCGACGCCTATAGGCTTGCCATATATCCTGATTTTTCCGGAAATGTTCGGAATGCGAGTGAAATTCTAACGCGTAGAATTTTCGTACATTTGAAAAAAATAAAACATTAATCAAAATATTCATTAATAGAAATGCAACTATTAATCATTAAGCATTATATTTTCACAGCTTGCGGTTCCACACAATATTTTTTCTTAGTTCAAAATGATCTTTTAAAAATGTTCATAAGAAAATGCATAAAATGTCGTTGGATCGATAAAACAAAAAAAAAAATGGTGAGTACTTATGTACGTGCGCCATAAGTTATACTTCTTTGGCGTGATCGCGATAATTGATATTCACATTTTCGTTATAGATGTACATTGATAAAATAAAATAGAATGCCTAGGGAGATGATAAATATAGTTAAAGGTTAGCCTGTTCACTTCGAGTAGTACTTATTTACTTTGGATAATAGGTGGACAACTCCATCAGCACATTGTAACAGAGAAATGAGACGTGTCATCTAAGAATACGAAGTAAAACTCTATACTGCATCGAAGAGTCAGCTTTGTCGACGATTTCAGCCTTGCCGATACACGTAGTAGATTCACATTTAATTAACAACTAACTTCATGGTGTCTCATTTTCGTTGCATGCTGCGTGCGCAACTTCCGTAACAGAGGAAATTCTACCCTCAATGCACCAAAAGAAATAATAATAATAATAAAAACCCGGGTCGCAGTGCCAAAACCCTGTCGACAATATAGTGTATTTGCTTATACAGGCAGTGTGGCTTTATTATGCAAACTTAAGTTAATTTTTGGGCAAAATAAAAAATTTGACTCCTTAATACACCCCTTAAAATAACATTTTTTTTTTCTTAACTGCAATATTATTATCAATCTAACGTCTACACCGAATTAAATACACCCTTGAATAAATAAGTCACTTTCTACAAATTAGTGTTTTCAAAAAATTTGTCAGTCCGGTCCTGTTGGGCCGATTTTATTAAAATTTTAGGGACACTTTTTAATGGCTACTAACGGGTTAAATGTCAATTTTGAAACGATTCTGAAAATTTTTTCGGTATTTTGGGGCCCAAAAACATTTTTCAACCCCTAAAAACTACCCTTAAAATGGCCCGATTACGCCCATTTTAAATAGGCTTCTGGCGATGATGGATTTCAATACGTGGACCAAATTTCGTTAAAATCAATTAAGTCTTTCGAAAGTTATTGCCCGTACACATATATATATATATAAATAAATATATATATATATATATATATATATATACATATATATATAAACATTTTCAAAAATGGTGCCAAAGTGTTTAGGAGGTTATGAAACATCGAGAAATTTTGGCCCGACCCCTAGGTCCCGCCATCCGACCGACGCCAATAGTGTATGTTGCCATATGGCAAATACACTAATAATGCGTTTAACGTCCGTTTCTTGACTTTATGTCATAACAGACGCCATTCGCACCATTACTATTTTCCATCTACCACACTTCCCGTTATTTTTCTACATTTTTAAAACTTCAACTTATGTAACAGCAATGGGCGAATGAAGGAATTATAGGAAATTAGGATAAGGTAGGCAATTTTTGAACTAGGAGTTTGATAGGTAATCGGCCATCTCGATATTTATCTGGGAATTAATTGAGGGAAACCATGGAAAACCTCAATCAAGATGGCCGGTACAGGAATTACCGTTTCTCGGCGAGAGGCAGTAGGAAAAAATCCCAGCCACATCTGCCCCCGCCGGGATTCGAACCCGGACCTCCCGAATGCGAGTCTAGTGCTGTCACCACTACTCTACCCAGCTCGGTGCGCCAAAAGAAATAAATAAATAACACCAAAAGATTTCTGTAAAATCAGGACTTTTTTTCAGAAATCTATTTTTTCATTCCTAAGCGACACCGAAGTCGCGGGCTTAGACTAGTAACTAATAAGTGAACACAAATCAGATGTAAAATTGCCGAATTGCCTGTTTTGATACGATCGAGTAAGACAAAACCACAGCACCTATAATTATCACAATGGTATAGATTTGACATATGGCACGATCTGATCGAATTGCACCTGTTTGCAACCACATGCACAGGACCGGTTTGAAGGGAGTTCCCCGTGTCGACGACTGAACTGCACGTGAATTAATTATTAATACACGAGCATACAGCACGACGCGCGTCACTCATGGCGTTTTTCTTGCCGAAATAAGAAGAGTGTATTTTAAATTGAACAAAATATTGTATGCATAACCAAAGAATGTCTGTACGGAAGGAGAGTGAAATTGCCAGAATTCTATGAAACCATCGACGGAGAAGATGTTTTCACGTGATGGGTGATGCGACTATCGACAAAGAAAAACTTGTTATAAATAATATTTCATTAATATTGGTAGATGTATTTAGACATTTATGATTCGTTTTACATCAAATCTCGTCAATTACTCGTACGTAGTAACGTCACTGGTACTTCGCTTAAATGTGCATCAATGAATCAACATCCTACATTGACATAGTTGGATATTTAATAAAAAAACGCCTCAGGTTACCACTAAAATATGTCTGGGCTATCGGAATGTCACAATTTAACAGAAGAGTTTTGTGTAACTTAAGGTAGTTGTCGTGGTTAAGGCACACCGTCAGAAAATTCTTAATTTTTATATACTTATTAAGGACATGATAATACAATTACCCTGAAAATTTGAAGTCGATCGACCGTATATAATCCGAGATAAATTCAATTAAAAATTGGAAAATTAACATTGATTGTATACGATCTCTGTAGTTCTGAACCAGTTTCTTATTTATAAAAAAAGAAGTAACTGTCAGAAACTTTCCAAAATCTGACAGTCTTTCAATGCATTTGTTGTGAGTTTAAAAAAAATAACAAAAATTTTTTGACCGTTTAATTATTTATAAATAACGGTTTAAAGTTCAACAATTTATAGAAAAATATACATGCATATGAATACTGTATGGGTTACGTTTCCACGGGTACAGTCTTGTGTACAAATTATGGATCACTTAGCTACAAGCTATAGTATACTTTTGTGGCGCGTATAATCTATAACTTTTTGACAATATTGTATCACGACTACTACCTTAACACATATTATTAGCTAATAATCATTCGTTTGTTCTCATATGTCGCCTTTCCTAAATAAGGGATTCTAACACATTCTTTAGGTAAACTTTCTTTGGTTGGCCGGATAATATATAGGTAAGCATATTCTATTTCGCTGATCGAATTCTGGTGATTGCGTGATGTACGAGTCATATAAGAAACGCCGGCAAAGAATTCATTGTTTTGACGCGTGTGGGCACACGAGCAGTGATATTGCGCGAGCAAGTACAAACTATTATAACAGTTCTCAAATGAATGATCGTATCTGATGTATCTGTAGTTTTTGCAAAGCCGTTATTAGAAAACGCGTGATAAAAAAACGACAGGACGGAGCGTATGGCACGCGGTGTGTTGTTATACGCTAAATTTTTACAATAATTTTAAAACCGTGTCACCTCTTCAGGCTTTTAGTTGACAAATTTAGTATCTATAGCTAAAAATACAATAAAACTTGAAACGTGCAATTTGAAAATCTGAAATTGCGACATCACATTAAATTTGTTTCAGAAATTTCGATTGGATGGAATTTGATCCCGTTTTATATTTCTAATCTTTTGGTTCACTGTAAATTATTATTTTTAGAAATTACATCTAAGATTGATATTACAATTTTGTTTTCCAAAAAAACAAATTGACTTTGTTGAGCTGCATTGTCCCTGTATATAGTTATTATACATAGCACCCCATATGGGTTACCTGTATGGTATGTATGTAACCATTACACGCTTCAGTTGTCTTTTGCATGTCAAAGTACCAAACTGCTCATTACGTTATCTCTGTACAATTAAAAAAAACAACCCCTAGAATGTAGAAGTACGTCAACCCTTACGCAATATGAATGACCTTTAAAAACAATAATATTGATATTTTATTTTAATATTAAATTAATATAGTTAAGGTATAGTTAAGGTAGTTGTCGTGGTACAATATTGTCAAAAAGTTATAGATTATACGCGCCACAAAAGTATACTAGCTTGTAGCTAAGTGACCCATAATTTGTACGCAAGATTGTACCCGTGGAAAAGTAACCCATACAGTATTCATATGCATGTATACTTTTCTATAAATTGTTGAACTTTAAACCGTTATTTATAAATAATTAGACGGTCAAAAATTTTCTCTTATTTTTTTTAAACTCATAACAATTGCATTGTAAGACTGTCAGTTTTTGGAAAGTTTCTGACAGTTAGTTCTTTTTTATAAATAAGAAACTGGTTCAGAACTACAGAGATCGTATACAATCAATGTTAATTATCCAATTTTTAATTGAATTTATCTCGGATTATATACGGTCGATCGACTTCAAATTTTCAGGGTAATTGTATTATCATGCCCTTAATAAGTATACAAAACTTAAGAATTTTCTGACGGTGTGACTTAACCACGACAACTACCTTAAGAATCCAATTCCTATATTGTTTTATTTCTAGTCAGTTTTCTCACACGGGTCTGTCCTCAAAATTATCAATTATATTGTGTTCGACTGAGGCTAAACTTAGTCCTCCATAATGGTCACCACTCACCTTCGCAAACTGTAATAGTTACTTTTAAGCAGAAGGCTAAGCAGTAAGCGTTGCCCAGCCTTTTTGCTAAACATTACGTTTAGCGATTTGACTAAGCTTCCTTTAGGCGTTTAACTAACGGACTGTCCGTCCAGTTAACTGGCTGATTTAACTATACCAACTTGCAATACACATATATCTAAATTGGGTTTAATTGACCTACATATACTGTTCCATTAGTCTACTCTAAAGCGTTATCACCAATTTTTAGAGACAGCCTGTATAATAAGAATATTTCCACACAAATTCAGTAACTTTTTATCGTTGAATATCGTGTCAATACAACCATTAAGCTTAGCCATAACATGTTTGCATAATATATTTATTAATGATTATGGAATGACTAGAAAATATTGTAAAATCAATTTATATGTAAAGGTACAGTCAGTGGTTATTGTCGTCAATTCGTTTGCATAAAAAATAACTCGAATCAAAATAGATCACATTTTATTATGCAAATTAAAAAAATTAACCCCTTTTCAATAATATGAAACTAATGCCAATTTTTGTACAATTGAAGCAGATGCTGGAAAAAAATGCTGATCAATCTATATAGGCCAGCTGTATGGTCGAAAAATGTAAGTCGTAACTTGAGTCAAATTAAATTAGAAATTAAAAGAACTTAAAAATTTGGTTTGACCTTAGCTTGTGACCACACATATTTTACTTGATCGATTTAAACAATAATTTTATTGTGTTTAAATAAATTACACGATCTGATAGGCACAACCAAATATTTCTATTTAAAGCTAAGCGTCTTAACGCAGGCCTCGGGATAAAGAGTCAATTGGTAAAAAAACAAACGAGCGACATGTGAGATCGTCACGAAATAAAGGCCATTCATATTTATGTTCAGATTATAGCTTAGACAAGGAAAGGACTATAGAAACAAAGCACACATCCGTCGTTGATATTATGTACCTTTGCATTCAAACCAGTCTATTCCACCTGTGAAGGGGTGAAAAACGTCTGACTGTCAAAATTAAAGCTACATTTTGTATAGCTGTTTTAAAGTCGTCAACCCTAAAGTAATCAGCAGTCGTGGTTTTTTTATATATTTCTTAAAAATTTATTTCTCAAAGGTATTTTTTGTCGGTATGAAATATCTCCCTTAATGCTGTGTCAAAAATTAATGTTTAATACGCCATTTTGGAGACTATTTTTCTTTCTAATGACGAAAACTAAATTAATATCTTAAAATTAATGTTTTCGTTAAAAAAACTAGTTCAAAATTTTTTACAAATTCATTACAGAAAATAACATTCTGAAAAAACAAATGTCACCATTTTACAGTTGTCGGGAATATGACGTGTACTGGCGCAGAAGTCTCTGAATATTTCCATCCTATTATATTACGTAACTGACTACTAACGGTACTAATATTTTGTTGTATAATCTTTAATAGTGTAAAATGCGTAAGAAGTTTAGCTTCCGTCGTGTATCCACGAACCAACGCACCTCTTTTTTCTCAGCGTATGATGGATGTTTAATTTAATTTGATGTAATTATCGACGTTAATAACCATAGTTGTCGAGCGTTTATAATCTACAATAAATAGATAATAAGTATCTATAGTGTCGGCCTCAATAGTTATCAATAAATCTCGTGAAAACAGCGTTCATGACTTTTAGCTTTAATGAGTTTATGATTTTTATATAAATCACTAGTCCGCTATTATTATCATCATTTATGTAATAATGTATTGTCTACATTTATGGCATGTCTTATGTTTATGTACAGAGCACCCCGTTACATGACCACCGTACAGGTGCCACTGTTCTCACAATTACCGATCTTATCTACCGATGGTGATGACTCGGTACTCGTTTTGTGTCATACGGTATTTACCCGTTACCCGCTGCTTGATATCTTTTGATCTAGTTACCTACTGCTATTATAAACACGTGATTTAATCCGTCTTTTTTATTGTCTTTTCTTCAGCTATGGGTTCTCAAAATATTTAGTTCTAAATAATTATACTAACTTTAGATTTACACAAATACTTCGCTTTAGCGCGATTTATTAGCGCAATTTAGCTATAGCTTTTGTTTTGTTCAACTTGACAATCCTTCGATTTTGCAGACTATCCGTCACTCTAACCATACTCCTACTAGACGTTACCTGCGATATCGCACACGTTGAGGTTATTCGATGAATAAATTAAGTTTTATATGTTATTTATGGAGGTCATACATTTAACTGTTTTTTTTTTGTTAATTTTGAACGTCTTGTTTTCAAGTAATTCATTATTAAAAATTTGATT
This sequence comes from Venustoraphidia nigricollis, assembly GCA_034508555.1. Taxonomy (NCBI): domain Eukaryota; kingdom Metazoa; phylum Arthropoda; class Insecta; order Raphidioptera; family Raphidiidae; genus Venustoraphidia; species Venustoraphidia nigricollis. Next base: position 1,331,824 of record JAVRKA010000006.1, read on the forward strand.
TTTAATACAATGATAAATAAGAAATTCGAGAGACATTCACATAAAAATTAAATTTAAACCAAACTGGTTCCAGACAAGATTTTGAATTTTATATAACGTGAAAATTATAATAAAAAAACATTCACTTCGCTGCTTACGTCTTTGACCTTTGTCACCTTCGTTCTTTAAACTGAGATTTATGCCACAAGAATAAATAAATAACCGGAAGTATAATTCTATATTACGCACTTAACTTATTCTGGTGACCTTGGTGCTCCGTTAATCTGAAATTCTATCCTGAAATGGCCAGTGCTGTATCGTCTCGAGTGTAGGAAAGCTTATAGCTAACTGTTTCCTACGCGTCGGGTTTAATAAGACGTTATTTGGGTACTAGTTTTATTTCATTTTAAAATTGTGTTTGCTATGATAGTAAAACAGATTTTTTTTTTAAACAAAACCGTAAATATATAATTAGGTAAGTATGTGGAAAAGCAATAAAATTTCGTCTTTGACTTGGAATCAAGGTCACTAACCCATCGGTTGCCACACAAAAAGCACCGTCTTCGAGTTATGCTTCTGGTTATTTATTTATTCTTGTGTTTGTATTATGATAATGTCGTGCAAATGCCAAACAAAAAATGTGGAAATCTGCCGTTCTGCGGGCCAACCCAAAAACTTCCCAATATGTGTTAAATACGTTACAATAAATTAATACTGTTATGTTTCACACATTAACGAAGGTTGTAAAAAAAAATTAGTGTCAATACATTCTTAGTTATTCAAGCTAAAAAATTTAGGAGTTATTTAAAAGAAATGTTATTTTGAAAATTTTCGAACTTCGATTTTGATCCGGTTTGCAGCATTCGATCCAGTTATTTAAGTTCAAAAAGAGGAAACTATTTCAGAAAAATCAATCTGAGCAAAATTTGAGAGGATATTTCGAAAAAACACCTTTTGGAAATCTTTTGAACGCGTCGTTTAGTTCTAACCAGCTTTACGCCATTCGACGCGGTTTTCAGGCCCAAAAAAATAATTTATTACAAAGAATAACTTCCTAGAATCTCAAAACGTCGAGATCTGATATGAAAACTCAAATTTCGAAAATCGAGGTGAAACCAATAACTTCCCAATTTTTGATAATGTTCAATTTTCTTAGCGGGAAGTTAAAAATATGCAGAGGAATTTTTAAAGGCAATCAAACTATAAAATTCGCATTAACTTCACACACGCATATGGCGTGCGAGAATTTCCGCGTTATTAAGTAGAGAATAATAATATCAAAAGTTTACAGAATTATCAATGAACCGTGAAACGGTACTCCGGCCATCCTTTCTTCGCTCTCGCAATATTTGACGTGTTATAAAAAAATCGTTTGTCATGTCACACGTGCAACTATGCGGTTCACAGTTTCACCCCACGTTTTGTTGAAATATTTTATCTCAGCGCACCGACGATCAAAATATTCATTTTACTAGCTTCTGTCCGCGACCTTGCTTGCGTGAAGGTTGATTCTGCCCATTGATTCACTACGGCTTTGACGGGAGCTCTATATAAATATTTTAACATGACTGTAACCGATTGAAAAGCATAATATACTTTTTTCTATTAATAGTGTACAAGGCGCTGATGAACTTAGTTGTCGGGCGTTTATAATCTACAATGGTGTACAAAATGTAAACAAAATCGGTTCAGTCCTTCTCGATTAGAGTTGGGTAACTCAGATCTGAACCGGTTCAAAGAGCCGACTCCGACAGAAGATCCGTGAGAGCCGACTCACTTTTTTTTGAGCCGACGAATCAACGGATCCGCATAACTCAGTGAAACACTTAACACACAGAAGCACATTTTACACTATAGGTTTGTAAGAGCAGCTCGCTATAAAGAAATCTTTTTACTGTACTGAGGTAGGAGGAATATCGGGTCGTAATTTTTCTTATTAATTTCAAATTATTACTTCTAGTCGTTCCTGAGGAGAAGGAATTTGACGCACAGACAGACGGACAACAAAGTAATCCTCTAAGGATTTCGTGTTTTCATTTTGAAACACAGCACTTAATTAGTAATCTACATTTTCGTCTCAATAATTACGAAATGTATAAACGCGAGTTATCTGTACTTTTATCTCCGAATCGACTCACCCCCCTCCTCTTAGGTAGACACTTTTCCTATTTGTATTTAACTTTACTTCCGCTATTGTTTAAATGTTGGTATATTATTACAATGATTTGGTATTATGTTTTGGGGTGAGGGGAAACTTTTATTGTGGGCGCGTCATTCTGAACGAAATGTGTACGTATATTGTATAATATCTACATGAACTGTTGTACCTACTTGTGAATCTGACATATGTTGCACCCCTTTTTACTTTGCCACCACTGGCTTTCTGACGAAGCACACTCTATAGCGTGTTCCTACACCAGGTCTGTCAAACGTGCCGTTCATTCATGGATACTATACACAAAGATTCCCAAATCCGTGTAGGTATATAAAAAAAAGTATTGAGCCCCTCATAAGCTCGCATAAGATATTTAACTTCTTTAGTTTTTAATATTATAATTACGACGAAATTATTACACATTTTAAGAGGGCACTTTGATATTTATGTTACGTGAAAATTTTTATATATGGACAGATCGTCACATTCATACCATAGTTTTATTTACATACTATAATCTACAGAAAACATTTTTAATATGAATTGTCTGTAGTATATCAGCTTCATAACCTCACATTAATGGACGTTTCAGCATATACTTGTATTTAAAAAATGTTTAATCCGAAAATTGTTCTGATATCTGAAAATAGAGAATATTATATCTAATATTTTCCTGTCTTAATTTGCATGAAATATACATCATGAGCTCATTATTAATAATGTTTGTGCATCAAATTACAGAAATTATTTTGTATTTCAACTGTTCGTAATTTTAAACGTTAGATTCAAGCCGTTCATCCTTGTCTTACTACTTGCGAATCGAAATACAACACACTATAAACTTCTGTCCTTGTCAGTTTTATGTAATTTAGGAGACAAACTAACTTCCCCTTTATTTGTTTATTCTACTTCCCCTCGATTTCTTACATACGTCGCTAAAGAAATTAAACTTCAAAAAATTCTTATAATCCAATGGCAACTTGACAACTTACTTGTCTAACACTTCATGTCTGTTAAATTTATTTTTACTTTTTTTTCAATAATGCTTCTATTAGATAATTACAAGATCTCTAACTGAACTGGGGCTCTTCGTTCAAATCGACAATTTTATGACTAGTTAGTCCCATTCGATCCTTCTCAAAATAAAAACTGTAGCTACTTAACTCTTTGTTGATTGAGTTGAACACGCCTAGAATATCGGAGCTACTTTGACTTGATTTACGCAGTCATATTATGTCATATGTTACTTGTTCCACTAATTGTTCACACATAATTATATAGTAATTTGTGAGCCAACTCTGACTTTTATATAAAATAGTAAAATGTTCTATTCAGCTGGACAATGCACACGCGTGGAGTATTATCTAACAGGTGTATTTTTTAATTGCTTAAACAAAAACAAAAAACATTGTAAAATATTTATTTGCACTACTTCCTTTAAAATAGCTGAGTATACAGGCATGTAAAGTGACTCATTACGCACTAGTGTGATAAAGATAAATAAAACTGATCGCTCTATTTGCAATTCCATAGTAAATCCCTTTTTGTCTCTCAGTTTTTTTATAGCCTGCTATTAGAAGTAACGTTAGATCAAAAGTAAACTGGCAAAAATTTTGAAAACGAACTGAAAACCAGCTATTTTATAGAAGGTACGTGCAAAAAATACCATTTAGGTATATCTCGTGTGTAATGGTATTAGAGCTCGTATGACTGTTAAAACTAAATATCCGTTCTTCCACCATTTCTACCCGTACTTCCACCATAATATCTGTAACAATATTTTGACACATCTGGATCACAACTGTATAAACAAATTGTAGTGAAGTTTATTATAAACTAGCGGCAACCCGCGGCTTCGCCCACGATTATGATGAAACAATTTTATATAACCTGCTCGGCAGCTACAACAGTAATGGAGCCTTGAACTCATCATTATTTATTATTATTTATTAGTGTTTATATTGGTTACGTCCCTATTTGCATCGGATTTTGTTCACAATTTCATGGGTTTCAATTTTTTTGGGCGGAACCCTAAATCTTTTTCTAAAATAAAAATAGCTTACGTTACTCCTTATCTGCCAGTGAAAGTCCTGTCAAAATCGGTCTAGCCGTTTCGGAGGTAGCCGGAACAAACAAACAAAAATTTTTTTTAATTATTTTTTGATATAAGTACCGTTATTCATATGCATTTAGTAAAAAGCTATTATTTTGACACTTGAATTTTATTTTTATGTATAGATTGTTTTATGTAAAAAAGTAGTAGAGAAACACATTTCAAACCAAAATACCAAATAATGTAATATTATATTGTACTCACTATAAACAAATGACTGATCTACATAGAAAAAGTTCATATTTCAAGCTTTCTTTTGATCAAAATTCCTAGAAAACTTAAATCGATCAGTCATTTTTCGAGCAGATTCGATTTAAAATAATTTAACCCTTGTTCAGACTACAAGATTGCCATTAGACGCATAATATTTTTATATCAGATTTCAACGTCCACTCGTGTCGTGTTAAATTAATACTATTTGTATTTCACACGTGTAATATAATCTAGTCTACACCAGCGGTAACCAAACTGTATAAACTCCGTCCGGCAAACAGTGATTCTATAGTCAGAGATCTGGAGTGCAAGTTTGTGAGTGGGCAAAACTACACAGTTCGGCCGGCGATGGGCGAACTGTTTAAATGCCGTTCGACATTTATACTATACAGAATCTAAATGTTATAGATTGACATTTACACTTCGAAAAAATTAAATAAATAAATTACTTTTGATATTAATTAACGGGGCACCGCAACAACTTTGCTAATCTTCAGGGGGTCCGCAGGCGGAAAAGTTTAGGAAACGCTGATGTACACAGTTGGCACACCTGAGTTATTAAGCAGGTGTGATGATTTAATACACCTACAACTTGATCACAACAACGATCATTAATTATTTCAATTGACAGTCTAATTTGTCCAAATATTATTTTTCAGTTCATAAAGTGATATAATACAGGGTTCGGTATACTGTATAAGCCACTGACATTCATGTATGGACATTGGACAGCCCTTTGGTTCAAACTGTCGTCGGTTTGAATTCCACCTCCGCTCGTAAATGTTTCGTAGTGTCGCTTAATTTAATTTGATGGAATTAGACGCTAATGACCTTAAATAGTCGATCGTCTATAATTGACAATAAATAAATAAATATGAAGAGTTTAAATAATTTGAGTTAAAGAGAATTTTGTGTTTTAGCGGAATGGAATGGCTAATTTCTTCGACTCAACGAGGTTTGAGTTATCGAGTTTAGTAGCATACGTATGTTTGAGGTTTTTAAATTAGTGTTGTAAAAAAATAAATTACCGGTTAATTAATCGGTGAACCACAGTTAAATAACCATGATAATTTATTAAAAATTACCGCGGCTATTATTATCATGCAAGGCTGCGTCATAAATATAAATATAAATTCATTATTTAATTAATTCTTTCGGTTCTACTCTTGAAAGCTGCTCTCTTATTTCGTCTTTTGTTGTTCTGAGAATGAAAAATTGGAAGCCGCCATTTTATTTTATAGATAGCCGGTTAATTAACAGGCAAATGTACTAATACTATCATAAATAACCGGTAAATTATTTTATATCATTAGTTTAAACTCATGCAAGTTATTGGGGTCACTCTGTATATATGAATAGATAATGTGTTTTGTATTCGAGTAAGTTATGATGTTGGTAAATGAAAGGACATAACAACAAACCAAAAGTCGTTGCATGACGAACCGGGAGTCGCTAGTCATCCGTCGTTTTCTGCAATCTAAGCTATTATTATCTATCAATCTATTTAACATGACGTACCGATGTACCGAACTAATAATATATACTTATATTTACAATATGTATGAGGAACTTAACTCTGCTTTCTGTCCACTGATAGACAAAGCGGCAAAAAAATGAAAAACATCTATTCTTATTTCTTGTACTTTAGAGCCCAAGAATATAACACAGAATCGGTATAAATTATTTCTCAAAGGTGTTTTTTGTCGGTATGAAATATCTCCCTTAATACTATATCAAAAATATTGTTTGTTTCTCTCTAATAACGAAAAATAAGTTGATATCTTAAAATTTATTGTCGTTTTCATTAAAAAATTACAGTTTAAAAATTTTAACAATTTCATTACAGAAAAGAACATTCAGAAAAAAACAAATGTTGCCATCTGGTGGCAATCAGTTTATTTTAACAGTTGTCGATAATATTAAGTGACGTAGTGGAACTGAAGTCTCTGAATAGAATAGAATAAAATTTCTTTCCGCTCTATCATATTACGTAACTGACCACTAACGGTGCGAAGCATTCGCACGGGTCCGCTAATATATTAGGGTTCCGTACGTTCGAAAAAAACGAAACCCTTATAGGAGCACTCGTGTGTCTATCTGTTCGTTCGTCTGTCACAGCCAATTTGCTCCGAATCTACTGAACCGATTAAGTTGAAAATACGAATTTCTGTGACCCAAATACGGACGCATAACGAAAATAAATGAATTTTGAACATGAGGGTCATTAGGAAATTAAAAAAAAAAGTTTTGTAAACTTGTACCATGTGAAATATTAAATGAAAGGGTTTGTAGTAAGGATCTCAAATATATTTTTTTTTATAATTTTAAAATAAATGGTTTTAAAGTTATTTAAGAAAATAAATGAAAATTGACCATCTCCCCTTATCTCCGAAACTACTGATCCCAAAATTTTGAAAAAATAGGGGATACAAGGCGTCACTCATAGTTCACAGGAAAACCTAAACGAAAATTCTAAGTCTTAAAGTTCTCACAGAAAATGTTACCGAACCCTCTGATCGTGAGTTTGACTCGCACTTGATCGTTTTTTTAATTTAGCGATACTGTTTTTGGCCGCTCCATATTTATGAAACAAACTGTAAACGATGCGCGCATGTTTTGACTGTGAATGTGTTCGTGGATGGTCATCCATACGCTGGCATCGCCGCCTTCGACCGTTGTTCAGTGTTTACAGGTGTCGCGGTTCACATCTTCAATAATTCACAGTGTTTTGGTTTAACGTTCATTTAACGTTACACAATGGCTGACAAACGTCCTCCCCGTTTCAAAATGTAGACCTCATTAAATACATGTCCACACCGGACTGAAATTAATTCAAACCGACAGAAATAATCAAACAAAACGTTATACATTTTAAATACTACTATGCTGCAACTACGATACTACGATGCTGCAACTTATATAGGCAAACACGAATGGCCTTAGATGTCGAGCGTTTATAATCTACAGTAATTATAGTGTGTAACCAAAATTTAAGGAGTGACTACGGTTCGCTTTTAACAGAGCGTACAAGTAATAAAACAATGTAACACATACTCGTCCTATTTATAAAACGAGGTTTAAAAATTTTATCGACTCACCTTATGAAAAAAAAACATTTATTTACAAAGCAAATTTTATTTTTTAACAGAAATGAAGTTTTTGTTTACTTATTTCATATTTCGCGACCCGGCAATTTTTTTCTACGATCCGGTGCCGAGTCGCGATCTAGACTTTGAGAAACGTTGTCCTCGGGCACTCGGAGGATCTAGACTACTCTAACGATACTTCATATATCGAAAGCGGTTTATCCTTTCCAGCTCTAGGGCGTAACATTTTCTATTAAAACGGTGTAATACATACTACCTATATGTATTGCATTTTGATCAAAAATTAGGTTGAGTTGAAACACTATCTTTGCTATGATGATCAGTCAATTGTTTTTCTGTGCATACAGTCGTTTGACGACATTTATATAAAAATTAAAAGCTGAAATTATATAATCCAAATTGTGATTATATAATTGCAGTTTCACAATCTAAACAGATATCTGAAAATATACTCTGGAAACATCGGTGTAATTTTTTGTTTTTTTTTTGTTTTTGTTTTAGATGGATGAAAATGTGAATGGTAAAGCAGAGGTGTTGTGCAGAGTTTGCGGCGACAAAGCATCCGGCAAGCATTACGGCGTTGCCAGCTGCGATGGATGCCGAGGATTCTTCAAACGAAGTATTCGTCGGTAAGTTAATTTCCAAATTTTCAACTTAATTTCTCACTGTTTAAAATTACAATTCTTTAAACATTCAAAAGGTTACAGAGAGTCCAAACGTCGTATAGTTATAGTAACAAATACAATTAAATACTTAAAGAAGCCATCGACTTTAATTTTAATATTTCTGTGTAAAAAGACTCAACACCTTTTTTATGTAAATTAGTGATGAGCAAAATTGGTCTTGGTCTTATAAAAAAGCGAAACCAAGACGAGAAATTTTGGTCCGGCTCCTAGATTCCGCCATCCGATTGACGTCAATAATGTATTTTCCATATGACAAATACATTAAAAAGCCAAACCAGATTTCTGACTGCGTTCTACGACCTATAATTATCATCAAGGTGGCATTTTTTCAAAAAGGTTTAAAATAAGTAGCGAATTTTTTTTTTATTGGCAAGCAGTGTTCGTTTTAGGAATTTGGAATATGTTTGCAAAGAAAATGGCCGATGTATAGTCGACGTGACGCGGAGGAATCAGTGTCAAGCCTGCCGATTTAGAAAATGTCTTCAAGTCAACATGAAAAGAGATGGTAAGTATCAATTTTGTCACATATCTGTAATCGTATATAATATAATTTTCTTTATACTCGGTCGAAATTACGTACTTTCGGCTTCGATTTTAAGGCAGAAACGCCAGAAAGTCTAATTTATGCACTGCTGGAATTACTTGCACGCCATCTGTAACAGCGGATCGGGTATAAAGAAAAATACTAAACAAAATAACATTTATTTCTATACCTTATTATATTACGCAACTGACCACTAACGGTGCGAGGTATTCGCACGGGTGCGGTAATTCTTACTTCTTAGTTATTATAAATTGGATATTAACGTGAACGAATACGCCAGACCGCGACTAAAGCATATAATTTTTGAAAGTATTTGTTGAGTGATTATGAATCACACATCACAACTAATTCAATATTCATTGCTAAAATAACAATTTAGATATTGCGGGAAAATTAAAGGTGATGTAAACATTTCTGTTTGACTAAGTGTCTAAAGTACCCTCAGCTTTATACTTTAACTGAATACGAGGGCTCAGTTCTAGCTACAGCAGGGTTGTACAAATCCGTCGTTATATTGTTAAAGAAACATTTCAAAAGTCAAAAATTCTATTTTACTAATACGACTCATTTTGTGTTCCTCGTCTGAATTTTTATATTACGTAATTTTATTGCGTTAATCTAGTCGATTAAAAATAGAAGGATTTATTCCGAAATCATTCGTGTTCAATTTTAATATTCGCGATTTATTTAGTCAATAAACAAAGTCGTAAAGTTACAAAAAAAAAAAACTTTGAATCTAGATGCAAGATACCAAGCTGGTAATATCTTTAAAAAAAAGCCAGATTCTTAGTATGGAAGTATCTAAAATCTCAATGAAAAACACTTTACATTTTACTGTTATAACAATAAAGATAAAAAATTCGGGTTGCAGTGGCAAACCTTGCCGATAATATATGATTTTCACTATAGTATTTGTAATGCATCAGGCAATAGCGTTCAGACACTTATGAGTTCTGTTGTCGAGCGTCTATAATTCTACTAATAGTGGCTGACTTTCGACATTAACGCGAGCGAAACTCTTTTAATATGTACAGTTCAACTTTGACCCGTACGTAAAGTACACTAGTATCATGTTTACATAAAAGGGCGTCGCGACGCTTGTTTGGCGTCGTCATTGTGTTGACTCAAACATCAGAAATTTTGCCTGGTCTTGACAGCATTATAGTGTCAGGCCCTCGACGGCGCTTCGGTACGCGTCAAGGAGATTTGTCAATAATATTATTATGATGTTCCAGATTGTATATTAAATAATACAAATGCATATTACACAAGATATTGCAACCGCGGCTTTCAAATTATATACAATCAAAACCAGATGTGTAATGTTAAAGCATTAAAACACAAGCCGTTTTCTTGCGACATGCCTTCGGCAATCCTTATATGGAACCGATTTACATAATTTTTTATACAACTGCAAAAAAAGAGCTTACACAATTCAACGCGTATTTTTTTGTACATGTTCAGCGATGGGTTCGCCAGTGCCCAGTTGTGAACCGATTTACCAAATTTCGACGCCATTTTATTCGGAATGTTATCGGATTAATGCCATGTTGTTTTTCTTAAAATCGGTTCATCCGTTGTTAAACGACCTCAAAATAACAAATGTTTATATATCGTATATGTTATCTCATATCTCCCGTATTTGTGAACCGATTCTGAGGATTCTCTTTCTATTTAATAGGGCATATCTTTAGGGTGCTCCCAAATAAATTTTTAAAAAATTGGCTCAGTAGTTGTTTATATACTCCCGTCAGTTGTGAACCGAAATTGGCAATTTTTAAATAATTTTGAAAAATATTGACCTTTAAACTGTCACTGTAAAGAGGGAAAAATTGTTTTTTAAGGTTAGCGCTAATTTAATAAACGTAGATATGTAAAAAGTTTTAGTAATTAAATTGACTCCCATTTCAAAACATCACTAATTATTTAGTGACTTTTTTGAAGGAGGTTAGTGACGCTTTTTGTACTTGATATGTGTCATCACTATTTTTCTTTTTATTACTATTGTTTACATTATTGTAAAGAAACTTTTCTGAATCCTCCTTTTAAACATGCTTACACATGAATCGGGTTTCATCGGAATTGGTCGGCACTTCTCGGAGAAATCCAAAGTGAGCAGCTGAACATATATGTATATATGAATCGGGTTTTCTGCTCAACGAAGCCGAAAGCAAATAATCAAGCATGCTAAAAAAGTGCACTTAGAATAAGTTTCTTTATACATACTTTTCAAAATATCTGTCGAATTTTACAGTCTATTATAAAACAGTAAGTTGTTTCAGCGGTTCAACACGAGCGGGCGCCACGATCATGTATGCCGATGCATCATCACGTTTTGCCCGCTTCGCCGCAACATTTACAAGCGGCGTTTCCCGTCAACGCGCCGGTTTTCGCCGGTTTCACAGCGGCGGCCAAACGACTGCATACGATGGGTGCAGCCACTGCGGCCGCTTCGCTTTTCGCCGGGCTGCCTTTGCCATTGCCGTCGCATCCCCTAGCAACACACGGAGCCATCATTGATCCTGCCATGTTAGGTCAGTTTACAACTATATTGTTAAGTGAAGAGATAGCGAAATTTAAATATTACTACTTATTAACTTAAATAAATTCTTTACACAAAAATTATAATTCAAACTTATTCAGCGAATATCTGTGAGAGAATGCCTTGTGTCATTATCAAAAATACTCTTTTAGATTTATTATGTAACTTGTAACAACGATTATACAACAAAGTACAGTTTGATCGATACAACACAACAACAATCAACCCTGAGACAAATAGACGCTTTTGACCTCGATTCTACAATCTCTTTAGCAACTAGTCACACCGTCTCATACCGGTACTAAGAATGCATTTATTTGTATTTAATCAAAATCACAAGAGCAGAAAAAACATTTTTTACTAGTTTTTACGGAGTTATTTGAGCTAAGACAGCTTTTGCGATTTTGCATTAGGGCGGATCTAGGTTTTCCTAGGTGTAGGACTTACTGAAGATAAGTATGTTTCCATTTTTTGTAAAATTTTGTAAGATTTGTGATTGCGGTTTCAAAGTCATTTTTAATAACATCAAAATCAGAGTTACAATTTGGTGACCTAACCAAACAAATAATATTGTAAATTCACCGTAAAAATTGTCAAGATTCGTCCAAAAAATGTTCAAAATTCATCAAAAAAAACTGTCAAAATTTACCCAGAAATGATAACGATAGTCATTAATATTAACTATTTTTTGCGATAGGATAAGTGCTTATTGTTAATGAAAGAGTAGTAAAAATGCATGATAATAATTCAATGTTTGTGACACTTAGGGGTCTAGGACTTTAGCCCTGTTAGCTCCTATGTGGAATCGCATGCCATTGAGTAAAATAGATTGGACTTTTTACGACAGACAGATTGCAGACATACATTTTTAGAGGATTTAGAGGACTTAAAAACGGATATATTCACCAAAAATTCAAAATCGGATTTTGAATTTTTTATGTATTTCGCATGTTTCGAGTGTAAAATATTGTTTACAGGTCACACGACCGGACCAGACGCTTCATATTTCAGTCATGGGTTTTTGTATCCATCAGTATTTGCGGCAGCAAATTTCTCCAACAAGCCTTCTTCTTCGACAATCCATTTTTCTTCATCGTCCGGCAATACTTTAGTCTCGCACAAAATACACCAAAACGAAACATTTATGCCATCATCAAGACAACTTCCAATCAAAGATGATGAAGTCAGTAGCTCCGAGGAGGCTGCCGCCAAAGTCAGTTTATCCACTCACATTACTGAAAATACGCAATCAGGTACCTAAATAAAAATTCTTACTAGAAATATTACACCTTATCATCAAAAAAGAACCCGAACACAGGATTTGTTGGTTTTCGGTTTGACATTTTTGGTTCGAGTTTTATCGCGATTTTTAGGTTGAGGCATTTCAAATTTTTAGGTTCAAATGTTGTTATTATTTTCGGTGAATGCTTCTGGTACTCGAAATTGGTGTTATTGGACAGATTTAGTTCTGAAAAGTACATTTGAAACATAACGTTCGTTTTTCGTGAAACGTGCGAGTAAGACATGACATGCCTATGAATTCCATGTCAAAAACTAGTTCAAAAATCGCAGCCAACAGACGTGTGTTAAAGTCGACTCGACTGGAAATTTGACTTCTGTAGTGTATAGTGTTAAATCTCATTTTTTTGTAACAATGTCCTTTAATTCAACAGAGATTCTGGTAGCAGATGACAATCGCTTGACAAACGCTGGTACAGAACCGTCGAAGACTACTTTCCGTCCACTAGACATATCCTGTTTAACGCTACTTCCCGCGGAGAATGTCTACGAATCGGCTGCGAAACTTTTATTTTTGTCTGTCAAATGGGCAAGAACAATACCGTCTTTCTTACAGGTACTCATTTTATGTTAAACTAGCGGCTCAGTTCGGTTTCGCCCGGATTTGTAGATTGCCTTTTAAAGATAACATGTTTAATTGGGTAAAGATTAATACTATGCTGGTCAAAATAGCGTCGCAAGTCTCGCCAAACAAGTAAACCATAATAAAACCATAATTATTTTGGTGCGAGTAATTTTTAAATCTGTGATATCTTTTAATTGTTCATTGCTCAGTCCCTAATAATTTAAAGGATGTATATTTTATAGAATCTCGTAGACCGAATTAGTAATTTTCAGAATTTCTTATGTCTATCTAATTGTTTATTCCCGGTTACCTTTACCAATTTTGATCAAACTTGCATTGTAATATTTGTTATACATAATAATAATTAATATATCAAGGAATAGAGGATGGGTTGAAAGCTCTATCAACGTCCTTCTGCTCAACTGAACCGGCATTATCGCAAGCTAAGACGAGCAAATAAATAAATACTTAAATAAAATATCGCATTCAAAAAATAATTGCCAACTTTTTAGTAAGCTTAAAAACTACATTTTGATTACAGTTATCGTATAGAGATCAAAATATTTTATTAGAAGAATCGTGGAGTGAACTTTTCATATTGACGGCAGCGCAGTGGGCTTTACCCGTCGATGAAAGTACGTATTTTTGACGCAACTAGATGTTTTCCATTTACTCGATCCCCAGCGTCTCTGGAGTTGATTTGACTCATGCCGATTCCAAATAATTTTCATTCGTAATAATTAAAGCTTGAATTACAGACGCGTTAGTAAACAATGCCATTGCACCGTCTTCGAGACATGCTGCACTCGAGGGGGATGCCCGACGACTCAGAGAAACAATTGCAAGATTAACAGTTCTTCGAGTTGACCACACAGAATACGCCTGTCTAAAAGCTCTGGTTTTATTCAAAGCAGGTAGGTAATACTAATATTTTCTATGTCTAAAATCAATATGAGTGTTTTGTTTATCCACAAAGAAGAAGACTATAAAATGGCATCCATCAGCAGAAGCTTTTCATCACTTCATATTTCTCCAGTTATTTGTTTAGATTTTTGATATTCCATTTGCAAATGCTAGAAATCTGGTGCTTAAGACTTACGTAACACCATTTTTCCAGAATGTCACGGACTTTGTGAACCAGGTCATGTAGAACTCCTGCAGGATCAAACTCACGTGATGTTGAACGAATATTGTAACTCTAGTCGTTGTCCACCTGTCGGTCCAGGAGATGCCAGTATTCCACCTGGAAGCGGAAATCATAAAGCAGCACGTTTTGGAAAGTTGCTTCTTGCTTTACCGTCTGTTAAAGCCATTTCGAGGAGGAGTTTGGAAGAACTTCTTTTTCGTAAAACAATTGGAGATGTTGCCATCGAGAGATTGCTAGCTGATATGATTAAGGCTTCAGATGGATAATTTACTGCAGATGCGATTCAAACGAAAATTTCCTGAGCAATGCTTTGACTTCATTATGAGTCTAGGGGTAGAGGTTTGATTGAAGATGAATTCGTTGAAAATTCCTCGGGTCCTGTCATGACTTTTAATTTCGAGAAATTTCGAGAAAAATCGTCAATGTTTCCATTAAGAAACTATTCTTAAAATTAAAATTTCAGTTTGATAATAATTGAATGAAATTGTGAATTGAGACATTCTTGGATCATTTTACGAATTTCGAAGAATTTGGAAGAAAGCATGTGCAGTATTCATCTAGGAATTAGGGACTTAAATAACCAAGATTTTGGGTGGATGATATTTGGAAGATGAGTCACATCTGTTGAATGGAAACAAAACTGCAGTACTTGCTGTAATACATTTTTCGGGTGATATTTATGTTTCGAACGGAATTTCTTAGAATGACATCAGACATTCGCTTTTTGAGTCATGATTGTAAACTTGGAATTAAAGAGTTGTGAATGAAAAGTACAAGTAACTGATGCAAATAAGGTAAATACGATTTTTTAAATAATTTGCTCGTTTATATATTTTATTAACCAATTGACTGTTACCTTTTCATCACGTATCATGCTTGCATTTTTAATCAATATTTTTGACCCAAGGACACTGAAAATATGCAGGTAAGAACGACTGAGTTATATCGGAAACGTGAATTTTCGTTTAGCGGAACGGTTTCAGTTAGTCAATGGAAAGGGAAAAATAAAAAGTTATTTTCAAAATCAATATTGCATTATAATATATTATTTTCGGTGCATACAAAATGGAAGTTAGATAAACGCATATACAGTAATTTTAATTAAGTTTGATGTAAATTGTAAATATTATATATAAAATCTTTATGTAAAGAAATAAACAAACTATTATCAAGGAAGAAACCAATGCTGAAAAATAAATAATTGTATTAATATTATTTTATGATGAATGGACTTATCAATTAACTTAATTTTCTCTTTAATTTCATCAAGGTCGCCGTCTGCAAGGGTTTATTTTAATTTTAGTAATAAATTGATACATTTATATAATATTTTTATCATCTTGTGAATTAGAACCGATAACTAAAGGTTTGTAATAGACGGCCTATGTCATTTCGATCAATTTCAATTTCATATTAATAAATTTGAAAAAAATCGAAATTATTAACTGTATTTTTTCAACATCAATTGACATTAATTTTCAAATTTGAAAGTAATTACCTCGGGATCGAACTCCTTCAAGCAAATATTCATATTGTACGCTCGCTCACATAAATCGACACCTTCTGTAAATAAAAAATTGACAATTAAATTTATAGTATCTTTTACACGTCTTTATTAAATTTTTAGTTATTTTCTTAAAAAAACGAAAATACTGCAGTATTAAAATTTTTCATTTTCGTAAGGTAAATGATGGAAATAAGCCAATCATTATTAGATACATCCTTATTCCTTGTTTTCTTCTAGACGCTAATGAGCTCAATTGTTGAAAGTCTATTTAGTCTACAGTTTCTTTTTTCCTTGTTTCCTTTATCAATTTAACCCATGTACCTTTTTCCAGTTTTTCAGAAACTACCACATTTCTGGCGTGACTAACAGGACTTGACGGCAACAGTAGCGTCAAAAATACTATAAAGGTTGGTGTTTTGAATTTATTTTCTAAGTTGTGCCCCCTAGGAAAAAATTCTTGTCTCCGCCAGTGTAGAAACACAAACCATGAAAGTTAAACGTGGTGTTTACTGTTCATCCTAAATTAATAATAATAATAATAATGCGTTTAACGTCCGTTTGTCGACTTTTACGTCATAACAGACGCCATTCGCACCGTTACTATTTTCCATTTTACCACTTCCCGTTATTTTCTACATTCGAATTCCGGCGGGGGCAGATGTGTTCATCCTAAATTAGTGGAAGGTCTTTGACGATTTCAGTTAACAAACCAGTTGATTTCATTAGTCAGTTTACGTTAACTACGCAGGATCGTTTCGAACTCTGATTAAGATGCAATTGTTTGTTTTGCGTTGATTTTAATTAACGAACATATCAGATTAGATGAGGTAGTTGAAAACAAAAACAGTTAATTCGCAGACGAACGATTAACAGTTAATTTTAGTTCGTTGAATCAATGCCCACCACTATCTTAAATCTAGATTATTTCACATTGAGGTCTGGTCAGAGTTATAACAGATTTGTCCTAAAAGTGAATGCTTTTTTGAAGCCCCATCCCGCCTTGTCTGTATTCAGTCTTGCCCTGCACGACAAAATGTTTGATACACGACAGACGACAGTCCAAAATTAATCTAATAATAAATAGATGAAGAGCGTAATGAAGTCGATTTTCGAGGAGGTGTAGGAATCATGAATCAAAATCGCGTTCCGTCGTTGATATACACTGCGTTTTTTGTCCTACACCCTGTAAAATAGTGGCTTTTGTCTTCATTTCCAGTATTTTCAATATTTTAGTACCCATTTTTTAATGTTTTTACAATTAAATATTTGACATTTCACTTGTGTAACAAACTTAACTTCAATGAGTATCCTCGTGCTTGTCATATGATTTATACTTCACAATGTACTACAAGCGGCAGACTTTTTATGCACGAGACCGGTATGCTTTACATTGTTTCATTGCTTTGCCGTTCCATTAAGCGAACCGTACTATAATGATGATTAACTCCTTTAAGTTTGGTACCTTACTATAGAATATGGAGTAATATGCAATGATACTAAAATTATTGAAGTTTACTTCGGATCGTAACCTGCTTGAAATTAGTCATTTTTTAGGGGGTGGGGCAAAAAAAATATACTTACTATCATGTAGCTTGCAATGTGTGACAGCAGGAACAACGATATCCTTTATTCCAGGATGGATGTCGTTAATAATGCGATCGAAATCGATGTCGGTTCCATCGGAAGTTAACTAAAAAAGAGAAAACGAAATAATGGAGTTGGATACTGCCAAATTTTACTGCTAGGGGCGCCAGCTAAATAACGACTTAATTCTGTGAATAGCACATACAAAATAAATTTATTTCCAATATTAATATACCGATGTGCTGTGTTTACAAATGTTCATATTATAGAGGTTTTGTATTTACGAAGGATCTGGAACTGAAAAATAAGTGGCGGTATGCTATCACAAGGGAAAAAACTTTTACTGTAAATGCTAGGACAATAGTTAGTGAAGTCCACTTTACTAAAGAAGACTTTGTCACAGAAGGAAAAATCACAGATAGAAAAATTAATTATATTTGTTTAAATTGTGATTATAATATTAAAACATTACAGATTCACATGTAGACTTGGTTTTTACTATACTTCTTAGTGAAACCAATCATAACTTAGGTCGTAATTTACGTGCTGCCATCTACGTTACTGTTGTTAAGTGCCCATGTCCCATAATGATGTTGATTTGGACGCCTCTGTTCACCAGGAGCGAAACGTTGGCATTCTAAAGTTCGCCCGAACGAAGCCGGATAGGACTATTAATTTTCTATAAACACTTACCCATTTAGCTTCTCTCATGAGACATTTCATATAACACTAAAAAACAAATATTTTGTTAAAAAATAAAAAAAATATGATAATTTATAAAATAAGAAAATTTACATTTTTGAAAAGTGTTTAACAGAAGTTGTAACTGCAGATCTGCTTTTATCGGACTGACCTTCATTTTTTTCTAAATAAAAAATGTAGGCTACATTTCATTCCCAGCGCAGTAGAGCTACTAATGGCATAACTTACGGTTCCTATTTAAATAATTTATTTTAAACTTGCCTTCAAATCCACGGGGCTATTTTTTTCTATGTCATATTTTTCGTGATCAGCTGTAATACAGAAAATTATTTGTTAAAAATAATAATCGGTGTAAAAAGTAAGGACCAGACGAAATAGTTTCTATAAACAAAGAATCTATAAGAAGCTTTTAATAGAGCTGTCACTGGTGGCGAAGGATATTGAGGGGGCTAAGTCCATTTCAAAGCAGCGTCCAGTTTCGTTACATTTTACGATAAACAGGCATACGAAATACTTGTTACAATCTACGTCAATAGAACTTCGCTTGAACCATTTTGGTGCAAAAGTTATTTATTCTTAACAATTTTATTATTTGACTAACAACCCGGTTCGACTTTACCTGAATCTGTAGATTGCGTACTAAAGATAGATACATTATGTTAAAGGGCCGTGGTAATTTATTTTACATAGCCGCAACTATTTATTATTATCACACAGGGCTACGCAGAAAGTTCTGCACGTGGTTGTAAATTCCGGTCGAAATTTTAATTTTATAAACAATAACTACATATACATAAATACATTATTTAATTAATTCTTTAATTATACTGTTGAAAACTGTTCGATTGTTTTGTTTTTTTGTTGTTTTGAGAAAGAGAAACCGGAAGTAGCCATTTTGTTTTATAGATCTGGTCAAAATGGTTACAATCATAAACAACCGGTAAATTTACGTCACTATATTAAACAATTCAGGAGTATTTCTTTCCAGTAATGTGCAATTTACCTTCTGAAATATGTAACTCTTTTGTGCAAACATCATGAATTGGTTTGACTATGTCCTCCATCACGTCAGGAGGCGGCCACTAAACAAAAAAATAAGTTTATAATAATTATTGGCTTTTAGGCCAGGTTTCATCCGACTAGATTTTGTTTAGAAACGGAATTCAGCCAACATAATATACCAATTAAACTCAGAAATCGCGTACGGCATTCCTGACTCGATTTATATTTTCACTCACTGCTCATCACCGTTTTGCTGTCGGGCAACACTAGATATCCTATGTTACTTGGATTGAAATAAACTTTTGAACATTGAAATGATTTTCAAAACGACTCAGTAGTTTCTCAAATTACTAATGATATTAGTCCGTTGGTTTTCAAAAAACTCTAATATGCATTTATTTTTTCAAACAAAACGAAATTTGGAACAAGAAGAATCAATCTAGACTAGCATTGTAATGTCTTTTAAATTCTTATTTTTCGATAAAAAAAAGCCGTTATTTCATAATTAAGATTTTATCGATTTTTTACAGCTAATAAATTGATTTTAAATTAGTATTAGACCATTGGTCTTACTTACATTTTCCACGGCACTAATAACTGGAAAAACTAACCAAATAAGAGACAATAACTTTGAAGACATTTTGATTCTAAATGAACTTTACCAATACAAAACAAATCGATATTAAAACAAAACAAATGTTTTCTTTTATATATAAATAGGAAAATACTAATTAAGAATGTCATCTTCTTAATTACAGACAAGTTTTACGGTAATTAATAACATTTTCCTTTCCTACAATGACAATGTAATTGACAATTGCATGTAAAATTTAATAGTCGCAGTACTGATTAATATAAAAAAATTGCATGTGTGATGAATTAATTTCTAATAATTATGTTGTCGTATCAAAAATGCAATATTTATTTATATAATTGACTAGTCTTCTCCCGCGGTTTCGCTTACGTGAATATCACTTTTGGCAGGTACCTTAACGATATTACCTGCTCGTAATTTCGTAGCCCGATTATAATTCGGCCTACAAATAGGTTATGTAACAAGTTTTTTGAGAATTTTTTGGAAGCTTTTTCTATAATCGACAATGTATTTTTCATTGGCATTTTAAATAGAATATTCCGTTACCGAAATGACGTGCATAATATTCAATCTGTGGTTGTCTGACTAGATTTAGTGATCTGTCAAATTGGAAGCAAATCACAAGGAAGATAACAATTATTTTAAGTATTGAAAAAGAAGTGTGACTATCTTCTATGTTCCCATATGGCGGTTTAACTCAGCGTTTAAAACATGTATATAGTATATAAGAATGAGAAAGTTGTTTTACATTATTTGTTTATGTATGAGAAATAATAATATTCACTGTTTAAAATCATCAAATTTTGATACGTGGGACCGTTGGGACCCCACTGTATATCAATACAGTTGTGCTTACCCGTCGATGACGGGACAAAAGTGTGATCATCGGCTAAAAACAAATGAACAGTTTCGCTATACAACGAATTTTTTTAGTTCAGCATAATGTTCGAATCAGAACTAGCGTCCAGAACAAGGCCAAGTTGATAGATGAATTTAAAATTAAACTATTGCCATAATAATATATTCTGGCAACTCTACAGGGTCGTATAATTATTTAAAAAAAATCAAAATTGGACAAGCTGAAGCCGTTTAAACTTTTCGAGACAAAATTATTTATCTTATTACCAGGGGCGTAGCTACCGCCGTATCAATTATACGGGGCCCCCGGGCCACGGGGGCCCCCAACGTGCGTATGCAAAAATTCCTAATTTTTTTTTTCAGAAATGACAAAAGTCAAAAAAAGCAATTTCTTTTCCCGCGTTAAGCGTGCGTTCAAAAGTTGGCAACACCCTACATCGGTTATCGCGGGCTGCGGGATTTCCCCGTATAAGTCATTTACTTCAACGGAGGAAGGGCCCCCAAACTAATTTTTATACGGGGCCCCGCTAAGGCACGCTACGCTTCTGCTTATTACTGATTGGATAATCAAGGGATACATTGGGACATCTGGTATGCTATTTTTATTTACAGACTGCTACTAGATGTCAGTATAAATTCTAAAATTGCCACCAGATGTCACTACTAACCACTTAACTACTTTTTTTAATTTTTCCTTAGATGTCGCTACTAGGCAGTTAACTATTTTTTGTTTATAGATATATATATTTTTATATTGTTACTAGCGGCCCGGTCCGGCTTCGCCCGGATTATTTATTAAAGATAGACATATTCAGCGCCGACCCTAGCCCTTGATCAGCATAGAGCGAGATTATCTTTCAACGCCCTTTAGTCAACGCTGGCGCTTCACGTAAATTGTACTTCGGTTTTATGTTAAATAATAAGTCCAAAATTTTCAAAAATCAACTTTTATTGCAAACATCAACACTTATTAAATTTAAAGTAAATTAATTAGCTTTAATTATTATACTTCTGCTTCTTTAACATTAAGAAAGTTCCTACCGCTATATAATTAAATCAGTATTTAGTGTTAAATTCAATCAAAATATTTTGCGCTGGAAATTGTTTTTCGCATTTGGCTTTTTGGCGTCCCTGCCACCTGGCGCCTAGAGTGACCGCTCTCGCTCTACTCCAGGGCCGGCGCTGGACATAATTATGCTGCAGTGGACTTTCTTACAGAATAATAGGCGAATTTGCCCGGTGTTGCTTTCTATTTATTCTCTCTTCTATATAACGTTTAAAAGCGTGGGTCACTCATTTCTTTTAATTTAAGTGCCCCACGCTTTTAAAAGTTATACAGCAGAAAGAAATTTATATTCTAGTTTTAATGCGTAGATATAGGTAAGCGTGTTTATTCATTTTTTTTAACTATAATTTAAACTTTTCTTCAGTGTCACGCATGCCATAATAAACTAAGATTAACAAGCTAAAGTTTTATATTATTGCAATGATGGCAGGTTTTATTTGTGACGCGTCCGTTCCCCGACCACCCGCTGGGTGTCGTCGTTGACTATGGTGTCCGTGCGTCGCGGCGGTCTACTTTAGTTTATCATTTCAGTTTGCGATTTGGACTTCGCCGACGTGTTTCAACTGTCTTTATTTATCGTGTTTTAACTTCGGCTAAAATCGGTTATTCGACCGATTATTATTTATAAACATAAAACAAGTGAATAATAGAATAAGAGTGCATGTGTATATTTTTCCATCAATTTAAATTGCGTATAAATTAAAAATAAAAAGTATCTAATTAAAAATATAATAACGACAAGTTATAAAAATTAGGTGCGAATTACAAATTAATTTTGCAAATTTGAAGGGTTCAAAAACGGAATATTAAAAAAGTAACCACAAAAGACCAAAACACTGACTTTTGTTGTATTAACAATTTTCTAAAATCAATAATTATCTCAAAAATGCTGGTTCTGTCAAAAATGTAATTTTTAGCCGCAGTCTCCTGTCTTGCAATAATGTGTCTTGCAATATGTAACACACGTGGAAAATGGACCTTTTACTTAATTACACGCTCAAAAATGTTATGAACATGTGTTTAGTTAGTAATGCCGTTTTTTGTCTTTTCAACGAAAAAGATCTCGACACGAAGCTAAGAATTTTTCGAGAATAAATTAATCGAGAAAGACATCATCGAGAATGTACATCGAGATGATAGCTGATATTCATATAGAACGACCCCAAAAAATATGTGTATTTTTCAGTTGTTTTCGAATCCACAAATAACATAATTATCTGTAATATGTCCAAATGATTAGTTATAATAAGACAATAATCACAGAAAAATATAACGTTGGAAAAAAACATGGACAAGGGTCAAAGTGGCTACCCTTCTTTCAGCAAGTATGAAGGAAATGAAGATTGTAGATTATAGACGCTCAGCCTTCAGCAAGTATAATTATTGCAAACACTGCCAACGGTATGTGCTCTATTAATGCTTTGCGCACCAGAGCTGAGTTTCGGTCATACGAATAGTTTATATCTAGGTTAATCTCCCAAGAATTAATCTAAATTGTACAGCTTTATGAAAAACGGAGAAATGAAACCATTTTCAGAATGATTCGAGTTAATAATAAGTCTTGAAATTGTAATTGAAAATCACGAACGGCAGTTGTCGGTTGGTCTGTACGTACGTCCGTTCGAGCCGTACAGGTCGCAATTTTAGATCTAATAATAAACAAAGCGAAAAGAAATATAAACAAAGTGGATCCTTTGTTTATTTTTCTTTTTGCTTTGTTTAATATTAGATTTTAATGCCCTAATGTTCAAGGGCAATTTGTTGTATTAAAAAAAAATCAACAATATATAAAAATTACATTGTGATGTATCGCAATAAGCTTAAAAATTAATCGACGACTCAAAAAAATCCTTTACATACCATCTTAGATGTTTCTTCATACTTACTGAATGAAAGATCACACTTTGATCGTCTGTATTTTTAAAACCAATCATATGTTTAACTTAAAATTTGACCATTTCAACTCAAGTGGGGAACAGTATTAATTTAGGTCAAAATCCTACAATATTTTTTCGTTTTAAAGTTTGTTCGTCTGTTATTTTGTTTGTTTGTCTCTGAGCATGATACAGGTCAAACGTTTGAGCAGATCGACTCCAAATTTTGGTAAAATGTTTGGCATGTATAAATATGAAGAGCCCCATCGGAAAAAATCGGCGGATGCGCAGGAGAGATATTCACTAATAACGTTGTTTTTGTTGTATAATACTATCGTTTGCATAACGGTTTGATGTTCTATTTATTTATATTTTTGTAAAAAAATGTCTAAACTTTATAGATTCGGAAATACTTAAAAATTAAAAACTAAAAAAAAATCAACTATTCTTTTGTTCTAAGGATCAGTCGAAAAGCAAGCTTTGGTTAATTTTTACATGTGAAACAATTTTATGTAGCAATGCAAACGAATAGCAAATATCATAATATTTGTAACTAGCCGTTACCCGTGTCATTGCACGCTTTACAGTAATTTTATTTAATATGTCAAATGGTAATATTTTTATGGTTGGGATAGTCCTATCGCACAGTTGGCTGGAATTTTTTGTAGTCTGATCTAATTATTCAGCATATAATTCGGTTCTAAATTCGAGAATATATATTTTTCTATCGTTTTTTGGGGGGCAAGAAAAATTATTCCCTGCATTTATTGTGCCTCAATTGCATTCAAGACGCGAACGGCTATTTCTCGACGACGTACCTGTACTGTAAAACCCTGTTAATTGCGTAGTGTCGCGATGAGCAGCCCGTGAAATATGTTCTATATAGGCGTCAGTTTGCCGTACCGACGTCGTGCGCGCACCAGGAGACGGCGCGCGGGCGCTCTGCTAACGACAAAAAGTAGTTCCGCGCGATGCGTGCATCCCGAATATACGCGTATTGTTCCTAAAACCGATTTCATGTACCGCGCCGTTGTTGTAATCCTTCTCTTACGTAACCTGTTTATTATTTAATTGTGATTGTTGACAGTGCTAACGTCTTCAATTGTTTAAAACAAATGACAGCAGACAGTGCATTGTTGTTTATTGATTATTGTATGACCTGAACAGATATTCTACATATATATTCTATATATCTACATATAGTTACAGTATACCGCATATTTAACATAACCCTATTTTGTTTAAAGATTAGAAACCTTTGAAATACGTTTATTTTTGTTGCAAAGAATAAGTTTCCTATACAAATATTTCACGTGATTTCTATCTAATTTGTTTGTATATACAGGCGATTAATATTATGATATAAAGTGGGTGTGTATATATTTTCAATACATTTTTAATTGACATGTTATTTCTGTTAATATAAAAGCTTAATGAAATTAAAAAAGTTGAATGATATTTAAAAATTTATAATAGAAGTGATATAAATTTTAATGCATTTACTCTAGTTGAATTTTATTACATAAACTGACCTAATTTCATTTTATTTTAATTAGATTTGATTTGATAATAGGCTTGAAGCTCAAAGTGTTTCTTAATTGAGTATTCATCAGTTTTAAATCAACCTCATATTATTATTTTTTAAAAGTATTTTTACAATAAAAAAATGTAATGATTGATAATTTTAATTGTAGATAATCGATTTTTTATTTTCCTTCTTATTTTGTTTTCTACGGAGCATTCTGGTAATAAATTTTCTTCGTTTGAAATAGAACAGTGTGGGTAGAAAATCATTATTTTTCACTCGCGTTTAGATACTTTTTTAGTAAATATAACCAACTTAGAAAAAATGATTTTTCGGGAAAAAGGACTTTTTCCCGAAAAATCATTTTTATATTAATTACCAAGGACAAAAAAGACATAAAGTCAATAACCAACTTAGTTTCAGTACTTTTTATTTAATTTTTTAATTAAATATTACGCATTTTAATATTTCGCTTTTTGAAATTTGTAAAATTGGGAACGACCAATTTTCTGTCTATTAAGTTCTTTTTTGTAACAAGCTTACATTTATTTTTTTTATTCCATTTACAATACATTCTTTTAATGCATACAGCTATAAAGATTATGGAATTTTCCCACCCAACTTGACAAGTCACTGTTAGAGTTAAAATTCAATTTATAATACCATTATTTCAATTTATAATGAATTTTAGTAAATTAACTAAAAAGCCGAGGTATTTGATTTTACCTGCAAAATCGGCGCTTCAAAGATTTCCTTGTACCCTTGTGACGTCACAATGGTAACAAATGTACGATAGTGATTTTCAAGCTACTTATACACTTGCTTGGCAAGTGATTCGTCAAAGTAATGGTTAAATGAATCTATATTTTCACATCTACATGTCTACGAGTAATCTTTCTATTTTACTGAATACTCAACGATAGTGATTCTCCTTTAATCTGATGACGTATTATTTTTAAACATTTTTATAGATTGTAAATTTTCTGTTCTGGTCCTACGTTAGACTGTTTAACAAAAATTCAAGTACAGTAGAATCTCACTTGCTCCGGCCAGTAATTCCTAATTCCTAAACGCGCAAGCTATTCTACAATTAGACATTGACAATCCGTTTGACACTTGCTGTATTCCGGCTATTTCTATCTTTCCAATAATCCGGCGGTGTTCTGGCACCAGATAGATCGAATTAGCGAGATTCTAATGTGATATTCGACTTATTTATTTTTGGGTTGTAACGAATCGTTTCACCATAATCGTCATATTTAGACCTGGGAATATCTTATACCTAAGATACTTTTTTGCAAGACCTCCTATATAAGATGTTTTCTTTTTGTGCCTGTATATGCGGTAGTAAAATGACTCTTTTTCGAACTTGTGCGTAAAGTAAAACAAAAGTAATGCGATTTTACCAATTCAATAGTTGTATATCTCTTAGTTGCCATTTAAATCCATATGTGCGACAGAGAATCTTTTTTAAAAATTGACTGTTGTATTTTTTTAATTACCAAAACCAATGGCTTCAGAAGCATTACCTCATGTGCCAGCACTAATTCCAAAATAATAATAATTATCCTATTTTATCATATGATTACACAGAGATAATATATTAACGGCACAAAATTTATTTAGAAGATCATAAATTTCGTAACTCGCAGATTTAATAAAATTACAAATGTTAACTGGAGGAAACAAACAAATCCATTGTTTAGTATCCTGAATTTAGAATTTTTTTAAAAGTATATTCTGCAACTCTGGTTTTAGTTTAACAGTTATTTTTAACAGCTTCCAGAGCACAAGTGATCTATAAATATTTGATTGCATAAATGTGGTATAAGTGAACCAAATTGTGGCTTAATTGTTCTCATATTGGACATTAAATAATGTATGTTGAACAAAGTGATTAGAAAAGTTACTAATTAACACAATGTCAAGAGCCATGTTTGACGTCGGTACTTGAAATCGTCTCATCACGTCGTCCTACAAGTCACCCTGGAGGCTACAGCCTCGAACAGGTATATTGTTACTTAATTATCTACCTAATTAGCTAATCAGTCATAATAAGTGTATAGTAAAGCCGTTCATATCCAGTAACACATGTCTTACAATCACACTGGATATCAAAAAATTAGAATTGACAATGACCTTAGATTGTGATAATAAAATTACAGTTTTTGTACAGCACGAAGGTGTTTAAAAGTCGGTCTAAAACTCCTTGCCATTCATACAAAATCAAATGATAGATCTGCAGTGAAAAAAATCATCGATGAATTATTTTTTTGAATAGGATCGCAGTAAAATTATACAATACTTTTTTATATATTATGTGATCACAATCTAAGGTCAGTGAATTTAGATTTTTCTATTTCTGTAACCCAGTAGCATTCCAACTCATTCGAGTAAGGGAATGGTATTAACATAGGCCAAAATTTCTCTGTTCAAAATGTTTTTTTCATTTTGAGAGTTCCGGAGTCTAAAAACATATTTTTGGAAAAAGTCAGATTATTATCAGTGAGCATGATACAGGTCAAACGGCTAAGCAGATCGCAACCAAATTTTGGTAAGATGTTTGACATGTAAATATGAAAAATCTTATTGTTTTTGGAGAAAATCGGCGTTATAATGTCGTTTCTTTTTTAATGGTATACATTTCATAGCGGTTTATTATTGTATTTATTTGTCCTAGAAAGTTTTGTGAATTTTTTTTCTAAACTTTATAGTTTTGATGTCAATATTTTTGAAATTGAAATGATTCTGTCGTTCAGTTGGCTTGACATTTTTTCATATTTTAAGGCTGTTTCAGGGTGAAAAACTGAACTTTTATAGGATCACTTTGTTATCCGTCTGTCTGTCAGTCAAGCCCCCTTTCTCGGGAATTGGGAACAATTACTGCAGTGGAAATTAATATCAATACTCAAGGTCTTAAATCCTTAACCCCAGAGTCCTATAAAAAAACAAAGCCTCTAACTAATTGCAGTAAAAAGATACCGTCTTTAAAAAAAACACGAATTGTTTTATACTAACTCACTCATCAAAATTTATAGACTACTTCTCGTTGACCTAGATTTTGGCACGATGGAAGGTTTCATAGCGAAAAAAAAAATCCGGAAATCTATAATTTTTATTTTCTAATTCGATGCGGAATTATCACCTGACAAACATAAATTTTTATTAAATTGTTATAGAGGTACGGAACACTCAATGCGCGAGTCCTACTCGCATTTGTATCCGTCTGTCTCACGTCTTAAAAGTTTCCAATTTCTACTTCAAAAGACAAAACAATGTTATGCGTCGAAATTTTTCGCGTGGGCATGCTACGTAAATTGAAAATTCATTTAAGATTCGCTCATACGTGTACAACAGAGCTGAGTTTAGAGACAGGGGTAGTACTAAATATACATAAAATTATATGGAGTGAAATCTTTAAGAAAACAATAGACATGCGATGGAAATTAAATGTCGGCAATTTCCACCGCATGCGCAGGCTATATAAACATCAACTGTTTTTAAATATAGTATAAGAAGTTTTGGTTGTTGTTTCTTTTTCAGTTTGTTTACGGTTTGGGAATAAATCTATGACCATAAGACAAAACTGCTTACGTTGAATTTTTGATATTTTTTTTTTGCAGTGAAAAGTATATCTGGCACTAAACCAAATACTGACTATTCGGCAAGGTCACGTGCTGAAAAATCGAATATTAGATACGTTGGTAAATTATTAATTATTTTTTTTAACTATTTTATGGTTTATTATGAAGCTTGTAAGAAATCAGAAATTCCAGAAATTAAAATGGAAAAACCATAAATTACTTCTAATTTCTTTAAGTGTACTTTTATGAATGAATTTAATTCTAATCGTCGCGTCGCGGCGCTAGTGTAACAGGAAAGTACTTTCTTTTAATTTCAACGAAAAATGGATCCACAGATTAATTTGAAGGTTAATAAGTCGTTAGAAAATACAAGTTTCAATTTATAGTTTATGAAGAGATGAAACTCAATTTTACGCGAGATAGATGCATTTTAAATTAAAAAGCTAGTTTCGTATAAATCTCACGTGACTAAAGTGAAACTTTATGATATTTGTATTATGTGGAAACACTAATTAGGTAAACACTAATATATATTGGTTTTGATCTCAAGTATATTTATATAGCATAAGTATATAGGTAATTAATTTCATCGAACTATTACAGAGCTATACTATATACTCTTGATGTCTCGTTGTTCAGCCCTGCCACCTGGGTATTATTTCTACTATGCGAACACACTACCTTCAAGCCAATTCCGATCGGTTCCCCGCCATCCGCTTATTTAATTGCTTCCACTCCTAACTGTCGTTTTTTGAATTTTTCGTTATACTGTTAAACAAAATTACTTTCAACATGACTAAAGAAGTTTCACTCCAAAAATATATTTTTCAAGGCACGGAAAAACATATATCTATATATAATAAAAGGCGATGTATGTATGTATGTTATCTATGGTATTCAAAACGGCTGGAACGATTTTGATGAAATTTTCAGGAAATCTTCAGATTAGCTCAGGGGGTGATCCTGTAAAGTCTGGTAGCGATCGGATCAACAGATTTTTTTTTTGGAAATTTTGATTTTTCTTCAATTTTTTAATATTCACAACTAACAGCGATTGAATTAACGCAAATTCAATACACGTTGAGAATTTTATGATAATGATTCTCATTTTTTATGACTATAGATAATTAATGTTATCCGTGCGCTAGTATTATACAAAAAAAAAGATGATAAGTTGTTTTGTCTTTTGGTCACAGATGCATACAATTTTAAATCTGCCTCAGTTCCCCTGAGGTATCACGTATATATTTCTTTGTCATACAGTGTGTAGTGCCAATTGACATAGGTCGTAAGAATTTCAAATTAAATACGCGATCATAAGCCGGTAGTAACAAATGGGTGATAATAAATAAACAACGGAACGTGTGTCTAAATACAGGGTTGTACTTATTTAAACTTAAAATTATTTTTAAATTAGATTTTTAACTTTTTTGGAATGTTGTCGAACTTTCACTTTCAGGTTAAAGACCGCGCACACTTGCACAAACCTGCACGACCTGCACAGCACGGTTTGTGAAAGTACTCATGTTATTTAACGGAGTAGCGCACATTAGACCAGCATCTGCAATCGACAGCCAGCAACGATCTGTCTAGCCGTGCTGGGCCAATCTAGTGTGCTAGTGATGTATCGTTTTCATTAATTAATTTGCATTGATAAACTACTTAAAAACTGCAAAATATCTATCGCACGTCACGCAACTTACACTAAAATTTGCTGCTTTGTGTAGGTTCGCGCTGACGTAGTGTGCGACATCGTGCATGTTGCAGGTTTGTGCTGTGCATGTCATGTGGGTTTATGCTTGACAAGTGTGCGCGGTTTTTAAAACTCAATATTTCAAAAATTTTAATACAATTGTGGCTTGTTGACTGTAATAATTTACAGGGTTGTTTAGCATAACTATAGAATCCTTCGGAAATCGAATTTTAGCGAAATCGAACCACTCTGTTCGACAACAGATTCGATTCCGTTTCGAATTTTTACATCATTTTCCGGTTCCCAGGAAAATCTATACTGAATTTTGAATCTTCTAGATGACATGGAAGAACGAAAAAAAAAATTAGAAGGAAAAATAGACTCATACGGCATTGATTTTATATTTATATATAAGACACTTAGAAGTTGAGCTTTCAGTTTGATAACCAATACAATTTTAGAAGTTTCAACGCTTTGCTTTTAAAAGTCTTGGAGGAAACAACAATGATAAACAGTTTATAAAGTATTATATAGTTGCTTCATTGGTTTTAAAACAAGTCAAAACTTTCTTTAAAACTTTATTAATGGGTACGCTGATGAGCTTGTTTAAATTATTGTTCAACTTCAATCGAGAATGTTTGAATACCTGTTTCAAATCAAATTGCCTCAAAAAACACTTTTTAAAAGTTTTAACAAGAATCTTTGGGCACATTTGATAATAATTATAAAATTCTTCATTTAAAAAGTTAAAATATTTCTTGGAGGCTTCCTTCAGACGACAAGCCTTGAGCGCACGATTTTGAATCAAACATTTTACAACTAGTGACGGAAAATTACCGAATATATTTAGCCGGTTAATTAACCGACTATCTATAAAACAACAACGGTTCACGATTTAGAACAACAAAAAACAAAACAATAGAGCAGTTTTCAACAGTATAGAATCGAAAGAGTTAATTAAATAATGTATTTATATTTATATTGGTTATAAAATTAAAATTGAAATCTGGACCGGAATTTGCAATTATGTGCAAAACTTTTAGTCTTGTATAATAATAAATAGCGGCCGCTATTTAAAATAAATTACCGCCGCTATTTAATCGGTTAATTGACCGGTAATTTATTCTTTTACGTCACTACTTACAATTTATATTCAACTAATCGTGTTGATGGGCCTTATCGATGGGGTTCAGAGACAATAGGTGCAAACCAGTGTAAAAAATAGTTAACACGGTTGACATTATTTCATTTGTTACACAAAAGTGTAAGATACACTGACCAGTTTAGTATTTCAGTGTCGGACTAAAAGTGTAAACACTAGTAGTTCCGACTCTGCAGCAGTCGTGTATGAGTTTGTTGCTTTTAATTATTTCGTTTTCCTTTATCATAATTATGTAATGTGTTTATTCGTTTGATTTTCGGTGCTTCTTTTATGTCGTAATACCTATTATATTTTTTTCGTTTTTTCCCCTGTAGGGACTGCAACGGTGGTGACGTCAGGTAAACGCCGCTTCAATGTGACGCCAGTGAGTGCGGGGAGCAGCGATGGCGGCGACTCGTCGGACAGTTCGTCGTCGTCCGTGTCGTTGCCGCCCACCAGCTCCCCGGCCCTCGGACGCGGGCATCGACCGTCCATATTACCGTTCGCCGACATACCAGAAGATTTTCCACTCCCGGACGATGATCGACAGACCAGCATAGGGAGATCGGCGTCGCCGGCGCCCGACTGGGATTTTACACAAGAAGAAGAAGAGCAAAGGGTGAGTTGTTCATTTGTTTTCGTATCAAGTCACCCTTTCTTTCTAGATGCTTCGTAGAACATTGATAATTATTTTCTTGAAACTAAAAGGTTACGCAGACAACTTCTAAACCATAAGATATACAAACGTTTACTTGTGTTAATTGAAATCAGTATGTCAATTTCTACAAGTATGACAAGTTTGAAAAAAAATGTGAGAGATTTCGAAAATCGTAAAAAATCCGCGTTTTTAACGCATACGATTTTAAATGTTTAATTTTTATTTTAAAGTCACATTTGCGACGAAAGAAAATATTAGACCTCTTTGTCTCACTCACGTAAACTATGCAAGTAAAATAAGTCCATTAGCAGAAAATTTCACTGAATAGGGTTATTGTGAAATACAAGAACTTTGAACACATTTTTTAGCTTAAAATGACAGCTTCCACTTTTTGCGCAGATCCTAAAAGAGTCTAATGTTATCATTTTACTTATATTTGCCAAAAAAAATTAACAATTACTTGTCATCTGCGGCCGTCAAGTGACATTTTTCAAAACTTTGAACAGCTTTTGGTGCGAAATTAATTACTAATGGCGGTCTGCCAGGTCTTCGATACCTGCATTAGGAAAGGTAGAAATACTAATCTATAAAGTTTCAGTTTTTATCAGATTGCTTACAAAATAAGTTCATCGATTTTTTGGGCTAATATGAAATCTCTCTCAGCTTGATTTATATTAGTGCCATAGTAAAAATTTGTAATTTCCTATGTGGATCCTTTTTCTGACTGAGTGCCTGTCGAAATCCAAGAGGTGTTCGTAATATGATAATAATTATAACAACTTATATTGTAAAAAATATAATTTTAATGTATGAAAGAGAAAATAATAAACATAAACATTCACCGAGTGAATGTAGAGGATCAAAGATCCATTAAAATCCAACTTAGGAAGAACTAACCTTTCAACCAACACCCAACTTGTTATTCACAAATTTTACTAACAAACGACCGCGATTTTACTCGAGAAACCTTTTTTCTAAGCTCTTTTCAAATATCTGTTGGGTGGGGATTTATAAGACAACTGGTTGCGATTCTTGCCAGGTTGCGGTTTCCAGGAGACCATCGACGTTGATTATGTTATCAGCGGAAATATCTTGCCGCTCTCAGGAGTCCAAAAAGATGGTAATATAAGTTACTAAAGCAAGATGATACTATAATGAACATGCGACCGCTTCCATATAATAATGAGAATTATTGTCGTGTTTTATGATCGTCAATTCCAAAAGAAAGAAAATTGACAATACATTTTAGCGAAAAATAAATAGAAAGAGAAAGAATATGTTTTAAGTTGGGCAGGATCCTTACATTCAGGACAGGTTTAATGTTCAGGGTTAACTTAGAAAAATACTTTTTAGATGCAACCACACTTACAGCAATGTATTCTTGTTATTTTACGTAAAGCCATGACGATTTTTAATAAATTATTACATGATTGGGGTATCTAGGACTGCACTCATTCAAAAAATTATTAATTACTTAAAATAAATAGTCCTGTGAATGTATTGTGGTGTTTCTGTTTTAATTTGGAAAACTAATGAGTCGTAGGCTAATATTTATCTTGGTCATTGTTACAACAAATAGACGTAGCGACATTTTGTTGTCAAAATTTACGAGTTCGTGCATTTGTAATATAATTTAGATGTAATATTTGGTGCCGATTACACTTTTTTGTCGAAAACAATAATATTCTTAGCTAAGTTTTAGACTTACTCTTTATTGGTATGTGCTGACATCTGTCAGGGATATTATATACTAAACCAAAGTAGATAAGGTAGTAAATCATTTCGGATTAATGCCGTGACAATTAGACAAAAACAAGAAAATAGTGTGCATTAATTGCAATTAAATATAGAGCCATATAATGTAAATATGTTTCTGTAAATAGATAAAATAACAACGTTATTATGTCATTACATAAATAATAATTGTCGTAAAACTGACGATAGCAATTATTTTGAACCAAACACAAACAACAAACACGCTTATTACATTTTTTTTTACTCAAAAACGTTTTATAACGGAAAATGTGTATCTCTTTTTTAAAATAGAAATTTACTTGTAAATATTTAAAATCATTGAACTAGTTTAGAGTAAATACGTAAATAAATAAATGAATTCTTCCAACTTAATTGAATATTTAGAATTCTAAAAGCGCAAATATTTGAATAAATTCTACAAGCATTTTTGTAGAACTTTTTCAAGAGTATGTATTTTATGTTCACAATTCGGAATTATTCAACAGTGCCTAGCAAAGAATCCGTTTAAGTGATTTCGGATCATAGGTAGGGTCCCGGATACAGACCAAAATTATTAAACTGCGATTTTTTCAAAATGTTCTTGATCAAATCAAGGTCTAGAAACAATTCAGAGATTTTTTTTAAAATTCTTGAAAGATCATGGGGGACCAAATCACGGATGTGACCATGCGCGCCGGCAGAATTACTTTTAGAGAGGTGCATCTAGAATCTAGATCTACACAATACAAGATAATTTATAACAGTGCATCCTTAAATTAATTATTATAGATAGTCAGTCCCGAATCTAATTGATAGTGGCGCGTCCTCTTTCCAGCGCTTGAGATAAATTGTTTAAAAAAAACTCAAAAATATATAATGGGTGGCATTTTTTGAGACTGGGAGGGGAGAATAAGAATCCTTTAATAGTTTTTTAAAAATAATTCGTTATCAATTTTCAAACATATATTATTTAGAAATATTTTAGAGGAATTAGGATCAATGAAATTAAAAGACAAATTATTATTTCACAACGTTTCGTATTAAATCAATACTTCATCAGGTAATCTTAATTACTTGTCTTAATAATTAGATTCAAATCAATTATCTTGTTATACTATTTTGAGATATCATAACAAATCAAATTTTTAGGTAGTTATATTACAATTTATCATTGATCCTAATTCCTCTAAAATATTTGTAAATTATTAACATCAAAAGGATCTGATATATACATTATTCAAAATATTATATTATGATTTTGGTGCCCCCTGAAACTGCTGCCCGGGGCAGGTGCCATGGTTTGACCCCCCCCCCTCACCCTACAGTAAGGGCTGTAGATAGTGTTAATGTGTACACTCATTTGGGACTTCCTTCTGCATCTGTGTTTATCGCATTCTTGTCGCATGATTGTTGCCTGATCAATGGCAGGGAGGCATTATCCCCCCCCTTCCGACAATAATTTGTGTTCGCGGCAACAGACAGGAGAAGATATGTACCCTTGGCAAAGAGCAGACTGTGTCACAAGTTTACTAGAGAGTTCGTGTGATGTCGGGTAGTGATTATTTTCTTAAAAATTGATTAATAAACGATCCTGTGGATCAGCGCCGGCCCTAGCCGTTGATAAGGGTAGAGCGACATTGTCTTTCAGCGCCCTTTGGTCGACGCTTTAACGTCACGTAAATTGTATTGATTGTTAAGAATCAGATCTGGCAACACAGTTCCCACACTTCTCAAAAGGCTTCATAAAAATTTTATTGTGCGCTGGGAATTGTTTTTCGCATATTTTGGCTTTTTGGCGCCCTTTGCCACCTGGCGCTTAGAGCGACCGCTCCTCTCTTTCTACCACAGGACCGGCGCTGCTGTGGATCATATGACATATCTCATAATTTGGCATCTAAGAATTTATTACCTAGGTGCTGAACAAATTTGGGTAAAAAACTAGACACCTCCTAAGTTTTTATTAAACCAGTGATTTTAATAATAAAACATTCTTAATCTTTTTCTGTGACTTTTCTTTCATGGCAGTGGGGTGTAAGGGCACCCCCTTGCACCTTCCTCCCGTTTTGATATTTTGGTATATTCTAAGTATTGATTTCTATATGTCCACATAATTAGAGTTTATTGACACAGAAAGATATCCTTTGGGGTATGATCAACGTATAAAGAAAATTTTTTGTTAAAAAAAAATCAATACTGAGTTTTACGCGTTGGATAATAATCAGCTGATTTGATAACAGAATTGTAACGTAAAAGTCGAAATGACAACACCGCGATATTCTTGAGACCGCGTTGCTAACTGAGATGAGTCACATTTTACAAACCAAAGAGGATGAAATCAGCTGTTGTCATTGTTATTACCATTAACATAGCTAATAGACCGCGCAGCAGACCAAAACCAAAAAAAGATCATTGAATGGCTGTACTCCTCATATCTTTTTCTAACCAGAGTCGTACTAGGATTTTATTCCGTAATTTTGTTTAAGGCTTGTGAACGAAGGTGTAAATTCTTGACGACGCAATCAGTGATGCGAATCAAGCAAAGAATTTTTGAGGGCGTCAAATTAGAATTTTTTTAAGCGCGTTGATGACAGCATAATTCTATAAAGTCTGTAAATTTTTGTATCTCTGTATTATTTCGAATAACGTGGGATATTTTGAGGTTATAAACACGACAATAAAAATAACAAAAAAAATAGTAATAATATTAATATTTGATTAATTCTTATCTTCGTTTTACAAATACAATCGTTTTCTTATTCACAATTTTTTTATATCTTTCTTTTGTTTGACGCTGCATTGGAATTGTGGTGTCGTCATCCAATAGTGTCAACACTTTTGACACTATTGCGAGAAGTTACTCTAACAAGTACCTCTAGTTTAGGGGTGGGGTGTTAAAGATAATGCTCTGGCACAATTTTCCCTTCACACTGTCGTACGGTCTTAAGTACATTGAACTCAGCTGAAAACAACAAATCGTTTCCTCAGAAAGAGACAGATATTGGCAGTTATTTCATTTATTGTAAGTTGACACTTCGAGCACGTGTGCTAATAGGAATGCGCAGTCTATACTTAAAGTCAATGGTGGATACTATATCTGTAGTGGCGGTCTCAAGCGGTACATGTTTGTACTGCGCGCACTATGGCAACCGAGCAATCGAGTATTGCAAGCAGTCACCGGTTCTGCCTTATAAATGGTATAACATTAGGTTTGTAAATTTCACGTTTTAATACTTTTCGTACGTCTAAAACCATTTTTATCGCATTTCTAGACGCCTAAATTCCGTTTCTGGAGCTACGCAGGGCTCTAAAGTGAATTTTTAACGTGCAGTGGGGCATTTTAATAATACAAATTTTCATATTCTGTATTTTTAACAGCTTATTTATTGTTATTTAAGATATTAAAACATTTTGGAGCCACGTTTGCAAGCGTTTTTAAGTGTGTTGTGAAAGTATTTTTTTTTAAATACTATTTTAAGTGAATGGTGTAATTCCTGTGAGTGCATCTGTGTGGTGAATTTTTAATATTTAATGTTTTATGAAGATAATGAAGTGAAATTCTGATAATTCGAAGCACATATTGTGCATTTTAAGGAGCATTGGAACCATAATTTTAGGTAATGTTTTAACATGTTTTATAAACAAAATAGGTACATGCCCTACTCAAGGTTCATACACAAACAGTTATTATTTTATACCTATATGAATATATTATCTGTAAAATGCAAGTCAGGTTTGTACAAAAACATTAAACTGTTTTAATTATAATTTATTTAAAAACAATTATCTGTATGCTGTGACTAAACATCTGTTTGTTTAAAAAAATCGCAATTTCATAGCATAGTCTAATTACACAGTAGTTAAGTAGATCAGACAATTATTTTCAGTAAAAAATGTCACCAGAGAAAATAGATGTGTTTATGTAGACATTTTTTTACATGTACGGAAGCACTTTTCATGAATGAGAGAAATGAAATGACAATGAAAGTGTTGACAAAAACAAATTTCTACAAGAGTGGAAAATTTCCATGTGTAATTAAGGTCATTTGCATTTTATTAAAATGAGAATGTATAATTTTTTCGTTGAACTCGTCGAGTGATGTTCAGTATCTTGCATTTGTTCGTCTGCAGAAACCAAACAAAAGATAGTCAATATTGTGTTAGCCATTTTCCTCAAGCCTCAAGGTATCCATTTTTTTAGTGAAAACAAAATAAAACTGCACGTCAAATGCAAAAAAACATGATTTCCTTGAAGAAATATTGTGCTTTTGCGGCCATTTTTCTGGTCAATTTTTAATTTTTACAGCATTAAAAAGTGGCAATTTTTGTGTTGTCCATTATATTAATTGTTTTATGATTTGGGTTGCCATTTTTACGTCAAAGATGCCAAAATCCGCCTTACTTTGGGCTTTTTTCAGAACTTGAAAAATGAAAGTGATTTCTCTATGCTGTACGTTGCTGTAGAACACATAAAAAAGTTTGAAGAATGTTAAGTAAAAAAAACCCGGGTCGCAGTGCCCGAACCCTGCCGACAATATAGTGTATTTGCTAATACCTACAGGCAGTCTGGTTTTATTACACCAACTTAAGTTTTTTGGTCAAAATAAAAAAATTAACCCCTTAATACACCCCTTAAATTAACAGTTTTTTTCTTAATTGCAACATTACTATCATCGAACATCTACACCAAATTAAATACACCTTTCAGTAAATAACTCACTATCTGCAAACTAGTGTTTTCATAAAATTTGTAAATCCGGCTCTAGAGGGCCGATTTTTTTCAAATTTCGGGAGCACATTTTAATTGCTACTAAAAGAGTAAATTTCAATTTTGAAACGATTCTGCGAATTTTTTCGGTATTTTTGGGCCCAAAAACTTTTTCAACCCCTAAAAACCACCCTTAAAATGTTCCGATTGGGCCCATTTTAAATAGGCTTCGTGCGGTGATGGATTCCAACATGTGTGCCAAATTTCGTTAAAATCAATTAACTCTTTCGAAAGTTATAGCCCGCACGTATATATATATATATATATATATAAATATATATATATATACATATATATATAATTTTTCCAAAAATGGTGCCAAAGTGCTTAGAAGGTTATGAAACGTCGAGAAATTTTGGTCCGACCCCTAGGTCCCGCCATCCGACCGACGCCAATAGTGTATGTTGCCATATGGCAAATACACTAAAAAGCCAAAAAATATAGCAGTTAAATTTTTTCAATAAAAATAATACTACTTTTATTTTTAACATCTTTTTTAAAGACGATCCTTCTGGCTAGACAAGAAATATTTTTTTAGATGTCCTTAAAATAAAGCCAAAATAGAAATTATTGCAGAAATATCAAAACGTTTTATAGGTACCTAGTAACTGCATTTTTTCATTTTGTAATAACAACATATTTTTGTGTCCGATTAGGTAATAATAATAATTATGTTAATTAGAAACATTGAGTAAAATAGGAAAAATAATTAAAAATTACTGAATTAGATTGTAGATTATAGACGCTCAACAATCAAGGTATTACAGCGAATATTACTGCAAATAATGTTAACATTAATTGTGCTTTATCTGCGTTATTCATTATTAGACAATTTTTTTGTTCTAATAAATCATAAACATAACGTAATGAACAAAGTATATACTTATATGTATTTTTACCATTTAAAAATTATGAAACAAGAATAACAATCAAAGAAAGCATAGTTACTTCTTACCACAACAGATTTATTCAATGAATGTACATTTCGAGAGCAAAGCTCCCATCTTGCTCTCGAAATGTACATTCATTGAATAAATCTGTTGTGGTAAGAAGTAACTATGCTTTCTTTGATTGTAATTGTTTCAACCACAGTGCTCATAATATATATATATGAAACAAGAAGTTCAAGTGATACCCCACGTTACCGAATATGATGATTTCTTTAGGGTTTAACCCCCCCCCCCCCTTTTACGGGAAAATTTTATATGGATCGGTAAGGTATAACTATGTGAAATTTCAGTTTAGTAGCTTAATTTCGTTCAGAGAAATTCGATTGTGATTGATATACGAAGGGTTCCGTAAAAAACCTCGGAAGAAAGAGGGTGCATTGCTAGGCAAAAACGCTCGAAATTGACACAAATTTCTTGGGAAATTATCTTCGTCGATTGTCATTAAGTCGATAATTTTAACACTTGATGTTTTATGTACCGAGTTATATTATCAGCTGTTTATACATAAATTATACTCATTATTGTTATTTGATAACCGACAAATAAAATAATCAATTATTAATTTATTGATGACTTAGTTCTGGAGAATACTCGAGCCAATCTATATTACATTAAATTATTAAGTAATCTTCAATTGTTTTTAGTTGTCCGTCAGTAAATATAAACACGTGTCTCATAAAATCTTATGTTTTTCTAAATAGATCGTAAATAATTTACGTGGAAAAATTTACGTGTGATAAAAAACTATTGGAGACTTGTACTGTGTACGTCAACATTCAAATTTGGGGCTAATGAGACTTTAAAAAAATAAAAAAATAAATATATGACTGTTCCGTATTAGAAATCACGACCACAAACTGGTTGACTTTTCTCCATTAATTTCAAAGTTTGCTAAAACTAATTCTTCTTCAGTGTTGAATGTTGCCTTTTTTCTTTGAAAATGAACCGTATACCTTTAAATTTCTATTTAAGTTCCTAAAAGTTATTGAATAAGGCTGTCGCCTTTCTGGATAAAGGTTCAAGTATTCTGCTTGAGCCCACGTGGTATTTTTGTTACGCTGAATGTATGCGCAAAAAAGCCTGTTTCTCCAAATTTGAGAATGCTTGAGCCATCTTAGAGAGTAAATCAAACAAAATGAAATAGCAAAACTGTAGCGATCGCCTGACAGATTGTTAATCGGTCGGTATGTATTTGTTTCAACAAATTTTGTTTTACACGGCACACTCTGATCGGTATGGATAACGTCAAAAAGCTATTTTGGTCAGTTTTGTAGCTTCTGATTGGTTTAGATATAGGATATGCTATTTGAAATTATTCAGAAAAATAAGCAGAATTTGAATATTGGAAAATCAAAAATGCCGTCCATAAGAAAAACCAAAGTTCATGTCAATATCTCATTATGTAGTGGAAGTAGAAAAATTAAACCTACGCCACTGAAAAGACCTTAAAAAGTTATCAAAGAATGGTTAATGAAATTTTCAAATATCTTTATAAATAAAAAAGTTATGGCCAGTTTTCATAAATGGCAATTTTCACTATTTTGTGAATAAATTCATAGGGTGTCAAAATTCAATTGTTTTTTCGACGGGACGTTAATGATCCCAATTTTCTGCACTACTTTGCCCATTTAACCGACTTTCTATCTCCACTAATAACAAAGTTACCAATGTTAGCCAACGTCGGTTGAGACAAAAAATCCAGCGTAATTCTGGCTATTGATTTAATGCAAAAATATCGTTTACAGGCTAATTGTTCTGAAAATATATATACTATAGGTATAGCCTTTCTAAACTGAACATTTGAATCTGTAGTAAATATGCTTCCGAAACTTGACTTGATGTTGTATCAAAACAGGAAAAATACGAACGGAAGAGAGTCTTCCGTTTCCGCTTCAAAATAAACATCACTTTGCCTGTTTCAGTTAATAAAATAAAATAATAATTCAATTTGTACGCTTGAATGCTCTAAAAGATTAATATAGCTAACTGACCCCGTGAAATTATCGTATTTATCAAGTTCTGTGCATATCAAAAAACAAATGACTGGAAAACTCATTAGTCATTACTAATAAAAAGGAAATTTTATTACATTGTGATTCTATATGAGTTTATAATGATAAAGGTTTTCAACTGGTGGCCCATGTCCTTTTTTTTGCGAATCACGATTTTTTTTTAGAAAAGTTCTCTGTAGTAAAATTGATCTAAATGGAAATCAGTTTACTAAGAAGTCACGTCAAAACATGAGAATCATTGAGCCAGTTTGAAAACATCCTTTAATTGTTTCGAACTACTTTTTAACGAGTAACATAGGCTATAGTGAAAACTAAAATTATGTGCACACTAAATAACCGAGGTTATAGATGTTATACATATTATGATTGGCGATTACTGTAAAACTTGCTCAATTTTTTTGAAGTACCTAGTGCGCCAAATTTCCTATTTAAGGTAGTTGTCGTGGTACAATATTGTCAAAAAGTTATAGATTATACTAGCTTGTAGCTAAGTGATCCATAATTTGTACGCAAGACAGTACCCGTGGAAACGTAACCCATACAGTATTCATATGCATGTATACTTTTCTATAAATTGTTGAACTTTAAACCGTTATTTATAAATAATTAGACGGTCAAAAAAATTTTCTTATTTTTTTTAAACTCATAACAAATGCATTGAAAGACTGTCAGTTTTTGGAAAGTTTCTGACAGTTAGTTCTTTTTTTTATAAATAAGAAACTGGTTCAGAACTACAGAGATCGTATACAATCAATGTTAATTATCCAATTTTTAATTGAATTTATCTCGGATTATTTACGGTCGATCGACTTCAAATTTTCAGGGTAATTGTATTATCATGTCCTTAATAAGTATACAAAAATTAAAAATTTTCTGACGGTGTGCCTTAACCACGACAACTACCTTAAATGAAAAAGCGGAATCTTGGGCGTCCCGCTCAAGGTGTTCGCGAGAT
This sequence comes from Venustoraphidia nigricollis, assembly GCA_034508555.1. Taxonomy (NCBI): domain Eukaryota; kingdom Metazoa; phylum Arthropoda; class Insecta; order Raphidioptera; family Raphidiidae; genus Venustoraphidia; species Venustoraphidia nigricollis. The sequence continues at coordinate 1,374,379 of JAVRKA010000006.1, forward strand.
GTGTCTTGAGAGCGTTGAAAAAGCGAATGTTTTGCCAAAAGCGGGACATCTGGCAACACTAGATGTTACCTTCTGATCTCATCAAAAGTGAGACACCGTGTACAGAGAGATGATTCGCGATTGCAAGGTGTGGCAGTAAACAAAAACTATAACTTGAGGTTCGGATGAGGATTCATAAATAACCAACACATTACAGAACCTGCCTACACACAATAGTGTTCTGTGTATCTGTTAATGTCAAGTCAAGAGTTCCCCCATATGTTGTAACAGGCCCCGCAGGTCAGAATTTATGGCGGACTCCGTCATATACCGCCTTGTTTTTTGTCTTCTGCTTATTTCTTAGTTGGCTGACCTGCCGCATCGGAACTCCAGGCTAGAGCTTTACCTGACCTCCCACGGGAGACCCGTAACTGTTACATATTTAGATGTTATAAGCGTCATGTAACGGTTGAAAACAGTGCGATTTGTTTGGCTCAAAGACTTAGGTTTACATATACCAATACACTGAGAAAGAAAATTATTTGAGGCAGACAAATGTTTGTCTGTGCCTGTTATTGGATCGTTTAGTTTATTTGAACCAAATAAAAATTATTTAAGGCAAACAAATAACTGTTTGTGCCTTTTGGATCGTAAAATTTATTTGAACCAAACAAAAATTATTTGAGACATACAAGTAATCGTTTGTATACCTATTGAATCGCAAACGAATAAATGTTTGTGTCTGTTGGATCGTACAATTGATGTGAATCAAACAAAAAGTGTTTGGCAAAAACATATATGTATCGTATGAGGCAAAAAATATTGTCTGGTTCAAAAATATTATGCGACCCAGTAGATACAAACCTACATCAAGCTATTCACGAGAAGTCACCAAAATTCACGAAAAATGCACTTTTACAGAATGTATTTTTTGTCAATTATGGCGACTTTCGCTACACTAGAATCGTGAATAATCCGTATTCTTTTCTTAGTATAGTATTGTACACGGTTTCCGGTGGTTGATCAATACTTTACACAATGAATTCGTGCATTGGCCGTAACAGATATAAAGAAGCGTGGCGTCCATCTATTAATCATTGTGTCATAGAAACTATAAAATAATAATAATTATTATGCAGTACGATAACGAAATTGCAGCATTATACAACGTGTTCGCTATAAGAGTAACCGCGTTCTTTCTATATTATATATTTAGCCGATGAGTGATAGCCTCGGTTAGAGCGATCGGAATTCCATAATCTACAATCTACTATGATTTCACTGGGAGTGTGTTGTGGGCTCCAGAATAGTCGAACGTGTAGCAAGGCCATTGTTTATATGGTGCGTTTCCATAATGGGTTGAAGTTTTTCGCTATGTAATAAACTCGCAAAATAGGGCCCTCAAATGTGAAGGGTCTGCAAAAATTGAATTATTATATACCTATACATTTTTAATACTTTTTCATTAACAATAAATAATTAATCTGACAATTTTTTGGGTGAATTTTGGCAATATTTTAGACATATTTTGACAATTTTTTAGGTGAATTGAGATATTTTTTGGATGAATTTTGACAATTTTTTTGGTGAATTGAGATATTTTGTTGCATGCATTTTGACAATAGGCCCCGAAAAACCTAGATTCGCCCCAAGATTGGCTTGTTAATAATTGCAATTACATTTTTAAAAATGGTGCCAAAGTGTTTAGGAGGCTATGAAACGTCGAGAAATTTTGGTCCGACCCCTGGGTCCCGCCCTCCGACCGACGCCAATAGTGTATTATTATTATTATTACGCTACGGCAAAATGGGGATGAGATGTGAGTAGTCAGCGAAAATTGCAACTTGCGTTCGGGTGGAGTTAACTTAAGTTTTAATATTTATCTAAAATGCAACGAAAATAGTTTACGGGCAGAAAGTTGAAATTCCTGCACTGTGTCGCGCAGTGCAGGAATTTCAACTTTCTATCCTTTCGGTGTAATATACTATTTTTCTTTATACCCGGTCGAAAGTACGTACTTTCGTATCAGTGTGCACGAGAACACTGTGTCGGCCCGCTGTTACAGATGGCGTACGAATAATTCCAGCAGTGCATAAATGTTGGGCTTTCTGCCTTAAAATCGAAGCCGAAAGTACGTACTTTCGACCGAGTATAAAGAAAAGTGGATTTGTTTGCATCTCTGAGGGTGAAAATAATGTCGGATGAAGTATTCGTTCAGTATTTTTTTAATTCCCACATTATGGGTGCTCTTGCGTTCAGGTTCATTGTTTACGTGAGTTCAGACAATGAAATCACATAATTAAATCGTGTGCTTTAGAAGAAAATCCACTTATAAAAGTGTTGTTCGTGTAGGTTTTCCTTGTTTTGTTCAGTCAGTGTGTATAATATGTGTGTACATATATGCTGTAGTTAATTATAGCTGTTGGTTTTCTAGATATAGATATACCATGTGTACAGAAGATTATGAAGAAAGGCAACATACAGTAAAATTCGCGTATAAACATAATTTCGGTTTAAATAACCGTACCATTCTAATTCATGAATCAAATTATTTCAAACGCATATTTTTAGAAATGGTTTTCATTAAAAAATTCAAAAATAATGTCAATAAACGCACAGATATTGAGAATTTGTCCCATATATATAATAAATTAATTGATAAAATATAACCTGTTACATAATCATCATTATCAAAAGTCATCAATTCGTATCATTATTCTCTTTCAGTCTTATAAAAAAATTCTTTTTGAGTGGTTGCCATCTATTTTATTTAATGACAATTTTAATCATTGGTATAAACAATTTTAACTAAAATATTTTATTACAAACCATCTTACCTTTTATATATATTGTGAAACCAATTACCATGTTTTCAATCTTTCGACTAAATACTGATACGAATTGACAGCATTCGGTAAGTTTATATATTGTAACCTATTTATATTTATAACACTAACATCATTTATATAAAAGTAATTTTTAGAACTCTGAAGATGGTGTAAGGCACACCGAAACGTTAGTGAAAATGCAATTTTAACTTCAGTATTGTGTTTTATTGATCCTGTGCCACGGATTTTATCCAAACTTATCCAATAAAGGTTTTTATTCTTATCGTGAAAATCAGTACTGCTGCTGAATGTAAATAAAAAAAATTGAGTTTAAAAAAACTAAAAAACCTTAAAAAAAATATTAACCTCCTTCAAAAAAATCACTAAAAGCATGAAAATAATGAAATTTTGAGGTCGAAGCTAATTTCATTACAAAAACTTTTAATTACATATCTACTTTTATTAAATAGGCGCCGACCTCAAAATGTCATTATTTTTATCTTTTTAGTGATTTTTTTGAAGGAGGTTAATATTTTTTTTTGTTTTTCTATTTTTTATTTTTTCTTGGTGGATTTGATTTCGCACATTTTTGAAGATTTCCCTCGATTTCTCCAGGGTTCCGTCATCAGATCCTGATCTGATGACCATGGGACCACCTGGGATGTATACCCTTTCAAACAAAAAAATAATTTTCCAAATCGGTTCAGGCTTCTTCGAGTAATCGGGGAACATACATAAAAAATAAAAAAAAAGATTCCGACGAATTGAGAACCTCCTCATTTTTTTTGAAGTCGGTTAAAAATACAAAATAATTTGACAACAAAATTAACTTTACTGTAAAAAACGTGGGGTGCGATCTACTTAAATTTTGTTAATAGTTCTACTTACGTTTACAATTAGCTAGTAAATGAAAAATTTATTACCAATATTAAGCACTCCACGCTTTTTACAGTGAAGCTAATTTTGTGGTCAAATTATTTTGCATTTTTTAGTTCATAAAAACGTGTTCTTTTAGTTTTTTTAAACTCTAATTTTAATTACTTATAAGACTAAAAAACAATATGCATTTGACTATGGGGTAGACAACGCATCGTACATCACTGTACAGCGTGCTAGCCTGCTTACTGTAATTTTTCTAGTTATCCTGAAGGCCGTGGTCAGGATAATGGGACAAACTTATTAAATTATTGTAGTCATCGGTCCCTTGATAAGTGTGCAAAGTTTCAGTTTAATTTGACGTTTTGAAGTGAATTTCACGTTCAAAGATTCCTTTACAAGCATCCATACAAACATACAGGTGAAACTAATAAAAGCATATTTATAATTTGTCTCGTCTCGATTTTCGACACGAGATCCAGATTTCATTGTTGAGAGATAATTTCATACAGTGTACATTATTCTTTATAGATAAACAAATCATGTTATAGACTCAATTTCTAGCAATTTGTGCCTTCGTGTTAGGTTTGGAATGGGCAGTATATCTTCCGAATAAGTATTTCCCACCAACAGATATACTTATCACGTGAACAGCACACATTATCTGATTGGATCTTCTGTTGTGTTGAATTACAAACGACCAATCAGATGCGAGATAAAGCGATGCGAGTGAATAAGGGAGCGTATTGAACAGTCTCCTTAATACTCGACTCGCACATCAGCTGTCAACATTTGTAATTAAAATCCTGCATACATTAATTTTTCATACGAAGGATATTTTTACAGTTATTCTGTTTACACAAAAAATATATTACTCGGTATTGACAGATGATTTGACGTGCATATTTTTTGCTTTCCACATTCGACATGACTTGAGGTGCACGATGGGAAATTTCGTGATGTTCTACTGTTGTACGACTGACACAAAATGCAAACTACATGAGTTGCCAGGTGGCGTTTGCGCACGTGTTTGGCCAACAACACGTATTTACGCGCTGTATATACGCATGCCACTGATCTCTAATTATATGGGTTGCGGATAGAGGGTGAGAGAGGGGGGAACTTGAGCGGGAAATTTTATTTATCAGTAGATACAATACTTCACAAAATCTATAAAAAAATACTTTAAGGTAGTTGTCGTGGTACAGTATTGCCCAAAAGTTATAGATTATACGCGCCACAAAAGTATACTAGCTTGTAGCTAAGTGATCCATAATTTGTACCCAAGACTGTACCCGTGGAAACGTAACCCATACAGTATTCATATGCATGTATATTTTTCTATTAATTGTTGAACTTTAAACCGTTATTTATAAATAATTAGACGATCAAAAAATTTTTCTTATTTTTTTTAAACTCATAACAAATGCATTGAAAGACTGTCAGTTTTTGGAAAGTTTCTGATAGTTAAGTAGTTGTTTTTTTATAAATAAGAAACTGGTTCAGAACTACAGAGATCGTATACAATCAATGTTAATTACCCAATTTTTAATTGAATTTATCTCGGATTATATACGGTCGATCGACTTCAAATTTTCAGGGTAATTGTATTATCATGTCCTTAATAAGTATACAAAAATTAAGAATTTTCTGACGGCGTGATCTTACTGTATTACAGGGTGGGGCAGAATGGAATCCCTGATTTGGCGGGTGAATTGTGAAAAAACAGGTCAAGATAAAAGAAAAAGGTTTTTATTTTTGAAAAGTACATATTACGCCATTTTTTTTACTTAACTTTTAAATATAATATCATCCAAGTGGTGGCCTTGGCGGGCGATGCACATATTGAGCCGTTAAACAAAATTTTCAGCCACTCTTGCCAGGATATCTTGTGGAATTCCGCTGATTACGTCCTCAATTGCCTCCCTCAGAGCTTCCAGGGTTCGAGGTCGAACTTTGTAAACTGCAGCTTTGAGGTAGCCCCATAGAAAATTTTGCTTGTTTACTGTACCGCTAAGGTTAAAATGCGCTTCGTCGCTTGTCCACACAATAGCGCCAGGGGGTACAGTTGTCAGGATTGCATTGCAAGCATCTCTACGTTTCACACAACCTTGTGGGCTCAATTCCTGGACAATCATCATCTTGTAGGGGTGTAACTGAGGGTCTGTGTGTAAAATTCGCCTTTTCGTTCTGGACGCTATTCCAAAGGCAGTGGCGTGTTTCCGTGCAGAACGCGTTGGAGATTGTTCAATAGACGCCCTAACTGCCTCGATGTTTTCGGGAGTTTTCACACTTTTAGGTCGCCCGGCTGGTTTTTTAGGAAGTGCATTTCACGTCGTCCGTACGTTACTGATCCATTTCCGAATAGTTTTAGGCTCAGGAACACTGTCGTTACGTTTTAAATTGAACCGCCTGCAAAAGGCCCTCTGCGTCGACACTACACTTTCCCCGTTTTTAAAAAAGGTCTCCACAACAAAGCCCCGTTGTTCACCTGTCCACCGCATGGTGACTACTGAAAACGGCATTGTTACCCCCACCTAACGCCACCTGTCCCACTCCTTTACCTGCTCTGAAGCCCCTCCAGTGAATTTTTGAAACTAGAGACTCCATTCTGCCCCACCCTGTACAAATAACTATTTTTGATGAAAGTTTGTCATAAACTATAAATCATTCAGCGAGACACAGTTTCTGGAATAGATAAAAATAAATTCAACGTTCAAATTTCAAAGAACAACTAATGTTGTCAAGACTCGCCTGTACAACATCGAATTCTTGTTGCTTAATAATCGATATATAGATCAGCAAAATACGATTTCTGGAATAACCTTGAATCCAAATGTGATTATGCGAAATTATTCTCAATATGTAAAATTTGTATAAAAACACTTTTCTTTAAAAAGATTTATTTTTAGTAACACTGGGACAAACGTATTTTATTTTTACCACAATTTAAATATTTATTAATGCTTAAATATAAAATATATTATAAAACTTGCTTTTACTGCATTTTTGTTAACTGATAATGTATACATTATTTGCAAATGGCTGAGTTTGTCTAGTCTCGTCTGGTGCTTATTTTTAACAGATTAACATTTTTTACACGTGCTGTAAAATATGATTGATATTCACATTTTTGTTAAAGATGTACGTTGATAAAATAAAATAGGATATCTAGGGAGATAATAAATATACTCAATATTGTTCACGTCCATTATAATTAATAAGTTTTTTATTTTTTCACGCGAAATTGGACAATTGAATTTTAAAATTCAATTGTCAAATTTCCCGTGAAAAAATAAAAAACATAATAAATATAATTAGTTAAATGTTAGCCTGTTCACATCGAGTAGTACTTGTTTACTTTTGATAATAGGTGGACAACTCCATCAATACATCGTAACAGAGAAATGAAACGTGTCATCTATGAATGCAAAGTAAAACTATACGTTGCCGATACACGTAGTACATGGTATCACATGTTCCATAGACCATATAAGGAATGGACTGAGCATCGCCTATCTTTCAATATAACCGAGAGTGGTCCCAACATAGGAGGCGGCCATATTGGATAAGTTTTGATTTAAGGTTCACAAGTGCTGTACAGCGTACCCTAAGGCATCTTATGCGTAAAACAGGGACGTATGTAGATAGGGTGCAAAACTTTTTTGTATATTTTGAAACGTTATATATATCGAGCAATGTATTAAGTGGAAATAATGAAAATATGATAAAATGCATGAAATAAAATGTATGCAGCTTTGCGTTTTGAACATTAAGTACTTTCATTGTACAGAGTAGGAAAAAAGATACTAAGTATGTTATGTCTTTTCCATAATTAAATTTCATTAAATCAAAGAACACTAACTGAATGTAAACAAATCCATCTACTCACCTATGACATGAAACCAACGCTGTATTGTCCTTAATGACTCCACATATTAAACAATATAATTCATTCGTAAGGAATTCACTCATTTTTATAAAATTGTAAAATAATTCATAAAAATAAACTACTTTCTTTCTCTATAATATAACACGCAGGACACTTGTTGACACCTGTCAACAACCTTGCCAACATATTGAAATATACCTTATTAGAAACTTAACCAACTCTTATGTTGGGACCACGAACGCCATATTGAATGCTCAGTCCATTCTATGACATGTTCGTTGCATGCTGCGTGCGCAACTTCCGTAACAGAAAATTTTGCGTCAAAAGAAGTATAGCTTCAAAAAGTGTGTTTCATTGTTACTTTTTTACTTCAAAATTACCTGTATTTTATGTTTATGAACATGCATGTCTGGTTTTCCCATTTTTTAAGTTTGGATCAAAATCTTGAAAAAAACTGTGTCACGGCTTCTTGAATCATTCCTACACAATCGACTGGATTTGTATGTTTTGTCTGTGATTGTTGTAGCGAAAGATAATTTGTCTAATGTAAAAATATGACTTTTAAACCGAACATAAATGAAGAATACATGGCATTACTACAATTGAAGTGGAATTTTTTAAGTGGCCAGTATGTAAACATCACCATTAGACGACGCGTTTATGCGGGGGCCTCGTATCACGTACCCGTAAATACTGTACGTACTCTTTGAGTAGATTAGACAGGGTGTCTATGTCATCCGTATAACGAAAAATGAAACATTATTAACAGTAACTATACGTTCCGTTTTTGACGGAACAATAGGGTTTTTTGCAAAGGTGCCAGAAACAGAATACTCAATACCCGCACATACAAAATTACGACTAATGACCTCAGCTGTTGAGCGTCTATAATCTACAATCTTTCTCAAACAATCGACTCTTTTTCTAGTAGATCAAGGACGTAATGATGACGATTTTGACGAGCATTATGTTTGCTAGACGAGTCAAAATCACATTTCGCCCTTGTTACATATACTGTATTTTTTGTCCTACACTTTATAATATAGCGGTGTCCGTCTTCATTTCCAGTGTCTCCAACATTTTCAGCACTCATTTTTTTAAATTTTTCACAAGTTGACATTTCAGTCAGGTCTTTCATACGGTTCACAAAATTTCAGACTCGATCCCAGCTGCACGAATATGAAATAATGTTAAAATTAATTAATTTTTGCTTTTTCGCTCGTTATATCGAGTGAAAATACTTTATCGCCCGAGTCGTTACCGGTCTGAAATCGGTTATTGACCGTTTTACATGCGTGAAAAGCATCTAAGTATTTTATTGGAAGTTGAAAAAAAAATAGTAGGTTATATTTCTGGTGCGTGATGTCTTATTTTATGGGCAAGTTCTAAAAGTTAAATGAGCCATGATATCATCACCCACGGGATCCATACAGTACTTTTTGCACGAACCCCTTGTAAAATCGCTGATTTTCACATAATTTTCAAAATTGTCGACAATTCAGATTATGGTTTACCATGAAAATGGTATGACAGTATGACTATGTTTATTTTACTTTAAGCACTAGTGCGAAATGGATCATTTTACTATCGCTATACAGGCATGAGAGCAGCGATTTTATTGCCAACGTATTGATTTTGCCTATGATATAATTCTTAGCCCTGATAGTGATCATTTGCGTCATCATACACCATAAATAATAAACATTTCTAATTATGCTTATATTGGGATTCGATTCGGTTGATAATTAACAAAATTCGTTAATTATCTACTGCGTCGAATCTCATTATAAATAATCAACAGTTGTATGCATCCTAATTTACACAAATACAGCTGGAAAAGTCTAATTTCGTATCTCTTAAACGGCAATATATACTTTGTCATCCATTACTTTTTATTATTGTTAATATTATATGATTGTTTTTGTCCATGACGCGTCACATTTGTCTATCTGTTAAATTTCATCACAGTCGAATCACTTTAAGAACGCTGGCGTGCTATTTTTTGTATCACGATTATGCGATTTACTCGCTTATAGATTGTCAGATACAGGAGACGAAACGATGTAGGCTTTTTCATGATTTTTTTCCGTACTCAAAGGATGCCAACGGAAACCCTATTACTAAGGCTCCGCGGGTTGTCTGTCATTGGGCTGTATCTTTTGAACCGTAATAGGTAGACACTTGAAATTGAATGTTTATTACTATGGCCGCTATAACAACAAAAAATAAAATTAAGTTTTAAATACTGTATTTTTCTATAACCGTCAAAATAGTGCATACTAACGGCATCGGGCGGAATCTCTTAAAATCTATTAGTTCAGGCGTTTCTGCGCCTTAGTCGATTTCCATAAACATGTCTTGAACAGTATTCCTTACAGAGCATATTATTTTATTTTATTACTAAGGCTTCGCTATCTGTCTGCCTGCTGCCACACCATTTTGAGTCAAACAATTCAATTAAAAGATCGTTTTCGTAACTGAGGAAGAATAATAACAAGCTGAAAAATAAATATCGATAATCATTTTCAAATTCGAATATACGTAAATTACCCAAATTATACGTTTTACGAGTTAATAGAAAGAAAATTGGTAGCAACGGTGTTCTTAAGGAGCGTATTCTTAAAGAAATCGGACTGTATGTTTTTGTAAAGATTTAAATGATTTCCAAGGACTACTAAAATAAAAAATTACATAACCGAAGTTGTTGACTGATTTTTTTATACATTCTCAGCCAAATAATGAGTTGTGTTGAAAGTTATTCCGTGCTTGTAAGTCGTAAGCATTATATGTTTGAAATTATAGTTTTAAGTTTTTTTTTTGTGCATTTAATTCAAAGACTTGGCATTTTACTGAAACGTGTTTGAACAATTTTAATTTTTAGGATCAAACATTTATGAAATGGCGATTTTTAATTTTAAGTAGGTATACAACGTATGTATGAACCTTGAGGAATTTTTATTTTTGAAAAGACACGTAAGTACATTTAAGGCAAGTACGTCATTCAAAACCGTGCGTTAAAAACCGAAAACGCTAGTGCGAGAACGACGGAAATGCATCAACACATTTTTCTCTCTTGAATGCGCTGCTTTGATTGGCGTCTTGTTTTAAGACATGTGCGTACGTCTATTAAGATTTTTAAAAGATCAGAGACAAGAAGAACGAACTTGAGTGATTGGGTTTGAACGAAATAAGTCGCACTCAAGTCCATTTCAGTGGATAACTTCGAGTGGTTCCATGGTAATAATAAAATTGCCGACTGTTTAGTTTTTTTGTAATTGCTAACAAAGATGAGCAAGCTCGAGGAGTAGAGACAAGGAATGCGCAGTATCACATGGCGCATTCAAGGTCGATCCGTGATGTGCAACATTTTTGGTCTTCCCACCACTCAATTTTGATGCTATAGGCTTTTCCACCAACAGATACTTTTGGAACAAGAATTACGTGAATATAAAGTATACCGGGTGTTTTTTTCAAAACTTTGAATGGATTTTTTTGTTGATACACCGGTTGAATCAAAAAAAGTTTTAGGCAAAAATTGTTGGGTTTTGAGGGGGAAATAATTTACACGTAATACCAACCCCCTCCCCCCATCCCTCGGCAGGGGGAGGGGGTAACTTTTGTTTTTTAAATGAAGACCCCCGATTTTTATGATTAAATTTTTTTTTGTGTAAAAATGAACAACTTTAAAATTTAATTTAATTTAATCATAAAAATCGGGGGTTTCCATTTAAAAAACAAAAGTTACCCCCTCCCCTGTCGAGGGGGGGGAGTGGGTTGGTATTACGTGTAAATTATTTGCCCTTCAAAACCCAACAACTTTTGCCTATAACTTTTTTTGATTCAACCGGTGTATCAACAAAAAAATCCATTCAAAGTTTTGAAAAAAACACCCGGTATAGTGATTTCTATGTGTTGGTGGAAAAGAGAATAGTCTTCTTCGACGGGCTTAATTTTTTTTATTTTCAATCTTGAACTTCGTACAGATTCATCGTTGAATCCCCAATAAATGGATTCACCGAAATTGTCTTTATCATCATCGACACAACTTCATCACTCCCGGCGTCCAGAAAACAAGAACAATGGATTGTCTTCGCTGCCTTCATCAGCCGTCGATAGGAAGCTCGACAACGGAAAAACGGACACGTCGTCCACATCGACGGCAACCACAACACAATCGGGGGGTTCCCATTCGGCACCCGATACGTCAACCGACGAAAGCGATATCGAGGATGACCTTGTGTCCGCGATTCATTATAACACGATAACATCTTTGGCCGCCCTCAAAGATATGCTTCAGAAGGACGGCGAAAATCCGGACGAATGTAACAGCTTTATCCAACATTATTTCTTGAACCACAATAACTCGTTGCCTTCGAGGAATCTGATGTCTCCATTTCCGTTTGTCGAAAGACGTCGATTATCCGAATGTCGAGAAGAAGACGAGGATGAAGAGAAGAAGGACAAAGATTCTGGTGGTGGTGGTGGGCAACAGTTGCAAAGAACGCCCGAGGAACAACCGGGACAACAGCAACTACCGCCGACGCCGCAGAACTCGAGTGTTAATTCCGGAAGTGAACGTAGTTTATCCGATTCGTCGTCGATCGCTTCGAAACGATCGTTCGAGGACAGTAACGTTAGTTTAAATAGTAATAATAAATCGCAAACAGTTGTGACTGAAAGAGTGTTGAGTGGACCTAAACACAAGTTTCATGTGACGACCAAAACTCAAATAGCACAAGCGCATAGAAGAAGGCCTTATAATCAGGCCTATACAGTACATTTTCCGACCACTGAGTCGGCGAGGCCTTCAGTTCAGAACTTGTTCAATAGAGGCTCGCCTTTGCCGAGTCCACATTTGGATAAAAAGTTTTTTGATAAATCTTTAATAGAAATTAAATCGTTGGCGTCGAGCACGTCAACAATTGAAGGCGTAACGGCGCTGGACGACGTTTGGATCAAGCGACAAGATTTAAAAGACTCCCATAAAAAAGTAAGTTTAAAAAAATATTTTTAAGGTGATGGTTAAACGTGATATTTGGTGACAAACTTTACCTCCCTCCTTCGATTCACGGGAAATATTTTTAGTCTGATTTTATATCTTTTAGTATAAGCAAAGGGCTTGATATAACCTTTTATTTAGAACAGAGAAATTCAACTGTAGGGTACGTTTGATTTTGCGCTTAGATTGATGTGCTGAATTGCGTTCTGAACTGTTTAAATTGCTCGCTTCTCACGTGACCAAAAATCGGCTCGATTAATGGAATGCAAAACTGAACGTACCCTGTGACAAAATACGGACGAAAAAACGAGTGGATTACATAAGGGTTCAATTTTTTTTCTTCTTTTGCGGTAATACGTCATTCCTCTACGAACGACCTGTACTTTTAATCTGTAAGTTGCAATATGTATATCGAATATCGATTATGTGGGGAACCGCGGTGAGCAATTAATGAGCAAGTATACTATTTTAATTAAATTTGCTGTCGTACAACTGTTTTAATCGATTATAAATTATTACAGTTAAGTAATAGTAATAATGGACCGTAAATGCTTTCAACTGAAGTGTTTTATTTATTGATTTGTAAATTAATTGTTAGACATTGTTGATAGAATGTTGATAACCTTGATAAAGTGCCAACTTTCTGCTCTTTAAAATTTGTATTATAATTTTGCTACTTTACTGTTAGGTGATAGAATGAAGTAATAGTTACAGTGGGCTCGTCCTACTTTTTTTTTTTTGTTGGAATCTACACTGCAGATAGATTATGAAACAATTTTTTTGAGAGTTTTTCAGAAACCATTTTTATAATAAAAAAAGGTGCGTTGGTTGGTGGATACATGACGAAAGCTATACTCCTTACGCGTTTTATATTAACGTTTACACAAAAGATAATAAAATTATCAAATTTAATTTTTTTTTAAACAAGAAAAAAAACATTCGTTAATGAAAAAAAAAACTAGTTTACGCTAATTTGAGAATTGAACCAGAGAGGTTTGACATATCTCATAATTTGTACACAGACGATGCAACGTAATGATTGCAGGTACCGATTGTTCTAATTATGAGTCAGACGTCTCCCACCACCTCACAAGTAGAATAGACCGGTCTAGACACGCCCCTTCACAGATAGAATAGACCGGGCTGAACAAAAAAAAAGTATCAACGGTGTATGCGTGCTTTGTTTCTACGGTTCTTTCCTTGTCTAAGTTATGATCAAAACACAAATACGTATGTTTCGTGACTGATCTCACATGTCACTCGCTCGCTCGTTTTTTTCCCAGTCGTCTCCATGTCACTAGACCTGCGCTAGAATAGAATAGAATAGAATAGAATTTATTGATCCAAAGACATACAAATATGTATAGGATTCGTCAAAAAAGAAAGATATGTTTACAAATCATTTACAACAAAATCATCCACCCTATACAGACATTGTTTAAGAAGAGCAGTTTTCAACTGTCTTTTAAATTTCGAAATTTTTAGATTTCTGAAAGTATGTGGCAATTTATTAAACAATAGCTTCAAAAAAATTCCCAAAAGTGTGCATTTTACCATGGAATTTTAAACATAGAATTATGCCGCTATACCCATGTGACGTGCGATTGGCTGACTAGATCTACTGTGTTACGTGTTCAAAGTTTTGCCTGTATGTACAACGTACATTTTTGGTTCAGTGTATTAAGTATAGAGGATTGCAGTACGCCACTGAACGATAACAATACAGACCATTGAGTCCTTATAACATTTGTAGAGATTATGTACTAACAATGGAAAATTTTTGTTTCATGAATTAATTTATCACAATATTAATATTTATACCGTAATAAAGTGACCTTGTTGACATATTACAAATTCACATATTTATTATTTTGAATCACGTTTATAATATTTATGTATGTCGTTTCAATTTCATATCACTTTTTTCTATAGTGTTTGAAAAAATAAATGCAAATACGTCGGCTTCATCAACAACATCCCGACGCTTATGACATCTGTTGTCGACAGTCTATAATTTACAATATCTATCGATCGACAGCATCCCATAGAAAATTAAAGCTCTGCTCGAATTCAGTGTATGTTGTGATGATAAAATAGTAAGCAGAAAATTGTTATACTGTGGATTATATAGAAATAAAACTTAATTAATTGTCTTAATTACTAAAGTCGCGTTCATATGTCTGCGGCATTTATAGATACTAATTAGTCACGCGACGTCGGTACTAATGCAATCGATTTAATAGACATTCTCTTAAAGTTACTGTTCACCAGCTGTTCAATATAACCCCTACTGTACCCAAATAGCTCTATATTATGACCATTTGAATATGTGTATGCGTACAAAATGCACTGAAAACAGTTCCGAAAACCTCTAATTTCTGTGAAAAACATTTTTCAATCTTTGATAGAGTTGGGTAACTCAGATCTGAACCGGTTCAAAGAGCCGACTCCGACAGAAGATCTGTGAGAGCCGACTCCGACAGAAGAACTGTGAGAGCCGACTCACTTTTTTTGAGCCGACGGATCAACGGATCCGCATAACTCAGTGAAACACTTAACACACAGAAGCACATTTTACACTTACGTATCAGTTCTTGCTTTGATGCATCTGTCAGGTCAAATGACTCATGCATCACATGTTTGGCTATGCATTCCTGATTCTATACAGGCCGTGATATGATTGACTGAACTAGGTTACTCAGTGGCAGACTGCAGTAACATATTCAGAACTCGGCTCTTTTTGAACCGGTTCAGTGAGCCGGCTCACATACGGGATTCAGATGCAAAGATGCAGATTACTAAAAAGACCCGTTTTTCTCATCTCTAATCTTTGATGGTAATGCTTCCAAAATAAATCAGAAATATCTATTATTCTTTCCATGTGACTGAACGAGATTATTTTATAGTTGATCTAAAATTAAAAATAACACAAATGTATATATTATAGGTATACAGAAAAAAATAAATTCAAAAAAAATGTTAGAACAAGGTAAATTTCTCTTTATTTTTAAAATACATTTGTAAAAAACTACTTTAAAATGTTAATTAGACTTATCGTAAATTGAAATCTCATGTTGTGCTGTAAAAAAATATTGATAACTATTACGTTTATTGATACACTTTTTAGGAAATTTTTAAGCGACAAGTCAAATTAACGCTTAATCACAAAAACATGATTAAAATGCCATTTGCGATCACCGTTTCAAATTTGCTGAGAGCATTTTTTACAACCTGATCGATAGCTTAAAAACTAAACGAGCTATTGGTAAAAAACCAATCACATATTTTTGCAAATATCAGAGCAAGTGTGGGTTTATTTATTGAAAAAATTGATACTTTTACTCGCGAAAAAGTCAAAAAGTATTGACTTTCAGAAAAAACTTTATAGAACAAAAGTTGCTTAGAATGTCAATCTATCCACTCCCGGACTTATTTTCAATGAAACATTTTTTCACCTCCGAGAAGGGGTGGCATACACCCCCAGGGTAAAAGCACAACTTTGAAATAGAGAGTAAGTAGAACCTAAATCCAAATTTTTGTGCAAATCGGTGCTGCTTGGCAGAATTCAGCAATTTCGCCGTATTTTCTCTTCAATGACTGGACTACTAAACAATGTTTGTCGCACATAGGTGTAGGGTCGCTGTACATCCTGATTTTTCCGGACGCGTCCGGGATTCTGGCACTTTCACCTGAATGCGAGCGATTTTTCGTAAATCTTATTGAAAAATAAAATAACACTTAAGTCCCTAGTTTAGTCAAAATATTTATAGAAATTCTACCTACGGTTAAATACATTATCTTGTGTTTTCGCGCAAGATATTTTTTTAATTTGAAATCATCTTATAAAAATGTTCACAAGAAACTGCGGGCTTTAGTTAACTATCCTGCGATAAATAAAAGAAAATGTGTTTTGTTTACACGGAATTTTTCGATTTTTTTTTTGAAATTAGAATTTTTTTCGAAAATCTATTTTTTCATTCTGGTAACCTTGTATAAGATTCGACGTGTCGGGAGATATACTGTAGTGTTAAAATCGTCAAGCTGCGTCCTTGAAATTTGAGTATGTTTTTCTAATGCGGCTTGTGTATTATAATTTACATGTCAATCAAAGAGTGAGTTGATTTCCTCTTGCGGCGTGAATTTTCTTTGCACGTCCAATGTTTTTCTGTGTAGCAACGGCGTATCTACTTCTGCGGCAGCTAGCAACAGTGTGCTGTCATTTATACTTGCTTGAGTATATATACGTTACATAATTAAATGGAGAGTCCAGATCTTTAATCACAATGGAAAAGCGTCTATGTCGAAATTGAGGTATTTTTTAGTGTTCGGTAACAAAATTGGTTAAAATGGAACATTTTTTAGTGTATTTGCCATACACTATTGGCGTCGGTTGGATGGCGGGATTTAGAGGTCGGACAAAGCCTATTTAAAATGGGCTCTATCGGACTTTTTTAAGGGTGGATTTTAGGGATTGAAAAATATTTAGTGGCTCAAAAATACCGCAAAACATCTCAGAATCATTTCAAAATTGAAACTTAACCGTTTAGTATCAATTAAAAGATACTCCTAAACTTTTAATAAAATCGACCCCACAGAATAGTTACGTATTAAAGGGTGTATTTAATTTGGTTCAGATGTGAAATTGATAACAATATTTCAAGTGAGAAAAAAAATATTATTTTAAGGGGTATATTAAGGTGTTACATTTTTAAATTTAATTTAAATTAATACCCTATATTGTCGACAGGGTTTTGGTATTGCAACCTGAGTTTTTATTATTTTACTCTTAATCATAGTTTTAAATATTAAAATTTTATTTTATATTAAATATTAAAATTTATGGCAAAAGAATTTTTGAAATACCTATAAAATAATCATGCCACGCTGCTTCAAAGTGTAACTGTGACAGTTTTCCGCGCTATGCCGTTCTCAGTTCAGGTGACGTCACACGGCACATTTGAAATCTGAAAGATAATCAAGAATATTGACCCAAAATTACTATAAAATATTAGAAGGTTGGGCGTATGAGGCTATAAAGATGGTGACGTCTGTGATTGGTGGAGTCGATTGTTAAGGTCACCGATGCCCATGGCTTAGGTTTTCAATTATTGTTATCCCAATTGTTTGGAAAAAGACTCCATGTGACGTCACAAGCCTACTCCTCCGCCCTTTCTAGCGTCTCACCTTGTCGCACCTTCAACAATGCTAACGCCCAACCTTAGTTTCATGTAACCTTGAGTTACACCTACGTTGAACGAACATTTTCAGTTTTGCATTACAAAGATCGACACCGCTCTTTTTTCTTCGTTGTGAAAAATTATGCACTGAACAGTCTGACGTGCGTCGTTTTGCATTGTGACCGCAGATTTGTGTATACATGCCGTGCCTATTATGAAATGCAAACATAATAATTATATACAACAGGTATGTCCAAGCTTTTTTAATGGGGACACTTTTGTAGTCTACCATCGACTAGCATTGTCGGAATTTCAACTATGATAACAGTATTTATTAGTATACTTACTTATTATTTAATTTAATAGAATTTTTTTTTAACAATTAAACTGACGATCTGCAGTTTGTAGATAAAATTTAATATTTCATCTTCTCTTATATTTACCTTTGATAATATACAGGTACTATTTAACAATATTTGTTACTATATACGACAATTAATTCAAATGCTAGATTAGTGTTTCAATAAAATAACATTTGTAAGCTGGATTCCAAAAAAAAAATTCTATTAAATTAAATATATCCAACCAGCTGTAATAAAATCAAAATATTACTTACTTATTATGTTAAACGAACTTGAAAATCACCAAAATCATTGAATCCAGTACGGTTTTCTAAATTCATAAACTTATGATAGTTCTAGAGACGCGTTTTGAGCAAATAAAAATAATATTTCTAAAAGCTTTTTGGCAGATATGTTCATTTGGACATACTGCAAAAAGTCCTAAAAAATCAAAATTCTAGGTGTGTTGGAAAATGTGGCGACATTTTTTCGATTTTCTGTAAATATTTCGTAAAGTATTTATATCATCGAAAAATAGTATCGACAAAAATTAAAGATTTCAAAATTTTCTACTAAAAAGGTTATATTCATTTCTTGCGTAACTTCAATACATTTTTTATGTAACGTTTTGATTATTATGCGGCGTTCGCAATGTTGAACATGCCTATTATACAATATGGTAAAATTGAACTCAATGACGTCAATTTGAACAGTTTATTTTGCATGTATATATGTATTAGATTACAAGTTCCGCATTACGTGTTGTGCATTCATTTTCATCAGACATTCAAAAGAAAAACTTTAAAACACAAGAAAGCACTTTGCGAAGAAAGGAGTTTAAAATTTTCTGTTTGTAACCTTTTAAATCACACACTGTTGTAATTCAAACTGAAATAATAATGAAAAATAAATTGGTACTAGACCTAAACAACCCGCCAGTTGATGGTTTTAAAAGAAATAAAAACCCGGATCGCAGTGCCAAACCCTGCCGACAATATAGTGTATTTGCTTATACAAGCAGTGTGGCTTTATTAAGCGAACAATAGTTGGTTTTTGGGCAAAATAAAAAATTTGACTCCTTAATACACCCCTTAAAATATTTTTTTTTTTCTTAATTTCAATATTATTATCAATCGAACCTCTATACCAAATTATATACAACTTTTAGTAAATAATTCATTATCTGCAAAATAATGTTTTCATAAAATTTGTAAGTCCGGTCCTGTCGGGCCGATTTTATTAAAATTTTAGGGGCACTTTTTAATTACTACTAAAGGGTTAAATGTCAATTTTGAACCGATTCTGAGAATTTTTTCGGTATTTTGGGACCCAAAAACTTTTTTCAACCCCTAAAAACTACCCTTAAAATAGCCCGATTACGCCCATTTTAAATAGGCTTCTTGCGGTGATGGATTTCAACACATGGGCCAAATTTCGTTAAAATCATTTAACTCCTTCGAAAGTTATTGCCCGCACACATATATATATATATATATATATACGTATATATATATATATATACATATATATAAACATTTTTAAAAATGGTGCCAAAGTGTTTAGGAGGTTATGAAACGTCGAGAAATTTTGGTCCGACCCCTAGGTCCCGCCATCCGACCGACGCCAATAGTGTATGTTGCCATATGGCAAATACACTAAAAAAGAATAGGTACAATACTCTGTTTCTATCAGCATCACATGGGAACAACTAGACCGTTTTTGATAAAATGTTCTGCACTATCATATTATCTAAATTTGCGGTATAATAGCTGATATACCAAGTGCGTGTAATATTATTTTATGGCGTTGTAAAACGAGCACCCAGCGAGTTTTAACAATTAAACAAGTCATAAAATAATCACGAACGAGATATATGTATATAGTATTTTTGCACATACTTCCTATAAAATAGTTGATTGTCACTACAATCTATATCTGACAGTTCGACCATATTGGAAATTTGGATTGTTTACGAAAACAAAGCCTACTTTGCTTCTCTGTCGCTCATATGGATTTAAATGGTAACTGACAGAGATGTAACTGTCGGATTGGTAAAATCAGATTACTTTTGTTTTACTTTACGAGCTAGTGCGAAAAAGAGTCATTTTACTATCGCTGTACAGGCATGAAAACAAGCTATTTTATAGGGAGTCGCGCAGTTTCAGATTAATATACGATTCCTATTAAAACCATATTTAACACAAACCGAGCCGCGGTGAAAAAGTAGTTTACAAAGTTTAATATTTTTTCTATAGACAATTTTTCATTTTGTAAAAAAAGTAGTTATTTATCGATAAATAGCAATAAAAAAAGTTTATGAAAAAAAAATCAAGGTTTCACTGTAGATGTAACACATCTGTCTCCTCAGCGAAATGGCGACACCAAGTCTAACAAAATATGCATATAAATAAAGCCGGATTTACACGATGACACTTAAGACCAATTTTATTAATAGGTGTTTGGTGAGATGAAAATGACCACTGACTAACCTTCACATATGAATTTTAACTGTACTTGCGTTAAGTTTCACCGACTCATTCTAGCAAACATTTGTGGGAGGGGAACTTTTAAAAGCGTTTACACATCAGAAATGTGATTTTCATAAACTTTAAATTTGTTTAGATATTTTATATTTAATCAGGTTTTAAAAAAGTTGAATTAGTTCCTGCAGGTTGAAAATACGTGAGTTCCATTATAATAAATATCGTTTGCTTTCCATTTTTTTCATACCCCCTATTGAACATTTATCAATTTGTTGAGAGGTCTGCCTGGTATGCAAAAAAAATGCAAGGCGGACAGTGAAAATTGTGGATAATCGGTGCCTACTTCACTATGTAATTTGTAAAAATTTCATCAAGTAATTTTGAGCTTAGAGTGCCTTTCAAGTATTTGAATATCTCAAAAAAATCCCCAAATTGTCTGGGCTACCTGCTGTATTTAGCTTGCTGACCTTTGGATCAATCTCGTGGGTTTGGAGCCCACCTCCGCTCGTAAACGTTTTGTTTAATTTCGTAGACGCTAATGAGTAATGATCTTAGTTCTGAATGTCTATAATCCGCAATAAAAAAATATAAATAAAAAATCGGACGATATTGTTATGACGAACCTCGTACAATATAATATAATGTTTAATTTACAATCCTTCACAAAAGCCTCAAAATATTAAAAATTGTGGCGAATTATTAAAATTTGAAAAATACTTGAAAGAATTTTTGCTAGCAAGCGCTTTTTATAATTTAAACGAATTTCTGTTGGATCATGAACGACTGTGTTCTTGATGAACCTACTAATGTACTTGATGGACTCTGAATTGACAATTTGTATCCACTATGGCACCACAAATAAACTGTTATTTACCATATTCGAGATACCGACAACAAAAATAATTACCCACATAGTTTCACGGCTGAAGTGAAACTTCTTTAGAGCTATGAATTTGTTTCATTGATGCGTAATCCATTTTGCATTACCAACGTTTTTCTTCTATTTCCCTGCAGTTGAATTATGTCTCCTTTAATTTATTCTTACCAAGGTAATTCTTATATTTCCCCGCCGTTAAATCATTTCCCCTTTAACGTTACAGAAAATATCAAACAGATACGTCAGTCGTTACAGAAGTTTCACTCCAGAAATGGATTAGTCTGTTACCGATTTAATATTTTTAGTATTTTTACATCTTTTAAATTCAATACTACTAGACTTTTATGCGGCAGGAGCTTTGACTATCATCGTTGATTGTATAATGGCGTAAATTTTATACAAAACGACAGCTTGATTTGTTTTGATTTTGATTTATCCAGTTGTATTGTCGAGGAACAACAGGTCACCATATTTACAAATTAGTATTTCGCGTGCTTTGTAACCTGTCATCGTGTAAATCATCCTTAAATTATGAATACAAAACATGTATAACTATAAATTATACAATAATATTGAATACTGAATGTTCTAAATCTAAACAACAACATTGTAATTATGGAAGGTCATTTTAAAATTCGCAGATGTATCTGATTACTAACAAAAAATGTATTAACTTAATGCGTTGATCCATAAAACGGTCCCTTTTTATATGTATTTTTTTTTTTGTTATTTTTAAGTTAATAAGAAAACGTATAATAAATATATACTATTTTGATGCCCGTTTCAATATTCCAAAAATAATAATAAAACTTGTGGAAGAACTTAAGTTTTACATTTTTTGAATACTGAAACGGGGGCCAAATTAGTATTATATTATGTAAGCTATCTTTAACGAGCGTTCTTAGAAATTGAACCCGGAAAATTTTGAAAAAAATGGAGGAAAAATAATTTCAGAAAATTGATTATACTTCAGAAAAGGAGTCAAAATATTTTTGAAAAGTATATAAAATATTTTTCTCTTCGTTTTTTTTTTCTTTTTCATGGCTTTTTTTGAATGCGGTTGACATTTTTTTTTAATATCCATGTTTTTGGCTTCTGTGTTTATTAGCGCAATTAGCCACAACTTTATTCTACGTTATTGTTCAGAAGTTTTCTTCTGAGTAAAAATTAGAACTCAATTTTTTTTTATGAAAAGTTTTATGAAGTCGTTTCAATTTACTTCTACAATTTTTATTTATCGTCACTACCTCTCGGTTACCTGCTGTACTTTGGAATCAAACTAGAGGACAACTTGGTGTAACTGTTAGCTTGCTGTAGAGATGGGAAAAACGGGTCTTTTTAGTGATCTGCATCTTTGCATCTGGATCCCGTATGTGAGCCGGCTCACTGAACCGGTTCAAAAAGAGCCGAGTTCTGAATATGTTACTGCAGTCTGCCACTGAGTTACCTAGTTCAGTCAATCATATCACGACTTGTATAGAATCAAGAATGCATAGCCAAACATGTGATGCATGAGTCATTTGAGCTGACAGATACATCAAAGCAAGAACTGATATGTAAGTGTAAAATGTGCTTCTGTTCGTTTAGTGTTTCACTGAGTTATGCGGATCCGTTGATCCGTCGGCTCAAAAAAAAGTGAGTCGACTCTCACGGATCTTCTGTCGGAGTCGGCTCTTTGAACTGGTTCAGATCTGAGTTACACAACTCTAACTTGCTGACCTTTGGATCAAATTCGTGAGTTTGGAGCCCACCTCCGCTCGTGAACGTTTTCTTTAACTTCGTAGACGCTAATGAGTAATGACCTTAGTTCTGAACGTCTATAATCCGCAATAAAAAAATGTTATGACGAACCTCGTACAATATAATATAATGTTTAATTTACAATCCTTCACAAAAGCGTGAGGCCCCGTTTGCCATGCGGTTCGAGGCAATTAATACGCATTGAATAAATTAATATCCGACTCAAACCATATGTGTAACACTGTACAGTTCTGACCAATATGCCTGCGCGGTTTCAAGGACTCTGAAGGTCACACGGAATATTCAAATTATTACGCTACTAACTTCGTACTCTTGCATCAATTACAATTTTAACTAATAATACAATTAAAACGGGAGGTTGTGTGTCGGTCTGTTTGTCTGTCTGTTTCGCCGTAACTCTTAAATTCCTAATGCGATTTCAATGAAATTTGGCAAACGTCACAATATCATCACGCACGAGATATGGTACTTTTTACACGTATTCTCTATAAAATAGGTGATTTTCACTAAATTTTTAGACATGTTGATAGTTCAATTTTGAGCAAGTTCACTTCTAATAATTGTAGGCTGCGTACAATTCTCATGCGGTTAGACTTTGATTTACTATGGAAATGCTAGTACGACTACGTTTATTTTAATTAACGCAATTTTATATTATTGGTGATAAGTGCATAATTTCACAACCACTATACAGGCATGAAAAACAGCTATTTTTTATAGGAAGGTGTGCAAAAAATATTTTTCTTTTATTTAAAGGTTTTGGTTCGCACGGACTTTGCAAATCATTCGGCAATAATTATGCAAAGTAATCCTGATGTAAATTTTGAAGTTTGCAAATAGTCGAGTGTTTAATTAACTTTAGTTACACAAATATACACTTAAAACATCGATAAGATAATAAGGCGAAGGAAAATTTACAAACAAAACAAGTTTATTGATATTAGTTATTTGTTTTCTAATAAAAAAATAAAAATACCAACGAATGCTATTACATAGACCTTAGACGCAGATGATTAGAAAAATTAAAGTAGTGTCTATATACAGCAGAAACTCTATGACGCGTACCTCGTTAAGTCGAAATCCTCTCTAAGTCGAAGAATTTAACCATTACCTCTATAATTTAAATTTTTTAAACTATAACTAGAACTAAATATGATTTTCCTACGGGATACTGCGATTACACTTTGTAACGTGAAGTTCTAGTCTCTCAAACTATGTATCTCGAAGTAAACGACAAGTACTGCAGTTAGTAAGTCAAAGTTTATAATTTTTTAGACTGCGTAACACGTTCAGCTTTCAATAGTTTCAAAATTTGTTTGTGTGGGCAAGATGGGGCTAGCGCGTTTCCGGGGCAAATGCAATCACTGTCCTTATATTTCACATAGGTGCATATATTGCACTACTAACTATGAATCAGGCAGCTGATTTTATTCAATGGTGATTTTTAGTTTCATTTTTATTGTGGAAAAACACGGGTGAAATTTCGCTATTTTCGATTGGTAAACAAGTTGGCGATAATTTCGGGTAAATAATGTAGCCAGGTACTGTTACGTTAATCCCTCTTCTCTCTCTCTCTCTCTCTCTCTCTCTCTCTCTCTTTAATGCAGTGTTTTTCAACCTGTGGGTCGCGACGCCCAGGGAGGTCTCGATAAAGAAAAAGGTAATTTATTGTAGGTTCTACGCAACAATAGAAAAACCCCCACAGCAAAGTTACTACTGGTAGAGCTCTCGCGACTTCCTTGCGAAGTACACTTGGTTTTTCGGTCAATATAGGTCAAACAGTAAGAAAAATAAATACAAACTGATATAGTTTTATTATGGGTCTAGATCTAGGGGGTCGCCACAATTTTTTAACGTGTAAAGGGGTCGCGTGTTCAAGAAGGTTGAAAAACACTGCTTTAATGTATAATATTGTCTAAATTATTTTCCTTTATAGTTACTCAGGAAAATTGATTTCGACAATATTACATTTAAGAGAGGGGTGTTAATGTTACAATACTTGCTACAATATCTCAGCAGCTATGGATTAATAGTATCCTTCAAAATTAATGGTTTTCGGTTTACTGCACTAATCTCGTTTGTTAATCACAGTACATATTTTGTTCAGAGTAATAGACTTTTGCCGCTTTGTCCGTCTTAGAGGCGAGTGCGTTCAAAAATTTTTTTTTTTATAATCCAAGAGAACTTAAACGAAACAAATAGATTATGTTAATCCCGGCGGGGGCAGATGTGGCTGGGACTTTTTCCTACTGCCTCTCGCCGAGAAACGGTAATTCCTGTACCGGCCATTTTAATTGAGGTTTTCCATGGTTTCCCTCAATTAATTCCAGATAAATATCGAGATGGTTCCTTATTCAAGGCCTTGGCCGATTACCTATCAAACTCCTAGTTGAAAAATTGCCTACCTTATCCTAATTTCCTATAATTCCTTCATTCGCCCATTGCTATATTACATAAGTTGAAGTTTTAAAAAACCCGGGTCGCAGTGCCAAAACCCTGCCGACAATATAGTGTATTTGCTTGTATAGGGCCGTGTGGTTTTATACTTTTATTATGTGAAATTAAGTTTGTTTTTGGGCAAAATAAAAAATTTAACCCCTTACTACACCCCTTAAAATAACATTTTTTTCTTAATTGTAATATTATTATCAATCTAACGTCTACACCGAATTAAATACACCCTTCAATAAATAAGTCACTATCTGCAAACTAGTGTTTTCATAAAATTTGTAAATCCGGTCCTGTCGGGCCGATTTTATTAAAATTGTGGGGACACTTTTTAATCACTACCAAAGGGTTAAATTTCAATTTTGAAACGATTCGGAGAATTTTTTCGGTATTTTGGGGCCCAAAAACAGTTTTCAACCCCTAAAAACTACCCTTAAAATAGCCCGATTAGGCCCATTTTAAATAGGCTTCTTGCGGTGATGGATTTCAACACGTGACCCAAATTTCGTTGAAATCAATTAACTCTTTCGAAAGTTATCGCGCGTACACATATATATATATATATATATATATATATATATATATATATATATATATATAAATATATATATATATATATATATATATACATATATATATAAACATTTTCAAAAATGGTGCCAAAGTGTTTAGGAGGTTATGAAACGTCGAGAAATTTTGGTCCGACCCCTAGGTCCCGCCATCCGACCGACGCCAATAGTGTATGTTGCCATATGGCAAATACACTAAAAATGTAGAAAAATAACGGGAAGTGTGGTAAATGGAAAATAGTAATGGTGCGAATGGCGTCTGTTATGACATAAAGTCGAGAAAGGGACGTTAAACGCATTATTATTATTATTATTATTAAATAGATTGTGTTGTACAAAGTATGCCCCAAACTACCATACTGACAAGAGAAAAATTCCTCCAGCTAATATTTTTCAGCGATTGGAAATAATATTTTTCATTTTTTGGGTCCCCATCTCACCGTACGAACAACAAACTAAATGCAATCTGAAATTAATTTTGGCTAACGGAGAAAATTTTAAGTCTGAAAATCCCTAAGACAAAGAGTATTAAGTAGAGTTTAAAAAACCCAAATGAAAAATTAGTTTTTTGCTATAGTCTTTCATACTATAAAGTAATTATAACTACATGCAAATGTAAAGAACATCGCTGAAAAAACTATAAATAAGTAGTTTCTCAAAGAAGTGTCACAATTTATTTTTGGTCGTTAGCACATTGCAATAAATTGTTGCCAAGCCGTCTATAAATCTATGTGTGTCGAATGATGCGCTCATTTGTCTCATTTGAAATGGCGTACTATATCTATAGAACTATTATTATGTTGGTTTATTTGACCTTGGCTTTTTGATTTGTTCATTTTCATGATCACATTCCATAAAATTAATTAGGGTCGATTCAGCTAATGAGCGCTTGTTATCAAATGACAGGAGCGGATTTCGGTTTAGGTTCGCGAGGCCCGTACTTAAGACTGTCGGAACGCTCTGAATTTTGTTTGTGCTGAAACCCAGCGGTAAGGGGCGAGGTAGGCTAAAGACATATTGTGGGTGTGACCTTCTTTAACTCTGTCTCGCTCAAATCATCCGCACGTTTCAATTTTTGGCTGGTGCCAACTACGAGGCTAAAAAATCTTATTGCAAGGGTGCCGCTGTCAATTGATTACTCAAATTTTTGGAAATATTTTGAAGATTTAAAAAACTTTTCCGAAAAAGGAAGAGTTACTTTAGGTTTGTGATGGAACAATTTTGTGAAATAAGTATGAATAAGGTCGTAGTACGACTTTGAAAACGTGTGCTTTTTGGCACAATTAATGCCAACTTTTTTCTAGTAAATCGTACATAAATTACAAAAGTAGTCCATTAGAGACATAGATTTGGCCTTTATCTTCCTTATAGGGAAAGATTTTTTGCAAAATGTTGACGAATAAGTCTACAATCAGCTATCAGCTGAAGCCCTATTTTTGGCTTAAATTCCGAGCGTTCCGACAGCCTTAAAGATCGGATTATGGTATCCTCTATAGTCTATACCCATCTATAGAGTAGAACTACCGATTTATGGTAAGCGGCGTACGTAATGCAAAGCATTTGGTGGTAAGAACGTTATGGTATAATTAGTAATTCTACCACATACTTGAAATGAGGGGTTTGTGGCCTTTACTAGTTGAGCTTAATGAATGATCTAATCTAAGTGGTGAGATCACACATTTTGTCCTACCCACCTTGTGGGGGCTTTTTTTCCTTGTTTGTTAGCTTAGATCATTGTTGTCACAATTTGAATAAAAATCATGACACAATAGGTGTGTTTGGATTATTAGTCTAGTGTAGATAACTCAGCGAAATTTACACTGAAAAGTATAAACTGTGTGTACACTTGTCAAGTTCAGATATGTCACGTGATCTACACTATACTATACGTTACCAAACTCAAGAGTCGAACCTCTGTTACTGTTTATAGCAGGCCAGTGTATCTTACTCTTTTTTTTAAGAAACGCAATAGTGTTAAAAGTGTTAACACTTTTTGCACTGCAGCACTGTACTATAAACACATCTATTACAATTAAATCATTAAAAAAACTCGGTTTTAAATTTATGCCGTCATGTTGTACGGATATAAATGCCACGTATTTTAGCGTGTTTTACTTTCCCATAAATACGAAGTAGGTAATAATAATGTTTTTAATGTTCCTTTCTCGACGTTGTGTCATACCACTTTCCCGTTATTCTTTGCGTTTTTTTTTTAACTTTGACTTAGCTAATAGCAACTTGTGAGTAGAGGAATTATATATTACCTATTACTTATAGGAATTTATGATAAAGGAGACACTTTTAAAAAGTAACCGACTTAACATTTGTGATAGTATCTTTAGGTGAATCGCCACTAGAACGACAGTTTAAATATTTTTATAAATAGAAACGTCAGAAGTGTTCGATTTTAAATATGAAAACCGATTAATAGTAACTACCGGGCTATACATTGGAAGTTAAGAAAAGTGCAGTTTATGACTAGTAAAATAAACTCTCGTTACACTCACGATACGGGTATTTAGTTATAAGCCGTTCTGTGGTGATGAATTTTAAATAAATAGAAATTCTCGATTATTTACGGATTTGTAGTGTTTCGTATTCTCAGGAAGTAGGGTCTTTCTGAGAATACGAAGCACTACAAACCTATAAATAGTCAAGCATTTTTATTTATTTAAATCAAACGTAGTAAATAATTAAAAATGAGATTATTGAGGGGCACCACGGAAGTTACCATATCAGCCAATAATAAAAATTCGTGTAACAATTGAAATGCTCATATCATATGATATCTTTAGGTGAATCGCCACTAGAGCGGCAGTTAAAATATTTTTATAAATAGAAACGTCAGAAGTGTTTGATTTTAAATATGAAAAGCGATTAATAGTAATTAATAGTAACTAATAGTACTAATAGTACTGAAAAGTGCAGTTTATAACTAGTAAAATAAACACTCGTTATACTCACGGTACCAATATTTAGTTATAAGCCGTTGTGTAAAAATTTTCGACTCTATCAGAAGTCAGAACGTACTGCTTCGTATTCTCAAGAAGACACTACTCCGGGTCGAAACTTTGAAATTAAAAGCAGTAAAGTCTGACAAATAGTCGAGCATTTTTATTTATTTAAATTTTTAAATCAAACGTAGTAAATAATTAAAAATGGAATATAAGTAAAATTCTTATATAGATTCTCAGATCATAGATGCGGTGACTCGGCGCGATCGCGACAAAATGTTGTTTAATGTTATATGTGATTTCAAATGCAGCTATTCTCTCAGGATTGACGCGACACAACAGCACCACAGTGACAACATTCAACGTTTCGAAATGTTTGAAAATGTTTGAAAATTGATATTTAGAAACCGCGCCTATTGACAATACGAACTTCAATAACGCGACGTCGAATTTCTTTCAGTCGCATACGCATAAAACAAACATAATATTATTAGTGCACGCGTCGTGTGGCCGTGCCGTCGCCACTTCCGGGGTAGTCATGGCGTCCCAATGACGTCACGTGCTCTGTACACACATAAATACTATGCTAGAATGTCACAGAGCTTTAAAAATACGCATAGCCAGGGACGGTCCTAGGATTGCTGCGCAAAGCTTTGCTGATTCATTGATATCTTTGAAACTTATAATATTATAGTCTTACGGAAGTTTTTGAAGTTTAACTTCTTTAGCGACGTATCTGTGTGAAAAAAGTAAGAAATCGAAGGAAAGTAGAACTAACAAATAAAGAAGTTAGTTTGTCTCCTAATTTACATGAAACTGACAAGGACAGAAGTTTATAGGGTGTTGCATTTTGATTCGCAAAATAGTAAGACAAGGATGAACGGCTTTAATCTGACGTTTAAAACTACTAACAATTGAAGTACAAAATAATTTCTGTAATTTGACCTACAAACGGTAGGAACTCATAATATATATTTCATGTAGTCAGAAAGGAAAATATTAAATATCATACATATTCTCTAATTTCAGATATCAGAACAATTTTCGGATTAAACATTTTTTAAATATATGATGAAACGTCCATTAATGTGAGGTTCTAATGTTGATATACTACAGGCAATTCATATTAAAAATATTTTTCTGTAGATTATAGTATGTAAATATAAAACTATGGTATGAATGCGACGATCTGTCTATATATGAAAATTTTCACGTAACAAATATCAAAGTGCACTCTTAAAATGTGTAATAATTTCGCCGTAATTATAATATTAAAAACTAAAGAAGTTAAATTTCTTATGCGAGCTTATGAGCTTATGAAAAAAAAATGATACTTTAGCTACTTTCCGAGATCTCGACAATCAAAATCTTAATGAATCTGTTATCTCTTGGTAACAGTTTACTGATCACTGTTGTTAGAATATAATCCAATGATTGTTAATATATCCGCTTAACATAACCTAACATAATTTAGTTTACATTCGAACAATTGACCATCATTCATCAATGTTCAGTACATATTAAAATATGCAGTTTTGTTCACTTTCATCTTTCACTGTAAGATTAACGGTACATAGTATAAATATTTTAATTACTGCGATATGTTTACTAATAAAATTTTACGGTATATTAAACTTAGTGGATACTTATGTATATTTGTAGTGGCACAGTTTTGCACAGCGACACGTGCTGTCTGTTTTCCAGCGCCATCGATTTGCAATTTAACTGAATACACACGCTTTACTGAAAATATCGCTCGTTCACATAATACGAGTAACTAGCGGAGTGTAACAATCCTGTGTGGGGACTGTCTTTTTGAATTTATGCAAACACTAGCGTTTAACAACGCTTTTGTTAATTTACAGTCTCTGTTGTTATTTATACTAATATGTAAATCTATAGAAGTTTTTACCTTTGTTAACTATAACTCCGATTGAAATGAAAATTTGTATCCATATAGAGAATACTCTAACTTAAATTATAGGCTAACTTTTTCTTAAAGGGTTGGGGGTAGGCTTGCCAACTTTAAAATACAAATTTGCGGGAATAATGATTTCAAATGCGGGACAAGGGTTTAAAAAGCGGGATCCAACTAATTTTATTTAGAATACAAAAAAACGTGAAATTTTCTTTACAAATCAGGATGAGAAGTAAAATAAAACACCTTGTTAGATTAATAATAGTCAATATTTACTAAAAAAAAACAGTTATAGTGTAATTTAGACGTTATTATGAAAACTATAAATTACTTTTTAATGAGTATTTTTCTTGACATTTGGCACTTTTAAGGATTTTTTTAATTTTTAAGTACAAAATTGTAAAAATCTTTTCATGGATAAGAAAAATTTACTTGTAGCTCTGACTTTACAAAATCCACATGAAGATGATTTCGCGCGTCGGTCCAGGCATTATTACAAAGTGAGAAGACTCTCTCTGCAGCTGCATTAGAACACGGAATAGATGCAATGTATTTAGCGTCCTCCGAAAAGCGGGATATTTAGCATCCCGCACATACCCTGAGCGGGACGTCTCGTTAAGGGTATCAAAAACGGGACGTCCCGCGTATAGCGGGACGGTTGGCAACCCTAGTTGGGGGGGGGGGTGCTAACATTCATAAAAGATACGATGTCTGTATTTCTGAAATTGCTTAAACTAAAAATTTGTGAATAGGTATTCTTCTTAGAAAATAAAGAAATACATGTTAGGGGTTGGGCGTGGAGGTAGGGGGGTTGGTTAACATTGATAAAAGATACGCTGTCTGTATTTCTGAAATTGCTGAAACTAAAAACGTGAGACTCGGGAAAAATACTCTTCTTAGAAAATAAAGAAATACATGTTCGACTCTCTTTTGAGTGGGAGTAGATTTGGTATAAAAGAACTGTGGGTACAATCTATACCAAGTGGACAAAATCGCGGGTAACCCGCTAGTTAATCTGAGAAAAATTTTGTAATCAATATGTCGACCACTTCTTGGTAATCTACAGCCTTGAAATTTTGCACACATCAGGTTGGAAATTATTAAGAACTTGTTGATACATATTTTCAAAGAATGGATTACGATTTTTCGAATTAATAATACGAATACGTAAGGTATTATGAATTAAACATCTAATATATTATTATTCCGTATTTTATTCACTTATGATTTTCAGTTTCATGTGGAAAGACGTGTGGATTTCCGGTAATATTCTCGGTTAATAAACGAGCTGGTAATAATTTCGGATAAATATCTGAGCAGCTAACAGCTACTTACTTGTTTTTGTGTCTTGCAAATTAATGGTTATTTGTTTACTGCGCTAGCCGCGTTTGTTAATCACTTCAGAGCAATAAGCTTTGCTGCTTTGTCCTCACTAGATGGGGAAGTGCGTCCAGCGCCGGCCCTAGCCCTTGATCAGGATAAAGCGAGAGTGTCTTTCAGCGCCCTTTAGTCGACGCTTTCACTTCACGTAAATTGTACTTCGGTTTTATGTTAAATAAATAAAAAGTCCCAAATTACCAAAAATTAACTTTTGTTGCAAACATCAACACTTTTTATATTAAACTAGCGGCCCAGTCCGGCTTCGCCCGGGTGTAAATGTAATATATAGGATATAAAAGATGAGAATCATTATCATTAAATTCTCAACGTGTATTGAATTTGCGCGAATTCAATCGCTTTTATTTGTGAATGTTCAAACATCGAAGAAAAATCTTATTTCCCAAAAAGATATTTAAAAAATTCTGTTGATCCGATCGCTACCAAACTTCAGAAGATCACCCACTGGACTAATCTAAAGATTGTCTGAAAATTTCATCAAAAATGGTCTACCCGTTTGGAGTCCATAGATTACATATACATCGTCTTTTATCTATATAGATTATTAAAATGTAAAAAGTGGTTATTGCGACATAACGATATAAGTTGGACATATAGTATCGCGAAGTTTTTTTGTAGTTATATGTTCTTTACTATTGTAGAACATACTTTTGTTCTATCATCAATAGTTTCCGCAGCGCATGCGACGAAAGATGTTTTATGGCATTTTTTTACACCTTGGGTTACGTTACTAAAGTTTTAGTAAGGATCCCTAATATTTTCTAGCAATAAATATAGCCAATGTTACTCAGGGTGAATGTAGCTTTCTAATGGTGAAAGAATTTTTTAAATCGGCACATTAGTTTTTGAGTTTATTCATTACAAACATACAAAAATACAAATCTTTCCTCTTTATAATATTATTATATTAAATTAAGTAGCTTTAATTATTATACTGCTGCTTCTTTAACATTAAGAATGTTCCTAGCGTTGTATAATTTAATTAGTGTTTATTGTTAATTTCAGTCAGTCACTAAATAATAAAATCTTGTTTTTTGCATTTGGCTTTTTGACGTCCCTTGCCATCTGGCGCCTAGAGCGACCTCTCCACTCGCTCTACCGCAGGGTCGGCAGATAAAATTATTTAATTCAACAGAACTTAATTGAAACAAATATATTGTTTTATACAAAGTAACTCCAGCTAATATTCTTCGCGTTTTAGCGATTTTTTGGCTCGCACTTACCCCATCTCACCTTACACATTGTGACATTATGCAAATAAAAATGTCGATAAGTTCTCATGTTTATTATAAAATATCCACCATACATCAATACATGTTGTGTGTGGGCGGGTAAAGTAGTAGACCATCCATTTCATTCATGTTTAAAACCAGTTTATATTTTTGATATACATAGTACATTTACTATGAAAGGAGGTTGGTACGTGAGTGAAACAGCGTGATTGTATTACATAGTTTGCCATAAGATGGTCTTCGTCAGTTGATGGTCATTTTGAAAGCGGGCTAGCGAGAGGATTTACGGAGCTTTTGCAACCCCGTGTGTAGTTTTCATTTACGAGGACCGTTTCATTAATTTCTATATTTCGTTCTCAAGTACACTCGAATATTTTTCGAACCGTGCAAGTTGGTTAGACAGTACCCTACCTACCAGTGTTGCCAGACTTTTTTTTTGCCAAGTCGGGATTTTGGAACTTTTTGAGTAAAAAAAGCGGGATTCTTTCGTCGAAAGCGGAACATAGTAAAAAACGTTTATAATCAGATTTTTTTAAATATTTATCTTTTTATTTGAGTTCAAATTACGTTTACGTGACAATAGATAGCAAAAATTGCCATAGAAAATGTATTTTAATAAAAATATGATATTTTAAATCAGATTTACCCTATCGTTAAATAGTTGAGTCTTATTCGTCTTCTGAATAAAAAAAAACAGAAATCAAAATCAAAAAAGTTTTTTCATTAGAAAAATATGGCGTTTCAAACAATAGTCTGAGGAGTGAGTGTTACAAATTGTAACTTACTTACGCACGGTCGAGTTATCCCCGAAAAGCGGGACTGAGCCTGTCCCGCGCGGGACATTTCATTTTGATTTAAAAATCGGGACGTCCCGCCAAAATCGGGACGTCTGGCAACGCTGCTACCTACCTACTGTGTATAATGTTCATTTGAAAACTTTGTGTAAAGAATATCTCGAAAAATGAATCCCAGATAAAACAATTGCTTAGAACAACTGTTGCATAATTTCGAGGGGGAAATAATTATAATTTGTTATATAGTTCAGCAGACGTGAAAGAAAAACCTTTGACTTGGACGCAACGTGACGGATAGGAAACGGCAAGCTGATGTTTAGATCGAATAACATTGTGATTACTGACGCGTTCCTTAAACCTCTAAGCTATAGAGAAACTTTCAAGCGAAAACGACTTTAATGCAGTGCGAGGATCTCCAAGTGCGAGTCGGATTCGCACACGAAGGGTTCCGTACCACCGTACAATATTTATTAACTTCATTTAATAATACACACTAAGGCGCAGAGATGCCTGAACTAATAGCTTTTAAGAGATTCCGTCCGATGTCGCTAGTTTGCACTATTTTGACGTTTATAATAAAAAAAAAAAATTATTGCTCATGCAGAAAAATAGTATCTTGGCAACCGTAGTTACGGTTGAAAAGTAACTGCAGTTTGTCCTTTGTTTACTTGTCGCAGGCAAATTTTACTTTGCGCACGCAAGTTCAGACATTGCTTCTTGCCAAATTTCATGATTCTAGGTCATCGGGAAGTACCCTATAGGTTTTGATTTCCTTGCGAGTGTTTAGCGTTATGAACGGTTGTATCTTTTGTTGCGTTGACTTAGAAGTTTGATTTTTTCATAGCTCCAAGGGATTGCGCAGACCTGAATATTTGATATTAATTTCAACTTGATACCTCCACGCGTTCCTGAGGGAAATGGTCTTGACAGACAGACGGACGGACAACGAAATGATCCTGTAAGAGTTTCTTTTTTCCTTTTGAGGTATGGAACCCTACAAAGAACATATTTCGACCTATAGTTTAGTCCCATTCCCTACCACTTGATCTTTTGTGCATGATCTCGTATAGTTTCCGAACTCGACGCTCGAGGGTAAATACGTAGTACGCGCGGTGCTGCGTTCCATGCATTTCGCGCTCGTGCTTTGTCGTTGTTGCGTCGACGCCCTCTTCGTCAGTGTTGCACCGATCGGTTGCGTCGCGTTAATCGACGGCGCCTTTATATATAATGTTCGCCTTCTTGACAACGTGCAAGTCTTCTTCGGTGAACGACGGTCATATCCTTTGTCACCAAATCATCTATCCGATTTATTAACTGACAGACGAGTTATAATCATTTAGTTCACAGCAGTACCGAGTGTTGTGAGAACTTTCGGACAACTTTCTTCTTAGTTTGATTTCTTTTTGAAAAAGTGACAGGCCTTCCAAACCCGAAATCTCGGGATTCTGATTGTTTTTAAGCGTGTTTCGTGATCGGTATTTTAAATACCTACAGTAATCAGGTTTGCACAATCTCCTATAAAATAGTTGCTTTACAGGTATGTAAAGCGACCCAGTCTGCACTGGTGCTGTAATGAAAAACAAAAGTTCGTGATTTAACTAATTCAACAGTAGTTTTCATAGACCGTTAGCTACCACTTGAAGTATATGTAAAACAACAGCAGGCGCGAATAGTAATAATACAAACAACGTAATGAAAGTGAAGTTAGTTTCACAATCTTTCTGTCAAAAATGTTACAAATATACTGGATTTAAGAGGTGAAAAGCAACTATTTTATATAGAGGGTACGTGCAAAAAATACCATATATATCTTATACGCTATATCACTCGTGTGACTTACTGGCACTCGTTTTTAACGTCACAGCTCGTCGTAATATATAACATTACGTAAACACTTTTTAATTTATGGCGATTTTCTACACACGCCGCGCGAGGATAATTGGCCTTGCCAATTGCTAAATAATAGAGATTTTTAATTCTCAATAAAAATCTATTGAACATATTTTCAAAATTGCAAAAATTAAAAATTGTCTGTAGGTTTTAATATTGTATTTTGCTGCAAAAAGTATGTTTGGAGAAATCTTTGTTAGCATGTTTTTTTAACCCACCAATTGTCAGGATTATCTAGACCAGGTCTCAATTCATATTTTGTAAAGCTTATTGCTTCATCGCAGCTAATAAAAACATTATTAAAATACCTTTTGTGACCACAGTTTGAAATTTACCTAGAGCATTCAATTTAAGCCGTGAAATGTATATTTTCCGTATTTATTCCGTTGATGAAGTTTATATTTATAAATTACACGAGAAGTGGCAAATTTATCGTCTCATGATTATAAAGATATTTATTACGATTTTTGATAAAAAAGTTATTATATGTCAATTACCTGTCAATTGGTTTATAATCCATTAACAAATTTCTCAAAGCTTTCTCGACAGTCTATAATTTATAATCAATCAAACATTAGAGCGGTCTGTAAAAAAGTCAATTTTTTGACGTCAGACTAACAAATCGGGATCCTGCGACTCTTAAATTATGACTGGGTAACTAGAGTTGCTGCCAAGACATAAGAAATCTAGACATGAGATTAACATTTTTTCTCGTCTCGTATATATTTCGAAAAAAAATCGAGATTAAATTGTCGAGAACCCTTTAACATCGAGACGTGAAAGTACCGAGAGTAGAGTAAAATTTCTTGACTATCACTGCTGGAAAATTACCTAGTTGCCGAACGTCTATAATCTATAATCTAACTTAAGGTCCACATCCACTGAATTAGATCGGATTGACTCGACACTGTCGACAGTTTTTAACCGACTTTAAAAAAAGGAGGTTATACAATTCGTCTGTATGTTTTTTTTAATGTTTGTTACGCGTTTACTCCGCCAATTATGAACCGATTTGTAAAATTTCAACATCGTTTTGTTCAGAATGCTACCGGATTAGTCCCATGTAGTTTTTATTAAAATCGGCTCATCCGTTTTTAAATGACACCAAAAAAACATATTTTTTATATGAATATCGCCGGCATTTATGAACCGATTTTGATGATGATTCTTTTCTTATTTAATAGAGCATACCTTCAGGGTGATTCCACATAAATTTTACTTAAATCGGTTCAGAAATTTTTTTATTACAATTTATAAACTAAGCAACTACGAAATATTATTAATAAAAATGTACGACATCAAATCCAATAAAAATTAAAAAACTTTTAAAAAAATATTAACCTCTTTCAACGATCCCGGCCTCCTAAGTAGTTTTGCCCAAGGTGCTTTTTTTTACATAATTGTATTTGTGATGATAAAGTGATTTATAAAATAAATGTGGTTGGTGGTCTCAAATAGATATCCCGCTGACGACCTCAGCTATCGAGCGTCTGTAATATACGGTCTAGGTAGACATGCCTTTGGGATATGCATTTCTCAATACTTTAGAGGAATCGGCCGAAGAAGGCTTGCTGACGCTAGCAAGCATTGCGAATTCGGCTAGCAGGAAGGTAAGCTTAAAAGTCTACAGTGACAAAGATTTATCTTTGAATTTTTAGTGGCCATTTTACGGACTCGTAAGTAAATGTGCGTTACATGTAACGGCACGCAACACGTCTTTCTGTCTGTCGGCTTAAACTTGAGAAAAACGCCATTACTAACGACCTAAGCTGTCGAACGTTTATAACTGCAATAAATAAAATATAAATACGGTCACAAATTATACCGAAAAACTTTGATTAAAGTAAACTTGTTTTTTTTACAGATTTTCACTCCTGGAACGAAACTTTATAAAAAAAGAATTTGTTCACACTGAGAAAATAAACTGTTTGAGGCAAAAAAATGTTTGTGTCTATTGGATTGTATAATTTAATCGGACCAAACAAAAATTGTTTGAGGCAAAAACATATTGTTTCCTTTGAATAAATTGTACGATCTAATAGGCAAAAACAAATATTTATTTGCCTCAAACGATTTTTTTCTCAGTGTGGTTCCTTGAGTTTGACGACATATCTATAGTATACGTTTAAAAAAAATATATTATATTGTTGGGTCTATATTTGGGACAATATTAATAGTCTGTATTGTCGACCACAAAATTGTTTTAAGTTTCTATTAGCAACGGTTAAGAAACAAACAAGTATAATATAATTTTCAATCTCGTTGTGATCAGACGTATTTAAACTTAGTCTTGATTAAATCAAATTTTATTGCTTTATTTATTTTTTTTTAAATTTATAATAATAGATCAAAACGATCATTATAATATAATACATATAACTTGTCGCTATATGTTACAAAGCAGGTATTTGTGCTACCAGAAAATGGCTCTTATACATATAGCGATGTATTTTTGCCATGTATGCGAAGAGTTCTGTTTGCACTTTATTAATTGACAGGAATTAAATATCAATTTCGTAATAAAGGGGGCCTCAGACGAGCAATATCATTGTCGAATGTCAATATTGAATGTTTTGTCTTCACCCGCGGTTTTGAGCTTGTTAAAGTCGATTTTGACATGAAGCGTATTTACACCCTACTTAACAGTGTGTAAAATGTAATGTGGTTGTAGTTTAAATTTCTGTCACGAGATGTCGTATCGTTTTATGTCAAATTCCATTAACCTCCGTTGTAATTTCTTGCGCGATTTTCGAATATAATTTATGTTTGTGTGGACATCACTAGAAAACGGCCGGAGCAGTTTTAAATACAGGTATACTTAGTACCATATATTGGTTCCATCAAAACTTCTATAAACGCAAGCAAGTTTGCGTTCAAAAGTGATCTTTTTTTTTAAACCATTTTGAGATAGTTTTGTTAAAACGAGAAAATGTGTTCCCAGAATCGTTAATGGTTTGTACTAGCATCACTTGAAACCGGCTGAATCGATTTTTAGTACTCTATTGATTAATTATTATTCATTTCAATTAAACTTCTTACCCAGACTCGAAATCACCAAGCCTGCTCGCTAAAATCATCCCTGATGTTTTATACTTGCATCAGTAATGCTAATGGCCGCAGATGTCGAGGGTCTATAATCTACAATATAATAATAATAATTTATTGATTAAGAATCAAAAAGCCAAAGTTCAGCTATAAGCTGTTTTACAACTTGACCTGCAAAAATAAAATTACGAAACCTGTGTCTCAGTATAGTTTATCGAACAAAATACGTTCATTTGTTTATAACTTACCTTTGCTCTTGCAATGTATATAATTTCAAACAGTCAACAGTTGAGAAGTCAATTTGTATTGTTTTGAGTCTACAGAAACAATTGAAAGATCTGTGACAACAATAAAGAAGACAATGCGAATATTATCGATACATTGACGATTTAATTTTTTCATTTGTCATTATTTGTCTGTCTGTACTTTAACATACATAATACACTTATCTATACTATCTGTTTCAAAAATGTTTGTAACAATCTCATTGAATCTTGGTTCAAGAGTTAACCACCTTTCCATAGAGACAATTTTAAATCAATATACTACTAATCGTTGAGGAGAGAAGGTTCAGGGGTTCGGACTACCCCTCCCGAAGCTCTTCGAACTTACATAAGCTATAAAACAATTTGTCTTGGGAAGTAATTCATTAAATGAAATGTGTGTGTCTCGACGCTTGGAGGTAATGTCATTTCTAACGCATTACTCAAAGGCTACGGAAAATTTAGTTTACTTATAAAACTGTAATGGCCGTTGGAGCCTCCGCGAAACCGAATTTTACACTGAGAGAAAAATCGTTTGAAATATTTGTTTGTGACTGTTGGATCGTATCATTTATTAGGATCACATAAAAATTATTGAAGCAAACAAATATTTGATTGTGCGTATTGGACCGTATAAATTCTTTGAACCTATTAAAAGAAAATATGGTTTACGCCAAATAGATGATGCGATCCAATATAGACATAAATATTCGAAATTGTCTCGAAACAATTTTTTTCTCAGTTTGTATACGTGCTTGACTCGGGGCAGAGCGCTAATTTGGTGTCTCTCTGAAATAAAATGTCACATTAGATGTACTTGTAGAGTATGCTTCTTGGTGTCCTCCTAAAACCAGCGCCTAGGCATCTTCCGTCCCTTCTTTCGCCCGGTTCTGTAGACGCTCACAGCGCCGGCCATGTGGTAGAGTGAGAGGAGCGGTCGCTCTTGGCCCCAGGTGGCAAGGGGCGCCCAAAAGCGAAAAGCAATTTCCAGCGCAAAA
The DNA here is from genome assembly GCA_034508555.1 of Venustoraphidia nigricollis. Taxonomy (NCBI): domain Eukaryota; kingdom Metazoa; phylum Arthropoda; class Insecta; order Raphidioptera; family Raphidiidae; genus Venustoraphidia; species Venustoraphidia nigricollis. Next base: position 1,415,101 of record JAVRKA010000006.1, read on the forward strand.
ATTTTGATTGAAATTAACACCAAATATCTAATTTAATTATATGGCGGTAGAAACTTTCTTAATGCTAAAGAAGCAGAAGTATAATAATTAAAGCTACTTAATTTATTTTAAATTCAATGATGTTTAATGTTTGCAATAAAAATAGATTTTTCAAAATTTGGGACTTATTATTTGTTTAACATAAAACCGAAATACAATTTACGTGAAGTGAAAGCGTCGATCAAAGGGCGCTGAAAGACAATCTCGCTTTACCCTGATCAAAGGTTAAGGCCAGAATAATCAGAACAACATAGGGTTCTATTCTTAGAGTACGGAATTCTGACAAATCTCAGGAATACAAAAATAACTTTTCTTAAAATCGTATTACAAACTCGCTGAATGGTTACTGTTTAGATAAACAAAGTAAACGCTGAGTTAACGTAAAGCTAGTTGACATAGATGATAGTGGATGATATGCATGCAAACTGTTGTGTTTGTCCCATTTCCATTTTATGTGCATATATATTGTGCTGGTACACGCAACATTTTTGTACAGACTGTTCCGAGACAAAATGGGGTTACACTGAACGTTTAGAATACTGTATATTTCGTTTTTTAATTGATTATATTACAAAGAGCTTACCTACCTTATCCTAATTTCCTGTAATTCCTTCATTCGCCCATTGCTATTATATAAGTTGAAGTTTAAGAAATGTAGAAAAAAATGGGAAGTGGTAAAATGAAAAATAGTAATGGTGCGAATGGCGTCTGTTATGACATAAAGTCGAGAAACGGACGTTAAACGCATTATTATTATTATATTATTATTATTATTATTATTATATTACAAAGAGCTGTGGCAATATGTTTAGTACGAAAAAGTTATTTTCACAATAAAAACATCGAAAATGGCGGATTCCGTAGCCTGCGAAGCGTTGCGAAAATGGCGGTATGCAGGTGTGCAAGTGCGAAAGTACTTTACAAACCCTAGAGTTTCCAAGTCTCTTATTACAAACCCTAGTGTTTGTAATAAGAGGCTACGAGCCGCCATTTTCGATCGATGTTCTTTTTGTGAAAAATAGTATACGCGGCACGGGGCTGAAACCGAGCGAACGCAAACTCGCGTGAAGCTAGCTGCACTCGGAGACTTCGCCCCCTCGTGCAGCCAACTTCGCCCTCGTTTGCATTCGCTCGGTTTCGCTCCTTGCCACGTAATGTACTAATGCCATACACTTATTTTGTGAGGAAACGTAATTTAAAGGTGTCAATAATAATAAATAAAAAAACCCGGGTCGCAGTGCCAAAACCCTGCCGACAATATAGTGTATTTGCTTGTAGGTATAGGGCCGTGTGGTTTTATACTTTAATTATGTGAAATTAAGTTTGTTTTTGGGCAAAATAAAAAATTTAACCCCTTAATACACCCCTTAAAATAACATTTTTTTCTTAATTGTAATATTATTATCAATCTAACGTCTACACCGAATTAAATACACCCTTCAATAAATAAGTCACTATCTGCAAACTAGTGTTTTCATAAAATTTGTAAATCCGGTCCTGTCGGGTCGATTTTATTAAAACTGTGGGGACACTTTTTAATCACTACCAGAGGGTTAAATTTCAATTTTGAAACGATTCGGAGAATTTTTTCGGTATTTTGGGGCCTAAAAACAGTTTTCAACCCCTAAAAACTACCCTTAAAATAGCCCGATTAGGCCCATTTTAAATAGGCTTCTTGCGGTGATGGGTTTCAACACGTGGCCCAAATTTCGTTGAAATCAATTAACTCTTTCGAAAGTTATCGCGCGTACACATATATATATATATATATATATATATACGTATATAAATATATATATATATATATATATATATACATATATATATAAACATTTTTAAAAATGGTGCCAAAGTGTTTAGGAGGTTATGAAACGTCGAGAAATTTTGGTCCGACCCCTAGGTCCCGCCATCCGACCGACGCCAATAGTGTATGTTGCCATATGGCAAATACACTAATAATAATAAATAAACGTGACGGAATTAACGAGCAAACGAACACACGTCGTTTATTTGTTCCTGTTTCATCGTGGCGACGTATTAATTGGCTGAACTGTTCGAATATGATTACCGAGTTCATCGACTTTTAAAAATAAAAGTACTTTTAGCTATGGAAATTTCGGTAGTTTTTAATTGAAGAATGGTTTCCATGGTTGATGTATATATTTTTAGGCCGAATAACTGAAATGCGGACATTTTGTTCGGGGACACTGTGTATTTGCATATCGCTTTCGCATATCTCCTGGTGCTTTGCTACAAAGTATAAACTAGCACGATAAAATACATTTGTTGACAACACCTAACGGTCAAGGTTTACCTAGATGTGTTTCACTTTTAATCACCATTTCTTTGGTTTTGTTGCTGTCAGTCCGGAAAATGCGAGTATTATAATATATAAGTTGAGAAACTATGAGGGTGGGGTCGTTTTCAGTTTCGAAGATACACTTAAACTTCTCTAGGTTCCTCGTGATGTACGCTTCCCGTGGAATCGAGACCAGTCGGGAAACTGGTCGGATATTTGGTGGTGGGAGTGTCCTTAATTGAGAAGATAAGTTCGGATATATTTTACTTTCGTCAGATCTGTCATGGTATACGTTTCCCGTAGAAACGACACAATTTGGAAAACTACCGGTTTTCCTAGGGTGGGGATGTCCTCAGTTTCGAAGATACCACTTGGAGTGCGCTTTACCTCCGCTAGTTTCATCATGGTCTATACGTCTCCCGTGAAACTGAGGCTAGTCAGGAACTAGTCTAGTTTTCCGGTGCTGGCGGTGTCCTCAGTTTCGAAGATGCCGCTTAGAGTATACCATACCTCCGCTAAGTTCATTTTGATCTACGTTTTGAAGATATCGCGCTCGGAGTATACTATACCTTCGCTAAGTTCGTTATGGTCTACGTTTTTCGTGGAATCGCGACTAGTCAGGAAAGTAGTCGAATTCTTCGGGTGGTGGAGGTGTCCTCAGTTTCGAAGATACTCTTTGGAGTACACTTTATCGCTGCTAGGTCCATCATGGTCTACGTTTGCCGTGAAATCGAGGTTAGCCGGGAAGCTAGTCGAGTTTTCCGATAGTGGGGGTTTTCAGTTTCGAAGATACCACTTGAAGTATATTATACCTCCGCGATGTTTGTCTTGGTCTACGTTTCCCGTGGAACCAAGGTTAGCCGAGAAACTAATTGAGTTTTCTTATATGGGGGGTTCTCAGTTTCGGAAATACGGCTAGGAGTATGCCATACCTCCGCTATGGTCATTTTAGGCTACGTTTTCCATGGAGATCAGACGGGTAATTGGTGGCGGGGATGTCCTCAGTGTTTTGAAGATATATTGTTTGAACTACATTTAGCCTTCGCTAGGTTTGTTATGGTCTGCGTTCTCCGTGGAATTACTGAGCAATCCGCATTATATATCGTAAACAAAAAATCCTAATCCCGCATAATTACCAAAAATGATCGTGAACATTGTAATTATCGTACTTGTGGCAGCCCTGTTTCATAAATACGGGTACGTGTGTGCGGTTGGAGGTTTTGTATTTTACATTTTAAAGTATGGTACGCCGACGCCATGATGTCGCCTGCCCTACATTTAGCCTCGCATGGAGCGACGCTTACAACAAACAGATTATTTCTGGAGAACTTTATTTTTATCTTCAAGTCGTCTACATTTTTATTGGATTCTTATATTCATATAGTGCAATGCATTGATCTGAATCTTATGAATAGCGGATAGACATTTCGCCTGTGTAAAACGCGTACAGCCTCTTTAGAAAACTTTGAGTGACGATTTTAGAAGAGAAAAACGACCGAAAAATATGGCTTTTTTAAGGTCTTCGAATTTAGAACTAAATTTTACCTGTCAAATGATGAGGCAGCACTCGCAATGTCCATGAGAAATAAATAATATCAAATAGTTTTTTTCACGATTGCTTATAAAATAGCTTGTATAGCGTTAGTAAAATAACAAAAACACTATAGTGCTGTGATTTAGAACAAATAAATACTATCTTACCAATCCAAAAGTAATTTTCGAAAGCGACCTATAAGTAGCACTATAAGTAGAATAGAGGTAGCAAAGCAGGTGTGGTTTTCATAAACAACCCGAATAGATTGCAAATGCCTATATTGGCTGGCAAAAATATTAAAAATTTACTTATTACGATATGAAAATCAGCTATTTTATAGGAAATGCGTGCAAAAAATGTAATATACGTCTCGAACGTAATGTTATTATGATTCGTGTAACTGGTTAAAACTCGTTGGTCGCTCGTTTTCCCATGTAACACCTCGTACATAATAACTGTATTGACGTTTTAGATACGTAAATTATAACTATTTTTTTATCCTTTTGCAGCAAAATTAAAAACAAATGAATACTATACGTGTTTTCCCATTGTAAGGCGTACTGCATATTAAAATTTAATTTTCTATCATGCTGAACATAAATACCTACATTTATTGCATTTTCTTTGCGCCGTAAAAAAGACATAAAACCTTTATGTTCATGAAATGTAGGTCAGTGCATCAACGGTATTGTTACTAGGCTAGATTACTTCTTTTGTTTCTTTTTTTTTTAAACTGGCGCCGTTTTATTATTGTAGTTAATTATTTCACAACTACAGTTCGACCCTTTAATCGTGAAAGCTCGAGATCTTGTTTGATTCCAAGCGTGCTTCGGAGTTGGGATTACATTCCTGGAATACCGAGATCTTTATTCGTAAAAACTACGTACAGTAATGGGTCAGTCTTTAATGATATTTTGCACAGTCCCCTATAAAAAGTCGCAAAAAACGCTTTTAGGGCATTTACGTGGCTTACACTGAGTAAACCATCAAATTAATCTACAGAATTGTAAGTCTTATGAAAGTCTTCAGAAAAGTCCCCGATAGGATTTGTCTATCTTCTAAGGGTAACCATTTTTGATTTTTCAAAGATTAAATAAAAAATAATGGGTTATTTGCGAAGCTATTTTGACCGACATGGTATTAATCTTTATCCAATTAAATATGCTAGTTATCTTAAGCATTTAATTTAGATCAAATTTGACCTCTACACCATATCATGTAAATGAATGTATTAGAATTTAGAAGATATCACAAATTTAAAAATTACTCGCAACAAAATAATTATGGTTTACTTGCTTGGCGAGTATATTTTAACCGACATAATATTAATCCTTATCCAATTAAACATGTTATCTTTAATAGGCAATTTACAAATCCAAGCGAAACCTGGCCGGACAGCTAGTGGAAAATAAAATCACTAAAAATGTATAATTTTCTTTTCAGGAGCTCGGTTCGCAACCATTGCCAACAATTGTGACAGAAGATACGGATGGAAGCGGTCAATCCGGAGGGCGCCCCCGTGCTGGTACATGGGGTTCGCGTAATCAAGGTTCGTCCTCAAAGAGCGACGGCTCATCGTCTTCGTCACAGTCGTCGTCGTCAAATAAAAAAGACAAGAACAGTCGGAAATCGGAGAGCGCCGGCAGCCGCAAATCGGATAGTGCGAATCGTAAATTGGAAAGCGGAAGTAGATCCGGTTCGGCGTCACGATCCAGTTCGGTCGAAAGACGCAAATCGAGCGATTCCGGCGACCCGCACTCGGCTGTTCAAAGTCCGTCGCGCAAAAGGGATTTGTTCGATGCTTTTCGACCGCGATCGAAATCTGATGCGAGTAAAAATAAGAAGCAAGGAACTCTCATGTCCCACATGAAAAGTGCCATGCAGGTATGTTGAACTAATAAACTGATTTTGGGTAGTCGAAAATACAAATTTTTTAAATATCAGTCAAAACCGTTTACGACGATATCGTTTAGAACGACATACCGGTTATATTGACCAAAATTATAGGTCCCGGGTGAATGCTATATGACCGCCTTATAAAAATCATTGCTTTTTACGACATTGCTTAGTAAGACATACCGCATTAAGCGACTATATTTAATGTAATATCTTCATATCTTCAGAGAGTTATATCTGTTAGAACGACCAGCTGTATTGTAAACAAAATTCGTGCGCACAGAAATATTCCAAACAGACTAAAATTACAGATTTTATGGATACAGGACACACGCCCTATGTTAAGAATTTAGGATTTTTCCCATTATTTCGAAAACTCACTAGGTCGTGTAGTTTTAACAAAAGACCGTGAAACATGTATTTTTTCAATTTTTCAAGAAGAGTATTTTTCCCGAGTTTCTTTAACATTTTTCCCCTACTGCATCCCCCTTATTAATTATCGTACGTTAATAATATGTAGTCTATGGCCCTCGGGAAGAAGTAGGCTTATTAAATTTTCAAATCGCTTCAGTAGTTCCCTGGATTTCACGCCGCAAACAAACGCTCTGTTCTTCTTTATATTTAGCATTGATATGAACTTATAAATTTTGCAGCATCCTTTCATGGGCCTGCATAAAACGCACAAAGTGGCCAAGGACGGTTCGGCTCATCCGGTGATAAAGTCGGACGACAGTTCTCATCCCCAGTATTACCACACTTTCACCGCGCAGGCCACGAGACGCGCCGACAGTAGCCGAAGTCCGATGACCCGCGTGATGGACATCTTCCGCAACAAGGGCTCGCACTCGAACACACCTGGTGCAGAGGACAAACGCAAAAGCGTAAGTAGATTAAATTCTTTATTATAATTACGCGTACAGACTTCAGCGCTTACGTGATGAGAAGTCACACTAATCCATGTCTTACATTCGAACACTAAACACTGAGCAAGATTATACCCTGTTACACACAAACGGAAGTGAATGTTGCGTTGCAAAACCGTGCTCGTATGGAGGCAGTAGTGCCTCCTGAGAAAAGGAAATTACGCAGCTCAGTTATCCACACGGCTTGGGACCGTTTAAGCGCCTCTATCGCCGGAATGGAAACCTTATTTTCATAACATTTTGGACAACAACGAATGCAAGATTCTATCAATCATGCATAGCATGGACTATTTGCACGGAGGAGACATGTAGGATTGCTAGCAGATTGCGTTCATGGGGGCAGAAATGGGAACTGAGCGACTCATATAGTTGAAAAAAATTGAGTGATTTTATCAGTTATTTACGTTAAAGGCATAATTTATAAACGAGGTCTCGCTTAAAAGTGTATAGACAACAGAATATTATGGTACTTACATTTTAATGTAAGGAACTAAGAGGGAACTTTGATAATAATATACTATGAAAATTGAATATCCATAGCGATCCATTGTTTAGCACACGCTTTTTTTTAGTAATTTAGTAATAAATTTAGATTGGCATTAATGAAAGTTGTTATTTTACATTAATATTTCGTTACCTTTTGATGATCGAACGAAATGAATATAAGAATAGGGAAAAATTGAATTCTTGAAATATTAATTTTTTCAAACCTGCACGTGTAATGCAATTTGAATTTTGCTTAATCGTAATTATGATGAAAATTAATTTCAATTTCAAAAGTTTGTGAAATAAAAATTTGCATGATTTTGATTATTCATAAACACAGTACTTAGGGCGACCCAATTTACGCGAAAGTGTTAATTTCGACTGAACAAAAATATGTTAATTTTGTATATGATTGAGTCAAGATTTACTCCAGGATTATATCCCTGCAATGTAGACAGCCGCACTAACATATTCGTTGTTATGTACGTATTTTATTGTATGCATAATAGTCAATAGAACTTGAATATAACCTAAAATTGGATATATATTAATATTTAAATAGCAAAGATGTGGACAATGCAATACTGAAAGGTTTATTTCAAATATGTTGCTTTTCTAAAATAAATTAAGTGAAATGGAACGTAATTTGAAACAGCAATCAACGAAATACAATGGAATGACGTCACTAATTAAACCGAATTGACATTTGCCTATTTTACTACGTTGTTGTAATTTATTTCCATAGAAACATTAATATTTTTGCACCCATAATAGCGACACCACCGACGATACGCCGCATTAGGCCCATAATATTAGGTGATACTTAAAAATTCGACGCAGTGACGTCGGGTGATGTAGCGTTTTGACGCGAATTTAAAAAAATGACAATGTGATGCGTTTTTTAAATTAATACTGTATTTTTCTAATTTCTTCCGCTGAAAAAAAATATTTTTTAATTTCCATCATAAATATGTTAGAAAATGTAAAATCATTGATGAAATTTGATGCTTTCAAAGTATAGATGATGACTTATATATCAAAGTTTGCTTATTTCAAAAGTATTGCCCTTATTTTTTCTGTTTTATTTTTAGATGTTCACTAGTAACATACTTTGTTTTCTGATGAAGCCAGGGTAAGCAGTAGACGATATGACGTAAGATGGTTAAAGATTAACTGCCTGCAATGTCTCTGAAACTATATGCAGACCTCGAAACAACTGCCTTCCTAGAGAGCGAGGAATACCATCGAATTGGTTCCGTTTCAGAGATTTTGCAGCCAGCAAATGTTTCACCTTATTTGTTCGCAATCATCTAGTGCTTACCTTGGTTTTATCAGAAAGCAAAACTCACCTTCAGTCCAATAATTCCTCCAATATTAAAAATATGGATTTCTGGAATGATATAGTGCGTGCCATAGATCTAAAAGGCTCGGAACTTATGTAGATGCAAATGGAGGCTTGCGCAGGCACAGTCGGTTGAAAAACTACGAACTCGCGCTATTTTATTATTTTTAATTTTTCATTAATCTAAAGGTCTAATTCCTTGCACTAAAGTCATCCATCCTGCTCGTACTTGGTGTGGAACTTTGGGGGTTCTCAGCAGACAAATTATCATCTGAATCACCGTATTAGGCATCTTGAACAATCAAAGAAACAATAATGGCGTACTGTACTTTGTAGCGGGAAAGCGACAATTGACAAGACAACGAACGTTAACCAATCACCGACGAGGTGGTAGGAGTCTTCCTTTCCCACAAAACAACCAAAATATGCATTTGCGACGCTGTTTGTGACTAACTTCAGAACCTTTTAGAACCGTGACGAGTATTGTACATGAATTTTGTCGAGTATGTAAAATTTCTTGGTTTCTATGCTTGTACGTCGTGGTCCATTGGTATTTCTACTTGACGTTATCAAAGACGATATGCTAGCGGACGATATGATAGTGTTCTTCTAGGCTGCTCACAGGTCACATTTATCTATGACCAACCTAGAAGGACACTTCGCCCGCTACCACATCGTCTTTGACAATGTCTACCGCAGTCGTAGACAAAACGTTAGGTAGAAATGCCAATGGACCACGACGTACAAGCCAAGAAGTTTTACAACGCCGGTCGCGATAGCCTATACATTTCTCAGTATGTATACTTTGAAGGAAAACTTCTCTAGCCGCGTTGAACAGCGTAACTAAAACAAAAAACGATAGCGTCAGAATGAGACAAACGAATTGCAAGCCGTGAACCGATTGGCGGGCGGGTAGAGGGAAACTTGACTGACAACGCCCCTTTCTGTTAAAGTGTATACTTGCAAAATGTTTACCAGTGGGCAGTGAAGTTTTAGTTTAGACGTTTGACATTTACACTCACCCTGCTTTTTGTTCGTTAAAACTAAGCTTTCAAGATACTTGATACGTTTGATAAATCAGAAGAAAAGTTTGAGTTTCATTTATTATTTTTTTTAACGATCGAGTCATTAAATTCCGTCGATCGTCTGTATAATACTGTTCACTTAATTGAAATCAATCAAGTGTTGAATTAAATATAATTATTTCGCAATGTTACGTACATCCGAAGGAACCGGCTTCGACGGAACATTTATATACACCAGTTATATATTATGTACTTGTCATATCAGTTGTAAGAAGTGGCTTAGGTCAGATTTTAGCTATCATAAAACTATTTAACTTTATACACTCATATTTGGAACACGTAGTGCCACAAGAAATTAAAAGAATTATTTCGCAATTTTATAACCTACAATTTCTGAAACATAGTTTGATTTTTTTAACGTCTCGTGTTATATTTTTGATGTGTACAAATCTCGTCTACCCCCAATTTTTGCTAGAGTGATCCAAAACTCTGAGTTCCTTGGCCGTAGCTTCTAAACTAAAAAAGATGCAGACGTTTGTCCGTGCCCATTGAAATTAGGCGAATTTGTTGTATAGACGTTCACAATTTCTAAAATATATGAAAAAATTAAAAATGCGGATATTTAACAATTGAAATCGCTCAAAACTGTTTCAAACTTACTTTGCTTATAGAAAACAATACATTGATTCCAATGATCACAGGCAAACGTTTGTACGAGTTTCCTAAAAATCTAAAAAAACTTTGGTCATGTTTTTAAAATTAAAAAAGATGCACACGTTTACTTGTGCTCGTGGCAATCAGCGTAATTTACATTCTCAGTTTCAAATACATAGAAAAGAATTCGAATTTTATGATTTTTTAAAAATTGTAGACCTGAAAAAAGATTCCGATTTTCGACTAAAATTAAAATATTTCAGTTTTCAAACTTGCTTATATAAAATGTTACACTGATTCCAATGATCACAATATAAGTCAATATCTATATCTGTTCTGGTTTAGAAGTAGTATGCGTTTAAAGTTTCAAAAAAAAATCTCCATAGTTTCAAAAGTAAGTATCTACCACTTCTATTTTAAAGATAATATTTTCTCTGAAACTAATACCTATCGATTTATGTTATTTAATCATTTATTTTAATATACATTGCTTATAAGATTACGATATTCTATATACATATATTCCTCCGTCTGAATCCGGGTGCACTCGATTTTCTTGTTCCCTCGAATCTATATTAACACGTTTATACTTTACTTACCGTTTTTTTTGTCTTTTAAATTAAGACGAATGAACAATAATAGGTATCCTAAAATTGAATCCACGAACCCCTCGGACTCCTAAGGTTCGCCGATCTCAGATTTGGAAACGCTGTTTCAGAATATTCTATATCGTTACAAATTAATTATAATATTTACACATTTTGAAAGTTGTGGAAATAAATTGGACATGTGCCACTTGACGTTGTGGGTCATAGATATGTCGTATACATTCACTACTTACGTGTAATTGCGAACTGGATCCCAGTGGCTATGAACATTTTAATCACCGACTTAACTCGTTCATTAATTATATTGTTTCCCCTTGTCGTTAGCATTGGTATCGACCTTATTATTGCGAAGTATAGCAAATACCTACACTATTAATTATATTATTTATTACTCTAGGAATTCTAAAGTACTCATTCTGCCCTGAGAACGTTCTAAGATATTGCACGTTCGATTTTGAAGACGCAAACAATTTTAACAATAGATTTGTTTTCACATTTTTTAGAGCACAAATCTTGTTGGCTTGTGTTCTGTTGTATTACACACAGACCTAAAATAAAAAGGGAAAAAGCCTCTGAACAGGCTTTTGACTATTTTCAAGATTAGGTTATTATAAATAAAATATAATAGCAGTTAATGTGCGTAAATTATAATTTTATGATGCAGTGTGACATACTAAAACGAACGCCCAATGAGTTTTAATAGTCACATGAGTCATAATATCATCACGGACAAGATAAATATATAGTATTTTTTGCAAGTGCTGACTATAAAATAGCTGATTTTCACATACTTTTCAACATTTTTGGCAATTTAATTTTGAGCAGAGGTAGGCGGCGTTGGATTTTCATAAATTTACCATGGAAATGATATTATGACTACTTTGTTTTATTTTACGCAGTAGTATGAAATGGGTAATTTTACAGCCGCTATATGCAGGCATGAAAAGCAACTAATTTATCGGGAGTTGTGTAAAAATCTTTTTAAATGATACCTCACGTAACCGAACGTGAAGATATTTATTGCTTGTCAAACTTTTATCCCCTCCCCCACTGCTCAAGTAAACGAGGAAAATATTCTGACTGTAGGAATATATGAAGTTTAGTAAGCTTTCTAACTATGCCAAATTTCAATTTGAGATACCTTTGTTGTCGACTGTGATAGGGATTCATTTGTTTTCCTTTTGAGATATGGAACTCTAAAAACTAAAAAGAATATGTTAAATTTGTTTCCGAGTTTAGTTTGAGAAATAGTATATTACACCGCACAAGTAGAAAGTTGAAATTGCTGCACTGCGCGACACACGATGTCCGAGGCGAATGCAGGAATTTCAACTTTCTGGTCGTGCGTTGTGTAGTATTTTTCTTTATACCCGGTCGAAAGTATACGTATTTTCGTATCAGTGTGCACGAGAAAACTGTTTCGGTCCGCTGTTACAGATGGCGTGCGAGTAATTCCAGCAGTGCATAAATGTTAGACTTAGGCTTTCTGAAGCCGAAAGTATATACTTTCGACCGCGTATAAAGAAAATTAATTTTCGACCGCTGCTTTAGAGCTAGATACGATGTGGGTCTTAAGAAATACGGGGAGCGGTAGAAACTAAAGTGTTATCGATGTAATTATTGAAGTCAACTTATAAGTTATTTTATTATAAATATGTTGTTTGTGCAATGAAGTCTGCGTTATACATAATGTATTTTGGCCGGGAGATAACAACAATTATTTAAAATAACAATTTTGTCTACTTGTTTATCATATTCGAGAGTGATACGCGAATAATTGAACGAATTGTTTGCTTAAGGCAATTTTCTTACGACAATTTAAACAATATTATAAAATGTTTTGTCGATAAAAAATTTCCCGTGAAAACGGAATATTTTGTGAAAGAAATTATCGAGAAGTTTTCGTTGTGAATTGCCGGAGTTTTTTCATTTCTCATTTAAAAATAAACAATATTTTTAAAAAAAAATCGCTAATAGTTTTTCAGTTGTCACTAAAAAAAGCAAAGTATTGTTAAAGAAATCGTCGGAAAGTTTTCATTTCTCGTTCAGAATAAAAATATTTTGTGAACGAAATTTCCAGGAAGTTTTCTGGCTCAAAATAAACACAATATTGTTGATTTAATTATTAAACGTGACTTTTTAGTAAATGCCATAGTGATTAATATATTCTGAAAACAATAACATGATTGTGTTTTTTAAATAAATTAATCAGTTCCGTTAAAAATGGTTGATAGCTCAGTGAAATAATGTTTTGTTAAAAAAAAAAATTAAAACTAAATAAATATTTAAGAAAATGATGCGCATACGTCATAAAAGTGTCCCTTGCTTCCGTTTTGTTTGCCAGTCCTACTATTTATACCTAAGAAGAAATGTTTAACGTTCCTGACTTTAACTTTGTGTGTTTTCGTGGATTTAATAATTGATTTCTCTAACACATTGTAGTTTTATTCGCAGGTAACGTATTTTTTAACCACCCTCTAAACATAGCTGCTTTCCATGCATGTATGCAGAAGTGTAAAATGGTCAAATACCTATTTCTACCATTAGAAGTTATATAAAATAAGAGCAAGCACGAATGGTGAATTTCATAAATAACCTGATATAGAAGTGAAGTTTGTTTCAGATGCGAACTGTGAAAAATGTTAAGAATGTACTGATTATGAAGTGAAAAGCAACTATTTTTAGGGCGTACGTGCAAAAAATGCCATATATTATATCTCGTGCCAATTGATACTACGACTCGTGTGACTCAAAATTCGCTGGTGTTCATTTTTAACATATCGCCACTCGTGCTGTTAATATATGATGGTAAATTAAAAGCTATTATAGGCCTTCAAAGCTGAAACTATCGTAGAGTTTCGGTGAAAATGAAATTATTTTTTTTTACGGTCACTGCAAATATTGAAAAACCCGGGTCGCAGTGCCAAAACCCTGCCGACAATATAGTGTATTTGCTGATACAGGCAGTGTGGCTTTATTATGCGAACTTAAGTTGGTTTTTGGGCAAAATAAAAAATTTTACTCCTTAATACAGCCCTTAAAATAACATTTTTTTTCTTAATTGCAATATTATTATCAATCGAACCTCTATACCAAATTATATGCAACTTTCAGTAAATAATTCACTATCTGCAAACTAGTGTTTTCATAAAATTTGTAAGTCCGGTCCTGTCGGGCCGATTTTATTAAAATTTTAGGGACACTTTTTAATTACTACCAGAGGGTTAAATATCAATTTTGAAATGATTCGGAGAATTTTTTCGGTATTTTGGGGCCCAAAAACATTTTTCAACCCCCAAAAACTACCCTTAAAATGGCCTGATTGGGCCCATTTTAAATAGGCTTCGTGCGGTGATGGTTTCCAACATGTGTGCCAAATTTCGTTAAAATAAATTAACTTCTTCGAAAGTTATAGCCCGCACACATATATACCTATATATATATATATATATATATATATAAACATTTTTAAAAATGGTGGCAAAGTGTTTAGGAGGTTATGAAACGTCGAGAAATTTTGGTCCGACCCCTAGGTCCCGCCATCCGACCGACGCCAATAGTGTATGTTGCCATATGTCAAATACACTAATAAGAAAAATTGTGTAAGACTGCTAAATATAGTGCGCTATGTAAACTAGGATATGAAATATTTTATTTTCAGATGTAACATTTTGAAATTCGGTTATAAACTCGATTAGAAGCTTTTCTGGGTGTAGTGTGAAAACCCTTAGATTTCGTCTATTTTTGAAACGTGTTGTTTTAATTTCAGTTTTCTATACAAAAATCGCTAGACTCGTGAACGTTTTCTTTAATCATTGCGACGACATTCAATTCTTTTTACTAGCTCTTTTGTTTCAACTACAGACAATATTGCGCTCTGTACTTTTTACGGAACACTGCCTACTCAGACAGCATCACAATGCTACGAGCAGACATGAAAATCTGACGCTTTTGTTGTAGCCCTAGAGCTGTTAGACATTTTTGGGTTGGTATTTGAGGCACTGAAAATTTGTACAATACCTCTTTAGTAATGTCCGCCAGTGTCGCCAACTCTTTAAAAACTTTCCCCCTAAAGCAATTTCAAAACCCACTAAATTCAAACTAAAACTCCCCAACTGTGACAAAAGTATATCTTTTTTAATACAATAAAACAAATCACAATACTTACTTAATTTTTTATTGAATACAAGTATGGAGTATGTATGGAGAGTAGTGCAATTCAATAAAAAAATACAAAATACACAATTAAAATTTTATCCGTAAAAATACCCCCAAAAAATTCTTCTCCCTAAAAAACTCCCTGTATAGATTTTTCCCCCCAAATTTAGGGGGAAAACTCCCAAGTTGGCATCACTGATATCCGAGTACTAAAACACAGACCTGCATGGTTGTAGAGTAGCGAGGCTAACGGACCCTCAAATTTTTAATCACCTGACAGGTAGAATGTCCCACCGAAACGATCTATTTTTAGTTACCTGCAATATTATTCTGTTTAAATTTCAACGTGCCTCAAATATATATTTTTTATTTTTCAAAAAGATACTCCTGATTAAGTTTTAGACCCGATTAATAAATCGGGCTTTTTTATTTTTCAGCTCCTTAAATACTAAATTTCAAGGTATTAAAATTTCAAAATGCGTCAAGGGTTTTTTATTGCGAAAAAAAATTAGCTAATTTAAAAATTTGAGGGTCGGTTAAGCCCCGCTACCCTTCTTTTTTGTTTTTGTATTCGGATATTACTAAAGAGGTAATGTACAAATTTTCACAGTGCCTCAAATACTTACTCAAAAATGTCTAACAGCTCTCCGACTAATATTATACACATACATCGTATCATTTCTGCCAGATTTTTGTATAAATAGGCGTCACATCTCAAATTTCACTCGTGAATCGCTTTTGAAGTGTAATATTTTTTTATTTATTTTCCCATCTCTATCTCTAAATAGTATAAAAAAAAAAGTTGCTATCCGCGTCTTTCTGTTGGTTCGCTTAGTTCTTCTAAACTAGACAACGATGCGGTTTTAAAAATAGTAGAAGATATTACAGATTAAAAAAAATCACGCAACAAAATAATTATGGTTTATCTTCTTGACGAGACTTGCGAAGCTATTAATCCTTATATTCAATTTAACGTGTTATCTTTAATAAGCAATCTACAAATCCGGCTGAAGTATTAATAGTAAAATGTTTGAAAGACTATAAAGACTAAAGACAAGCTTTTATTGAAATGTACTAAATAGGAAAACATAACTTTTGATAATTTAGATATGGATTGTATACTCTGTGATAGAATTGGGTAACTCAGATTTGAACCGGTTCAAAGAGCCGACTCCGACAGAAGATCTGTGAGAGCCGACTCACTTAACACACAGAAGCACATTTTACACTTACGTATCAGTTCTTGCTTTGATGCATCTGTCAGCTCAAATGACTCATGCATCACATGTTTGGCTATGCATTCTTGATTCTGTACAGGTCGTGATATGATTGACTGAACTCAGTGGCAGACTGCAGTAACATATTCAGAACTCGGCTCTTTTTGAACCGGTTCAGTGAGCCGGCTCACATACGGGATCCAGATGCAAAGATGCAGATCACTAAAAAGACCCGTTTTTCCCATCTCTACTCTGTGATAGTTTATTAATCACAACCCACGCTTTTATAATTATGAACCTAAATTATTATAAACTAGCGGACCCGTGCGAATACTTCGCACCGTTAGTGGTCAGTTACGTAATATTATAGGGCGGAAAGAAATTTGATTCTATATTCTATTCAGGGCCACTACGTCACTTAATATTACCGACAACTGTTAAAATAAACACATTGCCGCGCAGATGACGACATTTGTTTTTTCTGAATGTTATGTTCTGTAATTAAATTATTAAAATTTTTAGACTGAAATTTTTTAATGAAAACATTAATTTTAAGATATTAACTTATTTTTCGTCATTGAAGAGACAAATAGTCTCCAAAATGGCGTTTCAAACTTTAATTTTGATACAGTATTAAGGGAGATGTATTCTACCGACAAAAACACTGATAATTTTCGTTTTTTGTACATTTCAATAAAAGTTTGTCTTTAGAAAGTTTTTTTTACTAATATTTTTCTATTGCAGCCTTTACAGAATTGGAAACTTGAATAATTTTCTAACGATGATTACTCATCACTGTTCTATTAAAACATTTACGCAAATGGCAAAATAAAGTATCTATTCAAATGCATCTTTATAAAATTGTTCTGACACAAATTGAATAAGAATTGGCAATTAAAAATTATATGCGCCAAACCGACAATTCCGCCATTGTCAAGTCTAATCATAGATACTCAATTATTCGAATCGCTTTTTCTTGTACAGTGGAGTCACAATTATCATATCCACTTACCACATCGAGTTGAAGGTGTTACAAATAGCATCCCATAAATTTCTCTGTCGATTTTCATGCGATTTTCACGAATGGGTGGAGAAATATTTGGGAAGGTTTTATACTATAATTTCATTACGGTATCATAACAAGAAGCTGAACTCGCAACGCCGGGTATTTTGACCAGACCACAAGAAAAAAGAAGATGAGTGCAAAATTTCAGCTCAGTCGGAAACCGGGAAGTGGGCCAAATTTAAGTTGCAAGATTTAATTACAAACAGACAGACGGACACCGGGACAGAGATTTACTAATGGTGGTAACATAGGCTATATTTATTGCTAGAAAATATTAGGGATCCTTATTAACTTAAGTAACGTAACCCAAGGTGTAAAAAAATGCCATAAAACATCTTTCGTCGCATGCGCTGCGGAATCTATTGATGATAGAACAAAAGTATGTTCTACAATATTAAAGAACATATCAATAACTACAAAAAACTTCGCGATACTATATGTCCAACTATTATCGTTATGTCACAATAACCAGTTTTTACATTTTAATAATCTATATAGATAAAATACGATGTATATGTAATCTATGGACTCCAAACGGGTAGACCATTTTTGATGAAATTTTCAGACAATCTTTAGGATTAGCCCAGCGGGTGATCTTTTGAAGTTTGGTAGCGATCGGATCAACAGAATTTTTTTAATTTCTTTTTGGGAAATAAGATTTTTCTTCGATTTTTGAACATTCACAAATAAAAGCGATTGAATTCGCGCAAATTCAATACACGTTGAGAATTTAATGATAATGATTCTCATCTTTTATATCCTATATATTACATTTACATCCGGGCGAAGCCGGACTGGGCCGCTAGTTGTTCATAACTTTCTAACAAATTTTAAATAAATTCGAGCGAGACAGAAATTTAACAGCGCTGTTAATTTTAACATTGACCATACGGAATAGCGTCATCAAGCTTTTGAATTTTCACTTTCGTTTTCGATTTATAATGTAAAGCCGCATGACATGTGACCACTTTCGCTACGCTACGGCGCTCGCGAACGGAGTCAGTGGCGGCGAACAAAGGGCCGCAGTCTGTAGTCTCTACAACCGTAGCACGTTCTACACGCTACGCTATGTTAGCCAGCCAGAACCAAACATGTGATGCTGTAATTTGTCGCGCATGTATTGTGCACATGTAGAAAACAATGTACAGGTATATCCCATTTAACACTTTTTATTTCAATTAACAATTGTAAATTGTTTATCCAGCGTCGTAATATTACTGACGAGTAAGGTCGTTCGCACACGAAGCATTTCAAAAACAATCTAGATGGGCACTTCCAAATTTTGCCGCCAGGGGTGCCAGCTATACAATGACTTCAGTCTGGGAATAGTTCATTATGCCAGTCTGTGCAAAATACATTTATTTCAAATAATAAATAATTTACAATGCCAATGTGCTGTGTTTACTAATATTCAAATAATGGAGGTTTTGGATTTTCGAAGGATCCGGAACTGAAGAAGAAGTAGTTGAATGATGTCAGAAGGGAAGAAACGTTTACTATAAATCTGTTTTATATGGACCTCCGTAGGTTTTAACCTGATTGTATAGAGTTCCTCTTGTATGAAAACTATCCTCCATAGTGAAAACGAAACATAACTTAAATAATGATATACCTGCTACTAACTGCGTTACGCTTGTTATGTCGCTGATGACTTGAGATCTTGAGCGTCTATAATCTACAATCTATGCTTGTGATGTGCCCATGTCCATTAGAGTCGCTAAGTGATGTTGGCGATACCGGTGATCTTTGCTCGTGCATTTGAAAGAGAAGGTGTTTAGTAGGTACAATTTCGATTCATCACTCTTGGATGAATTTATCTAATGGATTTAATCAAATATGTAATTACATTTGCCGGACAATCCAGCTTTGCAAGAATAATATATATTTTCTTTATAATATTTCTATTGCAGTCAATTTAAAAATATAAATGTATTTTTCAATTTATCAACATTCCCCAAAATTACTCCAATCGCTATTAAAGTAGTATAATTTATTTATTCATCTTTTTGGGGTACACTAATTGGGAGTGAAAAATACTACACCTACGAATTTGAGAATAAACGCCTCCATATTTTCAGGCGATATTAGTGACATGTTGCTCAGATCACGCTTCTTTGCAGGTCGCCCAGATCGCTCAAATCACGCAAGTCGAGTATATTGCCGATAGATTGCTTTCATATTGCCCCGTGGAGGTTGAATTGCTTTCGTGTTGCTTCATGTGCGGATAGCGTATGTTAAAACGGGATATAGCGAGTTTTAACAGCCACACGAGTTATATAATTGAGTACGAGATATATTTTTTATATAAAATGGCTGCTTCCCTTCATTGCCAGCATATCGTCGGGTGACAAGTAAAACTCACTAAGTGCCTTAATGAAACAATAGAGATATTAAAGTTTTAGAACATTTTTTTACGTCATAAATCCAATTGTAATGCAATTTATTGGAGAAATTCCATTTCTCCAATAAATTGCATTACAATTGGATTTATGACGTAAAAAAATGTTCTAAAACTTTAATATCTCTATTGTTTCATTAAGGCACTTAGTGAGTTTTACTTGTCACCCGACGATATATTTGTGTAGCAAACATCACTAAGTTACAGGTATTTTTTTTAAATTACTATTGAATTGGTAAGCGCACCTACTTTTGTTTTTCCTAAATATATATTGGTAGCCGATGAATTATGAAAGCTTTCGTTGTAAAAAGTATTAAATACACTGGTCTACAATTTTACGAGGGATTTGAAGCTAGTTTTAGGGTGGGGGTGATCTTCCTAGTTATGGTTTCAGCCTTTTATTTCTTAAAATATAAAAACTGGGACACCATGATTCACGAACTGAACGGGACAATTTTTTAAAGCTATACCATTACCTAGATTTATTTAGGTTTAGTACCATGTTTATATTCTCAAATTAATTATTTATGAGTGGTGCAAGAAAAGCAAATTTATACCAAATATGGGTAATTATGGTCCATCATTCCTCGAATTAGACGGGGTATGCTTGTGCGTGCTTGCAACGCATCATGATAGGATAGGAGTAGTTAAATACGTCAAGTGTTTACATGTACTGAACATAATAATGTGTGTACACTAAATACACCCCACGTTAAGAAATTTTGCCGCCATAAATTAATGGGTGCTTCCCTTGACTCCGCTGAACGCGTCGCTGGGTTTAGCCACTGGATTGATTGCCAGTCCATGTCTCAGCAACCAATCCAGCAGCAAAAGCAAAGTTGTGTGCAGCGGATTTAAACAGGACAGACACTAGATGAACTCGGTTCATCTCGACGTGGCACTCGAAACTATCGTTATACAGGCTATACCAGGCCATTTTTTAAAGATTTTCCACTAGGTGGCCAAACAATTGAGTTGAAAAACATAATAGGAAACAAGTTATTTTTACAACAATATATACGCGTAAATTAGGAAAATTAATTTTTTAATGTTATTACAAGTTAACACTTGAGATATCCAGCGACTGATCAAGAGTTCTGACCGCCCTAGGCTAATTATGAGGACGCGCCCCCGCCAGGTGTGTTACGGACGGCCTAAAAAGTAGTAAGTGAGTAGAGTAGTACACGATTTTAGCGCCCCCCCCCAATCCTCGCGCCCTAGGCTGCAGCCTAATTAACCTAAGGGTTAATCAGGGCCTGGAGATATCAGTTGAAAACAATGTTTTCGTAGCAATTATATGCATTCAAAAAAGTGTTTTAATTTCTCTTCTATAACCGCTGATTTTTCCGCGAACTGATAAAACACCTCTTCGTGGCTTGCATTAAATTGAATTTACGCGCTTTTTCATTGTCACCTGCGCTGCCGACTACCGGATTTCCACGTGGTTACTACGTGGCCACGGCAGATCACTACGTGGCCATTTGGCCTCCTAAGTACTTACTTAAAAAATGGCCTGGCCTATACAGGCTATACAGGCATTAAAAGCAGCTATTTTATAGAGGAATGTGGAAAAAATATCATATTATGAATAAATGCGTCGAAATGATACCTCCTCCTTTTTTGAAGTCAGTTAAAAATTGTCTTAAGGCTGTCGGAACGCTCTGAATTTTGTTTGTGCTGTGACCCAGCGGTAAGGGGCGAGGTAGGCAAAAGACATATTGTGGGTGTGACTTTCTTTAGCTCTGTCTTGCTCAAATCATCCGCACGTTTCAATTTTTGGCTGGTGCCAACTACGAGGCTAAAAAATGTTACTGCAAGGGCGCCGCTGTCAATTGATTACTCTAATTTTTGGAAATATTTTGAAGATTTAAAAAACTTTTCCGAAAAAGGAAGAGTCACATTAGGTTTGTGATGGAACAGTTTTGTGAAATAAGTACGAATAAGGTCGTAGTGTGACATTGAAAACGTGTGTTTTTTTAGCACAATTAATGCCAACTTTTTTCTAGTAAATCGTACATAAATTACAAAAGTAGTCCATTAGAGACCTAGATTTGTCCTTTATCTTCCTTATAGAGAAAGAATTTTTGCAGAATGTTGACGAATAAGTCTACAATCAGTTGACAGCCGAAGCTCTATTTTTGGCTTAAATTCAAAGCGTTCCGACAGCCTTAAGAATCATTCCTACAAAACTACATTGTTTACGTTTATTCTTATGTAAAATGGAACAAATTTTGATCGTTGACTGTACTTGTAACTATGCAAAGGTATTTAACAAGTTGCTGTTTATACATTTCATTACAACATTATTGTCAGTTTGGAAGACAACATGTAAAAAACGGGCGCGTATTGTTCTGTCGGAAAAATGTAACAACCAGTGCGCAGTTTGTGCCTGTTAAGAACACAGTGCGTGTAACGAAGGCCTAAACGGTTACATAAGCTTGCTAACTTGCTGCTTGACGGTGTAACAATTTAATCTGTTAAGATAACAACCCCGTTTAATAATAGACTTGGTAGTATAACAGTTAAACCTAAAAAAAAACAGTATTTTAGTGCAGGCTTTCTGGATAACAGTAGCTCTGTTAAGATAATAGATTTTGTGATAAATAGATAACAGACGATGTAACAAAGAGATTTTTAAAATAACAGTTTGTTTAACTAGTAGATCTGCTAAGATAACATTATTAAGGTAGTAGGTTTGTTAAGATAACAGATCGTGTAACAATTAAGTCTGTTAAGATAGCAGATCTTTTTTAAATAGGTTGGTTACGTTAGCAGGATGTGTATTAATAGATTGTTAAGATAACAGACTTGTAACGAATAAGCCTGCTAGGATAACAGAATGGGTAACAACAGAGCAAATACCCGTAAAGTGGTGTTAAAGCGTATAAAAAACAAATAAAAGTGTTTGTTATGTAGTGGGTTTGTTAAGATAAAAGGATAATTCAACAATAGACTTGTTGACATAATATTGCGTGAAATAAGTTCATTTATTTGTGCCTGATGTGCAATAATTAAATAGGCCTTTTAAGATATTTGTGCGTGCAACAATTGGTATGTAAAGATAACATGATTACAGAACAAAGCTCTGATGAGATAACAGATATATAGGTCTGTTAAGATCATTTACCAAAGGTCTGTCAATATAACAAAAATAGGCCACTTAAGATAACAGAAAAATAATTCTGGTGGGATAACAGAATAAAAATAGGCCTGTTAAGATGACAGAAAAGTAGGCCTATTAACGTAACGAGATTATACGACAGGGTTCTTGTCAAATAACTGAAAAAATAGACATGTTAAGATATTGTGTTATGACGCATTGTCACGAGCGTTAGCGAGTTTTAACAGTCACTCGAGTCATAAAATAATCACACACGACATATATATATAATTTTTTTTTTTTCAAATAGAGGATTTTCACTTAATTTTCAAAAAATTTGACATTTCAATTTGGAGCAAGGTTATTTCTGATTGTAGGTAGCTTTTAAGTCTCATGCGGTTAGACTATGATACTAGATTTAAATGAGTCATTTCACGACCGCTATCAGGCATGAAAAGCAGCTCTTTTATAGGGGGGTGTGCAAAAAAAGATTTTTTTTATATAAAAGGTTAATAAGTGAAACATTAAAATATGTTGTTAGTAAAGGATTATAGATGTTTGCATTGTTTTATTTCCGCCGGTTAAAAATAGTTTAATTAACAGAACACAATGGTACATAATTTTATAGTTCAACGATTGAGCCAAAACAACTCTTATATTTAATTGTTTGTTTTTTGTTAGTATTTTAATTCATAAATCTCTTGAAGGGGAGTAGAAGCTTTGATGCGAAAATATTATATTTTAAAAAATAACTGCAAAACACTAATTTTTCTGTCGATTAACGTTTCGTCATCAGGATATGATAAAAGCTCATATTTTTTAGCAGTCGGTGTAGAAGTTTACTTCGACCGATGACAAGACCGGTTTCTTCAAAATGAGGTCGGACGTTTTTTTTTCATGAATTATATTCGATCAATTAATCGTGTGTCAAATGTCGGCTTTTACAAAAGAGTAGTTTTTTTTACATCTTTTAAAACCCCCTCGACGTCAAATCAATGACAGAGTAGGCCGTTAAATTTCTGTCGTCTGAAGGAACAAAATAAGGTGATAATAATAAATTCTTAAAAAAAAATTAAAAATTTAAGAAGTGCATAGTTATCAAATCAAGTGTTTCTCTACTTCGTCTGATTTTACGTTTTTTTATGCAACCAAAGTCAATTTAAATGTATCAAATGTCTTGATCCTTAGAGATTGCCAAACTTTGGAACATTAAAAATCAAAGAATGTTTCATTTAGAGAAAATTTTGTGAGTGGATATTTTTTCCAAATTGCAAATATAAAAACATAATTTTGAATCTTTTTTAATTTACGGTACTATTTCTCAAAACTACCGCCCCCTAAATGCTGCCTCTGCTACTCGACCTGTTGAAAAATTCGCGCTAAATGTTCAGACCAATGACTATATAGTATATTTATATTTATACCCTAAATACTAGCTAATTTAAAAAAATGGATTTTTTTGCAATTTTTGATCACGAGCTCTTGGTCTATCTAAAATACAAAATACTGGAAAAACCCGCGAAAAAACGAAATTACAGAGTTCGTAAATGCTTTTTTTTATATTACTACTGACTGCAAACCTTGAAGTAAAAAGCAATATTATACAATAGAGCAAAATTATGAAGGGTTATTATGATAGTTCGGTCAATATAGTCAATTTATGAATGGCCCATTAATAGCGGATAGGTCATTGTTATTAACGACGACTATAATTGGTCCAACTAGAGATATGTGAGGTGACTACTGACTACCTAAATTGAGAAATTAATTAACCATTAAGTGTAATCATGCAAGAAATATATTTCAGCAACACGTAAAATATTAAAAAATTATTGTCTTAGAACTAGTTTTTTTGTTAATTTTTTTTACTTACTTTTGTTTAGGCCATCAACTGTCAGGCTTAGTACCTTTTTTTTGTATCTACCAACAGTCAAGGCTATTTTGGTCTAGTACTAATTTATATAATTATTTTTAGTAACAAAACGAAAATCCAGTTGACACTTTTACTAGTTCTCAGATTAGAACTTTGTTGAGATTGGGGCGTTGTAATAGAAGAACCACGAACGTGCCATATAATATTGGGATTTGATATTCCGCGACACGATATCTGGTGGCAGATATTTAAACTATTCCGGAGTGTGTAATTTTGCAAAAACACTAAAATTACATTAGTGTGTTGATTCTCATCCATGTTTATTTATATTGATAAGTTAATTGGGAACTTGGATATAAATAAATTGATACTAAATTTTCAAAATTTGCAACGTTTCGTTGGTTTATTTTCAACTTCTTTAGGCAAGTTCTCTCTTTAAATTACTCATCACACCTATCAAGTTGTCAATCTTCCAAATCGTTATTTTGATTTCCAGATTTAAGTTGTTAAATATGGCAATCAAAATAACCACATCATGTTTCAATGCTTTTATCGCATTTTGCAACCATACCAAATTGCAACATTTAAAAGCTTCAACAATATTTGTGGAGCTTAATCAAAAATCGTCTTTAATTGATCATGAAAAAAAAAATAAAAAGATACTTTTTCGATGCTTTTTATAGCGATAATCAGTTGTGTAATACCATTGCCGCCATATTAACTGAGCGCTACTCATATATCAAATCCCAATGAACAAGGAAATCGCTCCATGCTCGACTATCTTCGAACCCAATGTATATTCTCAGTTTATTATTATTTTTCTTCAGAACTAGATGACCTACAATTTTTTCGTGATTGGATCGTTGGACTTCTTGAATGCGCGGTATTTTGCATAAGTTTGTATTAATTAATATGAAAATGTATCGATTGGAATATTTTGTGAAACCGGTTTTTGACTACGCGTCTTTTGGACTATTCATAGCTTTTGTTTATTTTTAATTAAGATAGTAGGTGAACTAATTTCACGTGGAGTCTTCAAACTCTTCTTTAATAAAAAAAAAAAAAAATCAAGGGTACCCCGCATTTGTTTGGTGCTAATTTTAATAAATTTGTTTACCAAATCCACGCGATGGAAATTTTTTCATTGTATTTTTTTACTATTTTTTACACTTGTCATTTGCAATTATTGTAAAGCTAAAAAAACATCACAATTTTATTTGTACAATAATTTAGTAATTATTACAGAATTCCACCGTAAAATAATTTAATATAATTTAGTCCTCATGAACGACAGTCCATGAAAAATAAATAATATTAAATAGATGCTTTTCGTGCTTGTGTAGCGGTTGCAAATGACCATTTTTCGCACTAGTGCGTAAAGTAAAACAAAATAAATTCGGTTTTTCCAATCCAATAGTAAATATCTTTGTCAGTTGGCAGATAAATCTATATAAGCAACAGAGACAAACATGGTAGAAGTTTATAGAAGGTACGCGCAAAAAAAAAGAAGAGTATATAATATCTCGTTTGTAATGATATTATCACTCAAGTGACTTAACAGTCGCTAAATGGTTCGTGTTAACAGTAATATCACCCCTCGTGATACCTGTCTTTACATATGAGTTACATAAACTACTATTTTTCACTACCTCTGTAAAATAGTTGCTTTCCATGCGTGTATAACGATCATAAAATAATCCATTTAACACTAGAGCCTAAACTAAAACAAACCTAGACGATCTAACCATTTCAACAGTTATTTTCATAAACTACCTAGAAGTATAATAGGATGCGCAAAAGGCACGAATGTAGCAATTTTCTTAAATTATCAATTAGAAGTGAAGTTTGTTACACAATTGAACTGTCAAAAATGTTGAAAATAAACTGAAAATGAAGTGAAAAGCAACAAGTTTGTACAGCGTACATAGTGTTGGGTCTCCTAGTGACAACATTCATACTCTACATTGTCGACCACAACATTGTTTTGTTTGAAGTTTCTATTAGCAACGCTTGAGAAACAAATAAGAATAATAATTTTAAATCTCGTTGTGATCAGACGCATTTAGACTTCGTCTTGATTAAATCAAATTTTATTGTGTTTTATTTATTTATTTTTTATTTTATATAATGATCAAATACGATCATTATAATAGTAATGATATGATGACTCGTCTAGTCGATAATATGCTGCATTACATCCTGATAGATAAATTGTAGATTATAGACGCTCAATAACTGAGATCACCGACGTCTATACAACGTTATAGAATACTATAAATAGATAAACTACTATTAGCTATACGTTTTAGTCAACCGATTGGGTGGTTGTTTTGTGCCGGTTTTTTCAAAATTTAATTTTTTTATAAATCTTTGTTTGCCTGAGGAATATTTGAAAACTTGACAGGCGCGCTGATGCGGGATCACATCCTTTATTATGTTAAACAGTTCCTGCATAAAACAGTATAATAGAGCTGTTGATGATATAGCTTAGCGACAAGCGGTGGTTAGTGCACCCACACTTCCTAAAGCGATACCCTCAAGGTCCGTCGTCTGCCAATTGTTTGTGTGTCAATTATTATACGCCCATTGCTGTGTTTTAATACGATGCCTTGTTTTGTACCTCAATCAACTTAATGTCACTTTATGAAATGTCAGTTTCATTAGTTCTGCAGACACATGCAGGCTGACAAAAGCTTAATTGACGCGATTTGCCGAAGACCTTAAGGTCGCTGCACACGACGCTGGTTTTGCAGTTGGGTTCGTTACTTGAATTTGTGCTGGCTGCGAGGATGAAAATGATGCAGGGGCGCATCTACATAGGGACTAATAGGACATAAGCTCTGGGCTCCCAGGTGCTAAGTACCCATAAAAAATTGAATTATTTTGAATACTTTTTCATAACAATTAGTACTTACCGACCCAGCTTCGTCCTGATGGCTTTTGGCTTGGCAACGAATTAATCAAGAGCGACAAATTTCTCATATATCTGTGACTGTATCTCATAGATTTTTTTTATGAGGATCTGAAACCGTGTCCTCCGGGACATGTTGATATTTTTGGTTAAGAAAATTTTGTGGATCCTTGACACTTGGAGATCTGGAGCTTGAACCCTATTAGTCCCTATGTAGATTACCCTCTGAGAACATGTTTACTGGAACTACTTAAGCCTAATTCTAGTGAGAAACTACAAAATTCAAAAATAATGCTAAGTATCCCATAGGTTATTTTTTCTTATATATTTATGATTCCTGTTAGTCAGGCTAATATAAAGTACGGTTTTCTTGAGCACGCGGTACACAATATGCATAGGTAATATTATACAATACATCATTTGTAAATAATCATTTTAGGTCAAGCAAACGTGTTAGTGTGTTTATAGTCTTTTGCAAACAAAGCTGGTAATATGTATCATTGAATAATGTGTATCATCCTTTATTATTAACAAATCGTTTAATACGAATTGTAAACAAAATGGAGTAGATCATTGCTACACATTTTGATGTAGCGTCCTGAGAACAAATAATATATAGTACATTTTTATTATCTGTGCGTCACATGGATAAACTTTCCTCGTGTTAATTGTTTTTTTTTTACCGAGAACTATAACATTATTTTTGGCATACTTTTGGTTTATATTTTTTTTCTTTTATTTCTAAAACATTTAAAAAAATTGAATCTCCAATCAAAAAAGCCATTAATAAAAGAAAAATATTAAAATTTTGCGGTTGGCACCAATTTAATTATAAAGCTCTTTTTAACCCCCAATGGCTTCAAGGAATGTATCAGACACATGTGATAAGGATTAAAAGAACAAGGAATAAAGAAACACCTTTTCTCGCCACAGGCCCTCGCGGCATTAGGAACCCAAAATACAAGACTCAGACTTTGGAAAAACACAAAAAATTACTACTTTTTGTACGTGGATGGCTTATTATACTGTGTCATGTTCATGCACCATATTTATTTTATATTTTTACATGGCTGCTTTTATTAAATTAGCGCCGACCTCAAAATTGTATTACTTTCCTCCTTTTAGTGTTTTTTTTTAGAGGAAATTCAGTTCTTTTTTTTTAGTTTTTATTTTTTACTTTTACTGTGGTTTTGTAATAGGTATGTTAACCGACTTTTTTACTTTGTGTTTAGGTAATTACTAAACTAAAAACTAGAAATGTATAAAACAAAGTACTGAACTACTGAACGAATTTGAGTAAAATTTATATGTAGGGTTCCCCTGAAGGTATGTTCTATTAAATAGAAAAAGAAGTATTAAAATCGATTAACAACTGACGGAGATATCGAAAAACAAATACACACACAAAAAATCGCGGCGTATTGATAATATTTTCTTTTTTTGAAATTGGTTAAAAATTGAAAAAAAGCCGCTAAAAAGAAAAAAAATTACATGTCCTTCTAGTCACGCAACAAGTGAAATTGTTTGAAAAAAACATTTGCTCATTTAAAAAAAAATTAGGCGAAAGCTCTGTAAATAAAGTGACAGCTTTTTATTATTTGTTTGACTGTCCGTGGGACATACAGTCTACCGACTTCATTTTTTTAATGAGTCAAATCTAGTTCTTTTTTGAACATTTTCACATTTCATATTTTGAAAATCACCAGCACTTGTAAAAAATTATGTGAACTAATATAGATTTCCAAAAAATATTGTGAAATCGCAATAAAAAAGACCATTAACACGAGTATAATCATTTCTATGAGGCATACCTATAGTACAGAAAGAAAATAATTGTCGCGGAGTCATACATAGTTAGGGTTGCCAGGACGCCAAACCTAAAAGCTGAACAGACCAGCCAGTTTGGCCGAACATTTGGGTAAAAAAGCCGGACACCCTACATTATTGAGAATTTTTTTCTCATTATTAATAGGTACGACAAAAAAAATTATATAGAATTAAGCTTTTTTGATTATTACCATATAAATCTTGTTAAATTATAATGAAACATAAATAAAAAGTAACTAAAACGCCAAATCAGTCCAAATAATTTATTTTTTATCAGTCAAATAAAGCCATCAGTCAAAATTAAATTCTAGATAAACATTTTAAAATTGTTTTTAAATTAAATAAAGGCAATTGTCAAATAAGTCGACTCGCCTGTGATCGGCCTCGCTCGTTTGCGAAATGTAAAAAAACCTAAAAAGCCGGACACGCAATCAAAAAGCCTATGTCCTGCTTTATCCGGACGCCTGGCAACCCTATATACATAGTTAATAACATGTTCAATATAGAGCAGCAAAGCATGGAAACAATGTAAACTAAATATAGCCTCTCTCTCCATGCATCAAAACTGTGCCACATATATTATAGTGTGAAGTTTAAGTATATTAAGTATATATTATTTTCTAACCGTACTGTAAATGAAATATGCACTGTATAGATATTATTGAAAAATATTTGTATAGTGTTAAGTGAAATTTAGATTTGAATTTGTAAAGTTATTTATGGAAATGAGTGACGGATTGTATTTTTATAAAATTATGTGACCCTCGGAATCCACTCAAGAGTTTTGCTGGCAATATTTATTTCCTGTTAACACTCTTAAAAGAATATCTGTGGTGTCAAGGTAAAATCATCTATATGTGGTATTTCTGATTCATATTTTTAATGTATGTTTTTAACTTCCCGTTATTGAAAATTTTCAAAATGTTATTAGTTATTAGTTTAGATCCGACTTTCGGAAATTGAGTTTTCATCAGATCTCGACGTTTTGCGAGTCCTAGGAAGCTATTTTTGGATGGACGTCTGTATGTGTGTATGTAAACAAATTTTTGTTGTACGATATCTTTAGAGCGGATCAACCGATTGACATCGGATTTGCGGCATTCCAAAGGGTTTATTGAAACTCCGATCTGATTAGAATTTGGAGTCAATTGGTCACGTAGTTTCAAAGTTATTAAAAAAAATTTTTTTTTCACGTTTTCGTTGTATAATTTCTAATCTACTTGTTTATTCTTACGGTGATCAGAAATGTTCCTTAAAACTTAAGTTAGCTTAAATGTAAGTCCATAAAAAATTAACAATTTTTTTTCTTATTTTTTATGACTCAGAAAATGTTTTACTAGCTCCCCTTAAAAACTGGTTGTCTTGTACACACAAGACGTTAATAATATTTTTCAAAATTCGGAAATTTCGCAGATTTTTCTGTGTTCATTAAAGCCTAGCTAGAAGTATATTCTCCGTTTAAAGCATATTTTCGGATTTGTGTAAGTTTCCATTTATATAATAAGATAAATTTCAGGCCGTGTTTGAACACAAAATTAAATATTTGTACGAAAAACAACATTATTATCATATGACCTTGTTAAGTTTTGTTTCGTGGCGGTGTGTATTGTGTGTGTATGTGTTTGTATATACTATTGTAAAGGCGGATTCTCACTAGTCGTGTAGGTAGTGTTGCCAGGTGTTCGAGTTTTTAACGATTTGTCCGGCAAAAATAGACTGCGAGCCTGGCTTGTCCGGATAACGTCCGACTTTTTATATTTTCATTTTTAATATCAGATTGCATGGATTCTTGAAATTTAATAAAAATAAGCAAAACACGTTTTGACAAGTTTATTTTGGAAAATCAACAAAACGACCTTTAAAAAAATACTGTTTCGCAACTTGAAATTCAAACCAGTTCAGGATGCGACTATTGCGCAATCGGTTTGCAATCGACTAAGGTTTTTTGTCCGCACACGAGCGCAACTTGGTAACGATCGTTGCTCATACCTTACAGAAGAAACATTTCGAAACAACATGCAACCATCCAAGTGAAATTGTTTCTCGTATTTCAAACACTGTCGCACGCTACCAATTTAAAAACTATTTTCAAATCCGTCGTGTTTCTGTCGACCCATGTGCAACTACCAATTCTCTGACGTCACAGAACGATTGCATCCTAAACCGGTTTGAAACTCAAATTTCAAAACAGTCGATCCGTGTGCGGAGGGCCTTAGTCTTTATCTTGTTATTCTTTCATAACAGAAGGCTGTCATTCCCGGACAACGTCGGGTAAATAGAGCATTTCCGGATTTTTATTTATTTATTTATTGTAGATTATGGAAGCTCGACAACTTAGGTCATTAGCGTCTTAATTACATCAAATAACATAAATACTTGAAACTAAACGACATCACAAAACATTCATGTGCAGAGGCAGGACTCGAACTTACGAGAGTCGGGTCAAGAAGCCAGCACGCTAACCACTGAATCACACTGTCCTCTAGCACTTGCGGAAATCGTGCCTTGTACGCATGTGAGAATCGACCTTTTAATTAATAATTGTTTAATAATAATCATAGATTGCATTACGTAATTTAATAACAGTCGTAAGCAAAAACACTTTTGTTTTCCCGACCACATGATTTTATTCCGGTTTACCGATGAACTCTAAAAAACGTCCAAATTTTATTAAAATACGGGAGCTGAAGAATAGCCTATATCGCGTTGTTTATGTGACGAGCGGCTATAACAGAAATACAGTAACACCCCGACTTGCGCGAACTCGAAGTAACGCGGTCTCTGATCGATTGCAAGCTTGACAGAAGTACTCAGTTCAATTGAAAAAGGGTTAAGTGCACATTTTGGAAAGCATTGACTCCAACAAAGTTCGCGTTTCAGCAATGAAAAATATATTAGGGTGCTCTGAAGTTCAAAGAGGAAATAAGAAATCATTTTCATTCCACCGTCCGAAACGTTCGGATTAGCGGGAGTGTACTGTTTTTCTCACGAGGCTCGGGAATTTCGATAATCCTACTTTAAAAAATATACAATATTATTCCATTTTCAGTCGCAAGTTTTCCAAATAGTGTTTTAAAGTACAACTTCTTTTGGCATGGTGGGGTAAAATCGATTCATGAGGTTGAACGTTTCGTAATGCACGTAGACTGTATATTATAAAAATCGATGCACAACATTGTGCTATGGTGGTTGAAAGGTATAGTGGCTGCCTCGTAATCTATAGGTCGTGGGTTAAATCCCAACGATCAGTGCCATTATAATTTTTTTACAGCTATGCAAATTTTCCTGCTGTAGTAAAATGCACCGTCTTTTTTTTTTAATAACCATTTGACTGCTACGGAATCCTAATTTATGCGTGTCCGATACGCACTTGACCGGTTTATTGAATTCATCAATGCAATTTCCTAAAGAGGTATGTCATTACAATAAATTATTATAGGTACTGCAAATGATACATGTCCATATAATTCTAATGAATTAAATTTTGGTCAGGACCGGCTCACAACACCAGCGAAATGGACACAAGTTTGTGGCGGTATGTTTTAAGGGGCGTCCGTGTAACATGTTGTTCATTAAAAAAAATCAGTAAAACTATATTATTTCTAAACACTGAATACGAGTCGAGCGTCTATAATCTACAATCTTTGTCTCTTTCTCTTTCTGACCATCAGTACTGAAAAAAAAACTTGGAACGTGTCGCGGGACACGCGTTTGGAACGAAGTCCCTATCGTATAAGACGTTTTTCGTAGCGCGTTTTATATAATCTAAAAACACCCGGTATAATCTAAATAAAAACACCCGGTATAATCTACAAACGTCTTACGGTTTTTTGTGACGCGTTACATTTTTTCTTACGGTTTTTCGTGACGCGTTAAATTTTTTCTCGGCTAGGTCCCCTCGCCAACCCGCGATAAGGAACTTCGTTCCAATAACCAAAACACGAACCAGATGATTAAAACTTAAGTTTTAATTATCTCGTGATGTTATCATGACTAGCGAAACGTAATATATTTGTCAAGATTTTTTTACAACATGACGGGCGAAGTCTAATTAACAGTTAAATGCTTTTTTCTGTCCAAATGTACGTTTAAAATATTGAGAAGTTTACAGTGCCCAGCAACTTTTTTGAAATTTGTTTTTTCTGTACATAAAGCGTTAAACTTTTCAATTTTTACCTGACTTAATCATTTATTATGATCAAATCTAAAAAAATGAATGTTTGTCTCTTATGCGTTCCTGTAACATTCATCCGATTACGATGAAACTTTTGTGAGTTCTGACTCCCTCCCATTTCTTATTAAATTAATTTTGGCTTGCTCCACTACTATTGTCCCTTCCGAGCAGGCTATAAAACATGGTTTCATCTCAATTGCGTGTGAAACCATGGGTAGCGGCTAGTAACGTATATAAAAATCTGGTTCGATACAATTAACTTTTAGTTTATTTTGAAAGTACGTAGTATCATTAAAGATTAAAAAATAAGGTTTTTCATAGAAAGTAGAGAATCGAGATCTCGTAACTGTTTTTCATGCAAATTAGAGCATTTTCTCAGCACAGTCAATTCAGACGATCGTAATATGGGTGAATAAGGGGTTATATTTAACAACTGGTGATTGCTTTTCATTCAAATATACATCACTTTAGAAGAGTTATTTTTACACTTTTTGAATAATTTTCCTACAAACTGCTATTAGCTTGGAAAATGTTTTTTTTCTGTGTAGATCAGTGATTTGTTTTTCTATGCGTTTTTATACTTTTTTTATAGGACGTTTACATTAAAGTTGGGTAACTCAGATCTGAACCGGTTCAAAAAGCCGACTCCGACAGAAGATCCGTGAGAGCCGACTCACTTTTTTTTTGAGCCGACGGATCAACGGATCCGCATAACTCAGTGAAACACAGAAGCACATTTTACACTTACGTA
The DNA here is from genome assembly GCA_034508555.1 of Venustoraphidia nigricollis. Lineage (NCBI taxonomy): Eukaryota > Metazoa > Arthropoda > Insecta > Raphidioptera > Raphidiidae > Venustoraphidia > Venustoraphidia nigricollis. The sequence continues at coordinate 1,449,382 of JAVRKA010000006.1, forward strand.
TCAGTTCTTGCTTTGATGCATCTGTCAGCTCAAATGACTCCTGCGTCACATGTTTGGCTATGCATTCTTGAATCTGTACAGGATTCTGTACTAGGTAACTCAGTGGCAGACTGCAGTAACATATTCAGAAATCGGCTCTTTTTGAACCGGTTCAGTGAGCCGGCTTACATGCGGGATCCAGATCACTAAATGCACTAGATGCAGATCACTAAAAAGACCCGTTTTTCCCATCTCTAGTTTACATATAAAGTTTATATCCATTCTCAATTAGTTTGATTTGAAATCATTGTTTGGGGTGGTAGAAAGATAGAGCCTGCCCTGATCACGATAGTACTCATATGTAAATATGGTATTCCTTGACCCTCATATAAAATATCAGAACATGTGAAATACAGGATGTCCCAGACATGTTGCTTCTCTGACCTTTCTGATAGTGAGATATCGAAGATAATTTACTGCCACCTATATATATGAATATATAGGGTGTTAATGATGTGTTCCTTGCGTTAGTAAACTGCTTATTCGTAAACTTTTTGATTTCATATTTTCCGTGGAAATATTACCAAACGATTTACTTTCTTAACAAACACTAAAGTATTTGTGACTAAGGGGATCTTGCGATTGTGATAACGTAATATTTTAATTATCGTGTTGTGAGTTGTCGTCTACGTAATTTCTATTGTCCTTTTTATCAATCAATTATGAATAAATTGATCATATGATCGATAAACTGTAGATTAGCTGCTTGGTACTTTAATAATAAAGAAAAAAAACACACATATTTTGTAGGATATGTACCCATTTTAGACGTCTTTTTGATTGCGATTGAAAATAATTTGTTTTTGTTGTAACATTTTTTTTAGTTTGTTTTATATAAAAATGGCGAAAATTCGAAGAACTGATAAGCGATCAATTGTTGATATATTATAAATAAATTTAAAAATCAATCTAAAAATAAAACTAATTGTGCGGTTATTTTAAAAAATTGATTCGCATCTAATCTGAGTGTGATATTATTGTGTAGTATATAGGATGACACAAACGTGGTTCGTGATATAAATTGGCTAAGTAAACAGAAGGTTAAAGGCTAGAATCAGTTAGCGAGGTAAACAGTTGAAGTCTACAGAAGTGTGCTAAGATTGGATACCCAAGCAAATATCTGAAGGCTAGTGAAGTGTTCACTAGTACGGTTGGCTATGACTAACTAGGAGTGTTTTTTAACACAGTGAACTAAGCCAACACCTGGAGGTGTTTTTACGCAAACGATTGGGTAACTAAACAAAAGGTTGAATCCTAGAAGAGCTAACTTAATCAAATATCTAAGGCTGTTGTGAATACAGTCGGTTAGACCATTGATTCTTAACGATCTAACTAACTAACTAATGATGTTTTTGTGAATAACTAAACGACAGGCTTGATGCTAAACGCGCTCTAAACGAAACACTCAAGACTAGATTTAGTTAATACGATTGGCTAATTAAACAAACGACCGAAGGCAAGTGTTTGTAAAATAAACAGAGTAATGGGTAGTATGTATAAGTTTTTGAAAATACGAGACTAGGAAAGGTCTTGCTGTTACGGTTGACTGACTAAAGAACCGCCTAAAGGCTAGATAAATGCAGTGGTGAATCGTCGTTGTTTGATAAATATTCAAAACAGTTGCTATGGTATACACAGGCAGCATCGCAAACAACAAAGTCAACAGGAAGATGTCGTATTTTCGATGGATGCGGAACACTCCGAAGAAAGACGAAGTGTTCGACAAACCTCGCAGTCGCTCGCTGGACGCTCGTTCGCTCGAACTCAGTGGCGTGCGCATGGTTTTGCACAATGTACGTACAAATATTTTATACACAGTAGAGTTCGTGGTAAAAACATCGAAAGATTTTTTTAAAGGCAATCGTTTTGAGAATAGCTCGTATTTAGGGTGTAAATAAATATACTATAGTCAGCGGTTGAGACCTCAGGCGCCGGACTGATTTAAAAGGTGTAAAAAACTTGTAAAAACTGAAATTTGCCGCTTTTGCAAATATTTACTGGCTTTGTTTCACCTTTTAAAGCACCCCGACGCCGGAGAACCCGTCCGTTGACATGCAGTTAATTCTAACATATTTATCGAAATCCGAAATACTAGCTAATCTCAAAATAATCACCATTACAAAAATTTAGCAATTTTTTGACAACGAGCTCTTGATTATAACGTTTACTATAAAAATATGATAAACATTTTTATGTATTTGTTTCAATAATTACAATACAATTTTTAAAATGTTCTTGGTTTCCGCGTTTGTACGCCGTGGTCCATTGATATTTCTACCTGAAAGCATAGAAGAACACTTCGCCCTGCTACCACATTTCCTTTGATAATGTCTGCCGCAGCTGTAGACGAAACGTCAGGTAGAAATACCAATGGACCACGGCGTAAAAGCCCGGAAACCAAGACGTTTTTACAACAGCGCCAACCGTGAAAACTCAGACACTTAAGGCGATAGAACCCCTAGATTGTAAAATATGCTCTCGGGAGTTTTCGAACTGTGGTCGCAGTATTGTTTTTATTACTTTTTTTATTAGCTGAGATTAAGCATTAAACATCACAAAATCTGGCTTACTACTTAAAAATTTCAAAAAACACATATTTCTGCCCTAAAAAGTAAATCAAAAATCGTGGTTTTCGTCAATTTTTCATTGTAGCACGTCAGGAGATTTCGAATCACGGGAAGGCAAATAAAAATTTTGAAGTTTTTTTTTTACAAATGTATGTTAAAAAGACTGACAAATTTGGCTTACTCAATAATTTTTTTGAAATTTAATTTTTTCTGTACAAAAAAATGTGTAAAACATGCGCTAATTTTCTCATTTTTGTCTGTTTTTAAATCGTTCATTTAGATCAAATAAACTGTAAAAACTTGGTTAAAAGTCACATAGGAAGAATGGTACATATTTCTAGTTTACTTTGTAAACATTATCATCAAAGATTGTATAGAAATTTCCATGAAAATTAAACTTTTCCGAACTGTTTTCTAAGTGAAATTGTATTATACTGAAATGCCAATAGAAGTCGCTACTTGTGTATATGAGCCACAAACAATTTCTCACTGTGTGCAGAGTTCAGTGTCGGCTCGTGCAGCACTGACGAAGTATACAGTAGTCCTATATTTTGAAAAATAAACATTTCTTCACAAAAATGCTCACTATAATGTTAAAGAGTTTTGTCCCATTTACATTTTAACCATTATAGCTACTTGACTATGTATAACAGATTTCTACTTTCCATACAGTAAGTATACAATAAAATAAATAAATCTTTTAAAAGAATTGAAATTACTAGACTTGTTATTCTTTAGAATTATTTATTTTAAATCTGTACTTTTTCGTTCGCTTGTTTGTGAATTGACAGACTATTAAAATGAAATGGAATATATTATATTCATACATAAGGAAATGTGTGCATTTCATTGTTCTTATTACGCCTTACATAGCTAAAAAATAATCTCATAAAAATATGTTATACAGCCCATAAACTTTGACTTGATATTATGATCAATATTATCAATAACTGAATCGACAAATTTGGCTTTATTATTTAATAATTATTATACCTGCCAATGTAAATAAAATACAATATAAAGTTCGAGGGACAGTTTTCTTACCTATCATCACATCTTTGAATAAAGGATCACGTCATGTGTTATTGTACTAAGATATTGTGTTCGTTTGAAATGTATATTGTTTTTGAAATAATTAATATTTTATTCCATTAATCTTTTTGTAATAATTTTGTGCAAAGTTCTGACTAGTTTCTTACTTTAGTAGCCATTATCTGCAAATTTCCTACAAGTGTCTTAATTTTAAAGCCATTATAATGGGCCGCGTGAAAACATACAAAAAATCATTGTCGCCTTCTAAAAAACGGAAAAGTAAACGTCTTTTGACAAAAACTGAAATAAGGTTAGTACTTGGAAGTACTTCTATCAGTTTTGTTTAAAAATAAACCATTCATATTTATTTCATATTTCGTAGAAAACATGATAACTGTGCTAGATATTTTTGTCGATGAACAAATGGCAATGAAGTACATTCCGTGCCCGAATTAAAAGAATGTGGACTTTACGATGACATTTTGATTTGTGTATATCGCTTAGTTCATTATTCGAGCAGTTTAATTATGAATATGGACAATAATTTAGCTGAAAATTATAATGCAGTGGTTGCGAAATTTATTGGCGGCAAAAGAATAAATTTTGCTATGCGAGGTAGTTACCAAACTAGATGTGAAGCTGCTACTATATCTTATAATATGCGTGGTTATTATCATGGAAGAATTCACAAGGCACTGACAAATAGAAGTCCTGGAAAATACACTAAACTGTATAACTAAAAAAAAAAAAAGAATCTTCGAATATAATTCCAGACGCAAATTAGATTTTTCCACAAAACGAAGGAAAGAAAACGTTCAAAGTGATGAGCACGACGGCCAAAAGTCAGCAACACCTGATATATCTGACGAAGAATTTAGAGCGTAAAAAGAAATTTTTTTAAAATCTTTACAAAAAAATGAAACGGAAATAGCACAACTCGAAGAGAACACGCGAGGGCAAAGTTCTAATCACTTATGGAAAGAGGAAAGATATAAAAAACTAACTGCATCTTCGTTTGGTAAAATTTGCAAAATGAGAAAAACTACTTGTGTCACTGCTTTATTCCGAATTTGAAGGTACAAAAGCAACAAAATACGGAATAGAGCACGAGCAATTTGCCATTCGTCAATTTAAATCAGAAACACAGAAGACGGTAAAAACATGTGGTTTGTTTGTCGATATTAAATATGGATATTTAGGCGCAAGTCCAAATGGCTTAGTTGACGATGATGGTATTATTGAAATAAAGTGTATAGCAGTTGCTGCAAAACTTACTCCACTAGAAGCCATTTTAAATAAAAAAGTAAATTTTGTGAATATTTTTAAAAATGAGATGAAACTAAAACAAAACCATAATTATATGTACCAGATTCAAGGACAGTTGCACATAGCCAGAAAACGTGTCTGCTACTTTGTTTTATGGACTCCACTTGGAATGTTAGTTGAGAAAATTTATTGTGATGACAATTTTTGGAAAGAAAATATGGAAGAAAAATTAATTAATTTTTATCAAATGTGTTTTCTTCCGGAATTAATTGATTCAAGGCATTTGCGAAATATGGCAATACGCAATCATCCGAGAGATTAATTAATTTTTCAGTATTCGAAATTTCATTTTATTTTAATTACAATATGTTTAATTTCGAAAGTGTATCTAGCGATAATTTAAGAAACGAATATTTTTTTGATTTTTTTCTCAGATTATGATCATAAACTTTTTAAATAGTTTTTTTTTTTTTGTAAATCAAAATAATACATTTATTTTCGTGGATATAGTGTCGACTTTTTTGATAACGCTGTCTGTGAACAGGAGCATATTTTTTATGTATAACTAAATGTGTCTCCCGAACTTTTAAAGTGTTTTTTTAGTTTGTATAATATATAAAATTTGGAACACTATGTGATTTTTCATATAAAATATACCTACTCTTATCTTTCATAATTATTTATATATTATTGCAAATCTAAAATGTATTAATTGTTACTTATCAACTCGACAACAGTACATACATTACAATATTGGTATATTACTTCTAAAAAGTATCTAAGTACAAATAAAAATCCTAAATGCAGTGTTTGAATTAAAATAAAAATACTTTTTTTTAGTATTTCCATAAAAATACGAACTTTGAAATAGTATTTAAATTTATAATTAAAAGAAAATTGTTAATTGAATGAACATTTTCTGTAATTAATACGCCTTTTATAAAATTTTGATTAACTTACATAAAAAAAACTTTTTCGATATTCTTATCGCCCAATATTCCTCTTTTCTTCATAAACATATAAGACAATTCACAATAAGTAGACCTCCGGAGTATTTGATAATGTATTTTCAAATTCAAATATAATTGATAAAAATCTATGTATATGAATACAGGTAATAAATATTTATTTCGTCCGGTATATTGTTTGCAAAAACATTTAAAAAAACACCTACGCCTATGGAATATTATGATCTCTAATCTATATAGTCACACGGAAAATATAAACTCCTCGTATACTATCGTGCTAATATCATTAGGTATAAGTGTATGATCCGATCATTCACGAAATAGTCTTCTTCTGCTGTGCAAAAATTATTCATATGTTCGTTGCGCAGAGCTCCGCGGGTGACTACGGGGAAGGGGGTAGGTAACGCATGAGTTACAGCCCAGGGAGTCTACCGCCTTAAATAATAAAAATGGTAGAAGTTATCTTGACAAGTCAGTGCTAGGGTGGAAATATAAAAGTTATTTGTTGATCGGACATAAAGAATAAAGGAAAAATAAATAAAACCGTTTAATAAAGAAATTGTATAATAATGAAGCGATTTATTAATTAATGACTCAGTTATAGTATAGGGCATTCTACTAAACCTATTTTATATTATGTAGAACATTCGTGTTTTTGGAAAGTTTTTGTTTCGCTTCAAATATTTCTTTTTGGGAAATTCCCAATTGAAAAGTTTAAAATAGTTATTGCAAAGCGTCCAAAAAACAGTTATGTGGAAATACCTGGAAAACGACTCATTGCCAATCTGAAAGACAATTTTGCCACCAAACTTACATATTCAAAAAATCACGTTGCACTTTTGTTTTCGAAACATACGACTTGAAACGTAATGTTCATTGCGACCACTCAAAGGAAAGGTCGAGCTATTATACTGTAGTATTATATCCAACATGTTTAAGTTGATTAATAAATACATTTTCTCAATTTAGAGCAGACGGCTAGTCTTATCTAAACTAGCTATTATTTGTGATGTTTTTTTACCAATCAATAGATATTTTATCGTGTACGTAAAATGGTAAAATTAGTCAATCAGCTAAACGATATTATGTGATAAAATTAAGGTGATCTCGTATCAATGTTTCATAATCTAAAAAAAAGCTATGAAACTTTCAAAAGGCATTTTAGATTTTAAATTTGATATTTTTATCAATAAAACAATACTAATTAATACTAAATACTTATCAACGCCGTTGTCGAACACTTTCATAATTTTCAGCGAAAAATGATAAGCAAATTGTCACTCTTACTTCATACAGTATACTAATACTATAGTTTCGCCCGGGTAGAAATTATTGTAAATTATAGACGTTCGTCAACTGAGGTCATTCGCGTCTGTAAAAAATCAGGAGTAATCGAGGCGACGTAGCGAACTAAAAATAATCAATTTTATCCGGATTTCCGAAGCACAATAAACTGTGTAAATTTCATGACGCCAGGTCCACCGTTACAGTTTTTGAAGTTTAACTTCTTTAGCGGCGTATCTGTTTGGAAAAAGTAAAAATCGAGAGGAAGTAGAATTGTCCCCGAAAGGGGAAGTTAGTTTGTCTCCTAAATTACACGAAACTGACAAAGACAGAATTTTACAGGTATCTGTTTGAAAAAAGTAAAAAGCGAGGGGAAGTAGAATTGTCCCCGAAAGGGGAAGCTAGTTTGTCTCCTAAATTACACGAAACTGACAAAGACAGAATTTTATAGCGTGTTGCTAAGTTCATGTGTATGTGTAAATATTATTAATTAGAGTCACATGAAAAAAAGTTAAACTTGGGAATAATATTAAAAACTAAAGAAGTTAAATTTCTTATGTGAGCTATGCGGGTGTGGTTCATTATATTTTTTTGTGTAACAGACAGATGCGAGTACTTTCTGTTCTATATTTAAGATGATAAGGAAACAATTTTGGATGTTTGTTCCGAGTAATCTTTGGAACAACTGAATTAATTTGAAAAATTCTTTCACTGTTTAAAAGTTTATTTCTTCGAGTGACAAAAAGGGGAACTGCCAAATGGCAAAATTGTGTGTTGAAATATTAGCAAATATTTTGATGCAATTTTTAGGATCAAAAAAATGTGACAAGTTAAATCTTGTGAGACTTAATGCTTAATTACACCTAATAAAAACAGTGGTAAAATGCTTTTTGCAACCGCAGTTTGAAATTTCCGAGATCATTGTTTTTTTTACAATTCAAGTGAACAGTTACCTGGACTACTCTAAAGTACATGTTAGTGATAACTAGAATTGGTTATTTGGTTGCCAAATCAAACCCGGACGAAACCAGTTCCACCTCCTGATGTGGTAGTGGTGAAATCATGCAGACTATAATAATTTTAGGTAAATGTAACTCGGGTTAGTTGCACCTTAATGTGACTGCGATCTCTCAAAAATTGTATAAAATATGCTCTCGGAAAATTTTGAACTGTGGTCGCAAAATTCATTTAAATACTTTGATTAACCACTCAGCTTCACAAAATGTGACTTAGTGCTTGAAAATTTCAAAAAACATATTTTTTCTTCACAAACCTATGTTAAAAATACACACAAATTCCGCTTGTTCAATAATTTTTTATCAATTTAAATTTTTTCGGTACTGTTTTTATCTGGTTTTAAATCGTTTATTTAGCTCAAATAAACTGTTAAAACTTGGCTTAAAAGTCATATGGGAAGAATGGTACACATTACTAGTTTATTTTGAAGCATTAACATCAGAATAAGATTTTTCATAGAAACTTGAGATTGCCGAAAGTTGAGTAAGTTGCATTTTACATGCACACATACAACTAATGATCAAACCGCTCGTAAGATAGAGCTATGTGGGTGAAAAAATATTGAACAGCTGGTAAGCAGTCCCCTTAAACGAAGCGTTAATCCGTTAACGTTATCTGTCCATCAAAACATGCCAATAATTTTAGACATTTATCCAGTAGTTACACATTGTTATTGATTGTTCATTATCAGTTGAACAGCGTGTGGCGATTGTTGTGTCCGATCATGTGTGAAATTCGTTCAGAGTGCTATTATTACTATGTTCACGTTAATCTCATTATGAACAAAAAACGAGTGAGAAGTTTTAGTTGTGGGTTTTATGACAAATTAATGGAAGCAGTTTATTGCAGGGTATATAATATTATTAATTATGTTTTTGAAATATGATTCTTTTGGCACGGTAGGGAAAAACGATACATGAGATTGAAAGTGTAACGAAACGTTGCAATGCACGTATAAACCGGCCGTACAACGTTGTGCTTTGTGATGTGTGAGAGGTATGGTGGCTGCCTTGTAACTTAAAGTGCGTAAGTTTAATCCCAGCGGTCGGTGTCATTATTTGTTTTCTGTTTTGCAATTATACCAGTTTTACTTCTGTAGTGTGTAGTGTAAAACTCCTTGTCTGAAGTTTATTTACTTCAGGAGAGACGGATTACAAAATAAAAGAGTAGCGATTATTTTATTTGTTAAATTATTTAATGATCAACATCTCATCTCCAATTGTATATTGTTCAGAACCTTAAAAATTAGCAAATGTAGTAGAACTCATGTATTTTCAACCTGTCATAGACAAATCAGAAAAAAAACCGTTATTCATTTGAGGTTAAACGTTGTCAAACGTATTTGCTCATCGACGAACATAATAATGACAGTGTCACACTAATCATATAAGGACAACATACTAAATGCTGAAAGAATTATTTCGATATTTTCGAATTCAACAGAAATATTCTTTTTTGTACCTGGGGTCGCAAACGAGAGTGATTGACGTCTGGTCGACCATTATGACGTCCCACGGCACTATGTTTCATAGTAGTAGTTATAGTAAATATAATAAGTAATAATACAGTAAGTCATTAATTTCCTAATTTACATTACATTAATTTTTACATCTATTCAACTGGTAATTCTCTGAATTCATTACTTGCTGTATTATTTGTTGCTGTAAATAGGACACTTGTACCGCATGACGTCATACCAACACTGAGAACATAGTGCAGAGAATTGTCAAATTCAAATTTTAATATAGCATAACTCAGTTGTATTTAAAGATATTATCAAAATGATTTCACCATTAATTTTGTAATGTTTAGGATTACGTTTAAAAGTTAAATGCAAACATTTAAATTTATAGTGGACAACAGAATATTGAAAATGTGAATTACTAGTAGGTAGGTAAACGTTTGACAATTTGTGTCCTTAAAAAAAGATATGGAGTGAATTTTAACTTTTTATGACCTATCCTATTTTAGATAATCTCTTTTTACCTTGAAATCTGCAAACAATATCAATTATAAATTTAAAACAGATTTCAGATATGTCTAATTTGTGTTTTTATTTATTTTGACAATGTTAATACCTGCCGTTAATACATAATGATTGTAAAACAATGTTTTTATCGTAATAACTTCGAACAACAATTCCTTTCCGATGAGCTATAAAAATAGTCTGAAAAATTAAAAATAACAAAACCTTGAAAACATTTATGTAAAGCTGATTTTTTATTTAGTGGCCCTATGGACCACCAAGAATACCATATTAAATTTGTCGGAAATTACAGTCCTGCAATTCTTGATGAAATTCTTCAAAAACCCAGGAATAATAAATAAAATTGAAGTGTCTGTAATGTCAAAATAACAGCTTTTTACTAAATGCATACGAAAGTATATACGTATTTATATCAAAAAACCAATCTTTAAAATTGTCGGTCTGTTTGTTTGTTCCGACTAATCTTCGAAAGGGACCGATTTTGATGGGACTTTCACCGGCAGATAGCTAATGTTACGAGGAGTAATTTAGACTACTTTTATTTTAGACTAGCGGCCCAGTCCGGCTTCACCCGGGTGTAAATGTAATATATAGGATATAAAAGATGAGAATCATTATCATTAAATTCTCAACGTGTATTGAATTTGCGCGATTTCAATCGCTTTTATTTGTGAATGTTCAAAAATCGAAGAAAAATCTTATTTCCCAAAAAGAAATGTAAAAAATTCTGTTGATCCGATCGCTACCAAACTTCAGAAGATCACCCGCTGGGCTAATCTAAAGATTGTCTGAAAATTTCATCAAAAATGGTCTACCCGTTTGGAGTCCATAGATTACATATACATCGTCTTTTATCTATATAGATTATTAAAATGTAAAAAGTGGTTATTGTGACATAACGATAATAGTTGGACATATAGTATCGCGAAGTTTTTTGTAGTTATTAATATGTTCTTTAATATTGTAGAACATACTTTTGTTCTATCATCAATAGTTTCCGCAGCGCATGCGACGAAAGATGTTTTATGGCATTTTTTTTACATCTTGGGTTACGTTACTAAAGTTTTAGTAAGGATCCCTAATATTTTCTAGCAATAAATATAGCCTATGTTACTCAGGGTGAATGTAGCTTTGTAATGGTGAAAGAATTTTTTAAATCGGCACAGTAGTTTTTGAGTTTATTCATTACAAACATACAAAAATACAAATCTTTCCTCTTTATAATATTAGTGTAGACTAGCTCATTCCCGCGACTTTGTCTGCGTTGTTTATTATATTAAACGCAGACGAAGTCGCGGGTATCAGCTAGCAAGATATATATCTAAATCATTGCAAATGTTATACACAGTGCGGGGAACAGCATACTTGAAATTCTAGGGTTGCCCATATCCCGTTCACCCCCTTTTTCGTAAATTTTCGCGTTCAGTTTCCGGTTACTTAGACGATAATAGTAAATACGGTTAAAAATGTGTGTCAGTTTTATAATAAAGGTAAAAACTTTACATGCCTGGACTATCAGAAATTTCAAATTTGTGATTGGCTATAACACGATAGGAGTCAGATTTTTCAGATTTTCAGATTTTTCTGTGCACATTCTTGTTGAGAATTCGTCGGAAATCTGGACACTTCTTCGACCGTTTTTGTTTTGAAATTGTTTCCCGAGACTATCGCAATTTTCTCGGAAACTTCTTGCCGTCTTTTTTCATTTTTCATAAATCGATGTCATTAAAGATTCTGTGAAATAGCATCGTTCAGTCGTTTTGGAAAAGGTTGGAAAGGTTATTTTATTGATGAACGAAAATCCTCGGTGGATGCAATTGAACGAAAAAGTCGATGCGATTGAGCCATACCATTTATTCTTATGTATTTCTTCATAAAGATGTAGGGAAAAATGTGATCTAGCTGTTTCATTACGAAAATAGAATTTAAAAAAAGTATTACAAAACAACACATACTTTGCTTGTTTTAATTGTTTGCATCTTTATTAAATTAAAACCAAATTATATTAAAAAAGTCATTAAAAATAATTACTTATGACATTAAGTTACTGAAATAAAAAAAAATCCTGCTGACCATAGACAGGGTTTCCAAAGAAAACAAATTATATATAATATATACTCTAGCTTTCCGAGTCGGCTTTACAATTAAAGTGCTGTTAATTAAATGTCGTATTTTAATTTGCATGTGATATTAAATTTGTTAGAAAGAGACAAAAAATTAACAGCACTGTAAATTCACTGACCACACAGAATAGCACCTACAATTTTGGTGTTAAATTAAAATGCCATTAAAATAAGCGGAACGTTTATTGTTGCGCTTTAATTTTTTGTTTGTTTGTTAAAAACAACATATTGATTGTATTTTTTTTTCTGTTTTCAGAGAGCTGCGCAAGCCCATCATCACCAACAAGCGGCTCAAAGTGAGTACTGTCAAAATATTTTCAAAATTTGTTTAATAATAATCTTCGTATTTATTTTTACAATAAAAGGCGAAAGCTTACGTTTAAAGGGGTTTTTAAAATTGACCACGTTTGCAGAAAAGATGATACTATTGCGAAAAAAGTGAAAATTTTTTTTCGAAACATTGTGTCCCAAAAATAACAAAAATGTATCTAAAGGCAAATCAGTTTGTTTTTTTTAGAACCGCGAATTTTAAAAACATCCCATGCATATTGTTTTGATTTTTAATAATTACTGTTCAGGAAATAGAACAAAACACTTTACTCGATAATTAGAAGTCTATTTTCGCGGACTAATTATTATAATTAGTATTTTACTAAGAACTGATAATAATTTTAAAAAACCAAATAATTATCACAACAAAAAATATCTATTTTTAAATTTTACACGACCGATGCTAATATTTTTAAATAAAATTTGAATAACAATATTTAGGTAATTTGTTCAGGGGCGATTTTTACGGCGATGCAACCGACAAGCCTCAGGGTCAGCGGGCCCTCGAGTCGTAGTAAACAGATTTTTTTTTATAATTATATTTTTGGGATAATTTAAAAAATAATAATATAGATATTAAATAAATATTATAATTCAATTAATTCGTGGTCGTGAATGTATTGATTATAATTTACCTTTTTCATACGTATTTTTTTTTAATTATACTAAATTGATTATATATTTGAGACCATCCTGCAAATTTGAATAACATTTTCAGGCTAAATAATACGATGTCGAACTATAAATTTTATCCCGTTACATGTTTAACAACCCTTGCTGTTGTAATCTTCGGCGCGGCTGCGACATCTTAATTATAATCGGTAATACTTTCTAAACGTGGCGTAATATCGTAACGTAAATAATTAATTAATGAACATAGTTGTAACTAATGCAGATTGCTATATTGACATTTAACAGTTCTAACGTTCACCGTTAAGATGTCACTACTATCGCATATTTTACGTACAAATAGAATGTGATTTTCTTTTTCTATAAATTAATGGAACTCTTATGATATCTGCAACACGTGCCTTTTCATATTATGATACCACACTTTACAAAGATGATTTTTAGCCCCACACAGCCCCGAATCGATAGGGGGGTGGGGGCAAACCGAGGCACCTGCCCCGGGCGGCAGTTTCTTGGGGCGCTAAAATCAATATATAATATGTTTGAAAATTGATTACAAATTATTTAAAAAATATATATATATATATTAAAGGGTTCTTACTCTCGCCTCCCGGTCACAAAAATGCTACCCATCATGTATTTTCGAGATTTTTAAACAATTTATCTCAAACGCCGGAGTGAGGGGGTGCCACTATCAAGTTTCTGCCCCGGTTCCAAAAAAATCGTAGATCCGGGACTGGTTTCGTAAAATAAACAAAAACTATTTTTTATCTTTAAAGTTCAATTCCAGATATATGTTATAATAGAAAACAGTATCACGGGTAATTGAAATAATGAAAATAAATCAATTTAAACACTCATTGATTGCAACGTTTCGTCTTTTTTTATTAAGATTTTTTCAAGCTGTAAAAATTTTTTTTACAAAAATTAACATTCATATAATAAAAATATTAAACATTATGGACTAAATAATTTACTAAAAAGAAACAATGGTTGTAATGCCAAATTGTATATTATATCATATTAAACTATCGTTTAAGCATATTGAGGTTAGTCACACCATTGTTTCTTTTTAGTAAATTATTTAATCCATAATGTTTAATATTTTTATTATATGAATGTTAATTTTTGTAAAAAAAATGTTTAGAGCTTGAAAAATTCTTAATAAAAAAAAGACGAAACGTTGCAATCAATGAGTGTTTAAATTGATTTATTTTCATTATTCCAATTACCCGTGATATTTCTGACTCCTGACTAAAGTTGCGCGAGCACACACGCTTTATAACTACGCGAAATTTCAAATGGGTGGTGTATGTGGTTTTTGAGAATATTGACTGTGACAGACAAACAGACAACGCTTTTCTTTCCCGGCAGTTCCGTGTGCGAAAGTGTGTTGTATTAAAAATGAATTAAACTGTCTCTTTGATTAATGATACAAAATTATCACTAGTCACGATTGAAAACAATCGTGATTTTTTGTCAAACTTGTTTATGGTCAGCTTTAAACTATCTGTGTATGATATTTGTACATAAACAAATAATATTTCAAAAGTACAAGTTTGAGTCAAAGAAAAGTGATGAAGTTGGCAGCTCTTTGGTAAACACATTTCATGTAATCTGTTGCCAAACGGATTATCTGGTTATTTTATTACACGTCATAATATTTCTGCTTTGAATCGAAATTCAGTGATCGTGGACAATCGTTCTATCAGCGTTGCCAGACGTCCCGATTTCGGCGGGACGTCCCGATTTTTATATCAAAATTAAATGTCCCGCCCGGGACAGGCTCAGTCCCGCTTTTCGGGGATAACTCGACCGTGCGTAAATAATTATTCTTATTGTAAGTTGCAATTTGTAACACTCACTCCTCAGACTATTGTTTGAAACACCATATTTTTCTAATGAATAAAACTTTTTTGATTTTGATTTCTGTTTTTTTTATTTTTTTTTTTTATTCAGAAGACGAATAAGACTCAACTATTTAACGATAGGGTAAATCTGATTTAAAATATCATATTTTTATTAAAATACATTTTCTATGGCTATTTTTGCTATCTATTGTCACGTAAACGTAATTTGAACTCAAATAAAAAGATAAATATTTTAAAACTTCTGATTATATACGTTTTTTTACTATGTCCCACTTTCGACGAAGGAATCCCGCTTTTTTCACTCAAAAAGTTCCAAAATCCCGACTTGGCAAAAAAAAAATCTGGCAACGCTGATTTTATTACACGTCACAATATTTCTGCTGTGAATCGAAATTCAGTGATCGTGGACAATCATTCTATATATTTTAAAAGGAGAACCATATTCAAATTGTACCAAAACACCCCGTTTTATTTTCGTTTTCATTCAACACAAATTTGGCAGTTTTGGCGGAACACAGGGAAAGACGACATCTCGACCAAAACGCATCACACGATTTTTCTGTTATATTTTGGGTATAAAATTGAAATATCGGGCTACACGACGCCAAACTAAACCTCGGAAGAAATCCAACAAACACCTGTCTTTTAAATTTGGTTCAGCCGTTTAGGTTGCACGCGTGACAAAAAAAAACGACGGTCGCAATATTTTGTTTTTTTGCTTATTAATGAATATTATTCAACCTGTTCTTTTATAATAGTTACTGCGGCAGCTGGCAATTCTTTTCAAAGAATAGTAACAGAAATATAATAAAAAAACAATTGTATAGTGCATCACTACTGCACAAATCTTTTGGTTTTTGAAAGCAAGCGTTTGTTGTTCGGTGCAATTTTAGTGATTTCTGTGACCACACAGCATAAATGCGATAAAAGATATATTTTTAGAGTTAACATGTTTTTAAATAAAGTTTATAGGTCAAACACTTGGCAGACATGTTTATACATGCATTTGCCAAATAAAAACATTGCACGGTCTGTATTATTGAACCGATCGCTGCTAAATATGACAAATTTTGAAAAAATAATTTTAATACCAATGTTATACAATTAACAAACTGATCCGGCTTCGTCCGGGTTCCGTGAGAAACGTAAACCATGACGAACCTAGCGGGATCATTGATCAAAGTGTACTTTAACCCTCGTCAAAGCCAATTCAGACTAGCCGTTCTTGGTTACGATTCACCGGTCCGGTTCGGTTTTCGATTAGTCTAGACAGCTCACACTATCCCGATTCGGTTCTACGATTATTCTCGATGCGCATGCGCAATTTCGAAATATGATTTGACGTTTGATGTGTAGTTAAACAGCTGGCTAGTCACGTGACTCCAGCAAGCGTTCTCATTGGCTACGGTTGCGAACGGTCCGGTTGAAATTAGAGCTGAACCTAAACGCTCGAACCGAACCGCAATCGGGAACGAGTACGCCCTGATTGGTCGAGCTCCCAACCGGACCGGTGAATCGTAACCGAGAACGGCTAGTCTGAATTGGCTTTCAGGCGGCCTAGGTACAGAAGCAATTTTTCCGTTTTTAAATTCTGATTACTGTTTTTCCCAGAAGTCGTAGTGGTCTGAAATTTTGTGATATCTCTACGTTTCTGGTTTAAATTTTTTTTATTTACAGTATGGTGCTTCGACTACTGAGGTCATTAGCACAAAAGGTTACAGTATGGGTAATATAATATAATACATAATTATATTATACCAAATTTCAGAAAAATATTTTCACCCCCGTCCGAGATAGAGGGCCGAATTATTTTTGTAAAATTCTGCCACCTGACGAGGATTAAGAACACCCCTGTTACCGAATCTCCTGATTTGTGTATATAGGTACGGCTGAAAAGTAAGTGGTATACAATGGCAAAGTTATATAGTTTGACCGGCGACATACAACAGAAGTGAAACGCAAAAGCTGCATCTAAATTGTATAAATTGACAGTTTTTTCACTTCAAAAAAATTATATAAATAAATTACTCTTGATTTACGTATATAAATAGAGGTTCGCGACAATTTTGCTAATCTCAGGAGGTTTGTAGACAAAAAAGTTTAGGAAACGCGGGTTTACTCAAAGAATATCCTCTGAATTGTCCCTCCAAGTGTTTGTTTTAATGATTTTTACTGTTCTGCTTTTTCCTAATTGGGTATACGTGTTATTTTTTTTAATAAATTACTTAGCTACAGCACTTAAAAAGATCGTGAAACACTTTTGTTTTATCATTTAGAAGTTGATTATGTGAAATGAATTAAATGATAAAAATAAGTTAAAAAAAAGCATTTCGTAATCCGACATAAAACCACTGTGCATATTAACAATTTAATATCCAACTTCCATGTAGATACTAGTGTTGGGCATAATCGATACATTTCAATAATCGAATGAATCGAAATAATCGGTTTTTATAATCGAATGATCATTCGAATTATCGATTATGAATGATTTGAATTATCGATTATGAATGCGGCCCGCAAAACCTGTGAATTCGGCCCGCGATATCGATAAGATATATTATATTTTTATTAAAAAATAAATAAGTAAATAGTAAAATAAATAATACATATTACAAATAAGATACAATAAAATATTTTAATATTTTTAAAAAATTCTTACAGAACTTTAACCATACGCGTTTGTATGAATAAAATATTGTTTACTTTATATTTAAAAAATTATTGTAGTATGTCTAGTCTAGTTATTACGCATTGGTTTTGATTTTATTACGTTCTTTTTTTTTTGGCCCGCCAAAAAAATCGGGAATATCAAATTGGCCCGCCTACGAAAAACTTTGGGAGCCCCTGGTTTAAACAAACGAAAGCACCCCCACCTCCAGTGCAACAGACTTCCCAATGTGTGCAGATGCAGAACCGAATGATATATCATTCATAATCGACAATCGACATACATACATTTCATATCTCGCTAACCATAATCGAATCATGTGAATATCTCGCTAAGCATAATCGAATGATATCTCGCTAAGCATAATCGAATCATGTGAATGATATCTCGCTAAGCATAATCGAATGGTATGATGATATCTCGGTTGCCATAATCGAATGATGTATGATAATTCATAATCGACAATCGACATAGTACTGTGTCGGGATTAATAGTTAATACAAAACACATTAATAATGGAATCGCTGGTATGATTCAATACAAAAATAAAACGAATTCTTTATTATTATAAATTAATTATAACTCATAGATTTGTATTTAAAAAAACAATATAATCTAAATTTTTGGGTGAGAGTCTGTTCCTCCTTGCATTAGTAATGACACCAGTTTTTGAAAATATCCTTTCGGAAGGCACGGAGGTAGCTGGCGCACAGAGAGATTTTTTATGAAGCTCGTATAATTCAGGAAACAAATTTTTGTTTTCTGATCAAAAAATAAGGGGATTGGAAGAGCGAGATATATCGGGCATTGACAAATATTGTTTTATGATTGCAACGGCTTTTGTAGTAATATAGTGACAGTGAATAATAAGTAATAAGTTAATAACCGGTCACTATGAGAAATGTATGTACCGTATACACGTAATCTCAAAAGATACGCCGCCGCTCTAACTTTAAGTAATGCAGTCAATGACTGGTCTACTGGAGTCTGGGAGACTGGAATGCCAAAACACTACAACTGTACAACACAGAACAAACGAAAGTACCCCCACTCTTCAGTGCACGCAAATGCAGAAACCCAATGATATAATATGATATATGTCGGGATTAATTCACATACATTTCATATCTCACAATCGATCGAAGCGAATGATATCTCGCTAACAATAATCGTTTCAAACGAATGATATCTCGGTTAACATAATCGAATGATCGATTATTTGGCCATAATCGAAATATTTCGATTATATCATTCATAATCGCCCAAGACTAGTAGATACTTTTGTTCCATTTAATAAATGTGTTCAGGGCCGGTTTAAGGTGGAAATTTACCGAAATTTTCAAATGCTGGAAGCAACGTTATCATTTGTTTGAAACCTTCTAAATAATATCTTGAATCTAATACAGCGCCTTCCATCTCGGGGCACCGCCGAATTATTGGAGATGTCAGTTTACTGAAAAAATTAGGAACATAAATGGGTTACACCAAATTCGGGACGTACGCTAAATTATGCACTTAGGGCACAGTAGAAAAACACCTCGCTACAGATTTTCAAACGACGAGTGTCATATTCAAGCAGAAATAAGTGTAATTAATAAATAATGAAGTCATCGACATTACATAAGCTTTGTGTATTTGGTAAATTCTTGGAAATTTCATTCTAGCTGGAGCCTTCTGTGAACATATCATTTTAAAATTAACTTTTAATTAAACAAAACCGGTAAAATTTTATAAATAATATGTTAATCCTTCGCTTCAAAAATTCCATTCTATATAGAACATTTTTGGAATTCGCTTTCGTCAATTCCTTTTATTTCATCACAGGTGCGTGTTTTGCTGACTTTTGATTTCTGCTTTTTGACAATATGGCGTCTAGCGCCCACCATTTTAAATTTTCGGTGACGTAAAATACCAAATGTCACTCGTAATATGATGACGAATTTATCGACAATTCGCTTATGAAAATAATCCGTTCAGTCGTACTCACAAATTTTTTGAACATGAAATCCACCGCGACCTGGTAATTATAGTAGAACCTCGATAAGTTAAAATCCAAAGGAAACGTTAAAAAATTTAAGTTATCGAGTTTTTTACTTATCGAAACTTGAAGCTAGAGAGGTTGTCAGAGTAAAATTTTTAACTTACCGAGGTTTGTGGATTTTATAAAGAATACTTACTCATGATGACACTGTTTAACTTAGGGAGGTCACCAAAATATTATTTTAAGTTACCGAGGGCGCTGTTCAAAATATTTATTTAAGTTACCGAGGTTTTGTGATTTAAGCAATGGAGGTTTTATGCTTTCAGGGGAAGGGAATTCAAAAAAATTTAACTTACAGAGGTTTTTAACTTATCGAGGTTCTACTGTACTATAAAGTCTCGCGCCTCTGATGTAAGTTCGGGACATAAATCGGAATCAGACCGATGCTGCCTACCCTTATTTGTAATTTGTCATTGCCCTTTGCTTTTAATTGATAATAATAATAAATCTGGATGGATGTGTTTTGATAAAAAAACCACAAGTGATAAAAAAAACTAGACGATACAAATAATAAAGTGACTAATCTATAACATTTAAACTGTTCTGTATTTGTTTACCTTTTTTCAGGAAATTAAAAACCAGTTTTATACGGTATTTGTTTATTTACTTTGGCGAATGAACTTTTTAATTGCAAAAAATAAAACTTCTACACATCTGGTCTAAGAAATCGGTTTTTCTTCTCAACAACCACAAAGATGTGAACCTATGTCTGGAACAGTGTTCCCCAAACTGTTTTATCCCAAGCCCAAACCTGGCCTGAAATTGATTTAAACATTTGTAATCTCGAAACAGGAGGACGTTCTCAATTTTACGCGTAATTTGTATATTTTTTATGTACGTGCAGCCATAACTTCTCGAGGTTTTAATCGATTTAAATGATTTCGATTTCGCTGTGTTCAGGAAAATATCGAAATGATCCCACATAATTTTTACTTAAATTGGATCTTAACTGTGATTTTCTTCTGCCTGGTTTTTATCATTCATGGCTCTAGTAAGAATTGTTGAGTTATAAATATCAGAAACGTGAATTTTTAGAACATTGCCTATTATTTTGAGTGTTTATTGTAGATGATGGAATAATTTTTTTATGTGAAACATCTAATGGCGCGCTTAGATGGGAATGAAAAACGTTTAGATTGCACGCTGCGAATTGCAATTTAGCCAACATCACGTCTCGTCGGCATTTTCCGATTTGGCGCTCTCCTTTCAATACCTGAGCGCTTCCCTTTCTACTACACTACATACTCGCTAGTTTACGTGTGTGGTAGTGTGCCGACATTTTACTCACAAATATCTGTAATGTTTCACATCTGCCATCTTGGATTAGCCTCTACTAATTTATTGCCACTGTACAACAAATATTCCGGGCATAATTTTTAACATAGTTACTTGAAATCCTTTGAATCAATTTTTCTTTGTGGGGTTTGAGAGCCACTGGCTTATACGCAGTCATTCTTTTAATTCGACCTTTGTGAGACAATTAAAGAGAGTGACTTTATTTTTGGCTGTGGTTGCATACTCATAGAGTCTGAATCATTTTCTCCTCTCCTGCCTTTTGACGGAAAGATGTTCAGTAAGTATAATGATTGAGCGAGACACTCTTTTAAAAATGCTCACATTGAAAGAGAAAGAGAGACGGGTATAGTAATAATTAGTATGAAGAGCAGACAGTCTGTAGCTAAAGGCATTTTGCGAGGGAAATCTCGAAAGGAATTATTTTTTAGAAGCTTTGTTTTCATGATAATGGAGATTGGGCACTGCCAAACTTTACCGCGAGGGGCGCCAGCTATATAACAACGTCAGTCTGTGAATAGCTCATAGCAAAATAAGTTTTCGAACTCTGAAGATGGTGTAAAGCACACCGAAACGTTAGTGAGAATGCAATTTATCCAACATCTTTGAGAATATATCGATTTATTTAAATGACATTTATAATATTAAAACATCAAAGTTTTACGTTGTATTATTCCTTATTTGAATCACGCAATTTAAGAAAGAACACGTAAAATTTGAATTTTACTCTACTCCGTAGTGAAAGCCTGTCATAATTCTTAGGTCCTTATGTTCCTGCTGCCATCTACGTTACGCTTGTCATGTGTCATGATCGAAAAAAACATATTTCGTAAATATTACAACATAATTCGCCAATACAGTTCAGTTAAAACTTAATATTTTAATTACACGGTAGCTTAAAGAAAAAACGTACGAAGATACGAAGAATGATTTATCATCAATTAATTTGTTTACAAGAGTTGAGCAAAAATTAACACATTATTTTTCTGGTTTTTTAGCGTTCCGCTCATTGCAAATGATTAAATAACTACACCATATCGCACTTGTATAATTGACATACAAATTAACATTAAATAAAAACATTATTTTAATGCATTCACCGCTACATATAGCAAACACATGTATGCATTATTAGAATGATATTTTGTTTATTAGTGTTTAGATACCATAGATAAAGCTCTAAATCTAGATTGGAATAGTGTTGGGTAAGTCAGATCTGAACCGGTTCAAAGAGCCGACTCACTTTTTTTTGAGCCGACGGATCAGCGGATCCGCATAACTCAGTGAAACACTTAGAACACATAGAAGCACATTTACACTGACGTATCAGTTCTCGCTTTGATGCATCTGTCAGCTCAAATGACTCATGCATCACATGTTTGGCTATGCATTCTTGATTCTATGCAGGTCGTGATATGATTGACTGAACTAGGTAACTCAGTGGCAGACTGCAGTAACATATTCAGAACTCGGCTCTTTTTGAACCGGCTCGCATACGGGATCCAGATGCAAAGAGGCAGATCACTAAAAAGACCCGTTTTTCCCATCTCTAATACGTTGTCACATTTACATGACTTACGTCTGACGCTCGAACTCACATCTACGTGTTTTATGTTTGACGTTTCCGTGCCGCAAAGCAAGAACTAAGATGTTATACACACCCCTGCGAGATCAAAAACAAACAAGCGAGGAAAAACATTTTAAATAAACTTTGCGGAAAAACAGCTCTGATGTAATGTGAATTACTGATCCTATAAGAGTGTTTGTCTATGAGCAAAGCCCCTTTTTGCATAATAATGTGTTTATGAATGTATGTTTGTATGTAAATGGCCTTGAATATCGTACAGCATGTGTTTTTCATAATGATGGGTTGTAAAAAAAAACACACAATACATCTTTACAAATCCGTCTGGTCTGCTGTGTACAGGATGTCTTTGATCTCGAGCTTTATTTTATATGTCCACTAGTTTTTACCCGCGGCTTCATTGAGTCAAACATCCGTTTTTACTCTCAAGGCCGTAACTAGAAAAAAACACTGGATGTACCTATAACCTACTGTTAGAAGCGAAGTTTGCTACATAAATATGTCAAAATTTTTGAAAATTAACTGAAATTGAAGTGAAAAACAGCAATTGTGTAGGAGGTAGAATAAAAAATACAGTATATAGGTAGATTAGATTAGATTAGAAAAGAGGGCGAGAGGGTTTTATTCCTCGTCAACACTGCGACCTTGATAGATCTATTGTGTAGCCCTGACTCATTTATATCTCTATGAGATTAAGGCTTTTGATAAAGCTTTGAGATCTGTGTCCCATACCTGATCAGGTGTTGGGAATGGATTATTGAGGTGACGGAGTCTTCGCTTCATGACTGCTTCACATTTACAAAGCAGATGCTACGATGTTTCAGGAGCCTCCAGACAGAAGCGACATGACTCGATGTCTATTACGCCAATTTTTTTAAGGTGTAGGTATATAGGTAACCCATTACAACATTAGTGCTGGGTTATAGAAAGTATTTGACAATGACCTTGGATTGAGATCTTATAATTAGAGTTTTTATACAAGCAGCAGTATATGTCGTGAAATTTCGTGTCATGTAGAACATTAGATTGTACTCACACGAAAACAAATAATTGATCTACATAGAAAAAAACCGCTTTTTAAGCTAAATTTTGTTCAATTGTAAAAAAAAAAATGTTGTTTTGAATTGGATATTGTACAAAAAACTATATTAAATACGTGTTTACTGAGTTTAAAAAAATGACGTTTCATAAATCAATTACTTTTCGAGTAGAATCGATTTAAAAGTTTGCAATGTTTGTCTTATGGAGAAATATGTGTATTTAACGTCATTGTCAAATCAGATTTTCGGACTGCTTTCTTCAACCGAGCAAATGTTCTGTTATATTATTTTTAAACGAATACTATCTGATGGCGTAATTTCTATAGTTAGTACAATATGACGCCTTGTTTCGTGTGCTACCTGTAGAAAGGATGCAATTCCGTGGATAAAGAGATCACTGTGTCAGCAAATTAATCTTCTTCTTCGTGCTTCTATCAACAAACACGTTACGTGCATTCCATAACACAATAAGCGGTGTATCATACATTTATTTCACTTGTGTTTTATTATCTAGCCTTTGACAGCAGCTTTTATAGAAGATATCCAGCCAGATTCATGGCATACTTTCCGCGGATATGACTCATTTATTTTGCTATTCGATCGATACTTAGCTATCGTTTACATTTCCTGATATCACTTTCGGATCTGAGTCTGGATTAATAAGGTTTCGTAATAGGAATTGTTTTTTACCATAGTTGCCATAGTAGTGTTCTCTTAAGGTGATATCAGACGGTTCATTTGTTTCATTCGGCATATTTCACTTGAAGTGAAACGTCTGGACACAAAATGAAACAATAATCACGAATGAATTCATTAATGAACCGATCCAACAACGATAGATATTGGCAGTCGGCATTAGAAAAGATTAATGAATAATACAAAAGACGGACAAGTGCGAGAAGAACTCGCGCCATAAGAATTTCGTAGCGTTAAATAACAATTAGACAATATTTTTTTCGAGGTTCGCTTAATGAAACGGTAATGCAATGAAACTTAAGCATACTCGCTCCATGCATAAAAAGTATGCCGCTTATATATTGTGAATTTATAGTATAGTAGACTAGTATTGTTTAGAGAAGATAGTAGCGTTATTTTTGCTTACAAACAATCTCAGGTCGGACGGTTTCTCACAAGGAATTTATTATTTAGTTGCGTTTGTTGCTAGTCGGGACGCACCAATGATACTGCCTATGACTATCCTTGAAATTACAAATCACGCTGTTACCGATTTCTTTCCCCACTCTTCTTACTACGCAAACTCTCCTTCTTGCTACTATTTGGATACCCATTTTCCCTGCCTGTCAGTTTGCTTGGAGTCAACCCAAAAATTACTAAATCGGTTTTGACAGAACTTTCACTATAGCTGTCTAGCCTGTATATGGTGATCACTTTTTGAAAAACCTGGAAAATTCGAGGAATGTTACTTGTCAGGACAATGCCGGGAAATTTTGGTGAGTCAGGGATTTATGCATCAGGTGCTATCGGAGTCGCGCACCGAAGAAAAAGTCAGAGAAAAAACTAAAAGATCACCTCGAAATTAGAGAAATGTTGAGGAAATTTGTTCTGAAGAAAATGTCGCCAGCTTGGTGTCATAAAAAAATCAACTAATCACGAACGAAGCCACTGGCAATAAAAAAGAAAAACATCATTTCAGCTTCGATGAGACAGCAGGTGTATCGAAGGTGCCCTTGAAATACCCTTCGGTTGTTAATGACGCAACGGGTTTAGTTGAACCGTTCAACTCAAATATCGACCTAACCTTATCTGTATTGTACGCGATGCAGTAGCATATACAATGTGTCGCCGTAAAAAGGTCTGGGTTATTTCATTGGTGAGAAATTAATTCATTTTTTTTAAATAAAACTAATTATGTGGTGACACAGCCTCGACGACGACGAAAAATGTGTAATGGGAAAGAATGTTTGGAATGTAATCCCTCATCTCGCGGAGTGTGTTATAAACAGCAACTCAGGAATTATTGAACCGAACGGTAAAATTCTTTCACTGTTTAAAAACCCACTTCTTCCCGAGTAACATAGGCAATATATTATTACGCTAACACAAAAGGGGGATGAGCAGTGAGCGAAAATGTAAAGCAAGTCGACGCACACGTTTTCTGAGCTGGCTAAACTATGAGAGATACGGTAAAGTGATATTATGAGAAATTTGTCGCTTTTGATTAGTTCGTCGCTAAACTAAAATCTACCCGGGCGAAACGGGGCCGGAAAACTTGTTCAATAATAAAGAATTTGTAGACATTTAATAAGACTCTCCTTAGAAAAATTCCTGGTGTGGCATCGCTGGTACAACCCTTCGCGTAACGTTTTACACATTGTATTTTGCTAAATCTTCATGCATAAGCACGAATATTATAGAGGCAAGGAACACATACAAAATTATTTGCGTGATGTTTTTTTTAGTTGCTCAAGTTTAATTCTAATAACTCAGTGAATCATAAAATTCACGTAGTCCAATTTTTTGTATACATAATAATGTTAATGTTCTGTCACGTAACGTTATGTAAATATAGAGTATCAGCTATTTCTCTAGCCACGCACTATGGTTATCCAATCAGTGCATGTTCCCTAATCGATTATCGATAAGTCAGTTCTTTCCCTCTTGCATTTTAGTACTTTCGATTATCATAAATCCCCGCACGCCACGATCCATCTTACGTGTTTGCTATAAACTAGAGTGGGTTGTAAGCAGAGTGTAGCCAGTCGATTACTGATTGGTTACGCCATTTTAAATGCATTTCTGGCATCTACTTCACATTTGTGTTTATGTTTCTCCATAATTTCTTGGACATATCAGTGATATCGACCAAGAGGACAGTAATTAGTATAACCATACTTGAAATGGCAAGTCTAGCAATTTTGTTCGACTGACTGGATAAACGCTTGACTACTGCATGTGCTCAGCCACTTACATATGATTGGCTGAGCGATCTCGAACATGTGCGTGATTGTATTTGCAAAAAAAAAAACGGTAATTGGTGACAAGACAACAAAGGCTCCGACAATCTGCAATAAATAAAAAAATAGCTAATATAAGCTGGTTTATCATATTATGAAACACTCATTGTTGCAATTGCAATGCAATATTAGAAAAAAATACTATTTAAACAATGTCACTGTCGGAACACGAACCCGAATCTTCCACTATCGCGGTGGCTGAATTATCAGTTGTTCTACAGTGACATATTTAATTTTTTCTAAGGTGACATCCCTAGGGTTGCCATCTATAAAATTTGGCAACCAGGACATAACGCGTGAAAACCCCGGATTTTAGAGCCCAGAACCCGGACATGTCAACAGTTTTTTTTTAAACATAGTCAGTGTAATAAAAAACAGTAGGAAATGTCATAAATCACCTTTTTATTTATTTTCAGATCTTAAAATTAAATTTAGTCATCTTTTATCATCATTTTAAATGTGCCTAACAAAACAGAATCTTATTACAGTTTGTTACAAATTGTTTTAATAATCAGTTAGAATTTTTTTGTCGCGGGCGGCCCAAGACTAAATTTTTAAACCCGGACTACAAATGAAGCCCCCTTCGGACGCTCCCCGAATGCCCTCTAAACTAGGACAAATCCGGGAAAACCCGGACGGATGGCAACCCTAGACATCCTTCATATCGTAATATTATATTATGCTCTCGGGAAATTTCAAACTGTGGTCGCAAAATTGATTTTACTACTGTTTTTATTAGCTGTGATTAAGCATTAAGCTTTTCAAAATGTGGCTTGTGGCTTAAACTTTCAAAAAAACATATTTTTGTCCTCCAAATTGAATAAATAAAAACGTGATATTTGTCAATATTTTTTTACAACTCGTCACGAGATTTCGAATTACGAAACGTTTTGAAGTTTTTTCTTTACAAATGTTAAAAATACTGACAAATTTGGCTTGTTCAATATTCTTTTCAAACTAATTTTTTTCTGTACAAAAATGTGTGTAAAACTTATGCTTATTGCCTCGTTTTTATCTGATTTTAAATCGTTTATTTAGATCAAATAAACTGAAAACTTGGCTAAAAGTCATGTGGAAAAAATGGTACAAACTTATTTTGAAGCATTAACATCAAAGATTGAATAAGATTTTTTTATGTAGAAATTAGAGATTTTCGAAATGTAAGTAAGTGCATTTAACATGCTCGTAAGATAGATCTAAGCGGGTGAAAAAGGAGCGTATTGAACAGCTAATACCCAGTAACTTTAATATATGTAATTGAAAAAAGCCGGCATGTGCAGTTTGCAACCGTAATGAAACCATTGTTATAAATAAATAAGATACCGATCAATGAAAAATTATATTTATATTGTATGCATGTGTAACCTATTTTAATAATTGATATAAATTATAATTCTTTATAGAAGGTTGTATTTCTCAATCCGTTGAACTTGCCAGTGTCGTGTGCCGCACACTTCAAAACATCTAATTGCACATTACGTCGTTAGTAATTAACATTTATTTACATGCCGATTTATTTGGCATATATTTTAAAGAAAACCTTGAATTTGTGTTATAGAATTTGGCACTATTCATGGCCCTTTAAACTGTACTTCCGATATTACAGAGCGTTTTCATAAATCGTCGCATGTTAAACGCCTACAGCTTGTCGTCCACTAGGTACAAGCGAAATAATACACAAATAAATAGCTATAGTGTGCTATATTATTATCATTACATAACATCCATTGTTGAAGTTACAACAGAATATTGGAAAACAATTTCTAATATTGTTTTCTAATATTGCATTGTAACTTCAACAACAGGTGTTTCATAATACAGTAAGACCTCGCTTAACTCTGCTCCGCTTAACGCTGTTTCAGTATTAGGTACGCGGTTTCTAAAGAAAAGTTCAGCAACTATAACGTAAATTATGAATCAGTTTATACGAAATGATTTAAATGTATTAAAAGTTTAAAGGCAAGACCAAGTGTCATTGGTGCAATATTTTGCTATCGACAACAGCTTGCTCAACGAAACAGAAAAAGGAAAACGACATTAGATGACTTCTTCACAAAAACCAAAATATGTCAAATAAGGAACTTATTAGAAATTTAACTTCCTTCACAAAATTTAAGTCTACAGTTAAAAAACGCTACTTGTTAACAATGCATTTTATTCGCTCGATGAATTTTATTCTTATTTTAAATAGTATGTTTGTATTTTAATGTGACTAGTCAAATGACTGTATATTGTGCAGCTCCATTGACAATAAAATTCATATTCATATTCTCTCCTCACAAACATAACTTCTTACCGAACTTTTATCTAATTTTTATAAATGTTTTATGAACAAAAATCGATATTAGCAATTAATAAATCTATGACTAATATGATTAATTTTCTTATTCTCGGTTCTGTTTCACTGACTATTTCTTATTCCGTAAAGAATTAATATAAAAATAATTTCAATCATTTATATGACTAATACCGAATCTTTTTATGTCTGTACCTTCAAAAAGAAAAACGTAACTGTTTTAGGATCACTCGTTTGTTTGTCTGTCCGTATGTCTGTCAGACTGTGACAGTCAAATTTCTCTGGACTGAAATTCGGCATACAAATTCAGTAGTCAGAATCTAAAAAAAAATGTATTTTTCCGTTTTAGGGGAGCCAAAGTTTGACACAAAAAAAATCTTTGCGTTAGGTCATATGGAATATCGCTTGAAAGGGATTTTCTTAAGGATCTTTTTTCAAAATTGTATGTTATTTGCTGTTTAAGATTTTTCTGGATTGATTCATTGCAGGTTATAGCTTCGACAATTGAAGTCATTAACGTCTAAGAAGTTTTCCTAGAAATGAACTGAACGATGTCTATAGTTTGATTTACAGTACTTAATCTGCTTGCAGTCCTTGGATAAAAAATTGTCGTTCACTAATAAGCGTGTTTTTAGACAATATGAACTGTAAGGATAAACTAGAATAATCGTTAATCCTTAATTGTAAAACTCAATTTGTTTCAAATCCGTTTAAATTATACAAAAACAGTGTAAAGGTAGAAATGTGGATTACCAGTGTTATTTACGAACCCAGCATGTCGTTCGATTGGATATATTATTATTCAAATATAACATGCGTAATTGTTATTACAATAGAAAGCGAAGTATATGGTATTAGTCCAAACTCTAACCGAATAAAAGTGTACTGGACAAGACTATTAAAATTTTGATATTGAATTGAAGAGATAATAGGAGTTTCATATCGTGCTCCAAACTAAAAAGTGTTCACACTTTTGACATTGTTGCGTTTGTTATATAAAAGTATAACCATATGGATTATATACCTGACGTACATATTTTAGATATAAATTTCACTGCATTATCTACACTACTAAACACAGCTAATATGTTGTACACCATTCAATCGGTGGTAGACTAATAATTTTTTTATCATTTTTTATCATCTCGAATACTGCTCAACGGTAGTTGAAGAAAAATGTAGATTTATTATTTGCAGTTTAAAAAAAATGTTTGAAAAGCAGGCGATGAAAATTGTTAATAATTCATCTTTAAAGTTCAATTCCAGATATATGTTATAATAGAAAACAGTATCACGGGTAATTGGAATAATAAAAATAAATCAATTTAAACACTCATTGATTTTTATAATTGTTTTTTGAAATGCCAAATTGCATATTATATCATAGTTTTACTATCATTTAAGCATATTGAGAGCTTGAAAAAGTCTTAATTAAAGAAAAGACGAAACGTTGCAATCAATGAGTGTTTAAATTGATTTATTGTAATTATTCCAATTACCCGTGATACTGTTTTCTATTGTTAATAATAATTGATACGTCACTATAATGTGTATAAATTTCTTCAAATAATTTTTGAGTCCTTCTTGAGACACAACAGAAAACGATAAAGAAATAAAATTAATCTGTTTCAATTTTATGTTTGTCCATCATATATTATCTGTTAAATTCAATAATAGAATTTTATAATAGTAGTGCTCTCAATTACTAGACTTTTGAACAGTTAGAGCTTGGACTATGCTGTATATTATAATATATAAAGTTGCGGAAATCACCCACTCACCTGATGACAAGCCGCCTGTAAATAATATTAAAGGTTATTAAACTTTCACCTTTAAGACTTTTCATACGTTGTAAAGTGAAATAAAATTTATGAAAATTTTGCGAATGGAAAAAGTTATGAGAATCAATTGGCAATTCAAATGTCAATTGAATTGTCGTCGTAAGTAGGTACGTTCTTCTTTTTATCCTTGCGAACCTCTCCAGATGGTTTTTATTCCGTTATGACGGATTTTCTCTTAGCATTAATTATTATTTTGACGTAGGCCTACTTGTATAATACTTTGATATAAATAATTCGACTTTCTTCATGGATCGCGTTTTATGAGACAGGCAGAGTTGAGAAAGATGTAACAGATTTTAATTGAAAGACAAAGAAATCCCCTAACCCACCCTTCTGTTGAATTTCTATTATTTTAGTATCTACTAACTGTATATTTTGGAAATGATTACAGTGACGAATTTTGATTTCTTCGTCCTGTCGGCTCTAACCAGCGTTGCCAGACGTCCCGATTTTTAAATCAAAATTAAATGTCCCGCTTTCTGGGATAACTCGATCGTGCGTAAATAATTATTCTCTTATTCTAAGTTGCAATTTGTAACACTCACTCCTCAGACTATTGTTTGAAACGCCATATTTTTCTAATTAATAAAACTTTTTTGATTTTGATTTCTGTTTTTTTTTTAATTTTTTTATGTAGAAGACGAATAAGATTCATCTATTTAACGATAGGGTAAATCTGATTTAAAATATCATATTTTTATTAAAATACATTTTCTATGGCTATTTTTGCTATCTATTGTCACGTAAACGTAATTTGAACTCAAATAAAAAGATAAATATTTAAAAACTTCTGATTATATACGTTTTTTTACTATGTCCCGCTTTCGACGAAAGAATCCCGCTTTATCACTCAAAAAGTTCCAAAATCCCGACTTAGCAAAAAAAAATCTGGTAACGCTGGCTCTAACGCCGCAAGGGCCGCCCTTCTTCCAACATTACGAGTAGTCGGGTAAAAAGATACTTGTAAAATATATCAGAACTTTTTCAAACTCACCATGCTTGTACAAAAAGACACACTGATGCAATGAGCAAACGTTTGCATCTCTTCAGGTTTAGAAATTGTTTTCATTTGCAGTTTCTCAAAATTCACAAAAAAACTTCTTTTTTAGGGTTCCGTACCTTAAAAAGAAAAAAGAACCCTTATAGGATCACTTCGTTGTCCGTCTGCCTATCTGTCTGTCAAGACCCTTTTTCTGAAGAACGCGTGGAGATATCAAGTTGAAATTAATATCAAATACTCAGGTCTGCAATTCTTTGAAGTTGTGAAAAAATCAAATTTCAAAGCAATCAAAAGATGCGGCCGTTTATGCCGCATATTTTGGCAATCAAAATCTTCCCGTTGACTAAATCATGACATTTGGCAAAAAGCAATGTCTTATAGGATAAATAAAGGAAAAAATCCGAAAACTGTAAAGTATTTACATCACAAAAACATTTTTTTTTTCTATAAACGTCAAAGTAGTGCATACTAGCGACATTGGACGGAATGTCTTAAAAGCTATTAGTTCAGGCATTTCTGCGCCGTGTATTACTATGGCTCCTATATCAACAAATAATAAAAATAAAATAAAGCTAATAAATATTACACGGTGGTACGAAACCCTTCGTGTGCGAGTCCGACTCGCATTTGTTTTTTTATTTTGTTTAAAGCATTGTCAGTTCAAAACACATGGGCTATTCATAACAATATTTAGTCACTGTATCGTAAAATCACTCTATAGGTCAACCGGTAGATTTCCTTGTCACTATATTTTATTTTAGTCGTTTCCGAATCTACTGATTGGCTTATGTTATTAGATCTATTGATTTGCGTTTAAGCCTTCTGGGCTTGGGTCACATTTGAGAGATTATAATAGCCGGCACCAGAGTAATAATTGCTTTTATGGAAATAATTTAACGCACAAATTTTTATGTTTTGTTTAATCGTTTGTATACCATTAAGAATCTGATTATCTGAAGATTTGAGTCTTGTTATGCGAATTTTCGCTGCTGTTCCCCAGATTACGCTTGCGTAAGCTAAAACCCTGTCGTATAGAGTTGGGTAACTCAGATCTGAACCGGTTCAAAGAGCCGACTCCGACAGAAGATCCGTGAGAGCCGACTCACTTTTTTTTGAGCCGACGGATCAACGGATCCGCATAGCTCAGTGAAACACTTAACACACAGAAGCACATTTTGCACTTACGTATCGGTTATTGCTTTGATGCATCTGTCAGCTCAAATGACTCATGCATCACATGTTTGGCTATGCATTCTTGATTCTATACAGGTCGTGATATGATTGACTGAACTAGGTAACTCAGTGGCTGACCAGTAACATATTCAGAATTCGGCTCTTTTTGAACCGGTTCAGTGATCCAGATGCAAAGATGCAGATCACTAAAAAGACCCGTTTTTCCCATCTCTACTGTCGTAATATTGTTGGATATATCATTTTGGAAAATGGAGTTTTAGTAGGTACATCATTGAGAGATTCAGAAATTTGCATGTGCTCATTGAAACCAGCATAATTTTTCCTAGAAATTTCAAAAATATATGAACGATTTTGATTTTTGCGATATTCGACACAGGAGTCCACTTAAAAATACGATTTTTGATAAAATTCGAAATTTCTTCAATTTCATCATGCTTGTACAGAAAAGCACGCATATTCCAATCATAAGCAAAACGTCTGTATCTTTTCTAGTTCGGACGTTGCATTCATTAAAAGTTTCCCCAAATTGTCAGTAAATCTTAAAATCCTCTAACCTACTTAACCTAACAGTAAATTGTTTGTACTTAATAGTATTCTTGGATTAGAACCTGGGGGATGGGAAGTGAAGGTTTTTAAAAGACAAGTCATGGAAACTTCATATAAATAATGACATCGCACCGAACTTGCTGTTCTCAAACCCTTTGGCTATTAATTATAATTATAATTGCAACATTGAGTGCTTCATATTGACATATTTTCTGTATCTGATTATAGAAATAAACACATAATTATATTTTATTCGAAATCGCTATTTTTAACTTTTATGCTCAGCGTTAACATTAACACTCGCTTCGCTTTACATTTCTTTAACGCCATCAATATCTAGGACTGTTTAGGTCTAGCACCAATTATTATTATTAGTTTTATACTTTAGCCAGTTCTCGGATTACAATCTGAGAACTACGGCCTTGTAAAGTAAAGTATCTTTTGCTACATGCTCGTCAATTCTTAAACGTTGATTTTCTGTCATATAACAATAAACTAAATTAACTGAATTTGAAATAGGCAATTTCAAGTTTAACCTATTTTGATCCTTTTTTATACGCAAGGGAGGGTAAATGTGTTTATCAATATTTGTGGGTATATTTGTGCGACACTGTAGCGCTCAAACGACTGAACCTTTTTGATAGATATTCGGTTCGGTGTCGAATATGTCATTCGTTGCAACTCTACAATAAAAAGTTCTTTATAGAGATGGGAAAAACGGGTCTTTTTAGTGATCTGCATCTTTGCATCTAGATCCCGTATGTGAGCCGGCTCACTGAACCGGTTCAAAAAGAGCCGAGTTCTGAATATGTTACTGCCATGAGTTATATATGAGAATATGTTACTGCCACTGAGTTACCTAGTTCAGTCAATCATATCACGACCTGTATAGAATCAAGAATGCATAGCCAAACATGTGATGCATGAGTCATTTGAACTGACAGAAGCATCAAAGCAAGAACTGATACGTAAGTGTAAAATGTGCTTCTGTGTTTTAAGTGTTTCACTGAGTTATGCGGATCCGCTGATCCGTCGGCTCAAAAAAAGTGAGTCGGCTCTCACGGATCTTCTGTCGGAGTCGGCTCTTTGAACCGGTTCAGATCTGAGTTACCCAACACTAGTTCTTTACTCAACTCCGAAAATAGTAGGGTTATAATTTTAACAATTTATGTATCCATGCGCGGATGTTTCCACGTAGACGCTAAACCACTGAACCGATTTTGACAAATAAGGTGTCTATCGATTCTTTCTAATGACGCGCGTGTTATAGAGTATAATGTTACGTCACCACGAATCCAATATGGAGGATGATAAACGCAAAGTATTGACTACAGAAAAAAATTAACAGAAATGAACGGGATTGGTGAGTGAATTTCAAAACTAAAAAATTCCGAATAAAAATACAAATTTAAAAACTAAAACCCGACCACGACAACGTAAAAAGCAAGCTTCTAATATGAAAAGTAGTTGGGTAACTAAAACCAACTTACATATTGGAAGCTTTTTTATTACATTCTTGTAGTTGAGTTTTTGATTTTATTTGACAAACTTTAAAGACCGCGCAGACTTATCAAGCATGGACTAGCACGACAAAAACAGAACGAATCTGCAACCTGCACGATGTCGTACACTAGATCAGAAGGACCATCACTAGCACACTAAATCGGTCCAGCACGGCTAGACAAATATTACAGGCGACCGATTGATGGTCGTTGCTGGCATGTCGGCCTGGTGCTGGTTTAATGTGCGCGACTCCGTTAAATAACATTGGTACCTTCACGAACAGACATTATGCTTCATAGTGTGCTGGTCCATGCGTGATAAGTGTGCGCGGTCTTGTGCACATACTCCAGTGGACTCTTGTCTCACATCATATGTGAATGTACGAATTCTTTGTCCTTTAAATGTATTGTGTATAAGAGATTTTATTGATTCAGTGAATAACTTGAAACTATATACTTGAACTAGTTTTGTTGGAGTACTTTAAATATTATTAAAACCTGTCAGTAAGTAACTATTACAGTGTCAGAGTAGGATACTCAAATCAGTAATGTACAAAGTACTTTCTCTCTCATTAACACACTGAATTAAGATAACTGTAAACGAGAATGGAGATTGAAATTTACGTACGTTTATGGAGAAGAGGTGATATAATAATAGTGTAATACTGCTAAAATGTTTTGTTGTAATGTTTTGTACGCTTGCGCGAGAAACACGCTAGCGCGTCTCCGTATAGTAGTTGCGACTTGCGCCTCTTTGCATCACGTAGGCCGTGCAACCAAAACAACTGC
This sequence comes from Venustoraphidia nigricollis, assembly GCA_034508555.1. Classification (NCBI taxonomy): domain Eukaryota; kingdom Metazoa; phylum Arthropoda; class Insecta; order Raphidioptera; family Raphidiidae; genus Venustoraphidia; species Venustoraphidia nigricollis. Next base: position 1,485,269 of record JAVRKA010000006.1, read on the forward strand.
AAAACAGTACCACATTTCTAACATTGATTTGTGAATGGTTGGCGGAGTTGGGTATTGCGCGTGTTTTGTTTTACATGTGCTTTTGTTTTTGTTGTGTTGTTTCGGTATTAATTATTTACCTGAAAGAGTGTATAATTTTATTTATCAAACGTTTTGTTCATTTAAACAATTTAAATAATTGTTTTAGGTGTTTTTTTTTTGTTATGTTAAAGTGAACGGTGATGTGTTGATAGAGTTGTTTTTTTATTTATTTTTATTTTTTGTTTAATTTATTGAATATAATGATTAGTTTGTTTTGACTATTGTGAGAGCGAATTACGTTTTATTTTTAGTTGATATTTTTAGTTGGCACGAAAAATAGATAATAGTTCTTTTTTATTATTAAAAAAATAGTTCTGTGTAAATAATATGACAGTGAGGCTTACAGTGTAAAAAAATACTATTTATTATGACATAAGATTTTGGTAACGTATTTTTTTGATATTTTTTTTTATAAATATACTAAATATAACAAGAGCTATATATACAACAGTATTTTTTACTGTTACTAGATAAATAGATGTAATCTTTATTGAGAACCAAGTTTGGTATAATTAGCGTTAAAAAAGAGATAAACATTTGAAAATTACATAATAAGTATATTTTAAAATTACATTATCACATAAAGCTCCATTTATGATGGTTTGTTAAAATAAAGATAATGTAAAGATAATTCTTTAAAGTCATATAAACAAACATTCATTAATTACTGAATAAATCTATTATAAACATGATATTATAATTAATTTAAGTTTTCAGCTTTTTATAACGCCTGAAATATTAGGGGGGTCCAGATAATAGAAATTATTGAAAATACCTGAATTCGAGGGCCTCGCCGTTTTCACGTGTCATTTATTATAGATCACCAAAAGTTTTTAATTCATGGGACTGGTGAACCTGTTAATTGAGTTTTCGGTTTATTATTAGTAAAATGAAAATTTTAATTGGTGCGGAACTTTGGTTGTAGATGATCATTAAAATATTACAATTAAACAAATGAACTGGTCCATTGACCGCTTTGCTCCTACGCATCTGATAATAATACTCCAAGGATCGATTTTAAGTCACCTGCTTGATAGAAAAGGACCGCATATGTTTTTACGAATGAGTCAGAAAGGAATGTAAAATTACTTGAAAAAGGAATACATTTTTTTTAAATTGTTGATTGATTGAAACTTAAACGTTTCTTGTAAAATTTCATGTAGGTATATTTTTCAAAAAGAAATCACAAACAGATTTTCATGTTATACTTTCACCTAAATATATTTTTATTTCATTTTTTTTTTATATTATTGATTAAGGGCGGAGCTCAGCATAAAACAAATTAGATATTAATAACAGATAAATAACATTTGAAAATTCTACAAAATTTTTTATTAAATTATTTCTCGACGATCGTTTTGGGACAAGTCCATTCCCAGGAATATATTCCTGAGGATGGACGTCTATCTTTGATAACTATTTTGAGACCGAAAGATTTTAGGTTCAAAGTATTATTCACCAATTTGCCTTTGATATAATATAAGCGTGTTAAAAAGGTTCAAATAGGATTATTGATGCTCTTGAGCTTTTGAATAAAATCATAACGTGTAAAATTGTTGCTCAGTTATAGACCGGTACAGCACATGCCTTTACCGGCATATTAACGAGTTTCTTGAAGGCATTTTATTGGACAACTTATCACATTAATACATTCATTTATTCTACCTGTAATACATAAATTACTGTACAAGACCTTTGTCTTCTAGATATCTAATATATTATAAAATAAAAGAATACGTTTATAATCATGTTGCCTTAAAACTCGAGAGCCGCTAAGCCGATTTGGAAAATGTTTTCATTGTTTAGAAGCCTACTTCTTGTTGAGTAATGTAACTATGTGTTTTTTGGTAAGTTTTGAACTGGTTCTAAATTCCCAAGACCTTTGTTGGCAGTACAGAACTCTTCGGACACAACTGAGTGTTTGTTGGTCAAATTTTTGGACGCTTTGAACTTTGCTCTATAGCAACTCTAAGAGCCTAACTAGAACCAAGTTAGAATGGCCAACAAACACAAAACTGTGATCGAAGTATTCTGTATTGCCGACAAACGCCTTCGAAGTTCAGGTCCTGTTTAGAACTTACCAAAAAACATATTAACAGCGAATTTCTTTAAATTTAAGTTCATCCAAGGTTAAGTGATGTAAACATAGACTCTAATAATCTCAGTTGTCGAGCGTTTTTAATCTACAATCTAATTGTATTTGACATGCGTAAAATGTAATGTGTTTATAGTTTAAGTTTCTGTCACCAGATGTTGTATCATTGTTTGTCAAATCCCGATAGTTCATTAGGTCTAATTTGTATGTAGGTTGAAACATGGCTTTATAAGTTTCGTAGGATTAAAAATGCGTATAGAATCACACAATGTTTGAATAAAAATATGAAACGTCATATAAAACAATATCGTTGAGAGCTCTTCCCGAATAGTATAACCGGGATTCCTGGAAAGCTGGAACTCTTTTCCCGTTCATAAAGTGTTGTATTGTAAGCTTAAAAAATCGATAAACTGGCAAAACCGAGGAAACGGGAGATCTCTATACTACCTAAAAAATAAGCGTTCTCACTGACTGGTTTACTGATTCATCCACGCACGGGAGAAACTGCTGAACCTAAGAACTTGGAATTTTAAGAATGTTTTCCCTTTATGACGTATTTATTATTTCTAACCACTATAAAAAAAACTCTGGGAGTTTTTTGAATACTGAGTAGGAACCGCTAAAGTGAACTAAAAGTGAATTGGCATTTTTAACGGAGGAATCTTTATTGAAAAACCCTTTAGGTTTTAAAAAAGAGAAAGTATACAGTAATTTTTTTCACATATTGTAATCAACGTGTCTTCTTTTTGTAAGAACCGTGTAATATCTAAAAGGTGACGTTTTTTGAATGTTTTTAATGCGAATTTTGACGAAAAAATATTTCTCTCGTTGAAGCGCAAAAAATTTCATTGAGATCGGTTAAAGGAAGGGTTTAAGATTTATAGCGGAACTGCAGACAGAAAAAAATATACCTGAAAATGATTAAATTCACTAAAAAAATAATAAACGGAAAAAATCTTTGTACAATTTTGTTTGGTTTGGATATCATTTTGTGGATGTAGGTATACCAATGATTGGATATAACCTTGAAAAAGGTTTTGACTGATTTATAGCATCGACCCTTAATTGAATTCTCTCACTTAGAGAAAAAACAATGTTAATTAATGGTCAACATAAAAGTCCAAGGTCATTTGGAAAGAAAAAGGGTTTAAAAAGAATAACAGTTAAAACTATAATATTGAAGGTTGTTTACTAACAGTATAACTTATAAATAATAAATGTATTTAATAAAAACACATTCTTTGTTAGTAAACAGGCTTCCTAACTTTTTAACCTTTTAAAACTAACTACAGTTGAGTGACGTTAATCCGGTTTAAGTGAAACGAAAGTAATCAGAATTTTCATAGAATCCGGATTATCAAAGTTCTTAATTACTTTTTTATAATGAATTTTTTGATTAAATTATAAGTTTATCAAAATAAAAAATACGATAAAACAATGTGACAGGCGTATCTTAAACAGTGAAATAACAAGGGATTCATATAACGTAGACAACTTCATATAACCTCAAAAATTTTTTCTGACCAAAAAGTGAATATTTTTTGGACCTCTTTTGTTCACATAAACTAAAAATCATACGAATTTTTCAGTAAACAGCATCTACAAGAATTTAATAAAACTGTCATATCGCCTATACTAGTACCGAAGTTGTATTCATTTCTACTTCCGTCACGGTTTTTCCTTACAACGTCGATCGGAGAAAACCCCTACTTACCACGTCTTTAATTAGTTCGCATATACTATCAAAGAATCTTAGTATGGGGATTTGACATAATACGATACGAGTTCTGGTGACAGAAATTTAAACCATAAACACATTACATTTTATTATTATTATTATTATGAAAACTGGCGAATTCGACATAACATGTGACCTAAGCCTCCGCCCATATATCAAATCCCAATAGCCCGGGTGGGTAGCAATGTCGTCGTTCATATGGAGTTTTCATGGAACTATAAGTGAGAATATCAACTGAATTTTTATAATAAGTATAGTCAATTGAAAATTTAAATCGATACTAGGCCCAAATAATCTTAGCTGTTAGTGGTCTGAGAATATCCACATTATCATAAGACTTCACTGTACATCGAAAGATGCGGTTCTTAGAATCAGGTCTATTTAATTTTAAGTGTATTCTTTATGAAATGTTATTCGTAGAAAATTTCATCTTGATATTTCGCTTTGGGCTTATTTGCGAAACAGTTTAAATATCCCTTTCCTCAAATGCTCAGAATGAGTAAAATATGTGTTGCCGGAAATATTTTTTTAATATCTCTGCGAATATATAAAAGAAGCATTGTGTTAAATGATCTTCTATATTATGACAAATAATAATAAAAAAGAACTTCATCTTCCAAAATATTTTTTCTCATTATTTTGACAATGTGGTTTTTTTGTACGGATTTAATTATTTTGCGAGGAGAGAATACCGGGAATGCTATTCCAAATCTTCTTCGTTTCCGGATTTGTAGGCCGTGGTCCATGATATTTCTACCTAAAAGACATACCAATGGACCGCAGCCTATATACAAGCCCGGAAACTAAGAACATTTGAAACAGCGCCGGCCATGAAAGCCTACACACGTTCATACTCTACACCCTCATATATTTTCAGACCATTGTCAAGTTACCTGAGGCTAGTCGCTATAATTTATACTCTAACTAGCTGTGTACCCGGCTTCGCTCGGATCACGCTCTGTGCGAATACAATCTTTAAAATCTGAGTGTAAGTTTTGGCTTGTATTAATATTAACACAAAGAAAGTATTTTATGACAAAGAGAATAGTAATTTATGATGGATTTCAATTAAGTCTACCGTACCGAAGCGTCATCTATGAATCGCTTTAACAAACAGATAAGACAGCATTCAACAGTAAACTGTTTTATTGACAGAAACGTGCAAGCTGTCATGACGTGTGTATATGAATATTGTCAAATTTGTTGTTATTAGTGTATTTGCCATATGGCAACATACACTATTGGCGTCGGTCGGATGGCGGGACCTAGGGGTCGGACCAAAATTTCTCGACGTTTCATAACCTCCTAAACACTTTGCCACCATTTTTAAAAATGTTTATATATATATGTATATATATATATATATATATATTTATATATATATATATATATATATATATAGGTATATATGTGTGCGGGCTATAACTTTCGAAGAAGTTAATTTATTTTAACGAAATTTGGCACACATGTTGGAATCCATCACCGCACGAAGCCTATTTAAAATGGGCCCAATCGGGCCATTTTAAGGGTAGTTTTTAGGGGTTGAAAAAAGTTTTTGGGGCCCAAAATACCGAAAAAATTCTCCGAATCGTTTCAAAATTGAAATTTAACCCTCCGGTAGTAATTAAAAAGTGTCCCTAAAATTTTAATAAAATCGGCCCGACAGGACTGGACTTACAAATTTTATGAAAACATTAGTTTGCAGACAGTGACTTATTTATTGAAGGATGTATTTAATTCGGTGTAGACGTTAGATTGATAATAATATTACAATTAAGAAAAAAAATGTTATTTTGAGGGGTGTATTAAGGGGTTAAATTTTTTATTTTGCTCAAAAACAAACTTAATGTCACATAATAAAAGTATAAAACCACACGGCCCTATACTAGTAAATACACTATATTGTTGACAGGGTTTTGGCACTGCGACCCGGGTTTTTTATTATTATAACGTGAGTATTCGAATTTTGCGGATATATGTTGTCGATTCGAGATAACTATTTTTTGTGCTTAATAATTTTTGATAGATTTGATTAAAGTTGAAACCCTTCAACGAAATCTAGACTGATCGATTCTAATATTATAAAGTGGAAAAGTTTGGATGTAGGGGGTAACTTCCGAAACTTCTCATTCGATTTCAAAAAAATTTCTCCAGTATTTAGAATGGACATTCAGAATGAACATAAGCTATATATTACCGCGTTATAATAAAAGCGTTTTTCGTGGAGACCTATTTCGCAACGTAAGTTTACGAAAAAATTGTTCTTATTATCGAGCGAGGTGCTGCTTCGCAAGGTAAGATTTGTAAAACGATGGAGCCTAAGCCTCCACTACTGTTGTTGCTGCCGAGCGAGCTATAAAATATTGCTTATCTTAATCGCGAGTAGCGGCTATTTATTAATATAGAAGTGAATGTGAATTCGTAGATTTTGGTTAATTGGACCACCGACCGTTTAATTAGGGACGAATCTATATTGGCACGGCATTTGTGAAAATCGCTCCAGGCGTAGTACAGAGGCACAAGCGTAGGTATCACGCATTATCCTCCTATAAACAACAGAAACAGAATTCAGTCACAGATAATACGCGCCCAATAAATGAATGAACCTTAATTATAGAGTAGAAATTTCCATGAATCGCAGCGTGTTTATTATCTTTTTTGAGTTGAAATACGTGTAAATATTCACGTAACAGTTTCGTCTCCAAGGGCAAACAAGTATACTTTTTATTCTACTGAAAAAGAATCTCTTTTATTGCTCCAACTTAATGCTCCGTTAGATAAAATAGAATGAGATGAAACTTTTGCATGTCGCGTATAGCGTTTAGAAGTAGCAGAAAGTGGCGACATCTTCCCACGGGAATATGATTCTTGGTCTGCACTCTCGACTCCATATGCATCATCGATTTAAGCGACTGAACACTACCAACTTTTTTAATGAGCTCTATGCCACGTGACTTTTCAGAGATTAAGCCACAATTGATCTCTACTAGATAGATTTGACTTGAAAACGGCAAACCGTTTATAGCCGTGTCTTTGTTTATATGGTGTTTCCATTGCTCCTCTATTACAAACCCCCAGGAATCCGAGAATGCGTAAAAGTATCAATAAAATGGTGTTAAAAAATAAATAATAAATTGAAAATATGAATTGGTGCTAGTCCCAAATAATCCTAGCGATTGGCGACCTTAAAGAAAAATTAGGTGGATTGTGAGCTAGTTTATTAGATACGGATGTAACCTCGTTTGTAAATGACGTCAGCTGGAAGACCGTTCATATTTTTATCAGCCACGCAATATCAACTGACAGTCCGCTAGATGACGTCATCCCTCCCACTACTATCCAACAGAACGAGGTCACGTCTGTATCTATATAATAACCTGGGATAGGGAGTGAATGTCGGCCATCGTATAAAAATAAAACTTATGAAACACTGACTTGGTATTTGATGGGTGACTTTTTTAACGAACTGTTAAAAAATGAATCTCGTGGATTACGAATCCAGATTCAGGAGAAGTAATCCCCTTGCTGTGAGCTCGGTAAGCATATCTTGTGTTACAAATAAGCATATTTATAATGTAGCGGTTGCTAGCTGTACTAATAAGTAATTACAATTTCACTGAAAACTCTCTTCTTGCGTTACGCCCACGTTCTGCTGCTTCAGGAGGCTACAGGCGGTGTATAGGATAATCTATTAGGATTAACCGTCTATATCCACAATTTAGTAGAGATCAGTGAAAGTTACATGTTGGATATAATAGATGCTTGGTGCCAATTAGGCTGACGCAAACATACAGAAACTTCACTGTATTATTAACCTAGATTGTTATACGATACCTTCTTTAATAATTATTGTGGAAAGATAAAGGGTCAGTTCGAAATAAAGATTATTTTAGAATTCCTAGATAGGACATGTGCGAGAAAGTTTTATGATAATTTTTTTTTTGTAATGTAGCGTAGAGAGAGATAAAACAAATGTTTACTAAGAAAAACGAACGAGCAGTTCGCGAAAAAGACTTTATTAGTATTGGTGAGATTAACGTAATGTTATCAATTTATTTATAATTCTCGAACAATGCCGGGTGAATATTGGTATAGTATAAAATAAAATTTAAAACTGTGTCGACAAATTGAAATATGGCATTATAAAGAAAAAGAGAATATATACTTATTATGTTGTTTACACGAACGGAAGCTCTGTATACCATTAAAATCAATTGTGTGATGACTGAGGTACAATAGAACGCTTTTAGTGTTTACAAGTCGGATCACAGCAGCTGTAGTTATGTTGGGCTGTTTTCCGTATATATATCTTCGGTCTTCACACAAAATTTGCAAACGTATCTTGATGTTCCAAGTAAGAACTTATTTCTCCATTAAAAACTTCATTTAAGCGAAACTTATTTAGGCGCGGTGGGTTGGAGTGATTCATCACAACAGCTGTAGTTATGTTGGGCTGTTTTCCGTATATCTTCGGTCTTCACACAAACTTTGCAAACATATCTTGATGTTCCAAATAAGAATTTATTTCTTCATTAAAATCCTCATTTAAGCGAAACTATTTAGGCGCGGTGGGTAGGAGTGATTCATCAGAACAGCTGTAGTTATGTTGGGCTGTTTTGCGTATAAATCTTCGGTCTTCACACAAACTTTGCAAACATATCTTGATGTTCCAAATAAGAATTTATTTCTCCATTAAAAACTTCATTTAAGCAAAACTTATTTAGGCGCGGTGGGTAGGAGTGATTCATCAGAACAGCTGTAGTTATGTTGGGCTGTTTTGCGTATAAATCTTCGGTCTTCACACAAACTTTGCAAACATATCTTGATGTTCCAAATAAGAATTTATTTCTCCATTAAAAACTTCATTTAAGCAAAACTTATTTAGGCGCGGTGGGTAGGAGTGATTCATCAGAACAGCTGTAGTTATGTTGGGCTGTATTCCGTATATATCTTCGGTCTTCACACAAACTTTGCAAACATATCTTGATGTTCCAAATAAGAATTTATTTCTCCATTAAAAACTTCATTTAAGCAAAACTTATTTAGGCGCGGTGGGTAGGAGTGATTCATCATAACAGCTGTAGTTATGTTGGCCTGTATTCCGTATATATCTTCGGTCTTCACACAAACTTTGCAAACATATCTTGATGTTCCAAATAAGAATTTATTTCTCCATTAAAAACTTCATTTAAGCAAAACTTATTTAGGCGCGGTGGGTAGGAGTGATTCATTATAACAGCTGTAGTTATGTTGGCCTGTATTCCGTATATATCTTCGGTCTTCACATAAAATTTGCAAACGTATCTTGATGTTCCAAGTAATAACTTATTTCTTCAATAAAATCTTGATTTAAGTGACACTTCTTTAGGTGCGGTAGGTGGGAGTGATTCCGATAGGTAATGAAAAAAGCGTGTCGGAAATAGTGGGGGGGAGGTAAAGAGAATGAAATACAACTACGGTACTAGTATGAGAAATCAGTTATCTCGCTAATAGACGGCAATATATAAAAATAGATGAAAAAGTGTCACTTAAAAATTTGTATTGTTTTTAGTGTATCTAAACGAGAGAGTGCGCGGAAGTACGGTACTCCTGCCCTAGCACTGACTTGTGCCAAGTTGGGAAGAACTATTCCACATGTAAACAGATACACCTTGCAGTTAGAATCCATGTATTTTCAACTCGTCGAGATTAATGAATTTTCAATTTCGTTTTCATCCTCACTTCGTGGAGGCATAGACCTAGCAAAGAAAAAACCTTTTTAAACGTTGTTAAACGTATTTTTACATTGACTGAACAGCGTAGGAGGAAACACTTTGCGTGAGAAGTAAGGACAAAAAAAAAAAAAATGTGTGCGTGAAATCGGTTGAAAATAGATGGTGTTGAAAATACACGAGTCTCACTGTAACATATATACGTATTATTATGTAATTGGAAATAAATAAATAAATGAATTTTACGTGGTGGGTAATTCGCAACATTGAAAGTTATAATTTAGCAAGCCTACGCATATTTTAAAAAGTTGTACCTTTTTTTGTAAGTGTATACGATTTTTTTAAAATCAAAATGAATTTTATTTTCAATGAAATTCAAAGAATTTTGTAGTTGAAAATGGAAAATGAGAACACGTGTAGTCATCACAAAATTCAATATAACTTTTTTCCCCAGAGGAATTTATAAAGTCCTATATCATAATATAACAATAATATAACCTATTTCAGACTGGGATTTTGCATCAGTGATTATTAACATGGGGTGATGATTACCAGACTCGAGGGCAAAATTTGTTTACAACATAAATGTGCTTTTTTGCATAACTCTGTAGGCTAAAAAGCAAACTTGTTTATGTCGAATTTCAGTGATGTGTACTTGAAGCCCGCTAACCGTTTGTAGCCCACACTCTTACGCCATTTCTCAACGTAGAAATGTTTATTATAATAAATTAAATATATAAAATAAATATAGCTAATTAGCCGCTACCCACGGCTTCGCACGCGATTGAGATAAAACACGGCAGTATCAACAGTAGTGGAGCCTTTGGCTTCATTGTATTATGATTTTGCCACGCGGGGCTGCGCCACACTCAACAACAATAACAATAGTAGGCCCGTAGGGTCCAGCCTTGCCACACAGGGCTCTGACATTGATTTAATAAGAATAAATCTCATATAGAAAAAACGCTTTCAGTTTTTCCGAATTTTTCACTTTTCTGTCCTTAAAAGCCTTATTCGGACTATTACGAACATAAAACAAAATAGCCAAATGGACCCAGCCGTTCTCAAGTGATGCTCTTACCAACGAATAGCATTTGATTTTTATATATAGATTAACAAAAAATCATTTGATCGATGGATAAAATGTATTGATTACCAAAAAAATGTGCACCTAAAAACCTAAATTGGTCGTAAATAACTGACTGAACGATATTTGAGCATGAAATTAATCATTTTTGAGTGTTTATTTATTTATTTATTTATTTATTTATTTATTCAAATAAGTTTCTACAGGCATAGCCCAATTACAGAAAATGTGTTGCTAAATTTCTGATACGTTTCTAAATTCACTGTATGTGCAGTTAAAAATGTCAATATTACTGCAATTTTCATTTATAAATTTACACATTCTATAAACAGGTGAATTTGTGAACTGATACGTTCTCGATGCAGGTAAATAAAACGATTGGTGCTTTCGGCTATTAAATTTAAGGATATGGAAAGGCAATAGGTTAAGAAAATCTTGGTTATCAATTTGATTATGCAATAATTTGAATAAGAATAGACAGAGAGCAAAATTTCTGCGACCTTTAAGCGATGTACAAGAGTGAATTTGTAGTTATAATTTAACACTTAATCAGTACATACAGATATACTTACTGATTGAGCGTTAAATTATTTATAATGATTTATAAAAAAATTGAATAGTACTCCATTATGGTTAGGGTTTATTGCTCAATCTAGTCTTACAACTTACTAAAGTAATAATAATTCGATGCTCAATTAAACACTCTACCCATTAATTAATATTATAACGAGAAAACGTATGTTAGTTAGTTTGTTGCGGATATTCTCAGGAACTACTTAGCTAACTTGAAAAATTCGTTCAGTTTTAAAAGACTACTTCTTTCCGAGTACCGAGTTCCCCTCACGAAACAAGACAACCTCTGTAAAATACTAACCTTGCAACTGCATTCTCATTAATTTGACTTAATTGAAAAATTGACATGTGTTATTTTGCCTTGCGATCGCAGATTGTGGGATATAAGGAGTATAGAGAAGTTTACAAAATATTATATTAGTTTTGTTTACGACTGTTTGTTTCTGAATTTTGTGCTGTGTCTAGAATAAAACCCCAGCATTGATTTTTCCTCTAGTGATATATCTAAGTATATTAATTTCGGCTTGCCTTGTTTACGAGATATCTTAAAGGTTAAAGGTTAGTGAAAAAGTTTCACTTCTACCGTATATGTGTTCGGCACAAATTCCCTTTTTTAAAATTATTTTTAAATGTTTGAATAGGTACTAGCTCAAACCGGTTATTTTATATACAGCCTTATAGATAACTAATCTAGTGATTAATATAATTAAAATTGTGACTAATTGAAAATATTTAAACAATAATTGTAGCAACGTGTCTTAAGACATGTTTGTACAGTTGGAAAACTATTTGCATGTCTTTTTTTTTTGTTAAATTTATCTTACTCAAGGTCGTGCTAAATACACATTATATACCTACATCGATTTAAAAGGTTCTTAAGATGTTACACAAGACATGCGCATAGACTGTTAATTTGGGTTTTATTATGTCAGAGCTGATGCTACAAAAAAAAAACAGTTTTAAGGCGACTGTTTCCGTTTGTAAAAAAATGCTCTGTGAAAATTTCTGTCTGTTGGTCTCTGTGTATCCATAAAATTTTATTTCAGACGCGTGAATTTTACACGCACCCACTATTTTTTTTACAATTATGAACCGGAATTCGCCTTGGGTGGCTAAGAAGTTATGTTTTAAGTATTTGAAAAATTTTGTTTTTAAATCACAGATAAACATCAATTTCGTCCTACTTACGAACGTTTTTTTTTTTTCACGACATGTGTATGTAATTTGGAACATTAAATGCGGTTATGTGCTATTAAAGACGGCTGTAAATATAACATTAATTACAGATACAATAATTGGATAAGATTTTAATGTAAAAGTTATCACCGCGCGTGGGTATCTCTCAGTTTTATTGATTCAGATGCTGCCGAAATGGGAACGCAAGCAACAAGCTTCTTCACACGATTACTGCTTCTGATACCATCAGTTAGTGGTGGGTCGTTAATGACACAACGAAACCGTAACGTATGCCACGTTAGCTAGTTGAAAAAGCAGTTGATTTCGTTAATTGGTTTACCACAGACGGTTACGATCTCAGGTTAAGCTGCGAAAAACTGTTTGTGTTTCGTTGGTTTAATTACGAAGAAACCAGATCTATATTATACTAATTTTCAATACGAAGTAAACACACTGCCGTTCGATTATTCCGATCGACCAATCACAGCTCGTGTGTCGATTTCGTTGTGAGTTTTGTTACCAATAGATGAAGATGTGTAGTCGAATCGTCAACTTACAAGTTAAAGTTGTTTCGTGGATCATTAAGGCTATCGGAACGCTCTGAATTTAAGCCAAAAATAGGGCTTCGGCTGATAAACTTATTCGTCAACATTTTACTCTATAAGGAAGATAAGGGACAAGATAAGACTAGAAAAAAGTTGGCATTAATTGTGTCAAAAAAAATCTTTTTAAATGTCTAACTACGACCTTATTCGTACTTATTTCACAAAATTGTTCCATCACAAACCTAAAGTGACCCTTCCTTTTACGAAATTTTTTTTTAAATCTTGAAAATGTTTTCAAAATTCAGAGTAACTGACAGCGGCACCCTTGCAACAGCATTTTTAGCCTTGTAGTGTAGCTTAAATTCACAGCCTTAATAGTTAATTTAATTAGACTGTTCGTTGAATAAACACACACCACTATACTGTCAAATGTATTAAGGTACATTTTATTGAATGTAATGAATAAAATATATACGATACGGCTCTACCGCACCGAGTTTTCCGCCCAACTGCGTGCATTTTTATTTGTCAGTGAACTACCATTTCTGAATTTTTTCCTGAACATGAACGAAGCACATTTTGTAGGGTCGTTTTTTATAAAAAATGATTAATATTGTTAGAATGGATTTTACAAAAATAGCAGTTTTTAATTTTCGTTCTTGACATGAATTTCTTCAAGAGGGATGAAACTTTTGGCATGAAAACACTGACCGATGAACCCTTAGACCGTACATTTTAGAATTTCAAATCGATCTTGCTAAACAAATGATCGATCGATTGAAATGATATTTTGTCAAATTAGGTATACATAGGATTGACATCCGTCCGGGTTTCCCCGGATTTGTCCTAGTTTAGAGGGTATCCGAGGAACGTCCGGGCGGGGCTTCATTTGTAGTCCGGGTTTAAAAATTTAAAGTCTTGGGCCGCCCGCGACACATTATTATTAAAACAATTTGTAACAAACTGTAATAAGATTCTGTTTTGTTAGGTACATTTAAAATGATGATAAAAGATGACTAAATTTAATTTTAAGGTCTGAAAATAAATAAAAAGGTGATTTATGACGTTTTCAACTGTTTTTTTCTTACACTGACGGTTTAAAAAAACCTGTTGAATTGTCCGGGTTCTGGACTCTAATATCCGGGGTTTTCACGCGTCTTGTCCTGGTTGCCAAATTTTAGAGATGGCAACCCTAGGTATACATAATGTATTTATTATAGTTTTTCTATAATTCCCGCTTCGAAACAACATGTTTCTATTCATTTTGATGAAAAAATATATTTTTTTTTATTTAGATCAGTTATTTGTTTTTCTGTAAGTACAATCTAATGTTCTGCATGACAGAGTTTCACCGCGACATAAAAACTTTAATTATATGATAACAACCAAAAGGTAATGTCAAATCAGATTTTTTTGACAATGTTTTCTGCAACCCTGGGTTAAAATATGTTTCCCGGCAGAATCGACGTGTAAAATCGGAATTTATGCTAATTACAAATCATTAAAGATAGATTTTTTTTAAATACTAATCATACAAATAAAAGAAACTAATTGTAAGACATTTTTTATTTTTAAAATAAAAAAGTGGAAAAGTTCGAATGTGTTTGTAGCTTATTCACGTAACGTGGTCATCAAATTATTCATCATAAAAGAGCCTATAAATAGATTTGTATTGTGATTGAAGATAATAAATTATTTACTTATTAATTTTTATTGTGGTTCCAAATTACATTAATTGTGTACCTATTAATTGTATATTAACTGACGAGTCACGCGCAAGGTAGAATAAATTATCAACATACAAATTGTTTTAAGGACCATTGACGCATTCTTGTAGATGCTCGACAAATGAGGGAATTATTGAACTTTATTTTGTGCTTTTTAGTACACTGCAATAAAAGCTTGTCTTTACAAAGTTTTTTTTCTAAAACTTTTTATTTCTATATGGTCGCTCGATGGAAAACGCGACATAATATTATGGTCAGCTTAAGGCCCCAGTACACAGTGGTCTGTAGTGGGCCATTGTAGACCATCGCCATTGTGTACAGGGGGTAATGGTCTGTAGTGGCGGACAATTGTGAATCGTGGTGCGCAATCCATTTGTTGTCGGTTTTTTTGACACACTTCAAAGGAATCGTGGCGTGGCGTGGCCTGTGGTGTTTACACAGTCGCCCATTGTTTGGACAAGTACCTACTTTTTTGTTGCGTGCTATACTATTTAAATTTTTAATCGCCCAAAATGTCAGTATCCTTGAGCAATGAAGAGACTTTTAGGCTTATAATACTATAATACTTGTAAATAGTATATAAATAAATAGCCGCAGCCGTAATTACTTCCACGTCCATCGCAAGTGCTTCGCCAGGCAGAAATGAGCCATGGGCCATTGTGTGAACACCAAGTGATAGTGGCCTACAGTTGCACATTGCAAAGCATGGCCCACTACAGACCACTGTGTACTGGGGCCTTTAGGTTAGTGACAGCAATGCGGTTTCTTCGCATTAGAAATTGTTTATTACGTATTATATTATATAAGGCAAATCGACGAAATTATAAACCATAGTGTCGACAGTTGAATAACACTCACAAGACTCGTGATTGGTGGAGAATAAATTCCAGATAAATTTGCTATTTTGTGCTAAGTATTAAATTTCTCTAAAGCATGCAGTTTTCATTGAAGGCATTTATATTTTATGTACCAGCTTGCAGTTTTATATGTGTATCTAATGCTAAGCATTATGGTGAGAATAGTGGTATGTATCTAATACGTAAATAAATATGTAATGACGCAGTGTGACACTGTGGTAAATCGAGCTCCTGCGAGTTTTAACAGTCACACAAATCACAATATAATAACGCATGAGATACTAAGTTTCCTATAAAATACTTGGTTTTCACTCATAAAATTGCAGGAAAACGTTATTAATTCATTTTAAAATAGTGCCAACTCAAGTAAACATTTACTGACAATTAAAAAAAGATTTGTTTTCGTATGATTGTTTCCAGAAACTTTTTGGCAGGTTCTAATGATACTTAACTTTTTTTTAAATCATTTTCAGATTCAGATAAAAAACTATTAACCAAATAATACTGTGTTGCTTATTTTTAATGGACAACGTTGAAACCAGTCTTAAAGCTTATTGGTTACTAGTCGCTACCCGTGTGTCCACACGCGATTGAGATGAAACACGGTAGCGACAACAGTAGTCGAGCCTTCGGCTTCATTGTTACTATCTTGCCTCGCGGGGCTGCGCCTTTCTCGGGACGACCTGAAAAGCATAAAAAATATCTAAATTTCAAGCCTATAGAAACTATAGCTTAAAAATTAAAATGTAGTAATTATTGACACCCCCCCCCATACTTTCCCCCCTTTCCACTTGTAGTAGTCGTAAGCAGTATAATTACTTTATTATTTAATTTAAAATTATGTAATTAAATTATATCTAATTGTAAAAGAATTACTTTTATTTTATGAACATTAATAAATCGAATCTCAAAGTTATCACACTGGCGACGAGGATAAAAAACTAAATTACATTAAATATCAAATAAAATTTTTTTCAAATAAATTAAATTACGAAAATCAGATAAAATAAATTCAAATAAATTAAATCACTAAACGCAAATAAAATTTAAAATAAATTGAAACAACAAAAATTCAATAAAATAAACTATTTAAATCAAACATTAAATTCAAGTCTATAAATTTTAAATAAAATGCCGGACACTCAGAATATTGACAACCATAGTTCGAATGTTGGACATCTACGTGAATTCAATCCTGATGTGGACGACTGGTCCATATTCAAGGCAAGATTGTCAAATTACTTTATAGCCAATCTCTTATCTGATGCCAATAGAAAACGCGCAATTCTACTAAATGTTTTAAATGAAAATGCTTATAAGTTACTATTTAATTTGTGTCTACCTAACAAACCTGAAGAAAAAGGTTATAATGATTTAATTATTATGTTAGATAAATATTTTTCACCCCAAAGGGTGGTATTCGCGAACAGATATAAATTCTACAATGCATTCAAGAATACCAACGAGTCTATAAATGAATGGGCGGCCAGAGTTCGAAATCTAGCATCTTCGTGTAATTTTGAAAGCACCGAATTAAATATGGTTTTGAGAGATCGCTTTATTATGGGTTTTGACCGAGGACCAATCTTGGATCGTCTGCTGGAAGAACCAACGGAGTTATCTTTCGACAAGGCTATTGAAATTGCGATGGCGAAGAATGCAGCTCGACAGTTCAATATGGCAAATGGAAACCAGGTCGCTATAAAACAGGAGTCAAGTCTTTTGCATGTTAGAAGAAATCAGCAAACGTGCAGACATTGTGGTAAAACTAATCATAGTCATGACAAATGTTATTTTAAGGAGAGTATTTGTAATAACTGCAACAAAAAAGGTCATATTTCTCCCATTTGTAGAAAAAATCAAAATACTAATAATTCAAATAATAAATTAAATTCAAAACAAAATTATTTAGAAACTCAAATAGAAATTTCGAATGATGAAAGTGGCCAACAGAATCATTTAGAAGGTCAAATGGAATATTTATATAATATTAATTTAAATGATAACTATGCTCCAATAATGTGTCAAATTAAAATTAAAAATAAGTTATATAATTTTCAAATCGATTCTGGTGCTAGTATTTCGGCAATTTCTAAAGAATTTTATTCAAATAATTTCTCTGAAAATGAATTAGATAAAAACGTAAAACCACTTTATTTTTATAATGGTACAGAAATTAAACCTCTAGGAACTTTTATGGTAAAAATAAATTATAATGATATCGAAAAATTTCTTAAATTTCATGTCATAGAAAATGGCGGTCCACCAATCTTAGGCCGAAATTTTCTGTCTTTATTTAATTTAAATTTTCAACAGTTAAATTTTGTTCACAATGATAGAGATTTAATTAAATTAATTGACAAGTATTTTACTTTATTTGAAAATAAACTTGGTACATTCAACAAAGGTAAAGCTGCGTTATATTTAAATGAAGAAAACGTAACTCCCAAATTTGTTCGTGCCCGTCCACTGCCTTATGCTTTAAAAAATAAAGTTAATGCGGAACTTGACCGTTTAACTGAAATGAGAATAATTTCACCAGTTGATTTTAGTCATTGGGCCTCACCAATTGTACCCGTGATCAAAAAGGATGGATCAATTCGTATCTGTGGTGATTTTAAAACCACAATAAACCCATTTTTAAAGTTAGATCGTCACCCTCTTCCGAAAATAGAAGATTTGTTAAATAATTTGCAAGGCGGGGAAACCTTTTCTAAATTAGACTTGTCAAATGCCTACCAGCAGGTAGAATTAAATGAAAGCTCAAAAGAGTTAGTCACTATTTCCACCCATCGCGGTCTATTTCGATACAATCGTTTACCGTTCGGAGTAAATAGTGCGCCCGCAAAATTCCAAAAATTAATGGAATCTGTATTGCAGGGAATCCCAGCTGTTAGTTGTTTCCTGGATGACATTATCGTAACAGGGAAAGATAAGACTGAACACTTGTATAATCTGGAGTTAATTTTTAAAAGATTAAGTGAATGCGGGTTAAAACTTAAAGTAAATAAATGTTTATTTTTTCAAAAATCTATTACTTATTTAGGTTTTGTCATAAATAAAGAAGGAATTCACACAAGTAATGATAAAATAATTGCAATACAAAAAATACCGGAGCCTAAAAATATAGGTGAATTAAAATCTTTTCTCGGAACTGTAAATTATTATTCTAAATTTATTAAAAACATTTCAACAATTTTAAAACCACTTTACAATTTATTAAAGAAAGATGAAAACTGGGTTTGGTCCGAAAACTGCAAAAACGCTTTTATTGATATAAAAAATAAATTAGCTTCTGCCGAGGTCCTTACTCATTTTAATCCAAATTTAAAAATTAAATTAACTGTAGACGCTTCCCCAGTTGGAATCGCGGCTATAATTAGTCATGTATTTGACAATCTCACGGAACGACCTATAGCTTACGCGTCGCGAACACTGTTACCTAACGAACAAAATTATTCTCAAATAGAGAAGGAAGGTTTAGCAATAATTTTTGGCTTATGTAAATTTCACCAATATCTTTATGGAAATAAATTTATTCTTTGTACAGATCATAAACCGTTATTGTCAATTTTTAGCCCTAAAAAGGGTATACCACAGTATTCCGCGAATAGATTGCGTAGATGGGCGGTTATTTTATCAAATTATGAATACGAAATTAAATACGTTAAATCAAAAGATAATTGTGCTGATGGATTATCACGTCTACCAATTAATGATTGTCAAAAATGGGAAGACGTGGATATCAATTATTGCAATTTTTTCACAAATAATTCTGATCTACCGATAAATTTTAAACTGATTAAACAAGAAACTCAAAATGATAGTGAGATACAGGAAGTAATAAAACTTGTTAAAAATGGTTGGCCAAACAAATACAAAATTAACGACTTAAAAACCTATTATTTTAGAAGAAACGAATTTTCAGTTGAAGACGATTGCTTATTGTGGAACAACAGGATTGTCATCCCACACAAATTGCGAAAAATTGTGTTACTTAATTTGCATAGTACTCACATGGGTACAAGTAAAATGAAAAGCATTGCTCGCTCTTACTTCTGGTGGCCAAATGTAGATTTGGAAATTTCTCAATTAACCAAAAACTGTACAGCTTGTCTTGCAAACTTCAACTCACCACCAAAATTTTTATTGAAACCCTGGCAGTATCCTGATCAACCGTGGTCACGTATACATATCGATTTCATGGGTCCCTTTCTTAATTCTTATTTTTTTATATTAATTGATGCACATACTAAATGGATCGAGGTTGTGCCAACTAAAACGATTTCAACACAGTTTACTATAAATACGCTACGTTCAATTTTTGCACGGTATGGATTACCAAAAACACTTGTTTCTGATAACGCCAAACAATTTGAAAGTATAGATTTTAAAATGTTTCTGAATAAAAACGGAATAACTCATTTAACGAGTCCACCTTATCATCCACAGTCCAATGGAGCTGCGGAAAACGCAGTTAAAACTGTTAAAAACTTTTTAAAAAAAGTTTTTCATAATAAAAACGTAACTGATGTAAATAAAATACTGGACAATTTTTTATTTGATTATAGAAATACGGAACATTGTACCACTGGTTTTCCACCTGCTTATTTAATGTTTGGTAGAAAATTACATACACGATTTCAAACTTATTTGCCAAACTTTGTTAATGATTCTAAAAATTCCAATACTGCCGAAATAAACGTTAAAAACAAACAAGAAAAACAAATTAAAAACTTTATTGGGAAACGAAACGTAGAATTTTTTGAAAATGAACTAGTTTTAGCAAAATGTTATAAAATTGTCGATAAACCTAGTTGGGTTAAAGCTATAATTAACAGAAAAATTGGTAAATGTACTTATTTTGTAAAAATACCAGAATTCGGTGTTACTTGGAAACGACATTCAAATCAGTTGGTAAAATATAATTTTGATTACGCAACACCTGCAAATTCTGATATTTCTAATGAACAAACTATTGAAAGTAATGATGTCATTGATGATTCAAGAACACGAATACTATTAAGACCAAGAGAACTACTTAAACCTCCAGAAAAATATGTAGCCTTATAAGTTTATTTTTTTTCTTTCTAAATTGTTTTTTTGAATTAAAGGTGGAGGAAATGTAGTAGTCGTAAGCAGTATAATTACTTTATTATTTAATTTAAAATTATGTAATTAAATTATATCTAATTGTAAAAGAATTACTTTTATTTTATGAACATTAATAAATCGAATCTCAAAGTTATCACACCACTCAAGAAAAGATTTTAGGAAAACCCGTTTTTAGTGGATGTCAGGTCTGTTGAAGTTATAGTTCAAAAACGGAAATTTTATATCAATAACGTCCCCGCAACCCCCCTTGAGAGTTGATTTCGGCAAAACTCGTTCTTAGCGGAACTCTTCTCAACAAAAAACCCGCCTGCCAAATTTTAAGCCTGCAAATCTAAAATAGTTCCAAGGATATCGCGTGATGATAGATTGGATTTGCATCCCTTATTTCACTCCCTTCAAGTTTTTTTTTGAGACAAGGTCCTCAGAATGTAATCTATCTCCTTGCCAAGTTTTGTCGAACTCTGTTCAGCAGTGTAGACGTGAAAAGGTAACAGACAGACTTTCACATTTATAATATTAATCTATGGAATAAATCTTTACCTGAATTTGGTAACGATTTAAGAGAAGGCTACCTACTCTATGGTACCACTGGAATCTGTTAAAAACTTCAAAATACTACTTATTTTGTATTTTTTTTACTGCTTTTGTAAACGACAATTGAATGAGTAAAAAAAAACACAGGTATAAATGCTAATAGTCATTCTTTTTGTGTTTATTCAACTGAAAATCTATAAATAAATAAATAAAACAGCGCTAATTATTCACAGTTTTTGTATGTTTTTTTATGTACTAGTTGAAGAAGAATATGTGCCTACAAAACAAGATTGCTCATGTCAAATTTGTGTTAAAATAAAATCAAAACAATAGAATCATTCATGCGTTCTCGATTTTTCGTTGCGTAGGGTATACAGAAATAAATAAAAAGAAGGAAAAAGCTGGCTTCCGTTTTTTGCTTATGTATGAGGAATAATATAGCACTGTTTAAAATGATCAAATTTTCATTCATGGGACGTCTCTATTTACAAGATACGAAACTGTAATTGGCAGTGCCCGGAGCCCCGCGATCGATGGGGCCCCCTAGTTCCTGCCAGATAAGCATCCGATAACCGCTACCACCGGCAAATCTATTTTTTAATAATTTGTGTGATAATTATTGATTTGCTTAGTAATTACGCTCTTTTTTTTAAGAAAAAAATAGTGCTCTCACTGGTCCTCTGTAATAGTCATAGGGGCCCTATTATCTCAAAGTGCCCAATAGGTTATAGACGGCCCTGGTGATTGGACTGCATTGTATGAGAGAGGAATGTTGGTCACGCGGCACGAAGGTCGAAGAAAATTGCATTTTGGCTTCTTTGAAAGCTAAAAATAAATTGTGCCCATTAAATCGACTGAATACTTCTATTCGATGTAATTGTTATGTTATTGTTATAAAAGCAAATTACTTCTTATGTTGTCCAATTAAGTTCAATTTAAAATAGCACTAATGAAGTTAGTGAACCATAATAATTATATTGGCAGTGACGTCTGAACAAATTATATAAGAAAATGTTTTCCTGACTTATTTACTCGCTTTTCTTAAACGTTTATTTTGCGACTTTCCGCTTTGATTTTCCAGAGGCGATGATTTAATTAAATCAAAGCTCGCATATTTATAATTTACCGTTCTTAAAATGAATTGAGTAACATTCAAAGAAAGTCTAAATATAAATTCATTGATAAAACGTATTTTTTGCACACCCCCCTTATAAAATAGCTGCTTTACTTACCTGTATAACTGTCGTGACATGAGACATTTAACACTAGTGTTGTAAAGTTGCGTAACGTAAAATAAATGTAGTCGTACTACCAAAACATAGTCTAAGACAGCGGTTCTCAGACTTATATATATATACGATATAAATATTGTGCCTACTTAGTTTTTTTTTTCTTCATATTTTAAAGCGACTCGACGCTAGCTGTCCCGACCGCTAATATCAAAATATTAATCTTTACAAAATTGTTGCAATTTCTAATGACGAGCTCGAAAACTATTTGTGAATGTACTCCGCAAATATTTCCATCGGGAAAGCATGTGACATTTTCTATGTAGGTGACAAATAATCATAATAAGGTGTAATATGAACTTAATAATAGTACGTAAACACTAAACATGTATGTAAAATATGTTTTGCACATTCTAATGTGCACGTGTCTATTATACAGACGTTTCAAAATTCAATTTTGGAAAAAAAATTCAAGTTGTAAATTTAAATGAAATTTTACTGTAAAAAAATAGTTTGAGACAAATGTCGTTCACATTTGATATTTGACCGGTTTTTAAAATGCTTTTATTTAACTTCATTTGTCCTAAAACTTTGCAACTATACATGACCTAATCATGGAGGCAGGAGGACGGGTATCTATCGAACCCACTCAATGGCGAATCGATCTATCGTGATTATAACTCATTTTGATTTGCTTGGCGAGGAGTTTTCACATGGATTTACCCCCTCTTTAATAGATTTTATTAATGCTTATTTAGAGTATAGTCGCCAATGATGTGTAACATATTTATTTCAAACTGTATTTATAAAAGCACGGTTCACAACTGTGTCTTCTTTCTCTTTCTACCTTTTTCTTTCCCACAGCACATGCGCCAACTGGATCCCGCACCAAAGAATTATATTATAGTAAATTGAATAATTTTAATAACGCGCGCTTTTCTCTATTTTAGAGCATTTTAGGTTTATTCAAAAAATTACCCCCACCCCGATAGCTAAAATGTCGCTATAGTAAATTGAACAATTTCACTTCACCTTCATTCACAAAATTATCCCCATACCAAGAGCTAGGATGTTACACATAAAAAACTTGTTATAAGCTTTTATAATTCATATCTTTCACACGAGATTTTGTAGAACATCATTCACCAGTCTTGGTAGTAAACAATGGTATTAATTTACATATCAATGCGGAACATAATGTTTAATTCATTGTTTTTATTATTTACTACAAAATAACGTATTTTTAATGACAAGTTCTCCGTATTTCTGAGTAAATTTACTCAAGGCAAGTTACGCAACATTGCATTTTTTCCTAAGAAAAACACTACCATGTTAGGTGTTGTTTTTCATTTTTTTTGTAAATTTAGCGTGTTGATATTTGACCGGTGATTTTTAAAGTGAAACGTATTTGTTAGATTTTTTTTGCAACGTTAAAGGGGAAATGATTCAACAGCGGGGAAATATATTATGAGAATCTTTGATAACGCAAAATGGATAACGCATCAATGAAATGAGTTCATTACTTTTCTCGCCGATGTGGGTGTAGCACACACGTTTTTTTTTTTGTACACCGTGCGTCGTACGAGGTCGGCAATCGAATGACTTTCTAAGATAGACCCCGAGAGACGAGAAGAGTGACTATACATTCCAAACATTCTTTCCCGTTACACAATTTTGTATACATGTTCCTCGTTTCATCGAGGTAGCATTTTACGTTTCAAATCATCGAGGCAGAAGTTTCAGTAAAAAAAAATTGTTTATCGAATTGACGTCTTTTTCCTTTTTTTTTTGCCGTCTTTGATATTATTCTCTTGGTACTAGTTGGTACACGTGTTCTATAAATAATGCAAAATTATACGCTGTACATTTGTTTCCTGTTTCTTTTTTGTTTTATTAGTGAAATAAGATATCATTTGTTTAGTTAACAATATATATTCTATTGAGAACATATGTGCAGATTTTTTTATGTATGGTAAATTTATTACATAGGATTTAAATAAAAAAAATTACATCGATGAAAGCATATTCTATTTAACATTATAGTTTGAAAGGCCCATGCCCACTGAATCGGATTGGATTAACTCGGCACGATCGGCAGTTTTGGGATACATGAAGCTAACATAAGTGAGTTCCCACTAGGCTTGCCAACTTTAAAATACAAATTTTCGGGAAATACTGATTTCAAATGCGGGACAAGGGTTTAAAATGCGGGATCCAACTAATTTTATTTAGAATACAAAAAACGTGAAATTTTCATTACAAATCAGGATCTGAAGTAAAATAAAACCCCTTGTTAGATTAATAATAGTCAATATTTACTAGAAAAAACAGTTGTAGTGTAATTTAGACTTTATTATGAAAACTATAAATTACTTTTTAAATGAGTATTTTTCTTGACATTTGGCCTTTTTAAGGATTTTTTTATTTTTAAGTACAAAATTGTAAAAATCTTTGCATGGATAAGAAAAATTTACTTTAACTTGTAGCTCTGACTACAGAATACACATGAAGACGTCGGTCCAGGCATTATTACAAAGAGAGAAGACTCTCTCTGCTACTGCATTAGAACACGAAATAGATGCAATGTATTTAGCGGCCTCCGATAAGCGGGATATTTAGCGTCCCGCACACACCCTGAGCGGGACGTCTCGCTAAGGGTATCAGAAACGGGGCGTCCCGGGTATAGCGAGACGGTTGGCAACACTAGTTTCCACGCACTAGTTTGCTCAGATCGACTCAGAAACATTCAGTGTTTCGAGCCAATCCTATTCTCATTCAGTGGATGTGGACCTTAAGATCTCATAGAGTGTCAAGAAATCATTTAGAATCACGCGATAAAAGTTAGTATTTCACTACGCAGTTTTAAACCATTACCTAAGGAAATATAATAATTGGTAAACTGAAACAGATGAGTATTGAGAAACAAAAGCAGGCTGTTTATTTTTTACGAGGTTATAAAATAGTTTCAACTGTGTTTTCTTATCGTTCTGCAGTTACTTGGAGGTCGTATATCCGATAAAATTGTAACAATTTGTTATGTAGAAACTAAAAATCATTTGCAATCTAATTGCGCAAACGTATGTAGGTGTGTTTAAACTATATGCAGTGGCCCAGTCATGTATACACAAATCGTTTCAACATGGACGATGACGCTGCGTTTTTAGAAGGATTCAGTATTAAAAAATGACAAAATAACGTAGAGCTGATAACCTTACAAAGTTGATTAATTAAAAAAAAATACATATATAAAAATCGATCAAGCTGTGAAAGCTCTTGGGTAAATCAGAAGCGAACATATAGGTATAGATTTTATAAAGAAAATACTTTTTTGCACACCCCGTATTTTTGACCAGTCGTGTTTAATCTCAGACAACCCCTGCAATTGTTGACCTTAAAAAAATGTGGAAACCGGTTGACCTAAAACTTCCGGCTGTGTATTAAATACGTATTCATAATACATTAAAGGAGGTTAAAAAATAGTTAATCTCTGAATCATAAGAAAAAAAGTGCTGATTTTTAATTTTTTTTTAGAATGATTTTAACGTATTTAGTTGATAGGCTAAATTAAGTTTTAATGAACTTTTCTGATCACTATCATGTAAACAAGTAAATTAGAAGTTACGTGAGAAAAACGTGAATGTTATTTGTAGTTTTTATTCCTTGAATAACTTTGAAACTACTTGATCGATTGAATTAAAAATCTAATCCAAATAACCTTTTTGATTGACAGTTGATTTACTCTAAAGATATCGTACGACAAAAATTTGTTTACACACACACACACGGACGTTCATCGAAAAATAGTCAAAATAGCTTCTTAGAACCACAAAATGTCGACATCTGATGCAAACTCGATTTTAGAAAATCGGACCGAAACTAATATTTTGTAAATTTTCAATAGTGGGAAGTTAAACCTCATTTGTGTGGATGCATCCCAAATAAAAAATTAGTTTCTTTTTCGCTTTAGATATCTATGAAAGCGTTAATAAAGTACATTCTCACGGCACCAGAAGCAGCGATATACTAGTATTTATTTTATTCTTACCGCTGAACATCTTCAAAAATAAAATGAAGGATTTACTAAAGAATGATTTATTGTTTTGTAACGTGTAAAATGACTATGTAGGTAATTATTTTGTAAAATAATCTATATTTTTGTATCTCTTTTCTGACATTTTTATACCTATATTGGTCACAAAATATTTATATCTGTCTAAAATTTTTAACACTTGATAACTTGATAACATTCTAATAGAATCACACTTTTATCTTACTAATAATAAATCGTAATTTAATTAAATTTATTGAATCTTATCAAGATTCATATTAAAGTGGACATTTGGCAAAAAATTAAGAGATGATATTTAAAAATAATCATGTTTTTATTTTGCTTCGTGATATTATCGTTGCGTTACGATTTGGATATTTTTCAACCCTTTGTCTGCTGATCCAACGGTGATCAGAAACTTAAATATAAAAGTCTATAAAAATTTCAACATTTTTTATAACTTTTTCTAAATGTGCAATATACAAACAATAGTATCCAATTTATTTAAAACAGTTTTAGTTTTAGGGTTGGCCCACTGCACAATCGGTTTCCATATTTTTGTCTGATTTTCAAAAGTATTTTGTGTATAATCGTGCCAACTATAAATAAATTTATAAATTCTAAATTTATACTGCATTTCAAAATGGCTTATTAATCCTTTAGAGGATGTCTAGTTCAGTCAGAATCTATTTTTACCCGACCACCGTTGAAGCCAAAAAATATGGTTATTTGTTTCACGGTGTCATTAGACCGATCTCAGAGAATACAGAGCTAGGGTTCAACAAATAATATATACATGACCGAATAGAACGTTTTTTGCAAAAATACGAAAATAATTTTTTCACTTCAAACTCGATTTTTTTCAAAACTAAGCACTTTAAACCTGTCAAACTTCTAGAGCATGTTACAAGTACATAAATAAAGTGAATTGTGAAGTGGTAACGATTATTTTGAATTTGGGTGGTAATAAGAGGGTGACTTTCACATTTTTTGACGCCGAAAAAAATAGGGACCAACATTATTTTCGTCAGAACTCAGTTAGTTTTAATGCTAGAGACTTTTATAAAAAATAATAATAAAGGTTCTTTCAAGCACTTCAAAAAATGTTCCATGAGTTTCCCTCGAAAAATGCATTGTATTTTGGTAACTTCACGTTGAAACTTTCAATTTTGGCTTTTGACGAATAAGAACCAACCTTCAACAAGCTAGTACTCCGTTTGTATTGGGTCTACAGACACTATAAATTCACCATTATTTTTGTTTTTTTATAAGCTACATTTTTACTAAGAATGATTTTTTCGATAAAATACTTACTTTTTCAGTTATTCGGGAAAAACCATCTGAAAACGTGGGTTTATTGGTTGAAAAATTGACACACTCGCGAATAAGTCGAAAAGTACGGACTTTCAGAAAAAACTTTATAGAATAAAAGTTGCTTAGAATTAGTTAACCTATCCATTTCCGTGCTTATTTTCAACGAAACATTTTTCACCCCCGCAATCGAGAGCGGCAAATTTTTTTTTAACTTATTTATTTGAGCTTGTAACAATGCAGTCCAACAGTTTTTATGAAGATTCATTGACTGTCCCTGGATTCCGAGGTTTTACAATTTTTACGTCTAACGGCACTCCACTATGTCAAAATTCATAAAAAAAATAAAAATTGTCAATATTCACCGAAAAATTTGACCTTCCATTTAAAGGAAAATGTTTGTTATGATTTTCGGCTTGATACCTTTATTTGGTCTTAAGAAATTCGACTGTGACAAACAAAGGGACGGACGGACAAACGAGTGATGTCATAAAATACAACTTCATCTTTTAATTAATATATTTAGTCATATGTTTATTTTCTTTTATGAAGAATTGAATGCAATATAGGAACAATGAACTACACACCTGCTTACTATATATGTTAAATACATTAATTTGATTGGTTCCCAACCCATCAACATTGTTATCAACATTTGATAACAACCGTTAGATTGGTATATATAAGAAACAAAACTGTAGATACTTATTTTTATTCATTCATCAGTACCTATATTTAGTAACGAATAGTATTCTAAATTATCTAATTGTAGACTAGATGACAAACTATTCTAAATTATAAATTAAATTATTTAGTAATTATTTGGCTCTTGTTATATTTATATTCATAAAAAAGATTGATTTATGAAATATTTTACAGTGTTTTTTGTTTGCATTAACACAAAAAATAAGATAAAATATTCGCTAACATTTAAAAGTGAATATCTGTTGACTTTAACAATTAAAATAATCTTTTTTGAAGATGTATTTAATTGACTAATATTTATGTTAGTACATAAAACAGAAAGTGTTGTGAAGTGTATTTAAAAAAAGTGTCAAAATGTGTTTGCATTCACGAAAATAAGAAGAAAAAAAATGGGTTCAGCAAGATCACCACGACATTCGTTAATCCATAACAATTTGGTGAACTTTTCGCCGAGTATTCGTATTCCGAATTCGGCCGGTAAAAGTGGCATTCACGGTTTGAACAATTACCTGCAGCATCAGTATTACCAGCAGTACTACAATAATCAGGCGTACCACGCGAGCCATTCACTGGATGGTCACTATAATACCGGCGAATCACGAAGTCCAGGTAATTTGGTTTACTTATCGAACCTCAAGGTTTAAAAAAATCACCTATTGTAGGGATCGGCAATTATTTGGTCGGCGGGCCACAAACTAATTTACTAGGCCCTATTTTCTACCTTTGCATCCGAATACGCAAGGAAAAGGGTAATGTGTCAATGGTCCTGCAAGTCGGAAGACCTAATCTGGCCCGAGCATCATTAATTGCCGATCATTGACCTATTGTCTAGACAACAGAAGAGCGTAACAAAAGTACAAATTTTGCATGTACCCTATAAAATAGCTGCTTCTCATCTCTGTGCAGCGCAGCGATAGTAGAATGATCCTTTTTCGCACTAATGCGTAAACTGTAAAATAAAACAAAAGTAATTTGATTTTACCAATTCAACAGTTGCCATTTAAATCTATATGAGCAAAGGAGGCAGCAAAGTAGATGTTGCCATCGTAATCCAATATGGCCGAACTAAATTGTTAAAAATATGACAAGTATTACAAAAATATTACAAATAGGTATACCTAGCTATTTTATAGGAAGTACATGCAAAAAATTAGTATATATCTTGATCGTAATTTGGGTGACGGTAAAAACTCGGTAGTCTGTCGTTTTAACATAATGTCAGTCATCGTATAATACTTTCATTTACGAACGAGGTACATAAATTGCTGTTTTATGAAATTCCGCTTAAACTCATGTTTCCTATTGAGTTATATTTGTTTCGCTTTTTGTGCTGTTTTTGGCTTCACACGTTCAGCAGTTACGACCAAATGCGGTATCATTTGGTTGACGATTTTTTAAACCAACTCGATAATTGCGCGATTGATTATTTAAATGCTTTCGGCTATTTTCGCTTTTTGTCGGAGGTGTGGGGCCACTTCTACAAACAAACGAAACCATATAAATGTTTGTTTATGACCGCAGTTGTCAAGTATCTAATACTTTGGCGACAAAAAAATTAAATGCAAACAAAAGTTTATTTTTTATAAGAATTGAAAATTTTTAAAGTTCAGTTATAAGTGTTTATATACATTTTCTAACAATGTAGCGTAAACAATAAAGTAATTAACATAAACAAATAAAATAATAACATAACAACGATATTTACAATCATTCTTGACCCCTTGACTTATTAGTTGCGCTTTTCTTGTTTTTATGCAGTTTAAATAGGTGTGACATTTCAAAAAAGGTTCGATAAGTACTATAGTGGAGCCTGTTTTCTAAAAGAACAGGTACGTAACTTCACGATGGTTCTTATGATTCTGTTGCCGTAGTTTTATGAATAGTAACTATGGCAACAACACCGATATCGTCACGAAGTTGCGTACCCTTCCTTTCAGGAAGCGGCCAATAATATTTATAAATGACATCTTCAAACTTTGGGCGATTTTCTTTATGTCATTTTGAATGAAAAGTTTCCTTTTTAGTCTAAGCTCTGACCGTAAAAAAGTCTACTGGACAGCACTACTAAAAGTTTATTATTGAATCAGATAATATGACGGAAATAAAATCTGTGGCAGACTAATTCTAATTTTTTTTTGTTGTCAGCATTTTAAATACGGCTCTACTTGATGCAATTTATACTGCTTATAGAGAAGTATCAATTGTTATTTACATCATCATACATTGCATACCTGGAACACTTTATTTTTACTTTCATAAAAATTTTGCAAGGCAGACGATGATAATAAATTGCAAATAATTTTAGGCTTCTCTATAATCTATATAAATTGCATTAAATAGTATCCAATCGTATTTGAGATACTGACAGCAAGAAAATTATAAAAACAAGCACGAGAGTGATCCTATAGGAATTCCTAAAGATGAAATAGTTTGCCATCGATTTGCCGTGTTTTATCCAATCTCTTAAATCCAATAATGAAGTTACAATAGTGTTGTTCAGTGGATTAATTTACGATCAGATCTTAGACAATTTTGAAAACCCTAGATGACCCGATCAAGTAGGGAAAATATTCGAACATTGAGAATGAAAAGTTTCGATTATTCAAAACCGAACCGAGCTCTGAATATATTATTGTGCTGATTCAGCGTTCTTTTCTCTTAAATTTGCGTAATAATGAATCGCTTTCCGAAGTTTGTCGACGTAATTTATAAACATTAAGTAATGTTACCCAGGCACTTACGGTCTATTCCACTCATCACGGTCGAGAACAAATTCGTTAAGCGCCGAAAGCTATTCGTCCACCGATTCGACGACAGCCGGGACGGCTCGATATGTCGACAATATACCCCCGAGCACGCCGGAAGAAACACATACACCGTTCTCGTCCTCGCCCCGTTATTCTTCGTCGCCTCGCGTTCAGACGACCAAGTCCCATAATCATCATCACCATTCGATACAGGAGTTGATCCGACACTTCGGTAAGAAAGTTAATCAGTGGAGGTCGTCTGATAGCGGTAGTCCCAGAGACAGAAGGGCGTCGTGCAGTGAGGATTCGTCGAACTACAGGAAAAACAACGACGAGTTCAGATCAAGGTCGAAGTCGTTGGACAGCGATGCTTGCAGGAGGATTCTAGGCGATTGCGAAGCAACTTACAGAATTTATGAAACCATTTTAAGAGAAGGTGATTAAATAAAAAGTAAAATTTAATTTGAAAGGCAATTTATATTTTTTTAGTAATTAAGGGTAGAAACTGAATCATAACAAATAATTAAAAACACTTGAAAATTCTACAAAAATAATTATTAAATTATTTCGACGATCGTTTCGGACAATAAGTATATCCTCCGGAATATAAAAACATGTTTTTATATTCTTTATTGTCCGAAACGATCCTCAAAATAATGTAATAATTATTTTTGCAGAATTTTATAAGTGTTTTTTATTATTTCTTATTATTAATAATGTTCAACCAAGTGCCGAGTGAAAAATCAGTATAAATTATAGAAACTGAATCTTTCCCGTATTTTATATATTAAAACTTAAGGCTCTGCAAATTTGAGTCGATCGACTGTTCACTTGCATGAGTAACTTATGAACTCACCGTTAAACAACCGTTAAATCAGCTGATTAAATATTTATCAACGCTTTAATTGGGATTGTGTGTGCTTACCGACGATTAAAAATTATTTGTTATTTGTGATCATACTTTCCCCCTCAAGTTAGCCTCAAATTTGGACCACAACGGGAAACAATGACGCGATAGCGACATGTTTCAAAAGCACTGATTTCTAATAGACTCGAATGTGACACAGTTCAAGATGAGCGACCTTGACGCGCGACACATCGGCGTCTGCGCATCTGCCGAGTCAGTAATGTCGTTGTTTCCCGTCGCGGTCGAAAATGTCGAACGATTACATTGGCAGTATGATTATTTTATTACTTTTCAATTCCTTTGTTTGTCACACCCAAAATCCCTAGCCTTTGGATTAATTTTTGTCTCGTTTAATTATTATTATTTACAAAACCCACATTAGAAAACTTAATTATCAATCAAAACAATGAATTCAAGGACGAATATTTGATTTCCTGTTGTTCTATAAAACAATAGAAATTTATAATTAAAATCAACTTTAAAAATTGTAGGTCAACTTATATGGTTAATTGACAGGTTTTCAATGAAAATGACACATTATTTTTTTAAAAATCCGATTTTAATTTTAATGATTCAAGACTTTTTCTAGTAGCATAGGTACCTGTAGTTGCGTATATATAACATAAATGTCTGGAGTAAGAAGTCCTTATTGAGGCATTTTGCAAAAAGAATTAGTCCGTTTTTGCAGAAGTTATTGTGAACGAAAGAAAACTTCATACTCAACAAATAGACCTACACACACGCCAAGTCGTCATTCAGAAAACTACTTTTCTTTGCGTGTTGAGAGCTGCACAATCAGAATCTGAGCTTTATTTTGAATGCAATTTCTTACCTCTATCACGCCATACTTGACTTACGGAATATGGAAGTATTAAGTTTGTTGTCAAGTTCTTAACTGGTTTTGAACTCCTAAAGCGTATGTGGTCAATATAAAACTCTTCGGACATAACTGGGTGTTTATTGCTCAAATTCTCAGACTCTTTGAACTGCTGGAACTTAGTTGTAGCAGTTCTAAGCTCTTAGCACTGGTTGAACCAGGTTCGAGAACAGTCCGTGTAGAGACCAGCAAACAATCAGTTGTGTATGAACCAGCGCTGATCCTGGGGTAGAGCGAGAAGAGCGGTCGCTCTAGGCACCAGGTGGCAAGGGGCGCCAAAAAGTAAAATGCGAAAAACAATTTCCAGCGCAAAACTAAATTAACACCAAATACTAATTTAATTATATATCGGTAGAGACTTTCTTAATGTTAAAGAAGCAGAAGTATAATAATTAAAGCTACTTAATTTAATTTAAATTCTGCAAGTGTTGATGTTTGCAATAAAAGCTGATTTTTGAAAGGTTGGGACTTATTTATTTAGCATAAAACCGAAGTAAAATTTACGTGAAATGAAAGCGTCGATCGTAGGGCGCTGAAAGACAATCTCGTTCTACCTTGATCAAGGATTAGGGCCGACGCTGGTCCGATGAGTTCTGTATTGTCGACTAACTAAGCATTTCAGAACCAGTTCAAAACTTACCAACAATTATTATTTAATATGATAGTCAATAGGCACAGATATAATTCTAAAAACTGGTGGTCAGAAATAAATTTAAAAGTCCTTATTTCCTGTCGGATAGGTATTATTATGATTGTTTACAGCGGATGGGCGTTTTAACTCCATATCATGAATGTTATAAAATAGTAAGTAAATAAAACAACCGCTATTTAAATGGCTAATGTTTTAGATCGACGTACTCAGTCACATGTGAAATAAGTACGCATGCGTCGTTGCGATAATCGACCACTGTAATATTGTGTACGTCCTTGACTTTACGTGTGCAAAACAGCCACACAAAATATTTATCATTTATTGCTCGGTGTTGCCAAATCTAAATAGTGACTCCTAAAATGCAAAAGTGTATGTATTAATACTTCGATAACTCTAAGCGATATTCGGCTACGTTTGAGTTTTTTGGTGGCGGGGGTGTCCTCAGTTTTGAAGACATCCTTCGATGTGCTCTTTACCTCTGCTAGGGTCGTCATGGTCTGTGTTTCCTATGGAAACGAGACATCTGTAATTTTTACAGTTATGCTATTGAGGGAAAAGATGAGCTGTTTCGGAGTAAAAAATAAGGAAAAAATTCGCGGATTGCGATAATTCAAAGTCTCGCTCCAAAAATGTAGGTAATCGATCAAACTATTAACATTGTTATGCAAAAACTAATTGGTCATTTACAGAGCGTCGTTCAGAGTCGTATTTTAGAGACGTTGGAAGTCGGGATAAATGGAAATTACTCATTGATATTTTTGATGAGCGTTTTTTTAATTTGGCATTTTGAAATCGAACCGTGAGTTTGGATTTGTGTGTTGATTGGATGCGATAAAATTGCCAATGAACTTGTGCCAACATTTTTAGATTGAAACTTTGGAATAGTCATTGGGTGCTAAATGAAAAGCGTTCAATATGGTAAGCTCACAACCTGAATCATTGTAACAGTGGTAGATTTACCTATTTATTAGGTCTAGGAGTAGACTAGAAAATTTCTGTCGCCTTTAAAGAAACAAAATAAAGTCAATCTAAAGGTAGCAAGTGTTCTAATACTTACAATTGCCAAAGTTCGGAAAAATCAGTCATTGAAAATAAAAGAAAGTCTCGTTTCCAGAAAATTTGGCGCTTGGATATTTTTTTTTCGTAATTGCACTCACTAGAACGTGATTTTGTATATTTTTTATTTTGCGGTACTATTTCTCAAAACCGTCGCCCTAGGTCTTGGCTTACTCGAGCGTATTGGTAAATCCGCCACTGCATTGTTACCCTGATTGAACTGATTTTTACTAGCCAATCACGTATCATTGTTGCGTAAGATAGCCAATCAGGTTTATTTACTTTTGAAAAGGGTTTATGTGTTTTGTAGGTGTATGTACTCAAATGTACATAAGGTGCTTCTCTATGTTATATTAACAAGTGTTTTGTTGTTTCAGGTGCCCATTTACGTCACACATCACTGGACCCCGAGCGTCGACGATTGTCACTGGGCACGGCGGTTCCGCATCGCGCGTCCGACGCCTTTCTCGATCCACATCATGCCGCTATCCTGTTCAGAGATTCCCGTGGGGTGAGTAAAACTGAGTTTATTAAAGAAAAAATTCTTTAGGTGCGTTTTGTGAATTTCGCTAGTGGGAAACTCAGTGAGTTAACAGTGTTGGATCACTTTCACATAGTTTGTGTTGAGACCCAGCGGTAAGAGGCGAGGTAGGCAAAAGACATATTGTGGGTGTGGCCTTCTTTAGCTCTGTCTTGCTCTAATCATCCGCACGTTTCAATTTTTGGCTGGTGCCCACTACGAGGCTAAAAGATGCTATAATTTTTGGAAATATTTTGACGATTTAAAAAACTTTTCCGAAAAACGAAGAGTCACTTTAGGTTTGTGATGGAATAGTTTTGTAAAATAAGTGCGAATAAGGTCATAGTGTGACATTGAAAACGTGTGTTTGTTTGGACCTAGATTTGTCCTTTATCTTTCTTATAGAGAAAGAATTTTTGCAGAATGTTGACGAATAAGTCTACAATCAGTTGACAGCCGAAGTTCTATTTTTGGCTTAAATTCAGAGCGTTCCGACAGCCTTAACGTTACCAACAAAACTGACATTTTTGCGCGACCTAAACCCATTTATGCAGTAAATAGTTGATTTTGGGTTAAGGAAATTTTATTTTAATTAAGGCAGGGATGAATTTCTACTGTTGTATTTTTTACTTATGACTTATTCCACACATTTTATGTCTAAGGAACAAATAAAAATTATTATTATTATCAATATAGGCTAAGTAGACTAGAGTCTAGGTCGATACTTTTCAGGGACCGGAGAATTTTAGATAAAAGCTTAAACGGAAAGACTGCAAATTTATCATGTATGGAACCATTACTAAAAATGATCAAAAATATAGTTGTGTAAAAATAATTCAAATTACAGCGTAGCTTTAGAGCTTTAAATCCATCCCTAAAATCCGATCAAAAATAGTTTTTTTAACCATGTAGTGTCGGTAACAAACATCTGTAATTATTAATGCGATTCGAAAAAAAAGCGTTTCGAAAATATGCTTTTGAATTCTTATTAAAATTTTTATTACCAGCAGCCTAACGGAATGTAATCTCATTCCTCGCGCGAATTGTCACTTGCATACTGCTGGGCCGATTTTGATAAAACCTGCACCAACATGTTTCTGGAAATCTCGTGAAGCCTCCACGCAGGAGTACGAGATAGTGCGTCATGCGTTAATTTTCTCATATTCGTGTTTTTGCGTTGCTTAGCTCTTTCGAGCCACAATACTCAGGAGCTTTCCAGAAACATGTCGGTGCATGTTTTATAAAAATCGGCCAGCAGTTTAAACTAATAACATTCAAACATACACCTTCCGTAAGAATTCGACTTGAGTAACACATTTTTATTGCATTTCTTTTGGCAAGCAGAGCGTTAAATGTTTGGAACCAATGTAGTTTCCAAAACCGAGATACAGTGCATGTGTTCATAGGATTGAACATTTATTATTATATTTGTTGAGTCAATAAAACGTTACGTACCGTCCGTAATCTCACGGATTTATTTTTAAATTCAACTCCACTATTTATCCGCTTCGTTGTAGTGTCTCTGTAGTAGTATAGTCGCTACTTGTTTTTACCAACAGATGGCACTGTATGGTATATACTTTGATATTGATAAGCTTAAAAATTTTGTTGATCCATATTTATTCATTGAATGGATTATTATAGCGCTGAAATTTGCTGTAATTTGCTTTTTTATATAAATTGAAACATTGATTAGACTTAAATAGTTTTTTGTGCAATAGATGGCAGCACTTTCTAAAGCAGAACGCGCACGCCTCTAGTGAAGAAATCCCTAAAACAATTTTTATATGTATCATAATATTTGTAAGTGCGTTACTTTATCACTATCACTATCTTCTATAATAAAATAAAGTACTTTGCGTGTGTCTGTCTGTTAAAACTAAAAACACGAGGACTACTGAACGGATTTGAATGCGGTATTTACCATTCGATAGTTTATTTCTTGGAGGTTATAATAACTGTCCTTTCCGGAGAGCCTACATATATAAAGCAATGTTCTTTGCGTCTGTTTTTTTGTGTCCGCTAAAACACGGGAAGTACTTGTAAATCGGCACCCAGGCAAAGCGTACCGAGCCGCTAGTTAATAAATGAGAAAAGGAAACATTTATTTATTAATAGTTTGTCATCTCAGGCACAAAGTATCCCATTGCTTTAAGACCTTATTTCTTCCCGACTCTCGAATAACGTTACGTTATGAAAATGTACAACAAATTGACGACCCCGGGCGCCATCTCGGATCTACATTAGAAACTAAACGAGTGATTTGTTGCTCTTAATTCGTTGTCAAACCAAAATCTACCCGGGCAAACCGGACCGAAAATTTAGTAAGATTCGAACCTTATATCCTCCAGTTTGGCATCGCATTTGCTAATATTTAATTATTTAGGGGTACTCACTTTACTAAAAATAAATTTTTTATACCCGAATAAATATCACGCTCTAAAAGGCCTTAGAAATACACAATGTCAAGTTACGTAGGACAATTCCATACTACAAGACAAAAATGTATATTGTAAACTATTTATGGGAATAAAATTTATTATTATTGTTGTTATTATTTTGAAACCCGATTGGTGACTCAGTCTGTATATTTATTCGAAAATATTTTTTGTTAAAACCAGAAATGCTTCATTGTCAAGGTCGCATTTCTAAAAATAACTGAGTCGATAAATTTTAAATAAACAAGTTCATTATTTTTTTACAACCATGAATTATGCAAATCGTGTTTGAGTCCTCGAAATGCTTTTTTTAGAAATAATTATAAAATGTACGAAAGTTTGGTAACTTATCGGACTTGTATTTGTTATACATTGTTTTTTTTTTTTAATTAATAAGCACTTAAGGGGCTCGTTACTGCATTTTATTTCAAAAAAATCAGAGCCACCCAACACTTCCAGTGTGCTTATTATCGTGCTCCAGCTAACACTTTTGACACTTACATTTGTTATACAAAAGTGTAAGATACACTGACCTCTGTTAGGTATTTCAGTGAAAGTGTAAACACTAGCGGTTCCGACTTTTGAGCAGGAAAAAGTAGTGTGTTTTTCTTTTAAGACACCGACCTTACAAAATTACTCTCGGTTGCAAATTCCAATACGAAAGTGATGGTATTTTTAAGTGAGGTCTCTCTCCCTTCTAGCCTTTTACACGCTAGCAATCGTATTTTTGATCCGAAGATAGACTTTTTTGCGCCAAATTGAAGCTAATTGTCTCTTCATGAGGCGCTACATTGCCGACTACACCATGGCCTTTTTGAATATTGGATAGTTCGACGTCGGCAATTTTGAAAACAATTCAATATTTTTAAAAATTATTTTAAATTTGCATTGCGTGAAAGCTTATCTAGCAGCCTTAAAATGAAAATTTGTTTCAAGGATGCTATTTATTATGTATTTAGTTATAAAAAATGACCATTAATTATGTCATACTTTACGCAGTAAAGTAGGTAAATTTTTATTCTTACTAGCTTTGTTCCCACAGTAGACTCCACAACTATTTCAAATCGAAAATGCAAATGTCAGTTTGTATACTAGTAAATGGATTTACATAACCTGGGTATTTAGTCTAATTTATACTATAAGGCTATCCCGGATTAAACCTTATCCTAAGCAGTCGAAATCTCGGGGCATTTTGCTAATGCGTCTTCGCAAAAACAAAGCCAGTGTCAGGTGGAAATGGGGATTTCAGTGTGTATATGGTAAAGCAGATAGACTGAGACAGACGACAGAGTGTACTCTCAACGACGGACTACAGAACATGACAAATTACATAGAACCGACGGATTAAAGAATTTTGCATTATGCTTTCAACTAGTAACAAGAGAATAAAAAAACACCACAAACCCAAAATTATTCCAATTTTTATATCAGCTGAGACGATATGGCGTGGAATAGGTGCTATTTTGAATGTGCTTATATGACACTCTTGACATTGAGACAAATCCAACGACACCTCATTTATCATAATCGGTCGTCAAATTTGGTCTCTAGGACATAAATTTACTGCAGTCGGGTAAAAAGGACGGAATCGAGCGGCGTATAAAATAAAGAGTACTGTCCAATTTTCTTACGCCAACGAGAGTAGGGATGTCGAAAAAATATCGATATATCGATATTTTTTATTTGATATATCGATATTTTTGGCCGATATTTAATATTTCGGTATATCGATATAAAATTCCGAGTATCGAAACCGATATTTTTCTAGGTACTACCGCGACTGACTATGGCCGTTTAATTATTCCGACAAATCGAAAACTTCAATGAAAAAGAAACATGTGTTTTACATATGTTTTTGGAACACTTTTAAGTCCGTTCCAAAAACAACAACTGTGAATAAAGCACATATAAAACACGTTTCTTTTTCACCGGATTTTTCGATATTTTCGGAATAATAAACAGTTAAAATAACTATTCATGCAATATTTCATTTCATTTCTACAACATGTAGAATATTTTTAATTATTTCGATTTACACCTCATGCTGTACCAACAATTTTCTGGCGAATGTCACCTCTGGCACGCATCCGATAGGTTCACCATCCCCGGATTTATTAATTATTCGATTAATCTCAAAAATCATCTGCTCCTAAATGTATTAGACATTTAACTAATAAACAAAAAAAAAATCTTATCGTTGTTTTTGATTTCAGATAAATATTTATTAGTTGATTTATTAGAAATAATGTCCATTAATTGCTATTTAAGATTATATTAAGCAAGCCAATATGTACCTATACCACTAAATTTCTTCGAGTGCCAATGTTCTCTTTCAAATTGGACCGATATATCGATATTTAAAAAAAAAATATATATCGGTACCGATATCGATACTTGAAAAAAATATCGATACGATATATATCGATACTTTTTGGCACTTCCGACATCCCTAAACGAGAGTGATTTGGCTAGCGGCAATGCGTCCCGTTCCCTGTCGTGGGGCTCCAAAAGGCGTGAGCTCTGTCTATTTGATAATCCGTCACTGCAATGAAAGGCATTACGCACTGAGTACAGTAAGCGCAAACTTAACTAGCCCGAAACCCTGAGAACTAGTTGTGAACTGTTTTATTGAAACCGGCGCGCATAAAGTTGTTGCGAGTAATATCATGTGTTTCGCGCGCCTTTAAAATGAATAAAGAGGTAAAACGCTCATACAGAACTGATTTTAAATATCGACGCCTATTATAATATAAATTATTATCTTTAACCTAGTTTCATCTGTATAATAAATAAAGTTTGTAACCCTTTCACTATCCATGAAAACATCTGAATACAATAATAGTTTGACCTTCTGAGACTAAGAACTGAACTTTTATATTTTGTATAAATCCGTATGTCAGTAGCCTTAAGTTTTTTTGAACCGACACAATTTTCTTATCGCCTTTGCGATAAAAATTGTCAACAATTTTTTTCCGTTGGCGCAAAAACTGTTTTTATGCAACAAAGTATGTATTATTATTCCAGGCAAGTTAATTCCAATTTATAGTAATTTATAGTAATAGATATTATATACAAAAAAATTTATTAAATTATTTCAGCGCTCGGTTGTAGATTCCAATCTGAATAAGTGCCGAAGTTTTAAAACTTTGGGAATTTGTAGATTTAAATTCCCTCAGTGAAATATAAAAAAATGCTAAATAATCACCGAAATCGTTATTTAGAAATATGACGCAAAACAATTTCTTTGAAATATCTTGCTTCGGGTGCCTCATACGCCAAAAAAAGTCGATGTAGAAATGACGTAGAATTAAATTTTCTACAAAAGTTGTCCTGTACATTTTTTCTTTAAACTGAATAATTTCGATGCAGCAGCAGTATTTTCGACAAAATTATGATTTTCTGTAACTTACCAAGAATTATTCAATCTTGACTAAATTTTGTATGCTTATTTAAGAAGTATTGACCTAACGATTCTGGATTTTTTTGGCGTTTTAAGTTTAACATTCTAGAATAGACAAAAAAGGTGGTGCGTGTAATTATGTACGCACGGCAGAGGTTATACTTCTTTGGCGGGATCGCGATAATTGATATTAACATTTTCTTTAAAGCTGTATGTACATTGAAAAAATAAATAGGAAAATACAAGCATTGAGGTTATTTAACTGCCAAAAGTTGTTATTTATTCAGGACATGTCTATAAAAAAGAACTAATCCGTCCGATGTCGCTAGTATAACCTACTTTGTTGTTTTATGAAATAACTATTTTGACGTTATTAGAAACAACTTCCGCTACATATTCGTTGCATGCTGCGTTCGCAACTTCCGTAACATACAAAATTTTGCCCCCAGTGCGCCAAAAGAAGTATAACTTTAAATAAAAAACTTAAAAAAAAATATTAACCTTAAAAAAAATCACTAAAAAGATGAAAATAATGAAATTTTGAGGTCGGAGCTAATTTCATTACAAAATTACATATCTATTAAATAGACGCCGACCTCAAAATTTCATGTGATTTTTTTTTGTAATGAAATTAGCTCCGACCTCAAAATTTCATTATTTTCAACTTTTTAGTGATTTTTTTGAAGGAGGTTAATATTGTTTTTTTAAGTTTTTTTATTTTTTAATTTTCAGTGGTGGATTTTATTTCGCACATTTTTGAAGATTTCCCTCGATTTCTCCAGGGTTCCATCATCAGATCCTGACCTGATGACCATGGGACCACCGTTTCAAACAAAAAAAGAATTTTCCAAATCGGTTCAGGCGTCTTCGAGTAATCGGGGATCATACATAAAAATAAAAAAAAAATATTCCAACGAATTGAGAACCTCCTCCTTTTTTTGAAGTCGGTTAAAAAGAACGAACAAGTGCGTGTAGGATACACAGTATTTTGTCGGCACGGTTTTGCACTGCGGCCCGGGTTATTGTGAATATGGTTTCGTCACAAGATGTCAGTATAGGTATAACTGCGAGAATAATCAAAATCGTCGACAAGTAGTAAATAGTCTGAGTAATTAATTAATTAATTAATCTAACGTGTTGATGAGCCGGCGGGCATTCATTGGTCAAGTTGTTGTTGACAATAATAATTGTTGTCTGCTGTAGTGTTATTTGTTGTCGGTTGGTAAGTCAGAGCACGTGTCCGCGACTAGACGCACTCTGTCGCATTTTAATGCCGCTTGACCTCTGCAATTTACAAAACCCACGACATATTCAGTACACAGTTTGATAAACAACGTTTGGTAATATAGTATCGACGGTGATCGGGCAAAACCTCCTATCATATATATTAATATGCTAAGGTTAAGATGTTTGCCTCCATTTTTCGAAAAAACCACACAATTGCTCCACATAAATTTTATATCACTTTATAGATAATTGCTTGCTCTACCGACATCAACAACTAAAAAATCTATTAATGCTTTCGTTTTTGCAAAATCTGCCATCTGACGGTTCTAACTTTGAAACAACGTCAACACGATTGAAGGTCGGTAAATTTTTTTTGTTTAATTTTTAATCAAAATTCACGTATAAATATTTTTCGTATGGCGGCGCTTCAGCTCAACGTTTTCGATACTTGGGCCTCTATATGACAGTTTTAGAAAAATATTTTCTTGAACCGTCACTGAGCTTCGTAATGTAATACAACAAAAAGAAGAAAGTTATAAAGAGTGTGAGAAATTAGGAACGAATTTTAGTGCGAATTATTCGCACAGGTACCGCTAGTCTATTAAATTTCAAAAGAAATAACTAACAGACGTAAACTAACGAGTGTGTAGTGTAGTAGAAAAGGAAGCTGTCAGTATACGTATTGAGAGGGGAGCGCCAAGTCGGGAAGAACCGACGAGACTCGAGGATGGCCGAATGCCGCAACGTGCAATCTAAACGCTTTCATTCTCATCCAAGCGCACTATTACAGATATTTTACATCAAAGGGCTTTCACTGATATCCAACGGAGCTAACAATCAAACGTGTGTAGCATATTCCAGCGCATCTCAATTTCGTAAAAAAAATTGCAATTTTCCAAAATGTCGCGGCCATGTCGACATAGCCGATTTAAAGTGAAAACGATAATAATTATTCCCATTTTCTGAAAGGACACATATAAGAACGCGACCGTTGATGCTGCCGCCATTACTTTATGAATGTGAACTATGGCAAACAGCACCAGTACGTACTAGTCGCAGAAAACTGATATTAGAATATCAATAAGTAATATCAGTTAATAAACATTGTTTTGGGGCGATAAGAGAAATTGTTCAGCACATAACTCAGTTAGGTATAGTTATAACGATTCCCAGAACAATGCTGGGAACTAAACTTTTTCATGTTTCGATTAAGGTGACTATTTAGCAGCTTTTCAATATGACCGCACTATTTTATTTTTATTTGTGTGTTCATACAAAAACGGTTCCAAAATCTCTTATTTCTATGAAAAACCTTATTCAATCTTTGATGGTATAATGCTTTCAAAATAAACTAGAAGTATGTATCATTCTTCCCATATGACTTTGAACCAGATTTTTGTATATTATTTGATCTAAATAAATTATTTAAAATTTGGAAATGACAAAAATAGCATAAATTGAACTCAAAATATATATATTAAAAAAAAAAATTGTTGAACTAGCTAAATTTCTAAATATTTTTAACATGTACGTGTAGAAAAATTAGCATATTGAACTTCCCGTGATTTGGAATTTTATGTTATGCTGTAAAATATTGATGAACTTCACTTTTTTTGATACAATGTTTAGGACAAAACATTTTTGTTTTTTTCTTTAAATTTACCTTTTGCAATTTGCAACGACAATTAGAAATTTGCCGAGAGCATTTTTTTGCAATTTCTGTGAACAATAACCTTAATTATTAATGATTTGATATGTTTAATAGCACGCTTCGCCATTATATTGTACTTGATATCGCGTCTGCTGCTTTATGGACATACGCGATGTTACAAAATAGGGATGAGTAATGAGACCAATATATTGGGGCTGTTTCGTATTTTTTTATTGCACAAGGCGAACGGAGCGGCCGCACCAGGCGCCTCAGTGATAAAGAAAAATTAAGGAAAAAATATTGTTTCCTTAATTTTTCTAGACTAGACCATTAGAGGCAATCAAGGGGGCGCCATAATCCAGACGTCAAAGCCCTGGGGGTAAAGAAAAACATTTTTTCGCTTTTCGATATTTTGATTGTGGTATACAGGCTGATCCATTTTAATCTCACCAGAGAAATATGTAGAAACGGTGGTGTTGTTGAAAAAAAGTTTCAAACAAAAGTTGTTCAGTTTGAAGGGGAACATCGTTTGGAGACAAACGCCACCACTCATCCTCAACCCCTGCGCAGGAATGAGGGTTTAATAGAAATACCTATTTTTTATCACAAATCATGATTTTTCGCTAAAAATATGCAACACTTGTCTGAAACATTTTTTTATCCGATGCCGCCTTCAACCCCTAAAATGCATGTCCAAAATCGGTTTCTCGAAACTCCATTAAATTTCTAAGCCTAAACAACGACCTTGCGCGGAAAATTACAAGAGATAAAAGTTGTTTGTAGAGTTGGGTAACTCAGATCTGAACCGGTTCAAAGAGCCGACTCCGACAGAAGATCCGTGAGAGCCGACTCACTTTTTTTGAGCCGACGGATCAACGGATCCGCATAACTCAGTGAAACACTTAACACACAGAAGCACATTTTACACTTACGTATCA
The DNA here is from genome assembly GCA_034508555.1 of Venustoraphidia nigricollis. NCBI lineage: Eukaryota > Metazoa > Arthropoda > Insecta > Raphidioptera > Raphidiidae > Venustoraphidia > Venustoraphidia nigricollis. The sequence goes on from JAVRKA010000006.1 coordinate 1,530,214, forward strand.
GTTCTTGCTTTGATGCATCTGTCAGCTCAAATGACTTATGCATCACATGTTTGGCTATGCATTCTTGATTCTATACAGGTCGTGATATGATTGACTGAACTAGGTAACTCAGTGGCAGACTGCAATAACATATTCAGAACTCGGCTCTTTTTGAACCGGTTCGGTGAGCCGATCACATACGGGATCCAGATGCAAAGATGCAGATCACTAAAAAGACCCGTTTTTTCCATCTCTAGTTGTTTGGTTTGAAAAGGGTCATCGAATAAAAATAAAAGGAGCCCCCCATCCCCGGACAAAAAGAACATCTACCCCCTGTGCGGAGGTGGTGGGTTCTTTTTATGTTTAATCGTGTCTGCAGCGAGTGCTTGTAAGCAAAACTTGACCGGTTCATCCATCCCTACATTACAAACTGTTCCATTTAAAAACATTCAGTAGGTTGGTTACACGTGTGTGTGTGTGAATTATTGTGGTGTGGATGGGTGAAAACTGGAGGACGCACAACTCGCGTAGTCGCGCGGACTTCGCAGAGTCCGTGAACGACGACGAGGACGACGACGACAACAGCGTGGTGACTGGAGTTACCCACAAGTGCAGTCCCAGTCACATGGGAGTGTCAGTTTAAAGTACTTGCGCGTACGTCGATTAAATAACTTGTTTTTTAGTCGTTGTTTAGTCTCTCATATTATGCTTGTTGCTAATTTGTGTGTATCTAACAATTTCGTTTTTGTTATCGATAACGCTATCTTGTCTCGACGATTAAAATATCGCGAGTAAATCGACATATTTTTCGTACACAGAAAACCTGTTTTTGTGCGCGTCTGTTACTCGAAAAGTATTTTGTGAATATTGTTTTGTTTTAGCGGTTTTTTTGTTTCGTGATCTATTATTATTATTCGGAATTTTTTTGATTAGTCATTTGCAACCATTATGTGTTATCAATGCATAATTGATTATGAATAAATAAATGTCGGTTTATTTAGTGTCGTGATAAGACGAAGTATATTCTCTTACTTTGGAAAAAATTCCTAATAAATCAAAATCCAATATTTTCGGGATATTTCTAATAAATAGATAATTAAAGAATTTAAGTGTAGGTATATAATTTTATATAAAATCATGGTACCTACACTATTTATTTTAGAGGGGAAAGTGAACTAAAAGTTATGAAAAAATGTTTTTTATATAATTTATATAATTCCGAGGCATTTCTGAAAATCTAGACTATGGGAAAAACCTACCTTTAATAAAATCGAATCTACCTCAAACAAATCTTAAAATAACAAAGTTTTGAAGTCGACGCCATTTTAATTATCTATTGTAATGTACTTTTATGAAATTGACACCGGCCTCAATATTTTATTATATTAGGATTTTTTGTAGTTTTTTTTGAAGTGGGTTCAATTTTTAGCGGTTTTGCAGTACGTAGTAACTAACTTTTTTCTTAATATTTGATTACTAAACTGAAAAAAAACTACTGAACCGATTTAAGTAGAATTTGTTTGGGGTCACCCTGAAGGTATGATGTATTAAATAGAACAAGAATAATCAAATTCGGTTTATAAATGTTGGAGATATGAGGTAACACATAAAAAACCTATTTTAATAAAAACTATGTGGGATGATTTCGTAAACATTTTGGAAAAATTGGCGTCGGAATTTTTCAAATCGGATAGCCCCTCGTAAAGTTATGGCTGAATGAGCATAAACAAAATTTAAAAAATGTATATAGATGTCGAATTGATAATTTCTTTTTTAAGTTCTTAAAAAACAGAAAATTTTAACTCAATTCCTGCTGAGATAAGGTACTTGGATTTATAGATAATGCCCTTAAACGATCGAGAAATTTTATACTTCCAGATTTGGCAAACTTTTTAACGAACCTGGAATTTTAAACCAGTCATATTTGGAGAGTTTTTAGATTGATCCCTTACTTACGGGACATATTTCATAACTTCAAGATCTGGAATATTTATAGTTAGTTTCCCTCACGGAGAACATAAAATTCGGATGTGAAGGAAATGCTAAAAGGCTCGTGGGAAGCACTGGTATTCTTGTTAGGTCTTACAGTAAAAAAAATATGTGAGCCTCATCTACATAAACTCACAGATGGGGAAGTGGAACTTCTTTAGAGTTATGAACTCGTCTTATATATCCTCGCCGATTGACCAATTCCACTTTAACGTCACAGAAAATTTCAAACAGATACCTGGCTAAATAATTTTCACTTCAAAAATGTATGTAATGTAAACCGTTGATTTTGTAACCCAATTATAATAAAACAATACTTAAAAATCTCAAAAAACTCAAACGGTGCGAAGGAAAAGGATCCACGTAAAAAACGAGTGTTTTGCTATTTTTTTTTGTAGAACGGTCACCACGGCTATTCTTATTAATGAAATTATACAAAATGTTTATGTGAGAAATAAACAGATCAGTTTTGGACCCAATTATAATAAAAAGTGCTTCGGAAAATCAAAATGGATCCTCTCGTACGTCACAATTCAAATAATGAACAATTTTATTAACAGTGATTGATCGCTTTTTCAGTGTTACATAATGTGATCTAATAAAGTGTTGTTTTCGAACGCTATGTTCCGACGTTTCGTGGGTTTGGGTTGGAACGATGCATCTTCGGAACAGGGTTGGAGCGATTCTTCCTCGGAATCAGCAGCGGCAAATACAGCTGAAAAATCGGGTTCAATATCTGCCAATGCTTCAACAACGTCTTGGCTCGCGTGGTTGGCCAGTAACCTTCGCAAAAACATGTCTCCAAGAGCTTTAGCCAGAAGAGCTACACTTCTGGTAAAGAAATTTACCATTTGATTAACTTAATAATCTGCGACGTTGCTTTAATAAATTTATTTTTAGTAACTTGCCGGCCCGGTTCGTCCTGGTGGATTTCATCGAAATAATCAAGAGCAACAAATGTCCCTATGTATCGCTTTACCGTATTATCACTACTTACATATTATAAAGTCCTTTGCCGTGCTGAGTTTGTGTTTGTTCGGGCAAATTTCAGGAACTATTATACGGATTTTCGTACGGTTTTCACCAATAGAAAGAGAGACTATCTAGGAAGGTTATAGGCTGTAATAATATTTATGAACATTTTGCGAAAATAAACTACTGGTATGATGATATTTGTGAATGAAGTCGGAAAAAATCGTTCCTTTTTAGAGCTTCCATGCTGCGTAAATAGTTAAAGTTACACGAAAATAATGTATGGTGGATTCTCTTAAAATGTTCGCGATAGTATATGTCTATCTTTTAAAGTTGACTCACAATAACAAAATATTATTTTCTTTATACCCGGTCGAAAGTATGTACTTCGGGTTCGATTTTAAGGCATCTATAACAGCGGGCTGAATAAGTAACATAAATTAAGCATGACCGCATAACAGGCTGCCGGCTGGAACGTGGTTGTATTTTTTATGATAATAATTAAAAATTTTGATAATAAACGCACTTTTGACCGGGTATAAAGAAAAATAGTATACACCACACGGGCAGAAAATTGAAATTCCTGAACATGTGCGACATGATGTCCACGGTTTCGCCATGCAGGAATTTTAAACTTTCTGCCCTTGTGACGTAATATACTATTACTTATAGGCAAAGTTTCCCATAAATATGCCTGTACATATTGTGCATGAGGGTATTGCAAAAAATTATTTTTGTCGTTATAACTAAGTGACCTATCATGTATATAATTTAATCATTTTTAATTCAACGCATTTTTATTGTAAAAAAACACGACAGCGGGAAATTGCATATGATTTTACATGTAAAAACGCTATTTATAAATTAATCAATTCAGCACCCTCTATAATATTATGTTGTCGGTACGGAAAAGTTAACGGTGATTTTTATAAAATTTAAACAAGCTAAAAATATTTTTTATTTAATTAACTTATTAAATAATTTGTAAATAATTAATGAAATTTATTGAATAATTTCGAGAAATCTTAATGTCTGTGGACACGAGTATTTCCTCTTTTATGGTAATGACCTTGCAGGATTAAAGTGCTTAAAATTACCGGATAATAAATCTTAATAGCTGGTGGAAGACGATGCACTTTGCATACAATAAATTAAATTTAGGTTTTCCCCTTTATTTGCAGCTAAAAATGAAACAATGCGTCAAAACAATCGAAGATGTTAGAATAGAAAATCGTACAATTTTCGTGTTAAACTTTTATAGTTTATTGGATTAATATCAGTTTCTTCTGTTTATCAATTATTTTTTATGTTTTTAATTATGGATTTTTTTTTGTTACAGTTGCCGGTAGCAGATCCTTTCTTGGAAAAAGTCAGCATTTCTGATTTAGGTGAGTTATGATCTTCATTATTAAAAAAAAAAATTAAAGAAATTGGTAGTGATTTTGGAAAACTATTTTCGTTTGTATAGACAACTATTATAACAATTCGCTATACATTTGCTGTTTAATTTCAAGGTTCAGTTATTGTGGATTATAGACGCCCGACAACTAAGGTCGTTAGCGTCTGTTTTCAAGAATATCGCAAATTTTTAATTTCCATTCATCAGTAGGATAGATAGGAATGTAAAAGAAAAATCCCCTAAAGAAATCACTAGAAACCTATTTGGAAGCTTGGTTTTGATTCGTTGAATCATCGGATGGTCAAATATCCGAAACGTCGAAGTCAGTCGATTTTTTCATTTTTTCGTCATTACAAGACTACCTTTATTCCGATCGTCGTTTGAAAAATGGGCTGTATTTTTGTTGTCCAGCGCAACTCAATCAATTTTTGTAATAAGTACAATAAAAAATGCAGGATTATACATTTTTTTCGGGGAGGCAAATTGGCTTTTCAGTTTATTAACGTAAAATAAAGGTCGCGCAAACCCATATCAAAAGTAAAGTGCTTTCGTTCCTTGGTACGTTCTCAGATCGAAAGCAAGCGAAAGTGGTGACATCCTACGCGTTGAATCTAAACTATCTCGAATAGTTCGCGCAACCTACAACATTATTAGGGTAAGGTAGGCAACTATGAGAGCATAGTAGTTTTACACGTAATCCGAACATGACATCGAATACAGAACTATCTCGATATTTAGCTGGAATTAATTGAGAAAAACCATGGGAAAGCTCAACAAGCTGGCCGCTGCAGGAATTACCGTTTCTCGGCGAGAGGCGGTAGGGAAAGTTCGAGTACTCGGACTAAATAGACAATTGCGAGTCGGGAGATCGCCGCCTTCGCTGCGTTCTAGCGAGCAAACGCCATCTTCGTTTGCGAGTGCCAATTTTCTGCCCTTGTAGCACATTGGATTGTTTATTTGACGAATTCGTGAGGCGATGATACAATTTCAGGCTGGAATCTATTTTTAACAATAAAACAAGCATTAATTGAAACTTGTTTAGTTTACGTTGTTGCAATTTCCCGGCGCGATTTACACACAGATAAATCAAGTATTTAGCGGTGCTCTCTGTGATTGGAGCGTCTAGATGCTTGCAACAATATTAGCACCGTAAACGCATTCCGACGCCTATAGCCCGAGCGTCTGAATATACATAATATTATAAAGATGGACGACGCTGTAGCCAGCTGCCAACTAAATGAATAGTTTCATCGGCAAGATATAATATGTAGTATTCATAATAGTATACAGGGTGTCCACGTGAAAACTTTCAACGCATTTTATCGTTATGCTTTTTGAGTTAAAAAGCCAATGTGCGGCTCCCACACACAACTTTGTTATTTTAAATATCGCTTTATGTTTTTTCAACGGAATCAAAAGACCATCGTTTTCGGTTTATAAAATACTTTAAGTATACTTGGTCATTCTGTGTATGATAAGTATATCGATTTTATAAAATAGGGATGTTGACTATTTTTGGGAAAGTGTTTTAAATCGTGCATAAGTACCTAATATTGCCACAAATATTTATTATTTTTATTTAAATACAACTCAAGCCTTAAAAATCATGTATTTTAAATCCCGTTTCAAATTTCGGTCCAAAACGCCAATACTAGTCGCGTGTTCATACCAAAGGAGGCTCAAAAGTTTACACGGGAGCTACCATCCTATAGATGCGTATTCTGTGCTCATAAACGTTAGTTGATGAAAAGTTGTTTCGTAGTCGTTGCTATAGTTACATGTAATTTGACGTTTCCTATAAACAAATAATAATAAATTACACACTAAATATTAACCAAACAATGAAGTTTTTTGACAGCGGCTGATCATATGGCGTAATGCGCTCTGATTGGTGTCTGTTGTCACGTGACTTCAGAGTGATTTTATTAGGTTTTATTTATTAAATATTAATTAAATTCCTTAAAAATAAGGAAAAATATAGTGTTTTTTAGTATTTCTATCATAGAAACTACTACTTTTCGTTAAAATTATGTTTTTATTTGAATACAGTCAACATCCCTATTGCTGTTATGAACTATCGTCATTTTATTTTACGTCTAGCCGGTGTTGAAAGCATTTATTCCAAAGTTACTCGATTCACCACGGTATCATATTATAATAATTATTTAATTGTAAACAGAATTGATAACAGAATGGATTTAGTGTCTGTTTCGTACGCAGGAGATCGCTGATTATTGACACCAGTATTTTTTTTTTTCGGGCAGGTACGCAAATAGGTACTTGGTTCAGAATTTGTCATGTGCAACCCTGTAATAGAAGAAATCGCGTGAATTTTTGAATAGAAATTTAATAAGTATATAACTTTAATATTTTTTTATTTATGAAAAACGTTGGATAACACGCCATTGACCTTTAATATGCGCTGGGAACCTTCCCGCTGACGAACTGGTGATTTAATCTGCAATCTGAGACGCCAGTTTGTAAGTGGCCAAATTGTCAAAGGCATACAAATCTACATCTAAATGTTTATAATTTGTTATTTACAGAACATGATTTGTTGTATTTCGTTGCGATGGTTACCACTAAGTATATAACGCAAATGTTAGGCGACCCGAAGTCACATAAGGAGTTTCACTTAAAAAAATGATCGACCCTGTGCGAATAAACGCGATTGCGTCAATTGAACGTCGTTCTGAACCAAAATTAAGTTAATTTAGATCAGTTGGCCAGCTGTGGCGTTTACCGTGCAATAAACATACCGGTCGGTGGCGACGCTCACTGTATGTGTTCCGGACGCCGACGTCGTCGTCGTCATTGTCCTGGCGTCGACAACAAACAGTTCATCTGCGTTCTCCTCCTTCGACGCAACATCTACATAACCTCAGTCTACCGACGTTGCAATGGCGGGCGCGATTCATACTATTGTTTACGGCAGTGATTGAAACCGTTCTTTTGTTTCAGTCAGCTTTTGTTTTGTGACGTGTTGTATATCGGTGACAGTTTTGATTTTAATAGCTTCGGTGATGTTATTCAACTGTTGGTTAAAATAGCTGTGTTTTGTTTTGCGATATATATTGTAAGGAATTGTGTTCAAACTGTTTTAATAGTTGTGGAAAAAACGATTGGTCATGACGCAGAATTATTGCAAATTTATTACAAAATCACTGTTTGGTTCACAAGATTGTTGAAATATTGATGATTGCAGGATTATTTTTAGATCGTTGAATTTATTTTTAAAGCCATACAGTAAAACCATTGCAGGATCTCTGTTGAAATGATGCAGAATTATTACAAATTTATTACAATATCACTTTTTGTTTCATAAGATTGTTGAAATATTGGTAAACTATTGCAGGATTATTTTTAGATTGTTTGTTCTATTTTTAAAATCATATGGTAAAGCCATTGCAGGATCTTTGTTGAAATGATGCAGGATTATTAGGTATTACAGTATCATTGTTAGCTCCATCAGATTGTTGAAATATTAGTTGAACTATTGCAGGATTGCCTTTGGTTTAGAATCATATGGCAGAAATTCAGGCTCCTTGTTGAAATGTTGGACTATTGCAGAATCTTAATTGAAATATTACTGAACTGTTGCAAGAATCTCATTTATATTCAAATCCATGTTTGAAATTGAGCCTTTACAGGATCATTTTAACAATTTTGAATGTATTTTTAGAATCGTTGATAAGTGGTTAATTTGGTTCCGTGTTGAAATATTGTTGAATCATTGAAGAATTATTTTAAACTGTTTTAGAATTTTATGGTAGAGCCATTGTTGATTACAAGATCCACAGTTTGAGGTTTAAAAAAAATTCGAATTCCATATTTTCCTGTAAATTCTTTAGCCTCCGTTGCCTTACTAGAAATTGCCTTTGACAATTTACTATCTTCTAGAATCCAGACTCTTAAAAGCTGTGATGCCTCGAAATGAATTAAATTAAAAATCTGTTCTACTTTTTTTGTATTCCTGAGACACGCCAGCATCGTTGATGACACAAATTTCTGTAAGGAAATTCCGAAGATTCTCGGCTATATGATTTACAACCTTTCCAAAGCTACGCTCTATTTCACACTGGCCATTTCAAATTGTTTGTAGTTTTAATAGAAATGCACGTCCGGCAGTTTTACCCATAATAATTATGTTATTATTTGCATGTAAATATTTATTTGGCATGCTATTCCGTACATTGTAACCGAAATAATGGGCATATTCATCTATTCATTTGAAATGCCAAAATGCAAATACAAGTTTCTGGTATCTGATGTTTGCACAGTATTATTATATATGTTTTTTATTGGCCACAAATAAATCGAGGGTCGGATTAAGGATTTTGTTTTATCTTGCATTAATATTTTCAATATTTTTTTTAATTTCCTATTTTGTAATGAAGTTACACAGTGAGCGTCGAAAGTGCCCCCCCCCAATCTTAACTTTCGAACGATTTGAGCTAGAGTTCGGACAGAATGAGGAAAATGAGGCAAATTAATATGTTTTTGAATATTTAAAGATGGCGCTGGGTTTCACTACCAACTCAAAATAGAAATAACAATCAATAAGTATTTTAGCGTTTTTTCATGTATTTTTAACAGACTTTAAAAAAGGGAGTTTTGCAATTCGACACGTTTATTCCGTGATATCTCCTCCAGTTGTTAATCGTTCTTATTGATTCTTGTTTTGTTTAATAGAGCATACCTTCAGGATGGTCCCACGTAAATTTTACTTAATTCGGTACAGTATTTTTTTTAGTATTCATATTTAAATTCCTGTTTCGGGTCAGTCGAATTTTGGAACATATCCGGTTCTGTCGCCAGAAAGAAAGAATTCTTTTTCGCAGTTGTTTGCCAAAACACACGTGTCAGCGCATTTGTCAGGGCAGTGGATGTTTTAGTGCTGTCAAAGACGACATTTGTGTTGCTTTATTGCCGCTTAGTTATTTATAGTATCACCAATAATAATGAACCTTGTCTTTTTATCGCGAGCCAAAAAATAAAAACTAATGTTTATGTGTCCTTGTTATTACTTGTCGTTGACAGTGCTTGAGTGGAGAACTTAGTGGTGCTATTCTGTATAGTTAGTGTAAGAAATAAGTTAACAGCGCTGTTAGTTTTAATTAACAGTGATTATCAACAAAATAGTGCCATAGGTCTTGTCACCGGAAACTTGCTTGCAAACTTTTACAAACTGTTTGAAAACAGCGTCCAAACAATAGATGTGTTGATGCAGTTTTGAACTTCTAAAGCGTTTGTTGGCAATACAGAACTCTTCATACGGTTACAACTGCGTTTTTGTTCCTCAAATTCTCGGGCTGTTTGAAATTGGTGCCGAGAATTTGACCAACAAACACGTACGCTGTTGTAACAGTTCAGACTTCGAACCACAGAATACAGACCTTTTGTGCTTCGAACAAACGCTTTAGGAGTTTAGATTCAGTTCAGAACTGTACCTACAAGCACACCAAAAACTTAGTGTTCACCCTGTCGAACCCTAGAGCTCAATTGCCAAAATAATTCCATTACAGAAATATTGAAATATTTGGTGTTCGGGAAGTATTTTGCTTCGACGCCCGCATAGAGTTGCAATCTTTGTCTAGGCTTTTTTTGATTATTTCAATCTTACACTGGTTTCATCAGAAAACAAAACGACTAGTTATTAACACTAAAAATAAAGCCAACAATTTTACTGATCTAATATGTGAATGGAGTCTATTATCATTCTTGTTATTGCATTTTGTATTTTGAGCACTTCTTTATTTTCCATTTTCTTCTTCATATGCGCTTCGTTCCTGGTCCTGCATAGTTTACAGTCAAAAAGATTCACTGCAGCGCTTGATTTACTAAAATATAATTTGGTGTGGAGCCAAGTATCCAGCATTTTATTGTAAATCACAGAAAACGTGTTCATTCCTTACTTTTTTTAAGTACAAAAGGTCACACTAAATCATTTTTAATAGCTTTTATGAAAAATCAACTTCTGGATATATTTTTTGTCGTTAAATGCTTCCTACATCTCATTTCACAAATATTCCAAACCCGAAACACATTTTTATGAAGACCGCTACAGATATATTTTGATGAGTCTTGTATTTTTCTCATTAAATCGGCAGCTTACGTAAAATATTATTAGTGCCACTATTTATCAGTGACATTTCAACAATCAAACAACAATGTGACTGTCAATCAACGATAGTGCAACTTTATCTCAGTATTTCGATTTTATCAGTCAACGGTAGTGCAGTTATCAATCAATGATAACACAATTAACGATGGTGCAGTTATGAGCTAGTATACGACTTTCTTTTGGCTGACAACAGTATCTGACAGTCAGCAATAGTGCGTCCATCAGCCCATAATAGTTCGTTTGTCGGCTTAAGACTGTCTGTTACCAATCGTGAGTCTGTATATAATCGATAGTGAATTTTTCGGACAACAGTAGTGCACGATTGTCAATCAGCGATAGTGCATCTATGAGCCAACAATAGTGCACTTAAGTCAGTCAACAAAATGCGTTTGTTGGCTTATGACTGATTGTTAACATTCGTGAATCTGTATATTAGCGATAAGAAATTTGTCAGGCAACAGTAGTGCACGATTGTCAATCAACGATAGTGCATCTATGAGCCAACAATAGTGCACTTATGTCAGTCAACAATAGTGCATTTGTTGGCTTACGACTGACTGCTAACAATCGTGAATCTGTTTATTAGCGATAAGGAATTTGTCGGACAACAGTAGTGCACGATTGTCAATCAGCGATAGTGCATCTATGAGCCAATAATAGTGCGTTTGTCGGCTTACCACTGTCTGCTACCAGTCGTGAGTGAATTTTCGGACAATAGTAGTGCACGATTGTCAGTCAGCGATAGTGCATCTTTGAGCCAACAATAGTGCAGTTCTGTGTGTCAACAATAGTGCGTTTGCCAATTGTCAGCTTGCGACAGTCTGCTAACAATCGTCTATCAACGATAGTGCGTTTGTCGAACAGAAGTATTGCACGATCGTCGGTCAGCGATAGTGTAGCTGTTATTCAGCGATTGTGTACGACTTTGACGCTTGTGAAAGAACTGTTGGGTGGTTTGTTGCGCGACATTATCGTGTTGCGGTTGTTATTATGGTGCCAGTGGAACATCGGCGTGACTATGTTCTCGGGGCATGTTGCGGTTGCACTTCTACTCGAACTACGCTCGCGAACGTTTGCCAGTCATCGAAGAGGAGGAGGAGGTTTACAGAATTGACCAAATCAAAGAGTTCGAACAAGTTAGTCCTGCTTGGAAAGAGACGCTTACTGAATATTTGTGTCAAGGTACTGACCGACGACGTTTCTCATTAGAATTAGACTTGGGTAGTTCCAGAACTGTATAGTTCCAGAAAGCATGTTCTCAGGAGTTGATCTACATAGGGACTAATTAAGATTAAACCCTAGACTTCCAGGTGTCAAGAGCCCATAAAATTTCCTCAGTTAAAAATACCAACATGTCCCGGAGGGCTCAGTTTCAGATCCTCCTATCATATAAAATATCTAAGAGATACAGAGATATGAGAAATTTGTTACGCTTGATTAATTCGTTGCCAAGCCAAAATATACCCGGACGAAGCTGCACCGGTAAATGCTAATTGTTAATGAAAAGGTATGATGATAATCCAATTTTTTTGAGTCCTAACACTTGGGGGCCCAAGACTTAAGTCGTACTAGCTCCTGCGTATATCAGCCCCTGAGAGACTGATATATATAGGAACTAATAGAGCTTAAACCCTAGGCCCCCATGTCAAGGACCCTATGAATTGAATTATTATCAGAATTTTTTTAACTTTTTCATTAACAATTAACAGTTATATAGTAAAAAATAGATATTATGAATAATTAATTATTATTATCATGGGTGAATTTCGACAATTTTTTTGGAGAATTAAAAAAAAATTGAGTGAATTTTGAAAAAAGATGGTTATTTTGACAAATTTTTGGATGAATGTTGACATTTTTTGGATGAATTTATAGTAATATAGGTCACTAAGTATCAACTCTGATTTTGATGCTATAAAAAATAAATTTTACAATCCAATTTAAAGATTCTTAATTTAACATCAAAAATGAGACCCTATTGTTCTTCAATAAGCCCTAGGCACTAAACTCTCAGGTTCGCCCCTGCATGTTCTCTCTCGAAAACGTTTCCGATCTTTTCCCAAAAAAGTCTTAGCATATCCATATAGTTCCGATTTTATCATCAAATCTGTAGACAAAGGTAAAGTGATTTAGGAAATGAACGGTTTGAAATATTCCATATGACAAAATTAGCAATACTTTTGTTTTTTGTTCAATGCCAAGTTGCCAGTGAAACAGTGGAACTAGATAGTTCTACAATATACTTCCGCTCAACAAAAGAAATGTTACATGCGATCATTCCATCTTTGGGAACTGTTTTTCGCTAGTGTAATTAGAAAGTCTTTCAGATAATAGTTTTCAGTTTTCGTGTGTATTTTTCAATTACTCATTCATAAGAATTGTCGAACAGTTGTGTTTTAGAAATTAAATAAATGAATGATGGCTTGTTTTATAAATATAACATTTTCGGATTGACATTGATGAATGAGTGTTTTGATATGCAATGCCTACATTGTTTCGTTCATAATTTTACTGAACCAAAATTCGACCTTTGTTCCCAAGTCAATCATAATTTGGAAAAATATATACAGAGGGGCCTGATTATCTGACGATAATTGGTGCCAGAAATGCGGGGATAAAAATTTCCTACGAATAAGTCAAGAAACGCATTTCGTCCACTGCACTAGAGTGGGAGTACCTAACCTTCATTAAAGTCTTAATTTTAGTTCATGATAGCGGCGCTGCAATCAGAAAAGCAAATGTAAGACATAAAAAACATGTGATAAAAAGAAATGAACATTTTAATTGGGCTACGCATTCTCTTTGATTTACGCTTTTTCTTTGATTGTTTATGTCTTTTCAATAAAGTAATTTCTTTGTTTTACTTTGCCTTCATTGAGCGATCTCCAGTGTGCAGATCTAGCCATACGACGCAACCATGTCAACTAACAATGCGACATTTTTTATTTTATAAAAATTTTCAACAGCAAATGAATAAACAGCGAATTGTTAAAATATTCAGTAAAATAAAACAAAAAGTGTGTTACCTCTAAACTTGAGAAGCACTAAACCGATTTTAAAAATTCATTCATCGTTTAAAATACTTCTTAACGGAGTAACATAACATTATTACGCTATGACGAAAGGCGGATGAGCAGTTAGCGAAAATAGTGATTTGGATCCGGTTGAAACCATACTAGGCAACTAGGAACCTATAAATATCAAATCAACAGTCAATCAACTGTTTGTCTTACGCCGTTGTATAGTTTGACCGAGGAAAGAGCGTCAACCAAAGGAATGTGTACAGGGAACGGCATAAAAACAAACGAACGATTCCTTCCAAAATGCGTTTTGTTATTTTAAACACTCGTTTCATTCCAATAACCCTGATATTTTTGAATGGTAACCTGAGGAGTTTCTTATGCTATCTCGAGCTGTGTCAATGCTGGGTGTTGACTCGTTGATTCAGCTTTAAGATGTTGTCTACCACTGCTAGTGGCGTAGTTTAATTGACCGAACTTGTTGAAGAAGTTTGTTGTGGAGATGTGTGTGATATTTTTACCCTATATTAAAATGTTAACAAATGTCGATCAATATTTATAAAATATTATTTACAAGTTTGCCTTGTCAGTAATTACATCACCCACTACGCGGGAACTCCTTTTCCGCATATGGTTTCCAGCGGTTTTACGTGAACTGACTTCCTTTCCGTATTGACGTTTTTTCCGTGGCCGCACTATAAATGCGACTATAAATTTGACGAGTTTTCGTATTAAAACTGAATTGTAACTTTTTTGTTTTGATGTCAGATTTTTGGCTACTAAAATTCGCGACACAAATTATGTGTGAACACAGAACCGTTATCCGCAATGATTTATTTTTAATTTTTAATCAGGTATAATATAGACTCATTAACCAATAAGGAAAGAGGGTTTTATTTTTCAAATGTAAATAGTGTCAGTATCTCTAAATGAAAATTGGCAAAGTTCCCTTATGTTGGCAACCTTGACAAGATGAGAATTGATGTATTGCTTTTTAAAATGTAAACAGATTTTTTTATAATTAAAGAATGCATTACGTTATTTATATAGCCATGAAACTCACAATTTTATTGTTGCGTTATATCCATTCATTTTATAATTAACTTTGTTATCGGGCGTCTATAATCTATACCGATGCACTTTTAAAATGTACATATTTAAACTTTGTAATGGATATTAAAATTTTTGAAGCTGACTTTAAATGAGGGAACCCATAACGCTATGATACGGATACATAATAAAATCCCTGATGATATCAAAACCATCGAAAATAATTTAAATTTCCAAAACAAGTTAAAAACATTTTTAATAAAAAAATCTTACATTGTAATCGAAACAAACATTTATTTATAGATGTTTGATAAAAGTAATAATAAATAATAATAAAAGTAGCTAAAAATAACTGCCTGTCTTTTGGCTAACTTCCGTTGCAGAAAAACGTAGCCAAGCTAAACAGGTGGAGAGATTAACAATTTTCGCTGCATTAATTTTTTCATTACATCGCCAAAATCAAAAGTGCGCACAAATATTTGTAAACCTTATTGATTTGAAAGTAGCCAAGATTGTTTGGAAACTGTTGACGTTATTTGTAACAACCCTCTTATATTTGGTCCAGTCGGGTTGTACAAAAAAAAAAAAAAAATACGAAAGTAACTCCTCCTCACTGATTAATTATATTTATTGAAAAAAAAAAAATAAAATATTCGTTACATTTATTATAAAAAAATTACGTGTTTTTTAAAACTTAAAACAAAATTGTATAAAGTATATGTATAGTATAAATGCGCGCAAGCAAAATATACCTATGTGTAGTATAAATGTGCTAAAGCAAAATATACTATTCACTGAGACGTTCGTTTTTCGTCTGCCCCTGTGCCGTTATTGGCAATGATTTTATAATCACCAGCGTTGTCGACTGTTAAATCATCAATTTTTTTATCTGTCCCTGAAATTGCACTGCGTTCTATAAGTCATTTCCTGTTCGGGACGTTACATATTCTGTAGCTCGTAACCTCCTATTTTCTAATCGGATAACTGGTGAAAATATCAATTGGATTGTCAGTTTATAAAAATAATTTAACTGGGTGTCAGGATAGTATGTCCCTGGCAGTTGGTAGCCTTCAAGGAAATAGTTCTGAGAGTGCAGAAATACAGAACCATGCAGGCAAATGTACCGTTAATATGAACTAAAATTGTTTTCTTCTTTTTTTTCAGAGGAAGACGAGTCTCAAATTTTTGTCAAATTTTTCAAATTCCACAAATGTTACGATCTCATACCTACATCAGCCAAACTCGTTGTGTTCGATACGCAACTTTTAGTTAAAAAAGCTTTTTTCGCTCTAGTTTACAATGGTAAGTTTCTCTTTTATTATATTTAAAAATTACAAAGCGTAATGTTCTTGAATATTAAGAATGACCACAAACCACTAGCATTTTCTTCTTGACGTACACTTCGCTAATCATGTTAGCATCATCGTGGTGTTAATGATCATCTCCTGATGCTTTGGTGGTTTGTAGTTCTTTTTAATACTCGCATGAAGGGTTCCATCCTTTCGCTGTTTCCATAGTAATTTTTCTAATAAGTTAATCAGCTGCCGCTACGTTCGCCAACGATTAAATTTAATACATTTTTATGTTTTTAGGGGTGAGAGCAGCTCCCTTGTGGGATAGTTCACGACAGCAATTCGTGGGAATGTTAACTATTACTGATTTTATTAAGATATTGCAAATGTACTACAAATCACCGTCAGTCAATATCGATGAATTGGAAGAGCATAAACTGGATACATGGCGTAGTAAGTAACCATTTTTTTTAACTGGTTAAATACTGGAATCTCTTCCTGATTCCTATTTCTTTTTTATTCACCAGTCTCCTTGTAAGTTCCAAATACTTAATACCTGTGTCGGCTTTTTTTGTATATCTCATTTTTTACTTCTCCCATCTACCCTTTGAAGTCCTTTCCATCGTCATCTTCCAGATTAATCTTAACATTCAAAAATCTCCATTCTTCTTTGTCCATCAGTTTCCTTGTAAGTCCGTACCACATTACATCATCAGCAGTTTTGCTCATATTCTTTTTTATTTCATTAATCTGCCCACTGAACTAGTTTCCAACGTCATCTTCCAGATTAATTTTCACATTCAAAAATCTCCATTCTTCATTGTCCACCAGTCTGCGTGTAAATTCGTCTTTTATTCCTTCATCAACTTATCAGCTTTTTCTTTCCAACCTCACGACTGCCTCTCTTTTTTATACTCTATGGTAAATTCAAGTTTCGTCTAATTGCGTCGCCCTTCGATTTTAAGTCTTCGTTCTTCTGTGTCCACCAGTTCCTTTCTAAGTACCTCAGCTTTGTCTCTAACTACATTTTTGCATGCCTCTTTGGTACAGATGAAAACGACGTAGGTATGTTCGGGTTCATTGCTTCGTTTTCCCGTTGTCTCGTAGCAAGAATCTATCTTCCATCATTTCACCCGCTTCATTTCTTTAACTTCTCCTTTGTCTCCTGAGATTTGTTCGAATCTGTTATGAATGACATAATTGTTCCATATATTTTTTTTTCAGAAGTACTAAAAGACAGTGAAATGCCGCTAGTGAGCATAGGACCAGATGCGTCGCTCTATGATGCAATTCGTACGCTCATACAAAATCGAATACACAGGTTGCCTGTAATCGAACCAGACACAGGCAATGTCCTGTATATCCTTACACACAAACGCATACTACGCTTCTTATTTTTATATGTGAGTAAAACCTGATTATTTCTTATTTGAAGAATAATATGAACACGATATGAACACAACCAAGATCAAGGTCGCTGTTTGTAAGATGTTTTCTATTACAAAGTTGCCACTCTCAGATTCTAATCAGAGATCTGATGAAAGTATCAATTATCGAATTTTCATCCAAATTCAAAACCGGCGCTCCAAATCTTCTTGGTTTTCATGCTTGCAGGTCGTGGTTCAGAGGTGTTGCTACCAGGCGTTTCGTTTATAACTGCGTGACAGCAGTCGAAGTGCCCTCTTTGGCGGCTCACAGATTAGTGAGCCGCCATGTAGGACATTTCGGGCGCTACTACATCACTAGCTTTGAAAATTTCTACCGCAGTTGTAGACGAAACGTCAGGTAGATATAGCTTTGAACCACAGCATGCGGCCCCACAAACCAAAAAGCTTTGGTATTGAATTTCCAATTCAATAGTTTATTGAGAACTTGAAAATAGTCTAGACTCTCGATCGTAAGAATTGGTGTTTTAATGACTCGTCTACTGCAACCATCAGCTCCCAGGTTCAGATCTGAGCAAACTTCAGTTACTGCATTGTTTTTTTAGTTTAGTTATTTAAAATGGCGTCTGCAAATTATAATGTTAATTTTGTTTTTTCAGATAAATGAATTACCAAAGCCAAGTTATATGAATAAAACGTTAAGGGAAGTTAGGATTGGTTCTTTTGATAACATCGAAACAGCTAGTGAAGATACATCTATTATTTTAGCGCTTAAAAAATTCGTCGAAAGACGAGTGTCCGCTCTTCCAATTATCGATACAGAAGGAAGATTGGTTGATATATATGCTAAATTTGACGTTATTGTAAGTAAATAATATCATTATTATTAAATTAAGTAATCACGTAAATCCAAATAACGGTGCGTTCCGCTAAGAGTCAGCGCATACATGCTACTTTTTGTGTCGCAAACGCGCTATTTCTCGTTCAATCGCACGATATGGCAACAGCATACAAACTTAATCACAATTTTGCTCAACCTCATAGGAATTCATCCCATGGAGACGCGCGAATTTGCGATTAATGCTAGTTTGCAGATACTACTTTCACACTAGTTTGAAAATAATTAGTGAATCATTTTATCATGGCTTGTAGGGTATTACACTGTTGATAGCGGCATCTGACGATCTAAAATCGACTTAATCGCTCAATCGTGATAGAAGAAGTAGCGTCTGTGCGCTGGCCTTGAATTAAAATTGACGTTTATGATATAACTCTACGAAATCATTCTTAGTTGACTAATATACATGATAAAGTTTAGGTAGAAAAAAGTCACAATGTTATGTAAGATTAATATTGCATATTCGTTTCAAATAGTATAACGTTTGACAGCCGATATGACGGTATTTTATTCCAACAGTCCAGCCATTAGTGGTATTAGTTTAATTAAATAAAATAGCTCTTTTTATGGTTTGATGTTCTGAAATCTATTTGATCTGATGCCTATGTTGATAATTTAGAAAGAACAGCAAAGTTATTGTTGTAAAATTGTTCTTTTTTTCTATTGTTTAGAATTTAGCAGCAGAAAAAACATACAACGATTTAGATGTTTCATTAAAGAAAGCAAATGAACACAGAAATGAATGGTTTGAAGGAGTACACAAATGTCGATTGGACGAAACACTTTTTGCTGTGATGGAAAAAATAGTCCGTGCTGAAGTAAGTGACATAATTTTATTTATTGTATAGAAACCTTAATAGTGCATTACGTTTAAGAAAATGACCAACTAGTAAATAATCCAAAGTAAGTAACTCTCGTAATTTAGAATGCATTTTTTCGGAAATGTTTCAATAGTGATTTTCGATTGTAAATTTGGCAAGTTTCATCCAAAAGTTTTGAATACCCCTTTTTAATTTAAATGAATATTAACTAGCTTTTATTTAATGTCGGTTTTATTTTAAACTGCCTTGAACTGTGGAGTATCAATTGATTGTGTGCCATGATTAATTAAAACCAGTCCAGCTGTTGACAGACAAAAATTTTGGAAACACGTTTTCCCGTCTGAGAATTATACAAAAATCTATATGAATACGTAATTACACACAAAGGATTCCGTTTTTGATCTACCTATTTTATTTTAATGGGTCACAAGAAAACGATTAGTGTAAACATCTCT
Source organism: Venustoraphidia nigricollis (assembly GCA_034508555.1). Taxonomy (NCBI): domain Eukaryota; kingdom Metazoa; phylum Arthropoda; class Insecta; order Raphidioptera; family Raphidiidae; genus Venustoraphidia; species Venustoraphidia nigricollis. Next base: position 1,549,598 of record JAVRKA010000006.1, read on the forward strand.
TTGAAAGTTGTATGATAAAAGAGGAAAAGTTTATTTATATTTATATTCTAACACTGAATTAATTGACATGATTCTAATTTTGGCGAATATTCATCAGCATTATCATACAACTTTTACTAAGGTAATTTTAACAAGAACCGTTTTCTTTTGACCTGCACTGAGAGGACAGTATTGAGGTCAGTATTAATGGTAATTTATTTGTTTTGTGTATTTTTAGGTGCACAGGCTTGTGGTAGTAGATGACGAAGACAAAGTAATAGGAATCATCTCACTATCCGATTTACTCTTGTACCTGGTGTTACGACCGTGTGGTGAGGGAGGTTCTCCAGAGGGCAGCACCACATCTGTAAGATCACAGGTATGTTAAAGCAATTCACTTTTCCGATTTTGTGGGTGTGCACAAGCGTTGCCAGACGTTCCGATTTTGGCGGGACGTCTCGATTTTTAGTCCAAAATTAAATGACATAATCAGTACCGCTTTTCGGGGATTACTCAACTGCCTAACACCAGACAGGTATTGTTATTAGTATAGCAAAGTAACGTATTTTCATTAAAATACATTTTCTATGGCTATTGTCATGTAAACTTAATTTGAAACTCAAAAGAATAAGTATTTAAAAACTACTGATTACATATGTTTTTTTAGTATGTCCCGCTTTCGACGAAAGAATCCCAGTTTTCTTCACTCAAAAGATTTAAAATCCCGCTTTGCCCGAAAAAAAATCTGGCAACGCTGGTGTAGGACCTTAATAGGGATCAACCATGGATCAAGTCATTATAGGAATGGAGTATACAGCTGCAGGGGGAATCCATTGAAGGGCGGGTACAAATTAAGAATGGTGTCGATTTTTGATTGACCGGCGCATTGTGCTGCATACTAAAGAAATTTTCTTTTTACACCATACTACCAACATCAATTTTATGGCAGTAGACATGCGCAGTGCGCCGGCCAATGACAAGCAGACACCATTTACCTCGTCGCGTCCCTTAATCGGCCTTACCGCCCTCGTCTAAAACTCTAGTACATGCTCTGTCTCTATGTTTATGGAATCAACGAGCTTTTTATTTACGATTATCTTTTACTGACCGGACTTTTTTCTGTGCAGGATCCTACTTTATCCCCAACGTCACTCAGTCAGTCCGGCTTAGCGTCATCTGTACCGAATTTAGCAGCTATTGACGGCATAGAAGATCAAACTATAGTTGAGGAAGATTGCAGTGAAGAAGTTGAAGGTATATTGGAAGGAGTTGGAGGTCGAATAGAGGAAGAAGTGGAAACGTCAAGTACACCCATATCCCCAAGTATAGAAGCTACTTCTTTAACGCCTGAAAGTGCCTGCTACAGAGAAGTTACAGTATCTGGGGGAGAGTAGTACTGTAAGTATGCTTATATTACAGCATACTTTATATTCCGTATGTTAGGTTATGTATATCAGATTTGCTATTTTAAAACAGAACAATAAAACAATAATTGAAACATTTCAATTTCAAATGCTTTTAAAGTCTTGGTACACACCAAAGGTATACAGTTTTAATATTAATAATTAATAAGCTAGGAATTTTCAAAGCTGTAACTAGTTGATTAAAAAAAAAGTCTTTCGATTACTGTTTTGTTTTCGTTTACTTGCTAACTTACATTTTTTTCGCCGAAAACCAGGAATGAGAGTTTTTTTTCCATTTCGGTGTCCAAGACAAGATGAATGAGGGTCTTGCCTAAAAACTAGGAGCACAAAGTAGTAGATTTTTATCCCTACAGCCCTGTAAGGTAAAACCAAGATAGGCGACGCATGCTTTAGAAAAAAAGCGTAAAATTTAAGTTCATGGATTTCGAAAACTTGCAAATCCTGGGGTTTTACAGATAGCATTGCAAATTTTTTTTTTTCGTTTTCAATAAAGTCTAACCCAAGATTACTAGAATACTAGAAGGTTGGGCGCAAGAGGTTAGTCACGTCTGTGGGTGGTTGAGTTGATTGCTTACGTCATTGGATGTCAGATGACGACCATGACTTAGTTTTTCAATTATTGTTATCCACTGTTTGGAAGAAGCCTCCTGTGAAATCACAAGCCTACCTCCTCTGTCCTCTCTCTCATCTCGCCTAGACACACCTTCAGCAATGCTAGTAATCTTTAGTCTAACACTCTAACCAACGTATAAGGAAAATGGAGAACCAAGCGGCTTATGGAAAACATTTTAGTTTTCGATGAATTAGCTAGAACTCATGAAGCGTATTCATATTCACATTTTTACGTTATTTGTAGAAATAAAGACAGAACTCAACATTCTGTAAAATTGCATTGTGCCTGCCGATTAAATTTCTATTAATAACTCGGCCTTTTTCTTGATTTTTTTATGGTTTTTAAAAAGTTTTGAACGGGAGAAATGAACAGTTTGTCAAACCTCTCCACCGCGTTATCTCTCCCGGTTTTACCTTACGTATTTACCATAATGGCGGATTATTTTTTGTTCTGTTTTATTATATGTTACTGAAAAAAAATCATTGGAATTATTTTGTTGTAACAAGAAAATAAGCTGTTACGGGTTTTTTAAAAAGTGATTGCATGTTTTACAAAACATATATACATATAATTTTTTTAGTATACGTTGAGTAAAACAACCTTTTTCTGCAAATACCAAGTACAAGGATTTTTTTTTATCTAGGGTTTAAATAGTTGCCAGATTTGCGAAAAAAATGCGATGTTTTTAGAATTTTATTTATACATTTTTTGAGTATGTCTTCAAAAGTAGCCAATCCATTTTACCTGGATTAAGTAATTTAGAAAAAAATACGTCTATGCCAGAGCTGGGCAGTGTTCCACAATTTTTCAGTACTATTTAGATTTTGAAAATACTTGTTGAAATCAGTATCTACAAAGAAATGAAACCGTAACTCTGTCAGGCATGATATGTTTTTAACAACAGTTCGACTTAAATGATTTTATAATTTTTTTCTGTCAACCTGTTTGTTCCGGATTAACAAAAAACTAAACTGATTTTGATCACTCTACGTTTGTGAAAGGGGCTGGGCAGGGATAAAAAAATTGACAACGTTAGTGACTTTATTGGAGCTAGTTCAAACTAAATTATCGGTATCTTGGACAATTACAAGATCGTTTGTCTGAATTTTTCTAGATACGGTGTGGAAATTTGAAAAAAACAATATAAATTTATTTTGCCTAAAGACACTGGAGCTAATCTTATAGAAAAGACCAGCCAACGGACAAATATTCAGTGACTGAGGCGGTGCCTGCAAAAAAATTTGCGTGTAACTTTTACGCACGGTTGAAGTAAAACATGTAATACTACATATATTGGTAACGGCAAGGAGTATCCATACCCCTGATACCGAAAAGATTTACTTCTTTTTTTCCGGTTCTTATTCCTGCTTTCAGACTGAAAATTCTATAGCAGTGGTTCTCAACCTTTTTCAGCTGGCGACCCACCTTTCTATATCGGAATACCTCTACGGTCCTTCGGACCATAGTGTAGGGATGTAATGGTTCTGTTGTCTGCCCCAGATGCCAAAAATCAAGAACCAAGAAAACAATCGGAACGTAATTCGATTTGTTTCGATTTTTTTATCTTTTCTGATGGTTTTAGGTTCGAGTCGCGACCAACATGTAACCCTTCCGCGACCCACCGGTTGAGAACCGCTGTTCTATAGTAAGCTACATACACATACTTAGCTTATCCAATATACTCACAGAGTTGCCCCTCCGCGAAATTTACTAAACGCGCCTAAAGAAGTTTTACTTCAACAGACAACAATGATCTTAAGGTAGTTGTCGTGGGTAAGGCACACTGTCAGAAAATTCTTAATTTTTGTATACTTATTAAGGACATGATAATACAACTACTCTGAAAATTTGAAGTCGATCGACCATATATAATCCGAGATAAATTCAATTAAAAATTGGATAATTAACATTGATTGTATACGATCTCTGTAGTTCAGAACCAGTTTCTTATTTATAAAAAAAGAACTAACTGTCATAAACTTTCCAAAAACTGATAGTCTTTCAATGCATTTGTTATGAGTTTAAAAAAAATAAGAAATTTTTTTTGACCGTCTAATTATTTATAAATAACGGTTTAAAGTTCAACAATTTATAGAAAAGTACACATGCATATGAATACTGTATGGGTTACGTTTCCGCGGGTACAGTCTTGCGTACAAATTATGGATCACTTAGCTACAAGCTAGTATACTTTTGTGGCGCATATAATCTATAACTTTTTGACAATATTGTACCACGACAACTACCTTAATGCATACCCCCCGATGTTTTTTATTTACAGACAAATAATCATAAGCACAGATAAATTCGGAATCTTTGAAACTTTCACAAGTACGATTTTAGTTATTTGTATTAATTTAAATAACTCCTGTAAAATTCATTAAAAAACAACTCTCTTAGTATGTGACCTTTCTAATCCGTTGCTATATACACCAACGCAGAGAAATTCTACTTTGTTATATGTGTAAGCCACGCAAAAACGTCACATTTGTTCGTAACGGCAAATCACCGAGTTGACCTTTTGAGAAATTCATAAAATGCGCCTAAAGAAGATTCACACTCGTTGTAGTAAATAACCAGCAACACACCAATGTACAAGGTACATTGTACAGTCCTTATCATGATCGTGTGTAATGTGTAACAATGGTTTTCCATGGTTCCTTTATTACAAGCTTTCAGTTCCCTGGCTCGTCCCTGAGAACTGGGAAAAGTATGAATTGGTTACTAGACCCAAATACTCCTAGTTGTTGGCGGCCTTAATTGTGTGAAAAGTAAGATTTTAAATGAACAAAGCAAAGCAATTTTTGCAATCTACTCGGCGGCTATGCTGAACAACTTTACCCTGAGAGAGATTATAGACGCTCGATATCTGAGCTGCCCAGCTCTGAAGCATGCGTATTATGAAATATATAAAAAGAAATGATATATATCTTTGATAACAATAAATTGACACTTAAAATATAAACACAGAAATTATAACAGTTTTTGTAAAATTAAGATAAATAAGCTTTATATTGTTGTAACTAACCAGTGACTGAATTTTGAAAAAATATATGCATATTTGTTCAGTATTGTTGTTATTAATTATTATATGAGTATAATATTTTTTAGTATCGATTCAGCTAGTGAAATGAAAATTTAAAATATAACAGATAATAAAATAAATCCACATTCAATAAATTATATCTAAAAATTAGCGAATAGATATCATTTTACCCTGTAGACAAAACGATTTAAAATAATAAATAAATAATCTGCTACTTAGCTAAAAAAATAAGCACCGACTATCGATCATTAATGACCGTTTTTGTTTCTTGTTTCTCTTGTTTTACTTGCAAAATGACAGGAATGAAAAATGAGGTGTATTTTTATTGATTTTTGTTTTTACTATTACTGTGTATTATATTCTATACAAATTATTTATTTTACAACTTTTGTTTTATTATAAAAAAGATTCTTTGAATACTGTCTTAAATTTTAAGAAATTGATTAATGATTGACCAGTGACGGCGGCAAGGGCAAGGGCATTCGAGTGTTCGCTTTAAAACCGTGTACAAGAAACGATTTAACTCGTAAATTCTGCTTGATCAGGCAAATGAGTGTCTCAGTGACAGAATTCATTCTTGCTTTATAAACGCCCTTAACTCTTTAACGAATACGGGGACACAGTTGTCCCAAACAAAAAATTTAAAAGAAGTGAATAACTAAGAAACGAGTGGGTGTCATTTTACATTTATTATTTCCTGAACGTATCTTTTCATTTTTTATATATGGCATAATGCATGTGAACCGTCATTCTTTGATTATGATCACTGGAAATTGGATCATCCTAAATTGTAAAAAATGGTTACTTTCGCTTCTACAATCTTATGGTCCTGAAAGGGTTAAGGATTTTTTATAGTCGAAGACCACTTTTTTGCGGTTTTATTTAGAAGTGGCGTTCTGTGTGCATATAAAATTTCTTGATCATTTAAAACTCGAATGTGCCCTTTAAGAAACGTCCAAACGCCGCCACTGATGTTGAGTTATTATATCATACACCCATTTTAGTCGTTGTATCGGCTGGTAGATACACTACAATGTAGTAAGATTATTAATAATATTATATGTTTGTATAAATTTATTTTGTACTTACTTAACATGTAAGAAAATTATTATTAAAGGAAAATATATAAAGTTAATAAAGTTTTCTCCTATATTTTATTTATTTGTGTTTGTGCTCGTTTCATTTGTTTTTCAAGTATATACCTACAGACAATAATTTTAAATTTCACAATATTTAATTTAATATATGTGTACAGTTTAGCGATAATATACTTCATTACGTCCTAGGTAAATAAACTAATATTCTGCATCCAAACTTAACTTTAAAAAATGTAGAATTTTTCAGTTCATGGGTACAGACTTTTCGAACGCACTATTTATATGTAGGTACGTATGCACTAGATTTGTTTAGTTTTCCTACATTTTCCTATATACTTTTGCCTATACATATAAAACATTGGTTTAGGTAGATGCTTACAGTTATCATGGGATTGCAACTTATTTATATGTATGTCAAAGTTCAGGATTTAGAATTACATCTGAAGCGATTCTCTGTGATGAATTTGATTCCGTGATTCTACTTAAAAAAAAGAATCAACTTAGAAAACGCATAACGGGTATTTATTGTTTGTATGGGGGGTTAAAATTTTTTATTTTTGTCTGTTAAAAGTCCCAGATTACTTTTGTATTAGTACACTAGCGCAAACCAGTTGTAATACAGATTCACACCTATGAAAAATTAGTGCACGACTTTGTTCTAACGTGCCCCTTGAGTACTAATTAAAGGTAGTTCAATTAATTCACGTCTGATGTCGCTGCACTAGTTTTTCATTACTGTTTTTATTACTATTTTATCTTACGCTCGCACTTTTGACGGTATGTGATTTAATGACACTCGAAAGTAACCACTGAACTCTGCCTTTCAAAGGCTTTGTTTTGCATAACAGTTGATAGACCGTGGTCAGATATGATCACTTGTTTGTTACATCTGCGAGAGCCGGCGTTGCGTAGCATATGACTCGTATGTTATTTTCTTCACATCAGTTACGCGAGGATCGGCGCAAAAAGCGGTGTCTGGAGTACTAGTCTAATTTAATTGGCACGTGTTTAAAACATCGAGGTGTCACAAAAGGATCATCATCGGGCCGGCAATCGGTAAACTGGAGTTTAGGCCACAAAAAAAATCGACTGTCGGCCATTCCTCTCTCGATTCACAATTTTTTAATATATAAGAGAATATATGCCCAGCCACTACCAATTCTTGAAAAAAAACAACAAATTTACTTACTGCGCATGCGCAGTAAGCAAAATTGGCCGATTTGCATGAATACGCATGCGCAGATGACCAAAAATGTGAAAAATATGCTTTTTAAAACAAAAAACATAAAAATTGATATTTTTTTCCTTTTTTATTTAAATTTTTTTTTTAAAATTCAAATTTTTTATTAAGAAATAATATTTCCTAATGGTGCTGTATTGAACGGGTCACGGAGTTACCTAAGTAGGTAGGGCATTTGCTCGATGTACAAGCACATGCCCAATAATTCGGTCATCTATCTGATGCCGAATTCCAGACCGACCTCGCTGGCCATGCATAGAGCATACCATTCGCAGCGACGTAGCTCTAATCTCAGCACAGTACCAAACAGATGGTCACTATGCGACCACGCTCTGTATACTGTCGCGGAGAACAGAGTCTCTCGTAGACAAAGTTTTACAAGTCGTAGCCGAGATGCCATTAAATCATGTACCGTCAAAAGTGCGAACGCAAAGTAAAATAAAAATAGCAATTGATAGATAAAAAATATTGTAGCGATATCGGACGTCAATCAGTTGAACTACTATTAATTAGTACTCAAATAGAACGTTAGAGCAAAGCATCGTGCACTAATTAATCATAGGTGTGAAACAATAATAAACTGTATTGTGCTAGTAAATCAAGATGTCGGTTCAACCAAGTCACAAGTACACATAGAGTAGATACAAATAAAAATGAAAATAAATCTTCGAATGTTAAGCTATGTATTATTACGTTTAATTAAAAATATACAATCATTCTTTTAGTTAATTTGAGTTTATTTTCTTACAATCTTTACAAATACAATAAAAATATAGTAATGCAACATATTCATTCAGATAACATAGTATAGATATTACATATTTCAATAATATTAGATGTAAATATACAAGATTCTGATTTTCTTCCAGCAACTTGATGTCGATTCAACAAGGGCGAATAAGGTTTCCATCTGTAACAAAAAGAAAAAGTTATTTTTTTAATTTTTCATTCACCACTGTTATTCTTCACTACATATGATAAGTAGATGAAATTAAAAAAAAACTCGTGTTGTAGTGTCCAGCCTTGTCGACAATATATGCAAATAAATTGCATTCATATGCGAACTAAAAATAAAAAATTTAACAAGCATAGACCTAATTGTTTTAATGAACGAAACTCAGTTTTGGTGCGCAAAGCATTAATAGAGCACATTTCGTTGGCGGTGTGTACAATATACACAAAATTGCCAATTTTTCCAAAACCAATGATCCAGTTGGCACCAAAATTAATAGCCACCATTGAAATGAACATTTAAAAAGAAAACCAATCAAATCGATGCAAGCGTACAGCCGTTATGCGAAAATCCACTTTTCTTTACATTTTGAAAGTACTTAGGACATTGAGCCTATCTCGGGCATGATTTTTCTTACGAAATAAAAATGATTTTTAATTTTTTCGTTCAGTTTAAAGAATCGGATCTAGAAAACCGTATGTAGATTCCTTGCAACTTTTCAAATTCAAGGTAGATAAGTAGTACAGCATAATATTGTATGCAGAGTTTGTAAGTTAATATTATTAACTTGAAGTTTTTAAATTAGTTTTCTCTTAGACACTGAGTTTATGTAGTTTTCTCAAAGTTTCAAAGCTCGTTATTTTAAATAGTGAAGAGCATTTTAAATATATTTGAACGCGCAAACCCTTTAAGATTACATTATATTTGCATAACATGTTTCTTAATAATAAAACCATTGTAACGGAGCTTGTGTCTTTAATTTCGTTTTCACAACTATTTTTTCAACGCTGTTGCCCAGCGAGGGGCAGGAGATTGCTGGGATTTTTACAATTCTTAAAATAACTTTACTTCTACAAATCCAAGACAAATGATACTAGTATAAGACATGTAACTAGAATAATTTTTTTTCAAGCAAATAATTGTAATAACTTAGTTGATAAAGCACTGCTATAATTATACATAATTTTCTTAATATTTTTCTGTGATAAAATGTTACAACCTGAACGACCATGGCTTGCCCCCCCTAGCTTTGATCCTGGGTACGCCCTTGGCCGCTTCACTACAACTTTTTTTAAACTTTGAAATTTGTTAAGTTTAAATTTTAAATAAAAATATGAGCGTCTATGATTTACAATACGTTTGACCTGTGTTGTCGAGCGTCTATTACATTACAATTGATCATAAAATTACAATATCGTATGGAGAAAGACAAAAAAAAAACAAAAATTTTGCTAAGTATTGAAATAATTTCAACAAACCGAAAAATCAAAAATTTGTTATCCAGCTCCCAGAAGTATTTAAGAGGTAATCGGTACTTCGAACAACACAGCACGACTAATAAAATGCAGTTACGCAAGTCTTTATATACGGGGTGTTTTCTACTACCTAGACAATCGTTCAATGAATTATGTTTAATTTATTATTCGCTATGCTTATAAAAAAGACCGATTGCACCTTATAGACGCTCGACAGCAAAGGTCATCAGCGTCTATGAATGCAGAGGGGCCCAAGATTTTAGCATTGAATAGAAGGTATTCATAAACGACAGTATACAATTCTCTTATGAGACATATCTATTACATTCAAGCTCGCCAAATCATGTTCGGCGGGAGTGGCTAGTTGATCTAGAGGTCCCACGAGCCATGGGGTCCCCTAACTCCTGTGACAAAATAGCAATTATAGCTAGAATCTTGTTTATTTCTACTGATAACCCAAATTCCTGTTAAAGAGGCACCATTTACATTAACGTGCCATGAGCCCTCCATGGGTTAAGACGGTCTTAAGACACAAAGAAGGGCTAGATACGATTACTTGCGGATCATTTAGCATTGTAAAATTAATATGTGTTTAAGAAGAAAACGTGACAAAAATTGTTTTGATACGTCTGTAACAGCTATGTCAATTAAAAACTATTGTCAAATTTCCAACGACAAAACTGTTTATAAAATTGCATTAATATGTCTCAATCAAGTAAGTATAATATATCGGAACATATTTCTTAACATTTGACTTCTCAAATTGTGCTCATGTGTGTTTTGTTGAATTTTTTCTAAGTCCAAAATCTATTCACTGTCCTTTTTTTATCAGACACTATGTATAATATATTTCATTTATAAGCCCGCAGTTAATACAAATAATTGTATTAGGATAGCAGTTCGAACAAGTTTTACATAATATTTAATTATTTACGACTCAGTGGCGTGTGCAAAATTATAATATTGTGGTCAAATAAAAAAGTCAGTTTATATTATGCGTTTTATAACATATGTATTTCGATAAAATGTGATGCAGAAACAATATTCAGACTGATTTAATTAAAAATGAAGAAAGTAAGATCCACGTGACACGCACATATACCCTTAGAACATATATACTTATGGAAAGCTTTTTTCACGTAGTTCACATTGATTAAATTAGCACTGTATTACCAAGAATAGTAGATCACAAAAGTTACCTCATTCTATCTGACCAATCAGCGTAAGCGCAGGAATGACGGCAGCTGGCAGTCCGTTCATGTTTTATCAACCTAAAGACAACATAAAAAATGTAATTTGTATTTAACTAGGACTATGTAAATCTCTTATCTTAAAAATCCAATTTATTGCAAATAATATCAATATTCTGTCTTTTGATTTCTTTGACATTTGTTAAATACTGCTTATGAACAACAGCCGTTGCCACGCAATCAATCGACAGATTCGATGGATGACGTCATTCTCCCACTATCAACGAAGAGAGGCAGCCTCTGTAATTTACTAACCTTGATGCACTTTGACTAAGCAGCGCAACCCATCGTAATATAAAAATATCTACAAGTTTAGGAATAAGAATGAGCTTTCCAAAATTATATTCCAAGATATAAGCAGTTTTTTTGAAGTAGGTATAATAAAATAAGCAATTTTACAATTTACTAAACAAATTAAGTACTTAGTACCCACACACTCCATTATGTAAATTAGTGTTTCTCAGACAGTTTTGTACACTTGATGTGAAAATCAAAAAATTCACACAAAATTAAGCCATGAAACTATGGTTTTAAGCAAACTAAAATTCTAAATAGCGATTTAAATTCCACTCGCTGAGTCGCTTATACTCTTCTCGGGCTAAATAAAGCAAATAAACGAGAAAAATAATAAAAATGGCTTTTTATATATGAATTTATAATAATCGTAATAACATTTTGATGACATTTTTTACGTCTGTTCTTCTTTAGAATGAACAACAAGTTTATATAAAAAAACGAAGCATTTTTATTCAAGGTATATTTTTTGTGTTGCGCCGCTGGAATAAATGACAGTTATCTAATTACTTCAATTTTTGAAAGAGGAGTGCTCTAATAAAATACAATAAAATAAAGCCACTCCCATTGCAACTGTATTAAATCATGCAGTACCCAAATTTTTAATTATTTTAATTATTTCTGAACTCCGTGGAATCACGCACACGTAGATCCAATATGAAAAAAAAGCGTTTCCACGCAGAAAATGTGATACAGCGTGACAAAGTGGGAGTAAAACATGAGTGAATTTCGCTTGAAGTATTTTATGGATGGCTCTACTTTGAAAAACCCACACATTTACATATTATAATTTTTATAACACATATAATTATACAAAATGGTGTTTTCGCATAGTTTACATAGCTATTGGTCTGTGTGTAAAAGCCTTTTTTACGCACGAGTTTCTCTTCTATTTCACTTTTTATATAAGGCTGTCACTTTTTACGTACATACGTTTACGTGGTCTCGTTATAAATGGTAACAAGTGTGAAAAAGTGCACGTTTTTTTAAACGAGTGCGATGTTTTCAAAAACTGTTTGAATAACATCGCATGAGTTTTAAAAGGAGGCACCTTCTCACATTTGATACCTATTACACTATTATGTTCACATAAGTTTGATAACGAAATAAAATGTGTCAGAGAACATTTGAAGTCTAAATATCTCAAAATAGTTAAAAAAGCAAATATGATTTCTTGGTTTGGGACTGCAGTATACAGCATGACATAATCTTTAAAAATTTGTCTATCAAATATAAACACAAAAGTATCAGGCGAGCAGCATTTCAGATAAATCAGTTTCTAATTCTATAAAATAATATAAACATGTCAAATTTAAATTTTTGCATAAAACAACAAACCTTTTTAAAACCTAAAAGCATTCTCTGTACTTTCCGTTTGTATCGTTGTGAAAATTTTTGATCTTTTATTGGTACAAGTAACTTAAAATCGTATGCAATGAAAAAAATCAATATTTTAAACTCAAATATAAAAGTACCTATACAGTAAAAGATCCCATATAGAAGGACATCAACGGTTCCAAATATTTTGTTCGCTTATGAGAGATGTTCACTCAAAAAGAGACTACTACAAAGTACGAAAAAGGAAAAATAATTTTTAATAATTTAGGATCATAAATATAAAAGCGTTGGTTGTAAACTCTGCGATAGTCTATTAGTCACAATCCACGCTTTTATAATTATGAAACTAAATTTTTACAAATTCTGTTTTCCTTTTTAGTACACATTTCAATAAAAGCTTGTTTTTACAAATATTTTATTTTGTTCTTTTTAGTCTTTTAAAATGTTTACTATTAATACATTAGTTTATTAAAATTAACTGATTACTTAATTCTAAAAACGATTGAATCATGTATTGTCATCGGGAATACATACCTATGTGCACAAAATTTCAAATCGGTCGGATATGTATTCTCCCGCTACCACATCACCTTTCATAATGCCTACTGCAATTGTAGACGAAACGTCAGGTAGAAACACCAATGGACCACGTCGTACAAGCCTGGAAGAAGATTTACAACAGTAATAATATTTTTAAGATATTTTTATAAAATTCAATTCTTAGAATGAACATCAAGTGTATATAAAAAACGGAACATTTTTACTTCTCGATTAAGTTCGCCATAATGATACTCTTTTGTTACGTCTATAGAATAATTGCCAGTTATCTAATTCCTTCTGTTTTTGAAAAGGGAGTGTTCTAATAAAAGACAATAAATTAAAACCACTCCCATTGTATACTGCCGACTGAATTTTTTGAAAAGGGAGTGTCTTAATAAAATACAGTAAGTATTACAATATTGCATAATTCATAAAAATTTCGTCTTTCAAATATAAACACAAAAGTATCAGGAGAGCAGCTTTCAGATAGGTATAGTAATATTAACTTTATAATAATTTTGTACATAAATAATTTTTTTGAATTTTTGCAAACACTACACATTATACAACTATATAAAAAATAAATAATAGCAGTCTCTGTACTTTTCATAAAATTTGTATTGCCATGACGCAAATGTGATTTTGTTTTACTAAGTATTTGGTTAAAAATTTGTTTCTTTAATTCCAGGAGTCAAATACTTTACACTTAAGTACAGCATGCAAGCATTTTAGTCTTCATTTCTCTTTGAACATTTAATTTAGTTGACACTGTATTTCTTTCCATTACGAATTGAAAATAAACCGGTAAATTGAATTTCGAAAAGGCAGAACTAATTTAAAAAGTAATTTAAAAATATCATATTGACTGACCTTGACGCATGGAAGTTGTGCAGCAATGAGACGCAGGCACTTGAAGGTCAGGAAGTTTCAACAATAGATCGCAGGCACTTGATGATCTCGAAGTTGCATCAACATATCGGGCCAAGATTTCGAAGGTCTATCTGTATAACAAAGAGAACATTTATTTTGTTATAATGGTTATTTAACATTGTTACGTACACGTCACTGTGAATTTTGCAAAGTTTTTAGATTACAAATTGAGATACCAGATCCGACATTCATTTTGAATTTTTTAAATTTGTTTTCAGTTATATAAAACACAATCATTATACTTATGTGAAAAATGGAGAACTTCTTCTTCGTTCAAAAAGCCAGATACTGAAACAAGATTGTCAAATTTAGAGTTGCAGAAGATACTCGCAAAAAGTATTTAGATACAAGATAATAAATAATCAATATACCAAAGGACAAAACTTACAAGAAACTTTGTGTGAAAGTATTTAATTAAAATGTATTACTTTAAAGCCGGCGCCAGATACAGCAACAATATTTGAACACTTGTTTTAACTCTTGTGAGGCACGGGTATTTGTTCAAAGTTTGATCACACATTTGCACTTGGCCATTCGGTATCGGTTTTTCGAGCGCACATCAAAGCGTTCAAAGTTCAAATGTGTGCGTAGCCTGCTACACTTACGCAAAGTTCAGTTACTCGTAAATCACTGAGTAGAACCGGTCGCTTTGTTCAGTCGCAAGATGGACTGGAGCAACGAAAGTGTCCTTGAATTTATTGAGTTACTTGAAGAAGAACCATGCATATGAAACCCAAAAAGTAAAAATCATAAAAATAAACTTTTTAGTTTATTTTTTTGCACATGAAATAAATAATTACATACACTTAAATAATACAGGTATACCGCGTCCGCAAAATCGTCGTCCATCTTGTTTGTTATCTATTTGAATACTTTGCAGACAAGTTTGCTAAAAGTGTCTGCAAAGCATATCTGGCTGGTGCAGCAAACATGTGTTGAAATGTGTGATTAAATGTCTTTGTTCAAATCTTTGTCTGTGTCTGGCGCCCGGGTAACATTTAATATATTTTTCAAATAATAAAGCTCGTTCCTAACAACAGAGAATAGGCCTCTTAGAATGTCGTTTTCTGTCAGCACACCGAATAAGAAAAATGTTTGATACGTACCTAATGCAGATTTTCCGGAAAAAAAAACTTGAAAAGGAACAAAGTAAGTAAATAAGTAAGTGAAAAATTAAAAGTCATTACTCTCTGTATTTGTATCTTTATTTTCAAAATAATGTTTATAACAAAATTAAATTACAAATTTTAAAACAATAATTTATCATTTAAGTGTATAAATAACATATTTTTAACTTTTTTTCTTGTATACACATTTTATCTGTGTTTAAGATCTTAAATTCTTTTTAGTATAAAAATCTAAGAAATTAATAATAAATTCATTTACACTCGTTTTAACTATAGACTGTAATAGTTCTGTATTAAATAATTTACTAACAAAATATACACTTCTAACGACATTACTATTACAGAGGTATGCAGCAATTTACTGAAAAAATTGTCAAAAGTTAATAGTGTTTACTTAATTAGTGCTGAAAAACTGTCCAAAAATATAGGTTCGTAATGCATGAATTACGAAAGTCATTTATTTTTAAGACTCACGGGAGTTAGTTGAGTATTTCACCGACTTGACTCGATCTAAAAGTGCAGCGCTGGCCCTAGCTCATGATCAGGGTAGAGCGAAATTGTCTTTCAGCGTCCTTGGGCCGACGCTTTCATTAAATAAATAATCAAGGGCGTACCCAGCGAGGGGCAGGGGGGGCAGCTGCCTCCCCTGGAAGCAAAAAATAAGTCGTTATTAAATTTTGTTGCTGGAATTTTTACAATTCTTGAAATAACTTTACTTCTACAAATCCAAGAAAAATGATACTAGTATAAGACATGTAACTAGAATAATTTTTTTTCAAGCAAATAATTGTAATAACTTAGTTGATAAAGCACTGCTATAATTATACATAATTTTCTTAATATTTTGGTTTCATTCACCTTTTCCGTGATAAAATTTTACAACCTGAACGACCATGGCTTGCTCCCCCCCCCTAGTTTTGATCCTGGGTACGCCCTTGTAAATAATAAGTCCCAAATTTTCAAAAATCAACTTTAATTGCATACATCAACACTCACTGTAGACCTATGAATTTATCTAGAGACAATTTATGAAAACCTATGGATTTTTCAGCGTCATATTACGAATTTTTAAAAATCAGATCTGGCAACACTGGTCCCGCGCTTCTCAAAAGGCCCCATCAAAATTTTATTTTGCGTTGGAAATTGTTTTTTGCATTTGATTTGGCTTTTTAACGCCATTTGCCACTTGACGCCTAGAGCGACCGCTCCTCTAGCTCTATCCCGGGGCCGGGGCTGTTATAAAAAGTGCTTGCTGAAAGGCGCCATTTTTGCGAAAAATTCAATGTTAAGTATTAAATTTGTTACAAAATTTTGAATTTTATTCGAAATTTCGACTTTTTTAATTTTATGGTTGAAATTTGTAAGGGTCTTTGGGCACGTGCCCATAGTGCCCATGTCTAAATACGACACTATATACAATTAAAATAAATTACTTACGTGATCCATGCAACGCGAATAAAGTGTAATTTTACTGGACTATACGAAGTTTCAATGTTGTCAATCACTATGAGCGAAGCTGTGCTGCCGCAAACGTAGTCAGTAAATACTGCACTCACGGATACCATTAGAGCAGGTGGCTTCGCTAATTTCGCTACTTGTTGATGGCATCTTTCAAATAAGTCCAACCATAAAGTTATAATTTGAAGACTGTTTATTTTGCGATTCGATGTTTCGAGTAACAAACACTTTAATAGAACCTTCATTTATTGACATAAAATATTGAGTACCTTAAACTACCTTAAATTTGAGTAGCGTAACAATTTTGGAAACTTCTTATGCAACACGTCGTCGATTTGACACAAATTAGTGACATAGAAACGCGATACAAAACAACGGCGTTTGACTATCTACTGCGTCTAAAATGAATTTTCAATACAATGGAAAATAAAATAAAATAGGTCTGTTTGGTATATTAGTGTAGTGCAGATTTGCACTTAAAAGTGCACGTTAGATATATAATCCATGGTTACACTTTTGTATAAAAAACGCCATAGTGTCAAAAGTATCAGTACTTTTTAAACTGGAGCACAATACCTGAAGGTGGCGGTTCGCGCCGCGACAGAGACAGGAGACCGAGACCGGAGACAGAGACTGAAGACCGAGACCGTTACTTGACCTTACCTTTTCTATGTGTGTCAGTTCGCGAGCGAGACCGAGACAGGAGACCGCGACGCGAGACAGAAGACTGCGAGACGGTCTCTAGCCTGGACTAGTACTGTCTCGCGTCTCGCTCGAGACGCACGTGCAAAATTGTGAAAAATGACGTCGTTTTCTGATGAAGACACCGATAAATTGATTGAAATGATTAGACAACATCCTGCGCTATTTAATTCTCAATTTGACGCATACAGAGATGAAAATTTGAAGGATAATATTTCGTGGCCTCTAGTTGTATATAATTTGTTGATAGGCATTCTTCGTTTTTTTTTATAATAATAATATAATAGCAAGTCATCGTCTTCTTCTTCTTCCAATAGTAACTTCATAACTGCATGGCTTTCCATTACGCTGTGGATTAATAATTTTCCAGAACACGACACGATTTACTCTAACGACTCAACAAAACTGAATGAACAGAAGTCTTTGGTCTCGGTACACAACAGAACACCGGAGACGGAGACATTTGTCTCGGTCTCCAGTCTCTGTCTCCGGTCTCGATCTCCTGTCTCTATCGCGGCGCGAACCGCCACCTTAACACATCTAATGATTCGCTAAGGGAAGTTTCTATTATTCATCCGTTAGACGTTTCACTTTTTATTACAAAATCATGCAAGTATTATTCAAACCGATCAGTCGTTTTTGCACTTAATATTAAATAGATTCTCTAAAATGAAATGTCACAGTTTATTATTTAATTTTCTAATTAAAAATTATACATAATATTGCTGACAAATTAATAAATCAGGTTCTCACATTGTTTGTCAAATAGGTAATACTTTCGAGTCGAACTTGCCTAAAAAAGTTTTTAATTAGTTGTTTCAAACATGACTATTATACTCTTAAAACTAAAAATCAATAATTGTTTTACATTAAACTCGATGCAATACTGTCCTTTTTCAAAATGTTATCGATACAAAAACGCACTTTTTAGAAATTTCTTTGAGGGGCGATAATCAGACGATGAATTCTTAAATAGTTTTAATTTCATTAAAATAAATATATCTTAGGCCTGGTGCACACATCCGTTTTTTAAACGCACAATGCCGTTGAAATAACTAAACGCAACGCAAAAAAAATATAATGAGCCTCACCCTCATAAGCTTACATAAGAAGTTTAACTTCTTTAGTTTTTAATATTATTCCCAATTTTTTTTTATGTCAAACTCATTAATAATATTTATACATACTTAGCAACACACTATAAACTTCTGTTCTTGTCATTTTCACGTAATTTAGGAGACAAACTAACTTCCCCTCGATTTCCTACTTTTTTCAAATAGATACGTTCAGCTTTTATAAAATAAAGAAGTTAAACTTCAAAAATTCTGTATCATCGCCCATCATAGCTACCGCACTCACGTTTTCTAAACAGACGCGTGCAACACTGAACAAATAGAATGCTACTGCTCACTGGAGTTGCGCAAGCGGTACGT
Organism: Venustoraphidia nigricollis; assembly: GCA_034508555.1. Taxonomy (NCBI): domain Eukaryota; kingdom Metazoa; phylum Arthropoda; class Insecta; order Raphidioptera; family Raphidiidae; genus Venustoraphidia; species Venustoraphidia nigricollis. Next base: position 1,568,277 of record JAVRKA010000006.1, read on the forward strand.
TAAGAACGAATGGAAAAACTGACGCAAGATGGACGTACCTACAATACCGCAATGTGTCGCCGAAGGTGTGTGTGCGTTGTCTCATTTGATTTAATGTATCTTACGCCTCACGTTTAAAAAACTGATGTGCGCTTATGCAGCCAAATTTTAAAACTATTATAATTCCGAAATTTTATGTAAAACCACTGTTCTCTATCGTGGAATGAAATATTTACCCAGAGCCAGCAAAGGGGTGGCAATCATGTTCAAATATATTAAGTAATGCAACCCATTTTTAGTTAATTAAATGTTTTGTTCCGTATTAAGGGGCGGGATATAGAATGGTGCACGGGCGGAAAAGACTCATGTCCGCTTTTGTATTTACCGACGACTTTTATACGTAGACTGAGAATCAATTCAAAGTTTAATAATTTATTATTTTTAAATAATAAAATAAATATCCATTATTGATCTCTTACCAGTTCTGGGATTATAATTTGAGTGCTTGGGGTTGGTAACAGAGTCGTGGAAACAATTTTTTGCAACGTCAGAGCCGGTACCAGATAGTGGTCATAAGTCCTTTTGGAACGATGATCAGATCAGGCCCGGCGGATGACCAGGGTTTTGTGGGTAGCTATACCCATACGAAAAATTCCGTGTGGGTAAAATACCCACATGGAATTTGACAACATTTTTTTCACATATTAATAAATATGAGTTAATTCGAGGGGGCTTGCTTTGAAGTTTGTTAATTTAATCACCGCTAGATCGAAAAAAAATGTTTTTTCATCTCACTACCCACACGGACTGAACATGACCTGCCGGGCCTGACGATGATCGGATTACGATAAGTAAAAAACGGAAAAATTTTGAAAGGAAATTTGCTAGGCATAATTTTTGCTTGTCATTTTTCAGAGAACCCTCAAAGATATTTCTGAAACATATATTGAAATGAGCAGTATATAATACTATACAGTATCGATGATTTAAATTCTTTTGATTATTAATTAGGAAATAATAATCTTTGATATTCTAAACATTTAGAACAATATATAGAGTAAAGGCACTCGTTCTCGAACACTTACCCATGGTCGACCGGTTTTTTATTTATAACAACCAGAATCTTACGCTGTAATACGAGGAATTCTTACGAGTACATATCAATGCAAATTTTTTCTTGAAAAAGGCTCTAAAGATTTTGAACAAGTTTACAGAATACGGTTTTTTGGCAGCGAGCAATCAATAGCTAGATCGTTTCTTACAAGACTAATATTATTAGTATATAGTCTTTTTTTTAAATAAGAAACATTTTTCTTTTTATGACTTTGAAGTATAAAATGACCGTTCATAGATAAGTGGTCGTGAATCAAATTCCTTTACCGTCGGTAATCATAAAATATCGTTTAAAACACGATAAATTTTAAACCGGTGTAATATTTAAAAAAAGCTATAGTTACATTATCTACATTTATTGCAGTCTTTATGTCATTTGCCATCAATCTAAAATCGTATTTATATATTTTTACATCTATAATATTTTTTTGGGCAAATATTATTTTTCATAGAAAAAAGTTTTTTTTACACGTTTTGTAGTTCATTCAAAAATTATTTACGACGATCTTTCAGCATGAATGCTCAACAAGAGTTTGATAAATTATTTATCTTTATTTATTGACATGATTTACAGGTTGAACACAACAATGGTCAAGAAGAACTTGAGTAAGTGTTATTTGACAGACGAGGACATGGCAGGTAATGCTGAATTTGTTTGATCATAATCATCATAATCATCGTCACCACCGTCGTAATCGTCGTCCGGTGAATTGTCATCTTCAAAGCTCTCGGGTGTATAAACGCCTGGTTCCGGTGTGACTGGTACAGAAAAGTCCTAGACAAACAATAAATAGACAAATTAATTAAAATTATCTTTCACCATAGCCTGGCAAGAATTCGCGCCAGGAGCGAAGGGTGTAGTCGCCGATGCATCGTTTGCCTTAGATATCTGTCTATTGTTTAACACTTTATTGTGCGATTTTTTTACAGAATAGTGCGAAGTCATGTTAACTAATAAGTGATATTTCACGAAATGCTTCGCACAAAAAGTATGATTAAAATAATCTACACTAATATTATAAAGAGGAAAGATTTGTATTTTTGTGCGTGTGTATGTTTGTAATGAATAAACTCAAAAACTACTGTGCCGATTTAAAAAATTCTTTCACCATTAGAAAGCTACATTCACCCTGAGTAACATAGGCTATATTTATTGCTAGAAAATATTAGGGATCCTTACTAAAACTTTAGTAACGTAACCCAAGGTGTAAAAAAATGCCATTAAACATCTTTCGTCGCATGCGCTGCGGAAACTATTGATGATAGAACAAAAGTATCCAATTGTGTAGGCTTTCACGGCTGGCGTTGTTGCAAATCTTCTTGATTTCCGGGCTTGTATCAATGAACCACGGCGTACAAGCCCGGAAATCAAGAAGATTTGTAGAACAAAAGTATGTTCTACAATATTAAAGAACATATCAATAACTACAAAAAACTTCGCGATACTATATGTCCAACTATTATCGTTATGTCACAATAACCACTTTTTACATTTTAATAATCTACTTATATAGATAAAAGACGATATATATGTAATCTATGGACTTCAAACGGGTAGACCATTTTTTATGAAATTTTCAGACAATCTTTAGATTAGCCCAGCGGGTGATCTTCTGAAGTTTGGTAGCGATCGGATCAACAGAATTTTTTAAATTTCTTTTTGGGAAATAAGATTTTTCTTCGATTTTTGAACATTCACAAATAAAAGTGATTGAATTCGCGTAAATTCATTACACGTTGAGAATTTAATGATAATGATTCTCATCTTTTATATCCTATATATTACATTTACACCCGGGCGAAGCCGGACTGGGCCGCTAGTAAATAATAAAATTAATACAACACTTTTTATGTGCAGCATTTTCTGAAAGTTAGGTAAGTAATCTGATATGGTTTTGTAATGAATAATTTCGACATTTATTAAGTTTTTGAAAGATAGCGTGGAATATTTCAATACGATGGTCAGAACCAAGAAGACTAGAATTAATAAGGAGACCAAACTGCGTTGGGATGAATTGTGATCGCTGTTAGGCAGCGCTGCGAGCATATCTGTGAATGGCGCAATGCTACACAGATTTCCACTAATCCAAACATCACCGGCGCAGTTAGTGCATTGCGCTGTTCACAGCTGCGCTCGCAGCGCGCTGCCTAACAGTGACCAGAATTCGTTCCGCTTGCGACTTTGGTCTCCTTATTATTCTAGTCTTCTTGATCAGAACATGAATCCGGTTATCAGTAAGAGAGAGAGAGATACTTGGAGTAATTTTTCGGTGGGAATCATTTACAGTCCTTCTCGATTCCAAGAATAAAAAACCACTTCCGTTTTTGTCTGGAATTATTAAGAGACATCACGTAGTAAGACGGTCGGTATATGGATCACCGTTTCCCAGCGAAAGGAAAAAAAATTGATGCGTTTTTATTGTTGAGTATGTTTACTTAATAAAAAAAACAACTTACTTTAGGTGGTCTCCATCCACAGCCAGGTAAGGGTAGTCCGTCAGGACCCAATGGGCATGGAGCATCTAAACCAGGAACACCTTGATCACCTTTATCACCCTTGTCACCTTTTCTACCTCGTTTTCCAATAGGACCCTATATTAACACAATATTACAACATTAATATTTTTGATTTTGATGACTAAAGAATTTATCAACTGCACAAGAGTAGTCCAATAACAAAAAACCCAAAGTAAATTAAATAAATGTCCAAAAATACCTAAATTATTTTAGGTATCTTTGTAGTATACTATTTTGTCGGTAAATCACTAGCATCATAATAATAGAATTAAACATTAGTATTAATTTAATTATTGCTGATCATGCAATATTATTCTCATGCATGTTTCATATCCAAGCAGATTTGCAATATCTAAATACGAAAGGAAGCTCCAGAAATCGCTTTATCCAAAAATGAATTCCAGAATGCAGTTTTAATAATTGAAAAAAACTAATATGTATGTATCGCAGCCATTTGGTGTATGCGGTAAAATGTGCAGTTACACGAGGTGGCCATTTTATGAAATGTTATAGAAAATGACTGCAACTTCTTCTATTTTAGGATATGACTTCGGAGCTCACTTCTACGCATATACTAAAATAACGGCGCAAACACAGTGAATGTGATGAACAATGCAAAGCTATTGATGAAGCTTTTAAGCAAAGCAAGATTAAATTTAAAGTTTTAGGTAAAAAGAAAATGAAATTTTTTGGCAAACAGGTTCTATTTGAAATATATTGTTGTAATGTAACTTGAGACAGACATAAAAATAGACTTATTTAAATAATTATACTAATTTAAGTTCGCCATTTGTATTTACAATGTACATAAAATCATCAATGGATAGTAGCAAACAAGCAAATCGAATGATAATAATTCAGTATCTAGAAATAATAGTGAACTCACCACAATTTATTGAAACATATTTAATGAATTATATAGAAACATTGTATAATGTCTGCTGATGTCAGATTTGTAGGTTTTCGCTATAAAAATTTAAAAAACTTATAGAAAATATAATCGTACCTTTAGTTATTTAAACATTCGAAATATCTAAGAGACTATTCGACCTCTGCAATAAAAAATTGCATTATTCATTCACTGTGTTTGTAAGCAAAATATAATATTATCTCAAATATTTTAAATTATTTTTGTGGAACTTTTCTTGAATTAAGAGAAAAAGTAAACTGAATTTAAATCAAAATAGAAAAAAACTTACCGCTTCCCCTTTGGAGCCTTTTTCACCCTTTGGTCCCTGTAAAACCGTAAACAAAAAATCAGCTCTACAAAATCGTTTGGTAATCTACTACTTTAAGTATTTTATAGTTTCGATATACAGTAAGACCCCGTTTAACGCGGCACGTACGTTCCAACAAGTTCTGTTTCGTTCAGCAAGCTGTTGTTGATAGCAAGATATTGCATCAATGCCTTGGAGCTTCTATCTGCATCTGAATCATTTTGTATAAACTGACCCATAATTTACGCTATATTTTTAGAAACCGCGTAATACTGAAACAGCGGTAACCGAGGGCTTACTGCAGTTCTACCAGAACATCACTTGCGGAACTGAGGTAGATTTTTTCACTCGAACTCAGTTTATCCACTAAGCCTCTGAGCTAATTATAGACACAACTAATTAAGTGATATTTGAGGAATCTTTATTTTTTCAATATTTAACTGTGCAAACGTGCAAAAAAGATTTCGTCTTTTGATTGTTTGTTTCTAAAGTAAATTTGCCGCATTTTATGGATTTGACGGGCCTAAGCTAAGATCTGAAGTTATGATATGCATTCGTGAGATAGCTATGAATATAAAATAGGTATTTAAAAAAGGATAATGAAAATGCAGTTTCTGTATTTTTGTCATTAATGAGAAAAACTAAAAAAGCGTTACTGTCAAAATTGCCTTTGTCCAATTTTAGTTATATTGCAGACATTTCAATGAAGTAAACAATTTGAAAACAGAAATACCTATATAAGGATACATTTACAGACGACGTCGTAATTCTACTATTTAAATAACTGATCCAATCAGATTGCGTTACAACACATCAAAAGTTAGTTCAAAACAAACAAATATATGCAGAAAGTATAAACGTTAATTTTAATTTTGCGGGACGGCCCCATTAATTTTAAAATTGAATCGCGTTCGTCTGCAATATAAATAAAAATGAAACATTTTGTTACAATGAAAAATTGAAAGATATATACCTCTTGACCAGGAATTCCATCGGTGCCCTAAAATGAATAAAGTATGTTAGAAACTGGTTGGAAGCGGCAATTAATACGGTTAGCAAGCTAGAATCAGTGCCGGATTAAGCCAGCGCGAGGCCTATAGCAAATTCAAGTTTAGGGTATTAAATAAAACAAAACTGTTACAAATAAACTTTTCTGGATTTAATATGGGCAAATTTAGAGATAACAGTTTCAATATCGACTTCTTTAAGCAAATCATGCTCTATATTCAACAAAGTGAGATGATTAAGACGATATGATAATCGATTCAAAAAAAGGTCAGTTATATTCACTCATAAAATGAATCTATATTTTATAATAAATCAACCAACCACAGTAGATTGGATCGTGACTGAATTAATAAAATTTAAATAGTTCGCCTGTTTTCTCGAAATACTTATAATCGATATTATATTAAAATCGATTAAAAAAGTACAATCTCGGCTACGTAAACTCGCAAAATAAATGTATATCTATATAAAAAATAAAAATCTGGCCGCTTGAAGGGTAGAAATGTGGTATAGATGCTAGTCTAAATATATCGATTATAATTAAACATTAGAACATTAACGTTAAAAAGTTCGTAAAATACCTACTTATTTTTACGATTTAACGTGACGAAATCGAGTTTTAGATTTTCAAGTGGAAGTGAGGCATAGCCTAAGCGCTTCGCGTTTAAGGCATGCAAGATATTTTACGCTCCTATCTAAATTAATATTTTTTTATTACGGTCAGACAGGCGTTGGAGCTCGGGGCCCTCAAATTCGCGGGGCCCGTAGCATTTGCTACTCTTGCTACGTGGCTAATCCGGCACTGACTAGAATTATTAGTTTTTCTGCCATGTAGATATAGATGCTCGACAATAGAAGTCATAAGCGTCTTTTCTGAGATCTAAATACAATGCAATAGTTGGCCATCTACGGATTCACCAAAATTTCACCTAGTTATGACGGATTGTGAAGTCAAAACACTTTGTACGATTCCGTTTAAAAATATAATCAATTTAGCCGGATCTCCATGTTACTAAAATGACCCACTTAAAAGGTTTGTTATTGAAGTGAAACTTCTTTAGTGACGATAAAAGTGATTTTGTTCAACAGCGTAACCGGTAATGTAAAAAAGACGTCGTCAGGAGTGGAAGAAGTGAGTTGCTAGCGGAGAATCAGAACCGATTGGCTGGCTGGTAATGCGTTGAAGGGGAAACTCGATTGAACCGCCCCTTTCTGTTTAGTATTTACTTAGTTACAAATGTTACACTTTAGAGGCGTGAGACTAACACGCAACCAATTTTTTCTTTGTAAACCGTACGTATAAAAACTAAAATGTTTTTTTTAAGAAGAAGAGAAACACGTTGTTTTATCGACTCATTAAAATAATTACAAAAATTGCATGGACTTTACATTAATAAATACACCCAAATAAAATATTTTAATCGTTTTCAGTGAAATTAGTACGGTTTTTTTTTGGCCATACAATGCAATAAAAGATAAGGATAAAAAACTTACAGGAAGTCCGGGATCACCTCGTTCTCCTTTGGTTCCAGGTTCACCTTGAGCACCCTGAAAAATTCAAAATTGGTGAAATATTTTTTATTAAAATGAAGTTATTTTTTTGAAATATTTATTTGCACGGTTTCAATAGAATTTTTATTTTTTAAAATAACACAATTTTTCCTCGTTTGTAATTTTTATTATTTTGCTGTGCAAGAATTAAACATAGTGCAAAAACAACTATTATTTGAGTATTTTTTTTTATTTTAAATAATTAAGAAATAATAATTCAGAAGTAAATTGTCCTGAAACTTAATAAATATTTCTTTTTTTTTCATACACAGTAATCGAATAAAATATTGTTTATATTTTGGTAGCTAGATTTTAATAATAATTAATAATTTTTTATCAGTGAGTTAGAACAAGTTCAGCCATGGCACTTTTCTGTTATACTTCTATTACTTTACGATTACTGTGTATCAAAAATAAAATAAGTAAATAAAAAAATATCTCACCTTCATTCCGTCCAAACCAGGAGGACCCTGTGAAGGAAATAAATAAAACTAAATAAGAATATCTGATGTAAATTAGGTGAAAGATTCCACCTAATTTGTTCAAAAAACAATAAAAATTAAAAAAGTATATTATCATGAATAAATTAAAATAATTACTTCTTTCAGCTGCAAATTACTCTGATTTTGACAAAAAAAAACAAAAAAAAAAAAAATAACACAAAGTATTAAGCTGAAAGAAGTGGTGATATTAAAAATGAAAATATGAAAGAAATTAAAAAAACACTTACATACTCAAAATTAGTTTCTGTTTTAAAACACTGAAGAAAAAACACTTAAACCAAAACTATTATTTTAAACCGCTAATCATTTTTTAGTTACTACTTAATCAAGATATATACTGATGCAACTGCAGGTGTATACTAAAAAAATTAACAAAAAAATACTATTTGTTCAACGCTAAACTTCAAAGATCTTAAATTAAAGGAGGATTGGTTAGCTTCTAGGCGACAGGATCTGTTCAACACGTATTGAAAGAGACAGGAGTACTTTGGGTCACAATTTTAGGGGAAAATTTGAAATATCACTGACGTCACAGATATGTTTCCCAGTTATGTAACAGGCTGAGAATACGGAAATTAGCATATTACTAGGAAATCCACGAGACTATTTTTTAAACAGCTCGCTAAGAAATATCAATATGGACGTTGCACCAGCTGGTTTCACAACAATGACCGTTATTCACAATCGAGCCAGCATATAGTAAGTGACGTCAAAAAATATCAAATCGCTCGCTTTTTAGGGAACAATAAGACCTTTGAAGACTAGCCTTAAATGAAAAATTTGGCAAGAACCTTTATTTAAGTACAAAATCTGCTGTCCTGTAACTTCCATTTTCCGATTTGTTATTTTTGTCGAAATTTTAGCATCGCGTTGAAAAGGATATTATTAATTATTATTATAAGTTACAGAAAAGCAACGTTTAAGTTAGAGTTAACAAAGTGCAATAAAGGAACTAATGTGATATATTAAATGTGTGTTTGTTGACAAGTTCCCAACTGTTAAATCGTGTGTTGGAAATACAGAACTCTTCGAACCTAAACTGTGTGTTTGTTGGTAAAATTCTCGAACTATTTGAGCTTGGTTTTAGCTCACAGAACTGCTAGAATCAAGTTTAAACAGTCCGAAAAATTCGATAATTTGATCAATAAACACGCAGTTGTGGCCGAAGAGTTCTGTATTGTGAACACACGCTTTAGGAGTTCAAAGCTACTTCAAAACTAGCCAACAAATATAGCTTTGATAAGGTTAGTTTAAAACATTCTAAAAATAGTTCGTCATGTACACAAAAAATAGGAAAAGAAGATGTATTGCAATACAGTATGAATATGAAGTGGCAAAAGTTTCAGCAGAATTTTTTTAGAGAGAAACAACTCAATATGGATCTTATACATTTAGAATTGAAACTTCATTTCCAGAATATATTTTTAGTTCCTGCAGAATTTAGGGTCTAGCTCCGATTGTTAATGTTTTCCTTTATTTCAAGCTTCAAAGATGTTAGTACATTTTTTTCATTATAATTTTAATTTGCTAAAAATTTGGTTGTTATCTTTAATACGGCACAAAGTAGTATCGTAAAATTCAGAAATTCAGTTCAGATAACCAACCTATTTTGTCTGTCAGTCTGTCTGTAAAATCGATTAGATCTATTATATAGGATTTGGTTTATACTTTTTCCTGTCATTGCACTGCAATATATGAAGTGTTTGTTTGCTTTTTCGAAACGTCTCGAAGTTTCAATCCCAAGAATGATTGAGTTGTCTGCCAGAGGTACGAGGATTGGATTAGTAGAGCAGTGCTGGCAATTAAAAAACAGCCCACAGCCGAATAGAGCAATCAATGCAATGCATTATGCAATCAAACTCAAAAGCTGTTAGTTTTACACCACATGCATTCACATTTATTTTCGTACGTTGTATGTCATTAATTTACACCGAAATTCAAATAATAATAGTTCCTATCGTTAATATATTAATAATATAACATTTTTTTTACAATTTGTTTCGTTATTTTAAAGTTTTCGACTATATTTAACCTTAGAAAATAATAATTAGGTACATTTTTTCATACAACACATACAAATTATAAATTACATAACTTACATAAATTACATGTCAGTCGTTCAGATTTTGTTAAAAATATTCATTTGTAACTGAGATTAAATCTAAATTCTCTGTACGCATGCGTTCAGTTAAAATGAACGTTAGACGAATCTATTATCTATTCAAGGGAAGGAAACTATTTTAACAACAGTATTTACTGAATGCATGGTACCGAAATAATTAATAAACATTTTATCAGAAGAAGTGATTGCAGATTTTAAAGTTGCAGTCGCCATTTCTGCAATATTATCAAGCTTTTAGTAATGTTTCAGATATATCTTCCTCTTATGTTTTCTTTTTTTTTTTTTTTTGTAATTCCATAAACGCGTTTAAAATAGAAAATTATTTTAATGATTGAATAAAAAAATATGGTGTCGTTTCGTGCGAAACTTCGTAAATTGAATTAATTTTTCATAAAGTAGACTGCATCAACAAAATTTATTAAATTTTTAATATCAGAAAAAAACGGTATTTTTTATTACAAACGTTCAACAACTTGGGTTGTTTGCGTTCAATGTTGATTCTTTACGTTGTTAATATTTTGATTATTTAACTGAATTAAAGTAAATTACTCTTTTAATCAATTCTGTACATACTATCAAATTCAAGATAGACTGGAGATATAGAGGCTCGACAGCTAAGGTTATTAGCGTCTATTATCAAATTCAAACTGTGCAGTTTTCTTCTTCAGACCTATAATTTTAAGAAACATTTAAGTTGGTTTATTTTTAATCACTTTCTCAATACGTATTACTTACATATTATTACACTAATGCATAAGAGCAGGATCGGCCCTAGGGTTTCTGACACGACCGGCAAGCTAAGACTCAACGCCCCAAAAACATATTTGAAACATATATTTATTTTTCTAATTTGCATTTGCAAGATTCCAGATACGAAAACAATACTTAGCGTTTCAAATAAATTCCCGAGTTGGTGAAACCTTGAGCCGGCCCTGCTTTTGAGGACGTAATATTAGGGCGCTTTAAATCTTTCTAATTTATAACCCCTAAAACCACATAAAAATGCAAAAGTTAGGTTTTGGAATTTATTTGGAAATACTTTAGAATTTCATAAAATTTAATTATCGAAACATTTTGTTGTTTTCGACAAAAATGTGGCAATGCGGTAGAAGCCGTGCCGTTAAAAAAATAACTAGAGCATTCTAAGCATTCAAAATATGTTGATTTTGACTTTTGTTAATAGCAACAAACCACAAGACAAATTTTTTGATAGATCTATTAGTATTGTTAGTATTTTTTTAGTTATTGTACATAATATAAAAAAGTAGGGCGAAATCTTTGACCCGCTATCGTTTATTTGACGCTAGAGTACCCCTAGTTACTTTTGAATAAATAAGTAAAAAAAAAATACAAACTTATTATCTCGTTAAAAAATCATAACATAAATATATCAAACAAATTCGACAAGATTAGATATCCTGCGTTTCGCAAGTAGTAGGTACTAGACCCCGATGACCCTTAAAATTGATGGCCTTCACAGAAAAAGAAAGATATAACGCAAGAAGTGACAAGAGCGTTTAATTTGTATATTTCTAATACGAGTGACTGGTTCTAGCTTACTTACAATTAGAAATACCTTCGTAAATAAGCGCGATAGGGTTTGGAGCCGTTTTGAAAAATGGTTCTACCGCTGCAGCCACATATTTAAAAGACAAATCTGAGTGATTTCCACGTGGGATGCAATTCGCTCGCGCCGGTTATGTCAGCTAGAGGTTCCCACAGATACCGCGCGACAGTGAAACCGGGGCGGGAGCGATGCGGAATGAAATTATATGTCCATTTATACTGAAGCGATATTCTGACATATAATTTTACCGCATCGCTCCCATACCACTGCAGAAGTACCGCGTTGGTATGTAGGAGCCTTAATTGATTAGATGTGTTCACACTGGCACGAATTTAAGTCAATAAGCCATAAACGAATTTCGCATCTTGCGCGGAATTCATCCCAATTTGCATCTTTAGAAAACAAAACATTTTTCGTTTTGAAATTAAGTAAAACGTGTTCGAAAAATATTGATTTTTACATCTCGGCGTTATCAGGAACGTTTCAAATAGGAATTAAATTTATTTCTCATATAACCTTGAAATAGTAAGACAACACAGTTGTCTGGAAACTCTATTTCGCTGTATTAACAGTAAATTCGTTTTGTGAAAATGGATTATAATCATTTATAATTAAATAAAAACTACCATTTATTGTTATCCACAAGTGACTCGAATTTTTTATAGTCTTGTCTAATTCGAAGTTGAAGGGATCGTTCCAAAATTTCGAACTATTGAATGGCTGATATAGATAGCGAGCGAAAAATATTTCCCTTTCATCTTTTGACAGACTGTCTACGCGTAAAAAACAAACCGTAGGTGTGGTCGTGTTTGTGGCAACATTTATAACAAAAAGAACCAAAAATCCCACACTTTCCTAGAAAAAAGTGCCCTTTATTTTAAATGTGATTTCATTGGACACAAGTAAAAAGTTTATTAGACTCAGGTAAAATGGCGAATTATCGGAGTTGGCGTTCGAATTATTCAATAAAATATTGTTGTTCAAGGGACCAACCCAGAAATTCGAATTAACGAACTTCCACTGTATTTGTAAACGATTAACAAAAAAAAAAGAATATTGTCCAGGAAGAAACTCCCCTACCCAAATATCGTCCAGTTCACCCAAAATTGTAAATTAGCACGCTTAATACTCTTAACAATATAAGCTTTCATAAGTCCCCTCAAAATAAAATCGTTTTGCAGCCAATGAACGCCGATATGTAAAATCTATTATAAAACACGGTGTATTTTTAAAAATTACTAATCGCAGCATTAATGGCGCTAATCTGTATCGTGAATGTAAGATTTTACAGCGCTGATAATTTTTTGTCACTTCGTAACTACATTACATAAGTTCAAATAAGACAAACATTTGACAGCGCTGATCTGTACAAGTAATATCAATACTATCTTAACTCAATATACTATGTACATATAAAAATAATATATAAATATATAATATATATGTATATATAAACAAAACTGTTCACACAAATAATAGTCATATCATATCACACATATCGTTATATAACATCATGTTAGAATTTAGAAATTGTTCGTTACGATATTCGTCGAAGTTCGCTACAGAACTATTAGCTTCGCTCGTACAACGCGAGCGATTCGAAACCGTCAGCAAACTGATCACGCATGCGCATGCGTTACCAATTTGCTGACGATTTCGGACCGTTGTACGAACGAAACTATTATTTTCTAACTCTCATTTGTCTGTTATACTTCGATTAATATTTAAACCTGGCTGTTGTGAAACAATTATAACTCAAAAATCAATTCTTGTTTCTAAATACAACCTTATGATTCGTTGTATCTGGTATCGCCCTCCAGTCACCAGTGTAAAAGAGGTGCATTTTTTGACATTATTTCGTTTGTTATACAAAAGTGTAACCATGGATAACGTTCTCTTTTCACTGAGTTATCTACACTAAACTGATATACTAAACACACCTTGTAAAATGTTGTTTTAGAAAACCTTCTCTACTTCTGTTCACGGAAAGGAACTCAAAAATCCGGCTCCGTTAGGCTATGCTCCGTGTTCTATACTAGGTGTGCAAAGTTTCAGTTTTAATAGGTCAAACTCTACATGTTTGACACATAGCTTGCTTGTCACTAGCGCCATCTGACTAATAAATTAATGGTAGTTCTCATTAACGCTTGCCCAAGTGACACGTCAGTAAAATGTATCAATGAAATTAAGTACAAAGTAGACTTTTGAAAGTTTACACTTAAAACAAATGAGAGTTAGATATTCGTGTGCGTTCTTTATAATTGCATTCATTGACCGCAATCTTTGTGTCACTTCTTCAACGAACACGATCAAATTTTAAATTCGTTGCAGTTTTCAAATGGCATAAACGGGATTTGTACAAATATTTCGTTTATATCGTGTATTTCAAGTCACTTGAGTTTTAAAATTGTTGATATTTGGAATATTCAAGATTATATGATTATTTGAATTTACATTTAAGATTTACACGCATTTCGAGGTATCTTACCACGCCTAAGATATTTAGTTTATGGTATTTATGGTATTTTGAAACTGACTTAAAAAATTAGCTGTACATCGTGCGCTTGGCTCCTTAAGGTTTTTTGAGTTCCAAAAATCAGTTTCACATGCTCTCAGGTTTTAATTCGAGAACTGGTACTTAAATATATCAATTGGATTTTTAACGTTTTATTAAAAAAGTACTAGGTTTGGAAGTGGTGCAGCCTCCCACTGAAACGTCATGTATGAATTGAATGTCAGGGATCTCAAAAAAAGAAGCTTTTCCTGTTAAATTTTACTATTTGAAAATCTTTTACGATTTTTTTCGTAAAGGTACATGAGTTTGAAAACTAATAATTTTTGACTACATAATAATTAACGACCTATTTTTTTTTTTGAGAAATTTATTTCATTAGCTACCTTTGCAGTATTGCATTCGTAAAATTAGTGTCGATTTAAAGTTAAAAATCGAGAATGAATAATATTTTCAGGGTGGTTTTAGGAATCATTCCGAACTGCGATTAATGTCGATTTATGCAATGACGTGGCAGTTAAAAGCAGAATTGAATAGTTCCAAGGAAGAACCGCTCTAAACTCAAGTAATATGTAACACTCGACATGATTTTTTTCAATATCAATGACTATATGAACTAAATTTAAAGGAAAAACATTATTTGAATTTTAAAATGTGTATAAAATGTCCATGTGTGAAAGTTACTATACTTTTTTTCTGTAATTTACATAATAAATCTTCGTCTTTACGTAATACTCGTAATATTTCACTGAAATAGAATATACAAAAAAATTCTTCACTTTCTTAAAATGTCCTATTTCTTAGTTTAAATGTTCAAATCTGTACAAATTGTCTCTGTTTTTTAAATACTATTTTTCAGCAATCACCATATTATTTCAAGGCAACAGTAAATTTTTTGTATTATATATTTTCACAGTTCACTTATAGTGTATTAGTGTGATGCAATAACAGTTTTATTTTTTATTTTGCAGTTTGTAACAAATTAATGAACAACTTATTAAAACAGACGACGATCGATGGATTTTTTACTTAGTACGGAAACCGTTGTCTTACCATTGCTCCGGGTTTTCCAAAATCGCCAGTTCGTCCAGTTTCACCGCGTAGACCCATCGGTCCCTGTTCAAAATATCAACTGGCATTAACATGTAATAATACACTGTTGAAAGCTGCAGGGAAATCTGTGGGATTACAACAAGTGCCGGGCGGATTTCCGACGTTGGATTACCATAAATGCTAACTTATAGCGTAGTTAAAATGGAATATCTCAATAGCCACTAGATGTATTTTGATTAGATTTTTGCAAAGAGTTTTCAATACGCTATCAATTATCATGAACGAAATTTACGCGAGAGGAACAAAAACTAGAGATCGGAGACTTCAACGTTTGACAAGAAATGAAACCTGCAATTATTAATTATTGGTTGATGCTTTCCCGAGAACTTAGTTCTTCGATAACTTTCTTATTCGAAAATTTACGTTATCTATTTTTACGCAAAAAAAAAAATTGACCCAAGTAATTTTACGCACTTATTTCAATTTTAAAATTTGCAGTGAAAAAACGAAGTTTTTTTAAAGTGTAAACGTTACTTTATATGAAAATTGGAACCAACAAAGATTTCTCATTACAAATACCACATTTATACATATCTTATACATTTCCTGTACTTCTAATAATAACGGCGTTAACAAACAATATGACGTGAAAAAAAAATATGTTAGAAACTGGAGATTTCAATGATCGATAAGCAACGCAACCTACACAAATTATTATTTGGTCTATATTTATCGACTTTTAAAATTGTTTGTATACTTTTCCAACGAAGTTTTCTTGTTCAAAAAGCTATATCCTAACCATTTATTACATATATTTGAGTCATATCATTTTTTTATTTTATAAAATAAGTAAGTACATCACAATATGATGTATACTAGTTTTAATTATGATAAATTCGATTTTTTTGTTTTATAAAAATTGGATTGAATTATAAAAAAAAACTTCAAACTTCCGTTAAACTTTTTTTTGACTCCTTATTAATACAAAAACCAAAGTTATTTTCTTAATTCTAGAAAATTGTAAAAAGAAGATTTACTTACAGGTAATCCCATTGGTCCTGGATCTCCTTTGGCTCCTTTTTCTCCCTGAAAAACAAATTAAGAAAAATTAGTACCCAATATTAGTTTCTTGTTCTTTTACAATCAAGAAAAAAATAATTGTTAAATGTTTTAAACGGAAATTATGTTCAATAATTTGCATCAAAGTAAAATCTTACAGGATCTCCTTTGGAACCATCGTGACCTCGATCGCCTTTTATTCCCGGTGGTCCTTGTAATCCAGATTCTCCAGGTGGACCAGGAGGTCCTGGCGGGCCAATTATCTGTGAAAACATTTTATAATTAATATCAAACATAGATTACTGTAAATAACGTCAGTTCTGAGCTCTGACAAGTTTTATAAAGTTAGTTTTCTTTCTTAGCATCTCAGATTCAACATTTCAGATATCACGTAATCAATAAGTCTGTTAAAAGTTAAAGGAGCTCTTTTGTAGAAAGTTTTGCGAACTGCAATTTTGGTAAGTAACTTTTATTCTTGAAAAATTGTTTTTTTGTGGAGGTGCTATCAATGGAAACTTGAAGTGTAGTTCACAACATAATAATAGAGATCCACAAGAATTGAACATTTTTTTAAATCCTCCCATTTTCAAATATATGAAAAAACAAAAACTTACCACTTCGCCCATCCCAACGCCTATTTCACCGGTGCCATCTCCCTAAGGAAAATAAAATCATCATTAGGAAATATCAGCTCCGTCAGTTTAACAAATATCCCTAATTAGATCAGATTTACGTACCACGGCATGTGGCATTCGCCGCTCACCTGATATAAGGGTTTTGGGATTAGCTTTAATCATAAGTTATTCATGCGAATATTCTTCTTGAGATTATTAAAGTTTCAAATTTTACTATTCCGAAAAAATATGGTATTTTAATTAATTTTGAAAACAAAATAAACTGTTAAAAAGCTTGGCGTCTAAAGCAAGTTTTTTTCTTTGACATTTGATTATTAGTTTAGTGTCGTGCCATGCATACCTGAGAAATTGTGACTTATTTCTTTAAAAATCTATTGTTAAGTAAAAAAAAAACTAGAAAAATAATTGATAATATCTGCGAATATTTACCTGTCTTCTTCTAAGCTTTTTGTATTTCTGCAGGCCAAAGCAGGTGCCGAGAAAGAAAGAAATACATTATTACATGCTTAACTCTTAAAAAAATTTGATATTTGAAAATCTTTATTTCGTGCATGCAAAATCAAATAAGTCTATCTAATAATACAAAAAAATATTACTTTAAGTTGTAATTGATAGAGCCCATGTTCATTTAATTAGCATGTAGGATATTGGGTACTTGGATCAGAAAATAAGTAGATGTCAATTTTTCAAATTTGACATCTAGGTAGTTATTTTTTGGTCCAATATTCTACATACACATTTCTTAAAATGTTTAAAAATTATAATATTCATCTTCCGTCCTAATATTACAAAAATCATTTAAAAATCATTTCCAAAAAATAGCTTGAGAACTTTTAACAATTTATTGCATTTCTCTCGTTTTTCGTAAAAATAACAAAACTGGCATTTTTTTATATTTTAGTTAGAAATCTGTATTTTTGTATTGAATATCTTAAGCCACAAGGTAAAACTGTTCATTTTGAAATTGTCCCCAAATTTCTGTTATTAGATATTTTAATTACTGATGACGGTCTCTGAGACCAAAACGATCGTTTAAGTTAAATAAAAATAGACATATTTGTTTACGTAAAAAAAATTCTGAGATACATACTGACTCTCCTTTGTCTCCTTTTTCACCTTTTAATCCGGGATAGCCTGGTGGTCCAGGCAGACCAGGTGGACCCATTAAACCTGGCGGCCCAATATCACCGTATTCACCTTTTTCACCTTTAGGTCCAGATTGACCCTAAAAATTAAATATCATAACATTTACATCCCGATAGACAGAATCATTAAACAAAAACAAAACGAAAAATAAATAAAACATACAGGTAAACCAGGAGGTCCCTGTGGTCCAGGTTTTCCATCTAAACCATTTTCACCAGCTGGTCCAAGCGGTCCAGGTTCGCCTTTAGCACCTGAAAAGTGAGTTAAATCGATTTAAAAACACGCTTCAAATTTAATACTAATAAATGTACTAGAAACAAACTAAATGATAATAAGTTTATAAATGGGATAAGGTCACGTAAACGCATATAAAAAACTTATAGACGTTCGACTACTGAGGTCCTTAACGTTAAACAAAATAAAATATAGAAATACAGTATGGAGTTTATCGTTTACGCCAGATTTTAATTATCAACAGGTATAATTCAAGAACATATTTTGGTACTTCAATTGATGTCTTCTAGTTGAAGAAGTCACTCAACGTCTTTCCTTGAATTTTTAAGTTTACTAAAACGCTGCGTTTATGTTTATAACAATTGTTTCATCAGATAAGTTTGACGATAAGTCTGAAGATCAATACAGTGGTGTCATACTAGTGCGGCAAGGTACGTCGTACGCGGTCGCCGGATTATAGAGTATCGCACTAAACTTGCGATATCTTGATCTATATGTAATTAGGAAGAAAGAAATATTAGGATATGGGATAAAAACGAGACAAAGGATCCAAAATCCGGACATGCCGCGCTACAAGATATTTCGGAGTTAACGGGAACCGGTTTAGCACGACCCCACTGTAGTATTTATGGCATTTTAAGTTACTTGAATTATATTTGTTTTGTTTTTTTGTGTATTTCAATTAACGGGGTCGTCCCACGTATCAAAATTGATAATTTTGAACAGTGCACATTATTCCTCATATACTTATAAACAAATAATGTCAACCAACATGTTCGTTCTTATTTCTTCCTTCTGAATTACAAAAAAATATGATCATTTCGTATAGCTGAATTGAATCGCCAGAATATGAAGATATAGTAAACGTTCACATTTCCACGTATAGATAAAAAGACGGAGATGTAACTCTCTTTGTTTTCAATGTTTTTTAGTGAGTGTGATTCAACTAAGGTTAGTAGATTATAGTTGTTGCTTCGTTCCATCCGACCAATCAGAATAAGCGGAGGAATGTCGTCAACTAGCGGACCGTTCATATTTTTACCAACCTATATAATGATAATATTAAAAATGCTATTCATATTTGACTAGGACTACGTAAATTTCAATTTATTACTAATATTGCCAATATTCTGTTTTAATTTCTTTAAATACTACCATTAAAGTTTGTACACAAGCAATTCAACAAGCAATCAATTGACAGGTCTCCCCACTACTACTTCAACGGAACGTGGCAGCATTTGTAATCTACTAACCTTGGGTTCAACAACAACTAGTCAATTACAGACGCGGTTGACTGTGATGGCACTTTTGATAATTTGGTATAATTTTATGTTTTAAATTACATTAAAAAATATCACTTTGGGGATTTTTTTATCGTAGAAAAAGCTTCTGAAAAATGGCCAAAAAAATTGTTTCATAAATTATTATTAATATAGATTCCTACAAGAACAAAAAATGTGGGACGACCCCATTGTCAACAGGTACGCTCTATATACCTGGCAATCCATTTTCGCCCATCACTCCCATTTCACCCTTAGGCCCTGGCTCCCCAATCTCGCCCTTTGGGCCTGGAAGACCCGGCAAGCCGCGTTCTACAGCTTCTCCATCCATACCCTTACGTCCCTACACATACCAAAATCATTGATGTTTATTGCATAGCCATAAAATAGAGGGATTAATTTTTAACTACTTGAAACTACAAAAAAAAGCCAGCAGTTATAAATAAACAAAAAAAAAAAAAAAATTAACTGAAAAATGTTTACTGTGTGAGTCAAAAAGGTTGATGTTATATTATCAAAACGACATGAAAAATGTTTCTATATATTAGAAATAACATCAGCCATTTTGAATCACATTTTAAGTCGCATTTGTAATGAGTGTCCACAATTTTATAATAAAAAAATAGTTTAATGAAAAATGAAAATTGATTTTCCAAGTAAAAATAGAACACTATTGTTTATACGATATATTTTATGCAACGTTGCGTACTTTTTAGGAATTTTTGGAAAATGTTTCAGTTATTTAAGCATAAAAAAATAATTGTAAACAAAAAAATTTCTATCAATAAAATTTAACAAACTGTTTTGATCTACATTTTTGAAACTGTCAATTTTAACAATTTTTCTTTTCAAAATATCTTTGAAACATAAAATTTATTCAATTTCAAAAAGAATTTAAATTTGAGCGCGATTCTATATTGGGTGCACTTTTAAGGAGTTATGTTTTTCAACTGAGAATCACTGGGGTTCCCGACTCGAATCGGATAACCGGGTTATCGATTTTGAAAATTTACAAATGGAACGCCAAGAAATGGTTATCTGCTATCCGATTATCAGTTACAGGATACTGGAGAAGATTCCGTACCTTTAAGTCATATTAAATCGATTAATAAACAACAAAAAAATAGACTTCTAAATTTTTGAATTCCGAAACGTTTACCGCTCTGACGTCATTTCTCCGCACTTTAGTTTGATAGTACTCTTGGAATTTTGCGCGTGCGTGAGGAGACACGAGAAATGACGTCATGTTACTCAAAAAAATTATTTAAAAGCGCAAATTTGATCTCTGATATCTTGGGTACTTTTTAAGATATCTCAATAATTTTTTCACAGTTTTATATTATTTTACCTCAATTTTAATTTTCAGAAAAAAAAACAGGAATTTTACCTAAAATACTCATTTTTTTATCCAAAATGTAAATATATGTCAATTTGAAAAAAAATCTTATAAACTCTGAACGGACTCATCGAAGCGTTAATTGTGAATAGTTTCTCGATAAGTATACAACTCAAAAAGACGGTAACAGAAAAGATTATTATATCAAATGATTAGTTGCGTTAGTAGGTAATCAAATATGTATGTTGTTACATCAGCATTAATAAATTGTTAACAAACTTTACGTTACCGGCTATAAAACATCTATCATTTTTTATACAGTAGATCCCTGTCCACGTTTACCATTTTCATTTTCGAGGGATTATGTCATTTTTTGCAGGAGTGGCCTGCAGAGTCATCGTTCGAACCAAATCTTTGGTAGGGCATCGAAAATTTTAAGTGGGCCACAAAGTTTTTTTATTACATTATGCCGACTATTTTTAAGGAAAGACCATAGTTTAACGAATACATACAGTAGAATCAGTCCTCTGTTACTGCCTAAATCGCGCAGACGAGCTGCGCAGATTGTATTAGCTTGCAGAGCGTTCAGGTTTTCTTATTGGTGCTATCTAAATACTTATCAATATGGCTATACGACGAAAAACAAAGCAGCACAGTGCCGTATTTAGGAATGTATTTATTTATTCTCCAATGCAACACAACGGTAGCTTCTAAAAATATTTTTCTAATACGGTTCTATTACAGTCAAAGAAACTGACCTACACCAAGCACGATCGTGATTGACTGTCGCAAGGTCAAAGAAATTGTTTGACCAAGCATCAAAGTACCGTCTGTACTGATCCTATTAATTCGTTCTACTATGGTAGGACATTTGTGGCGCCACCATTTGTATGTCAAGAAAACTTAGCATTGTCAATAATGGCGCCGCATCATGTTTAATTAACTAAAACATATCTTAATTAATTTTAGTAATCAATTAATCAATAATTTGTGTGTTAAACATCACGCGGCGCCATTATTATGTTAAGTTTTGTTGAAATACTAATAATGGTGTCACAACTTGATATAATTTTCATGATGCATTGCATGAGTGAACTACCGATTTATATATTGCCTTGATCAGGTTATGGAGGTGTCAGCGTCAAAGGATCTACTGTACAAAAACAGGGGCGCGCTTTTAAAAAAAAAATACTCTTGGCAATGATTTTGACTAATGGAAATAAAAATAAAGAAATAAGCAAAATGGCATCTACAAAAACGAACACAAAAATATAGTTCACAAAGACAATAAATAAAGATACTTACAATAAAACCAATGTAGACGGGTGCACGACAGAAAAATATTTCAGTGGTAATTAATATCAACTTGTTGCTATTAATAATGTTAAGTCAGCGTTTTTATATTAGTGCAGTGTACATAAAACTGGAAGGCAGCTAAAAGCTACAAATCATAAATAAATAAAAAAAACAAACACCACTACTATATAAAAAATATTAATAATGTTAAAAATATAAAATAATACAGCTTAACAAAAATAGAACTATTATTATTATTAAAAAAAATTGGTGTAATTATATTAATAATTGCATGCGAGTTTTATCTACGAAAATAAATAAAAACTTAAAATTAAACAAAAAGCATTCTATAGTCTACACGTTCAGTAAGCCATGCATCTTCGCGTGAAAAAAATGACAGTCGGTTACGAAACAAAACAATTGAATTTGAATTGTTTTATTGTAGAGAGAGCTTGGCCAAATGTTCATAAAATCAGTAATCATGCTTTTCAAATAAATTAGGAACTTGGGGCAGAATGATTTAATTTTCATTGCCATTGAAAAAGGCAATACTACTGCTCAAAATGATCTTGGTATCTTCTAACTAAACGACTGTTGTGGGTGACGACTTAAAAAATAGTACGTCAAGTATTTCTTAAAATCATTCAGTAAATTAGTGAATAGATTTTGTTCAATTGCTTTTGTAGTTGGAAGGTACCAGGATATGCCAAGGTTTCCAAGTTTTTTTAAGGTCACCAACAGCCAAGATAATTTGGGTTTAGTAATCCATATTTCCAATTTGTTATGAATTACTGAATCATAAAACAGAATAAGCAAAACCAATTTCTGTGGAAACTTGTTATAAATTTTCTAAGATATCAAAATTTTCTATACATTTTACGATTTCACGGTGACGAATTTGCTAGATGCAAAAGTTACAGAAAAAACATAGCAATACGTTTAAAGGTTATTTAAAAAAAAATCAAGCAAACAAAAAACCCATTCAACATCCAAGAAAAATAAAAATTAAAAACAGGGGTCATGTCATTGATGATTTATGAAAATGAATCACTTATAAAATTGAAGACATGCTAATCAGGAGGAAACAAAAGAATGCAACAGTCTTCACTAATCAGAAGACATGTCATATATAAACATTTTTATCTGGAAGCTATGCAATAAACAGCAATATTTCAGTATTTATGGGATTGTAAATGTTACAAATTGTTAAACATGACACCATAATTGCTTAATTTTGAAATTGTCATTGGTCCTTACTTTTCCTTTAATAAATTTGGAAAACTCAGTCATAATCGCGTTACTAATAGACACTTAGTTAATCGACGAAGACCCGATCATGACTTCATCGTTGGAAAGAATTTTGAAAATTTAGTGACTCATTTTACTTAATGCCACCGCAAAAGAAAACTTACAAGGATTATTATTCCCACCCGTGCAAAACTAATTTACAATTCCCTATAAACAGCAGAATACTAAAAACAAAATACTGTTAAGTCGTATTACATCATTTATAAAAAATTACACTTCCTTTCACCATTTTTATGTTAGTAAGTGTTTAATATTTTTAGTGTCGATATTATTAGCTAAAAAAACATCGAACCATGCAATACATTTAGAAATGATCGTTATTCAATTGGTTTTAATGAATAATAAAAAAACAAATGAACGTAGATAATTGTGTCACGTCAACAAAATGCAATCGGGGTATGAACAGGAGGACATGTAGTACAAATATTCATACATTACCCGCTTTCCGCGTTTGCCACGTGCCCCTTTCTCACCGGGCATTCCAGGTGGTCCCATAGGGCCTAAATCACCTTTTTCTCCTGGAGGTCCTACAGTTAAAATCAGTGGATACTATACAACGACAACAACAAATATTCCTTAACCCCTCGGTGAGCGTTTGGACTTTAAAAAGTTTTGTTCCTGTTTCCAGTGGACGTTCAATGTAAGAATGGATCAAATGATGAAGATGAAGATATCAATAATGCTGTCATCTGTTCATTTTTAGGAACGAATCAAAGGACTGCCATTTAAAATGCATGGAATAACTCAAGATAGTTGAGTGTAAAAGCTATCGCCAAAATGAAAGTTCTGGTCTATTTCAAATGATATCATTTATCAAGAATACCAAATCATCGGCCCATTTCTTGAATTCATCGAATGAACCATTGCATCAATAATACTGAACCATTGGGTCACTTTAAGGGTCAAATCAATGGGCTTATATAATAATGGTCCATTTATAAAAATACCATTATTAGTCATTACTCATCACACTAATAATGTAAAACCGTTGGATTATTTTTACAAAAAAATTAATGGGTTGACATCGTGAAGACATTGTATCAACACCAAGATATGGGCTGATTTCTAAAACTTAAGAACTGCCATCTAAACAATGTCATATACATCAATACTGCCACGTTTCTAGGAACGAACTCAGAGCATCAAAATTGACAATCTTGTGGAATGATCAGCTAATTGTTACATTAATACCAATGTCACTGGTTTTAGACGTGAACAAAACTCATTTGTTGCTACAAAAAATAAAAGACGGCACGACTAAATTAATTTCCGAGTTTATTTAGATTTATATACAATATGCATCTGTTAACTTTCAATACACTTTGTTTAGTGATATGCTCAGTAAAAGTATACGTCTAGCAGTGCTATCTCTTGTTTTTGCAATCTATCATACAATGTGTTGCGCTCACTGAAGAGTTAGTGAATCTAATTTATAATATCCCTCACAATCATAAGATTCTTATTCACTTTCAAATAAAACAATGCGGCACAAATTGCGCTCATAATAAGTTCTATTTAAAAGTAAGTTCTGCATTACAAAACTCGCAACGATCATTACATTACAAAGTTCGCGACGAGCATTATATTATAAAATAAAAATGATTTGTCGGGAAAAAGGACGTCGCTATAAATAACAAATAAGTGTTTAAAAAGTCCTTTTTCCCGACAAATCATTTTTGTATTAATTACCAAGGACAAAAAAGAAAAAAGTCAATATTATATTATAAAGTTCGCGGCGAACATTGCATTACGAAGTGCTTCGCGGGCTTTACAGTACAAAGTTCGCGGCGAGCATTACATTGCATAGTTCTCGGCGAGTATTACATTGCATAGTTCGCGGCGAGCATGATTTCACATAACTCGTCTCAAGTCAATCGCCGCCTTCAAACGAGAATTAATAAAAACAAAAGAGCCGCTAAAACAAAATAATATTACAGGACTCATCATTATTTTAATGTGTATTTATGTACTTAACCATAGATTTCCCTACGCAATAAACTTTGAATAGATCTTTTTTTAAGTCGTAAAATCATAAAATTACGATTCCATGATTATCGGTGCTATACTAATTTCACGTTTAGTTAAGAATGCGTTAAAAAAATATAGAATATAACAACTTTATTACATACTAAATAATTTTTATATACATTAAATATATGTTCAACAAGCATAGTAAATTCACAAGTACACTTTTTTTTTTGTTTAATAGCGATGTTGGTACTCATGTTAATGGCGACATTTGCTTTATGCAGAACGTTTGTAAAAATAGATAATGAAATCGTTTTTTCAGCAGACTCTGATAATTTCTATTTTTGATCACTCGGATCCCGTTTAATCTGGATTTCTACTGTAATGTTTTATTTTATTTATAATTTAAGTTCGCGAGAGAAAAACATCCATATATAATAATTTTGAAAAGCAATAAAACGTTGATTATGCAGTTTATTATCAGTTGAAAATAGAGTACCCACATATATGATAAATATTATTAAATATTGAAACTCACCCGGCGGTCCAGGAGGTCCTGGCGGTCCTTCAATAATTCCAGTTGGGAATTTATCACCACTCAACGTTGTCGTTAATCCGCGTTCGCCTTTGTCGCCCTTATCGCCCTAAAATAAATAAAAAATGTTCACAATTTTTATTTTTATTTTTTTTGTCAATGTTAATTTATTAATCCAGTTTAAATAGCAGGAAGTCATCCACCCTTAACCTGAAAATTAGTTTATTAATTATTAGAATCACACATTTTTTCGGACCTTACAGATCCATAAAACCACAAACTATGAAAAATACTTTAACAACCGCGATACCTACTACAAAATCACGTGATGTGACTCTTCTATACCACGTAGTTTTGTTTCCAATTCTTACGCGGTATTGCAAAGGCCAGTTTAGCGATTTTCTAGTATCATAAAATTAAAAAAAAATGTTTTTAACGTCAATTAGTAATTCCATATTATATTAGTACTAAGGGAGTATCCATGTGCAAAATTTAATCAAAATCGTTTAAGTCGTTTTTGTTTTAAAATTTTTCCAGTTTTTAGAGGACCACTGAATTTTGCGATTGTGTATGGCCGTTCTGAATTCAGAGATTCGGACTCAAGGTGTGACCACAGACAGACAGACAGACTTTTTTGAAAAAAAGGGAACATGAAAACGAGTAATTTTATCAAGAATCGAAAATCGTTTTTTCGCACAATTACAAGACTTTCCCTATATACCTACTCTGCACATGGGAACGTAGCAGCGTTGCCAGAAACGCCATATTTTCTAATGAATAAAACTTCTTTGATTTTGATTTGTTTTTTTTATTTTTTTATTCAGAAGATGAATAAGACTCAACTATTTAACGGTAGGGTAAATCTGATTTAAAATATCATATTTTTTTTAAATACATTTTGTATGGCTATTTTGCTATCTATTGTCACGTAAACGTAATTTTAACTCAAATAAAAAGATAAATATTTAA
This sequence comes from Venustoraphidia nigricollis, assembly GCA_034508555.1. NCBI lineage: Eukaryota > Metazoa > Arthropoda > Insecta > Raphidioptera > Raphidiidae > Venustoraphidia > Venustoraphidia nigricollis. The sequence goes on from JAVRKA010000006.1 coordinate 1,595,185, forward strand.
AAACTTCTGATTATATACGTTTTTTTACTATGTCCCGCTTTCGACGAAAGAATCCCGGTTTTTTCACTCAAAAAGTTCCAAAATCCCGACTTGGTAAAAAAAAAATCTCGCAACTCTGGAACGTAGCCATATTCATTTCATAAGAAACGATTTTAGCATATTATATTACAAGTTAGTAAAGTGTAAGGTATGTAGCTACATTCACTACAAAGTATATTAGTTTGTTGAAAAACCATCACCAGGATTTTAAACCATTTTAATTCGACTTACGGTAAAACCTCGAAGTCCGTGGTCACCCTTTTCTCCTTTTGTACCGTTTTTACCCGGAATGCCCTACAGATAGTAAATGAAATTACTGATAATATATAGTGTTCAAAAAGGTCATAATTTGAAATCTACTTTAAGATTTTATTTTTGAATGATATTAAAATTAGGGAGACACTAATTTATAAAAACAAATCATAAAATGAAAAATACTGTTAGTATTAGTTTTCCAAAATATTAACAAACTGCTCACTGATAAGCCGGGATGTCCAGGAAGTCCGGGATAACCTGGTGCACCCATGAAACCGTAGCTGCCTTTTTGACCCTGTTAAAAGCGATATGCCAAGAAATAGCACACAATAACGATTATTTCACTACAAAACCTATCAAATTAAATAAATACTTTTGCTATTTCTACAAATCATATTAATATTATATCAAAATGAATATTTTTGCCCACTTAATTTATACCACGACTGTTTTTTTTTTGTTCTTAATTTGTCTAAATATTGAATAATTATATATTAGTCGAGTACCTACAATAATTATTAAAGGTTTCATTTTTTTAATAAATTACAAAAAAATCGCTCTCCGCGTGGTATCAATTGTGTGCAAAAATGAAAAAATCCAAAAATCCCTTTTCAAATCTGGGTTTGACAATGCGTTTTTGATGTCAGTAAGGCTAAGTGACATCACAAGTTTAAATTAAAACGCTATCAAAAGTTTCAAATAATTTATAAGTCGCCTATTTTTAAGTCAGCAACTAACGATCCAACTCTGCAGTGCGATTTCGTCGTCTGACCAAGTCGTTGTGATTTCACTGTAGAACAGTAGCAGTACAATGTTTTTGGTTGGATCGTTTATTTGATCGTGTATTGTGACTCGATTTTTGCACCACTATCTACGTTTCTTGCACCATTTTTTTGTTTTCGTTTATGTAAAGCGGAAGAGTCGCTAAAAATATACGTTCGTCCGATAAAAACTCATACTGCAAGAGCGTTTATACGTGTGAGTTCTCGTGCGATTTCCAAAATTGCAATCGTAGTTGATAAAATCGTATTTCCAAGTTGGATCGTGAGTGTTGGGCTTTAGAATTGTACCTTCAGTGATTGTCAAAGGATTACTGAATGTAAGAATTAATTATGTTATACTGATGTCTTTTTTATGTAATTTCAATGATGAATTCATGCTTCATGTTTAGTTGAACTTTTCAATTATTATTACAGCTATTCAGTAAATGTCAATTATTTTTTATAAGCAATGTAGTGTTACCAAAAAGCACACTTCCAAAAAAAAATAGTCAACACTGTCAGTACTAACCTTTGGTCCTGCAATTCCGACAGCTCCAGGTGGTCCAATAGGTCCAGCCGGTCCCGGAGCGCCTCGTTCTCCAGAAGGTCCAGGTTCACCAGGAACTCCTGTTCGTCCATCGTGTCCCGGTAAACCTTCAGGTCCCTGTGGTCCTGGTGGTCCCGGTGGTCCAGGTTCGCCAGGCTCTCCCTGATTTATAACTTGATTAGTTGTCATATCATTTAACAAGATATGTTTCCAAAGAAATAAAAGATACCAAAAATACACCAAATAAAATAGGTTTAAATTCACAGCTTTCCGTTTTAAATCTATATTTAAGAATATCACTAGTTTTCAAATAACATTCTCAAATCTAGATTTAAGACTAAAAGTCGTATCAGAAACCCAACATTAAATGTTTTAATGCTTCCTAAAAACCTTCGAATTTTCAATTTTTTTGTTATCTTTTATGAGCTTACATATAAAAAATGCTTCTTTTTGAATAGTCACTTATTAAATTTCAGTAAAAATAAGTTAATAACTAATTTAGAAACATCATGCAAGAAAACGCGTCCGCAGTGGCACTTACCCCCCCCCCCCCTTTATTAAAAATATTGTCGAAGCATTTCCTAAGAAGCCAAAGCATTTTTCGAGTTGCTCCCCGTTAAAGAATTTATGAAAACATCCTTGCAGGAATATAGTTTAAAATAATTATGTAATAAGTTACTTGCGTATCTAGATCAAAAAGTGATACTTCTCTGTACATAACGTACAAAAAAGAAAAAAACAGACGTGCAGTTAAAAATTGAATAAAAGCCAATCTGTTATTTCGCAAAGTAAATAAATAGTGAAAACTTACTTTCAAAGTAATAATTGTTTGCGCTGAAATGTTATGACCAGCCTCTTGCAAACCCTAGAAGTTAGTTCACAAATGGTTCTATAATAATTAGCTAATTGTTAATTAGTGTTCAATGTGATACAGATTGGCAATTAGTTGATGAAAAATTAAAAAAATAACAGCAACGCCACCAGCTGCATGCGTGTGTACATCTACAAAAATGAAATAATAAAAAATAATTATATCGAGTCTATCAAAGTTATCTAACTACAAAAAAATAATATTCAGTTTGTACAATCATAACCATAAGAACGACCTTGTATCTGGTTATATATATAATATTACGATATCAATCATTGTCTATTTAAAAATGAGCCGTTAGCGAGGGCAACAAAGATCGCAAAAATACATCTCGGTCTCTTTTTTCGAAGTATTTCTCTGATTATTGGGCCAATATATTAGCGTGGAGCATAGACCTGAACGTACTCTAGTGATGTAAAAAATGTTCTCTTCCGCAAGAGAAAGATAAATTCTACAACTCTACGGATCAAAACTGTCATATCGAGATGTTAAAATTTACTTAAATATATTTTGGCAAAATAAATCTTGAGGGAAGACTCCAAATTTGTAGATACGCTTTCCAAATTAATTTTACTTTTTATTTATATGGCTTGACTGTACAAAGCAGAAAACATTCTACAGAACTAGCTACATAATAATACCGCCATTTTATACTACTTACACTGAAATTATATGTTTACAAAAAAATGAATGTAATAAACGGGACTGATGTCTCTTAGGCAATGCTTGTTCCCGAGTAACAGGCTATATGTTGTTACTCGGGAACAAGCAATGCCTAAGAGACATCAGTCCTGTTTATTATATTCATTATATTCATAACAGGCTATATGTTGTTATGCTACGACAAAAGAGGGTTGAGCAATGAGTGAAAATGAAAAATAAATAATGGATCTAGCACGTGATCTCTGAACACTGTGTTACGTTAACAAAGTGAAATTCGAGATATTTGTTGTTCTTGATTATCTTGCTAGCAAACTAAAACCCAGCCGAACCAGAAAAATAGTTACATAAATTTAATAATTTCAGTGTAGTAACTTAACCTAATAACGAAATAACATGTGCACTATAACCAGAAAACAATAAACGATTAGGTAGGTTAAACGGATCAGGAATATCCTGACACCATTTCGACCCACCTTAACAGCAACGATTTCTGCATAACCTAATGTACCACCTCTCAGAGTGGTTACGGAACGTTTTAATCCCTGAAATAAATAACATTTAATACATTAACTTAATCGCTTATTTACGGAACAAAGATTATAAATACACAAATAAATAATTGCAACAGCGATAGTAACAAATAAATTTAGACAGGATAAAATCCATATTTGAATCATCCATCACTCTCGCTATAGTGAAAGATCATGTCTACCTTTAGCAGGGTAAAACTAGCTCTCGCATTATGTGGAAAATAGTATCTAATATGCTTTAATATGATTAATATTAATTGTTTAGATATGAAAATTATAATTCAGCTGCCGCGATAGCGGACGAGTCGGATTTGAGTCCCGACCAGTGTTGCCAGACGTCCCGATTTTGGCGGGACGTCCCGATTTTTAAATCAAAATTAAATGTCCCGCGCGGGACAGGCTCAGTCCCGCTTTTCGCGGATAACTCGACCATGCGTAAATAATTATTTTCTTATTGTAAGTTTTAATTTGCAATACTCACTCCTCAGACTATTGTTTGAAACGCCATATTTTTCTAATGACAAAAACTTTTTTGATTTTGATTTCTGTTTTTTTTTTTATTTTTTTTATTCAGAAGACGAATAATACTCAACTATTTAACGACAGAGTAAATCTGATTTAAAATATCATATTTTTATTAAAATGCATTTTTTATGGCTATTTTTGCTATCTATTCTCACGTAAACGTAATTTGAACTCAAATAAAAAGATAAATATTTAAAAACTTCTGATTATATACGTTTTTTTACTATGTCCCGCTTTCGACGAAAGAATCCCGCTTTTTTCACTCAAAAAGTTCAAAAATCCCGACTTGGCAAAAAAAATCTGGCAACGCTGGTCCCGACAATAACATTGTTTGGATAATACATTTTCCTAATGTTGCATTGTAATGTAATTGCAAACTGTGGCTATTTATTTGTGTACTTAATATAATATAAATTAAACAAAATATTCATTAATTGTTACTACATATTTGTTTCATGGATTCATCGCAGATCCTTTTGAAAAATGACTCTGCTCATATATTCTAGAATCCAGCGTCTTGACTAAATTATTTCCTGATACTTAAGTGGTTGTTAACAATTTTTTGGCGATGAATTTTACAATAATTATAAGTATTTTGAATAATGTATATGTTAGATCCTTTTGATGTTCATAATTTATAAATATTTTAGAGGAATTAGGATCAATGAAATTAAAAGACAAATTATTATTTCACAACGTTTATTAATTTAATATGAAACGTTGTGAAATAATAATTTGTCTTTTAATTTCATTGATCCTAATTCCTCTAAAATATTTATCAATTATTAGTATATTTTCTTATACGAAAAAATATTCCGAATTTGAGTAATAACAAAGAAATTTTCAGTAAAAGTCACTTCATATCCTTTTTAAATAGCCTTGTAAATTTTGGAACCGAATATTCAATCAAGAATTAAATGTTTACCACGTTCACTTCTGAAAGTATAAACCAATATATTAAAACAAAGCTTACCTTGACAGCTGAGAACACATCGAAACCAGGATTTCCAAGATCTCCTTTTTGTCCTTTATCGCCAGGCCGTCCCTGCAATTATTAGTTATAAATAAACAAAACAACTAAGTTAGTCGACAACAAGCGAGCAATATAAAAATATCTCACTCATCTATCAATACAAATCGTCAGAATAATGTGCAAGCTGCGTAGCTTACACGTACTAAAAAAAATATTAAAAATATTAAAACTTGTTTTTTTTAAGTAACAATAAATATATAAGTATTTATTATATTAACAAATAACTTTGATATGTTTTTTTTATGCAAAACATGTCACGCCAAAATTATAGTTTTCGAAAATTAGATTAGGTACGCAGATTGTAAATTTAGGCTGACGAAAAACAAAATATGAAATATAATACTTACAGGATCTCCTTTTGGTCCGTCCAAACCAATGGGACCCTGTCAAAAAGAAACTAATATATACTGACGTCATACTTTTACATGCTTATAATGTAAAATAAATTAGCGAATAATAGATTTCTTTGAGTTTTTTTAAGAGTGCATTTGGTGATTGACTCGTATAAAAAAATTGGTAGGGTATTTGATGTAATCACAGATTTATTAATTTGGATTTATTCCAATGTATAGAAAGAAGTAACGATATTTAAAGTTATTATACAAGAATTAGAAACAAATAACATACGCAGATAATTGCAAATTTTTTCTGAACAAGTCAAAAATGAATTCTATGTTTAAAGACGTTAAGCATCTGAAGTTATCGCCGTCTAACAATGACAAATGGTAAAGATTTTTTGAAAAAAAATTGATTACATTATGATGGTAGATATGTACAGTAAAATCGTTATAAGAGTGAGAGTCAACTGTATATACTCATGAATTTGAAATTATTACATAATTATATACGGCAGATTTATGTTGTTTACGAAGTTATGACAAAGTATGAAGAGTGGTGAGCGAAAATATCGAATTAATTAGTACTTGCATTTTTTCTTAGCATTCAACCGCTATCACTTTATTTTGGCGCGAGCCATTTTAAAAAGAGATTCCTGGTACCTTATCGTAGAAGTTAATGAAGTCATCTATATTTTTTAAGTTCGTCAAAAAAAAAACAAAATGGTAGAAGACTCGCACTTTTATAAAAATTTAACTATGCGTAAATTATACATCTGATGGTGATTATATGAAATTAAATAGCAGTGGTTATGAAAAATAGCACAGGAAAGAACAAAATAATGCTATGAAGTTTTGTTAATTGGCATTGTAAATCAAACAGGATGCTTAATTAATTAATTTATTATATTGGGAAGTTTTCTAAAAAATGTGGTTGCTTTTAATTTGCATGCAAATAATGTATTGAAATAAAATTAAGAATAATAGATACTTTCAAATAATTAACCTCAAATATTTGAAAACATTTTCAAAATTTTATTTTGATTTTTACTTTTATCGTCTGGATGTCACTCAAAAAGACTGTTGGTTGTATTCAATAGTTATAGTCGTCTAGTATATTATATAATTTTCAGATGGTAGAAAGTGTATTGATTTCGTCCATCTGTCATTTCAGTTTGGGTCTCATACTGTCGAATTTTCGTTAGTTATACGCGCGGAGCTTTCATCAAAAAAATATAACTTCGAAACGTGTCTGGATTTATTGTTACTGGAACCTTAATAAATTGTTAGTTTACTCAAAGCCCATTCTGGGATATTTTAGTATTCTCATGGCAAATGGTCTGATACATGCGCTTGTCTGATCTTAAAATCCCCGAATAACTTATTCATAGTCCCGTAATTAATTTCGGCATAGTTGGAGCATTTTTTGTGTCCAAAAGTCGACTGTTAGCCTTGGTAATGTGCTAAGCAAAACCAATTTACCTTGTACACAGAAGTTTCCAAATTATTGATTCATTATCAATTAATAAATCGATGATGAAATTTATTAGAAATGATTCTTCTGTTGCTTTCTGCATTGAATATCAGAATAACTTGTGAATGGAAAGTTTAAATTATATACTTTAGTAATTGAGTTAAGATATTAAATGAATTTGCCTGAAAATAGGTAGGGATTCTGCACCTATACAATAACAAAAGTGTTTTCATCAAACGACTGGAAGAATAGTTTAAACACACCAAACGATCAAAATTTTGCAGGTCTTCAAGTTTGATATGAAAATCTGAAAGTTTTCAAGTTATTGTTCGTCTACTCTTCGAGTTATACCTACAAGAAATTGTTCGAGTAATAATGTAATCTTATTTTAAAATGCAATAGAAGAAAAACCATACAAAACCCATTGCAAAACCAAAATCCCACTCCTTTAGTTAAAACACAGATACCTTTAAATATATTTAGAGCTTACCATAAAGCCTCGTTCGCCTTTTTGACCTTTAATGGCCTGCAAATTACAGAATTTCTTTAATTCAATCCGGTAATTACTTATATGGGTCTCTTTTATTATTTTTTATTATAAAAAACTAAATACACGTCAATTTGAACAAAACTAAAATCTCAAAAATATTGAACTATTCATTAAAGCGCAAAAATTATTAACGTTGCTGTGTCAGTCAAACGACATGTGACGTCGTAAGCACTTCTGACGTTTGATTCAAATTCACGTATATCGTACTGCATAATAAAAAAAGTCATCACCCTACTATTTTGCCTCAAATAATACAACATTTCTTAACATCCGGTTACTAAGTTACTTTGGCAAACAAATTTTTTGTCTTGCAATTTAAAAATTTAGAACCAAATATTGCCGTAGGGTTCCCGTGAGGATAGGAGAGCCCTGAAATTTTCCCAACCCTACGGTTACGTAACTGAATGGTGTAGTAAACAAACATTTTGTAAAATTCAGGAATTTACAATGCCAATTGTTTTTTGATAATATTTAAAAGAAAAATAAATAAATTGATGAAATGGAATGCAAATAATATAATAACATAAAATGCAATACCGGAAATCCGTTCTTCCCTGGAGGACCAGTGGCACCCTGGAAGAGAGCGGAAACAAAAAGTAATAAAAATAATAACAATCATAAGGTAAAAGTAGCTACGTCGCTTTATTTTAAAATTATTTATCTTACCGAAGGTCCCGGTTCGCCATTGTCACCCTTTTTGCCTTTTCTCCCTCTCTTTCCAGGCGGACCAGGTGGTCCCGGAGGTCCTGGAACCAAAAGAAAAATACATATTAATCGCAATATTCACATAATGTAAATAATAGTGATGCAGCCACGTTTCGTAAGTCGAGACGAGAAATTTTACGACTATTGTTTCGATACTTTTTCGAAATACTAAATTGTTTTCCTCGTTTTTTCCTGAGTTGAATAGAAAAAACTGGTTAAGTGCGAGTCGAGCTCGCGAGAAGAGGGTTCCGTACTTACCATGCTCGATTCTCGTATATTTTTTTAAAAGTTTTTTTAAGTTATATATTTTAAAATTATAAAAAAATATATGTTTGCATATCTCATAACGAGGCCTTTCATTTGATACATCACATAATGCATTACATTTTTTTTTCTAATTTGATCCCCAAAATTAACCCCCAAAATAGGAATTCGTTTATTTATGTTCTACGTCTAGGTCATCCAACTCTATAGATGTACCAAGTTACAACTTTTTTCGGAGAAAATACGCTGTGACAGACGGGCAGACAGTTACGAAAACAATCCTATCAGGGTTTCGTTTTTTCATTGAATGTAAGGAACTCTAAAAACTCGAGATTCTATAATAGCAAACAACGTTTTTGGATCTGTAACAATTAGATTTGTAGAAATGCAAAGTGAGAAATGCGTTCTGAAAAAAAAATTAAGGGCACCATTCGCTTAACTAACTTTTTAAGAAAATTATTTTTTTTAGTAAGTCGACATTAGTAGGTATGTGATATATACTGGATTTTTCCTTTCCATTTAAGTCGAGCGGTTCATAGAGAACAAGTTTAGGAGACACCGGAAAATCTGTTTTATTCGATTAAAGTTAGAAAATCGAGTACAGTGTTAAGAATAAAACGCTGACTAAAGATAATCTTCCGAAAATTGTGACCGCGACGGAAGATTACGACACGCGACAGGTCTCAAAAGCACAGATTAAGTAAATGAAATTTAATATAAATATTTTCCTATATTATCTAAATATAACAATGCTGAAAAGCTTTTAACCGAAATGTTGTCAGTAAATCATGCACTTAATAAAAGTAAAGACAAGTAAAGTTGTTTCATAAACCGACAAGCGGCGCGGAACGGCACGGTAACATGACTGCGGTAATTAACACAAATTCCCTCTATACTCGTTTATCTCAATGAGTTCTTTTGTGGTAAAGTGTAACACTTCCATTTTGCCGCCTATTCATTGCATCAGGGTCGGACTGGCCCATCGCATCTCCATGAAATCAAATTTAGTATTTATATCAAATAATAAATATTTTTGAAAAAATTGATCTTCCTTCAAAAAACCCACTAAAAGCGTAAAAACCACAATTTTGAGGTCGGCACCAATTTCATTATTGTAGGGTTTTATGTACCTACCTATGTTTATGTAATTCCTCAAGATCGGTTCAGAATGCTGGAGATTTGACGTAACATATATAAAAAATATTCTTAGATGTTTCACTGGAGCAAGTTTAATTTATTTAAAATAGACGCTTATTTAACAAGAAAGCACGCCAAAACCACAACATATAATAATCGTAGCATGGTCACTCGATGTCGGCACCGAATAAGTTTCTTCGTTTAGGGCATGTTTGCATCCATTAAAAGGTAAATAAACCTACCTCGATATTCACGTAATTAGCTACGAAGTACTTCGTGTTGTTAGCACTAAAATACATAAATGTATTACACGCAGAAACGCAAACAAGGCTTGTAAGTTCTACTATCGTTTAAATCCATGGTTTTTGAAGTGAAACTTCTATATTGAGGATAAATTCGTGAGGCGAAAAAAAGTGACATGATAGAGGTAGATAGACTGAGAAAATAAAGATAGTGACAATCAACAGTTGACGCACTATTTATGAAATTCATAACGCGTTTGTTCCACACTGCCATCTATGGTTGCCTAGGCAAAGTAATCAAGAAGTTTTGTAAGCACACAATAGGTTCTTTTTAGTTGTCGGGTAAAATAGCTGACTTTCATGTATAGGCTATAGCGGTCGTGTAATGACACATTTAGCACTAGTGCTGTAATGTGGCGTATACTAAAATAAATGTGTAGTCGTATTACCAAGTCCTGAATAAATCATAGTCTAACTGTATGATAACTGAACGCAGCCTACAGTTAGAAGTGATCTTGTTCAAAATTGAACTGTCAAAAGTTTTAGCGAAAATTTTATAGAAGGTACGTGAAAAATATGTAGTATGTATCTTGTTCTTAATGATATTAGGACTTGTGTGACTGTTAAAAGTAAAACATTAACATAATCATTAAGATAATCTTTGTTTCTCGTCAAAATACATTCAATTACGAACAGGATACATAAACTATTACTTTAGCATGTAAGTCTTTTGCAAGCAGAGTGTTAAGCCGAGGTTTCCTAAGAAAGTGTTACCGTAATATGACGGTGAATGATATGACAAAAAACATGTGTATAGAAGTAAATGGATGCTGCATTTTTACGTTATGGTACCGCTATGGTACCGTTATGGCACCGCTCCCGAAAAATCACATTCATTTACTCCTATGCATACGTTTTTTGCTACCTATAATTCACCGTCATATTACGACCGCTATATTAATAATAATAATAATAATACTCTTTATTTTATCCAATTTTACATTATAGCAAAATTTACCCACTTGTGGGTATAAAACATGTCAGAAAACAAAAATTAGTTTATAATTCCGATTTAAAATCAAAAGTATAAAAATCGTCCAAAGTGTATGGTGCTAGTTTTATCAATTCCTGTTTTAATTTATTTTTCAGTCTACTATTGTTTAATTTTACTAAATTATTAGGTAATTTGTTATAAATGTTTGCTATTGTATTATTTAAACCGCTATTGACTGCCTCCAAATTGGTTTGAATTTTTTCAATATTATTTTTGTTCCGTGTAGGGTAATTATGTATGTGACTTCGGTTTGTAAAGAGGTCTGCATTTTTTCTGTAAAACATTACACATTCTAGCTTGCCTAGGAAACTCCGGCTTTACAACAACTTGTCTATTTCAGGCCTTGCGCAGGTTTCTTCATTTCAAGTACGTGCGTATTTGGTCCTAATAATGTTTATATAAAACCACACTCGAGGCGCTTACACTTAAATAATGATGATAAAATTGTAAATGTATTATATAAGGGGGAAACAGCCACAATATTGGGGTTGAATATTATTACTGCGGGGAGACACGCGGGATTGGTATGGACGTTACGTTACTCCAGGCTACGGTACTACATACAGATAGTAGTTGTGATCATGTCACAGGGCTGTCCAGACATAGAACTTATAAGAACGAAGTGATGTGTCTATATTTTTATTGAAACCAATACTCAAAGAACTAGCTGCAACGTTTGAAAACCATATCTCGAATATTTTTCAATTATTCGACTGAGAAACGAATAGTTTTCCTTAACTATAGAGATTTTTCAATTTGTAAGTGGTTATCCGTTATAAAACATTAAAATATTTCGAGCTTGAAGAAAGTAGTTATCTCCTATAAATCATCAATTAATTCGAACTTGAAGAAATTATACTTCTTTTGCCGCACTGGGGGTAAAGTTTTCTGTTATGGAAGTTTCGTACGCAGCATGCAACGGCTATGTCGCGGAAGTTATGTTGCGGAAGTTGTTTCTGATAACGTCAAAATAATTATTTCATAAAACAACAAAGTAGGTTATATTAGTGACATCAGGCGGAACTTCTTAAAAGCTATATATATTATAACAGTTAAATAACCTCAATACTTGTAGTTTTTTTTAAATTATGGATTTACCAGTAGAAAACTCTTTAATAGTTAAAAAGCTGCTTTATGCATATAGGATTGCCATCTCTAAAACCAGGACAAGACGCGTGAAAACTCCGGATTTTAGAACCCAGAACCCGGACATGTCAACGGGTTTTTTTAAACATAGTGTAATAAAAAACAGTTGAAAATGTCATAAATCACCTTTTTATTTATTTTCAGACTTTAAAATTAAATTTAGTTATCTTTTATCATCATTTTAAATGTACCTAACAAAACAGAATCCTATTACAGTTTGCTACAAATTGTTTTAATAATCAGTTAGAATTTTTTTATTCTTAAAATAAAACACAAACTATCAATATACTCTGTTATGAAAACAAAACCTTATTAAAATATTTAACCTAACAAAATTCAATTAAATTTTTAAACCCGGACTACAAATGAAGCCCCGCCCGGACGCTCCCCGGAAGCCCTCTAATCTAGGACAAATCCGGGGAAACCCAGACGGATGGCAACCCTATTTATGCAGGAACTAAAAATGTCACTATGAAAATGGAACAAAGGTAAAACGTATATAAATTATAAGACCAGAAACATAACCCAATCTGTGTTTAAAAATGTTTTTCCAACTATATTTCTCATATCCCTATAGAAATCCTATTTTATTTTATCAATGTACATCTTTAACGAAAATGTGAATATCAATTATCGCGATCACGCCAAAGAAGTATAACTTCTGCCGCGCTTACATAAGTACACGCACCACTTTTTAAAATTTTAAACACTCTGTTTAACAACGTTTTTCTGAAAATTCACGCGAACAAAGTCGTGAGCACAGGTAGTAATAGTTTGGTGCCGAATTATTTGTTGCAAATGGTATCCTTACACCGAGCTGGGTAGAGTAGTGGTGACAGCACTAGACTCGCGTTCGGGAGGTTCGGGTTCGAATCCCGCTCGCCGAGAAACGGTAATTCCTGTACCGGCCATCTTGATTGAGGTTTTCCATGGTTTCCCTCAATTAATTCCAGATAAATATCGAGATGGTTCCTTATTTGAGGCCATGGCCGATTACATATCAAACTCCTAGTTCAAAAACTACCTACCTTATCCTAATTTCCTATAATTCCTTCATTCGCCCATTGCTATTACATAAGTTGAAGTTTTAAAAATGTAGAAAAATAACGGGAAGTGTGGTAAATCGAAAATAGTAATGGTGCGAATGGCGTCTGTTATGACATAAAGTCGAGAAACGGACGTTAAACGCATTATTATTATTATTAAATGGTATCCTTACGTGTAATGCGTTCCGCAGCACTGTTTAATAGATTGGTCACCCCTGTTAACTAACCCCGTAGCTCTTGCTATATACGTTATATTACTTCCTCCACCACGTCTCTACATTTGTCTACATATTACGTAAAACATATTCGTAAACGCAGTACAAAGAGATGTGCCATTGTTGTGCGTGTATTGTTGGCGCTCAGAAACTCTGTTACAGCGTATTTGTAATTTGTGTTTCGAACTGTTTGATCATAGTTATCTTATATATTGTTACTAACAGCGCGGCCCGGGTTCGCCCGTGTAAATCAGAATTTGTTATCTCAAGATAGATAGATAAGATAAGAAGTCTTTATTTACATATATTTTACAGATTTTTACAATTAAGTATGTACAATAAAACAGGGGTTTCAAGCTTTTTGCTATAGCCCACCAGAACAAAAAATAAAAATTTTCGACTAATTTAATAACATAAAGATATACTTTTTAAATTGGCAAAAAAAAAATATCTCAAGACTAAATAAGCTGTTTAATAGGGATGTTGACTATTTTTGGGAAAGTGTTTTAAATCATGCATAAGTACCTAATATAACCATAAATATTTATTATAATTTTTTAAATACGACTCACGCTTTAAAAATCATGTGTTTTAAATTCCATTTCAAATTTCGCTCCAAAACGTCAATACTCGTCACGTGACTGCCGTGACGTCGTAGGTTCATAAACGCTGTTAAAATGATTCGTAATTGTTGTCATAGAAATTGTCGAATAAAGCTATCACATAGAAAAAAAGCGCATCTAAATCCGTTCAGATTTTCAACCGGGCGACGCTAGAACGTACAGTTATTTTACTTCTAAACGTTCCCTGAGAAATGAGCAATGGCATGGTAAAAACCGCATTCAAATCTATTTAATATTGCGAATTCAATCCGATTTTCACTCGAACGACGCCGGGCCAGTCAGTTATTACCCATCTTTCCAAGGAAATGAGTTATCCAATGGTGAAAAGCACATTCAAATCCGTTGCGTAGTTCCCGTGTTTTTAGCGAACACATAAACGACTTTACTTTATACCTATACTAGTCCCGAAATACGATAACTACGATATAACTTCCTATAGCCCCAGGAGACTCTAAAATGCTCTTGATCGTTCCCAAGGCGATTCGTCTCACTCTTAACACTTTCACGGAAAACACATTCTCACTTTGATTTCCGAACTTACAGAAGTGTTTCAACTTTTTTTCTTTAACTAATATGACTTCAAAACTTCTATTCGTATTGTGTCGTTAACAAAGTTCACTGTTAAAGCGTAAAAAAAGTTTAAGAAAAAACTAAAACCCGACTATGAAAAAGAAGAAAACAAGCTTCCAATATTAAAAGCAGTCAGATTTTCTGATCCAATTACTTTCATAAACTAATTTTTCACATTTTAGTAGACGGTTTTTAGTTTAAATCTTTTTTATAAACAGAATTTTGTGGCAAAACTTGGCGTTTATGGATCCGACACCATCAAGATCAATCGATAGTTTTCAAAATTGGTCCAGTAGTTTAGCAGAGACGACGGAATGCACATGAATACACATTGTTAAGCGGATAATCCTTCCTTTTTTCTAGTCCGGTAAAATGACGCTGTCGTTGTGTGGCAAGCTTTACACATGTGTTTAAAATGAAGATGAGATGTTAAGACAGCCGGAGGCAACAAGGCACATGTTACTACACGGCCATCTCTATAATTTCACACAATTTCTCTATCTATTGAGGTAAAAATTGTAGAAGGGTTCAAATCGCCTCAGGAGTTAGGACTATGCATATAAATATTTTCAGCGTAAGCTGAAATTAATGCTTAATTTAACTTTACGTTACGGGATCATATAATTTAAATATACCACGTACATATATTGTGGGCCTGCAAGATAATGTCTTATCTTGAAATCCGAAACATAATCGAGAAATCTCGACAAAAATGTGGAGTATCGATAGATACTAGTCGAATATTACACAAAGGATGGATTTTCAAGTTTGTTTGCGACGGTAATCGAAGAAACTACTAAGCCGATTTGAAAAAAAAGCGAGAAACGGAAACACTGGTGGTGTTTTAGTTACCACTTCCTTAGATTTTTTATTGTGACATGACTGCAAATGTTTTACAACTATCCGCACATGTGAAAATCGCGGTTTTCGCTTATTACTCATTCCTCTAGTAGCCTATTTTACTTGTGAAGGAGTAGACTTTTAAGCAGTGAAATAATTTTCCAAATTGGTTCCGTGGTTCTCGAGTTTATGGTGGCACTTCTTTTATGAATAAATAGAAAATATAGCTTTATTTCCAATTGTAGATGGCAGAACATGTTTTAAAAGTTAGTAGGTACGTACATAAGACTTTATACCTGGACACTCATGGAAGATAAAAGGTTTTTTCGTTAATGTAAGTAAAGTTTTAATTATAAACCTTAAAATATTTGAAAACATCAAAGTTTAAAAGTAGATGCCTTATACTTTTATACTTAAAGTTGTTCATAAATAACCTCGGTTTGAGGATATAAAAGGTAAAAGTTATTTTTGTTGTTAATGCCATCACGTGTCAGGGTATTTTAGGTGTGGTACTAACCATTTTCCCAAAGTAAAAATACGAAGTTAATATTTTTCTGTAACAATCCAATTACTATGTTTACTAGTCCTCAGATTAGAACCTGGGAAGTGAGGGCTTATTCTAAAGAAGTCGTGGAAATAACGGCATCTTTGGTTACTCAAGCCCAAAATTCGAGTTATGAAGTAAAAAAGAAAACATATATATTATGTCGTAGGATAATTACAAAAATCGGATCTTTAAGAAAACCCTAGAAAGATTGCAAAAAACCGGGTAATTGGAATCCGGTTTTTTGAAAACATCCTAGGATTCTCGAGAAAATCCGATTTTTTTAATTATCCTACGACAAATATAATATAATAAAATTATAAAAATGATTTGTCGGGAAAAAGGACTTTTTAAGTAAACACTTATTTGTTATTTACAGCGACGTTTCGTTCCTTGCTTGGAACCGCACAAATTAAGTCACGTGACTTTATTTACTATTAGTCAATAAAATTATTAATTTGAACATCAACCGTAAAAACATTTTTTAAAAAACGGAATTATTATAAACTTTTTATTAATAATTGTTTAACTCAAATTTATATTTACACGTGTATTTTAACTTTTATATCTACTTAATCAAAACATTTAATAGGTGTGTATAATTATTTATATTTCAATTGTAAATTTATAAATTGTATTTTTAAAAATTTAATTACAGTTATTAAAGCTTGAAAAAGTTCCAAACAAGGAACGAAACGTCGCTGTAAATAACAAATAAGTGTTTACTTAAAAAGTCCTTTTTCCCCACAAATCATTTTTATATTAATTACCAAGGACAAAAAAGAAATAAAGTCAATATAATAAAATTATATCAAACATCAAAATTCATGGTCAAAATTCGAGAATAATTCAAGTTATTGAAGTTAAACTGTATTTTTTATTGTATGATCCATTTCTACGAAGGTATAGGACCCATAGGACCCTAAGTCTATGTACGTTTTTTCTGAAACTATAACGTCATTCTCAACATCTAAAATTTACAATCATATATACATATTTATAAGGTAAAGTAGAAAGTTTCTCTGACCAACAAATTTATCTTCTAACTCTAGTTACGGAACCACATACATACTTAATTAACAATTAATAGAGATAGAGTTAGAATGTTTAGATGAAGTTTGTCCTTAGAGTATCAAAATGTATACAGGGTGTCCCTGGTTTCGCAGGAAATCAAAACATATTAATGGTGGGTTGCAGAACGCATTGTTAGAAAAACTGATTTGACAATGACCTGGGATTGTGATCGTACAATCACATTTTATTTTAAGCAGAAACAGCCTGATAGTGTTTTTAAACTCGTTGTTGTGTAGAACATTAGATAGGTACAATTAGATTGTACTCACGGAAAAACGAATGACTCATAAACTTATAAAAACATCGCTTTTGAAACTCAATTTTGATCAAACAAACAAACGTTACGTTTGATGATATTCATAGATAAAGTCAGCGCCAGGCCTGGAGTTGAGCGAGAGGAGCGGTCGCTCTAGACGCCAGGTGGCAAGGGGCGACAAAAAGCCAAATGCGAAAAAAAATTTCCAGCGCAAAATAAAATTTTAATTGAAATTTACACCAAATACTAATTTAATTATATAACGGTAGGAACTTTCTTAATGTTAAAGAAGCAGAAGTAAAGCTACTTAGTTTAATTTAAATTCAACAAGTGTTGATGTTTGCAATAAGAGTTGACTTTTGAAAATTTGGGACTTATTATCTATTTATGTAACAAAAAACCAAAACTCAATTTACGTTAAGTGAAAGCGTCGACGAAAGGGCGCTGAAAAACATTCTCGCTCTACCCTGATCAAGGGCTAGGGCGGCGCTGGATAGTTGTGATTTTATTTGTGGGTATCGATTAATTTTGAAACGTTTCGTAATTCATAATATTAGCAATTAATAACGCTAAATTAGACTAACAAACTCCGGAAAGCATTACAGGTACATTTAATGTTGGTATGATCGTAGCGTAACGAAATGAAATGGCATATCCCACAGGCTTACAAGTATTAACATGTAATTAGTCACTAATTAAAGAGTTAAATCGAGTTACAATTGTGTTGTTTTGACCTATGACCGGTGACAAGCCATCAGGGTTGGCTATATCTATCCGGGAATATAAACAGTAACTACAGTCTTTCCCATCAACAGATATAATTATCACGTTAACAGCACATAATCCAAAGATCTGACTGCCTTCGACTGTGTATCACGCAGTTTTATTGCTAGACTAGCGGTAATCCGCGGCTTAGCCCGCAATTGAGATAAAACAATTTTTTGTAATCTGCTCGGTAGCTACAACAGTAGAGGAGCCTTGAACCCTATCATTATTTATTATAAGTTTTTTTATTATTTTGCAGGAAATTGGACAATTAAATATAGTTATAGTAATTTAAAAATTGCGACGTTTCGTTAATTTCGTCAGGCACAACTTTAACATTCATAAAATTTAGATGTTTAATGAAGACATATACATTTATATAACTACGACAAATAGTACATTATTCTAACAAATTGAATTTCTGAAATAATTTTTTCTCTAAAACAAAAAATTGCATTTTCACTTTTTTGTTTTAGAGAAAAAATGATTCCATAAATTCAAATTGTTAGAATAATTTACTATTTGTCGTAGATCAGGAAGGAGGTAAAATTTTAATTACTAGATTTGACCCACACAAGACTCAAACAATGCAAGCTAAATAAAACCGTTTGAAAAGGCATGAGTCTTCATTGAAACATGGATGAAGAAGTGAGGTAACAACTTTACTACAAAATAAGAACAAACAAAAAGGCGTTTTCAGATCGTGGTTTAAGAACATTAAAGCTACAAAGTTAATGAAATACTGTAAATTTACGTTAAATTAGTTACAAATAACAATATAACATTCACTTGCAACTGTTTTCCACAGAACACGATATTTCTTCATTCTACATTGTCATGTTCTGAGAACCGCAGGAATTGACAATATAAAAGTAACGCTAGCGGGCTGATATAAATATATACAATTAAATGTAAAACGTTCTACAAGGTTTGTTTATTCTTCGATGAGACGTACTTCTCTCTTTTGAAGATATTTATTTATATACATCTTATATATTTTCACTACAAAGTTCGCACGGTCTTCCGGGTATTTTGATTAATTTTTGACTATTACATGAAAGCCTCTTTCGAATGTTTGAGCGTGTAAAACATCAATTTAAAAAAAAATATACGACAAAAATAAGAAATAAACACGCTTAAAAACCGTTTACGACAACATCGTTTAGAACAACATACCGGTATTATTGATCAAAATCATAGGTCCCGGGCCCCGGCTGAATGCTATATGACTGCCTAATAAAAAACACTGCTTTTTACGACATAGCTTATTACGACATACCGCATTAAGCGACTACATTTAATGTAATATCTCCATATCTTCGGAGAATTATATCTGTTAGAACGACCAACTGTATTGTAAACAAAATTCGTACGCACAGAAGTGTTCCAAACAGACTAAAATTACACAGATTTTATGAATACAGAAAAATGACAATGATAATGTGAATATTATTCCTATTAATATCTATGGATTTATATGTGCCTACACATTCAATAATACTACATATTTAACAAAAACATCACCGGTTGTTACGACTATCGGTTTTTACGACCAAATATGAGTAGGCCCTCCGATGTTATAATAGATTTTGACTGTATATATTTAATTTCAAATTTAGAAACGCGTTCTTCCACCATCAGCACCGTTCCTTCCACCACATGTTTTTTATTTGATTTTTTTCAACTTGATGTATGAATATTATCACGGTCAAAATATCATAATATTGTATTGTCATCACAAGTACACACGACTGCAAAGTTTCACGTTAATTGGACATTTGAAAAAGGTTGAAAATCGAGTTACAAGATTTTTTACATATATGTTGAAAAATGGCGAATCTTTCGGATGGTGGAAATATTAAACGGTGTGCTCATTAAACAGGTTTCTCTCTCTTAGATATTACTCTCTCTCTCTCTTACATATTGCTGCAAAAAACATTCCGATGTATAAATTCATAAAAAAATCTTAGAAAACGTGAGGATTTTTATATTGTAATGTTTTGATGACTAACAATTTGAAAAATAAATAGCAAATGTTTAGGCGGTTACTGCAGTGACGAATCCACTTTAAATCAAGACGAGACAGTTTAATTGACGCAATATTATTCACTAATATGATAAAACGTGTGTGAATTTAATAGTTTGTTATAAGGGTAAAATCAAATAAGATAGATACACATTAAATAATAATTGTATGAAAAACATACAAATCAAACGTTTAAAATATTTAATTTTCATACACAGTGGATGCGACAACCACTCGTGAAACGATTTTTGTTTTCAAGTTGTCAGCCTCGGGTATTTTTAGAGAGAGAAGCCTATACCTAATAAGCACACCATGCAATATTTGCGCCACGGATATTACTGCGAAGAAATTCGTTACAACCCTTGTATAAATTGGGTTAAAATTGTATAAACGAACCTTGTAACGGTAGATACCGCGACATAATATAAGTTGTCTGGACCCAAGTTTTAACGGAAACAATTCCCAAAAGCATTTTATAATGGGTCGTAACAAACGACTAACACGGAGAACACAGTCTGCTGTTTTAAGAAAAAGAACTCTGACTGCTGCAGACATTGTCGTAGTATATGTAGTGCAGCTGTTGCAGGAAACATAATGTCGGAGTTTCCTTATTCCTGCGAGACGACCGTCTGCTGCACCAGGATCTGTGTAAATTGCGTGTATACAGGATGAACGCAAAAAAATCACTGGACATATGAACAAACTGAAATAATTATTTTTTGGCGTGGAGTGTTCTACAACCAAGTTTAGCTCGATGATTATTATCTAAATCGGTTCAGCAATTTTCTGATTAGGCAATATGCAAATAATGTTCTGTGATGTGGCTTTTTGGGGGAACATTTGAAAATAAATATCACAAGTTTCTGTATCTCAATATTGTTTTTAATATAGAAATAAATAGCTGTAGTTTGTGTAGAATTTCACGTCTTTTTATTTATCAGTTAGTATAATTAACAAATAATTAATTAAATAAAAAGGATCAGGTGAAAAGACCAATTTTTAGGTACGTTTTTATTCGATGTACGACGTTTCGTCGGTATTCCGACTTCTTCAAGTATCTCGAAAATTTAGTTAAAATATAAGTCATACCAATATTTTTTTTAAATAAAATAATGAATTACAATAATAGTCCAAAAATTATTAGCGTCAAATGATTAATTAATATGAAATTTATAATATATAAATTTCATATTAATTAATCATTTGACGCTAATAATAAACTAAAAATTGGTCTTTTCACCTGATCCTTTTCATTTAATTAACCACCGTTTTATTCAAGCATTTCATTATCTTGGCCACGAGTTATTTCGTCACTTTTCGAATTTTCGGGAGATGATCTTTTGAAATAGTTCATGAAAGAATAAAATCCCAAATTTTTCGGAATATTGTTCAGAAAATGATTCACCGGATAGAGTATGACATGCTCCTTATCCGTTTGCTATTGTATTATGAAACACTTATTGTTGACGTTGCAATAACATATTAGAGAAACGTATTATTCAAACAATGTCACTGTCGGTATTCAAACCCGGATCTTCCACTATCGTGGCGGCTGATTTAACATTTATTTTACAATGACACATCTAATTGTTTAGATGTGTCACTGTTGAATAAATAATCCAGCCGCCGCGAAAGTGGAACCTTCGGGTTTGAGTCCGAGAGTGACATTGTTCGAATAATATTTTTTTCATAATAATATAGCAAACTATAGTTATTTATTTGTATTTTTATAACTTAACGTTCTTGTCCCGTAACGAAAGTATTAATTTAATAGTTTTTAATATTCTCACAATACTTTAAAACATTTCAAGTAAAATTCAACACGATTCGTAACTATTAGGAAAAAACTGCTATAGTCTGAATGACTTGTAACTATTTTACAAGACAATGTAATAGACTCTCTGTAAGTCTCTTTTACAAATAAATATTCATAAGGATTCTTTTTTCCCTTTTGAAGTACGAAGTCCTAAAAATATAAAGTTTTTACTTCCGAATTTCTATATCAAATTGTTTGTGCCTTTAATTTGGTACACCGTTTTCAAATCACCCGGTATATTTTAACGAGCTTCACTCTTAAAAATTTATCAACCTATGTGGTTTCTTGAAATGTACGTCCTTACTTTTATAAATAATGCGAGAAAATGTGAAACCGTAACTAATTAGCTAGCTGCAGTCTTTTTTTTGCAGGGAGCAATATAACCGACCTCTAATAAATGCAACTTCTCAAACGAAAAAACTTATTATTATTTTATCAACTAATTAGTAAACACTGCTGAAGTTTCCGTTTATTAGTTCGTTTCTCGACCCAGAGGAGGCATTTAAAAAGTTTGTCTAGTACGTTATAAAACGATGATACAGTTTTAGTACCGTGCGTTCGACAAGTCTGATGGTTATAAAAAATAAAGAAATGTCTTTTGCCATTGGCAACTAAAGTCAGACTGGAATGGAATAACACTTGAGAACTGACTTGTGTGAAAATAACTGCAATTATTTCTATTTGTTGACACTGTTGACAGTAATTTTAACGGTAACAGCAATGGAGGCAAATTTAACAGTATATTTAAATGTGCTTTTTATTAGATATTCCCTAAAAGTACTCATCACATTTTAAAGGCCGATTCAATTTAAGTACCAATTAGCTAAACGGCTGTTAAACTAAATTTGATAATAACGGGTCGTAACAATGCGTTCCGCTTTTGATAGCATCATAAGAATACTGTATCCGGGACAATTAAAATTATTGAATATAATAATTTATGAAAAAAAATCTAGTCAATTGGGCGAAAGAACTATTCCAACTTCAAAAATATTGACATTTGATATATTATTAAGAAAAATAAAGTTTCTGTTAATGCGTGCGGAGACGCGGGCAACAACTAGTAACAAATATTATTAATTTTGTTATTCGTTTGCATGGTTACATAATATGCTTTTAAATGTCAAAATTAACCAAAGCATATTTGTCAGCTATTTATTTTTGAAAGTTCTTCAAAACAAATAAGCATCTGATTTATTTAATTTCCGAAACTTAAGCGTAGAAAAAAAACTTACGAAACTTTCTTGAAAAAAAAAAAATAATAAACCAGTATGAAAACTATACTATCATTATATAAAAAACATTAAAACTTATATCTCTTCAGCACATGCGTCGAGTTTCCTCAAAAACAATCAGGATCTTCATATTTGCATACTAAATATGTTTCCAAAATTTGGTTTAAATTCGTCCCTCCGGTTGACCCGCATCGTATTGACAAACAGACGCACAAACTTTTTCCAAAAATATGTTGTTTTTTTTTTTATTCGGGGGGCCTCAAGACGAAAATTTTGAAAAGTGAATTTTGATCTAAATCAGTACTATTTTGATATGGACCTTTATAATCGACAGTCGGCAGAAGTTTGGAACTTCTACCGAAGAATAAAGGTAGCGATTACTGTATCTGTTGGTGGGAAAGACTGCAGCACATTTGGATTTAGTTAAACACGCGGTATTTTACCAGTGGAATGTCGCAAAGTAGAAGACGGAGAATTATGTAAATACGTACGGCATTTCGTTACCTCATTAATATTACAGTGACATCAGTTGATAAAACCACTGTCTGCGGAGGTACGACTTGCGGTCTCTCGCTCTCTCTTCCTTCCCCATCCCTTATTTTCCTTTACCAACCCACAAAACTTCTCATAAATACAGAAACTACCAGACGAGACGCGTAGCTTCTATTTATGAACGACTAAGCTGCCATTATCCTTTCAAAATTATTATAAAAACATTTTGTCTTGAAATTATTATTATCACAACAAATATTTTTATTAATACTTAAACTTCACAGAAGTGCTGATGGAGCAAACGATTAACTTTCTAAAAAGCTCCTTGGTTTTTTTAATAGCCAGAAGTATAAGTGGCGTGGACATCTGTTAGCATGAAAATTAAAAATTATTATATAAATGAACCAACAAAAATTTGGAAGATATAACAGGACATAGGTACATTTAATGTATTATTATTACAATTTTTAATCAGACTTTATTTTTTAGTTTTCCGTCGGTGCACTTACAGTGTCAACACGCACCGCTAAGGGAGGCGTTTCTGTATTACAGTTTAGGAAGACAGTTAGCAGTTAAATTCAACATTGCAGATTCTGTGGTCAATAATTTAACAGCTTATGTTGACTTTAAAAAAAATATAAAACAATGTATAACAAGGGAAGAGTTTTAATTCAATAAAAAATTGATTTAAATGTCATAGAAAAAATACAATTTGTACAATTTGATCGTAGAATTTATCATTACATTTTCAGATGGTGGAAGCAAAGGTAATGGTGTCAAAAATCGATGTAAGAAAGCTGAGATCCGTTAAAAGCTTAAATTATCTAAATTATTTCAATCTGAATATATTAAACTAACAGAACTAATTTTCCAAAAACACAATGGTTTTCTATTTATCTACCGTTTGAGAAATACATTTTTGAACTTGGAAATATGGTGGGAGTAACGGAACTGGCTACAATAAATTATTCTATGTACAAAATAATTTTCATAAACTCTCAGAAGTGAAGTTTGTTACACAATTGAAAATGATGAAAATATATCGAACATGAAATGAAAAGCAAAATGACTGCTTTTCATTTCATGTTCGGGAGATTTTCATCATTTTCAATTGTGTAAAAAACTTCACTTCGTGATACGTGCAGAAAACATAGTATATAATCTCAGACGTTTTGAGTTATACTTCTTTTGGGGCGTTGAGAGTAAAATTTTAGAATGCAACGGAAAATAAAGTTGGTTGCACTAACGAAACTTAAGGGGGTATTCTCATGTGACCACTTCAAAAATCGATTTTTTTTTCATATTTCAATAGTAAAACCTATCGAAAATATGCTGTGAAAAATAGAGACCGAAATTCCTAGTTTTAAATAAGTTACAACTCATAGTCGCCGACACGCCGTATAAGCGACTTGTCGGCTCTTGAAACTTTAAACGCATTTTTCTGGAAACATTATTTTCTAAAACTGTCATGGTCCTAAAAAAAAAAAAAGTATTCAACCGATTGCTTTGAAATTTATATATGTTCTTCTACTCATTAATGGTTATCGGCCGTACCAAAATTGCTTATTTTAGAAAATATTTTCTTATTTTTTTAAAACGATTTTTAACAAAAAAATTAACAGAAAACAAACTTTTTTTCTACAGTCCGCCATATGTTTTGTTTCAATGAAATTGATTAATTTTGGTAGGGCCGATAGCGACAGACCTACTGAACAATGATCCATTCGATTTTTTTATTTCAGACAACATGAACAGCCGCTATTACCATGACCAGTGACCTGCTTTTTTTAGTGTCTAATTTAATTTAAAAAAATATATATAAAAAATGTAAAATAAGAGAAAAAAAACGTTTTATACAGTTTAAGATACAAATAAAAACATATAAAAAAAATAAAATGACTGAATGTTACTGTCGTCTAAAAAAAAATTCCCTAAAAAGAGGTAAAATTTATGCGTTCACATGAGAATACCCCCTTAAACTTTGAAAGTGCTTGTATTTGAAATGCTTATTCAGCATTCCTAATGCTTAATAACGTTGTTGAATGCTTACTAAGCAATTTATAACGCTTACATACTTAATAAGTATGTCTTTTTGTAAGTGTTCTAAGCATCAAACATCTGTTTTATAAAATACTTTGAGCAAAGTGTTCATAAGTCCTTAGAGTATTATTACACGCACTAAGCACTCAGCGTTGCCAAGCTCTGATTAAAAATTAGTTTTCAATTACGCCAAAGAAGTATAACTTCAAACGCGTGTACAAGTACACACACCCACTTTTTTGTATGTTGTACAACGGTAGCGATTTTTAAAATATTTAAATATTGTGACACGCAAACAACTACCAACACTCGATAAATAAATTAACACGATATTAACGTTACTACAGGAAGTGTTTGTACGCAATAATATGTGACATAAATGTCAGTGATGAATGGAGGCAGTTTAATGAACTGACAGTCTGCTGTTAAATCAATGCGAACGATACTAATTGATTGGAATCATTCATATTTGACTTACCAATCTGACTGGCATACGTTCTAATCGCTCGATGAAAATAATATACAGAATCAACATATTGCATCGCACACGGTGCACTGTGACGTAAAATATAAAAGGTAAATATGGCGTCATTAGGTTTTTTTGCACACTCCCCTACATGGAAAATGACGGCATCGCAGTTTCAGAAAATACTCATAGTATTAAGGTTATTCACCTAGCACCGTATTAGTAATTGCGTCCGTATTTTTTATAATAAAAAGAACGGTTATATTGCTTTATAAATTACTAGCGGCCCAGTCCGGCTTCGCCCGGGTGTAAATGTAATATATAGGATATAAAAGATGAGAATCATTATCATTAAACTCTCAACGTGTATTGAATTTGCGCGAATTCAATCGCTTTTATTTGTGAATGTTCAAAAATCGAAGAAAAATCTTATTTCCCAAAAAGAAATTAAAAAAAAAAAATTTGGAACGTGTCGCGGGATACGCGTTTGGAACGAAGTTCCTTTCATATAAGACGTTTTTCGTAACGCGTTTTATATAATCTAAAAACACCCGGTATAATCTAAAAACATCCGGTATAATCAAAACACTCGGTATAATCTAAAAACACCCGGTATAATCTAAAAACATCCGGTATAATCTAAAAACACCCGGTATAATCTAAAACACCCGGTATAATCTAAAAACACCCGGTATAATCTATAAACACCCGGTATAATCTAAAAACACCCGGTATAATCTATAAACACCCGGTATAATCTAAAAACACCCAATATTTTCTAGCAATAAATAAAGCCTATGTTACTCAGGGTGAATGTAGCTTTCTAATGGTGAAAGAATTTTTTAAATCGGCACAGTTGTTTTTGAGTAGCCTATGTTACTCAGGGTGTATGTAGCTTTCTAATGGTGAAAGAATTTTTTAAATCGGGACAATAGTTTTTGAGTTTATTCGTTACATACACACAAAAATACAAATCTTTCCTCTTTATAATATTAATGTAGATTATTTTTTATTTAATTATTATAAACACAGTCGTACTATTTTCATAGTAAATCATAATCTAACCGCATGAGAATTGAACGTAGCCTATAATTAGAAGTGAATTTTCTTTAAAATTGAGGTGTCAAAAATTTTGGAAATCAGATGAAAATAAGCTATTTTACGGAATACAGGGGGTAGGTGCGTGCAAAAAATACTATATTTATAGTGCGTGATGATATGAGTCATGAGACTGTTAAAATTCGTACATAATTAGTTATTTCGCACTAGATACATAACCTACTATTTCTTTATTCATGATAATGCAAACTGACGTCACTAGACTGTTTTTTGTACGTTTAATGGCTTGATGGTAATAATAAAGTAAGTTAATACGATATCATTTCATGACGTCACTAGACTACTTTTATAAATAATGCAGAATCAACGTAACGACGTAAGGTGGCACAGAAGGTATTTTTATTGATTGTTTTTTTAAGTGAATTAAAATGATCCACTTTCTTTTTTATTTTTTAAAAACTATTAGGGGCCGGTGTTATTAAGATTAAAATTTAATCTTTGATAAAACTAATTTAAATGGAGACTTCAGTATTATAAATGTCAGTTAATCTAATCAACAATTATTTTCGTCATTTAAAGTAATTGAGCATTACGCACATTAAAATTTAATCTACGATTAAAAAAACAAGTTTTTTATTGTTTTCAAAGCTGCAGCTGCTTGAATAAAATTACTTTTAATTTGGTATTATGAATTTTACGTTAAAAAAGGATTTTGTTTTTGTTAATTACCCTATATAATTAAAATGGTGTTTTATATATATATATATATATATATATATATATATATATATATATATATATATATATATATATATATATATATATATATATATATAGAAGTTTGCTTATGAAATAAACTTTATGATATTTTAGATTATAACAAATGAAATGACAATTCTGGAAAATTTTATTATACAGATAAGTTTTGCTGTTATGAGTAAATAAAATGTCCTCGGTGTTGTCTGCTTCATCGCTATCTTCTACTTCAAGAGTATCATCTATTTCAACAAAACGTGTTGTGAAAATGACAACATTTTGTTTTATTTTTATATGACATTCGAATCAGTCCGAATATAGCTACAAAAACAAAAATAGTTACTATTCCCATTTAGATGTTATGTTGGTATACACAGTGAACTCAATTTTATGTTAGAAAACTTTAATCTTCAGTTAGCAAACCGAAGGTCATGATGCTTTATAATATTGGAACTTCTATTAATCTACGATTAGTAAACCATTAACTAAGATGTAAATTAAAAATGAGTAAATAATCATTTTGAAACTGGCAGTAGAACAGGCATTACAACGAAATAAAGCAGAGGTGGATTTACGTTTTTCGGAGTTTAGAGCTTATTGGAATCCAACGAGGCCCTACTTTTTGTTAGATTAAGAATCTTTAAATTGAAGTTTAAGGTTCATTTTTACTAATATCATACAAGACCTGATCAATACTAGAAATTCAACTGAAAAATTGTCAAAATTCACCTAAAAATGGTCAAAATTCATCCCAAAAAATGTCAAAATTCGCCCAAAAAATTTTCACATTCGACCAAAGAATGTGTTAAACTTTATATAAAGTTTAGTGTTTTGCTGAAGATGGGAGCTTAGCTCTCGAAATGTACATCCACTGAATAAATCTGTTGTGGTTTTTGTTAAAATTTACCGAAAAAAAATATCCGAAATCACCCAAAAATTAACAGAATTCGCCCATGATAATGATAGTCATTAATATTAACTAAGTTAACTATACGATAAGTGCTCGTTATTACTGAAAAATTATTAAAAATGTAATTTGTGTAGGCCTTTGACACTTGGGAGCCCAGGTCTTAAACCCTATTTGTCCTTATGTAGATCCGCCCCTGAAATAAAACTTATGACGCATAGACAAAAACAATACATTTAATACAATTATGTAAGTTAGCAGGAAAGTGGACAAATTGATGTAAATCAATAAACCAATTATTAATTTAGCGACGTTTCGGTCATTTATTTGATCTTCATCAGGCATCTATAAAGTACAGCACATGCTAAAATTAAGTACACAACCAAATATACAAAAGTTTACAAACACAGCATATTTAAATATTAAGGTAAATATGCTGTGTTTGTAAACTTTTGTATATTTGGTTGTGTATTTAATTTTAACATGTGCTGTACTTTATAGATGCCTGATGAAGATCAAATAAATGACCGAAACGTCGCTAAATTAATAATTGGTTTATTGATTTACATCAATTTGTCCACTTTCCTGTTAAAATAATTGTATATGTTTGAAAAAAAAATATGGACGCAACAATTTCCAATGTAAATACATTTAATTATTTTATTAAGAAAAGTATTGTATTTTCAATAGTCCAGTTTATTAAAGACTGTTTTATATAGCTATGTGTGTTAGTTAGTTAGCCATACGCATGTGTGTGGTCCAGTTAATTAGGCCCCTTACGCCACATTGGGCAATTATCTGCCCCCGCACATGGCTCTTGCCCACATTACATGCCAGCGTACTTTTACAAGGTGTCTTGTTTGCGATCGGGTTGCTATTTTTAACCACGGTATACGTTGTGAGACGTTTTGTTTGTGTATTATTTATCATATCTTTAAAACGGATGAACCGATTTTGATGCGATTTTTGTAAACGTTCAAAAATACTGCCGACTAGGTTTTTAATATAGATATTTGCCCTATACCACCAGGATGGATCTTCAGTAGCGATTTTTGTTAAAAATGACTCATAATTTTAAAACAGATATACTAATTTGAATGCAGTTTTCGGTACACAGTCTTCTTCGACGCTGCTCGCTCAATGAAAAAATACATTTGACAACGGTTAACTTCAAATGAATAAAGATTTGTTACTAATTGATCTACGGCTGCCACGAAGTGAGGATGAAGGACAAGTTGAAAATACAGGATTCGATAAATCCCAAGAGATTGAAAATACATGAGTTCTACTGTATATGATGATTGTACAGTAGAAACTCGATAAGTTAACGTTCAAGGGAAACGTTTAAAATTTGAGTCATAGAGTTTTTAACTTTAAGAGGTTTAAACGGCTCAAATTTTTACTTAATGAGGTTTCATTTTTGTGCTTTGAGAGTTTGAGTTACAAAGGCGAGGTTAAATGCAAAGTAGATGCTTTACTGTTTTACACAACAAAGGCCAATAAAAACGCAGATGCTTTTAGTCTGAGTTACTGAGGGCCAAATGTTCAACTGTTGTTTCGATTTCCATGTACAGTGGGTTTCAGAGAGCATATAACTTTATTAATTTATATATGTTTGTGTTATCGAGGTTCTACTGTATATGTGACAGTTCGTCTACTCTACAATATCTATTTATGGTGTTTTTTAACGTTCCATACCTCGGAATAAAAAACGAAAGATCTTATAACACAAGTAAATGAAAAAGTCAGAAAAAACATTAACTTCTAAATCTATGTGGAATTATTACGTGACAAACTTAAATTTTTAAAATAAATTGTTATAACGGTACGGAAGTTGGAACCCGCAGGGCACGAGTTCTACTCACACTTGTCCGTCTTTTTTTAACAACCTTTTGT
This sequence comes from Venustoraphidia nigricollis, assembly GCA_034508555.1. NCBI lineage: Eukaryota > Metazoa > Arthropoda > Insecta > Raphidioptera > Raphidiidae > Venustoraphidia > Venustoraphidia nigricollis. The sequence continues at coordinate 1,625,942 of JAVRKA010000006.1, forward strand.
CGGAGACATGAAAACGTCGAAAACATTTAACTGAAACAAAACGAAACGAATCCTATTATTAATCTATTATACGTCATACAGACACACCTAGAGGCAATATCAATTAATTAAATGCATCCACGATCCGATGCACTTAAAAAAAATCAATAAAAAATTCCGACATGGTGTCCAAAGTGCAATATATTTTATGCATTGAAAAACGCCGCAAAACATTAATCACATCAGAAAAACGCCAATTAAATTAAAATCCATTAATTTAAATTTTAATCGAAACTCTCGCAGGATTGTTTTTCAAAGAAAAATTAAAACATCCATGAAAGTTTCATTTATTGACAATTTGTTTAGTTGCAGAGTGTCTATGATACAGATTTCGCTGTAACATATAATTTTTCACTATAGAGACAAGCTTATTTGGGCGGAGGAACAATTCGTATTTCCAGAACTTAGTTTGGTAATTATAGACGTTTGATAATTAAGGACATTAGCATCAATAATTTTCATTTTATCATTATTTTTAATAGCTACATGAAAATCCAAATAATACTCTCAGCTTTTTAAAGCTCGAATATTTATCGTTGGTTTCGCATTTACGGTTTCCGATTTTTTAAGTAACTTATATTTAATATAAATTAAAATAAAATAAAATTCAAAGACTATTTTAAGGTTGCTGAGTACCAGCTGTTTAATATGTCCCCTTTTCACCCTACGATCAGTTGGTTGTGTGTGTGCATGTATAAAATCATGTTTCGGAAATCTCTGATTTCTATGAAAAATTTTGTTCAATCTTTGATGTTAATACTTTAAAATAAACTAGAAATAACTATATAGTATATACCACTCTTCCCATATGACTTTTAGCCAATTTTTTTTTATTTGATCTAAATAAACGATTTAAAATCAGATAAAAATGGGAAAATTAACATGTTTTACACGAAAAAAATTTACAGAAAAAATTAAATTTGAAAAAAAATATTGAGCAAGCCAAATTTGTCAGTAGCTACAAAATATGTTTTTTGAAATTTTCAAGCAGCAAGTTAAATTTTGTGAAGCTTAATCACATCTAATAAAAACGGTAATATAATAACAAATCAAAATTTCCATATTTTAGAATCTTTAAATGTTCAGATTAAAAGTGACAAATATTAACCATATCAGTTGTCGAGCGTCTATTATCCACACTTTTTCTCTATTAAAAGTGAAATAATTGATTTCAAAGTTCAAGGTCGGTATAAAGTTTTAAGGTATAATCCCGAACAGGTCGTTTAGGATTCTGCAAAGCTATATACAAATCCATTCTAAATGGGAGAGATATTTAGTTAATGAACTCGTATCTTAATTGCTTTCATTAACAAAACAAATCACTTCATTCGAAACCGTTCTTAGAACGTGCCTAATAGGATTTTAAATGCTTTATAGTTTATACTTTCTATTTATCGTTTATCACACTGCGTTTAAAAAAATATCAGTCAAGTGCGAGTGTAACTCGCGCGTCGAGCTACTCCAGCTAGCGAATAAATGCAGTTATGCTGGGTTGCAGAAAGGATTGTCAAATAATTTGATTTGACAATAACCTTAGATTGTGAACACACATATTTTTCCATAAGAAAAGCATTGTAGAATTTTAATTTGATTCTGTTCGAAAAATAATTGATCGATTGAAATGATATTTTTTTTAAACTATGTATGCGTGTATTTAATTTTTTTTTTGCATAATTTTTATTTCAAAATGACATTTTTCTCCGTATTTTAATCAAAATTTGACGACCGTTTTCTGTGTAGATCAAAAATTTGTTTTTGTGTTAATACAATCTAACGTTTTACATGACAGAGAGTTTGAATACGACATTAGAGTGCTCTTGCATGTATGAAAACTGTTTTTAACAACTCTTTCTGCAACCCAACATTAATATATCAATTCTGATTACATTTCATTAAATCTTAACGATGATAATAATACAAAAAAAAAACCCGGGTCGCAGTGCCCAAACCCTGCCGACAATATAGTGTATTTGCTAATACAGGCAGTCAGGTTTTATTACATGAACTTAAGTTTGTTTTTGGTCAAAATCAAAAATGTAACCCCTTAATACACCCCTTAAATTAACAGTTTGTTTCTTAATTGCAACATTACTATCATCGAACATCTACACCAAATTAAATATACCTTTCAGTAAATAACTCACTATCTGCAAACTAGTGTTTTCATAAAATTTGTAAGTCCGGTCCTGAAGGGCCGATTTTATTGAAATTTTAGGGTCACTTTTTAATTGCTACTAAAGGGTTAAATTTCAATTTTCAAACGATTCTGAGAATTTTTTCGGTATTTTGGGGCCCAAAAACATTTTTCAACCCCTAAAAACTACCCTTAAAATAGCCCGATTAGGCCCATTTTAAATAGGCTCCTTGCGGTGATGGATTTAAACACGTGGGCCAAATTTAGTTGAAATCAGTTAACTCTTTCGAAAGTTATTGCCCGCACACATATATATATATATATATATATATATATATATACGTATATATATATAAATATATATAAATATATATATAAACATTTTTAAAAATGGTGCCAAAGTGTTTAGGAGGTTATGAAACGTCGAGAAATTTTGGTCCGACCCCTAGGTCCCGCCATCCGACCGATGCCAATAGTGTATGTTGCCATATGGCAAATACACTAAAAAAACTCGGGTCGTAGTGCCAAAACCTTGCCGACAATATAGTGTTTTTGCAGTGTGGTTTTATTACATGAACTTAAGATAGTTTTCGGACAAAATAAAAATTTTAACCCCTTAATACACCCTTAAAATAACATTTTTCTCTTAATTGCAATAATCGAACACCTACGCCAAATTAAATACACTCACTATCTGCCAACTAGTGTTGCCATTTTGGTACGGAACTCTAGAGAATGAAAATAGAGCTGGCAAGTGGCAACAAAAAATTTAAAAATCCGCAATGAAAAAGGGACTGTACATATCTTGTTAGTATATAGTTGAGTTACATTGAGTAGCTTAAGGTTTTTAAGAAGTTTCACAAGAAGTGAAAATTTGCTTCTTTTTTTTGAATCGCAGTGTTCTGTGTTGAAATAGTTTTGTTTTATGCAGGTAGATTATAATACACATTTAGAGATTAAGTGATAATAAGTAACCGTTTGTATTTCCAATTTGTTACACATTAGTATTAATAAATTGCCCGGTAATTGTAACGTTTAGCTTCTTTTGGATTAGCCAACCAGTTCATTTATACTGGGTGAGGTAACTATAACTAAAAGCACTGAAAGATCTAAAGACACTTTATTTTAGATCAAGACAAGAAGACAAGAGAAAAGAAAATAGAGCTTGGGTGGTGGGGGGTACGCACGCAAAGTCATCATTGATATCTGGCACAATTTATGTATGTCGGTAAACTAGAAATTTTACAACTGTGCGGCCATCTATTGACTAAAAGCTTCATCAGTTACTCTATATCTAACTTACCAATAGGTCGATACTCCTTTGCATAATTTGAACGTTACTTCCGTGAGAAAAAATTACTTCTGGTAGAAAACATCTGAGTTACTCTTTATATTGCGCCTAAAGAAGTTTGAAAATAAAGAGGTATGTAAAAAATGTACTTTAATTTTAATTTTCAAAATGGTCAAACTCATTTTAGTATTTTGTAGATACAATAACACAGTGTTTAAAAAAAATTACACCAAATTATTGATGATTACCAAGCCATCTAAAAATGATACCAAAAAATCTTATGATGATGATTGGTTACTGAGATATGTGTTAAAATTTATTTTAATACAAAACGATTACATTACACCCTGTATGCAGATTTCAGAGTCCATATAATGTGCTATAATAAAACCTGTTATGAATATCGTCGGGTGACAAGTAAAACTCACTAAGTGCCTTAATGAAACAATAGAGATATTAAAGTTTTAGAACATTTTTTTACGTCATAAATCCAATTGTAATGCAATTTATTGGAGAAATGGAATACTATATAATATATAATATTCCATTTCTCCAATAAATTGCATTACAATGGGATTTATGACGTAAAAAAATGTTCTAAAACCTTAATATCTTTATTGTTTCATTAAGGCACTTAGTGAGTTTTACTTGTCACCCGACGATATTTTAATTTAAGAATTATATTATCTTTATGTCTAGTGGTCATAGTAACGAGGACACGGCGGGACGTTGGGTTCAAAATACATATTTAGTTATGTCATTAATATTCTCTCTCTCTCTCTCTCTCTATTTGTTTTGAATGAAAGCCTTTTCATTCTTGTACATCTTTACAACTTTTTTCCATTGATTTCATTCTGAAAAAATTTTGAAAACATGCAACGATAAAATGGCAGTCTATAGTCACTACTTTATTTTCAATTTTTACAATTATTAACGTATTTGTCATGTGGCACATACACTATTGGCGTCGATGGGATTGCGGGACCTAGGGGCTGGTCCAAAATTTCTCGACGTTCTTGTCATTTTAAGCCACTTGACACCATTTTTGAAAATATTTATATATACAGACTTAATTTATTTAAACAAAATTTGGTTCACAAATTTAAAGTATAGGCTACCTTTTATCCGGTTACGTTCGGGTTACAATAAGATGTTTCACTCAAAACCGACATTAACGTGACAACTGAAACAATTATCCCTGTCATCTAGCCGTGACTGACTGAATTAATAATACTATTAGCTGAAATCAGGGATAATTGAACGCTTAAATATTTATACACTATTTCAAAGGTTAGACATATGCCATTGTTACGATTAAACCGACTTTAACGCGGGTAAAGGCTACTACACCACAAAAAGGACCTTGTCGGTTTTACTAATATTTGTGAATGTGGCCGCCTTTATTAGAAAGAGATCATGCAACAAATTTTTTTGAGAAATTTTCGGAAGCTTTTTCAATAATAAAAAATTCCCAAAAGTGTGTATTTACAATGGAATTTTAAACATATAAATGTGCCGCTAATGAAATGACGTAGATACTATTCAGTCTGTGATTGGCTGACTAGATCTAGATCTGCCAAATTCAACTCAAACCACAAAATTGCAATTCACAACAGAGAAAATGCAGCACGTATAATGTCATACAGCTACATACATACTACAATGAAGAGCTTTGTCAGACGAATGTAAAACATGCACTTGTAACGTCTGTTGCTGTGGCAACCATGACGTAAGCACGGCCAGCCACCTAGTAAATTTTGAGTGAGCATAGTTAGACGGTCAAATGCTTAACAGATAGCCGTTTGCTTCAGTTATACGTATGAAATATCAACAATGAATCCGATCAACATCGTATGCAATTTGATTCAGACCTCGTTATATATTTTATATATTTTAAACAAGAAAAATCATGACTGCACCTGATACTTGTTAACGTTAGTCCCGAGCCATGGTTTAACAGTCCGCATACAGGAAATTTTTTTTTATGTCACGCCAACTCACACTCACGAAAAGTTTTTTCCACTCCCGCCTGCTCACGTATCCGTATATTTTATTTAATCACACTCACTCACGATTTTTTTGAAACAGTCACACTCACGGCTTGTCACGTCGTGACACTCAGTGTCACGGGAAATTTCACGAACGATTTGCACCTGTAGTTCATATCTCAACGGTAGTAAGACTAAGAAACCATAAAGCTGAGCTAGTTTAATAGTTTAATTTACCAACATAAATACTGATGAAGCGATATTTTTATTTCTCTAGGGTAAAATATTATTTTACGGCAATAGAAAAAGTTGTTATTTATGACAAATCTTATTCCCACTCATATTTACTTTGGGTTTAGTCTGGCAACACATATTCTGTGTAGGTACCTACTTAGATAAAGTAAATTAATGATATTGATTTTCCGATCGACACACATATCAAATGACTCGACGATTTCTTTTAGCCCCAGTTAAAATATTTATTGTGTTTGCTTGATATTGACTTTCAATCATAATCAATCTATCACTGATAGGTTTGCTCTCCGAACCGCCTGAATGCATCCATAATCTGCCCTCATTTTGGTAAATAATCACCGCAGTGACGGTTTCTACGACAGAGGAACTTCCGCTCTTTCGATTATATTTTTGCAAGACTTTTTATTAATTTATTTTCTCTATTGTTGAGCGGAAAAAAATTGTAATCAATATTTTGACCACTTATTGGTAAGCTAGAGCTTTAAATTTTGTTTACATGGATAAGTCAGATAACAATATACGATATAAGCTTATTATTATAATTTCAATATGGCGGATGCCCCAAGATGGAGAATTATTTTCTTAATGCAGGCAGCACTAACAACGAAAAAATGAGCGATATCTGAGATGGGTCAAGAAACAAAGGCGTACATACATATTTGTGCTCAGGTCATATAGCTTAGAGAGGAAAAGTACCATAGAAACAAAGTGCATATAGTACGTCGTTGATATTTTATATACTCAATGCATTCAGGCTGGTCTATATTACATGTGATTGGGTGCATTTTGTATACCTGTTTTAAGGTCGCCAAAGACAGTTGGTAGCTGTGGTCGTTACGTCGTGTCTGTTTACAATTATTAGATATACCAAACAGTTCATGTTCAAATCTTAAATTAGTATCAATTTTCCCTTTTTTACTACTGTTTTTTTTATATATTTCTGATTAATAAATAAAAAAATTTAAATTGTTTAAATTTATCTAGTTGTTCTTTTGTGTATACGTAAATTTTAAACATTAATATAAAATGCGTAAGTAGCATAGCTTCCGTCGTGTGTCCACGAACCGACACACCTCTTTTTTCTTTACAATTCCTTTGATAGGGGTATCAAATAAAAGAGCTTATCAAATATAATTATAAAAATTAGAGGTAAATGAAAGAATACAATAAGCTTTTATACTTAAATGTAAAGACTAAACTAAATGCTATAAAAATCAAACCCAAATAAATCCGGAATAAAGTTTTATGTCATATCTGACTCCACCGGAAACGAAACGAAGACTAGCACCTTTCGAATACAGAGTTGGCAAAACTGGATTTAATCTACGTATATTTTATTCAGTCTTTATAATATATTTTCTATTACTAGTGACGTGTTCAGAAATCACATTGTCTTATGTAAAAAAAGTATATAAAAAGTCAAAGCATAGGAAAATGTGAATGTATAAATATTATATATAGATATTTTTTTATTTTAGCTAACATGACACGTTTTTCAAATCAGATTTTCTGTACACGCGGAAACTGAAAAACTCGTCATATGCATCGTATGTCGTTTCAGCCGTTGCTTCAGTGTACGATTAGTATTCAGAATACATTCAGTGTATGACCTCAGCTTCGTATTATATTCAGCAGGGATGTCTAAACTGTTCATCTTTTAAGGACTTTTAACGCCTGGTTATAACCTACTTAAGGCTTAAGTACAAAGTTGCGAATAGTTTCTTCTTTATAAGGAACTCTTACGTCGATTTTTTTTTTATTTTTGACTAATGAAAATTTTCTAAAAAAGGGAAGTTATTGGTTACGGTCCGTTTTTTGAAAATCGAATTTTCATCAAATCTCGATGTTTTGGGATTTTAAAAAGCAATGTACGTGTGTGTGAACGAATCAACCAATTGAGATCGGGTTTGCGGCATTCTAAAGGGTTTATTGAAACTTAGATCTGATTAGATTTTGGAGTCAATTTTTTAAGACAGAAATTCTTAACTTTTTTTATAACCTTTTTATAACCCTTTTATAACCTATTATAAACACAATAGTATCAATTTATTGTAATGTATTTAACAGTGGGAAGTTTCAGGATTGGCTCACAGATCAACCGGTTTCCACACGTTTTCTTCAGTTTTGATCCGACTGCGCGAAAGCAAAAGAGGGTTATGTTTTTATGTAACTAAGATTCTTTATTGACACGTAGAACCTTAGTCGCTTTACGGGATTTAGATAGATGAGGAATCGATAGATTCGTCATGATCTTACGAAGTGACACTGGATATATTACGTTACATAAACTATAATATCGTGCACGCTTTTGATACTATTCTTAATCTGGACTTATATGTCGGTTTCATAAAACAAATGTTAAAAAATGCGCAAAAATGATATACTAACTAAAAGAAAGAAAGTAAGTTCCTCTTCATAACCGAACAGTTTTTATAATATCAGTCAATTTACCATTTAATATATATAAAAAGTTACAAAATTACATAAAAATTATAAAAAATTAAATTAAGTGAAAAAATATTTGACGTGTCTCATATACTTTTTCTGTTTTAAACTGACTGCTTTTTTTTCTCGTTTGACATTTTTGGATACCGGCATAATGGTCAACACAAATAAAAATTATTCTATTCTATTTCAAAACACAGCAGGCAGGGACTCATTTCAAACTTAGACGTAGGAAAAAGACAAATTAGGTTTCCATCTGCTGTGTTAAAATATATATTTGGACAACCCTCCACCAAAACCTTCCAGCCGTCACTAAGTCATTTACCTATACATGCGCATTATGTTGAAACTTTTCATGAAAGCACAGATTTTGGTAGTACATTTGTATTTTATTTCGATGTAACTTCAAATTTAAATTACAGTTTTCTATTCTTATCAAGCACGTGTTTTTGTGAAACTTTGTCCCCATTTTGATATTAATAACTCGCGTTGTTTTCGTAGCCAGTAATAAAAATACACCGTAATCTAAAAATCATCAATTTATGTATACGAAGGAAATTCGCTGCTCAATACTAATTACCAATATATAAAATACTAGATGCCTCGTCCGGCTTCGCTCGGGTGTTTTAATTTATAAATATTTAATATGTTCGTCACTTGTTTCGTTCGTTTGCTCTAATTTTTATTTAACTTCCCTTGATTTATTAATTATTATTGTTAGGTAGGTATAATAAATTTCCCATCTGCTTTTGATACAGAAAAACTTGATTTAAATCTAACTTAAAATCAACACGACTTTCACCCGGGCGACACCGGGGTAATTAGCTAGAATAGACATAAACCTTCCCCCAGAAATATGCTAACGACTAGTACGAATCGCATTAAAATCATATTTTCACTCGGACGAAGCCGGGTCGGAGCTAGAGTTTTCCAAGAAATAAACCAGCGAATGTCAAAAATCGAATTCAAAATATTTTCACTATAGCAGATTCAATCAGATTTTCACTCGGATGAATCCGGGCCGAATCTAGACTTTCTGAAGAAACAAACCAACGAGTGGTGAAAACCGTCTTCAAATCTGATCAGTAACACACGAGATCAGCCGGTACAGATAGAACTAATTTGAATTAATACAAAATAAAAAAGCGTAGCGTTTTTCTGAACTGATTTTCTATCTCCGTATTTTTCCAGCACCGTGTATCGACTTAAAAAATTATTTTCAAACCGAATTAAACAAACAACAAAATGACATTTTCAATTACTTTTATTCATTTAAAAATGTCATTAACGAATCGGTAATATTTTCAACAAGTTTTAATTTTGTAAATATTTTGAATTTGCTTCATTAAAATTGAGCACCATTAAATTAAGTACTGCCCGATTACGTAGTCAATCGAGTCCACGTAAAACTTCGAAATATTTTGAATACTTTTTTTTAAATTTTTGTTTACATTTTTATAATCAAATATCAAAAGTAACGTATTTATGGAGGATACAAAGTTTCAAGTGAACATTTTCAGTAATATGCAAAAACCTACGCGGTCTAAAATAAATTGTTATGCAAAGTGTTATTTCATGTACTACACTACTAATGGGATAAAAAAAATACTCTGAATTTTTAACCCTTAAAAATATTTTGGTGATTCTGGTTCTTGGACTAGGTGCAGGTAGGTACCCACGATTTATAATTTATAACGAAACGAAATCATTAACTGTGCCATGTCAAATAGTTCGTTAAATAAGCGAAATCGCTGTGAAAAACTGTTTGTATTACGTTGTAGTTGTTTGTATGAATACATTGTTTTTTCTTCGGACTAACAACTATTGCTGTGGATCGTGTATCGTGTCGGTGTCGTTTCGTTCGCGGAAATCTTGAAGAATATATTTATTGGTTGAAGGAGTTCTTTGAGCTCTGTTAATCTTAATGGTACATGAAGTAAGTAGAATCGTCAACTAGTTAATTCTAAAACCAATTGAATTGTTTGCGAATGATTATTAACTAGTACTTTGAACTAGAAAACTATGTCAAATTTAAAGTCAATGGCACATTTCATGAGAAAACCAACTGGACAGACCATGAAATCTCACCATAACGGTTCCGTTTTTTAGTACTTAGGTACCGAATCCCATAAAAAGAAACAGGTTTCTCTATTGAATATCAGTTCTCTGTGTAAACTGCAGTTGTTAAAAAAAATCTCGAAGTTTTAAAATTAACAAAAAAAAAAGGGAGATATGGCTAAAATGTGCCGCATGTGCACTACAGTAAGACCTCGTTTAACGCTTCCTTGATTAACGTTGTTTCGTTATAACGCAATCTGCTCGAAACATGCTGCCTCTCAATAAAAAAAAGTGTGTGTGTAACTTTTACGCGCGGTTGAAGTAAAACATGTAAACGATATACATGTAGGTAGGCTATGTTTGTTTGTTGGTTTTTTGAAGGAGGCGCTGAAAAACAAGATGCGGTGTAGACGCCACCGAAAAAAGACGTAAAGACGAAGCCGGAAATTGTGTGTGTTTCATCATAATATTAAATAGTTCATTATATTCTTTTTTGATTTCATGGTTCACTGTATATCATAGTGTTATTATGTTAATATTTCGTTTCTATAATAAAATAATTTAAACCCTAGACAATAACAAGTAAACAAGCCTACATACATATATTGTTAGAGGCAAGGAGTATTCAGAACTGAGATACCGAAAAATATTATTCCGATTATTTCCAGTTCTCAGACAGAAAATACTTTATCAAGCTATATATAATCTATAGTCTATAGTTTATACTATATGTGACGGTAGCTTACGGAGTTGCCCTTTGCCAAATTTACAAAACGCTCCTAAAGAAATTTCACTTCAATAAACAAAAATGAACTTAAAGCATTCGATTCTATCACTTCATCGCTCCATTTTTTTTTGCAAAATTTATATTCAATGCACAAACACGCAAAGACTACAGTTTTGTTTAAACAGGTAAAAAATGATGAAAACTGAAAGTTCACTCTAGAAATCTTTTAAATTACAATATTATTATTATATAGACTAAATTACGATTTTATTTATTTGCATTCATTCAACTAAAATTAATTCATTGAAAAAACATCTCTAGCAGTACGTGAATTTTATAATCCTCACAAAGTATAAACAGGCCGCGCAAAAACGTAACATGTATTCGTTAGATTGGTTCATGCCGACAAGTTGCCCCTTCGCGAAATTCACAAAACGCGCTTAAAGAAAATTAACTTCAAACCAACGTATCGTTAGCGCAAAACGGGGTCTTACTGTATGTTATATAAAGGAGATTCTTCCTTAAAAAGGATATTTAAATTCAGAATAATAAAACGGAAACGAATATTAATCACTGTCTTGTGTAAACGTTCGAAAATAAGTTCGTCTACCAAATCGTTGTTAATTATTCACAGAATTAAAACAGATACTCCCTTTATAATTGCAGAGCCTTTCAAACTTTCTTTCACGTTCAATCGCCTCTGAGTACAGCCATAGGCGTACGCAAGAAAGGGGTCTAAAATAATGGAATAAGGAGTGGGAATTCATTCTTTAATCCCTTTTATTACTCGTTATTGAGCGTTTTAAATGGCACGATAGATCGAAAGTGGTATTATTGAAAAGATGTTTAAAAAATAAGCAAGTTTTGTAGGACATTTTTTTTTGTTGCTGTCACCCCTGTTAAGTAATATTCGTTTGAAATTATTAAATTGAAATGTGATAATAACGAACTTAATTTTAAAAGTCGGCATTTAAAATCTAGTTACCTAATTAGACAATGTCAGAATAAATTATCAATAATTGTAATTGCTTTTTTTGTCGTAAAATCACACATTGAGCAAATTATCAGTTTATTGTTCAATTGTAAATAAAATTAATTCGTTCAGAAGCTCTGTAATTTTGTCCACTTTCGCCCAATACCATTAACATGTCGAAAGCGTCTAAATTCGAAAACGGCATAAAGTGGAAACTGGAAAGATTCGGGTTTGAATCCCGACGGTGTTGGTGGATAATAATAAATTTTTCTGTTTTAGCATTGTAACAATTATGAATGTTTAACAATTTGTTTTTATGTTTTACATGACAGGGAGTTTCACAACGACATTTAGACTGCTTCGAAATGTATAAAAACTGTAATTTATGATCACAATATCAGATTATTGTCAAATCAAATTTTTTGAGGGCGCTTTCTGCAACCCAGCATTACCCCCCCTGAACAAAATTTACAGTATGCACCTGAGCTCAGTGATAGAAATATAAAGAAACGGCATTCAAAATATCCCAATATATATATATAATAGATTCCGTTAAGTTTTTAAAAATATTTTTTGTATGTTAGTTCTGTTGTAGTCTTTAAAAATACTATATAAAGACAGCAAAACAAAGTTTAATATGGTGTTTACAACCAAAAAAGAAATAAATTAAAAACAAAATTACCGAAATTGCTTCTCACGAATCAGAAATAATTTCGAAAATACTTACAATATGTTAATATCAAAGAAACCGCAGAGTATAGAAAAAGTATAAAAAGTCTTTTGTTCAGAACGATACAATATAGCCGTTGTCTGTTCAAGTTTGGTCAAAAACAATTCATGATGAAACGCTGGAAGGCGGACTTTTCAAACTTCATTGAACTGTGATTTTTATTGGTTGAATGAACTGTAGATAATAGACGCTCGATAGTTTAGGTTCCTCCCCTCGCCAAAAGAAGCATGGAAGATATTTTTTTACAGTAAAAAATAAAGATTATCTGTAATTTCTAATATATGACATGCACAATAAATTCATTTTCAGATTTGCAATTTGCACAATATAATATTTTCACCTGAGATGAGGTAAAAATTTCGCCAACAGTATAATAAATTATCAAATTTAGGAGATTTTGTTGACGACCGTTCGAAATTTGACAACATAAATTATGAACAAGCGTTATCTCTTGCTACCCTTTCTGCTTCTAAGATATCGTTATATTGGATGAATTCCTTTATGAAAACAGTATACCTATGTATTTTGTTTTGCGTATTTCGAGTCCGATATTTCAAGAGTCCATTTACGAGCACACATAGTCGACCCTGAAAATAAATGAGAAAACTGCGGCAACAAATCAGTGTTCTAAACTAAGAGTAAATTTGGACCCAAAGCCTGTCCTTTTACGGAAATATCTCTAAGAGGCGAGTTTTTTTAACCGCTACCAAATGTGAATTTGATGGAGTTACATTATTTATAGAGTAAATAGCACAGGTGTTATACGTGGGCTGTTGAACCTCAACTTTATTGGTGGTCTCCAGTCCTCAATAGACTCAATCTCTTTATAAAAACTGAATACACATAATATTATTATGTTTTTGTTTCACCTTAATATATCGATACACAAACAGCTGCCGACAATTTAATCGAGCAGAGTAAATTCACTAGGTCAAATAACTATTAAAGCCGATATAATGAACTAGTTGTCCTGATGGAAATCGCTGTGCTTGCTTACTACTCGTTCCCAATTTATAGTAGCATAATAATATATAACATATTTTGTTACTCGGGAAGAAGTAAACTTTCAAACAGTTAAAGAATGTTTCAAATCGATTAACGTCGCTCTCGAGCAACATAGAATACAGAATAATTTTTTTAACATGAAACTTTCAAATATCTTGAGTAATAAGCACTATACGACGTTTCAAACAAACGTTGTAGAATTTGATGGGGGCAATTCGGCGGTATATGTCACTATAACTTTCGGTGAAGGTTTATGCACCATTACATGTTTCACATCAAAAAGTATAATATGATAAGTCAAATTACATACAGTTCTGACTTCTGTGGTATAAATAAAAAATTCATTGACATTATAGAAATATCTGTTAACAAGAAGATTCTTTAACTTACTTTTAAAAAGGGGAATAACAGCCGAAAGTACAAAATTACCTGTGTAATTGACTGATTGATTTTTTTGGTAAATAAAATTTAAATTTTATTTTTTTTATGCCTGAGGAAAGGATAATCTACATTCTACACCAAATAATTTTTCAATATATAACTTTTGCAATTAGGTGCTCTATTATAGCCGTGTTAATATTATTATCGAGGCAAATTACACGGCACGTTGCACCACCCAAGAGGTTTCATCGTTTTAATAACGGCGAGTGGATTTAATAATACAAGAGAGATTAAAGAAAAATCATCATACACTTTAATAATACATCTAAAATACTCAACAGAAATTAAAAATCTATATATGGTATGTAATCCTGAAAGCATAGCAAATGTAAGTAAACACTTATTTGTTATTTGAACATATACCGTAAAATTTTTTTTTAAAAAACGGAATTATTATAAAATTTTTATTAATAATTGTTTAACTCAAATTTATATTTACATGTGTATTTTAACTTTTATATCTACTTAATCAAAACATTTAATAGTTATTAAAGCTTGAAAAAGTTCCAAACAAGGAACGAAACGTCGCTGTAAATAACAAATAAGTGTTTACTTAAAAAGTCGTTTTTCCCGACAAATCATTTTTATATTAATTACCAAGGACAAAAAAGAAATAAAGTCAATTGGGACCAAACGAATGACGATGTCGCCTTAGACGAAACGTTAGGTAGAAATATCAATGAAACACAGTCTACAAGCCTGGAAACTAAGAAGAATTGGAACAACGCCAGTCGTGAAGCCTACACATTTGTTACAAAATTATTTGCAAATGGAACTCTATATATTGTCTCTGAATATAGCTTTTTAATAATTACTACTTCGCACAGTCATCAAATTTTTAAAATATTTAAATTGAAAAAAAAGGCTTCGGAGTAACGAGTGAGAGCAATAAGACGAACGAGGAGAAGTGACTCGACAAAATTTAAACATCTCAGCTATTCTCAAGCTTTGTTGCAAAATTATTTGCAAATGGACCTCTACATGTGTATTATCCCGAATATCCTCAAGCCTTATTCCAAAATTATTTGGAGGAATGTATCCATGCATCAACCCTTTAATAATGCATCTACTACAGCGAAGCCATACTTTTGTCGACGAGGCAACGAGAAGACACCGTGTAATATAGAAATTAACTTTTTTCGTAAGTCGAGAAAAAATTCATGCGTTTATATTAACTCCATACAGGAATCAGATAAGATTTCTTTGTGTTCTTTCACCTTCCATCTTCAAAGAATGTTGAAGGTAAATTAAGTCATCACATTTTCAAAGAGGGTGGTGTTTACTTTGAAAAATGTTATTACAACATGCTGGAGGGCGAATATAAAATTAAGTATACTGGTATTTGATTATATACGAAGGGTTGTCAAATGTTACATAAACCAACACAGATTGAAAAAAAAAATATTAGTGAAAAAAACTTTTTGAAAACGTTTTGAAAAGGAAAAAAAAATTTTTTTTAATACTTTAGGTGCATACAATTATAAAAGCGTGGGGTGTAAACTCTATGATCGTTTATTAGTCACAATCAAATTATGAACCTAAATATTGAAAACTAGCGGCCCAGTCCGGCTTCGCCCGGGTGTAAATGTAATATATAGGATATAAAAGATGAGAATCATTATCATTAAACTCTCAACGTGTATTGAATTTGCGCGAATTCAATCGCTTTTATTTGTGAATGTTTAAAAATCGAAGAAAAATCTTATTTCCCAAAAAGAAATTTAAAAAAAAACTTGGAACGTGCCGCGGGACACGCGTTTGGAACGAAGTCCCTTTCGTATAAGACGTTTTTCGTAACGCGTTTTATATAATCAAAAAACACCCGGTATAATCTAAAAACACCCAATATTTTCTAGCAATAAATATAGCCTATGTTACTCAGGGCGAATGTAGCTTTCTAATGGTGAAAGAATTTTTTAAGTCGGCACAGTAGTTTTTGAGTAGCCTATGTTACTCAGGGTGAATGTAGCTTTCTAATGGTGAAAGAATGTTTTCAATCGGCACAGTAGTTTTTGAGTTTATTCATTATATACACACAAAAATAAAAATCTTTCCTCTTTATAATATTAGTATAGATATGTTTCTTCCTTGCTAGGACATTTCAATAAAAATAGTCTTTAAAAAGTTTTGTTTAGTATAATATTATTTTATCACGGACGCCGAAGTGATTCAAAAAGTGTTTCGTTTTGCACGGAACACTAACTAAATTCTAAATTCAAAAACAAAATTTGAAATGTAGCAGAGCGGTACACAAACAATGATGACAAGAATTTCAGGTAATTTCATAAAAACTAAGTAAAACAAAATGCAAATCTAACATGTAGGCAAAACTAGAACGAAAAATTCTAAAATACAAAAACAAAATTCAAATGTGGAGAGTGTAGGTACTTAGCTACACAAAAAAATGATTACAAAAATTTTAGGTAATTTCATAAAAGCTAAATAAAACAAAATTGAAATGTAGCGTGTAGGTAAAACTAGAACAAAAAGCGGAAACGTAACGTGCCTTGGCGGGGCCCCGTATAAAAATTTGTTTGGGGGCCCTTCCCCCGTTGAAGTAAATGACTTAAACGGGGAAATCCCGCAGCCCGCGATAACCGATGTAGGGTCTTGCCAACTTTTGAACGCACGCTTTACGCGGGAAAAAAAGAAATTGCTTTTTTTGACTTTTGTCATTTCTGAAATAAAAAAAAATGAGAAATTTTTATTAATTTTTGCTTACGCACGTTGAGGCCCCGTATAATTGATACGGCAGATACGGCGGTAGCTACGCCTCTGACAAAAAGTTCTAAATACAAAAAAAAAATGAAATGTGCAGAATGTAGGTACTTAGTTACACAGAAAATAATTACAAAAATTTCAAGTAATTTCACAAAAGAACTTAAATACAAAAAAAAATGTAGAAGAGCGTAGTTACATAAAAACCAAAAACTTCAAGCTTTAGTTCATAATAAAAAATTCAAAATATAAAAAAATGGGCTCTCGGCTTTAAGCGCACCTGTCATACATGTAGTTCGTCAACGTAATTGGATAAATCAAGTGTATGTACTATGTACTGTGTACCGGATTTATAAAAAAAAAGGAGCATAGTGAGAGACGGCAGACGCATAGTTTGAGTCTTATGCGCACTCCATAATTTATGAACATCGCTTGCAGATGCCGTTGAGAGAGAACATCGAAACATAACGGGGTTTACGGGGTTAAAAAATATTAGGTACACTTAGGTATATACAGCTTATATCACACTATACCACAGATTTTATTAGGGCTGCGCGAATATTTGACCCGACAATTCTAATACTTAGAAAATCGTGCAAGCAATTTTTTTGCTCAGAATTGTAAACAAATGTTTAACCTACAGTATTTAAACGAATGTTATCCAATTGTTAGAAAACATTCATTGTTACAATGCTAAATTAGAAAAATTTAATGATATACATAGGAGTGGTTAAATCATTTGCCACCCTTTATCCGCCTACGAATTACAAGTAACTTGTACTTAGGATGGATTAATAATAAGATTAGAAATTTCACCTGTTTCATTCATAACTCTCACTACTGAGAGGGTTCGTGTCTAGCGTTACCTAGCTAAAAAATAGGCTCTCGCATGTTGTGAATTTAATGTTACAATTGCTTTTAGAGATGGGAAAAACGGGTCTTTTTAGTGATGTGTCTTTGCATCTGGATAGCGCACTCCTAGATTTAATACACGACGCTTCAGCTACCAGACTTCTGAAATATTGAAAAAACACAAATATTTACGTTATACGGTAGTTTCACAGTTAACATGCCTAAAGTATATTTTTTCTTTTTGCATTGTATTTTATTACCAAATATCGCTAAAATAAACTATCTTAGACGAATATTTTTATTTCTAAAAGCAATATTAAACTTTTTTTTAATTTTATAAAAGAGATTAACGGGAACTTGGACCGTGAAAATACTGAGACAATATTATAATTCGCTACGTTTCGTCTATTCATCAAGCTCTGTGAAATATAACCACATTAATTAATGATACAAGTCACACAAAGTTATAGTTTAATTTAATTCATTACATTAAATCATAACACCAGTTTGTCAAGTACACAATATATATTATATTAATTATTTATAGCGATAATATAAACAAATAAGAAACTTTAAATTAAGCACACAAATATAATTCTTTAAAATGCATTCTTTTTAGCAGACACAATTAATAAAATACACAGCAAATTCAATTCGAAAAACTTTTTATATATAGGTCAGTGACATAATCAACTAAATGATACCGTAATACAATCGACACACCAGTGTTGCCAAAAATGTTATGCCATTAATGGCGGTAGTTCAAATTTTAACTTCCAACAAAATATTGGTATATAATTTAGTTAGTCGTTGAGTACAAGATATTGAGTTAACTGCATCATTAAAAAAAAATCCAGTCAATTGGGCGACAGAACCATTCCAACTTCGTAAATATTGACATTGAAATATTAAAATAAATAAAATTTTCGTTAAAGCGTGAGGTGACGCGGGTAACGACTAGTAATAAATATTATGAAATTTGCTATTTATTTGCATGGTTATATAATAGGGTTTTATATGTAAAAATTAACAAAAAAGCATGTTTGTCAGCTGACAGCTACCTAATTAATTTATTTTTGACAGATCTTCAGAAAAAAAATCGTCAAATTTTTTTTATTTTCAAAATATTCTCGAAACTATGAAACTTAGGGGAAAAAATTAGCATAAAACTTTCTTGAAAAAATAAATAGAATAATAAGCCGTTATGAAAAGATTATCATCATTACGCAAAAAACAACATTACAGCATAAATCTTCGGCGCATGAGTCGATTTTTTCTAAGAGCAGAGCTCTTCGTATTTGCATAATAAATATCTTCCCAAAATTTGGATTAAATCCGCTTATTCGTTTGACCTGTATCGTGTTCACAGACAAACAAACCAACAGTCAAACAGATAACATTTTTTTCCAAAAATATGTTCTTTGGATTCAGGGGATCTCTAAACGAAAAAATATTGTAAAATTTTGAAAAATGAATTTTGAACAAAATTAGTACCATGGTAGTAGTTTTAGCAAATACTTTTGTCTGTCTTTACGCACTAGTGCGGAAAAAATCATTTTAAACCGCTATACAGGCATTAAATAAGAAGCTATTATATAAGTGTCATGCAAAAAATAAAATAAAAAAATAACGAAACATTAATTTATATTCGTTTTGTTGTTGTTTTAAAACAGTTAAAAACGAACACTGATTAAACTTTTCTAAAAGTTAATAAAAAAGTCAATTAAGCATATAAAAAAAGAACTTAATCAAGATAAAAACTTTGTCAATTACCATTTTAAATGTCGAACGTTTGCTTTGAATATTCAACAGACATCAAACAAACGAACTGTTAACTTTGCCACTGAACAAGGCTACTGGATAACATTAACACAAGCCTCCCCTTAAAGAAAAGATAGTTCGGCCATTTCTGTTTTCCGCACAGTTCAATATAAATGTTATACAGTCAAAGCCCTCTAAGTGCACGCTCTCTAAATGCACACGCTCTCTTACTGCACACGAACTCGCCCTCTAAGTGCACGTTCCCCAGCCCCCACTTCGAATAATCTGCGACCAATCACTTTCCATTTCCATCATATTCATAGAGTTTTAGAGATATTGTTAGTGTATTTGCCATATGGCAACATACACTATTGGCGTCGGTCGGATGGCGGGACCTAGGGGTCGGACCAAAATTTCTCGACGTTTCATAACCTCCTAAACACTTTGGCACCATTTTTAAAAATGTTTATATATATATGTATATATATATATATTTATATATATATATATATATACGTATATATATATATATACGTATATATATATATATATATATATATATATATATGTGTGCGGGCTATAACTTTCGAAGGAGTTAATTGATTTCAACTAAATTTGGTCCACGGGTTGAAATCCATCACCGCAAGAAGCCTATTTAAAATGGGCCTAATCAGGATATTTTAAGGGTAGTTTTTAGGGGTTGAAAAATGTGTTTCGGCCCCAAAATACCGAAAAAATTCATCGAATCGTTTCAAAATTGAAATTTAACACTCTGATAGTAATTAAAAAGTGTCCCTAAAATTTTAAAAAAATCGGCCCAACAGGACCGGATTTACAAATTTTATGAAAACGTTAGTTTACAAGTAGTGAATTACTTACTTTCAAGGTGTATATAATTTGGTGTAGAGGTTCGACTGATAATAATATTTCAATTAAGAAAAAAAAACGTTATTTTAAGGGGTGTATTAAGGAGTCAAATTTTTTATTTTGCCCAAAAACCAACTTAAGTTCGCATAATAAAGCCACGCTGCCTGTGTTAGCACAAATACACTATATTGTCGGCAGGGTTTTGGCACTGCGACCCGGGTTTTTTATAGCATCTGATTGAATAAAGATAGCTATAGGAGTTAGAAGAGTGGGGATGAAAAAGATCGTAGGGGAAGTGTGCACTTAAAGGATGGGCCTCGTTCCGAGCTGTGCACTTAGAGGGCTTTGACTGTAGTCAGAGCTAGCAACGCAGGCGTTTCTACGATTGAAACAAACACGCTGAACAATCAGACTGAAATAATTTTTCATTGATTTTCATGAAGATGTCTCTGACGCGTTCACGAATATCAGTGAAGTTGATAGTGCAACCTTTTTGCATAACTTCTTTTATATAAAGAACTAGCGGCCCAGTCCGGCTTCGCCCGGGTGTAAATGTAATATATAGGATATGAAAGATGAGAATCATTATCATTAAATTCTCAACGTGTATTGAATTTGCGCGAATTCAATCGCTTTTATTTGTGAATGTTCAAAAAACGATCAAGAAAAATCTTATTTCCCAAAAAGAAATTTAAAAAATTCCGTTGATCCGATCGCTACCAAACTTCAGAAGATCACCCGCTGGGCTAATCTAAAGATTGCCTGAAAATTACATCAAAAATGGTCTACCCGTTTGGAGTCCATAGATTACATATATATCGTCTTTTATCTATATAGATTATTAAAATGTAAAAAGTGGTTATTGTGACATAACGATAATAGTTGGACATATAGTATCGCGAAGTTTTTTGTAGTTATTGATATGTTCTTTAATATTGTAGAACATACTTTTGTTCTATCATCAATAGTTTCCGCAGCGCATGCGACGAAAGATGTTTTATGGCATTTTTTTTACACCTTGGGTTACGTTACTAAAGTTTTAGTAAGGATCCCTAATATTTTCTAGCAATAAATATAGCCCATGCTACTCAGGGTGAATGTAGCTTTCTAATGGTGAAAGAATTTTTTAAATCTGCACAGTATTTTTTGAGTTTATTCATTACAAACATACAAAAATACAAATCTTTCATCTTTATAATATTAGTGTAGATAAAAAATATGAAATTATTTCTTACTTTTTAAACAACCGATTCGAGTTAGTCATTTTGGGTGGCATTTTTTTAAACTTTTAATTTTTGACTGACAAACCATATATACTCGTATATAGACTAGACAACGTCGGCATAAAATATATCGTTAAAATTAATTAATCCTCTCCCGCAGAAAGTAGTTACAAATATAACAAATTTAAATTGTATTTTCAACCTGTCGAGACAGATCAACTCATGTATTTTCAACTCACTTCGTGGCAGTCATAGACCACTCAGAAAAAAAACGTTTTTAATTTGAGGTTAAATGCAATTTTCTATTGGCTGAGCAGCGTAGGAGGAGACACTCTGTGTAAGAAATATAGCGAGTAAAGACTTGAAAATGCGAGAATAAAATCAGTTGAAAATAGATATAGTGTTGAGCTGTATTCCGTTTTATTTGTGACACAATTTGAATTGCAGATTAGTTTTGCATTTCTAGTTTGGATACTATAATAGTTGGGGAATTAGTTAAGTTGGTAAAGTATTTGGTAATTTAGTTTTTGTTGCTTCAATTCTTGTGTACATTCAAGTACAAAACAAAACGCGGTGGTGGCTGGCGGAGCGTCTTTAAGAACGACGTGTAATAATAAAACAAGACGAGGGTAGGTAACTGTTCTAACGTAGTAATGTAAAACTTCACGAACGTTGTGTATAAACCACCGCTTAGATAAATAGTATCATCAGGGAATCCCATTGCAACGTTCAGTCTACAACATACGCTCTCGTTTTAAATTCAAGCTTAACTCTAGAAATTTTTTGAAGTTAAACTTCTTTAGTCGCGACGAGAGAGCAACTCAAATCTTTTTCGCACGGGAGTAACAAATCTTTTCGGACAGAAGTAATTCAATAGTTTTTTTGGCATACTTCTGTACAAATATATAAAATCATAACTACCACTGCAATCAAGGCCGACCGGTATCCACTCTTCTCTCGCGACTGTGTTATCTATCTATAGGTACATATTATAAATGCAAATGTGAGTTTGTTTGGATGTTTGCTACCTTATCACGCAAAAACGGCTGAACGGATTTGGATGAAATTTGCCAGACAGATAGTTTATTACCTGGATTAAATAATAGGATACTTTTTATCCCGGAAAAACGTTAGGTTCCTGCGGGATTTCGTCCATGGCCTGCTATATTTTATGATATAAGCGGCCATGGACGAGTTGTTGGTTGCCTTGATTACCAACCACAAACTGAAACATTCTGATATCAAATGTCAAATAATTTGCAAATTTTTAATTAATGTTTAAAATTACTCTGATCAAAATTATTTTCTAATTTTTAGTGCAAAAGAAAACCATTTAATGAGTAATGAAACAATTCTAACTATTAAAATCTAACTATTAATTCTAACTATTAAAATCCTGAAACAGGCGGTGCAGTTGCAAGTCATTCGACATTCGGCGTCTGATTTCGCATGACGTGCAGTGTACAATCTCCAATATGTGGGATGGTTTTGGACTATATCTCATTATGCTATCATAACAGAGGACTGTTATTCTCGGGCAAAGTGTATTATATAAAATTTATTTTATTCTTATTTTTTCAATACAGCGACGACTTTAAATTACATTTTCTTACAAAATGAGACCTCAACGAGCACATAACGGTTACAATACTCTCGATTGGATACGAGCAGCGTTCACATGATTCTAGAAAAAAATCGGAATTATCCCATTTACAAGAGAGAAAGACAACGTTGTGACTCAATATTTCGACCGATTAAAATAGGAAGTTTTAGCGGCAACACTAAATTTTCTTGAATGTTTAAGGCAAACTTTAGCGTAACGCCAACACTTTGTAACACAGAAGTGTTATTTGTTTTCGTTCTTGATTAATCCTACAACAAGCATGTTAAGGGTGGGCGACGTTTTCTTATGCCGTACTCCAAAGAGAATAGGAATGCAATATTGAGCGTTCGTTCGCATCGTCAGACGATGTTGGCTATAATTACAGTGTCGCTCGAGTTTACATTCTGTTCGATGCAACAAACGACTTAGAAATAACGTATCTAGGAAGACCAGTCAAGTTAGAAAGATCTTCTAAATAGGTGTAGGGTAAATATTTCCAAAACCGATCGTCGGATTTCTTATATTGCATACACAGATAAATGAGAAATGGTGCACCTCAATTATTATAACTTTTAGGAACAGGTTCACGGGAATTTGGACAATGATCAAACTAGCATTGAAAGGTGCAACGTTTCGTTTCTTTTATTGAAACATTCTCAAGCTACTGAAAAATAATCAACCGAAACGTTGCATCTTTCAATATTTTGAGCACAGTCGTTCGAATTGATATGTTCCATACATTCTTGATATGTTCCATACTTTCTAAGTTTTGTATGGAATAAAGCTTATTATTATTACTAACAATGACAGTTTGATCGTAGTGTTTTCTTGTTCAAATTTCATTGACCTTGTTTTAATTTATAATATACTGGACATTATATCTAATTAATATCTTTATTCTACTAG
The DNA here is from genome assembly GCA_034508555.1 of Venustoraphidia nigricollis. NCBI lineage: Eukaryota > Metazoa > Arthropoda > Insecta > Raphidioptera > Raphidiidae > Venustoraphidia > Venustoraphidia nigricollis. Next base: position 1,649,958 of record JAVRKA010000006.1, read on the forward strand.
AAAATAAAAATTACGGCTACCAAAGAGTTGCAGCATGATTAATTCGAGCACCCCATGATGATATAAAAGTACTTGTTGACTCAGACATTTATTTAGAAAACTATAAAAATTAAAAAAATAGGGCTGCGAAGGATTGAGGCAGGTTAAAATTTGGTATCCCATGACAATATGAAAGTATTCAATTAGACCGATAATTTTATTTATGAGCCGATGACAAGAAAATAGTAAAAAACCCGGGTCGCAGTGCCAAAACCCTGACGACAATATAGTGTATTTGCTTGTATAGGGCCGTGTGGTTTTATACTTTTATTATGTGAAATTAAGTTTGTTTTTGGGCAAAATAAAAAATTTAACCCCTTAATACACCCCTTAAAATAACATTTTTTTTCTTAATTGTAATATTATTATCAATCTAACGTCTACACCAAATTAAATACACCCTTCAATAAATAACTCACTATCTGCAAATTAGTGTTTTCAAAAAATTTGTAAGTCCGGTCCTGTTGAGCCGATTTTATTAAAATTTTAGGGGCACTTTTTAATTGCTACTGACAGGTTAAATATCAATTTTGAAACGATTCTGAGAATTTTTTCGGTATTTTGGGGCCCAAAAACATTTTTCAACCCCTAAAAACTACCCTTAAAATGGCCCGATTGGGCCCATTTTAAATAGGGTTCGTGCGGTGGTGGATTCCAACATGCGGGCCAAATTTCGTTAAAATCAATTAACTCTTTCGAAAGTTATTGCCCGCACACATATATATATATATATATATATATATATAAATATATATATATATATATATACATATATATATAAACATTTTCAAAAATGGTGTCAAAGTGTTTAGGAGGTTATGAAACGTCGAGAAATTTTGGTCCGACCCCTAGGTCCCGCCATCCGACCGATGCCAATAGTGTATGTTGCCATATGGCAAATACACTAATAAAAAAACTGATAAACTATGGCTGTTAAGGTTTGGCGGCAAGATGAACTCATATTATCACGAGATGATAATATGAAAGTAATTGTTGAGACATTTTGGCGTCAATTTAGTTGATATGAAAGTGATCGACCATGGACGGTCGAGAATTGGTGAATTTACCCTAGTTAACGGTACGGTCTGTCAAATAGTGTTTTGCTACATCAATTGGGCGGGAATTCGGTTAAACCTGGGCATTGTGTTGATCTTCTCATACTTATTGTAACTGCATGGTCGATCACTTGTGCTGTCAAAACTTATAAGTAGTCTACTGGATGACTCATTGTAGGGTATCCCGATATTATAATAGAGGAAAACTAAACTCGGCACTTATTGATAGTCTTTTAAAATTAATTCAGTTGATACACCAGAATTTTCCGTTTTAAGTTAAGAAGTTGGGCACTGCCAAAGTTTACCGCTAGAGGCTCAGTCTGTGAATAGTTTGTAGAAGTATGTGCAAGATAAGTTTATTTCAAACATTTTATTGAACATAATTTATGAAAAAAGTAATTTTGACAGTTGCCTCCACAAAAAGTGTAAACATGAAGTTCGTGAGGACGACAAAAATTAGCTAATGTCAAGTTTCTAGAGTGCAGTAAGAATAAAATTAATAACCAGAACTCATTGACGAAAAAAAATATTTTATAAAACATTTATTATTCTGTGTCGTCAGTAAGTTTGCTCTATTAATTTTGTACTTACTACACTCTCGATTTTTCTTGACACTTATTTTTGTCGCATCACGAACTTCAAGTTTATATTATCAGTATTTTTGGAGGACAACGCTCATATTTGTTTTATAGGTATAATATATATACTTAATATCTATATGTTTTTTTAAATAATAACTGCCGGTATATGTAAATAATAAGTTAAAATGTACACAGTAACGCCATCTCTCCGTGACAAAATGAAAGGCCAAAATGTATTTGTATTTCTGTAAATAAGGCTATAGTAGATCTCACGAGCTCGGCAAACTACCGGTCGCCTTGATTTACAGCGTAAATATAAGCTAGTGATATTCAAGGTTACTAGAAACTAAGGTTGAGCATTAGCTTTGTTGAAGGTGTAGCCTGGCGAGACGCGGAGAGGGCGGGATAAGTAGGCTTGTGGGTTTTTTTCCAAACAAATGAGATAAGAATAATTGAAAAATCAAGCCAGGGCATAAGTGACGTAAGCAATCACAGACGTGTCCATATTTATAGCCTCTTACACCCAACCTTCTAGTATTCTCGTAACCTTTCTAACATCGCTGCATTATTTTGTGTCACGAGCTCTCAGTCTAAAACAAGCAACCGACAACGGCTACAGAAAACATATGAAATTCAAACACAGATTGAAAGTTTGTATTAAGTTAAATTTGTTATTATTAGAAACTAACACAAAACAGTTTTACATGAAAAGTTGAAATAGCTAACTTCTTATTTGTTTCACGGCGGTGGCGGCGCTATACGAGTTAATCGTGCCCACATTAGGACAGGAAACGTTCACCAAACTGTAATGGTTGTTCGGAATTACAGTCTAGTAATTTCTGATAGTTGGCAGCGATGAAGTTTTGCCGCGCCATAAACCGAGATTGAATTTGGTTAAGTGTACGCCATTATATACGCTAACAATAACAGAAGTATATAGTGTGTCCACAGAAACCTGGTACATACAGCTCTAAACAAAGTTTTGATAAATTTTCAATGAAAACATTTGCTTCGTCGATTCATTTCACTGACTTTGTCATATCATAAAAAAATATAGACAAGTGTCAGTAGAACTAGCGCCGTTAGAATTTCGAACCGTTGTAACACGTAATAATTCTACACAAAAAAAAACCCGTGTCGCAGTGCCAAAACCCTGCCGACAATATAGTGTCTTTGCTTATACAAGCAGTGTGGCTCTATTATGCGAACTTAAGTTGGTTTTTGGGCAAAATAGAAAATTTGACTCCTTAATACACCCCTTAAAATCACATTTTTTTTCTTAATCGCAATAATATTATCAGTCGAATCTCTATACCAAATTATATACAACTTTCAGTAAATAATTCACTATCTACAAACTAGTGTTTTCATAAAATTTGTAAATCCGGTCCTGTCGGGCCGATTTTATAAAAATTTTAGGGACACTTTTTAATTACTACCAGAGGGTTAAATTTCAATTCTGAAACGATTCGGAGAATTTTTTCGGTATTTTGGGGCCCAAAAACATTTTTCAACCCCTAAAAACTACCCTTAAAATGGCCCGATTAGGCCCATTTTAAAATAGGCTTCTTGCGGTGATGGATTTCAACACGTGGGCCAAATTTTGTTAAAATCAATTAACTCTTTCGAAAGTTATTGCCCGCACGTATATATATATACGTATATATATATATATATATATATATATATATATAAATATATATATATATACATATATATATAAACATTTTTAAAAATGGTGCCAAAGTGTTTAGGAGGTTATGAAACGTCGAGAAATTTTGGTCCGACCCCTAGGTCCCACCATCCGACCGACGCCAATAGTGTATGTTGCCATATGGCAAATACACTAATAAAAAATTTATCATTTTCGGGTTTTTTCCTTTACTCTTGCCAAATTATAAGATTCTAGGTCAACGGGTATTAACCTATATGTTTTGATGAGCGTTTGAATAAAAACACTATGAAAGCATCGAACATTGCTCTAATGAAAAAAAAACCGGGTCGCAGTGCCAAAACCCTGCCGACAATATAGTGTATTTGCTAACACAGGCAGTGTGGCTTTATTATGCGAACTTAAGTTGGTTTTTGGACAAAATAAAAAATACACCCCTTAAAAGAACATTTTTTTTCTTAATTGCAATATTATTATCAATCGAACCTCTATACCAAATTATATACACCTTTCAGTAAATAATTCACTATCTGCAAACTAATGTTTTCATAAAATTTATAAATCCGGTTCTGTCGGGCCGATTTTATTAAAATTTTAGGGACACTTTTTAATTACTACCATAGGGTTAAATTTCAATTTTGAAACGATTCGGAGAATTTTTTCGGTATTTTGGAGCCTAAAAACATTTTTCAACCCCTAAAAACTACCCTTAAAATGGCCCGATTTGTCCCATTTTAAATAGGCATCTTGCGGTGATGGATTTCAACACGTGGGCCAAATTTAGTTGAAATCGATTAACTCTTTCGAAAGTTATTGCCCGCACATATATACATATATATATATAAACATTTTTAAAAATGGTGCCAAAGTGTTTAGGAGGTTATGAAACGTCGAGAAATTTTGGTCCGACCCGTAGGTCCCGCCATCCGACCGACGCCAATAGTGTATGTTGCCTTATGGAAAATACACTAATAAACTGAATTGAGGGGCAAAGTTAACTTTGTCTTTGGATAACCGTTGTCCCCATACATCGACATAGGTGGCGGTCAGTTTATAATCGCAAAAAAAAAATATTTTTTTGTAATGTTACTACAAATTTACGGTTTTCTCCTTTACTTATGCAATAAAACATTGCTTCTTGTCAAATTTCATGATTCTCGAGAAGTATCCTATAGGTTTTGATTCCCCTGCGAGTGTTAAAACAAACAAGGTGAAATTTTATTTCTAGATCCAACCAGAAGCGTAGCGTGCCTTGGCGGGGCCCCGTATAAAAATTAGTTTGGGGGCCCTTCCACCGTTGAAGTAAATGATTTAAATGGGGAAATCCCGCAGCCCACGATCACCGATGTAGGGTGTTGCCAACTTTTGAACGCACGCTTTACGCGGGAACAAAAGAAATTGCTTTTTTTGACTTTTGTTATTTCTGAAATAAAAAAAAATTGGGAAGTTTTTATTAATTTTTAATTACGCACGTTGGGAGCCCCCGTGGCCCGGGGGCCCCGTATAATTGATACGGGGATACGGCGGTAGCTACGCCCCTGGATCCAACCCATAAAAGTTTTTCATAAACAGATGTCAGCAGAATCTTTTCAGTTCTAACCATCGGCTTTGTGAGTCTATATCGCAATTATTATATTGTTAAACGCGTTATAAATACGACCTATGTTTCGTGACCCTTTGGACTCACAATACTTAATATAAATGCGGTTTTAGAGAATTAGTTTCGAGTTATAAAACATACACCTGCAGCTAATATGACGTGTTGAACTGGTTAAGTGTTCTGAGCGATCATAAATAAAACTTGCATAGAGTTCTCAACTCTAGCAAATCTATAGATTCTCAAAATACCTATGTTTTAAATGATTTATGGCGTCTTTAATGATGTCTTCATCATAATGATGACATAAAAAGATTTTATAAGATCAATCATTGCCAAGATAACCTATAGATTAATTATTCCTGTATGATAGTAATGAATCGATTAATTTTTAGTATTCCAAAACACTAAAAAACTAAGTGAGTGTAACCTTTCACGCGTAACTGAAGTAAAACTTCTTTGATCTTGAGAAAATATTACAATTAAATTAAAAAAATAAATAATTTTTTACTATAAGATTAAAAAAAAAGAGTTTTAAGCTTAAAAAATAGAAAACAAAATATGATTGACTTCCATTTGAAATAATCAGACTGCGATTTTTAGAAGTTTTACTTCAAAAAAGTAATCACACAACACCTTTGAATACATTTCCTAATATCAGAATGTCTGGAGAACGAGACGCAAATATTTTAGTATATATATATCTGTAATAATTAGATAAAATTAGCTATATACACTACCTAAGATCAGTACCAATATATATTAGTGTTTAATTTGTATTTACAGTTAATACAATTAAGGTAGTTGTCGTGGTACAATATTGTCAAAAAATTATAGATTATACGCGCCACAAAAGTATACTAGCTTATAGCTAAGTGATCCATAATTTGTACGCAAGAGTGTACCCGTGGAAACGTAACTCATACAGTATTCATATGCATGTATACTTTTCTATAAATTGTTGAACTTTAAACCGTTATTTATAAATAATTAGACGATCAAAAATTTTTTTTTATTTTTTTTAAACTCATAACAAATGCATTGAAAGACTGTCAGTTTTTGGAAAGCTTCTGACAGTTAGTTCTTTTTTTATAAATAAGAAACTGGTTCAGAATTACAGAGATCGTATACAATCAATGTTAATTATCCAATTTTTAATTGAATTTATCTCGGATTATATACGGTCGATCGACTTCAAATTTTCAGGGTAATTGTATTATCATGTCTTTGATAAGTATACAAAAATTAAGAATTTTCTGACGGTGTGCCTTAACCACGACAACTACCTTAATGTTTACTCATAATATGACGTCAGAGTTTAGATGTGTGATATTTACATGCATCCAGTTTTTTTTCTCGAAGTACATTTCACATAGCATCATCAGGAGATGATTAAATGTTATTAATCACAGTGCAAGATCTTTGTCTGAAGAAGGCAAAGGATGAAATATGCTTTCCGTTCGTTCTCTTCAAACTATATATAGATAGGAAAACTTGTAAAACGAAGGGAAAAATATTTTATCTCTGCTATAGATTTCTTTCTTTGAACTTCTTTAAAACATATTTTTATTTTAACATAAGGGACATAAAAAACTGAACTACGGAAAATGTAGCGATAAAAAAAAAACAAAATTGTTGCAAACATCAAGTTTCATGAATTCGAATCATAGAAGTTCGACATATTTGTAAATTAGATGTCTTTTTTGTATCCTCAAAAAATGTGGTAGTCCATTTCTGCTTTAGTACGGGCCTGTATACGTATAGTTATGAAAGAGCTGTAATAGTCACTTACCTTTATAAATGCATTGGATATGGTATTGTATTTTGTGGTTGGACTTTCACGGTATGTTACCCATTTAGAATGTAAGTTCATTACCTGAAAAAAAAAGAAAAAATACGTTAATTATCATAAAGATGGAAAAAACACGTCTTACTACTGTATAATTTAGTTTCTCAACGTTAATAAACCATTATCCTTTATTTCTCTGTCAAAATATGTAACGGTTATTCATATATTTCTGTTTTCGTTAAACGGTAAAATAATTAAAATCCTTTGAAAAAAGATGATTTTTGAAAAAATTAAAAACTACTCTGATATTTTTCAGACTTGTCTATTGCAGAAGACAATCTCAATGAGTAATTTCCCTACTCCGCCAAAAAATTAGTTTAGTTTACTGACTACCCCAAATCGTGATTTTATAAACACTGATAATAATAAAAAACCCGGGTCGCAGTGCCAAAACCCTGCCGACAATATAGTGTATTTGCTTATACAGGCAGTGTGGCTTCATTATGCGAACTTTAGTTGGTTTCTGGGCAAAATAAAAAATTAGACTCCTTAATACACCCCTTAAATAACATTTTTTTTTCTTAATTACAATATTATTATCAATCAAATCTCTATACTAAATTATATACACCTTTCAGTAAAGAATTCATAATCTGCAAACTAGTTTTTTCATAAAATTTGTAAATCCGGTCCTGTCGGGCCGATTTTATCAAAATTTTAGGGACACTTTTTAATTACCACCAGAGGGTTAAATTTCAATTTTGAAACGATTCGGAGAATTTTTTCGGTAAACATTTTTCAACCCCTAAAAACTACCCTTAAAATAGCCCGATTATGCCCATTTTAAATAGGCTTCTTGCGGTGATGGATTTCAACACGTGGGCCAAATTTCGTTAAAATCAATTAACTCCTTCGAAAGTTATTGCCCGCACACACACATATATATATATATATATATATATATATATATATATATATATATATATATATACGTATATATATATATATATAAATATATATATATATATACATATATATATAAACATTTTTAAAAATGGTGTCCAAGTGTTTAGGAGGTTATGAAACGTCGAGAAATTTTGGTCCGACCCCTAGGTCCCGCCATCCGACCGACGCCAATAGTGTATGTTGCCATATGGCAAATACACTAATAATAAATTTATTAGTCAAGTTGAGATACAAAATGCATCTATGTGACATGTCAGAAAATACAAAATACATAATAGGTACATTATTAAAATATGTTACAATTTAAAATCATCGATATTATAGAGGCACGCTTCAGTCAGGATTACTTTGATTCTATTTTAAAACTTAGGTAATGATACATTTTTTATTAATTGGGGTAGATTATTGTAAAATTTTTGAGATGAGTAGTAAAAATTGTTCTGAGAACTAGACAGATTATACTTCGGTAGTCGTAGTGCTTCTTTATACCTTGTATCATAATTATGGTTATCATTGTTTGTTTTAGCAAACATTAATAAATAACCTCAGCTGTTCAGCGTCTACATTTTATCGAAATTTAAAGACCGCGCACACCAGCACAGCACGAACCAGAAAGATCTGTTCGTGAAGGTACGCATGTTATATAGCGGAGTAACGCACATTAGACCAGCAACGACCGTCAGTCAGCTACCTGCAATTTCTGTTTAGTTGTGCTGGATCGCTCTAATGTGTTAGAGATGTGTCGTTTTCATTAATTAATTTGCATTGATAAAACAACTTGGAAACTGCAACATGTCTACCGCACATGAAACCTGTATTTAAAGTTGCTGGTTTAGTGTGTGACATCGTGTAGGTTGCAAGTTTGTGGTGTGCTGGTCTGTGCTTGACATATTTAGGTGGTCTTTTAGTTCTATTTAAGTAAATAACAAAATTTGAATCTAATATACCGTTTTTCGGCTTTTTTAACCCTTGAAAAAATATGAATTTGCATTGGAAATTAGGACTTATAAAGTTTTTTTTTGTGTGAAAATCAGTTATTTTAAACACACAGTTTCCAGACTGAAAAAATATTTGGCAAAATAATAATACACAAAATTTTCGGCCCAAATAATCTTTACATTTGACAGTCCTCAAAAAAATGAAAAATGTGTAACATAATTACAAATTCATTTACTTATTTATAAAAAAAAAAAAAAAATATTAAACAGGTCAGTCAAGTTAAATTAATTAAATTGTATTTATATTTCAATCTATAACAGTCAATGACATAATTTCTTATTCTGATGTAATTAGTTAAAATAGATAAAAATTCCAATAGTAAAAATTATTATTCTCCGCCGTTGTTCAGTACCAAAAGATCAAAATATTGAATGTTGACCGAAGTCAATTTATTTCTGCCTTTGTTAAGAAATATTCTTTTGACTATCGCGTATTTATTATTATAATTGTTTCTTGTGTACCGTATTTGACCGAAAATAATTAAATACAAATTTTATCGTAAACCTGCGTTTTATTTAATCTTAATACACTACTAGAACCAAAAGGTCGTTATAAATGCATTCTTTCTCTTCCTGAAACATTGATAGGTATTTCAAATCACTTTACCTGTGCGTAAAAAAATTCACCTTGAAATGTTTCAGAAGTTCGAACGGACACTGCAGTGTTCAAGTAGAATGTTTTTTTCCATTGTTTATATAGTACCTAGCATTAACGAAACTCTACATTAATTATCAGTAGGATTTATGCACCTTGTTTCAGGCGCGAACTGTTATTTTAAATTACCTTTCAGAAAACATTGGCAAACAGCGAGAACTGGACACTGAACCAGTAATCGTTTAAATTATTATTAGTGTATTTGCCATATGGCAACATACACTATTGGCGTCGGTCGGATGGCGGGACCTAGGGGTCGGACCAAAATTTCTCGACGTTTCATAACCTCCTAAACACTTTGGCACCATTTTTAAAAATGTTTATATATATATATATATATATATATATATATATATATATATAGGTATATATATATGTGTGCGGGCTATAACTTTCGAAGGACTTAATTAATTTTGGCGAAATTTGGCACACATGTTGGAATCCATTATCGCACGAAGCCTATTTAAAATGGGCCCAATCGGATCACACTAAGGGTGAATTTTAGGGGTTGAAAAAAGTTTTTGGGCCCCAAAATACCGAAAAAAATCTCAGAATCGTTTCAAAATTGAAATTTAACCTTTTAATAGCAATTAAAAAGTGCTCCTAAAATTTTAATAAAATCGTCCCAACAGGACCGGACTTACAAATTTTTTGAAAACACTAATTTGCAGATAGTGACATTTATTTTATTGAAGGGTGTATTTAATTCGGTGTAGACGTTAGATTGATAATAATATTACAATTAAGAAAAAAATGTTATTTTAAGGGGTGTATTAAGGGGTTAAACTTTTTATTATGCCCAAAAACAAACTTAATTTCACATAATAACAGTATAAAACCACACGGCCCTATACAAGCAAATACACTATATTGTCGGCAGGGTTTTGGCACTGCGACCCGGGTTTTTGTTTATTTATGTGCGTAGACAAAACACGGCGCTCTAGCTATAACTGCGAATACTCCAGTCAACAGGTATATGCGGTTTAACAGAAAGTTATTTCAATAGAAACTATTCGCATTTTTTAAAAGCATCAACAGAAAGCTTAGGTATGCCGAACTTAGAATATTGTCGAAGTTATATGCCCGCCGAACTCTTATTTTGTCCGAAACAATAGTTCATGTATTTAGATTGTAATGCATTACTTTATATACGAGCTGTTTAGAGTAGTGGTGACAGCACTAGACTCGCATTCGGGAGGTCCGGGTTCGAATCCCGGCGGGGGCAGATGTGGCTAGGACTTTTTCCCACTGCCTCTCGCCGAGAAACGGTAATTCCTGTACCGGCCATCTGGATTGAGGTTTTCCATGGTTTCCGTCAATTAATTCCAGATAAATATCGAGATGGTTCCTTATTTGAGGCCATGGCCGATTACCTATCAAACGACTAGTTTAAAATTAGCTACCTTATCCTAATTTCCTATACCTAATTCCTTCATTCGCCCATTGCTATTACATAAGTTGAAGTTTTAAAAATGTAGAAAAATAACGGGAAGAGTGGTAGATGGAAAATAGTAATGGTGCGAATGGTGTCTGTTATGACATAAAGTTGAGAAACGGACGTTAAACGCATTATTATTATTATTATTATATACGAGCTGTGACATAACGCTAAAACCTAAGACCAGCGATTTTTAACAGTCACACGAGTCGTAACAGCATTACAATCGAGATACATACTACATTTTTAGGATATACTTAAAAATACTTATTTTTGTTTTTTGATCATTTTTTATATTTTTACTATGCGTAGAAAATATTGTCAGAAATTATGATTTAATAGTGACCACACATATTTTCCCGTAAAAAAAAACATTGGAGAATTTTAAATCGATCTCACCCGAAAAATAATCGATCGATGAAAACGATATTTTTTTTGAATTATGTATATATATTCAATGTACAACTGTTAAAAAAATGTGTTTTAATAAAACAAAACTTTCGGTTGAACCTTGTATGTGTACGAATATGTCGGCTCAATGCAGGTACATTTATTATTTGTAACATCGTATAACCACTACCGAAAACAAGACACGTGGGCGGTTATAAATAATAACGCATTCGACACGCTTCATTGATTGTTAAATAACCAGTTTTTTATTTCTTATATATTGAGAAAATCGATTAAATTCAATGGGGTTGATTCAGCGTTCCATTTTATAGAAAAAGGCTTATTATTCACAGTCGATTGTGAACTCTATCAATTTTTATCTTCTACTGACGAGCTAGTTTAACTTTTTTATGTTACTCAATATTAGTCTATATCATTTTGACGTGCATTCATTAATTTGAAATATATTATCATTTAAATGCGTATAACAATGGATTGCGCTAGAATTTTTCAATTCTGATAATTTTCGTTCGATCTATACCTAATTCTTAATATAAAAATGATTTGTCGGGAAAAAGGACTTTTTAAGTAAACACTTATTTGTTATTTATAGCGACGTTTCGTTCCTTGCTTGGAACTTTTTCAAGCTTTATAACTATTAAATGTTTAGATCAAGTAGATATAAAAGTTAAAATACACATGTAAATATAAATTTGAGTTAAACAATTATTAATAAAAAGTTTATAATAATTCCGTTTTTTAAAAAATGTTTTTACGATTGATGTTCAAATTAATATTATTTTTTTTTTAAGAAAAAAAAAGTCTAATTCTTAATGTTCATGATTTTTTCTAGATTTTTCTGAGACACCTTTTTGGTGATTACGGTTAGAGATAGCATTTATTAAACATCTTCCCGAAAACTGTTAAAAAAAAGAAAAAAGAAATACATAATTTGTATTTTTACATTCGTGCTTCAATAAGCTTTCATTTGACACCCTGCACGATGTCCTTGAAAAAAACTGTTTTTTCGTTTCACAATTACTCCCTCAAATCAACCCCCAAAATCAAAATTCAACTTTATATAATTCACGACTGTATTTGGGTTACCGCACTCTATCTCTATGCCAATTTTTACGTCAAATAGTTTCAGAAAAAATCGCCTGTGACAGGCGGACAACGAACACGGAACATTAAAAAAAAATCTACAATTTTCAATTTTTATAATTGTTTTTTGTAATGCCAAATATTATATCATAGTTTTAGTATCATTTAAGCATATTAAGAGCTTGAAAAAGTCTTAATTAAAGAAAAGACGAAACGTTGCAATCAATGAGTGTTTAAATTGATTTATTTTCATTATTTCAATTACCCGTGATACTGCTTTCTATTATTAAAAAAAATCCGACATTCCCAATTTTGTCTTGTGCCCATGGATATTATATAATATTGTAAATTACGCGGTATTTGTCGGTCGGCAAAGAAAGCAGACACCATAATAAATCTGGCGCAGTCATGGCTTCGGTTCGGTTTTATTGGACATCCGTGAAATCAACAACCCATCTTTCACTGCACAGACCGGTAACTCTGCAACGCTGTTAATAATCTTTTATATCGAACTCGCAACGGAGAGAACTTGAAATTTATACTAAACTGACTCCGTCGAAATTCGATCAAGTTAGAATGTTTGGAAAAGTATCTTCGAAATACAGTAGAAAGCATGTAATTTCAACCTGTCGGGACTAATCGACTCCTATTTTTTCAATTTCTACTTCATCCCCACTTCGTGGAAATCATAGACCAATCAGAAAAAAATTTCTAATTTAAGGTTAAACGTCAAATGTATTTTTCAATAGGCTGAGAAGCGTAAGAGGAGATACTTTGCGTGAGAAGTAGGGACGAAAAAACATGAAAATACGTGAGTAAAATTAATTGAAAATATATGGTATTGAAAATACATGACTGCAATTGAAATTATTTATATAATGATAAACAAACAATTTTAAATGTTTTTTTTTCAAAATGGCTGCTGGCTTGGTTACAAACAATCCGATATGTTCGGAGTTGGTCGCCTTTAGTGGTGGGTTGCTGACGGTTTTACCGTAGCCTAGTTGAAATACCCGTTAATCTCGTTAACTAGTTTACATTATCTACAAAGAACGGTAGGCAAAACCGTTGCGACCGTAACACTGTTTATATTCCGTTGATTTTAAATAACGAACATGTCACACTTCTCAGTGCTGTGGTTCGTGTATCGGTTTCCTGTCGATATGCGTTTCGTTCGTTGGTTGAAGTTCTTTGCGTTTTGTTGTCGACAGAGGAAGTAATTGAATCGTCAATTAGTTAATTCTAATAACAAACACCTAGTTGATTCGTTGATGAACGATCAATAGTTAATTTAACTAATTCATTGAATCAACGCCCACAATTAGCCGCCTTATATACTTTTTCGAACAATTTCGATGATTCATACACAAACATGTTAAAAACGTTCAAAATTGAAGAATCGTATCTGCAGTGGACAAAGTTTCGATACAAAAAAGTTATTCGGTTGAGAAGGTTCCGCTGGCCGCCTGTCGAAAGAAATCGGCTTGTGTTTTAAATATATGCAAAAAGGGATGAGCGGTGAGCGAAAATGAGAATCAAGTCTGGATACAACTTTTAGAATAGTGAAATCGGGTTAGTGTCCCCCGCCTGTTGGTTGATAGACAACGGCCATGGCGAGCGCCATTATAGATTCATTTGGAGTTAATTATGTCTGGGAGACATCCACCCCCGAGGGCGCCCCGTTGACATAGTAAAGGTCTGCCGGCGCTCGTGCGCAGCCTCTTCTGACAGCTCAATTTCACTGTTGTTCTTTTCTCGGGAAAAATATGTGTAGTACAGGCCACGCTCCCCGCTGTTATATTGGCTTGTTGTCTATACATACATAGATATAGTATATAATATTATATAATACACAAAAAAAGTGTTCTAGAAGTCCACTATCAACTAGTATATAAAAATTGTAACATAATCGTTGTCTGTCTGTTTGATTGCTTAATTGTACCAGTAAAGAGCAGCTGACCTTTTTATTTTCTAATTTTCTAAATATTTACGACTCTCCGAAGTTTTATTTTTTTTCTTTCTTTTTTTAAACGAGTAGAATAATTAATAGTAGGTATACCGTTGTAATTGAAAAAAAAAAACAAAGTTATAGCACATATCATCTTTTCTGCGCAAATGTCGATTTAACCCAAAAACAATAGAGTTCTTTTTAATAAGTACCTACCTATGTGGAACTTCAAGTAGGGAAAATAGGTATTGAACATTAATTGCGAAAAGTAAATTCTAAATTAAATTGTAGAAAATGTCGAGAGGTTCGAATTATTGCACTCTATCACAAATTACAGGCTTTTTATGTAGATTAAGGCACGCCCCAACTTTTTGTAATTTTAAACTTTGCCATTTGTCAGAGTTCAACGTATTTTTGGAAAAACTTAAAAAAAACTTTTCTTGATTACTTGCGAATACAAAAGGTTTTTTTATGAGCTGAAGTCTTATTAATTTTACAGAAAGTATTATAAAAATAAGGATTTATTGAGCGCACGGTACTGTATCACCTGTTTAAAACTTATAGACTTGAACGACATATTTAAACAGGGTTGTCCTTTGTCGTAAAATTGTCTCCAATTAGAAAAAAATAATTTGGTAAACAACTTTGTGTTTTTGTTTGTTTTATTTTTTTCATAGATGCGTTAGTTTTGTGAGGCAGCGGTTATAAAATGTTTGATATTTAGAGAAGTCACTAAGTTTAATTATTTTTATGAATTAACTAACATGTCATGAATTCACAAATGTATTGTTGCTATTGGGATTTGACATACCTATGGGTGGATTTTAAGCCAAATGTAATGTCGAATCCACCATAATATAATATAGTAATACTAACAGCAAGTAACATGTAATGTGCTAATAGTTTTATTTTCTATCCCCAGATATCGTATCGTATTATGCCAAATCCCAATATGTAATGTGCTAATGTTTTAAATTATTATCACCAGATGTCGTATTGTTTTTGTTAAATCCCAATATTATTATGGGAAATGAAGTTGACTGAGCTGTAAGATTGCACATTTCGATTCCATAAAATGCAATAGACAGAACTTAATACCAAATCCTGTAAATGATTTTGAACCAAAACAACCCTTGTTATGCCTACTTTGTCTATATTACATTAAATGGAAAATAATTCCAGTGTATTTGTTTTTCTAGCTTCAACTAAATGCGTCTAGTATTTACGTTGTGTTACTAGTTCACTGTATAAACAAGATCACCTATTCGCCATATGCATGACCTTGAGTAGATATAGAGTACGACTTACAACGCCAATGGTGGCGAAAAACGGAAAACATTGACATGTTATGTATGAAACACAAGCCAAAAAGACATTTAACACTGTGTAAAAATACACTTAAAATTTCCTTTTGTATATAATTTTTAATTAGGTAATGCATTTCCACGTATATTCATTTTTAATTAAACAGTTAATTTTTGACTGCAGGCATTAGATGTGTTTGTTTTCGTAAGTTAATACTGTTGTGGAAATGCGTATAAGTCCACCAAAAAATACAATAATTTATTGCGCTGTAACGCTGTCACGTAGCGAATACCGATCTTAAGGATCGTGAAGGCCTCACAGGAATGTCTTCCTTTTTGTGTCATTTAGTATTATTTTGAACGTAAACTTTTATTCAAATTTTTTTTATCAATTCTGACATTCTGAAATGAATGCAAATGAACTACGTGCAAGTTAAGGCGGACAATACTTACGATGATTTATGAAATTACCAAAAAGGAACATCTTTTTGTGAAGTTACAATTAGATCATATTTAAATAAATCATGAACTTTACGTGCACAAAATATTTAAATTTTTTTTTCAGAGACCATTAAAATAAAATTGCGTAGACCTACGTGTTTCCTTTATTTTATATGGCTACCGAAAGTAATGATTATCTGAATTCAGTACGAAATAATATTTTCAAATTATTTTTAATAATAAACTGAAAATCTGATTGATACTTCCACCAATTCTAAGATTAAACTCTGGGAACTGGACGTTGATCTACAAGCCATGGAAACGATTAATATTTTTAATAAAAAAAATTTAAATCTGTTGATACTTCCACTAGTTTTCAGACGAGTGGTCTAGTTCATAAGTAGTGCGTCAGGTGGCTATAGTCTTTTCCATATATATCTCGTGAGCAGCAGATGCTCTGTTTACGTGCAGATGATATTTGATTAATCCCTAAATTACTTTCTGCTACGTTGAGTTTCAAGTGATCAATCAGATGTTGATCGAGCAGTTTTATTGCCATATCGATTCATGGGATAAACCCAGTGCCGGATTAAGCCAGCGCGGGGCCTGTAGCAAATTCTGTCAAGGGGCCCTTGGTTTGCTTTAGGTTCTCAAGTTTAGGCTATTAAATAATACAAAACTGTTACAAATAAACTTTTCTGAATTTAATATGGGCAAATTTAGAGATAACACTTTCAATGTCGACTTCTTTAAGCAAATCATGCTCTATATTCAACAAAGTAGATTGAATCGTGACTGAGTTAATAAAATTTAAATAGTTCGCCTGTTTTCTCAAAATACTTATAATCGATATTATATTAAAATCGATTAAAAAAATACAATCTCGGCTACGTAAACTTGCAAAATAAATGTATACCTATATAAAAAATAAAAATCTGGCCGCTTGAAGGGTAGAAATGTGGTATAGATGCTAGTCTAAATATATCGATTATAATTAAACATTAGAACATTAACGTTAAAAAGTTCGTAAAATACCTACTTATTTTTACGATTTAACGTGACGAAATCGAGTTTTAGATTTTCAAGTGGAAGTGAGGCATAGCCTAAGCGCTTCGCGTTTAAGGCATGCAAGATATTTTACGCTCCTATCTAAATTAATATTTTTTTATTACGGTCAGACAGGCGTTGGAGCGCGGGGTCCGTAGCATTTGCTACTCTTGCTACGTGGCTAATCCGGCACTGGATAAACCATAGACATAGTGAACTAGAAGCTTCATTAACAGTGACTATTAGAAATGGAAGATACGGTCAGCTTCTATATAACGGCACCATGTAGAAAAAAGATACAAACTGACCGTCGTATATCCTATCTCTCTCACTTTTGTTGATCAAATTTCGATGCGGAGTGCGATGTGATAGATTTTAGTGCTATAACACTATAACACCCGGTCGGTTAAATCAGCAGTATTTAACATTCAGATAATAGGTTCAGCCACATTTCTTGTCGACACTTTCCAAGTGTCCTGAACAGCTTGCTGTTACCCTGATATAGTGCAGGCATTCGAACATGTAATTATGTAATATATTAAAGGGAGGCTAATTAATGTGAAGGTAATGGGTAATTTATGTTTGGGTCATAAGTGTTACAGACGGCTATAAACAGAAGAAACCGTATAAATATGTGACCATCAGACAAAATCACGTATGCCAGGTTTCAGGTAAAATAAAACAAATGCGTTTAAGGTGATTTTTTCAGATTGTAAAAAAAAATGCTCTCGGCAAATTTAACACTGTGGTCGCAAAGGGGATTTTACTATTTTTTAGCTATGATTAAGCATAAAGTTTCACAAAATTTGGCTTGTTGATAAATAATTTTAAAAAACACTTATTTTTGTTCTGAAAATAGCATCACAAAATGGAATATTTGGCCAGATTTCTTTAAAGCACGACATGAGATTTCAAGTTACGGGAAGTTTTTTTTCTTTACGAATGTTGTAAAAAACTGAAAAATTTAGCTCGTTCGACAATATTTTTGAATTATTTTTCTGGGTGTAAACTTATGCTACTTTTGTCCTTTTAACCTGATTTTCAATTAACTATTTAGAATTCTACATCCATCTAGTTTATTTTTAAAGCATATACGAATGGAAGAATGTTTGGGGTATGAATGAAGAATGCTTGAGATCTAATTTTTACTCAGAAGAAAACTTCTGAATAATAATTTAGAATAGAGTTGTAGCTAATTGCGCTAATAAGCGCAGAAGCCAAAAATCACGGATATTAAAAAAAAACATAGATATTTCCGACTTTGACATTGTGCATTTTGGATGTACGGTGTACACATATATTCATTTTTAAAGAAATGAAATATTTTTAAGCAACAAAATAAACTTTGAATTAAGTTTTACGTACGCGATTTTGGTTTTTGGTTACAGAAGTGTGTAAGAAGTGGCAACAGCGAGGGCTAAGGGGAAGCAAAGGTAATAACATAAAACTTAAGGTATTACAAAAGTTTAACGACGTGCTGAGACCAAAGCGTCTACCAGACACGCATACTAAATGTGCGAAATATATGTACAGGGTGACCGATAGACAAATTCACAGGATGGTTTTGATCCCAAAAAATAAGACAATTTTTCTCTCTGAAAATACAGTTGGTACCTATAATCGTTGTGCCGCCTGCCGTTTTTCTATAACTTTACTGTTTTCGATCGTAATACCGCTATTGATTGGACTGCTCGAATTAAATGTCACAAGTTATACTGTTTGAAATAAACTTGTAATTTTAATCTGACAAAATTGTGATTTTCTTCTTCTTCTTCTGCCTATGCGTTATTATGTACTTACTTTAAACTGTACATCTCATAGGTTTAAATACAAATGGCTAAATTATATAAAAAAAGTTATTTTTTATTTGAGCGTAACGGGCCCCCATCTAAGAATATCGTAGATCGAACCAAAAGCGACTAATCTTTTGAAAGCACAGAAAAAAAATCAAGATTGTTAAAAATTGTACGTTTTTCTTTAAGAAAAAAAAATACTTTCTATTTGCAATTTGAGCTATCTATACTTAATTCAAAATAAAATTTCCAGTTTTTTAAAATTTACCGCCCTAGGCATCTGTCTAAAGTCTACGTTGTTTGAAGTTAGAATTAAAATTCGAAAAGTCACCAATAAAATCTTTGTTTAAAGTTAAAATGGGAGAAAATGTAATTTTCAAGCAAATGCATGAATAATTTCGAAGTAGCTGTACAGCAGAATATATGAGGTTTTGCATCTGTCAGCTATGCGGTGGTGCGTAGGAAAAACACAGCTGATTGAAGCTGAACTTCCGCATCAAAAACGCACATCGGATGTTAATAATATACATAAAGCCAGTACATAATACTGCATGCTTGAAACGCGACCATGATGTCAACACTCACTCGACGTGTTCATGTGCCGATGTCATTGAGTAGCTTATAGTGTTGGGTAACTCAGATCTGAACCGGTTCAAAGAGCCGACTCCGACAGAAGATCCGTGAGAGCCGACTCACTTTTTTTTGAGCCGACGGATCAACGGATCCGCATAACTCAGTGAAACACTTAACACACAGAAGCACGTTTTACACTTACGTATCAGTTCTTGCTTTGATGCATCTGTCCTGTCAGCTCAAATGACTCATGCATCACATGTTTGGCTATGCATTCTTGGTTCTATACAGGTCGTGATATGATTGACTTAACTAGGTAACTCAGTCGCAGACTGCAGTAACATATTCAGAACTCGGCTCTTTTTGAACCGGTTCAGTGAGCCGGCTCACATACGGGATCCAGATGCAAAGATGCAGATCACTAAAAAGACCTGTTTTTCCCATCTCTAGTAGCTTAGTAGTTAGTCGTCGATTGCAACCAAACCAAACCGACTCCGGGATGTGGTATGGTCAGTGGCGTATTAAGTGTTTGGAGACCCCCAAGAGCAATTTGATTTTGATAATTTTATAGTGTTTTAAAAAACTGAAAATACGAATTGGTACTACGCTCAGATAATCCTGGCAGTTGATGTCCTTCAGGAATAGAAAACCAATTTTTATTTGAGTGACGTTTCCAATCCGCAAATTCCACGAGAACTTGTGTAGGTACTATACCAATAAAATTTTCAATTTATTACTAAATACAGTAACAAACAGATAACCTGGCAATAAAAAAAAAGAAGAAAAAACTATTTTTTTTGCATGTTTCCCTGGTTTACAGGCATCCGTTCCCTATGTTTTTATTTGCCAATTGGTGAACGTATCAAACAAAAAATTTATTATCCCATAGAATCGAAACAGATCTGAAAACTACTCGAAATTTTCAATGGTGGGGGTGTTTTAAATTTTGAAAACACTGTTCAGAGCAAGGTTAGTAGAGTATAAGGTTGCCTCATCCCATCTGACCAATCAACGTAGGCGCAGAAATGACGTCAGCTGGCAGCCCGTTCAAATGAAGTGCAAAGATAGACGCTAAAAATACGAAAATATTTATATTTATTACAAAATTAAGGTTTAATAATATCTATATAAACAAACAAAAAATTTAATAATGGTCAAGAAATGGTAGGCATTGTTAATTTTAAAAAATACATATTTTTCTGGCTTCTGTTTTGCTTTATTATATTTGTATGTTGAGAAATTTAATACGGATGAACAAAATGATTTCGAAATAAAATTATTGTAAATAATATAAATATTATGTCTTTTGATTTCGTTGACATTTGTTAAAACTGCCATTAAAATAAATAAACAACATATCCGCCAGATGACGGCATCCTCCATTATTATCCAAAGGAACGAGGCAACTTCTACTCTACTAACCTTACTTCAGAGTACACTTTACCTCCACTAGGTGGAACCGGGACTCTCTCCTTTTTATGTTGAATATATAAGCTGAAAAAAGAAACTAAATACGCACCGTCACCACCGTCAAATCCGACTAGCTCTGTCTCGATTTCACCGGAAACGTAGACTACGACGAACCTAGAGGAGGTAAGTGAATTCCGAGCGACGTTTTCGAAATTGACGCCATGATAGTTTCTCGGCCTGTGTAATGTCTGTGTATACGATCGCGGTCCTAACTAAATAAACCGACGATAGAAGTAGAGGTTCGGTGGTGCAAAGAGACTCCCCAAGGTACAAGCAATGGACTCCACGCGATGTTCTACTATGATTTTTAATGGCACTGTGCAATGAACTGCGACGAGGAAGCACACATATAAGTAACCTTCCTGTTCAAACACAACCCGGAAGCCCGGAGCGGTAACAGCATCAATCGCGTACACTGAGGACACAAACAAATACCTATAGCGTGATTCAAAAAATAAATGTCGGTACTCAACGATTAATTTGTGGGATTGATATTTATTTAACCGGTTGATACACAAAAAAACACTTTTTTTGACACATCAACAACAATTGGGTTTTTGAATTAATTTTTTTTTACATAAATGGAAAGATCACATACAAGTTTTATAACGAAACTACTTTTATTATTTTGTTTAATTTCATAATGAAAAAGTTATATTTGTTTTAAAAATAATGTTTAAGCTACGATCCGATAACGCGCCAAAAACCTTTGTGACGTCAAAATGTTTTTATGGTCCTGGTTGCCATGGTTACTTTGATAGTATGTATTATAAAGCCATACACAAATGCACAACTTTTGTCATTTTGACGTCACAAACATTCCTGGTACGTTTTGTAATCACGTGATATCTTATGAAGTTTTATACATTTTAATTAATTTATTATTAATTACCTATGGCTTATTTTTTTTCCTTTTCGTTCTTCAATATTATTTACGATATATTATTTAAAAAATAAAAAAATTTAGTAGTTTTTTTTAAATTCAAATACTCAATTCTAAAATATTAAAAAATAAAATTATTATCGGCAACATAAAATTCTGTTTGTACTACAAAAGTGTGATTTAAATATAGACGTCGACATTCTAGCATTAGCGATTAGATTGATTGATATTTATTTGTGCAGCCGATACACAAAAATTCACTTTTTTTTGACGCAACAACAATTCTTTAATGTTAAAAAATAAAATTATCGGCAACATAAAATTCTATTTGTACTACAAAAGTGTGGTTCAAAAATAGATGTCGACATTCCAGGATTAGTGATTAGATGGATTGATATTTATTTGTGCAGTCGATACACAAAAAAAACACTTTTTTTACTACAATTCTCAAATATTAAAAAATAAAATTATCGGTAACATAAAATTTCGTTTGTACTACAAAAGTGTGGTTCAAAAATAGATGTTGGCACTCCAGGATTAATTATTATTATTAATAATTGAATGGCTTGATTTTAGTCAGTCGATACACAAAAAAAATGTTTTTTTGACACCGACAAAAATTCTTAAATATTACAAAACTCTCACCGTTTAGATAGTGAGAATTCCTTGTTCGTTCTGGGGGAGAAATTTTATACGATAATAATCATGCCAATCGCTTTCAACTGTTTATCGTTTTTTTAACAATTGAAGGCGATAATCGTAAGCGCCTACGAGAATGTTATGTGAGACTCGTAAGAAAAGAAATCGCCTGCCAGTTTTGTTTACTGCGAGAAAATTTTCGTATAGAAAGTATTGCTAGTATTATAATCTAAACAACTTCTCGTATGATAAATTCGACACGATTATACGAAAGTCGTAGGTACAAATCGACTGCCCACCGATTTGTGAGCGGGTCTCGCCAGTCAGTGTGCCGTTCAGATAACTATTCTTGTCTCTCCACAAGCGAGAATTTTACCATATTTTTTATACAAATCTTATTTGCGTTCGAGTCAGAAGATGATTCTCGCCTTTGTATAGGAGATAATCTACTATGTTCCCCAACGAGCGAGAAATTCTACCCGTCTAAATGTAGCGATGGGTTGCAGAAAGCATTGTCATAAAAATTAATTTCACAGTGATCTTAGATTGTGATATATTTACAGTCTTTATACATGCACGAGCAGTTAATATCATTGTAAAACTTCCTGTCATACAGAACATCACATTGTACTCACACAAAAATAAATGACTCATTTACATAGAAAACTATCGTTTTTCGCGATACATTTTATTTTTTAATAATGTGCGTAGAAAAATGTTGTTTCGAAGTAGAAATTCTGTAAAAAACTATGTTAAAAGAAAATATTGCTTCATTTGATCAATTATTTTTCGAGCAAGATCTAAAATTCTGCAATGCTTTTCTTATGGAGAAATATGTGTGGTGTCACAACAGCGTTGCCAGACGTCCCGATTTTTAAATCAAAATTAAATGTCCCGCGCGGGACAAGTTCAGTCCCGCTTTTCGGGGATAACTCGACCGTGCGTAAATAATTATTCTCTTATTGTAAGTTGCAATTTGTAACACTCACTGCTCAGACTATTGTTTGAAACGCCATATTTTTCTAATGAATAAAACTTTTTTGATTTTGATTTCTGTTTTTTTTTTTTATTTTTTTCATTCAGAAGACGAATAAGACTCAACTATTTAACGATAGGGTAAATCTGATTTAAAATATATTTTTATTAAAATACATTTTCTATGGCTATTTTTGCTATCTATTGTCACGTAAACGTAATTTGAACTCAAATAAAAAGATAAATATTTAAAAACTTCTGAGTATATACGTTTTTTTACTATGTCCCGCTTTCGACGAAAGAATCCCGCTTTTTTCACTCAAAAAGTTCCAAAATCTCGGCTTGGCAAAAAAAAAATCTGGCGACGCTGTGTTACAATCTAGAGTCATTGTCAAACCAAATTTTCTGACAATCCTTTTTCTGCAACTCATTACAGTTTTGGAACTTCTGTGCTAATCCATTTCTCAGCAACATTCTGTACCAAGAGTGTTAGAACGACTCCAGTTCCAACTGTATGTATATGTGCACAGGGAGAGCCATAAAATTGAATGGGAAATAGGAAATATTGGATAGCCGGCATATGCCAATATAAAATCATGTACCAGAAAATCGTAATATGTAAAATTGGATAAACTGAAGCTTGTCTAGAGAGACTAATGTGCGTGCGCATGCTGCGAGAAAGTTTCGTATTTTAAGGGAATATCTATAGTTTTAAGGTCACCAATAGCCAGGTCTATTTCTACCTAGTGCCATTTTATATTTCATGCTTTTATTTAATTTCACCTGTCCCGTGTCTGTCTGTAGGTTTGTAATCGAATCTTACAAGTTGAATTTGACCAACTTTCCATTGTCCGATTGAACTGAAATTTTGTACACTCCTTTAGTTCTGAAGACAATACAAAACAGTACACTGAATTTTATGGTAGCTCCGATATGGTCACCACCACAAAATGACGGATTACCTTAAGTACCTCCACATGGGTATCAAATGAAAGGGTATGACAAGTAGAATATAATCAGCCGTGTGACTTCATTCCAAATCCAAAATGGCGGCCGAAACTAAAGATTGCATTTTTTTAATTTCACTTTACATACTCGTGCGAAATGGATCACTTTACTATCGCTATACAGATATGAAAAGTAGCTATTAAAAATAATAGATTAATTAAAAAGACAGACATTAACGCGAGAAAAACCATGTGTTTCATAAAGAGTCAATTGTAATAAAATTGGGAATAATTGAATGATTTTAATAATTGATTACGTTGTAATTCGAATGATCTTGATAATCGAATAACTCATTCAAAATTATTCCTTCGGAATTCGCATGATGTATGATGATAATAGGAGGTGAGAATAAATATTTCAACTCTCGAAAGTATTTTGCTCTTGGTATCAATTCTGAAACGAAAGAGTCACTTGCATGTAGAACAGACGCAGATAAAAGACTTAAGTAATTGTAAATGCATTGTATTTGCCAACCGATGAAAATCTGAGAGACACACCTACATGCAGTATTTTAAAGTGTAAAGAAAGAGCGCAATATAATAATTTATTACTAAAGATTGTATAAAAATCATTAGAATTACTCGTATTTTGAATAGTTTTTCTGAATATCTCGAGATATTTTAACAATCGAATAGTTCGATTATTTTCACTCGAAATATCCCATCACTAAACTGTAGTACAAAACAACTTTGGAATTGCATATGGGGCTGTAAAATATCACCGGCATGGTAAAATGTAAACAACAAAAAAACAGCGTAATGCTATGCCTATCTGTTTGGTACACTTCAGTCAAGCATGTTATAAGTTCGAATATACGGAGCGACGCGACGAAGATAAGCAAAAAGCACTCCGTCCTAATTACACCAGATAGTACACCTGGGGGAAGATCAAAGATAATTCCACAACAAGCGATGTCACGATCCAAGTGAACGCTGTGATATTGTCGCAAGGATAACATATCCGGTTGCATGAAAGTATAAAAACTATTACAACGATAGCCGCAGTTATTATGATTCTGTTTTCTGTTTTGAATATTGATTTTTCATAGATGTATTTGACCTTGATCTCTTATAGTTCTTCAGCTCTGTGAATATGCTTAAAGGTGGATACACACGATACCAAGTTTTCTTTGAAACGTTTGGCAATTGTGTTTTCTCCGTCATATTCAGTACTTTTAAAGAAAAAAATGTTAATGCTTTATACCCGGTCGAAAGTGCGTACTTTCGGCTTCGATTTTAAGGCAGAAAGTCTAACATTAATATTGAGTTAATATAACAGTCCCGTGAGTCATAAACGCATTACAATCGAGATGCATACCTACTACGTTTTTTGCACGTACCTCCTATAAAATACCTGATTTTCACATCATAGTAAGTATACTTGTTATATTCTTTTCAGTTTATGTTTAGCCATATTGGTATCTAATATGAATTTAAACGGCAATTGACAAAGATATAACTATCGTAATTGTAAAATCGCATTAGGTACTTTTGTTTTACTTTAAATGAAGTTATTTTATAGGGAGTCGCGCAAAAAATTAAATTTATGCCAAGGTACTATGTTTTAAAAGTTGTTTATGCTGACATTGTGTTAAAAAAATGAGACACTATGATTCTTAACAGCTACACCAGAAAGCTCTAGATACGAGATCCAAATATGAGAGAAACATTATTTTTTGCTATTCCATGAGATGATCATAAATAATCATCATTAAGTAAACAGCTTCACAGAAAGGGGGTGAGTCGGCCTATTATATTTTATGTGCTGTTGTTTTTCTTTTCGTTTTTTACTCAGGGGTGGTCGTTCATGAATGCAACGACGGCCTTTAAAACAAATATTTAACAAAAAAAAAAACAGAACTTTAAAAACATTTTATCTAGTGAACAAATCATCCCAAAAGAAATTCTATACAAATTATTTTTGTTGATGACTCAATTATATAAAATTCTCTTTTTCCTTCTTTCAGACTTACTTGAAAACAGCTGAATCGATTTCAAATTGGTTTTCACACTAATTTTTGGCGTTCAGTTTAGAAATTGTAGTCGGTGACTAATACTTACGGTTTCTAAACAGACGCCATTCGCACCATTACTATTTTCCATCTACCACACTTCCCGTTATTTTTCTACATTTTTAAAGCTTCAACTTACATATGTAATAGCAATTATAGGAAATTATGATAAGCTAAGTAATTTTTGAACTAGGAGTTTGATAGGTAATTGGGCCATGGCCTCAATTAAGGAATCATCTCAATATATAATCTGGAATTAATTGAGGGAAACCATGAAAAACCTCAATCAAGATGGCCGGTACAGGAATTACCGTTTCTCGGCAAGAGGCAGTAGGAAAAAATCCCAACCACATCTGCCCCCGCCGGGATTCGAACCCGTACCTCCCGAATGCGAGTTTAGCGCTGTCACCCTACTCTACCCAGCTCGGTTTCACAATGCAATATAAGCGGCACAGTTTTTCATGGGAAAATCTAAGAGCTAATACGCTTTCCATAGTGGTTTGCCACTCCATTAAGCTTGTTAATAACTATTAGTCACTGACTATAATTTTAGAACTGAGCTACAGGTAGATATTTTATACACTGTAAATGTTAAAATTTTAACTTGCTTGATGTGAGATCTCTCTGAATTTTTTTTTTTTTGGGCGATGTTTCTGTCAAAATTTATCTGTTTTTGTAGGTTTCCGGTGTTAACATTTTATAGGAGTTTTAAATGACACAATCTTCACAATTCCTTTGAAATAACACAGCTCTATATTTTCAGAAAGGTGACAAAGATGATTCCATTGCAAACACATGTACAGTGACTCACATAATTTATTCGTAGGGATCTTTTATAATAATAATAATAATAATAATAATAAAATTTTTTATTTGCATGGCCACAAGAAATGGATACAAAAGGTCACTAAAACATGAATACATTAAAATATTAAGCTAAAACATTATAAAATTAGTTAATAAAATAAAATATAGTAAAAGTTATTCTACAAGTTATGACTATATGGGCATTTTTGAAGTATGTATTTTTTTATTTCTTTTCTAAATTCTTTTTTTAAATTCTTTTTTTAAATTCTTTTTTTTTTTTTTTTTTTGTTGCTACTATTGCTTTATAAATTTGTAATAGTAGGAGCGGTGCACGTGAAAAATAGTTCCGATTTTATAAAGTATAACATTTTCAGAAAATATAGTACATAATATAGTGAGTTCAATCACTAATCTACGCGACCCTGCGAGAACCTGATCAGATAGCGGTATTCATTTTGATGTAGTTACTAGTCCAATGGAGTTAGAGCTTTTAATTTTTATCAATTTGTTGGTTAGTACGAGCCATTCGGGAATATATATTGTTGCCGTCTTAAATAATGATCAAACATAATGGTCCCTCACTTTTCTTTTCATGTTATTACATGAAAAAAAACTGACTAGCCATTATGTTTAATCACTTATAGGTATAATACGCGCCACGGTTCTAAAAGGTTCTGAAGTTAGTCACAAACAGCGTCGCAAATGCATATTTAGAGCCGTCCTGGTTGTTTTGTGGGAAAAGAAGACTCCCACCTCCCAGTTACCGGCACAGAACGTGCGTTCGTCGGTGCTTGGTTATCGCTGGTTGTCGTGTCACTTGTCGCTTTCCTGCTATAAAGTACAGTTCAGTACGCTATTGTTAAGTTGTTTCTTTGATTGTTAATTGATCAAGGTGCCTAATACAGTTTTGCATAGACAAGCACGAAATATAATTTTTTTAATGACTTTATGCAAGGAGTCAGACCTTTAGATTAGAGAAAAATCAAAAATAATAACATAGCGCGAGTGTGTAGTTTTTCAACCGACTGTACCTGCGCAAGCCTTCATTTGCATCTAACTTCTGAGCCTTTCAGATCCATGGCGCGTACTATATACTGAAAGTTCCATTCTCTATAAAATCGGAACCATTTTTTATGTCGGCCGCTTGGAGTCTTGGATTACAGCGTGTTTTTTTTTTAATCAAAAATATTTTATCGGTTTGTGTACATATTATTTTTCTAGATAGCACCGTTTAAGATATTTGTATTCTTTTGGTGGCCGAATAAAATGGTAGAAAAAACCTTGGTTCTTTTTTGTTGCTGGTATAGGATTTAAGTTCTTAGGAGGTTCGAATAAATATGAGAGCCACTGTATAACGCTTGCTTAATAATGAACAGTCAGCTAGTCGCAGCAAGGAGGGAATATTAAATCCATGGGATTAAGACATTAGACTTATACCTACTCTAGGTATGTTATATATGCATAATATACAATGTAATAAATTACAGTAATTAAGTAAAACGATGACATTCACATTATAATTACTTAAACAAGTTAATAAGAGGGATCCAATGTTTATATAAATGATGGATGTAGTTATGTTGTGTTGAGTGTTATGAGAGGAGATCAACCCAGCCGAAGTATTATCAAACAGTAGATAAGTTCTGTAAGAGGTGACAATAGAGCTGGTTTTTGATGACACGAGAACTATGCATTCTTCTATCTCAGCAACTGAAAATATTTTATATTAAAATAGCTCTGCGACAAAATAGTAATTGTAACCGGAATGTTGTTTATTTCTTTTAATAACACTTTCTGTAAAAGGGGCCCTATATATCATCCTGATGTGTCATGGATTCCCACTTGGATTAAGACGGGGTTCGTAAGTTTAATATGCACTGTTTAAAATTATATGATTTTGATACATGTAATACATGATACATTGTGTGTGCAAGAGAGACGTAAAGGGACAGCTACCGCCGCCTATCTCTTTCTATTGTTACGTATCCCAGCCAGTTACGCAATTCATTACTCCACAGTTTCGTAAAGTTTCAATAACCTTGAAACGTACAGTTCCTATAAATTTGAAGTGTACAAGCGCATCACCACATCACAATGCTTCCAGGTTTAATTTTTATGTTCGTATTCAAGGTTATTAGGTGACCTTGTTCCATTGAGTAGTAGTGAGGGGATGATGTCAACTGATGTTGTGTGGAGGATAAAAATATTTAAGGGTCTTTTAGCTGACGTTATTCATTACCGAGATAACCTTTATTTCTAATGACCTTGGTCAGAATCTATATTTTCAAAACGAAAAAGATTTTAGCATTACAGGTCAATAGTACGTGTGATGATAACATGTTATTAAATTGCAGTTGGTTAATAAAAGTAGCAAATTATCGACTTAAGATTTTCCTTATGTAGGACTACATAGAATTGTTAGTCGCGTCCAATGAAAAAACCGAATGTGACCGAAAAGCTACGATCATTAACAGTGTTGGATCACTTTCACACAGTTTGTGCTGAGACCCAGCGGTAAGAGGCGAGGTAGGCAAAATACATAATGTGGGTTTGATCTTCTTTAGCTCTGTCTCGCTCCAATCATCCGCACGTTTCAATTTTTGGCTGGTGTACACTACAAGGTTAAAAGATGCTATTGCAAGAGTGCCGTTGTCAATTGATTACCTACTCTAATTTTTGGAAATATTTTGAGGTCACTTTAGGTTTGTGATGGAACAATGTTGTGAAATAAGTACGAATAAGGTCTTACTGTGACATTGAAAACGTGTGTTTTTTTGACACAATTAATGCCAATTTTTTTCTAGTAAATCGTACATAAATTACAAAAGTAGTCCATTAGAGACCTAGATTTGTTCTTTATCTTCCTTATAGAGAAAGAATGTTTGCAGAATGTTGACGAATAAGTCTACAATCAGTTCACAGCCGAAGCTGGCTTAAATTCAGAGCGTTCTGACAGCCTTAATACTTTAAATTAGCCCAGATACAAATTATGTAATTTGTAATTTGATAGAAAAAAATAGATCTTTAAAATAAGTTGTGTTCGTCTTGCGTGTTCTTCCTTAAGTGTCGCCTCTTGTAAAAACCTACCCTTAAGTATTAGGTGGACACCCCACGGTGAATATCAATCACAAGAATCTACGTGACTCACACCCTCTCCTCGTGGTCCTACCCTGTCTCGTTTTGTTCCACCCTATCCTGTCTCGACTACAACATACGATCTTATATAAATACTGACATAGGTGTGTATACAGAATGGATCTAAATATTAAAGAGTGTTCAACTCATAAGCACGTTATATATTATTTACTGGCAGAAAAAGAGTATCCATCTCTTCGATAAGTCGATACTAAGCTCTTGAACTTTATTGCCTTCGACTATCACAAATCCACTTTTCTGTTCATCAGATACTAGAGTTGTAAAGCAATTCGAGATTTGGACTTTTTCAAACATTTACAATGGAAATCTTTAAAATATTTTCCCTTCTTAGTACAATGCTTATAAAAAAGATTTACTTCAATAAACATTATCAAATATTAATATCTCTTTACGTTATAAAGTATTTTTTTGAAACTTTATATGTGTGTAATATCCAAACCACACGACATACAACCCTGCACACATATTTAACGAAATTTAGAGGTTATCTTTTACAGTGCAGTCAACCTAAAAACTGTCTAAAAATTTCAATTGTTAACAAATCTGATCTGACAAAGATCTTAGCTTGTGATCAAATGATTACAGTTTTTATTAGACTTGGGTAACTCAGATTTGAACCGGTTCAAAGAGCCGACTCCGACAGGAGATCCGTGAGAGCCGACTCACTTTTTTTTTTGAGCCGACGAATCAACGGATCCGCATGACTCAGTGAAACACTTAACACACAGAAACACATTTTACACTTACGTATCAGTTCTTGCTTTGATGCATCTGTCAGCTCAAATGCCTCATGCATCACATGTTTGGCTATGCATTCTTGATTCTATACAAGTCGTGATATGAACTAGGTAACTCAGTGGCAGACTGCAGTAACATATTCAGAACTCGGCTCTTTTTGAAACGGTTCAGTGAGCCAGGGATCCAGATGCAAAGATGCAGATCACTAACAAGACCCGTTTTTCCCATCTCTAGTTTTTATATATGCAGGAACTGTCTAATGGCGTTGCCATATTCTCTGTCATGTAGAACATTAGAATATACTCACACAAAAACAAATGCTTGACCCACATAAAAAAAGATCGCTCTTCAAGGCAAATTGAAAATGCGTAGAAAAATGTTGTTACCCAATTTAAAATACATGATATGCAATTTAAAAAAAATACAGATTAGTTTTTTAGCAAGATCGATTTGAAATTCTACAATGTGTGGTCACAATCTAAGGTCATTGACAAATCACATTATCTGACAAAGTTTTCTGCAACCCAGGTTCAATGATTATGAAGCATTCAGTATACGCTTTTCTGTACGTCTCTTGTAACAACACCTTACTATTACAGCTCACAACCCAGCAAAAAAAAAATTGTTATTCTTACAAACTTAGATCTTGATAAAGTGTAACATGATGTTTATATTAATAAATCTATTCATTCTGTTAGATTATAGACTTGTAAAATAATCGTGTGTTGTATGGTTCATGTTGTGAGAAAGTGTTTCAAGGATTGTATTTCGTCTCGCACAGGGCTTACATCCAAGGAGTTTGATCTTTCGTTTGTTCAAACTTTTGTTTAACTTGCTAAGTTTGTCAGTCAGTCAGTTTGTGTCAAAGAGTTTGACTAGTAGAATACGATAAGCTATGTGACATCACTGTAAAATTCAATATGGCTGACGTTCCAAGTTGGCAGATTATCTTTTAATTCACAATTCTGTTGACATGGGTATCAAATGAAAGAGTTTGACGAGTGGAATACGATAAGCTATGTGATGTCATTGTAAGCCCAATATGGCGGGCGCCCCAAAATGGCGGATTATCTTTTTATTCACAATTCTCTTGACATGGGTATCAAGTGAAAGAGTTTGACGAGTGGAATACGATAAGCTATGTGATGTCATTGTAAGCCCAATATGGCGGGCGCCCCAAGATGACGGATTATATTTTTATTCACAATTCTCTTGACATGGGTATCAAATGAAAGAGTTTGACGAGTGGAATATGATAAGATATGTGATGTCATTGTAAGCCCAATATGGCGGGTGCCTCAAGATGGCGGATTATCTTTTTCTTCATAATTCTTTTTACATGGATATGAAATAAATTTGCAATCAAAATGTCGACTAGATCTAATTATGCGAGAGCTCTGATATTTTACACAAGTATATAAGTCTGGTGACTATGCATTAATTGAATATGGCGGACGCTTCAAGATGACGGATTATCTTTTTGTTCACAACACCATTGACATGTGTATCAAATTAAAGTTGACGAGTGAAATACGACATGACGTCATTGTAAATCCAATATGGCCGACGCTACATATTTGATGGATTTGAAATGTTTCCGATAACAATATATGATTTATGCGTTTTTAGAATTAATCAATCAATTAATTTTATTAAATTATATAGTAAAAATGTTGAAAGAACATAACAAAATATCAGTATAGGTATAAGAAAAAAATTAAAAACACATGTGCAATAAAGGAAAAAAAGAAATTTTCAATAATTTAGGTTCATCATTATAAAAAGCAAGCCACCACTCCTTTCATGAAAGCCCTGTACGATTCACACAACACACCTTAATTGAAGAAGATTAACCACTATCGATAAGATAGAAGAACAATTTACTTGTTGAGAAATTGTTTATAATATAAACAATTCAACGCCGGTGGTACGATTACAATACTGCAAAGAAAAATTAGCATATCCGTTTTATCGTTGTATTTCGAGTAGAAAAAAATATTTTTGAAAGTATTTTCCTTTCTTAAAATGAGTGGATAATTGATATCAAGTCGGAAACGACAAAAAATATTCAAACATATATTTGTGTTCATTGGATCGTATCAAAAATTGTTTGAAGCAAACAAATATTGCTTAGTTCAAAAAAATCAGCACAAACAAATATTTGTCTCACATCATTTTTTTTTTGTGTAGTAAGTTTCAAAAAAGTTCAAAGAGATTTCGATTGCCGTCAAAAGTTTGGATTTTTTTACGATGTATGCTTTCAAAAAAAACGCAAAAATCAATTTCTTTCATGCATTTTTTAAATTGCAATTGTTTTTAGAACAAATTACGCTGATTTCAATGAGCACGAGTAAACGTCTGTATTTGTTTTAGTTTAAAAAACTTTAAGCGCAGATAACCCAGACCAGGAAAATACGGATATTTGCTCTTGCACATAATAGCTTTACAAAGTTTTCGATTTTTGTTAAAAAGATGACGATAAAGTACAAAAATATTTTTTTAACAAAGCAGTTCCATAATTTTGAGATGTATAATACTCGCCACGGATCTAAAAGGTTCTGAAGTTAGTCATAAACAGCGTCGCAAATGCATATTTTAGAGCCGTCCTGGTTGTTTTGTGGGAAAGGAAAACTCCCACCACCTCCCAGTTACCGGCACAGAACGTGCACTCGTCGGTGATTGGTTATCGCTCGTTGTCTTGTCACTTGTCGCTTTCCTGCTATAAAGTACAGTCCAGTACGATATTGCTAAGTTGTTTCTTTGATTATTAATTGATTAACATGCCTAATACAGTTTTGCAAAGACAAGCTCGAAAAATAATTTTTTGGATGACTTTATGCAAGGAATTGGACCTTTTGATTAAAGAAAAATTAAAAATAATAATATAGCGCGAGTTTGTAGTTTTTCAACCGACTGTACCTGCGCAAGCCTCCATTTGCATCTAACTTCCGAGCCTTTTAGATCCATGGCACGTATAATAATGTATAATATATTCTAAGTGCTCAAGTTGTTTATTCATATTTGAGACCTAATAATATGAGATGTCTCTCATTTCTATTATACAAATTCTATATGAAAAAGGTTGGAAACCACTGCACTAGACAAGACAGACAGACCACCTGGTTAGCGAGACAACGGGGATTTGTTTTTCGTTTTGTGACAGATCGTTCAATCGGACGACGCGCCAAGTTCTTGTTGCAACGTACGAATTGTAGGTAGGTATATTATGTCTATGGTATATGTCACTAGTATAAATGTTAGGGTAGGTCGTCTATCGGTCCAATGGACAGATAACAGATCGCTATTGAACGGATACTGTTGTTTATGCGTTCCGTGTTTATTTATAAACAAACACCACTACAGTTGGGTTTTATTAATTTGTTTCAGGCAGGCTCAGATACATGCCAAGGCTGGCCCAATAGTTATTGACAAATATTTGCTTCAA
Source organism: Venustoraphidia nigricollis (assembly GCA_034508555.1). Taxonomy (NCBI): domain Eukaryota; kingdom Metazoa; phylum Arthropoda; class Insecta; order Raphidioptera; family Raphidiidae; genus Venustoraphidia; species Venustoraphidia nigricollis. The sequence continues at coordinate 1,684,480 of JAVRKA010000006.1, forward strand.
ATCATGTCTTCCTCTACTCCAATGACTTCAAGCTGGTCCAATATTCCGTAGCGAATATTTGTTTCCGAAAAATTTAACCTTAATTATATTCCAGTTGGTATTAATAATACTATAATTTTTAATACGTTTCATTAATTTTTTCATCAAACCCTTAACTATTTATTATTTAACTAGCCGCTCCCCGCGGTAGCAACACGGCAATAACAACAGTAGTGGAATCTTCATCAAGACCTAACAGCTACATTTTCAGTTCATAGAAACTGCATTTTAAAAATTATAGTGTGTTAATCAATAGTCTTCTAAGGTGTGAAAAGGGGGGAAGTACCCTTTTCACACCTTAGAAGACTATTTTAGTATCTCTACTCAACAAAAGAAACATGGCTGCCAAATTTCAAGTCTGGAGGTCTAATAGTTCCGGAAGGTTTCGTGATGACCTATCAATTACATTCAACCTCTATGTCACCCCCTTTAAATATTTATTTTGAGACAAAAGGTAGCCTATGTCCGTCTTTAGGATGCAATCTATCTCCGTGTCAAATTTTATAGTATTAAGTTAGGATTTCAATAGATTATTTGAATGCAAATTAAAAATTAGTTTTTAATCAGGCCAAAAAAGTATAACTTCTAGCGCTCGTATCTAAGTACACGCAACCATTTTTTTGTATTAGGTATTTAAGGCTGTCGGAACGCTCTGAATATAAGCCAAAAATAGAGCTTCGACTGTCAACTGATTGTAGACTTATTCGTCAACATTCTGCAAAAATTCTTTCTCTATAAGGAAGATAAAGGACAAATCTAGGTCTCTAATGGACTACTTTAGTAATTTATGTACAATTTACTAGAAAAAGTTGGCATTAATTGTGCCAAAAGAACACACGTTTTCAATGTCACACTACGACCTTATTCGTACTTATTTCACAAAATTGTTCCATCACAAACATAAAGTGACTCTTCCTTTTTCTGAAAAGTTTTTTAAATCTTCAAAATATTTCCAAAAATTAGAGTAATCAATTGAGAGGGGCATCCTTGCAATAGCATCTTTTAGCTTCGTAGTGTGGCAGCAAATTGAAACGTGCGGAATATTTGAGAGAGACAGAGCTAAAGAAGGCCACACCCACAATATGTCTTTTGCCTACCTCGCCTCTTACCGCTGGACCTCAGCACAAACTGTGTGAACGTGATCCAACACTGTTAATTAAAATAAAAAAAGTAAAATGATGACTGCTCAACTTTGCTTCATTTATATAAATAAATTATACCTGATAATTTTAAATGAGAATTAGATTTAGATTAGATTAGATTTGATAGCTTTATTGTATTAAAGAAAATGTTTCAAACTTTTATCAATTAAACATAATAAAGTCACTGATGTTGAATGGGGCTTTTGTATTACAACAAATAATAATAATGTCTATTACAACAGTTTAATTAAAGTAGGTCTAGCAATTACGCAAACTCCCGAAATTCTCAACTAAACTAATTCATTCATAATATAGTAATATACCGACTGTACACATATACATAGCCATAGGTCACATACATATATATGGCGTTCACACAAACACACACACACATCCAGACATAATATACAGACTTCAGTTCATTGTGTCGAAGATATTAACAATGAGGAAACTTGAGTGTTCGACGAACAAAACTGCTGTATATGTATATTACGTCACGTGATGTACCAGGCTCAACAGAAAGTTACCATAAACGGGGCTGATTTAATCACCGAAAATTATTCGACATATGGATGGAGTTTAGACCAAACGTAATGTTGAATCCGCCATTTTTTATATAAGTATATATACTAGTGTTGGGTAACTCAGATCTGAACCGGTTCAAAGGGCCGACTCCGACAGAAGATTTGTGAGAGCCAACTCACTTTTTTTTGAGCCGACGGATCAACGGATCCGCATAACTCAGTGAAACACTTAACACACAGAAACACATTTTACACTTACGTATCAGTTCTTGCTTTGATGCATCTGTCAGTTCAAATGACTCATGCATCACATGTTTGGCTATTCATTCTTGATTCTATACAGGTCGTGATATGATTGACTGAACTAGGTAACTCAGTGCAAGACTGCAGTAACATATTCAGAACTCGGCTCTTTTTGAACCGGTTCACTGAGCTGGCTCACATACGGGATCCAGATGCAAAGATGCAGATCACTAAAATGACCCGTTTTTCCCATCTCTAATATATACTACCTAATGCTAACAGCACGTAATATGTAATGTATTTATGGTTTAAATTTCTGTCAACAGATGTCGTATCGTTTTATGTCAAATCCTATTAAAAGACAAATATAGCCCAGAGTAAATATCAGAACTGAAAGTTCTTGCCATAAACATCAACTTTTCTATTGCACCAAAATTATTTATCACGGAGGGAATAGAAATATTGCTTCATATCATGATTAAAATAACAAGTACATAGTTACTGTGAGAATAATAAACCAAGCCATAAATGTGTTGACTATCTTCAAAACAAAAACACAAACTAATTTCTATTTCTCCCGCTCGTGTTGGGCCGGGTATCTAAGTAAGCATTCGGCGATGCCCGATTATAAGAGGCACTCAATTAGCGAGGGACTCGACTACCGCGACCCCACTGTAATAGAATTGAAAAGAATATGTCATCAACTTTCCTCAGCACCACGTATATATCCACCAGAAGCGCAATTTTTTCATCCATACATCTCGAACAATGGTACGACCGTTCCTTTTTGCAACAATTCTCACTTGTGCCCTCGCACTCCTTACTCTTTTTTTCCCCGGACACCAATCACGCCCGTGTCGTATGGATACCATATAAATACATATATGCATGCGTTCAAGCAGTCCCCGTTCTATACGAAAGCTATTGCTTTTTTTTGTCCCAAAAACATTTTTTTTTAAATGTCCTTACACGAGTACCTATATAAAAACGAATGTTTGTTTGTTTGTTTGTTTGTCTATTCGTCTCCTATGCTGTCCTATTCATCCGATTACGACGAAACTTTGTTGAGTTGTTGTGCACGCGGCTGCGAAGTTTTCTAACCCAAAAAATCTAATACTTATTCAATTAATGTTTGTTTGCTCCACTACTGCTGTCGGTGCCGAGCTGGGTAGAGTAGTGGTGACAGCACTAGACTCGTATTCGGGAGGTACGGATTCGAATTCCGGCGGGGGCAGATGTGGCTGGGACTTTTTCCTACTGCCTCTCGCCGAGAAACGGTAATTCCTGTACCGGCCATCTTGATTGAGGTTTTCCATGGTTTCCCTCATTTAATTCCAGATAAATATCGAGATGGTTCCTTATTTGAGGCCATGGCCGATTACCTATCAAACTCCTAGTTCAAAAATTACCTATCCTACCCTAATTTCCTATAATTCCTTCATTAGCCGATTGCTATTACATAAGTTGAAGTTTTGAAAATGTGGAAAAATAACGGGAAGTATGGTAGATGGAAAATAGTAATGGTGCGAATGGCGTCTGTTATGGAATATAGTCGAGAAACGGACGTTAAACGCATTATTATTATTATTATTACTGCGTAGTATTCAAATTTTTGGAAATTGCCATTATGGAGAAAATGAAAATCCTCGACTGATCTCTCGTAATGTGACTGTACAGTGTGTTATTTGGGTCGGTGGGACAAAACATAGTTCGTTGTACGACAATGCGTTAGCTGGGGAACGCTTGTCCAAGGTATAAAGAGCAGCTCAAGAGACGAACTCATCTCTGAACTGATGGGATGTAATACTTTTTTGCGCATACATGGGCTATTTGCGGATGGCTTGTGGAAGTAACTCAGGGAATAAGTTTCGTCGATGTGCCATGATATTGAATTATCGACAATATCTCTAAATCTTTGTGAGAAACGAAATATTCTTTTCGATAATATCATGGTTGTAAAATAAAAATTCTCAACACAATAGACAAAAAAAATTGTAAAATGTTTCTCAAAAAATTATTTATTTCTTCGTAAGGTATCTACCGTAAAGAAGGAAGGAGAATGAATGTTTCACGGAACTATATCAATTTTTAGTAGATTTTGTTATATTTAACTGTAAGTCAGAAAAGAAAAAGATATAAAGCCATTAGGTAGAAAGAGTATTACATCGGGTACTAAAATGAATTGATTCCAGGAAGGTATTGTTTATTCCGAATAGTCCATCGTACAAGGAATTTTATCAAAATTGTCTTAAAATTGGCTTAAACCCATGAGTGTCAAGATCAGACAAAAATGGAATTATTATCCTATACTTTTTCATTAATAACGAACTTTTATCGTCTTGTAAAAATAGTTAATATTAATCAGAAGCGTAGCGTGCCTTGGCGGGGCCCCGTATAAAAATTAGTTTGGGGGCCCTTCCCCCGTTGAAGTAAATGACTTAAACGGGGAAATCCCGCAGCCCGCGATAACTGATGTAGGGTGTTGCTAACTTTTGAACGCACGCTTTACGCGGAAAAAAAAGAAATAGCTTTTTTTGACTTTTGTCATTTCTGAAATAAAAAAAAATTGGGAAGTTTTTATTAATTTTGGCTTACGCACGTTGGGGGCCCCCGTGGCCCGGAGGCCCCGTATAATTGATACGGCAGATACGGCGGTAGTTACGCCTCTGATATTAATGCTTATCATCATTATCATGACTGAATGCTGACAATTTTTTGGATGAATTTTGACAATATTTTGAGTGAATTTTTACATTTTTTTAGTGAATTTTGACGATTTTTTGGCGAAATTTGACAATTTTTTTGGTGAATTTCGAAAAATTTGTCTGTGAATTTTGACAATATTTTTTATGAATTTTGATTAATTTTGGCAAAATGGGGCTCCACTTGACCTCAATAAGCCCCAGTCCCCGAAAAACCTAGATCCGCATCCGAATAGTATTAATATTTTTAGTAGTTATAATCGGTAATCAAATTGGCGTTGATCTTAAAAATTTAATTATTTTTTTATTTTAGTTGCTTCTTTCAGTTTTTTATAAGAATAAAAAGTTATTTTAAAAATTTCAGATTCATATCACGTACTACTGGCTGGAATGAAGATGCTGAACATAGGAACATTTTCTGCCTTCCAGTTTGGCCAACATAAGAAAACTAAGGGTATACAGTCACGCCAACTTTATTGCTATTACAAACAAAGTTACAAACTCGTTGAAAAGTTGTTGAAGTTTTTAAATCAGCGGCGAGTAGCGACCAAACACGATATTTTAGTACAGTTTCCACGCTAACTTTTCTACTAACATAAAACACACATTAGCCATCATTCTTGTCACAGATGGATGCATTACCATGAAAACCAGTCGTTTAACGCTCACACACTTATAGTACTCGTCACTTAAGAAGATGTTCGTAGACTTGTTCGTTTTTAGGGTTTCCGTACCTCAAAAGGAAAAAGGAACCCTAATAGGATCACTTCGTTGTCCGTCTGTATGTCTGTCTGTAAAACCCATTTTTTCAGGAGCGCGTGCAGGTATCAAGTCGAAATTAATATCAAGTAATCACTCGCAAGGATATCAAAACCTATAGGGTACCTAGAATCATGAAATTTGGCAAGAAGCAATGTCTTATAGCACAAGTAAAGAGAAAAATCCGAAAACCGTGAATTTGTAGTTGCATCACAAACAATTTTTTTTCTATAAACGTCAAAATAGTGCATACTAGCGACATCGGACGGAATCTCGTAATCGCTATTAGTTCAGGCATTTTTGCGTCTTAGTTACATGATCACCCGTTTCTCCGTCCATTTGTCTTGTCACAGTTAAATTTCTTTCGACTGAATAGGTAAAGGTTTCAACCAAGAAAATATAAATAACCAGAAATGTAATTCTCTCTTACGTGCTTTATTTCTTCACGTAACCTGGGCGCTCAATTAACCTAAAATTATATCCTGAAATGGCCGGTTCTGTACCGAGTCGAGTGTTGGAAGAATTTTGAAAATAAAATTTGCACTGCAAATTTTTCATTCGGCACGTGGGAGAACATGATTAATAATAACAAATAATTAAAAATACTTCAAAATTCTATAAATAATTATTAAATCATTTCTCGACGATCGTTTCGGACACTAAGTCCATCCTCAGAAGTACAAGTTTGTACTCCTGAGGATGGACTTAGTGTCCGAAACGATCGTCGAGAAATAATTTAATAATTATTTGTAGAATTTTGAAGTGTTTTTAATTATTTGTAACTTTTACAATGTTCTGAGTGAATTTATAGTATTATTGGTTTGGAGGTCACCGAGTTTCAATTCTAATTTCAACGTTATTAAAAACGAATTTTAAATCTCAATTTAAAGACTCTTAATCTAACAAAAAAATGGAATCCCACACTGGACTACAAATAAGCTCTAGGCTCCGACAAACCTAGATTCACCCCTGTTTGTACGTCACTGTTATGTCAATTTGTATTTAAATTTCACAATTTATGTTAGTAATGCGAACTGATAGCCGATCGATACATTTGAGACAAAAAATCTGTGTTGTGTATCTGTTTGTCTGTTTTGCGCAGCAGAGCGCGTGTCATGTAGATTTATGTTTATGCATCGGGGAAAAGCTGCACAAGTGAATCTATTTTATTTGTTTTATTAGGCGACTTGACTGGTGAACAAGACTTCCTACAAGCTTTGCTACTAGTAGAGGGTTTGAAACTGTCACGATAATATATCTTTAAAAGAAGGCATGTGTCGCGGCAGACACAACCGAAGTGAAACTTCTTATGTATTAATTACATAAATTACAACACAAAAGACAGTGAATGCATCTGTAATGCCATCATATCACACTGATCCTGCGATGTGCTTAGTACAAAGTCAAAAGTCGAATAATTTGATATTGCCCATTTGTAACACACCCCGCTAGACGAGGGAATGCATCCATACCATAATATCAGAGAACACACATCCCGCGACGTGCTTCGTGCATAGTCAGAAGTCGAATGACTTGTTGATTGTTTATAACACATCGCGCGAGAAGATACTCTACACTCTAGACTCACTAGAGTCTAGACGATAATATATAACATAATACAGAGCCCGCGATATGCTTCCTGCAAAGTCAGCAGTCGAATGACTGACTATAACAATGAGCTCGCGATACGAGAAAAGAGGTTACGTTCCAAACATTTTTTCCGACACGCATTCTTCATTTCGAGTTACCTTTCAAATCGTCGTTGCAAATATGTCTACATAAGAAGTTTCGCTTCAAAAATCTGGTTCTAAGATGGCTGTACATCGCACTACTTTTTTAGTTGAAGATTATTATATAAGTGCATTTATTTATCTTTTTTCTTTGTTCTTGCGTAAAGGCTGAATCGAATTGGTGAATCAAAAGCGTTGAATTACATAAAATGTAATATCTAAAGTATATAATCTATTAACTGGGTAATAAATTTTGAATGAATTTAAATGTTCAGTTATCTAAATTACAAGTAATATAATTATTAATGTCGGAAGATTATCGTCGAAGTGACGTGTTTTTATGCTTAGTGAGAAAGATAATCACGCAAACACGCAAATGTAATTAACACAACAAAACAATGTACCTACGCAGCACGTGCACTAACTGTTAAAGGTGTAAACAATGCTGTAGATTAAAACTTTTTTTTCTATTGAAATATGCAGTCGATTCTTTCTAAGAGTGTATGGGAATAGAATATGGAATGAATAATGTACAGCAGCGGTTCCCATACTTCTTTGGCGACGGAGCCCTTTGGAAACACTAATGCTGGGTTGCAGAAAGGATTGTCAAATAATTTGACAATGAACTTAGATTGTAAACACACATATTTTTCCATAAGAAAAGCATTGTAGAATTTTAATTCGATTCTGTTCGAAAACTAATTGATCGATTGAAATGATATTTTTTTAAACTGTGTATAAGTGTATTTAACATAGTTTTTTTGTATAATTTTTAGTTCGAAACGACATTTTTCTACCCATTTTACAATCTAATGTTGTACATGAGAGGGAATTTGAATATGGCATTACACTGCTCTGCGGCATGTATGAAAACTGTATTATAGAGTTGTGTAATTCAGATCTGAACCGGTTCAAAGAGCCGACTCCGACAGAAGATCCGTGAGAGCCGACTCACTTTTTTTTGAGCCGACGGATCAACGGATCCGCAGAACTCAGTGAAACGCTTAACACACAGAAGCACATTTTACACTTACGTATCAGTTCTTGCTTTGATGCATCTGTCAGTTCAAATGACTCATGCATCACATGTTTGCCTATGCATTCTTGATTCTATACAGGTCGTGATATGATTGACTGAACTAGGTAACTCAGTGGCAGACTGCAGTACCATATTCAGAACTCGGCTCTTTTTGAACCGGTTCAGTGAGCCGGCTCACATACGGGATCCAGATGCAAAGATGCAGATCACTAAAAAGACCCGTTTTTCCCATCTGTACTAGAAATCGATAAAACTGTTTCCATTTAATGGAAGGTATGAAGTTGTTTTCATGATTTCTGACCAACTGTTTAAGTCGATGTTTCGTTTTTTAGGTGGATATTATATCGGCGGAGCCCTCGCGGTGGTCTAGCGGAGCCCCAGGGCTTTGCGGAGCACACTATTATTTACGAAGGAAAAGAAACATTTCGGAAGGAATATTTATTTTGTAGATTGGAAGGCGACTATTTTTTTAGGTTATCTTATTTTAGGTCAGCGGGGCACAAAGAGTGAGCAGTAATACAATTTCCGTCCAAATCTGTAGCCGTCACAAAATATTCTGAATCTAGACTTAACACTGATTAAGAGAGCTAATTATCACGCTAATAAAGGAAACGAAATAACGCCATAAATCCACTTGCCATGTGTAATAACATTGAAACAAGAACATTTGGATACATAAAACGACCATAGCAGCATAACTACTGCATAAGACTGCAGCCATGATGATAGAAATCGGAACGATTCGACTATCGTGATTTCGCTGTATTATGATTGCGAAAACTTACATTTTCGTTGCACCATAGGATAGTTCCACGAAATTTTTCATGGCATATTCTGCCAAGAAAATTGATGGAACTCCCTACACTGGAAAAAAATTATGTTGTCAACACAATTCAGTTGAAATGAACTTTTTCCTTGAATATTTTTTTTTATTTTAACCTAAATTACTGGTTAAAAGAAAAACTCTTCTTATCGTAATCAAGAACATGCGAATCATAATAGTGAATTGTATATCTAGTTGCGTAATGATATATATTACGATGATGTGTGGCATTATGTTGAAACCGCGTCGTAATATCATTATGCACGAGTTATGTAGGGTATTTTTTCTATAAGACTCTATTCTTGACTATCCAAGTTCTTTACACTTTTGAGCTGTTAGAGGGTGACATGCACGTAGCGATATATTTCTAGGCTCTATGTTCAAAGTATGTTCTTCTAATTCTTCTTTGCTCAATGGTCACGCACATGGCACATCCTCCACTATTATAGCAACACTACGAAACAATGAACTCTGCAGTACGAAACACTATTTCCCTGTTAGTCGAGATAGTCGGTTAGGTAGTGTTACACTAGTGTTAATAAACTTAATTATAACAGTGAGTAAGTGCTTCTGCGTGCAAAGGGGGCGGAGGAAGCCCGGCTACTCGTTTTACAATAGCTATTTAAAACGATAAGATAATTCAATTTGTTAAAATGAAACATTCCAAAGACATCTCTGGTTCTTAAATTGATATAATTAAATGAAATTTCACGACACTTTTATGCGTTTCATTTCCTCAATCAGATAAAATTACACATAGTTTTGTGTTGCCTCGATTATCCGAGTAACAGATTAACCGCTAGTGTTCGAAAAAACAAAATAAGCTCTATTCGTTGAAAGGAAGTTTGGATGAGGAACAAAAAAGCTTTACCGATGTTTCTCGCTTGTAACCAACTTTAGAAATATGGGTAAAGCTTTTTCTTTTGATTGTTCCTCATCCAAACTTCCTTTCAACGATTACATTGTTGGAACAAAACAAATAATAATAAGCTCTACTATTCGGGTAACGAATTAACAGCAACTATAAATTTGGGCAAATAAAAAATAAAGGTGGAAGATTTCTCCGATTAAAATCAGTTTTCTTTGTAATTATAAATCCTGATTAATACTGCAAAAATGACAAATTGGAAATTTCGCCGGATTTAAGGCTGTCGGAACGCTCTGAATTCAAGCCAAAAATAGAGCTTCGGCTGTCAACTGATTGTAGACTTATTCGTCAACATTCTGCAAAAAATCTTTCTCTATAAGGAAAATAAAAGACAAATCTAGGTCTCTAATGGACTACTTTTGTAATTTATGTGCGATTTACTAGAAAAAATTTGGCATTAAATATGCTAAAAAAAACACGTTTTCAATGTCACACTATGACCTTATTCGTACTTATTTCACAAAACTGTTCCATCACAAACCTAAAGTGACTCTTCCTTTTTCGGAAAAGCTTTTTAAATCTTCAAAATATTTCCAAAAATTAGAGTAATCAATTGACAGCGGCACCCTTGCAATAGCATCTTTTTGCATCGTAGTGTGGCACCAGCCACAAATTGAAACGTGTGGATGATTTGAGCGAGACAGAGCTAAAGAAGGTCACACCCACAATATGTCTTTTGCCTACCTCGCCCCTTACCGCTGGGTCTCAGCACAAACAAAATTCAGAGCGTTCCGACAGCATTAAGGATGTTCGGAAGATACAATCGTGTAGACAAAAGTACGTCAGTTGCAGGGAAGCGCGTCGAACTAGTATACATAAGATTTCATACTAACACTGCAGAAGATATCGTGACACTGGCATTCCAAGTATAATAACTCTCTATTATCAAAAATTTATTTTTTCTATATTTAATCAATTTGGCTGGACATGTTGACATGCTTTCCATAAAACTGCATGTAAAATTGTACAAAATTATAATCATTATAACTTTCTATTTATATAGTGAATCGATTTGAAATTTTTTTCAAAGCTTCAGAATTTATAAATAAATTGTCGGAGAGTGAAATTTTCTAATTTATATCATTTTCTAAATATCTCCATAAAAGTTTTTCATGCTTCCTACGTGGGTATCGAAAAAAGTTTTAGATAAGTATAATATCTGTAATAATGTCGGTAAGGTTCAGCAGTGATCCGGGTTTTTTTTTCGAACAAAAATTTTTGACCATACTTTCAGAAATCCAGTATGTTATGTACACAACAATCACTTGAGTACTACAGTCAACGTACACCTGACGTTGTCGGTTATAGCAGTTGCAAGTTCAAGGTTACTTGGTGTTAATGTCGTAGATATATCTTTCTCTTTCACTCTATCTTTGCATTACACAGGGGTGGACACGAATAAATGAATTAATAATACAATGTAAACTCTTTATAACGACACTCAAGGGACCGAGCATTTTTATCGTTATAAAGAGTTAGCGTTATATGGAGTGAAGAAAGAAAAACAACCAAATTAACAATAATCTTTATAAAATTAATACATAATACATAGTCAGTTAACTTTGCCTGACGTTTCGGGGCCTCAAAGGTTTAGTCGGCGTCTTTTGTAACCTGATAAGATAACATAAACAATAACACCGACAATGACGATTTTCTGTGTCTAAATATGAACACATTTCTTCGTAATAGAGAATGGCTGCTGCGCTATAAAGATTGTATCAATGTATGGGTTTTAAGGTAAACCAACCAAATTGTGATCTTTTCTATGATATAGAGAGTTTATCGTTATAAAGAATAATGTTATAAAGAGTTTACACTGTATTATGAAACCCATTGAAGTTAAGGTTCTTCAATCTTTCTTACCCTGCTTTAACCAGAATAAAAAAATCCAACCAATTGGGCGACAGCATCATTCCAGCTTTAAAAATATTGATATTTTAAATATTTTAGTAAAGAAAAAAAATATCTGTGAATGCGTGTGATGACGTGGGTAACGGCTAGTATTTAATATTATCTGCTATTCGTTTGCATATTTCATATGTAAAAATTAACTAAGGCATGATGCTTGGCAGCTATCTAATTTCTTGACTGATCTTCAGAACAAAAAAACAGCTGCTTTTTTTAATTTCAAAATATTCCTTAAGCTATAAAGTTTAAAAAAACTTTCTTGGATAAATATAGAATAATAAAGTATACTCATATAACAGAAAAAATAACATTATAATGTATATCTATTCTGCGCATGCGCCGATTTTCCCCAAAAACAATAAGGCTCTTAATATTTATATGTCAAACATCTTCCCAAAATTTAGTTGCAATCCGCTCAGCCGTTTGACCTGTATCGTGCTCACAATCAAACTGACGAACATCAGACTTTTTTCCCAAAATTAGTATCACTCCCCAATTGTAGAGTTGTAATGGTAAAAAATGTGTGAGCCTCATCCAAATAAGTGCGCGGGGGAAGTAAAACTTCTTTAGTCGTAGATGTTACTTATATACAAGATTTAACATACGTAACATAAAAAAAAATGGAAAATCATTTTTAGACAGAAAGGTTTAGGAGTTCTTCTCCCTGATTTTCGTTGCCAAGATTTCTCTTATATTTCCACTTTAACGTAACGCGCTATTTCCCCTTTAACGTCACAGAAAATTTCAAACAGTTACAATCAAAATAGCCTGTAGGAAAAGAGCTTCTCTATTAATACTGTATGCAGTAATTGGACTTGAAAGATAAAAGCTACAAGACCTCAAAAATCCATTGCCAACAAAGTATATTCTTAATTTGGACATTCCTGCCTTCTTTCAATATGCACGTTATATTATGTACACCATTTATAATGTACTTAACGCACAGGTATTATTAATTATAGACGATATAATTCACTTATAAGACACTACATTAAAACGTCTTACTCTAACAGTGTTACAAAATCTTCACATTAATCATATAGCTATGATATCGCTGTATAATAATCGTTACATTGTGCCATAATATCCGTGTAAAATGTAATCTGAATACATTTCTACTTGATAAATAGTGGAAGATTACGTAATTTTAAAAGCGTATATAGCTTGCAAATAGCCGAGCTTGTAGCGATGCGGTTGTTTAATTGGTGTTTCCATGATTCCACCATTACAAGCTCCCAGCTCGTAAGTTCTAATTTAAGAACCGGTAAAAGTATCAATTACTGGATTCTTAAAATTTTTATTAAAAAATAATAAACTGAAAAATAAATTGGTCCTAGATCCTAGATCCAGATAACCCTAGTAGTTGGTGGGTTTAATAAAAAACGCGTTCCCCCAATTAAAAAAATAAGGTGATACCTCACGCATGTTACAGATTCTCGGTAAGGAATTTAACGACTATTATATGCAAAACATATATTTAAAATTTGAAGTTATAACTCCACCTTAATAAATTTATAGAGAACTGATGGCATAATATACAGTAATTATTTTAATTGGAAGGCAAACCGTGCGAGCATTGCATTTGACAAGCGATTCCTGTTCATAGGCAATCAAATATTTACTTTAGTTAAAATATTAATATACATATACGTACAAAATAATAACATACTGTAATGCTTTACAATGTTAAAGGCAGAGTCACAAAAACGGTATAAACCAATTTAACAATGTTGTTTTATGTCTGAACACAACGTCTATATAGGATCTTGTAAATCTACATTTAATATTGCAAATCATTATGGTGCCAATATTTTATTAATATTATCATATTGTAAAGAGGAAAAGTCTGTATCTTTGTTTGCGGTCGATAATCTCCGGAACTACTGAACTGATTTGAAAACTTACTCCTTCCCAAGTGAGACAAACTATATATTATTTCAAAGTTTCAAAGACTATAAGTATTCCACATGAACAAATAGTTTTATTTAAAAATACTATACGAACTACTTGCTAAAGAATTTTATACAAAGTAATGTGGTTCAAATACTGCACTGTAAAGACATCTTAAAACTATTCAGTTGTACACCTTTTTGTGCCAAATTTAATATTTTTTTATTCGACTTTTTTGCCCATTTTTTCTGGAATGTAACAAAATAGTCAAGCTATACCCTGGTTGTATATACGTTATGATAACAAATATTTTAAGTTCTTGTAAACAAATGTTATAAAAAAATATGACAATATTTAAAGTACTGTTATATATCTTTATTTTATGTAAATATTTAAGTACATATTATTAAAATAAAACTTCTTAGGTGGCACTGCCACGACGATCTGAACAGTGAAAATGCTTGGCAGTGCTGACTAAATAAAACGAATTCGCCAAAAAAATTTATGACTTTTTTGAGTAGCAAATTTGTGATGTAAATTACTATGACAACCCTAAATTAATCAACAATTATTAATTGAGTCATAGCTCATTCTGATCCATTTATTTTACATAAATTGTGTTATAAATAGTGTAATTTAAATAAAAAATTTATAACATTTTGCACATTTAGAATAATTAATTATACCAATAAAAGTTTCCCTTCGGTCGTGAGTGCCGCAAACACAAGCCTTTTTGAAAATACAAGATATACTTTAATGATAACTTTGTAGATGCCAGCAGGGAGTAACGTCAACTTTTTGCTATGAATCGACCTTAACCGAGGTCCTAGCTATCTATTACCGCCCCCCTGGTGATGTCTATGCCTGGGAGCGGTTTATTAACTTGCCATTATGTCGTTGCGTAATCAAACATTATAATTCGTATTTGTGGAGCAACGTTTTTACATGCATGCTCAATATAGATACTGCAACTGCATGCTGCACATGTGATATGAAAGCCGATGAATTGCGATTTATGTTATGTAACAGTAAAATTCATCGATGCAAATTTATTTCATGGTGCGGATATTGTAACAAAATATCATCAACAAAAAACTATTTGATTAAACAAAATCATAGACGTACCTACAGGAGGACAACCATCTTTATCTACATTGATGAGGAAGGAATAGTTCCACAGGCCAATCTAGTACCTAATCTTCTGGAGCTCATAAGAAGATCCATTGATTAAGCTAAATCACAGGCGTACCTACAGGAAGACAACCAACTTTGGCTACATTGATGAGGATGGAATAGTTCCACAGGACAATCTAGTAGCTAATCTTCTGGAGCTCATAAGAAGATCCATTGATTAAGCTAAATCATAGACGTACCTACAGGAGGACAACCATCTTTGGCTACATTGATGAGGATGGAATAGTTCCACAGGACAATTTAGTAACCAATCTTCTGAAGCTCATAAAAAGATCCACTGATTAAGCTAAATCAGGAGGACAACCATCTTTGGCTATATTGATGAGGATGGAATAGTTCCACAGGACAATCTAGTAGCCAATCTTCTAGAGCTCATAAGAAGATCCACTGATTAAGCTAAATTATAGACGTACCTACAGGAGGACAACTATCTTTGGCTACATTGATGAGGATGGAATAGTTCCACAGAACAATCTACTAGCCAATCTTCTGGAGCTCATATGAAGATCCAGATTATTTGCTGAATAGATCCAGTAAAAAGGGGGAGCACAAAAATCCTTTCAGGATGTGGCGCATTTGGCCCAAGAGACCACCCGATTCTATTTTAATTTTTAAATTATAGACGTAACAAGAAGCCCGACCTACCCTAGAGTATTGTATCTAGATAAAAATGATCAGTCATCAGACAGACGAAGCCAACCCACTCCGGCTTGAAATTAGTTACACCAATGGCCAAAATAAGTACAGTCCGATCGAAGGTCAGTTTTTTAACCGAAATGGAACTTCATAAGGTTACTGTATATCAGCTGTTTAATATGCTCCCTTTTTCACCAGCATAGGTCTATCTTACGAGCGTTGGGCATGTGTGTGTGCATTTAAAATGTACTTACTCACGTTTCCAAATTTCTATGAAAATACTTATTCAATCTTTGATGTTAATGCTTCAAAATAAATTAGAAATATGTACCATTCTTCCTATATGACTTTTAACATATGTTTTTACAGTTTATTTGATCTCAATAAACGAGTTAAAATCAGACAAAAACGAGAAAATTAGACAATTTACACAAATTTTTGTACACAAAAAATAAAATTTGAAAAAAAATATTGAGCAAGAAACATTTTTCAATAATTTTATCATAAGTTTCTAAGAAAAAACTTGAAAATCTCGTGACGTGCTGTAAAAAAATATGGATGAAAATCACATTTTTTGGTTCAATTTTTGGGGAAAAGATGTATGTTTTTTGAAACTTTTAAGCAGCAAGCCAAATTTTGTGAAGTTTAATGCCTAATCATAGCTAATAAAATTAAATTTTGTGACCACATTTCGAAATTTCCCGAGAGCATATTTTACAGTCTGAGGGATCAGTCACAAATAATGGCAACGCATTTGTCTAGAAACGGTAATTCACTAATAAAAGGGAATTCGCGATGTATAAATGGGTTGAATACAATTTTTATGATTATTAACAAACAGACTTTTTTATATTACCGCCTAAAGCACTCTCAGGATAATGCTTTATATCAGCGGCTCCCAAAGTATGGATCGCGAAGAAAATGTTAAATAGTAAACTGTGTAACAGTGTAAAATAAAACAGGGCCGTACATTTTTTTATGTTACGAAATATTGTCATAGTTTGACTTACCAATTTAATTAATGTTTAGAAATGCAGAAACGGACGTACCTGAAAATAAAGAAGAACTATTAAAACTATTCAAAGAATTATTACTTAAGGCTGCCGGAATGCTCTGAATATAAACCACACTACGAGGCTAAAAAATGCTGTTGCGAGGGTGCCACTGTCAGTTGATTACTCTAAATTTTGGAAACATTTTGAAGACTTAAAAATTTTTTCCGAAAAATGAAGAGTCACTTTAGGTTTGTAATTTTGTAAAATAAGTACGAACAAGGTCGTAGTGTGACACTGAAAACGTGTTTTTTGGCACAATTAATGCCAACTTTTTTCTAGTAAATCATACATAAATTATAAAAGTAGTCTATTAGAGAGCTAGATTTGTCCTTTATTTTCCTTATAAAGAATTTTTGAAAAATATTGATGAACAAGTCTACAGTCAGCTGTGAGCCGATGCCCTATTTTTGGCATGAATTCAGAGCGTTCCAACAGCCCTTAACTAATTTAGAATAATAACAGGTATTACCAAGTTTTTATTATATTACTTTTTGGCAGTTGAATTTCTTCACAAATCGGAAATATGGTTTTAGGCTTCCGTACCTAAGGCTCCAATAATTATTATTGTCATGTTTATCATACACTAGCGGCCTAGTCCGGCTTCGCCCGGGTGTAAATGTAATATATAGGATATAAAAGATGAGAATCATTATCATTAAAACGTGTATTGAATTTGCGCGAATTCAATCGCTTTTATTTGTGAATGTCCAAAAATCGAAGAAAAATCTTATTTCCCAAAAAGAAATTTAAAAAATTCTGTTGATCCGATGGCTACCAAACTTCCGAAGATCTAAAGATTGTCTGAAAATTTCATCAAAAATGGTCTACCCGTTTGGAGTCCATAGATTACATATACATCGTCTTTTATCTATATAGATTATTAAAATGTAAAAAGTGCTTATTGTGACATAACGATAATAGTTGGACATATAGTATCGCGAAGTTTTTTGTAGTTATTGATATATTCTTTAATATTGTAGAATATACTTTTGTTCTATCATCAATACTTTCCGCAGCGCATGCGACGAAAGATATTTTATGGCATTTTTTTTACACCTTGGGTTACGTTACTAAAGTTTTATTAAGGATCCCTAATATTTTCTAGCAATAAATATAGCCTATGTTACTCAGGGTGAATGTAGCTTTCTAATGGTGAAAGAATTTTTTAAATCGGCACAGTAGTTTTTGAGTTTATTCATTACAAACATACACACACACAAAAATACAAATGTAGATTGAAAAACACACTAAGTTGCTTAGAATGATGTGAGTCGTCGAGAAATTTTGATCCGACCCCTAAGTCCCGCCATCCGACCGATGCCAATAGTATATGCCATATATGGCAAATACACTAAAAAATAGGCAGTGCAGTGAAGTTGCAGTTCTATGCATATTATATGATTAATGTATCGTTTCTATTATGCTTGGCCAATGAGTATAGACAAAAGCAAAAAAAGACACTGCAGTGAAGTTGTACTTCTATGAATACGTGGTTCAAATGCACGATATATTGAATGATCTACAACTCAATTACCCGGACAGATCTCATGGGAAATAATGGGATCGAATTCATGTGAATGTGTCGGTAATGTAGGCACACACTCTATCAACTCTATCGACAAAGGTCGTAAGTGGCTAGACAGTTCTGTAGAGTGTAGGATATCGACATTATCTCAATAATAGTGAGCGTTCAAAATTGAAAAGGTAAAATGTTTCCCGTCTAGTAAAGTTCGAGAATACTGTTCCAGTTGGCGTGCGAGTAATTCTAGCAGTGCATAAATGTTAGGCTTTCTGTCTTAAAATCGAAGCCGAAAGTACGTACTTTCGGCCGGTTATAAAGAAAAAACTAATATTATTTAAAACCAACAAACAGCGTACTTTATGAAATGTGTGTTTACATTCGGCAACAGCGCACTCATTCATATAAACACAATTATAAGTTCCGCCCACTTTTGATAACTAACCAATGGAAATTGATAGATTTCATTGCAAAACGAATGCCAGCCATCTATGTTAGTACCTATGTATTGGTGTATAAAAAACTATATCAGAGTAGAAGTTTTGTTACATTCAACGTTCATTATACAGTACCCTGACGTACGCGGATCCAGAATTACGCGATTTTTGAAGACATTGAAGAATCTGATTCTTAGATCCAGTTCAATTAGAAGATTAAATTATGGTTGGCAACTTGATAGAAGACTTAAGTTGAATTGAAAAATGGTTACTTTTGGAAAATATCACCAACGATAAATTATTAGTGTGCTACGAGGAAATTTTGCGTGAGAAGAAAAAATCGTTGATACGTTTGACGACTTTGTTAGATTTTATGAAATCTACGTCAAAACAACTTCGGTTTACGTTTTCTCTGTTCATAATAATATAACGTACCGAGCTGGGTAGTGGTACAGCACTAGACTCGCACTCGAGAGGTACGGGTTCGACTCCCGGCAGGGGCAGATGTGGCTGGGACTTTTTCCTACTGCCTCTCGCCGAGAAACGGTAATTCCTGTACCGGCCATCTTGATTGAGGTTTTCCATGGTTTCCCTCAATTAATTCCAGATAAATATCGAGATGGTTCCTTATTTGAGGCCATGACCGATTACCTATCAAACTCCTAGTTCAAAAATTACCTATCCTACCCTAATTTCCTATAATTCCTTCATTCGCCCATTTCTATTACATAAGTTGAAGTTTTAAAAATGCATAAAAATAACGGGAAGTGTGGTAGATGGAAAATAGTATTGGTGCGAATGGCGTCTGTTATGACATAAAGTCGAGAAACGGACGTTAAACGCATTATTATTATAATAATATAACGTGTTGTATTCTCTAAGATTTTATTATACATTTTTCTTCTAAATTATTGTTTCCGTTAGTCTCCGAACCCAATTAAACATAATGTGTATGTATTTATATGCAAACTTGTACCCTGACTTATGCGAATTACACGGTTACTGCTCGATCCCATCTATCGCGTTATGGTCGGGGTCTTACTGTACTTTCTTATAGTATATGCAGTAAGGGACATACTTTTTGTCTACCTAGCACAAACACTTTCAGTGATGTGATTTCACTGTAGTGCTTTTTCTTTCAGATGCGCTATACTCTAATTGCACTATACAGATAATGCATACACAATGTCCTAGATAAAAAGCACATTGTGTCTTCTAGGACATTGTAGGATTTTTGTTGTTTCTGGATTTTTTCGTTGAAACCAAACGTAGAAAAAAGAGTTGAAACCAGTAGTGAAATATTTATTGAAAGACAATCTTCGGCCTTTTGGTATATTTTTATTAAATAACAAAAAGTTAAAAATAACTCTTTATGAGGGCAATAGTGCACTAAAAAGCGCTAGTGCCTAATTCGCACATCGTTCATTGGTTAATTTTTTGGCTAGACACGACTTCATGTTTGAAACAGATGAAGTCACATAAAATTGTTTTTAGGTGTCCGTCTGTCATAGGCGATTTTCTTTGAAACTATTTGATGTAAAAATTTGAAATTGACACACAGATTGAGAGTGGGGATCCAAATATGGACGAGCATAAAAAGTTGAATTTGGTCGTGGGGGTACATTGGGCAACAGGAAAAACAAAAATAAAGACGTGTATATCAACTGCTATAATCTTTAGCACACCAAGAAAAGAAAAACAGGAAATAAAAAGAAAGTTGAAAGGCGAAAAAAAATCATATTGAGGTAGAATATATCAATAAAAAGGTAAGCAAGGTAGTATATTTAATACACTACCTTGAATGCCCGTGAATAAAAAATGTTTTTAAAGGTCTAATAGACTCTATTAGACTATTAGATCTTTAAAAACATTTTTTATTCACGGGCATTGTGTTTATTCACGCACGAATTCAACAAATAGACATGATGTATTTTTTTATTTTTCTATTAATGTATAATCGTGTCAGTTAAGGCTGTCGGATCGCTCTGAATTTAAGCCAAAAATAGAGCTTTGGCTGTCAACTAATTGTAGACTTATTCGTCAACATTCTGCAAAATCTCTTTCTCTATAAGGAAGATAAAGGACAAATCTAGGTCTCTAATGGACTACTTTTGTAATTTATGTACGATTTACTAGAAAAAACTTGGCATTAATTGTGCTAAAAAAACACACGTTTTTAATGTCACACTACGACCTTATTCGTACTTATTTCACAAAACAGTTCCATCACAAACCTAAAGTGACTCTCCCTTTTTCGGAAAAGTTTTTTAAATCTTCAAAATATTTCCAAAAATTAGAGTAATCAATTGACAGCGGCACCCTTGCAATAGCATCTTTTATCCTCGTAGTTGACACCAGCCAAAAATTGAAACGTGCGCATGATTTGAGCGAGACAGAGCTAAAGAAGGTCACACCTACAATATGTATTTTGCCTACCTCGCCTCTTACCACTGGGTCTCAGCACAAACTGTGTGAAAGTGATCCAACACTGTTAAGTAAAAATGTCTGGATTTTGTTTACTACAGCGAATTTTAAAATCTTTGTTTCCAATATAAGTCAACTATAGTTGGCTAAGAAACAGTTTAACATACTTATATACCAAGGATTAGGCTGAAGAAGTTTAAAATTATCCACTTTACGCGAAACACCTTGTATACAGTGTGTTGGTTTTGTTGTGAAAGAGAATATACTGGAGTCAGCCGACAGAGTATTTTATCTGTTTACCTGTGTCCGTCGATGCGTATCAACTCAACTCCATCGGGACCTCTGGGAGCTCTCTGGATAAAGCTTTCCCGTTATCAATGCTCTCGTTATATACGATGTGATTCAAAGAGGAAAAAAACATACATTTTTCTTTTCGATATTATAATCACCAGTTACTACGGTTGTCTGGAGTTAAAAGTGTACGCTACCTATAAACACCCCCTTGCACTCTTTATCAAAATTCTTTCCCTCGCCTAAAAACGATTACAGCTCTCTCGACGCTATTTTAAAGCTAAGTAGTTCGGGTAAACGCCAATAATGGACCTAAAATCTACAAATCCTACAGGCATAAAAAAATTGAAACGACTTATTATATATATATAATAATAATAATAATGCGTTTAACGTCCGTTTCTCGACTTTATGTCATAACAGACGCCATTAGTACCATTACTATTTTCCATCTACCACACTTCCCGTTATTTTTCTACATTTTTAAAACTTCAACTAATGTAATAGCTATGGGCGAATGAAGGAATTATAGGAAATTAGGATGAGGTAGGTAATTTTTGAACTAGGAGTTTGATAGGTAATCAGCCATGGCCTCAAATAAGGAACCATCTCGATATTTATCTGGAATTAATTGAGGGAAACCATGGAAAACCTCAATCAAGATGGCCGGTACAGGAATTATCGTTTCTCGGTGAGAGGCAGTAGGAAAAGTCCCAGCCACATCTGCCCCCGCCGGGATTCGAACCCGGACCTCCCGAATGCGAGTCTAGTGCTGTCACCACTACTCTACCCAGCTCGGTTTTCGATATTATAATCACCAGTTACTACGGTTGCCTGGAGTTAAAAGTGCACGCTACCTATAAACACCCCCTTGCACTCTTTATCAAAATTCTTTTCCCTTGCCTAAAAACGGATACAGCTCTTTCGACGCTATTTTTAAAGCTAAATGGTTCGAGTAAACGATATGTCGCTATCGGCCCTACCAAAATTAATCAATTTCATAAAAAAAAAAAATGGCGGACTGTAGAAAAAAAGTTTGTGTTTTTTGTTAATTTTTTTGTTAAAAATCGTTTTAAAAAAATAAGAAAATATTTTCGAAAATACGCAATTTTGGTACGGCCGATAACCATTAATGAGTAGAAGAATATATACAAATTTCAAAGCAATCGGTTGAATACTTTTTTTTTAGGACCATGACAGTTTTAGAAAATAATGTTTCCAGAAAAATGCGTTTAAAGTTTCAAGAGGCCGACAAGTCGCTTACGGCGCGTCGGCGACTATGAGTTGTAATTTATTTAAAACTAGGAATTTCGGTCTCTATTTTTCACAGCATATTTTCGATAGGTTTTACTATTGAAATATGAAAAAAAAATCGATTTTTCGAAGTGGTCACATGAGAATACCCCCTTAACAACTAACTTCATGGTGTCTCATTTTCGTTGCATGTTGCGTGCGCAACTTCCGTAACAGAGCAGATTTTACCCTCAATGCGCCAAAAGAAGTATAACTTCAAAAATGTTTCTTACAAATATTTTGTAATTCTTTGAGGCGCACAGATAACTTCTGTGAATTATACATATTGGGACAAAGAAATATTACACCCGACTGTTTTCTATATATACTTTTCGAGTATTTCAAAAGATATGTGATGAATGGTTAGACAAAGAATCCAGCAGAATATGACGTACGTTATATAGTACGTTTCTTTTTTTTATTAACAAGTGAGCATCATTGCAATATGAAGATAAAATTTGACTAATGGACTCGATGTCATCAACGTTAAGAACTTTAAAAATGTTATATAAGCTTTTAAAAGCTTTTTAAAATATGTAGAAGATATTGCGTTGGAAGTTTCAATGAATTTATTAAAAATTAAAACCGTATTATTTACAGCCTCTTTTAAAGAGACACAATTTTGACATAAAACTTACTAATCTTATTTAACTTACGTAAATCTGTGACATTTTGGACGCTAATTTAAAAGCGTTAAAAATTAATGATCTAAACTTGGAATTTGCGAAAATTTAGCTCACAAAATTTCACAATAAGAATGTCCGCCCCTCTGTCACAGTCTCGTAACTCCTATTTACAACCAATTTTGATGAAATTTCATAAGATATAATTTATATTCGCAGTACTAAATGTTTTAAGAAAGGTGTCAGGTAGGAAGGATACAAGTCGAAAAACTCAATTTTTAGCCGTTAATACGAAACGAAAGAGAATACAATTTAGACTTACGTTCGGTAAATAATGAAATTTAACAATTTTTTTACTTAAATCCCTTACACTTGACACCAGAGAATTGTGGAAAATCTTCCTTGAAATAGCTGCCTGTCATGCATGTATAGCGTTAGTAAAATGACTCATTTCGCGCACTAGTACAATGGATTCTTGTAGACCAAAAGTCAGTTGAAGTTTTTCTTGCCCCCAATTGTATCTATTTCTCTGTATGGTTACGCCACTGCGATCGACATGATCACGTGACCAAGTGGCAATCAGATATAATATATAAATTAATTTCCGCGTATGAACAATAAATGAGTATTCAATGAGTATTCAAACATAATACGAGTAATTACTGTTCATAATAGCATATAAAATGCAATACAATATTGTAAACAACAAAAACACAAAACATTTAACATGGCGGCTGTCGACGAAACTAGAAATGAATTGAGATAAATAGTGTACGCGAATGAAAGAACGAACATGTTTACAAAATAAAAAAAAAAAAACGAATTGTCAATCCTAACAATCAATCACTGGTCTCTTTGCTGTGACCAGGACGAGCGTTTAATTTCGCCAGCGACAAAAATCAATTAATTCACCTTCTATTAGATAAATGATTCATAGGAAAGCGTGACTGTTGATTGTGTACAACAGGTTTGTTCGACCTTTTTGCATCGGACGAGATAGGTCGGAGTGATTCTTATCGGAGGAGAAAGTGGTGGTCGGGACAAGAGGAAAAAATTCAACGGTAAGGAATTTAGTTAAGTCGATAACAGACAGTGTTGCCAGATTATTTTTTTTTGCCAAGTCGGGATTTTGGAACTTTTTGAGTGAAAAAAGCGGGATTCTTTCGTCGAAAGCGGGACATAGTAAAAAAACGTATATAATTAGAAGTTTTTAAATATTTATCTTTTTATTTGAGTTCAAATGACGTTTACGTGACAATAGATAGTAAAAATAGCCATAGAAAATGTATTTTAATAAAAACATGATATTTTAAATTAGATTTACCCTATCGTTAAATAGTTGAGTCTTATTCGTCTTCTGAATAAAATTATTTTGTTTAGAAACACATTTAAGTTCACGTAATAACGCCACAATACCTCAATGCACTATGTTGTCGGCAGGGTTTTGGCACTGCGACCCGAGTTTTCTTTTTAATTCTGCTTTATTTAACATTGTGTAAATTGTAAAGGATGTTTTAAACTACATTTCAAAACAGCTTATTAATATTAAGAAGGAACAAACGAGAACTGGAAAGAACGGACTTCCTGAAAACATTTGGACTCTAGAGAGAATATCGTACTTTAGAAGATGAATATCGTACCAACAGTTTGATAAAAAATTTGCGCTTTACGGAAAATATCTTACAGATAAATACAATGGTACCTCGACATACGAGTGCCCTACCCTACGAGTTTTTTGAGATACAAGCTCGTCGAAGAGCACTCTCAGGAACTGACGATCAAGGAGTTACAAGAGTTACAGTCGCAGGAGCATACGGAGGTTCTATAAGAACTTGCTTTCGAGGACGAATCAGAGGTGGAGGAGGTTATCTCTACAAGTGAGATAAAGGAGATCTTGGGAATGTGGGAGAGAGTTTCGCAGTTCGTCGAAAAGAAACACCCCGAAAAAGTTATTTAAAGACACTTGCCTAACTCATTTCCGCAACATTCTGAAAGGTAGGAAGAAACAAATCTCCTTGGACAAAATTTTTTTAACGGTCTGCAGGTGAAAGTGAGGAAGCGTAGCGAAAAAGACAAAGACCGTAAGCTCAAGTAATTTATAAATTCATTTTTCTTATCCAAAAACACGTAACAAAAACAACTGGGGTGGCATTTTGGGGCTGGAATGGATTAATGGCATTTCAATTAATTTGAAATGGGGAAATATGCTTTGAAATTCGAACAAATTGACATATACGGGCAAGGCTACGGAACGAATAAAACTTGTACGTCGAGGTATCACTGCAAATATCAAGATAATGACAACATCATGTATTATAAGAAACAATCACTTGACTATGGAATTATGACGAAAAAGAGTTTCCCACCTTACTTTATCTTTGATGTTACTCAAGAAATGATTATCTTTGATGTGATTAGAATTTAGAGGCTCGGTAAAAATTCCTTTTTATTTTATTTACATAAACTAGTCGCAAAATATTACACGGATTAAAGTCAAGATCAAGGAATTAAGAAGTAAAAGAGATGTGAGAGAATGATTTAATTTAAAGTTGCGTCAACCTGTCAGAGAGAATTAAAGAGAGATAGAAACAGACCTGCCGGCGCCCGTAACGGCCCTTTTATTCCGTCCCCTACAGTACTAGTGTCTGTCTGTCCATCCGTCAGCAGTGCAGACCTCCGGCCCTATGTACTTCCTCCCCCTCTTCCTTCCCTTCCGGCGGAATATTGTCAACGCATATACACAGTCAAAGGTCGTTCACTTCAAACATATTAGCTTTGATTATAAAAGCTTTATATTTCTGACACAGTCAAGTAGCTTATGTCCAGAAATAGGATAATTTGTTTTTGAAACTTTCACATTCTGGGAGACGTTTTGGTCGTAAAATAACTTAGTCTACGTTCAAAGAAAGTTCTTGTTAAATTTTGTTAAAATTGACAGCCGAACAAAAAAAAAACAACCAAACTATGGCAGTGCGAATTTTTCCTTATCGAGTTAGTACTTAATAAAAAACTATAGATTTTAGTCTGGTCAAGTATAGCAAGCGGAGAAAACTTCACGTATCTGCTGAAAAAGGTTTTTGACATTTCTAAGTCAGTATCCTAGCTCTTTCTACTTGCACTATTCAAGGAAAAAGAAACCCGGGTCGCAGTGCCAAAACCCTGCCGACAATATAGTGTATTTGCTTATACAGGCAGTGTGGCTTTATTACGCGAACTTAAGTTGGTTTTTGGGCAAAATTAAAAATTTGACTCCTTAATACACCCCTTAAAATAACATTTTTTTTCTGATCTGCAATATTATTATCAATCTAACGTCTACACCGAATTAAATACACCCTTCAATAAATAAGTCACTATCTACAAATTAGTGTTTTCAAAAAATTTGTAAGTCCGGTCCTGTTGGGCCGATTTTATTAAAATTTTAAGGACACTTTTTAATTCGTACTGGAGGGTTAAATGTCAATTTTGAATTGTTTCTGAGAATTTTTTCGGTATTTTGGGGCCCAAAAACGTTTTTCAATCCCTAAAAACTAACCTTAAAATGGCCCGATTACGCCCATTTTAAATAGGCTTCTGGCGAAGATGGATTTCAATACGTGGCCCAAATTTCGTTAAAATCAATTAACTCTTTCGAAAGTTATTGCCCGTACACACACACACATATATATATATATATATATATATATATATATATATATATATATATATATATATATATATACATATATATATAAACATTTTTAAAAATGGTGCCAAAGTGTTTAGGAGGTTATGAAACGTCGAGAAATTTTGGTCCGACCCCTAGGTCCCGCCATCCGACCGATGCCAATAGTGTATGTTGCCATATGGCAAATACACTAATAAAAATCGAAAACGTACGAGTATATTTAGAAGATTTAAAACATATTCTTTGTTAACTAATTTTATTTTTTTTCGAGTTTTTTTTTTACTCGATAGCTACGTGATTTTTTTAGTAGATACAGTTCAGTTCGGAAATTGTAGGCAGTAACTAATACTTGTACTATGGTTCTGAAATAATACAGAGTGGGTCACCACTACAGTACGGATCGGTTAATGGAACGGCGAAACAAAGCAACATTTTCCCATGCACAGAAACTGTGAAATCACAAGAACAAATAAAAACCAGAAGTGTAGCTTGAAGGGAGTGTCTTTGATGTGTTTACCGACGGATTCGTGACCTTGGTTCTACGTAAAAGATGAAATTTTATTAATTTCCTATAGGCGTACCTAATTAATTTATATATTTACGGTTTTATTTTAAAAAATATGTGTTAGGTACTATCATAGCAAGCATATTTTAAAATTAAAAAACCCGGGTCGCAGTGCCAAAACCCTGCCGACAATATAGTGTATTTGCTTGTATAGGGCCGTGTGGTTTTATACTTTTATTATGTGAAATTAAGTTTGTTTTTGGGCAAAATAAAAAATTTAACCCCTTAATACACCCCTTAAAATAACATTTTTTTCTTAATTGTAATATTATTATCAATCTAACGTCTACACCAAATTAAATACACCCTTCAATAAATAAGTCACTATCTGCAAACTAGTGTTTTCATAAAATTTGTAAATCCGGTCCTGTCGAGCCGATTTTATTAAAATTGTGGGGACACTTTTTAATTACTACCAGAGGGTTAAATTTCAATTTCGAAACGATTCGGAGAATTTTTTCGGTATTTTGGAGCCCAAAAACATTTTTCAACCCCTAAAAACTACCCTTAAAATAGCCCGATTAGGCCCATTTTAAATAGGCTTCTTGCGGTGATGGATTTCAACATGTGGCCCAAATTTCGTTGAAATCAATTAACTCTTTCGAAAGTTATCGCGCGTACACATATATATATATATATATATATATATATATATATATATATATATATATATATATATATATATATAAACATTTTTAAAAATGGTGCCAAAGTGTTTAGGAGGTTATGAAACGTCGAGAAATTTTGGTCCGACCCCTAGGTCCCGCCATCCGACCGACGCCAATAGTGTATGTTGCCATATGGCAAATACACTAATAACACAAATACCTAGATAAAATGTCTTATTAAACCTGTCGCGTAAGAAACAATTCGCTGTAAGCTTTCCTACACTCGAGACGGTATAGCACTGACCGGTTCAGGATAGAATCTCAAGTTAAGCGAGCACCGAGGCTACAAGAATTAGTAAAGTTCCTAATAGACAGTTATATTTCTGGTTATTTTATTATTCTTGTGGTGAAACTATAAACATTAGTGACTGCCTTCAATTTACGAACAGAACTACAGATTAAAAAATAGGCTACAAATTCGACATAACCCACTCAGACTTGTAACCGCAGCTACGTAGACGCGTTGTAAACGTTTAAAACGTCACAAGTCGATTCATCTGTCCGTCATCTCTGGTTGTTTCATGACGTTAAACAAACTGACATTCACCACTGCCGCCTCCACCGCCGCCCGCCATCAATGAAATAATAAACGGTTTTAGATCTGGCATGCGAGATTAAATATTAATTCTGTTACGATAGTTATATTAATGTCGCTGTCTTAACTTAGCACGCGATGTTACGAATACTGATTTGTAATCTGCGTATATATCGTTCTTTTATACACTGTGGTTTGTGACTCACAAAAAAACAACAACTTGAGTATTTTTCTCCTTTATTTTAAAGTTTGAGAAAAAAAGCAATTTAATTAACCTTTAGAAAATTGAAAAATAATCAATCCTTACTCCTGGTCCTGGTTCATTTGTTTGAAATATTCAAAAATACGCTGGGGACCGCTGAAACATTTTGTAATTTTTCGGTAGTTGCTGACGCATTTTTTTGAATTAAATATTTCGTCCAACCGAGTTAATATCCGGTGCGTCGGACTAAATATAATAAATTAAAACTAACCCTATTGATAGTGGACTCCTTAACTTCTTGCCGTAATTATGTATAAAAATTTTGAATAATAACCACACCTTAAATTTAGATTTGGGTTTTGAAATTTTGCATAAACATATAAATACCAATCTTACTGACATCTGTGAATTAAATCAGCCATTTGCTCAGACACAGCCGATAATTGTCTGAACTCAATAACGGACACAGAGGAGGTTTGCGTATTGGATTTTTTATTTGTTTCTAACACTTAGTAACCTCATGGTTCATTTAAAAATGTTTTATCATCATGGAATTTAATACACAAACTTATCTTTTAACTCAAAATTTTCATGGTTGTTCAGTATATTTGCTATATAACTATGAAATTTACAAAAATATTTTATTTTTAAACAAAACTCAACTATGCGAACTTAATTACCTAGTTTTTTAATCTTGTAGCTTTATGTTTAAGTTAGGACTACTAATATTATTAAATTGACAATTGACTAGAAAGTAATTCTTATATACTTTTATATTGTAATTTTCAGATTTTTAAATCAACCCAAATTTTTTGTAAATTAATTTCTCATGTTGCCTGATGATAGCCTATGTTATCGAAACATGTAGCAAGCGTTGTTTTTAAATAAAATAAAGCTCATCTTGAAGATTATTATTCAAAATTTTTATACAAAACTAACCCTGTTTAATTACTTGTAAGAGTAAAGCTCACTCTGCTCTAAAATAATATCGATCAATTATTCCTTACTTTTCATGGTTTGATTTTTTGCGTCGGGGTTTTTTTTAATTCCATACTTTTTAAACTAACTAACCAAAAATTGAATATTTGAACTCAAACTCAAATTTTTTAGCTGTAATAGTTGTGAGAGATTTCTACACACACTGTGATGAGAGCTGAGAGTCGAAGATCTTGGAAACGGCGAAGTCGTTTTCCATCAAACATAGCTATAAGAATCATCTCGTAAACACCAGCTTTCAAACAAACTAAAATCGGTTTGAAATCAGTTCATCCGTTCTGGAATTACGATGTCACAGACAAACGCTTCAAACTTATAACTCTCTTCGTTTGCATCGGGGGTTATAAAAAATCGCAAACTAGTCAAAATGCACGCAGTTTTCAGATAAAAATTAACTTATTCTTGCATAATCTTAATGTTTATAAAGGGTTTCGCTCGAAACAAAAAGAAAAAATTGTGGCTCGCCGCTACTGACTTTAAAAGTGTATAAATCCAGCGTTACATATCGTTTACACAGGTGTTCATCATTTAATATAGTAGGCCATAATAATTTTGATAGGATCTTCACGAAAACTAAGATAATGATTTGTTGGTTTAATTTCAATTTAATATCTTTTGCTTCAACATTACATTTTATAGTTACATAAGAGCTGGAGTACGCAGAACAAACTTAAACGTCATAATATATGGCCATAGTTCTGACGAACTTCGAGCTGTTCGACATTTTACATAGCTTTTGTTGATAGTACTTCAACGCTAAATTTTAGAAAGTCGTTTATAAGACTAAGTTTTCAAGTCCGCTTCGTCCAGGTAGATTTTCTTTTGACATATAAATAACTAGCGTCCCAGTCCGGCTTCGCCCGGGTGTAAATGTAATATATAGGATATAAAAGATGAGAATCATTATCATTAAATTCTCAACGTGTATTGAATTTGCGCGAATTCAATCGCTTTTATTTGTGAATGTTCAAAAATCGAAGAAAAATCTTATTTCCCAAAAAGAAATGTAAAAAATTCTGTTGATCCGATCGCTACCAAATTTCAAAAGATCACCCGCTGGGTTAATCTAAAGATTGTCTGAAAATTTCATCAAAAATGGTCTACCCGTTTGGAGTCCATAGATTACATATACATCGTCTTTTATCTATATAGATTATTAAAATGTAAAAAGTGGTTATTTTGACATAACGATAATAGTTGGACATATAGTATCGTGAAGTTTTTTGTAGTTATTGATATGTTCTTTAATATTGTAGAACATACTTTTGTTTTATCATCAATAGTTTCCGCAGCGCATGCGACGAAAAATGTTTTATGGCATTTTTTTACACCTTGGGTTACGTTACTAAAGTTTTAGTAAGGATCCCTAATATTTTCTAGCAATAAATATAGCCAATGTCAGGGTGAATGTAGCTTTCTAATGGTGAAAGAATTTTTTAAATCGGAACAGTAGTTTTTGAGTTTATTCATTACAAATATACAAAAATACAAATCTTTCCTCTTTATAATATTAGTGAAGATAATCAGAGCAAAATGTCTCTCATGTCACTTTACTTAAAATGTTTTTGGTTTCCGGGATTGTAGGCTGCGATCCACTGGTATTTCTACTTGCCGTTTAGTCTCAAATTGCTGTAATTATTATCAAAAGCGGTGTAGTAGCGGGCGAAGTGTTCTTCTAGACGATTTACAGGTATAAAGGTGACCTTCAGTTGTCGGAACTATTTTCGACATATTCTCCTCTAGAGACGTTTTATCCAAATGTGTAGGCTTTCACGGCTGGCGTTATTTCAAATGTTCTTTGATAATGTCTACCCAATTGTAGAAAAAAAGTCAGGTAGAAATATCAATGGACCACGGCCTACCAGCCCGGAAAACAAGAACATTTAGAACAACGCCGACCGTGAAACCCTACAGAGTCGTCACTTTATTGTATGTTTGATATTTAGCTGAGAAATCGCATGTGGGAATTCCAATTTGCTGTATTTAGTCGTTCACTGGGAATCCCTTTTTAAGTATAATATGCCACTCGAGAAAAGTACTTTTAAAGAGTGAAATAAACTTTTCAGATTTAAAATACTGACTAAGAAACCTAACAGGAGGTGGCAAGCATTAACCTCCGGCAAAGTGATGCCGTCCTGTCTCGGACGATTAAATCCTCGATTTTGTCTCGAAATAGGAATCGAGAAATATAGAAATCTCGTGCCGAGATTTCTCATTCCATCTGGGAAACTAAATTACTTCGCAATGAGTTATTTTTCTGAGTCCCGTTTTTCTAAACTGAAAAAATGCAGAGATAACTTGGATTCAGCCTCATTCAAGTTAAAGCTAGTACTTTCTCGTTCGTGTTTTCCTCTTCTCAATAGCGACGAGATCTCAACAATTTTATTCTCGATTTCGTCATACTGTGTTCCGGTGTTCGAAACTGATAATTATGATTCAGCTTTTTTCAAGTTCATCCCGGTACTTACTCGAGGGTGCCTTTCTCGTCTCAACAGTGACGAGAGCTCGGCCATTTAATCGTCGATTTAGTGTCCCATTTTTCGAAACTGAAAAGGTGCAGATAACCTTGATTCAAGTACGTCCCAATACTTATTTGAGGGTGCCGTTTTCGTTTCAATAGTGACGAAATCTTGACAATTTAATCCTCGATCTTGTCATACTGTGTCCCGTTTTTCGAAACTAATAACCCTGAATCAGTCTTCTTCAAGTTCATCTCAATCCTTTCTCGTCTCAAAAGTAACGAAATCACGACGATTCAATCCCCGATTCGTGACCCATTTCTCGAAACTGAAGTGGTAGTGGTAGTTCTGATTTAGTCATGTGTCGCGGTTTTCGAAACTAATAACCCTGATTTAGTCTTCTTCAAGTTCATCTCAATCCTTTCTCGTCTCAAAAGTAACGAAATCACGACGATTCAATCCCCGATTCGTGACCCATTTCTCGAAACTGAAGTGGTAGTGGTAGTTCTGATTTAGTCATGTGTCGCGGTTTTCGAAACTAATAACCCTGATTCAGTCTTCTTCAAGTTCATCTCAATCCTTTCTCGTCTCAAAAGTAACGAAATCACGACGATTCAATCCCCGATTCGTGACCCATTTCTCGAAACTGAAGTGGTAGTGGTAGTTCTGATTTAGTCATGTGTCGCGTTTTTCGAAACTAATAACCCTGATTCAGTCTTCTTCAAGTTCATCTCAATCCTTTCTCGTCTCAAAAGTAACGAAATCACGACGATTCAATCCCCGATTCGTGACCCATTTCTCGAAACTGAAGTGGTAGTGGTAGTTCTGATTTAGTCATGTGTCGCGGTTTTCGAAACTAATAACCCTGATTCAGTCTTCTTCAAGTTCATCTCAATCCTTTCTCGTCTCAAAAGTAACGAAATCACGACGATTCAATCCCCGATTCGTGACCCATTTCTCGAAACTGAAGTGGTAGTGGTAGTTCTGATTTAGTCATGTGTCGCGGTTTTCGAAACTGAAAGGGCGACGACCCTGCCTAGTGCCTTACGCAAGTTTCCCAATCCCTGCCGATATACAAATGTGCAGAGAGGATGGGACGCTTAATATGTTATATCCTCTTTTAAATTCAGCTTGCATCTGATGTACGGGGGACAGGTTGTCGACAACTGTCACTATTTATTTTATACGATACAGGCGTATGCCGTTATGTGGGCTTTTATAATATTCATAACTATCCGTACGCACGTTAAAATATACCCACGTTGTGTTTCTGATTAATGGTTCGTTCAAAGAGAGGCCGAATTAGAGTTGTCAGATGACCTAAAAGTTTACCCTTTTAATACAGCATATCTTTTGGTTTTCAACCTAAAACTCCAATCCTAAAGCCGCGGCTGCACTTTCAATGCTGACTCCCAAAGATGTTCATTTTTGTTTTTTATTTTATTTATTTTTGAAATTATATTCCCTAACGCCGGAATCGGGACTAGCAGTGAACTGCGAAAATATAAGCGAGTAAACGATCGACATGTGAGATGTGTCAAACCTCTCCAGGTTTAAATTTCATATTAGCATATAATTTTTTTCCTTTTTTTACTAATGACAACTTTTTATATTTATTATTAGTCATCTTTAAAGTTCAATTCCAGATATATGTTATAATAGAAAACAGTATCACGGGTAATTGGAATAATGAAAAAAATCAATTTAAACACTCATTGATTGCAATGTTTTCTTTTCTTTAATTAAGATTTTTTCAAGCTCTAAAAATTTTTTTTACAAAAATTAACATTCATATAATAAAAATATTAAACATTATGGACTAAATAATTTACTAAAAAGAAACAATGGTGTGACTAACCTCAATATGCTTAAACGTTTAATATTTTTATTATATGAATGTTAATTTTTGTAAAAATTTTTTAGAGCTTGAAAAAGTCTTAGTTAAAGAAAAGACGAAACGTTGCAATCAATGAGTGATTGATTTATTTTCATTATTCCAATTACCCGTGATTCTGTTTTCTATTTTATTATTAGTATTCTATTACTTTACAACGTGCACTAATTTAGCTCGAAGATCGCGTAATTATTCCCAGAACACGTCGCAGATATAATATATCCATAATCTTTGGTACAGAGAAAAAAAGGGCATTAATAGCGCTCAATTTATTATGCATAATTTGATTGCTTGATCTTTTCATCGCATTTGATTGTGGCTACACAGACTTTTATACAGAATGTCTGGGAATTTTGAACTCGTAAGCATAAAATGAACTCCAATACCATACAAGGGTACTCAAAAATATCATTTTTTTTCTTAATTGCAATATTATTATAAATCGAACCTCTATACCAAATTATATACAACTTTCAGTAAATAATTCACTATTTGTCAACTAGTGTTTTCATAAAATTTGTAAGTCCGGTCCTGTCGGGCCGATTTTATTTAAATTTTAGGAACACCTTTTAATTACTACTAAAGGGTTAAATGTCAATTTTGAAACGATTCTGAGAATTTTTTCGGTATTTTGGGGCCCAAAAACATTTTTCAACCCCTAAAAACTACCCTAAAAATGCCCCGATTACGCCCATTTTAAATTGGCTTCTTGCGGTGATGGATTTCAACACGTGGACCAAATTTCGTTAAAATCAATTAACTCTTTCGAAAGTTATTGCCCGCACACATATATATATATATATATATATACATATATATACAAACATTTTCAAAAATGGTGCCAAAGTGTTTAGGAGGTTATGAAACGTCGACAAATTTTGGTCCGACCCCTAGGCACCGCCATCCGACCAACGCCAATAGTGTATGTTACCGTATGGCAAATACACTAATAAACAAGTCTTGTTATTTGAATTTTATTGTCTTCTCAATCACCCCCTCCTCCTCCAACGAAATTTCTGGACAGCATATTGTAAATTGTTATCTCCAATATCTTTAAAAAGAAAATCAAAAGCTTATTTTCTAAGATATTTTATTACTCCATTATTCACTAATTATTTTTAAAATTGTAAATATCAACTATCCATCTTTTTGTAGACCCATTATATAATACAGTATGTACGGCGCTATTCTATACAGTCAATGTTAAAATTAACAGCACCGTTAAATTTCTGTCTCACTTTAACTAATTTGATGTAAAATTTGTTAGAAAATGACAACAGATTAACAGCACTGTATAAATTCATACATTGATCATACAGAATTGCCACGATAGTCTCGTGTTTCGACGCCACAGTCAAAAGAAAAGTCGTAAACGGAGCAATGTGCACGTACATTCCGTGCAATAAATCCAACACATAAAATGTGCACTATTTTGCAAACATAATAATGTTGTAAATATGCACATTATTGTAGATTTTATTGTACCACGACCATTGTATTTCCAAAATGTAGTGAGCCAACGCTGGACAAAGACGGACAATAGCGCCATTTAAGATTTCCGTCCGGTTATAACAATTTGACAATTACTTTTTTGAAGTTGACAATTGATAATTTAATAATAAAAACTAAATTAGTTACGTAATAATTCCACATAGAATTAGAAATTATTGATTTTCAGATTTTTTCCTTTACTTGTACTATGAGACCTTTCTTCGTGCCAAATTTCAAGATACTTGGTCAACGGAAAGTTTTAATGAGCAATTTGAAAGGCTGTACCTTTTAATTGCATTGAGTTAGAAGCTTGAATTTTTCACAGGACTATGAATATGCACACCTTAGTGTTTAATACTGAGAAAAAGGAATTTTGACTGACAGATATATTGTTCCGTTTTTTTTCATTATATTTATAATCTTGATTTTGGAAGCGTAGTTTTTTTTTCAGACGTTGCGCGCTCGGTCGCTGGGGAGTAAAATGGAAAAATATGTCATGCGTCACTGTTAACTGCGTGCGCGCGTTTTATCCACGTTTAACTAGTGCGCTGTGTATCGAGCACGCGCGCATTCTACCCACGCTTGTTTAGCTAGTGCGCTGATTCAATTCATTAAATGCGTCCCTCGAAAGCACTTTAAAGGACTATGAATAAGCGTTTCTCAAACTTTTTTTACCGCGGCCCGGAACGAGGTTTTAAAATTTTTCGCGACTCACCTTATGAAAAGAAAACATTTATTTACAAAACAAATTTTATTTTTTAATAGAAATCAAGTTATTTGTTTGCTTATTTCATACACAAAAATTTACATTTTTTTTCGCGCCCCGCCAAATTTTTTTTACGACCCGATACCGGGTCGGGACCCACATTTTGGGAAACGTTGTTAAAAGTTAAATTGGTTTTTCCCGTTTAATAAAAAGCGCTTCACGAGTAAATAGCAGGGAGTGACGTATATATCCGCGAATATGAACGTCAAAAATCTGCACAAAAGTAACGGTGTTAGTCGATTGCTATAGTATCTAGACATAATTTATACCCACGTGACCTATAGTGCATAATATTAAGTCTATCTGACCTCCTACGTCTGTGAACAATTTTATTATATCATTAATGCAGTCCGCCAGCCGTCATTTTGATTATTTCATCATCAATTTAACTGCAGTTGCAGCTCCCTCATTCATTTTGCATGAAAAAGTTTACTATTTATAACATCACCAGAACAGAATTACGAAACATCACACCCTATAGTCCTAGTCAGTGATCTCTATATAATGGATTGTGGACAGACGTTCCTAGCTCGTCGAAAAACTGTGATGATCGAGGAGTCCTCAGATTTTTAACTTTATTGAGTATTTACAAAAAAAAGTTATTGGATACGGTTCGATTTTTGAAAATCGAGTTTTCATCAAATCTTGATGTTTTGACGTCCTAGGAAGCTATTCTATTTTTGGTTGGATGTCTGTATGTGTGAAAACAAGTTTTTGTCGTACGGTATCTTTAGAATGAATCAACCGATTGAAGTCGGGTTTGCGGGTTTATTGAGATTTAAATCTGATTAGACTTTGTAGTTAACCGACAGTTTCAAAGTAACCCAAAGAATAAAAATAAAAAATAACATTTTTTTTTGTCACAACTCCTTTACTGATTTGTCTCAAAATTTAATCAAATGGAAGATTTTAATAGTTCCTTCAATTGCCAAACAATGGCACAATTATTTTTACAATTCAATTTAGTATTTTTGAGCTCGAGGATCTTAAAAACACAGACAAAAACGTTTTGGACTCAAAGAGCTCGAAAACAACGCCAAGTTTCAAGGTTGGCCCGTTTGTTGCATAATTTCACACAATAGTATCAATGTATTGTAACGTATTTAACACATATTGGGAAGTTTTAGGTTTAGCCAGGAGATCACTCGGTTTCCACATTTTCTTAAAATCCAACAGCAAGAGGTATTTGGGCCTAGCACCAACTCATATTTACAATAATAAATTAAAAAATCCAATCGATATCTTTACCCCAGTTCTGGGATTAGAATCTGAGAACTGGGCGTTTGTAATTAAATAAGAGGAAATTCAATATAAGTGGCATCGCTACGCGCTCGGTTATTCAGTAATCCGTTCTCAATTTACGCCGACACTTTAACTCCAAAAATGCGTACACTTTCGACATATTTGATAAAGATGAAAAAGGATATTTAAAAAGGCATAAAACCGTATACGTACTTACACAAGTTGATGGAGAGTCAGGATAACAACATACATATCTATAGTCACTATGCAAAAGAACGTATGTCAGTTTTTCGTTAAAATATTATAGCTACCTAATTAGGCTGTTTATTTTATGAAAAAGTTCTCAATGAAAAAAAAACATATTATTTACTTATTAACATTTTATTCTACCGACATTGTCCAGAACACAAAAAAAATACAGATAAAAATCCAGCATGGTCGGAGCGTTTTCGAAGTTTTGGCTTTTGTCTTATTTTCCTGGGTTACCAACGGAGTCACTCGACCGCTTCAGTTTGAATTAGAACTAGCAGTCGTGCCCGCTAAGAACATGGTGGTCGATTGCACTAATCACGTCCCTAATTTTATTACCACAGTTCCGAGTCAAAGTTGCTATCTGTGCTTGCTAAGAACATGGCGATCGCTTGCGCTAACCCCCCCTCTAATTTTACAACCCGACAAGTACCACAGTTCCGAGTCAGAATTAGTGATCGTTCTCGCTAACCTTGACCCTGATTTTACTACATAATTCATGCGACAGTTTTGAGTCAGAAATGGTAGCTGTGCCTGCAAAGAACATGGCGGTCTATTGCGCTGACCCCGTCCATAATTTTATTACCCGACAGATACCAAAGATCCAAGTCAGATTGATCCTGCTAACAATATGGCGGTCAATTGCGCAGCATGCATGCGTGAATCAGCTAATATATTTAATTAAAAATCGTTATAATTTTCTTGAAAACTCGATATGAGCGGTCTTGTCGCGTGGTCAAAGATATGCTACAGCGAATAAGTATGTAAAACATGAATGTTATTTAGCGGAACATCGTGACAACACTGTCAAGGATCCTCGTGTTAATTGGTAGCATAGAGATAATCCATTGTACCTCTCTGTACATACAATAACACACATATTACATGTACGCTACGCAGTGTAGCCACTACAGTGCAAACATACAACACTACCACAATTTAACTTCTGCTCGGTTTCTAACTATTTCCATTAAAACTATACACTGCGCTGTCATAAAAAAGCTATTATCTCGGAAAATTACTAGTAAAATTGCAAGTCTATAATCCAACAGAATGAATAGATTTATTAATATAAACATCATGTTACACTTTATCAAGATCTAAGTTTGTAAGAATAACAATTCTTTTTTGTTAGGTTTCATCCACGTAATCAAATTTGTAGAGAATTTTATACTCTTTATTTTTCACACGCTTTTATTACCATATTTGTATGTTTGTAATGGAATCTTTTAACGTGAAATTCACCTACTTCAAAACGTCAGATTAAACTGAAACTTTGCACAGTTATCAAGGACCGAAGACAATACAATAATTTAATAAGTTTGTTCCATTATTCTGACCAGGACCTACAGGATGAAAAACTGACCTATTCAGATTCAACTGAAACTTTGTACACTTATCGTAAGGACATAAGGACTTATCGTAAGACATTAGACAAATCAATAATTTAATAAGTTTGTCCCATTATGTTGACCAGGACTTACAGGATAAAATAACTCACGTACTTACGTAATGTCAGATTTGTTTTCAGTCTTATAATTAAAATTTAAAAAAACTAAAAAATACGCTGCTATGAACTAAAAATGTAAAATAATTTGACAACAAAATTAGCTTTACTGTAAAAAGCGTGGAGTATTATCTACTTAAATTTTCATGATAGCTCTACGTTTACAATTAGCTAGTAAATGAAAAATGTATTACCGATATTAAGCACTCCACGCTTTTTATAGTAAAGCTAATTTTGTTCTTCAATTATATTGCATTTTTTAGTTCTTAAAAGCGTGTTGTTTTAGTTTTTTTAGACTCTAATTTTATTGATAATCATCGAAGTTTAAGTCTATTTTTTAATAATTTTAAAGTTTAATCGGAATTATGGACAAATTTGATGTGTTAAACTTTTTAATTTATTGCCAACGTTTCAACAGACTTTGCTGTCTTCTTCAGGGCTCAAATTTTGCGCTTTACACATAAGTCAAAATCATTTTACGAACTCTAAATAGCCCTGAAGAAGACAGCAAAGACTGTTGAAACGTTGGCAATAAATTAAAAAGTTTAACACATCAAATTTGTCCATATAATTCCCATTAAACTTTAAAATTTATTGATAATATATATATTTTTACCCTAGGAGGCACAGGGAGCGAGTTTTTGAGGAAAATATGTGAACGACGCAAGCTACGAAGGTTGGGGTATCTCTTTATGGTTGTACAGAATACTTATTCGATGCTCTCTAGACATTTTCAGCTTGTTCCGAATTTATTCCAAGCTCGGGAATTATATATCTGAAATTCCTGGACGTATTTCAATTTGGCACCGGGATAATTACGAGGCAAACGAGACGATTTGTTTTACCGACGCACATATCCTTTGTGCGTATTATCGTCGCCGCTACGTTTTACCTTATCTCCTCTGACTCGTTTATATTCACGGGAACACATTTTACTTTATTTTAATTCCTGCATAATGCTCCCAAATGCGAATTAACAAAAGTTAATATACTCGCATTGTGTTTTAGAGCACGCACAGACTATATTCATACATACTATAATAATATAATATAGCACTAGCCTTTACCTGCGGCTTCGTTCACGTTAAAATCGGAATACCTCAGAATTTCTTAAGCTTTTTCGTTTACGGGTTCCGTTGAGACTAGCAAAATTGTCGCGGATAATAATATTAAAAACAAGCCGTGAAGTAGGCCGTATATTAGGACTCTTTAAGTGAGGTCCACAATCTTGACAAATTACAACCGAGAATTTTTTTTCACAAAATACTAAGATAAAGATTGTTTGAGCAAAAAAGAAAAACGGTTGGACCGACTTTAATAAACTTCTTTTGGATCATATTGACATTAATACGATTCAATCGGCGCTCAAATGAAGACGCTGTCATTTTTTAATCGCATTGCAAAGCTACTAAAAAGTAAAAAATAAAAAAAAAATTTAAAGAATTGAACTTCCTTCAAAAAATGCCACAAAGAAACGTAAAATAATAAAGTTATACGGTCGGTGTCAATTTAATGACAATACATAAATACATAAAAATTGATATAATAATTAAATTGGCGCTGACCTCAAAACTTTATTATATTAGGTACGCTTTTCAGTGGCTTTTTCAAATTTTATTTAAAAGTTTGAATTAATGCCATTATTCAAGTAACAAATTGGGACTGAATCTTATGATAAATTTTATCTACCATTCTTTCCAATATTCGAATGGCCTTTTTATTTTATGTAAAAAAACCGTACATATTTCTTTAAGAAGTCAATTTCAATTAATCTCATGAATACGTAAAATGTCTTAGATCGAAAAATTTATGAGCGTGAAAGGCGGGCGCCATTGTTCAGGGGTTTTAGTTCTTTGTGATGTTTTAACTAATTAAACTAATCTTCCATCTTCCGACCCTTCCCCGACTTCTGCTACAATTCTTAATGTTTTTTATTGCACCGCCGAATCGTACTGTTTACGGGAGGGTGAAATTACATTACAGAATACAGAGTAGCTGGTTTATTGTTGCAAACGGAAAAATAAAAACCATTTTTGTTTTTTGCTTTTTAAAACCACCAGTAGTTAAAGTTATTCTTTTAGTTTTATTTCATTGTATTATTTTGGAGTCTTTGGGCTATTAACGCTCATACTTTAAGGTCACAATGCATTTATTCGGATTTGTGACGTAATCAACATAAGGTGTAATCTATATAAATAGAAATTAAATGCTGCTCGTTGGTACGTACATCATATGAGAGCGGCTGCACCGATTTGGCTATTTTTTTCAAATGTTCGTAATAGTCCATCAATTTTATGTCATAATCTACTAATATTAGATTGTAGTCTCCAAATATTTCTCGATTATTTTAAAAAGTATCTAAGAAAAATAAATAAAATAGTGCCTTAAAAAAATAATACAGAATCCTTCCAATTTAGTGCCTCTCTCCTAGCGTTATGACACTGAAAGTGGCAGCATTATCGAGTCTCAACCAGGTTTGCATCGTCGGGCATGCGGCAGTAAATTTTATCTACGCTGTTTCATAAAACAAGTTTGTATTTATGTTGACAAAAACTACTAAACAGATTTGAAAAATTCTTTCACAGTTTAATAACAATTAGGTACTAGCCGCTGCCCGCGGCTCTGCACGCGTCTTAGATGAAATACGGCTGTGATAACATCAGGCTTACCGTATTTAGCGAGTTACAACAAAGTGGATAGCATAAAAAACCTTCTCCATGAAACAAATATATGTGGCAACTTTCATGGTGATCGGTCAAACGGTGTCGAAGTCTATTAATCTCAAACAGATGGTATATCAACATCCATTTTTATATAGTACATATATAGAATAGAATAGAACTTTATTCAATAACATGTCAAAATGACAAAGAATGCGTCAGTTAAAAATACAATATAAGATGTGATATAAAACAAATAAAATAGCCAAAAAAATTTGTGCGGGCACTTGTCTATGAGATAATTTACAACACTTTTTTTAAATGATTTGTAACTTTTAATCCTTACAATTTCTTCAGGTAAACTGTCAAATAACTTCACAGCAGAGTAGCGGGGTCCCTTTATATATAAAGCGAGGTGAGGATCGGGAGTGCCGTGATTCAAACGACCTCGCGTATCATAATTGTGAACCGGCAAATGGCGGTGAAAAAGATGTTTATTTCTGAACAGATAACAAACGGACTTTAATATGTATATCGCATATATTGTCATAATTCTGTGCTTATTAAATATCGGTTTACAAGAATCAGTAGGCTTTAGGTGGTATATTATCCTTAGTATCTTTTTTTACATTATAAAAGCCCTTTCAATATTACGCTAAACCAAATAGAAGGGGGGGGGGGGCAGAAAACGATTTGCAGTCGGATGAAGGCGGATTAGGCGGCCAGTAATAGATAACAAACGATAAACCAACATAACAAAGCAACTCTGAACAAACACGCAGCGGTGACAAGGCGTTGTATGCAAATCAGTGACAACAAATTAAAAAACCCTGACATGACAGCGTATAGCGAACTAATACTCTGTTTTACTCTCGCA
This sequence comes from Venustoraphidia nigricollis, assembly GCA_034508555.1. Classification (NCBI taxonomy): domain Eukaryota; kingdom Metazoa; phylum Arthropoda; class Insecta; order Raphidioptera; family Raphidiidae; genus Venustoraphidia; species Venustoraphidia nigricollis. The sequence goes on from JAVRKA010000006.1 coordinate 1,727,457, forward strand.
GCATGCAGGGTTCAGTTTAGGTTGGCATCGATAGCTGTGTATCATTGAAAATAAGAGTATTTAAACATTTCATTGAGTTGCGCTCTGAAATTAGATGAGTTTTTGGGTTAACGACACTTTTTGTTGTATTTCTCTAAAAAGCAAAACTGGTTATTTATTAGTGACCATACGCAATGAAAGTACCTACTGACAAGCACACTTCTGAATCTTTTCAGATTTTTTGAACAAACGGTTGGAAAGTCGGAGAAAGGACAGACTTACTGAAAACGACTTTGACAGTTGACTTGTTACTAGGGTTCCAAAAATTAAATTATATGTTAGGAAATCTTATACCATTTTGAAAAACCTATCAAATAATATCCTACTCAATGACAGAAGAAAAATTTGTGTAGAATTTTGTCTCAAATTTTAATATTACTAATACTAAAGAAAATTTTATCAAAATCAGTTGTGATGTTTTGGGGCTGTCATAGACGAACGGACATTATGAAATTAGGTATACACAATTTCATATAATACGTAATTTTATATAATAAAATCTAAAAAAAATATTTTTTAACAGAAAACAGTATCACGGGTAATTGGACTAATGAAAATAAATCAATTTAAACACTCATTGATTGCAACGTTTAATATTTTTTATTATATGAATGTTAATTTTTGTAAAAAAAATTTAGAGCTTGAAAACGTCTTAATTAAAGAAAGGACGAAACGTTGCAATCAATGAGTGTTTAAATTGATTTATTTTCATTATTCCATTTACCTGTGATACTGTTTTCTATTATAACATATATCTGGAATTGAACTTTAAAGATGAATATTTTTTTACTTTTAATTTTTAGTCCCTCAAAAAATTAATTAAAACATTTTCAATTCTGATTCTATAAACAAGCTGAGAAAGTCGACTGTAACACAAGACAAACGACGAAGTCTCATTTTTTTACCATTTTGGTACGAAATACTAAAAAAAAAAAAAAAAACTATGCGAGTTATTTACTGTTTCTCGGCATTATTGTTGACTCTATGACATAGAAGCTAGTGTTAGTTGTGACAGTGACACTAATGAAACATACCGGGTCGAGTGTTGGCTTCACTGAGCGTCGCTGCGCAGCAGTAGACGACGCCTGACACTTGACTGTCGCAAAAGTTAGCGGCAGGCGTCGGTCGTGTCGTATTTAGCTGTCACACAAAACTACTGCAACATTGCACATACTAATTCTTGTATATATGTACAGTCTGAAATATTTACTAAGTGCAATAAAATCAAATAAATACGAAGAATAGTTTGGTACCTTAGACTGCACCTATATTGGATACGTATTTCTCCGGATTCGATGTCGGCCGACGTCGGACAACATCGGAAGAAAAACAAACTACGTCAAGGTGCCAATCGACGCGTATTTACGTAACTTTTAAAATCGATTCAGTCGTTCATTTTTTTTAAGCAGACACGAAATCTCGCGAATAAAAATGATATCGATTTCGTTAGGGTGTCAACATGACACGATTTGTTTGATCAAAATCGGTTCAGCCCTTTTTTTTAAACAAAAATACTACAAAAAAGTAGATTTTACATGAAATCTTCCGAATAAAAAATGTTATTGACTTAGGGTACCAATCGAAGCATATTAACGTCAGTATAACCCCAAATGTTTTTATAAAAATCGATGCAGTCGTTTTTTTTTAAACAAAAAGATTGCAAAAAAGTGTATTTTAGAGTTTTTGAAAAAGATTTCTCAGATCTATTTTGTTAATATCATACTGGGAAGTCGATCGTGTGGACCTCAAGGCTCGCACTTATCCTAATATACGACCCATTTTACGGCTTGTCTTTCTTTACTTCATATGTGATTCGAGAAGTATACCATCTTATAATAATACTAATAATAATAATAATAATAATTCTTTATTTTCCATGACAAAAAAATTGAATGGATTCGTCAATACATATAAATACAAACATTCAGGTTACAATTATTAAAAATCATTAAAATTGGTTGATAAAAATTCCTCCAGAGAGTATATAGTGTTTTTTAAAAGTATAGCGACGTTTTCTCAGTTTCAAATATAGTTATGCTTTCTATTTCTTTAATGTGAGTAGGCAGATGATTATAGCATTTAATTGCTACAATTTGGCTATTATTAGCTGATATTAAGAGGAGCGCGACGACCACCAGGGGCCTAGGGGCTAAATCTGCTCCTGGTGATTTTCTGATTCCTGGATGTTTTTCATTTAATTACCTCCCAGCAAATTTGGAGTAATACGTTGACTCATATACCTTTGTCAAATGAAAAAATACATAAAGTTGTTGGAAAATTTGAAAACATTGCTTTTCTTTAACCATATCGAAATTCTCTAGATTCGGGAAAATATCTAGATCTAACAAACGCAGTGCTCAGATAAAAAATATGAAAACGTTTGCTACGATCAAAGAAATTATTTATTTAAAACGGCGACAGATATATAATATTAACTGACTTTTATTTTTAACATATTACGTGTACATCCGATTTTATTCAGTAACCAATTTCACGATGGGATAACACCAAACGGATACAATTAACATACGAAAATCTAGATTATTATCGACGATAGAAATTGGATCAAGGGTTGTACTGTTTGTGTGATTTGCGTTGTTTTGACAAGAGTGCTTATATAGGCTGGCAATTTAAACATTTTATTATTAAAAACACGCCAATATATTCCGGTCATGTCCGAAGGCATGTTGTACTCCATACATGAGCTTGTTATCTATTCCGAAGCGCGACGGCATCAGCGGCAATCTGCGGAGGATACAAACACCAAACAAGCCTCACATGACCAACGATATATTTAGTTTGGAACAGTTTTGGTCATTTTTGGATGAATAGAGTCGTCTATCAAAATTCGATAATTTTCAACAGGCCAGATTATTCCACGTCTTCTTGGTTCCCGGTTTGTAGATCGTGGTCTATTGATATTTTTACCTGACGTTTCGCCTACAATTGCGGTGGACATTATCAAAGATGGTAAGGCAGCAGCGAAGTGTCTTCCTTGGCCATTGATATTGTCTACCGCATTTGTAGATTAAATGTCAGGTAGAAATAGCGATGAACCACCGCCAACAAGCCCGGAGAGGAAACTGTGGTTGTGGTTAGCATGATGGCATCTTCACCAGACTGTCGTGGGTTCGAATTCTAACTCTGCTGATGGATGTTTTCTCATGTTGTTTAATTTTAAGTGAATATTATGTTATTTGATGTAAAGACGTTAATGACCTAAGTGGTCAAACGTCTATAATCTATAATAAATAAATACAAGCCCGGAAACCAAGAAGATTTGGAAGAACGCCGGCCATGAATGCGTACCCACTTGGAGTGCACATTATTCCTTATACATAAACAAATAATGGAAACCAAATGTTTGTTCTTATATCCTTCCACATTTTAAACAATGTATTCATTTTATACGACACCCACTAGACTAAACACATATGCACTCTCTTTCGGGAGCGAACGAAGTTAACAAGCCTAATGACCGTTACTCGGACATGCTAAGGTGCGTTTTAGGAAAAGATAGGAACATCTCCGACAGTGCACATAGTTCTTGGAGCTATATACAGGTCCAGAACTACCCAAATCTAATAGCTGCAATGTAATGGCAGCAGTATCAATCCTGGAAGAGATTTTATTATGGATCAAAGACATCAGTATTCAGTACTGCTGTTATTGATATAACTAAACAAAAAACTTAACTATTTTTATTTTAAAGAACTAGCCATTCACTGAAACAATTCAATGAATAGCCTCAAAAAATTCTCAAAAAGCTATTCTGATTCCATTGTCGCAAATAGAACCTGTAAAAAATAGAAAACAATTTCGCATTTGAAATAAATCATAGAATTTAAATTTTGAATCGTCATACATGCGGCAGTAAATTTTATAATAGATAATAATCAGTTCAGATTGATTCATATTAAAACAACCGACAGATCACCTGACAATCCGGTATGCCGTCGTATTAGGCACACTCAGTGAAAATATGTGACACGAGTGTCACATGTCTCACATTAGGAACTCTAACCCTATCTAGGTTATAACATAAATCTAGTGAAGACCAATCGACGGGTTGCTTTGTACTGCACCGCAGGTATTGAAATGCAGTGCGTGCCTCCAAGAACCACCTCGTCGCTATAGACTTAGAGCTAGCGAAATGTTTCAGGAAATAAAAAAAAGTTTTGATTACCATTGAAAATAATATGTATTATAGTATCACCGAGCTGGGTAGAGTAGTGGTGACTCGCATTCGGGAGGTTCGGGTTCGAATCCCAGCGGGGGCAGATGTGGCTGGGAATTTTTTCTACTGCCTCTCGCCGAGAAAAGGTAATTCCTTAACCGGCCATCTTGACTGACGTTTTCTATGGTTTCCCTCAATTAATTCCAGATAAATATCGAGATGGTTCCTTATTCTAGGCCATGGCCGATTACCTATCAAACTCCCAGTTCAAAAATTACCTATCCTATCCTAATTTCTTATAATTCCTTCATTCGCCCATTGCTATTAGTTAAGTTGAAAGTGGTAAAATGGAAATAGTAATGGTGCGAATGGCGTCTGTTATGACATAAAAGTCGACAAACGGACGTTAAACGCATTATTATTATTATTATGTATTATAGTATCGATGATTATTTTAATGTTTAATTTTTATGTATACTGACTTATCCTATACCTGCTGTATGGTCCTTGGATGAAATAAATTATTATTAGTATTATATTCCATAATTAATGCAATCGAACACTCTTACAAATTAAAAAAAAACTGTAATAATATATCATATCTAACTTGATTTATTTTAAGTTCGAGTGCCCTTGATGGAAAACTCTTTATAAGTTAATATTAAAATATTAGCCTTTTCAATACTCTTGCACATTTTAGTCATGAGCTCTTAGTCTATATGCGCTGGGCTGCGGTGCAAAGCCGGTCCATACACTAACTGGCGGTGCTGCGCAGCAACATGGGAGAACAGTAAGCAGGGGAGAAAAGAAGAGTAATCAAACTAATCAATTACATTCGTTATCATCGTCTTCATTTCGCCAATCACTCGATGCTATATTTGTTGATTTAATTTATTTTATAGCTGAATATCGGAAGGAATGTGCCTAAAAATAGGAATGGAAAGTACAGTGAAAGTTCAAAACTTTGAGCCTTTCTCTATGTGTTTATTAAACGGTTGTATTTTTATCACGTTTCGTATATTTGTGTCAAATTTCGCCACTGATTTTTTTAATCAGTCTCGTCATCCGACAGTTGAAATTTGAACATTTAATTTAATCGGTTTTACTGTACAATCACAAGTGTACTGACAGCTAGAAAATATTTATCTGGGATTTTTATAAGACTAAAATAAGATCGTGGGGTGGTATTTACCAGAAATCTTTCTATTGTTGAAGCTTGAAAATCATATCTGAAATGTGGAAATCATATTTTATAACCTTTCGAGTTGCGACTGTCTTCTTCAATCTTAATATTACTAAGTGTGCCTCCGTTTTGATAACTAATGAAATTGATTAATTTCATTGCAGTGAAAAGCTGACGCTGTCACGATATCTTCTATGTATAAAAAACTGTACCGCGGTAGAAGTTTTGGTACATTCGATGTTGAATATATTATTGTTGAGTCTTTTTGAGCCATTGTCGATCACAAAATTAATTTGAAGTTTTATTAGCTATGCTTAAGAAACAACGAAGGTTAAAAGAATTTTCAATCGCATTGTGATCATAAATCATAAACTTTGTAAGGTGACTAGATCACATGAGGATTTAAAAATACTATGTAATTTGAAAAAAAAGTAATTATATTATATATTTTGACTTATCTTAATGAAATCAAATTTGTGTTTTGTTTCCATTTTATAAAAAGACCAATGATAATATGGCATAATGCATATCACTAAAATTCTTTCCATGCGAGAGCTAATTTTCATCAGGTATACACAATGAACCTTCACAGTAGTGAGAGTTTTGAGTGAATCAAAGATGAAATTTCCATTCATTAATCAAGCTTAAGTAACAGAATATATTTATCTCGTTAGGTCAGTTAAAAGTGGAAACTTTCAATTTTTATTGGCAAATTGACGACATATTCGCAAATTTATTGTTCTTAACACTAAATTAGTAAACGTGGATCGGTATAGATTACCCCAAATTTTTTAGAAAATACTCTTTGTTACAAGGCTATGTAAAAAAATTTATATAAAAAATTATTTTATTATCGTACAGTATATGCAATAATAAGCAGCGTTGCCAGATTTTTTTTTTGCCAAGTCGGGAGTTTGGAACTTTTTGAGTGAAAAAGCGAAATTCTTTCGTCGAAAGCCGGACATAGTAAAAAAACATATAATCAGAAGTTTTAAAATATTTATCTTTTTATTTGAGTTCAAATTACGTTAACGTAACAATAGATAGCAAAAATAGCCATAGAAAATGTATTTTAATAAAAATATGATATTTTAAATCAGATTTACCCTATCGTTAAATAGTTGAGTCTTATTCGCATTGTGAATAAAAAAAATAAAAAAAAAACAGAAATCAAAATCAAAAAAGTTTTATTCATTAGAAAAATATGGCGTTTCAAACAATAGCCTGAAGAGTGAGTGTTACAAATTGCAACTTACAATAAGAGAATGATTATTTATGCACTGTCGAGTTACCTCGAAAAGCGGGACTGAGCCTGTCCCGCGCTGGACATTTAATTTTGATTTAAAAATCGGGACGTCCTGCCAAAATCGGGACGTCTGGCAACGCTGATAATAAGGTACATATACTTTTGTCTACTATTGTAGATTCCGAACATCCTTAATAAAAGTTTGGTCAAAAAAGCAAGCACGTAGTGACTGTGTGAACAGGGTTTTTACTGTTGAACAAAAGATGAACGCACCACCTGCGGATGTTTTTCGTGAGCGGAATGGTATAAGTTCACAATAATCAAGCCAGTAACTTTTGCGAGTAAATGATGCAATGTTGTTTTACTTACTACAATAACGAGCTTATCTTTCAGGTCGTATCCTCGACTCACCTGCAACAAAGAAAACAATTACTTTAGAAACAATATCGTATCGTCGGTTGTGTTTGTTTTACTGGCGTTATAAATTCCTTGATAAATATTATACAATGTGGTGCATTACAAAGTTCGAAACTGATTAAACTACACAAACCTCTTTTGCAGTTACTGACGTATGTCCTCAACATTTATTTTAATAATTTCGTCCAACAGTATGGTAGACTTGAAAAAGAAATTTATCAAAAATTATTAAGCATAAAAAATATTCATTTCGAATCAACGACATACATATATCCGCAAAATTCGAATACTCACATAAATAAATATAAATCAAAAAACCCGGGTCGCAGTGCCAAAACCCTGCCGACAATATAGTGTATTTGCTAATATAGGCAGTGTGGCTTTATTATGCGAACTTAAGTTGTTTTTTTGGGCAAAATTAAAAATTTGACTCCTTAATACACCCCTTAAAAGAACACTTTTTTCTCAGTTGCAATATTATTATCAATCGAACCTCTATACTAAATTATATACATCTTTCAGCAAATAATTCACGATCTGCAAACTAGTGTTTTCATAAAATTTGTAAATCCGGTCCTGTCGGGCCGATTTTATTAAAATTTTAGGAGCACTTTTTAATTGCTATTAAAGAGTTAAATTTCAATTTTGAAACGATTGTGAGAATTTTTTAGGTATTTTTGGGCCCAAAAACTTTTTTCAACCCCTAAAAACTACCCTTAAAATGGTCCGATTGGGCCCATTTTAAATAGGGTTCTTGCGGTGGTGGATTCCAACATGTGGGCAAAATTTCGTTAAAATCAATTAACTCTTTCGAAAGTTATAGCGCGCACACATATATATATATATATATATATATATATATATATATACATATATATATAAACATTTTTAAAAATGATGCCAAAGTGTTTAGAAGGTTATGAAACGTCGAGAAATTTTGGTCCGACCCCTAGGTCCCGCCATCCGACCAACGCCAATAGTGTATGTTGCCATATGGCAAATACACTATAATAACAATGAATGGCAATTCTTTCATAACATATACACGCCATGACATCTTGCCCGTCGTTGTCAATAAAATAGGTTACTGCAAAAGATAACTCTAAATTTTTTTTAGAGTGATGATGATTCTTGAAGGTAATTGCGAAATTTCTTAGGAAGAACCTAGGTGGCACAGGATCGAAAAAAGCAAATACTGAGATATGTGAATTGTATGTATTCTAACGTTTCGGCAATCTTTTTGCCATCTTCAGAGAGTCAATGCTGTCCAGTTGTTTAGTATTATTGTGAAAATAAATAAAATAAAGTGAAAATCTAAAATCACGAAATAAAAATGTAAATTATTAAAATTTTAATAAAATAATTTTAATAATTTACATTTTTATTTCGTGATGTTAGATTTTGACTTTATTTTATTTCATATTTTCACAATAATACTGAACAACTGGACAACATTGACTCTCTGAAGATGGCAAAAATATTGCCGAAACGTTAGAATAAATGCAATTCTCATATCTCAGTATTTGCTTTTTTCGATCCTGTGCCACCTAGGTTCTTCGTAAGAAATTTCTCAAAATAGGTTACTGTCGAATGCTGTTTTATCCACTTAAGTCGTTCATAGCTGACACTACGGTACGGTAGATTTGATTGAAGTCTATCACAAATTACTAATCTCTGTGTCAGTATTTTAATTATTAAGAAATTAACAACAAGCTAATACGCACACTCCAACTGTAATTTGAAGATTGAAAACTCACAGAACTTGACCCGTCCGAAGCCGGGTCCGCAGCTAGTTATATTTATAAATGACTAGAAGTTCTGTCTGGCTTCGTTAAGTTGGCAAATAGCTGTTATAACTTCCGTTATTCAAGTTCTGATAGTACTGCATCAAAGATAGTATCTTGTAAAAGCTTCATATAGATATACAGCAGACAAACTGCTTCAAGGAATCTTTATCTTTGGAACCGATTGATATAATATCACGATGAAACAACGACATATCCTGTGTAAATTTCATGTCAATAATATTTTTTTAATAAAATTCGTCCGTGCAGACAGATATTTTTTGTTTAATAATGGATTAGAAAAGGATTTAAAAACTAAAAGTTCTAATATCACAGACATATTGTATTGATACTATAATATAGGTACACATCGCATACACGAAACGCTATATAGCTCTAGGAGCTCGGCTATTCTCAAATTCATTTTATATATTATTATTTTTTTAACTCTGGTCTATATCGACTGACAGCCAGTCCGAAACTAATTAAGACATAAACGTCTGTTTACCCAAATTTATTACTTCGTTAAAGTTGATAAAAAAATAATTCTAACGAAAACTCAGATACTAAATTATTTTTAATAATCCAACCAAAACTTAAAATAGCGCGATAAATGCTTACGCCGATTTTGTGATAAAATGAGCTACATTATTCAATTCGCCAGCGTACTAAAAACTGTTGCAAATTTATTCAATTTTAACCCGTCAATTCCCAGTGTCACCTGTAGGTGACAGAAGTTTAGTATTTTTTTTCTAGCACATGGAGATTTTATTATTAAATTCCACTACCATTGTTGCAAAGTCAACAATTAAAACTATTAATATTTTTTTCCCGACAACAATAGCTAAATGTAATCTGTCAAATACAATCAGATGTTTCACGCGAAATTCGAGCAGTCTGTGTTTATGTAATCTCTTGCGATAAAAAGTGAAATAAAAATGCCTAAACCGTAACTATTGTTATTTTTTCTTATTGCGTGTAATAAATAAATAAATAAGCTATTGCACAAATTTTTTTATTGGTAAAAATAATTTTGAATACGTTTTTTACGACGTTGGAAATATGCCGTGTCACCTACGGGTGACACTGGGCATTATAATAACCGTTTACGCCGCAACGGAAGCTCTCAAAAGGAATAATTTTTCCCGTTTTTGCAACATTTTTCATTGATGCTCCGTTCCTACTGGTCGTAGCTTGATATTATGTAGCCTACAGTCTTCCTCGATACATGGACTATCCAACAAAAAAATAATTTTTCAATTCAAACCAGTATTTCCGGGGATTACCGCGCTCAAACAAACAAACAAACTCTTCAGCTTTATGATATTAGAATAAATAAGTGTTTTCTTTCAGATAAACTATTTTTATTATAAAGAAACTGATATATCTAAATATAAGTAAATATTATAAATTCTAACGTTTTATTCTTACCGTAATAATAAGAAACAATCTGTCTGCTTCAAAGTCTTAATTTCACAACGCTCAGTGTCACCTACAGGTGACACCCCCATAAATGAAAATTGGGATAGTTTATTTTTTATTTATATTTTTTCTTGTCATAACCAAATGTATATAAGGTATTTTATTTAAAAAGAAACCAAAAATCTTTATTAACTTGGACATGGGAATTGACGGGTTAAGAACGCTAGTTTCTGAGATTTTTTTAAATTTTGCAATTATTACGTAAATTTTACTTTATATAAATAGTTAGTTTTCACCGTTGTGTGTCCCCATAAAAAAAAACCTGCGATTGTTAATTTGGGCTCCTTAGAGGCTACAAAACTGGACCATTTCTTCCAATCGATTTCGGATTTATTACCTTTGGGATTGTGAAGTTTTACGGCATTCAAGTATAAAAATGCTTGTCTGTTTGATGAGATAACTGATAAGATTAATCATTTAAAAATATATACTTATTAAAAAAAATTAAAAACATGACGTTATTTAAAATATTTTGTTAACAAGTACAACTGATTATCATTAGATTTAGGTATGTTTCGCAACATTATGAACTATAAGATTTGTAAATAACAAAAAAACCGAGTCGCAGTGCCAAAACCCTGCGACAATATTGTGTATTTGCAGTGTGACTATTATGAATTTATGTTTGATTTTGCACAAAATGAAAAATTTAATCTTAATAAAATCTTTTTTCTTAATTTCAATATTTCGTCTATGTTTTATCAATTCATTTGCACAAATTTATATATAGTCTTCAGAAAGCATAGTTCACTATCCGCAAGCGTTTTCATAAAATTTATATTGACAATTAAACTTCAATTTTGAATCACTTTCGATAATATTTTCGGGGTTTTTGGACCCCAAAACAAATTTCAACCCCTAAATAGATCCCTTAAAATCGTGCGATTGGGCCTATTTTAAATAGACTTCGTGCGGTGATGGATTTCAACATGTGGGCTCAATTTCGTTAAAATCATTTAACTCCTTCGAAACTTATTGCACTCGCATTTCCAAAATAGTGCCGAGTTGTTTAGAATGACGTGAAACTTCGAGAAATTTTTTGGTCCGACCCCTAGGTTCTGCCATCCGACTGACGCCAATAGTGTATGTATATATATGACAAATACTATTTCTCCCCGATAATCATCATCATCATCATATATATTAATACGCTAAGGTTAAGATGTTTGCCTCCCTTTTTCGAAAAAACCACACAATTGCTCCACATAAATTTTATATCATTTTATAGATAATTGCTTGCTCTACCGACATCAACAACTAAAAAATATATTATTGCTTTCGTTTTTGCAAAATAATTAATTATAACAATTATACATTTATTCAGTATATGCAGCAATGCTGCCATCTGACGGTTCTAACTTTGAAACAACGTCAACATGATTGACAGTCGGTAAATTTTTTTTGTTTAATTTTTAATCAAAATTCACTTATAAATACTTTTCGTATGGCGGCGCTTCAGCTCAACGTTTTCGATACTTGCGCCTCTATATGACAGTTTTAGAAAAATATTTCCTTGAACCGTCACTGAGCTTCGTAATGTAATACAACAAAAAGAAGAAAGTTATAAAAAGTGTGAGAAATTAGAAACGAATTTTAGTGCGAATTATTCGCACAGGTACCGCTAGTATTAAAATATAAGATTATGTATTACGACAATAGAAAGTTTGATACTGTAAGTATACTTGATAAGAACTTACTTTAAATTGATTAATAATTATTCAAAAATCTAATCTAACAACCTTCAATTCTCCTTGTAACTAAGGAAAAACAATTTTCACAATATAAATCATTATCGAAAGAGAGGGTTATTGTCACAAAGATATTATTATATTATTGTATCAGTAACGAATCTAATTGTTACAGTTAGCGCCGAATCATTTGATTAAACAAACGATAACGCAATATTCGTAGATAGAAAAGCGATCAATAAACTTTGCATGTTAGAAGCCTTTAAAGTCACAAGTCCGCTTAGAGCGACGGGCACCGCACACGGGCGACACTTCCATGAGTGGGCAGTGAATACAGGAATCTCTTCATCGGGTTCATTCACGTCATTCGCACCTATCACTCTAGTGATCTAAATCGTACTCTTTTGCAATATCTTTACACAAATAATTTAATGTCAGCTTTTCCAAACACATCGATAGCATTAACCCTAGATTCATAATAGAGATGGGAAAAACGGGTCTTTTTAGTGATCTGCATCTTGCATCTGGAGGATCCCGTATGTGAACCGGCTCACTGAACCGGTTCAAAAAGAGCCGAGTTCTGAATATGTTACTGCAGTCTGCCACTGAGTTACCTAGTTCAGTCAATCATATAACGACCTGTATAGAATCAAGAATGCATGTGATGCATGAGTCATTTGAGCTGACAGATGCATCAAACCAAGAACTGATACGTAAGTGTAAAACGTGCTTCTGTGTGTTAAGTGTTTCACTGAGTTATGCGGATCCGTTGATCCGTCGGCTAAAAAAAAAGTGAGTCGGCTCTCACGGATCTTCTGTCGGAGTCGGCTCTTTGAACCGGTTTATTGTTTTGCATTTTGGTCCAAGATATAAACCTACATAAAATTTTAATTTTATTTGAACAAATTGGAATCTCGTAAAAGTTATTTATTATTTATAGGTATGTGACTTAATAAATTGAGAATGTGGGTAATATAATAAGTTAATAACGACTGTATTTATGATTTTATATCTCGAATTAAATTTTTATTACCCGACCGATTTGAGTAAATATTTCACAATTTACGATATACAATTCACTTCTGGTAACAAAATCATATATATTAAAAACACATTGTATTTAAAATACGAAAATTTTTTGCATTTTTTTTGTATATTAAAATGCAGAGACATAAGATTATCACCTTTCAATCTCGTACGCGAAATATAGTGACGCTACGCAGTCTTGCAAAATCATCGACGTTTTTTTTTACTAATAAACAATCTTTTTGCAATACGTAGTTTGCACGTTATTAACCAACTTCTTTCTTAATATTTTATGATTAAACTAGAAAATAAACTGATGAGCCGATTTAAGTAAAACTTATGTGAGATCACCCTGGAGGTATGCCCTCCTAAACAGTAAAATAATCATCAAAATCGGTTCACAAATGCTGGAGATATACCTAAGACAAAAAAAAACGTTTTTGAAGTCAGAAAAAAACGACGAGGCTGATTTAAAAAACGTTATATTGTACCAATCCGAAACCAATCAGAATAATTTTCCAAATTCCTGCGCCCACAAAGGTTTCTAACAAAAAAACAAAATTCAATGTGTAAAGCAGGGGTTCCCAAAGTGTGCGCCGCGGCTCCCTGGTGCGCCGTGAGGCACTCCTGTTTACCATTCTCCGGGAACTGAACTTAGGTATTTGAGGCTAGAAAATAAAATTATTTTTCTTAAATAATAAACGTATTCTTATGTGTCAATATAAATAGAAAAACTCAATTTAGGGCGCCGCGCCAAAATCCTTAACCTGTAAGTGCGCCGCGAACTGAAAAAGTTTGGGAATCCCTGGAGTAAAGGATTGGGCTTAAAAGTGGTACTGTAATACGGTGGAGCCAAAGACACTACTACTATTGTCACCACCGAACGGGGCTTAGCCCCATGAAAAAGACTGATACAGCGGAACCGAAAGTTCCACTACTGCTGTCGTTGCTGAGCAGGGCGCAGCTCCGCGAGGTGAAACTGTAATACGGTGGAGTCCTGCTGTGATTTATCTCAATCGCGTGCGAAGCCGCGGGTAGCGCCTAGTAACCAATAAAATTATTCCTGTGAAGTTAGTCGATGTTTATCGGTTTATAATGACCTGTAGTTAACAACCAATGTGTCAAAATACAGGTTCTTTTTTACGACCCACGCGTATCAATCAGACACGTTTTAAAATGAACCATTCGTTTATCATGTTTTCATTTACATCGTTCAGCTCATTACATTAATTTGCATATTATAAGAAAGATGAGGAGGTGGTAGACAATTTTATATCACACTAACACATCTACATATCTTATAATATGTTAGGTTAGTCTTTACTACTGAGCTATAATAATACTGGAACTTCTAAACAATTTTCTTTATTAATATTCAACTTGACTCCATGCAGAAAGGCGGACTTTACTGGAATTGAACTGCCAGGGATTGCAGTGGTAAATCAGTAAGTTATCGTAATATTTACATCGACTTTACATGGTAACTGTACAAATAATGTTGGTAAATTCATGTCCATAATTTTAATGAAGTTGGAATCGTAGGGAATTGGACAGTTTATGAAAAGAATTAACTTTGATTAAGTTGAACGTTGCGTTGCTAATTGCAACTTCCTCAGCACCTATATTTAAAAACAAACAACAAAATACAAAATAGTAAATATTACAATTACAGTTTTATATACGATTCCAACTTCATTGTGCAAATAATAATTTTTAGTTTGTTTTGTGTGCTCTGCCATAACCTGGAAATACAAAACGTGACTAAAAAAATTTAATTTTAAAAACATCGACATATTTTCTTAAAATAAAAATACATAAGTATTTACTATATACGCAGATAAACGTTTTTTTTTTTATTCCAAGGTACAGAACCTTAAAAATAAAATATCCAAAATATACTTCAAAATAGAAAAAAGTACGCTTAGTTCAATGAGAGCCGTGTCTATTCTAGTGTAGAAGTTTCGGCAGTTTAAATTGAAAAAAAAATGGTAATTAAAGTGGTTTTGGTCACAGATTGAGTAACGATACAAGCTTAAAATAAGTGAATAAATGTGGCGATATTTCGGCAGCAGTGTCACGATTTATTCAAACAAAACTGTATTAAGTTTTTGATTGCATTTTCTTGTCAGGTCTGACGTAACACCGTTTTGAAACAATCAAACACTGTTTGCATTGTACTTGAAATAAACGACCGCAATGTAAACGTCCTTCAGATTCTTGGCTATACTTATTCTCCAGACATATAATAAACCGGAAAGACCACACACTATTTCACACAATTTCAAAATGTAATGCATACTTATCTACACTAATATTATAAAGAGGAAAGATTTGTATTTTTGTGTGTGTGTATGTTTGTAATGAATAAACTCAAAAACTACTGTGCCGATTTAAAAAATTCTTTCGACATTAGAAAGCTACGTTCACCCTGAGTAACATAGGCTATATTTATTGCTAGAAAACATTAGGGATCCTTACTAAACCCTTAGTAACGTAACCCAAGGTGTAAAAAAAATGCCATAAAACATTTTTCGTCGCATGCACTGCGGAAACTATTGATGATAGAACAAAAGTATGTTCTACAATATTAAAGAACATCAGAAACTACAAAAAACTTCGCGATACTATATGTCCAACTATTATCGTTATGTCACAATAACCACTTTTTACATTTTAATAATCTATATAGCGATAAAAGACGACGTATATGTAATCTATGGACTCCAAACGGGTAGACCATTTTTGATGAAATTGTCAGAAAATCTTTAAATTAGCCCAGCGGGTGATCTTCTGAAGTTTGGTAGCGATCGGATCAACAGAATTTTTTAAATTTCTTTTTGGGAAATAAGATTTTTCTTCGATTTTTTAACATTCACAAATAAAAGCGATTGAATTCGCGCAAATTCAATACACGTTGAGAATTTAATGATAATGATTCTCATCTTTTATATCCTATATATTACATTTACACCCGGGCGAAGCCGGACTGGGCCGCTAGTTTATAATAATATTATAAAGATGTAAAGTTTGTTAGTTTGGATGTATGAGATAATCTTCAAAACTACTGATTTCAAAAAATTTTCACCGATATTTAGAATGGACCTTCAGGATGGTGTGTCCATCCTGAAGGTCCATTCTAAATATCGGTGAAAATTTTTTGAAATCAGTAGTTTTATTATTAGTTTATTATTGCGTTAAAATAAAATCACTTTTCGTGGAGATCAATTTTGCAACGTAAGTTCACGAAAAAACTAATGTTACCATTGAGCCTTGCAAGGCAAAATTGAAAGACAGTGGATCCGAAGGCTCCACTACTGTGGTTGCTGCCGAGCGAGCTATAAAACATTGTTTACCTTAATCCGCGAGTAGCGTCTAGTGTTGAATTAATTTATCTGATCTTTAAAAAAAAAAAAAACGAAATTACGTAGAACTAGACGCTCGTGTCCTCAATTATTAGTCATTTTTTTCCAAGTAGTCATTCCTCGAACAGAGCTGTGCAAGACAATGCATTTAAGATACTGATTCGTATCTGATTTCCACGAGTCATTCTTATTTAAACATTTTTAACGATTCCGTTAATAAAAAAGTGTGCGTGTAATCTTTACGCGCGATTGAAGTAAAAAAGTATCTAACATAAAATATAATAATCATACGGGTAGATAATAATAATAATAATCATTTTATTGCACAAAAGAATACATAGTACATATGTGACGTCGCAATGGCACAATAGGGCTTTTCATCACGTTATGAGCGCAAGCGCAGCAGCCATGTTGAAATAGTGGTAATTTAAAAGTTTCGTACAGTTTGTAGCAGCAATGGCTGGGAATACAATATTATCTCCAGAAATAAATAAATCATTAGAGCAAATAATTGATGGTGCTTCGCTTATTTACAACTCTGTGGAAGAACATAGTTGTGAGCAATTAAAAAGGTGGCTAAAGTGTCATGGGCGTTCATAACAAGGAAAAAAAAGTGTGTTGATCGAGAGGTTAGGTGTCAATACTTTTGTTTACTATTGTAAAAAATAAAAGAAAATGAATAAAAATCATAATTTTACTTTTATTTCACTTGCAAAAGCACCTTAATTAACATAAGAATTAATTAAAACATATAGTTCAAAGGATATTTTATGGAGCAGATAAATTAGTCAATATTTATTTTATTTAACACGACGTTTCGTAATAATTTATTACTTCTTCAGGTGCTCTATAAACAATAATGTAAAATATAAAAATATGTTAGAAATACAAATAAAGAATTAACAATAATATTAAATATCATACATACAACAATATTACATATTAACATTATTATATAAAGAAGTAATAAATTATTACGAAACGTCGTATTAAACAAAATAAATATTAACTAATTTATCTGCTCCATAAAATATCCTTTGAACTATTTGTTTTAATTAAATATAAGGAGCTGAACTTTCTGTAATAATAAGAATTAATGTTAAATACAACTAATCAAATAATTTAAGGATCAAGATAACATTTTGAAATAAATTTTTGCACTAAAGTCTTTCCCCCATGGAATGATTTGACTTTGATCTGAGATATTTTTCCCCAGAGTGCTTATACTTCTCGAGATATTTGGATGTGTCAGGTTAAAAAAATCGGCCTGTATATTTTAAACGGTGAGCATAAACCGCCTTATAACGACGTGGAAGGCAGTCACACTTCTTTACCTATGGAGAGAGATGTATATAAATTAAATATCTTTCTCGTGATTTGTTTTCAATTTACCAGGTCAATGGTCGTAACACCGTAGATTTTGTGAGTCAATCACTGCCTGAATATTATCTTCTATGTTTTAAATTCTATAGAAAGTACACACATTTGAATATTTTTTTTATTAGCAGAAAAAGATCCTGAAAAATTCTCTACAAAATTGTTTCACAATCTGTGTAATTAAAAAAAAAAGTGGGACAACTCCATTACAAAATTCCGATTATATTTATTTGTTTTGATATTTTTTGGCAAAATATTAATTTTGTAGTCGATTCTCATAATATTTAAAAACCACCGGCGTATGCTGGGTTGCAGAAAGGATTGTCAAATAACTTGATTTGACAATGACCTTAGATTGTGACCACACACATTTCTTCATAAGAAAAGCATTGTAGAATTTTAATTCGATTCTATTCGAAAAATAATTGATCGATTGAAATGACATTTTTTCTAAACTGTGTATACATGTATTTAACATAGTTTTTTGCATAAATTCTACTTCGAAACAACATTTTTCTACGCATTTTAATCTAAATTTGACTTGAAAAACGAACTTTTTCTGTGTAAATTAGAGTTGGGTAACTCAAATCTGAACCGGTTCAAAGAGCCGACTCCGACAGAAGATCCGTAAGAGCCGACTCACTTTTTTTTGAGCCGACGGATTAACAGATCCGCATAACTCAGTGAAACACTTAACACACAGAAGCACATATTACACTTACGTATCAGTTCTTGCTTTGATGCATCTGTCAGCTCAAATGACTCATGCATCACATGCTAATTGGCTATGCATTCTTGATTCTATACAGGTCGTGATATGATTGACTGAACTAGGTAACTCAGTGGCAGACTGCAGTAACATATTCAGAATTCGGCTCTTTTTGAACCGGTTCAGTGAGCCGGCTCACATACGGGATCCAGATGCAAAGATGCAGATCACTAAAAAGACCCGTTTTTTCCATCTCTAGTGTAAATCAAGCATTTGTTTTTGTGGTGAATACAATCTAATATTGTACATGACAGGGAGTTTGAATACGACATATTAGACTGCTCTTGCATGTATGAAAACTGTAATTATATTATCACAATCTAAGGTCATTGTCAAATCCAATTTTTTGGCAATGTTTTGTGCAACTCAGCTCTAGTGTGTCCCTGTTCGAATCACTGAACGTCTCAACTTCGCTAGTGCGCGTGGAATGTAACTTTTAAACGAAGTTACTAAAGTCTTGAATAAACATCCACTGTTTACATAATGTGTTATTAAAGTACGGTATTTTGTATTATATGCAGTACAAAATTAAACGTAGGCAGCTTGTGCAGTGTACATGCACTGGGATGCACCAGCAAAGCAGTTCAATGTCACTCAGCTAAAGAGTGAGGTCAAATGGTGTCCCGAGTAGCATACGACGCATTCATGGTCGCGTCGACACTATATTAGACGAGGGCCACACATATGCCAAGTCTGGCCCAATAGTCATTGGCAAATATTTGCTTCCAACGTTTGTTTCCTCGTACTCCAGCAACATGCACTGGCTACACAATGGCCCAATGTTCCGTGGCAAATATTTGGTTCCAGACCACTTTATCAAAGGTCATTTATTTTGCAATATTAACACTCTAATTAATAATATGGACGTAAAAAACTACACATTATTAATACATTTCAAAAGTCATTTCATCAAATTCTCAACCATGAAGATTTTGGATTGCAATTAATTACAAACAAACAAATATTCGGAGCGTGAAGTTAAATAAAACCGTTTAAAATACAAATTACAAAAAGGATATTTGTATTAGTATTTAAATACTAAATGAAAAATACCTGTTTTCCAAATACAGTGTAAACTATATATAGCGACGCTGACGGGATTGCTCATTTTCTGGCGTTATAGAGAGTTGTCGTTATATGGAGAGAAAGAAAAATCAATACTGTTTTACTATTATAGTATTATTTAATAATAACGTATAAAATTTAAGAACGAATTTCTTAGAATCTTCGGTACGTATGATGCCGACAATTGAGGTAAATTCGGACTAGACAATAAAGCTGCAGCTCTTATCAATTTCGACAACTTAGAAATTACCTACAAACAGTAGGTGCTTTATAAGTTGCCGAATTACTTGACATATGGTCGTTATTTAGAGTGGGTGTCATGCTACATAGAGTGTGTCATTGTATGGACAACAAAGCAAGCCAACCAAAGTCGAGTAGTTTCGACGTTTTAGGGAGTTTGACGTTAAATCGAGTGACGTTACATGGAGTTTATACTGTATGTTTATTGAAAAAAATAACCTAAAAAAAAGTCCCTAAAATAATGAAATTTTGTTCAAAAGCGTAACGAAAACGAGAAACGACACGGTCAAAAAGTGGGGGTATGAGTTGCTAGCTGGGAACCGGAACCGATTGGCTGGCGGGTTGTGCGCTGAGGTGGAAACTCGTTCGACATGATGCTTCTTTCTGTTTAGTGTTTGTTTGGTTACAAATGTATTTCAGATGCGTGACTTTTACACGCATACTTGTTTTTTCTTATTTAAATATTTATTTATTGATGAACTACTATAATCACAAACATCTTGATTAAGCAGATGAAAGCGTGATTTCTATCCAGTTTTTCAGAAAACATTTTTTTACAAATCTATACATTTTTATGGAAAAAAATTAGGATTTTCTTCAGTAATCATCAAGATTCTACATTTTTTAATGTATTTAATAAGTCAAAAATTTTTATCAGAGCCAAGCTAACAAATAAATAGTTTGTGAAGACGTATTTGTTTCTCTGCATTTGAGATTCACATTGTTACGGGGTTTTTTTTAAAATAAAAACCAATACACGTTACGGAAATATATCAATATGTGACCCCACAGCGTGTTGTAAATGAAAGAACGACAAGTTTAGACAAACAAGGAACAGAAGTTGTTATTTATTAAATTTTCATTTTAAAACTAATAAATGAATGAATTATTCATATTTTAAAGCCTGTAGTATTTATTTATTCCACTTACATATGTTTGACGGTACCTATCTGAATAACAAAGCAAAAAGTTAAGTTGAACGGACACTGAAGAATATCTGTGAATACAAGACAAAACCGCGTATGTCGCATTTGTGATAAAATTAAAAACATCACCCCCCTTTGAGAAATAACTTTAAAATCGTTGGTAAAGTTTCGTTGTATGAATTAAAATCAAAACAAGAAGTTTTCCGTACCACAGTACAATATTTAGTAACTTTATTAGTGTATTTGCCATATGGCAACATACACTATTGGCGTCGGTCGGATGGCGGGACCTAGGGGTCGGACCAAAATTTCTCGACGTTTCATAACCTCCTAAACACTTTGGCACCATTTTTAAAAATGTTTATATATATATGTATATATATATATATATATATATATATATATATATATATATATATATATATATATATATATATATGTACGCGCGATAACTTTCGAAGGAGTTAATTGATTTTAATGAAATTTGGCCCACGTGTTGAAATCCATCACCGCAAGAAGCCTATTAAAAATGGGCGTAATCGGGGCATTTTAAGGGTAGTTTTTAGGGGTTGAAAAATGTTTTGGGCCCCAAAATGCAGAAAAAATTCTCAGAATCGTTTCAAAATTGACATTTAACCCTTTAGTAGTAATTAAAAAGTGTCCCTTAAATTTTAATAAAATCGGCCAGACAGGACCGGACTTACAAATT
This sequence comes from Venustoraphidia nigricollis, assembly GCA_034508555.1. Classification (NCBI taxonomy): domain Eukaryota; kingdom Metazoa; phylum Arthropoda; class Insecta; order Raphidioptera; family Raphidiidae; genus Venustoraphidia; species Venustoraphidia nigricollis. The sequence continues at coordinate 1,748,947 of JAVRKA010000006.1, forward strand.
TTATGAAAACACTAGTTTGCAGATAGTGAATTATTTACTGAAAGTTGCATATAATTTGGTATAGAGGTTCGATTGATAATAATATTGTAATTAAGAAAAAAAATGTTACTTTAAGGGCTGTATTAAGGAGTAAATTTTTTTATTTTGTCCAAAAACCAACTTAAGTTCGCATAATAAAGCCACACTGCCTGCATTAGCAAATACACTATATTGTCGACAGGGTTTTGGCACTGTGACCCGGGTTTTTTTTTTATTGCGTTGACTTAAAAATTTCAAGCTTCAAGAGATTTTAGACCTGACTATTTGATATTAATTTCAACTTGATACCTCCACGCGTTTCTGAGAAAAGGCGACTTGACAGACGGACGAAGTGATTCTATAAAGGTTCCTTTTTTCCTAAACCCTAAAAATGAAAAAAAAAACATCAAGTGGAATACGAAATAGTTAACAAAAAAAAAAAAAAACCCGGGTCGCAGTGCCAAAACCCTGCCGACAATATAGTGTATTTGCTTGTATAGGGCCGTGTGGTTTTATACTTTTATTATGTGAAATTAAGTTTGTTTTTGGGCAAAATAAAAAATTTAACCCCTTAATACACCCCTTAAAATAACATTTTTTTTCTTAATTGTAATATTATTATCAATCTAACGTCTACATTGAATTAAATACACCCTTTAATAAATAATTCGCTATCTGCAAACTAGTGTTTTCATAAAATTTGTAAATCCGGTCCTGTCGGGCCGATTTTATTAAAATTTTGGGGACACTTTTTAATTACTACCAAAGGGTTAAATATCAATTTTGAAACGATTCGGAGAATTTTTTCGGTATTTTGGGGCCCAAAAACATTTTTTAACCCCTAAAAACTACCCTTAAAATAGCCCGATTAGGCCCATTTTAAATAGGCTTCTTGCGGTGATGGATTTCAACACGTGGTTCAAATTTCGTTGAAATCAATTAACTCTTTCGAAAGTTATTGCGCGTACACATATATATATATATATATATATATATATATATATATATATATAAATATATATATATATATATATATATAAATATATATATATATAAATATATATATATATATATATATATATATAAATATATATATACATATATATATAAACATTTTTAAAAATAGTGCCAAAGTGTTTAGGAGGTTATGAAACGTCGAGAAATTTTGGTCCGACCCCTAGGTCCCACCATCCGACCGACGCCAATAGTGTATGTTGCCATATGGCAAATACACTAAAAACCTAATGATTCCGAACCTGGGTACGAAGCAGGCGCTATAACAACTCAGGTATGGCAGCTGTGTATTCTGTTTTAATAGTATATCGACCGCCTAGATATGTTTTACGTTCCGAAGGCAAGCCGGCAAAAAAATATAAAACTATTTTTGACGAAATTATTGATATCTTTCTGAAAAGTAGTTCAATTTGGGGAACTTGGAACGTACTGAATAGAAAGAGAGATTGATAGTCGTCCACAGTGTCGATCTTTATTTCTTCTCTGACCACGGATCGACCAGATAACTCCTCTATCATTTATGTCTATGACTGGTACCACAAACGCCATAACGACCATTGCATTTTTATAATTAATGTTTTTGAACACGTCACTGCCTTGATAAAATATGAAAAGGCTAAATGCAATTCTTCATAATTCAATAAAGTCGATATATTATTTCGTGGTTAATATTTACACACACGCTGTCATGTTGACAATAGAATGTCTATTGTTATCTCAACAGGGATGAAATAGTGGCCATTGTTATTCCAGCGGTTGCTGGCTGGACACGGGTCACTATGACGACCCAGCTAAAACAGAACCACATTCGCTTCTCTGTTATTTTAATAGACATCAAATGTTTTTTATGCATAACAATGGACACGACAGTGACTTTTTTATAGTCCGCTCCCAGGAGGGAGTGACGGAGAATTTTCTTTATGGAAAAAGGGACAATGTATAGTTGAAATTTCACAAACGAACATCAAATGTAAAAAAAGTAATATACACTGTGGGATGTCTAACAAAATATAAATCTTTTGACGATTTCATTGTTATTAGTGTATTTGCCATATGGCAACATACACTATTGGCGTCGGTCGGATGGCGGGACCTAGGGGTCGGACCAAAATTTCTCGACGTTTCATAACCTCCTAAACACTTTGGCACCATTTAAAAAAATGTTAATATATATATATATATGTGTGTGTGTGTGTGTGTGTGTGTGTGTGTGTGTGTGTGTGTGTACGCGCGATAACTTTCGAAAGAGTTAATTGATTTCAACGAAATTTTAGCCACGTGTTGAAACCCATCACCGCAAGAAGCCTATTTAAAATGGGCCTAATCGGGCTATTTTAAGGGTAGTTCTTAGGGGTTGAAAACTGTTTTTGGGCCTGAAAATACCGAAAAAATTCTCCGAATCGTTTCAAAATTGAAATTCAACCCTCTGGTAGTGATTAAAAAGTGTCCCCACAATTTTAATAAAATCGGCCCGACAGGACCGGATTTACAAATTTTATGAAAACACTAGTTTGCAGATAGTGACTTATTTATTGAAGGGTGTATTTAATTCGGTGTAGACGTTAGATTGATAATAATATTACAATTAAGAAAAAAATGTTATTTTAAGGGGTGTATTAAGGGGTTAAATTTTTTATTTTGCCCAAAAACAAACTTAATTTCACATAATAAAAGTATAAAACCACACGGCCCAGACAAGCAAATACACTATATTGTCGGCAGGGTTTTGGCACTGCGACCTGGGTTTTTTGTGTATTACGACCTTTTTTATATACAGAGCGATCGAATAGTTCAAATACAGAAGTATTATAATATCACATGACTTAGGACGTTAAAGTTATTCAGTAGGTACCAGCTGTTCAATATTATGCTCCCTTTTTCATTCTCATCTAACAAGCAGTTGTGTGTGTATGTAAAATACATTCACGTTTTAAAAATCTCCAATTTCAATGAAAAATCTTATTCAATCTTTCATGTTAATGCTTCAAAATAAATTTGAAATATGTACCATTCTTCCCATATGTTTTTAGATTATACCGTGTGTTTTTAGATTATACCGGGTGTTTTAGATTATACCGGGTGTTTTTAGATTATACCGGGTGTTTTTAGATTATACCGGGTGTTTTTAGATTATACCGGGTGTTTTTCGATTATACCGGGTGTTTTCAGATTATACCGGGTGTTTTCGATTATACCGGGTGTTTTTAGATTATACCGGGTGTTTTTAGATTATATAAAACGCATTACGAAAAACGTCTTATACGAAAGGGACTTCGTTTTAAACGCGTGTCCCGCGACACGGTCTTTTTTTTTTGACTAATTCATTCGTAAATTTACTACTGTGAATTCAATACAAAATATTATTATAAAAATTCCGCATATTTCAAAATATATTATCTCTTCTTTTTTTTTTTGAGCATTGAACAAAACAATTATCAGTAGTCGTGAATTAGATTATTTAATTAACGATTAAAGGTAATTATTATACACTAGTCGCAGAAATTAAAGGATATTACAAAAAATCCCAATTTTTCGATGATTTTTAACAGGCTGTAACTTGGAGGAAAATGGTCGTACAGGAAATTAAAAAAAGCAAATTGTAGCTGAATGAAAAAAAGGTAAAAAATAGCATGTTTAAGGATATTTGGATAACTTGGTATAAACTTTGCATATAATGGATAAACGAAGGATATCGTCTATACGTTTTCAACCTCAAAGTGTCCCAAAGGTACTCTGAAAGTTTCAAAGCGCTGTGATTTTTTTTTCTTAGTGCTCGGAAGGTTTCAATTTTTCATTTTTTCCAAAAATCAACGTTAGTTGCAATTTTTTATTTTTTATTCATTTTCTCAACTTCAAAATGTTTTTTTTTGCTATAGTCCTTATTTCCTCAATCATAAACTTTGATTGTTGTAAAAAGTTGCAAAAAAATTGAGGAAATAAGGATTACTGCTGAAAAAATATTCTGAGCTTGAGAAAATTAATAAGAAATAAAAAAATGCAATTTACGTTGATTTTTGGAAAAAACCAAAAAAATTCAAACCTTCCGATCACTAAGAAACAAAAATCGCAGCGCTTTGAAACTTTCAGGGTACCTTTGGGACACTTTGAGGTTGAAAACGTATAGACGATATCCTTCGTTTATCCATTATATGCAAAGTTTATACCAAGTTATCCAAATATCCTTAAACATGTTATTTTTTACCTTTTTTTCATTCAGCTACAATTTACTTTTTTTAATTTCCTGTACGACCATTTTCCTCCAAGTTACAGCCTGTTGAAAATCACCGAAAAATTTGGGTTTTTTTTAATATCCTTTAATTTCTGCAACAAATGTATATAAGTAGATTTATCGAAAAAAAAGTATAAAATAGTACAAAAGGTATTTATAGCTGTGTTGTAGATCAGTTTCGGTCATTTAATAATTTTTAAAATATACCACCTAATGTAGATTTTAAAAGGAACATATTTCTATCTTTATTTACAAAAATTTAAAAAAAATTATATAGAAAACTGTGATTGTAACAATAAATTGTGGTTAAAATACAATAAAAAGGTAAAATAAAATCAATATTGTTTTACTTTTGCCATTATTCATAATTCATATATAGTCTGTATTATTTTTCACAGTTCATCTGTTTTTAAATGACTCCAAAAAAACATATTTTTAGTGTATTTGCCATATGGCAACATACACTATTGGCGTCGGTCGAATGGCGGGACCTAGGGGTCGGACCAAAATTTCTCGACGTTTCATAACCTCCTAATCACTTTGGCACCATTTTTAAAAATGTTTATATATAATGTATATATATATATATATATATATATATATATATATATATATATATATATATATATATATATATATATATATATATATATATTATATATATATGTGTGTACGCGCGATAACTTTCGAAAGAGTTAATTGATTTCAACGAAATTTGGGCCACGTGTTGAAACCCATCACCGCAAGAAGCCTATTTAAAATGGGCCTAATCGGGCTATTTTAAGGGTAGTTTTTAGGGGTTGAAAAATGTTTTTGGGCCCCAAAATACCGAAAAAATTCTCCGAATCGTTTCAAAATTGAAATTTAATCCTCTAGTAGTGATTAAAAAGTGTCCCCACAATTTTAATAAATTCGGCCCGACAGGACCGGATTTACAAATTTTATGAAAACACTAGTTTGCAGATAGTGACTTATTTATTGAAGGGTGTATTTAATTCGGTGTAGACGTTAGATTGATAATAATATTACAATTAAGAAAAAAATGTTATTTTAAGGGGTGTATTAGGGGTTAAATTTTTTATTTTGCCCAAAAACAAACTTAATTTCACATAATAAAAGTATAAAACCACACGGCCCTATACAAGCAAATACACTATATTGTCGGCAGGGTTTTGGCACTGCGACCCGGGTTTTTTTATATGTATGCTACCACAAATCTCTAGCATTTGTGAATTGATTTGTGTGATTCTTTTCCTATTTAAAAAGCACACTGCGTCTATGAATTACAATAAATTAAACCAAATTAATTGACTTCGCGCAGCGATTGATACCTACCAAATTTTGGATAAATCGATTAAAGTCTAAAAACTATGCGATTTTTAAAATGGTATACTTTTCGGTTACAGAAAATGGACATCGCACAAATGGAAGACATGTCACCAGACTATCAACAAGACATCATAAAAAAGCGTGCTACAATAATCTACTCTAAAAACACTAGCGATTCATATCTAAACAAAATAAAATACATGTGGCCAAAACAGAATGACATGAAAGATAGTGATTATGGAACTTACATTCTACAACAAGTCAAGAATGAGAATGGTGTTATTCTAATAAATGGCCAACGTTCAACGATTTATCCAGCTGATGGTGACTTTAAAATACTTGTTGATGTTTCTGGACAACCGTTCATCTTTCGTGGAACTAAGAAAGAAAAAACAAAAACTGTGGAGTTTACGGTTCAAACAATTCTAGAAAATCATTTGAAGTATAAATTCACATTGGATTTTTATAAGTATAATGACAGTTTTGTAACAATCGAAGCTACAGAGTCTTGCACTCCTTTTGATAGAAATCTGGATCAGATAATAAAAGATGGAGACTCAGTGAGTATCCCTTTCTCAAAATTTTTGGATGAAAAGAAAAGTTATCGACTTACTATTGAAGAAGTAAAGTTGTGACGGCAAAATAATTTATTTGCACTTTTGGAAAATTTAACAAAATAGTTAAATATTCTATATAAATGTATAAATAAATATAAAACTGAACTTATGAAAAAAAAAACATACATTATAACGTATTTTGTATCTCTTCCCTATAATGAAATTTATTTATTTTCAAATACAGAATTATTATTATTATTACTGATGTGAGTAAAAAACTGATAGCGCAGTGCTAAAACTCTGCAGACAATACAGTGTATTTGTTAATACAGACATTGGGGCTTTATTTTGTCAATCAACTAGCTTTGTTTTTGGACAAAACAAAAAAAAACACCATTTAGTTAATACTTTAAAATAAGAACTTCTTCTAACTGCAATTATTATTATTATCTACACCAAATTAAATACACCTTTCAGTAAGTACCTAAATCGGTATCCTCAAATTAGTGTTTAAAAAAAATTGTAAGTCCGGCCCTGTGAGACCGACTTTATTAAATCTTTTTTAATCTTTGATAAAGGTAAACTTTTAGTTTTGAAATGATTCTGAGAATTATTTCGGTGTTTTTGGTCCCAAAAACATTTTTTAACTCCTGAAAACCACTTGAAAGTTGACATTCAATACAGCAGAACAAGTTTTTGTCCAAAAATATTTGACCCTTTAGTAAAGATTAAAATGTGCCTCTAAAATTTTAAGAAAATCGGCCCGACGGATAGGAATACGAATTTATTTAATGAAGGGTGTATTTAATTTGGTGCAGATGTTTGATTGATAATAATATTGCAATTAAGAAGTAAATTATTATTTTAAAAGTGTATTAAGAAATACAATTTTTTATTTTGTTAAATAATAGCAATTACTGCGACCCGAGTTTTTAGATATGTATTACGTAACAATAAATATAGAAAACATGTAAATAAATTGTAAATAAATCAGTTCTATTTATTTAAAACTTTCTTATGCCTAATATAATTTGTAACACATTTTTTAAAATTAATTCTAAATTATCAAATAAAATTTTTCTGTTTTACCAAAAACTTATTTTAATTTGGACACAACTAGTTTATAAACACAACTTTGACCCCCTGTATCTCGAAAACGGTTTTGCGGACCCATGTTTATAAAAACTTTTTTTCATATTTTTGCACAAACTATCTTCCCTAAAGTTCTGCGCATCTTTTATGAATCACCCTGTATAGACAAAGATTTTTTATATTTTCGTGATTACAAGAAAATAAATGTGCGAAATCAAATTCACTAAAAAGTAAAAAATAAAAAAAATATTAACCTCCTTTAAAAAAATCACTAAAATGATGAAAATAATGAAATTTTGAGGTCGGAGCCAATTTAATTACTAAAACTTTTAATTACATATCTACTTTTATTAAATTGGCGCCGACCTCAAAATTTCATTATTTTCATCATTTTAGTGATTTTTTTGAAGGAGGTTAATATTTTTTTAAAGTTTTTTTTTGTTATTTAATAAAGTACTCGTATACATACTCTTCTATTTATTATTTTATTTTTTCAAATTTTGAATACACCTCGCTGTAAGAATAAACCACTGGATATTTCAGAATTACAAATTTCCAACGGAAAGACAGGGAAACTTTATTTTGAATTAAGATGAATCAACTCCACACAGAATAAATGTTTCAAAATAATTAAATAATTCAAGATCACATTATAGATTAAATAATATTAATATAATTTATATAATATTAATATAATTTATATAATATTAATACATATAATTAATAAAATCAGACATATATCTATGGTTTTTACAGCTTACGGTTCTGAATAGTGACTTAATGGAGCGACAAAGAAATGAAACAATCTAAATCATACCCACCCCATACACAAAAATTGTGCCGCTTATATTGTGAAGTGACACGTCAGCGGCACAATTTTTGTGTATTTAGTATATCTTATTATATATGGTTCGTAAATAGTAGAGGGTGACTTACACACGTGGAAGTCACCCTCTACTAGTTACAAACCATATAATATATACAAGGCCCATTAACACGGTGCTGGATTTCGTGCTTGCTCACTTGCTGGGTTCGGTTGCAGGCTGCCATGCATGGTATCCTGCTTGGTGGTCGGTAGGGAACGCTGCTAGTTCACTTCACACGAAGCTTGCTCGTTTGCTCGCTGTTTTGCTAGGTTGACAATTATATTTAAAGAAAACGGCGATATTGATATTTAGTATATCTATAAATCTTTATTTTCAAGAAAATTTTTATTTTCAATATAACTCAACGTAATATAATTATTTTTACAAGGTAATAGATTTTAAAAATAACAGTATATTTATATATAAAAAATCAGAAAAACGACTGGCTCTGTAGGCCATCCCTGGAACTTAGTTTTCGAGATATCGAATTTTGAAAGTCTATTTTTCTAATATATATAAAAATGGCAACCCGATGTATATGCACTAAGAATACATAATAATTAGTATATGGGCATTTAGCATCATAAACAATTATTTACACTTTCATGGTCCTAATTAGCATCATGACAATTTTTTTGTAAAATTAATATTGTAATACATTAACCCGCCAAAACGCAATATAAAACCATCCAAAACGCAATATAAAACCCCCAAAACGCAATATAAAACCCCCAAAACGCAATATAACCACCCAAAACGCAATATAACCCCCCAAAATGAGTACCACTTGTATTATTATGGGTTTTCGTATGCCGTACTACATTTATGACGAAACTTTTTATGACAAATATCACATACAAAAGAGACTTTTGTCACCACTAATTACTAAAACAAGAAAATAATTTATTTTTATTATATAAAAGAAAATTGGAAAATAATGTAATATCATGTAAAAAACGAAACAGTTGAAAAAAAAGCAAAAAACCACAAGTCGTCGATCTTGGAATTCGAACTCTGTACACATCTAGGTGTGAAACAATGTACGCGCGCTTAACTACGCGTCCATCCATGTTACCTCTCGGACTCGCTTAATAATAGTATACCATGTATCGCCAAGCCCTCAAACTAGCAAAACTAGAAAAAATAGCACCAAACCTATCAGCAAAATATAGCAAGCTAGCGAGCAGCGGAGCAATCAGTGACGTCATTTCCAGCAGCGTAGCATGCAAGACGGCCATCAGGACTCCGAGCAAGTGAGCAAGCACGAAATCCAGCACCGTGTGAATGGGCCTTAAGATATAGTAAAATCTATAATACGTCATCATATAGATTGAGGTAATCATATTTATGAATTAATCTTATCTTACAGTCGAACAATAGTACGATTTTTTAAATTTAAAAGGTGTCATTAATTCTAATTAAAAGTAAGTGCAAATGAATGTTACGGAGTATAATTGAATACTTCTAACAAACATCAGCGTATTCACGAAAACAATTCAATTTATAATATTTTCAAAATAAAACTAATGTTTCTTTAGACTAAGTAAAACTAACAATTAAATCGTGGGTACAATATTAGTTTGTGAACTGAAGACATTGGCTACAAAAAAAGTAAGATATAATAAACTTGTTTTACAAAAACATTAATTTTTATCCGTCGCGTTGCTCGTGTTAATAATTTTTTTTTAAGCTTAACCTCCTTTAGTAGAATATAGGCCTGTAGTAAAATTCTGATCGAAATCGGTTCAGTAGTTTTATGTTATTTCCATGGATGCATTCATCCGACTGTCTACGTTAAATAGTTTACAAAAATAAAATGCGTATTTTGGTGATTTTTGTCCTTGTCAATCATGGCGAATTAAATTTTACACAAGATCTCTAGCTTTGTCCTTTTCCAATCCAGCGAGTATAATGCATCCATATAACAAAGAAACACAAAAATTAAAAAATAACTAATTCCATCTAGATGTAACCTGCACATCTAAGTTGGAATTTTGTTTAAGATTCCAGACAAACCATTTTGTTTTTACTGATGATTCAAGGTCGTGCACTTAGCTTGAATCATTGTTATCTATTGAATAGGACTAAAAGACCGCGGACACCTGTTAAGCCTAGGTCAAGACGACCAGCAAAGCACAAACCAGAAAAGCTTGTTCGACATTAGATCAGCAACTGCAATCAGCAGCCAGCAAAGACCGTCGCCTGCAATTTCCGTCTAGCTGTGCTGAATCGATGGAATATGCTAGTGATCTGTCGTTCGTGAATTCGCACTAAAAGTTGCGGGTTTGTGCTGGATTATGCTAGTCTAGTGTGCGACTTCATGCAGGTTGCTGGTTTGTGCTGTGCTGGTTCTGATGGTTTATGCTTGACAAGTGTGCGCGGTCTTTCATAGTGCCCGTGGTAGCGAAAAGCATAAAAGTCGATAAACATTTGATAACTGCAATCGTTAGTGTCGAATTATGATTGTAAATGATAATCGTTGTTGATCTCAGATGTTGAGCGTCTATAATCTACAGTAAATGATAATTTTGAGTTGAAGTTTGGAAAATATCTTACGCAACCGATAAAAATTTTAAAAAATCATCAAGTGATTAATTTTTATCGGGCTCTAGAGCATATAGAGACAAAGAAATTTATTAATTAATAACTATCTTATCAAGTGATCAAATCAAATGTTGGTATTGTTTCCATATCACTAATCTTAGTCATATTTAAATAATAACCAATTACCAATTTTGAATCTACTAACTGATATTGGGGATATTAGATAAGATAAGATAAAATATTTATTAACTAAAATACAATTTTGTACATTATGAGACAGCATTAAAATATTTTAAAAAAGCGTTCCACGTGACCTGCTATCTAAAATAGAGAAAAGAGAAAAAAAACAGTAAAAATAATGACAGAATTGTACAATTGGGAAAAATATAGGAAAAAAAACCCAAACAAAATTGTAGACTAAGTTATTTATAGACAAAAGTTATTATTCTTTTTTTTTAATTATTATTTTAATGAATCAAGGCGTGCTTGATCCGCTGTTGTCGATATTTGTAAGGAAGCTCATTGATAACATAATTACCAATTTCACTGATCACATTGTTTAAAAAATTTGTCCGTTAGGTCAGTTATATATTTCTTTAATGGCGTTATGGCGACTAAACTATGTAGAACTGGTATTGGCGTATATCTTGGGTACTGCGTTATGATTCTGAGTGACTTACATATTAGTGTATTTGCCATATGGCAACATACCCTATTGGCGTCGGTCGGATCGCAGGACCTAGGGGTCGGACCAAAATTTCTCGACGTTTCATAACCTTCTAAACACTTTGGCACCATTTTTAAAAATAATATATATATATATATATATATGTGTGTGTGTGTGAGTGCGCTATAACTCTCGAAAGAGTTAATTGATTGTAACGAAATTTTGCCCACACGTTGGAATCCACCACCGCAAGAACTCTATTTAAAATGGACACAATCGGACCATTTTAAGGGTAGTTTTTAGGGGTTGAAAAGTGTTTTTGGACCCCAAAATACCGAAAAAGTTCTCCGAATCGTTTCAAAATTGAAATTTAACCCTCTGGTAGTAATTAAAAAGTGTCCCTAAAATTTTAATAAAATCGGCCCCACAGAACCGGATTTACAAATTTTTTGAAAATACTGGTTTGCTGATAATGACTTATTTACTGAAGGGTGTATTTAATGTGGTGTAGACCTTCGATCGACAATCATTTTGCAATTAACAAAAAATGTAATTTTAAGGGGTGTATTAAGGAGGTAAATTTTTTATTTTGCCCAAAATCCAACCTAAGTTCGCATAATAAAGCCACACGGCCTGTATTAGCAAATACACTATATTATCGGCAGGGTTTTGGCACTGCGACCCGGGTTTTTTTTAATTACTTGCAGTGAGGCGTAATTTGACATAGGTACATGTAGAGCTCCATACAGGAGCGGCATAGGTTAAAATAGGTCGAATGCACACTTTATATATTAGTAATTTGTTATGTTTGCTTAAGCTTAATTTATTATTGAATATCGGAAATAACTGACTGAGTGCTACATATGCTTTGCTTGTAATGTGTTGGCTGAAATTTAGTTAACTACCAAGTATTTTTTTTTATAAGCGCGCAGCAACTAGGCCATATGCGCCAATTTTGTTAAGGTAAGTAACATCGGGTAAGTATAAGATTTTAATAAAATTTTATGTTTGATCCAGTAAGTAAATATATAATGTTTTCTTTTTTTTTAGGCTTACGGCGTTAAATGAGGTGTATCAGTTTGCAGTCTTCTAGAAATGTAAGGAGCTTTTTCGTGTTTTGCTGATTATCGCCAAGAATTTCAGATAAGCTGTTTGGTAAGTTTGCGTTAATTCTGTTGATATTATATTTTGTGCATGATAAAAGGATATGTTCTATTGTTACGATTGTGTTGTTGCAAGATTGACACATTGGTGGGGGTTCTTTTTTCAGGAGATGTATTAAACCTAAGTATCTGACATGAGGTGACCATGGAATATCATTTCCTTGTACAGTGACATTTTTTATTGGATATTTAATCAATAACTTAGATATAACTACAGAGCTAAAAGATAATTATAGATATCAATGCACAGTATTTTAGATTACGTACATAATAGCATTAATTAAACATACAGAAGCCAACTGATGAAAAAGAAGAAATTTTAAAAACCTGCAAATTTATTACAGAACATCCGGATATTTTGATATTAAAGGCAGATAAAGGAAATGCAACAGTTATTATGAACAAAGTAGAATACGATCATAAAGTAAACCTATTACTAGCAGACTCAGAGACGTACAAAAAAAATAATAAAGATCCAACAACCTCCCTTCAGAATAAATGCAAAAATCTAACACAAATACAAAAGGGATAAAAAGTATTCTATTATTTAATCCAGGTAATAAACTAACTGTGTGCCAAATTTCATCCAAATCCGTTCAGCCGTTTTTGCGTGATAAGGTAACAAACATCCAAACAAACAAACTCATATTCGCATTTATAATATTAGTAAGGATGTATATTGTATAATGTATATTGATTATGTTATATGTATGATACGAAATTACAATTAAATTATTATTAGTTTTTATGCACGATTTTATTCTGAATATTGTTGGTTTTTAGAGTAGTGTTTATAAAATTCATTATCAATTTATGCAAACATGAACAATGCCGGATTTATATTAGTGAGGGTCTATGGGCAAAATTTTTGTGGCGGCTACATAACAATAATTTCTTAAAAAATTTTCTAAAAAATTCAATTTTTTGAAAAAAGTTAAAAATCTCAAAAAAATCGAAATCTTGAAAAATTCCAAATTTCGAATTTTTTTCCACGTGTAAATTTTTTTCATAAAATTGAATTTTTATCGATATTTCGATTTTTTTATTAGATTTTGAGAGATTTTTTGCCCGGTACCTAGATCTGGCATTGAACATAATTGAAAATTATAATGGGATACGTTTTTATTTTCAGAAAATGGACGACATCATCAGCAAAGAAATTGTATGCCCTGTATGTTTGAAATATATGATGTCACCAATCTATCTGTGCGAAATGGGACACAATATTTGCAAAGATTGTAAGCCAAAGCTGGAAGAAAAGTGTGGAAAATGCCGACAATCACTAACTGACATCAGAAATCTCTCTTTGGAAACCATTGGGGAGAATTGGAACCATGCATCATGTGACAATAATGGCTGTCAAAGAATGGGTAAAATAGTAGATATTGAGGCACATTTTCCTTACTGTGAATTTGGAATTTACCAGTGCGTCCTTTGTGATTGGAAACTTCCTTTATTCAACTTGCTACCACACGTTTCCAAAGAACATGCAAATATGAAACTATCTAACGGAGACCTTTCTTCAATGCCTGCAGCAGCTGTTGATGAAGTTAAAATGTTTGTCGATGTTTCCAACAAACCTTTCATTTTTTGGCAATCTACCAATTCAGAAACAAAAGAGTTTACGGTGCAAACTTATGATAATGATAAAAAATACAAATTCACACTGGACATACCTCCTCGGTCCGTCGTCGATGCCATTAGCATTAAAACGACTGAAATTTGTGGACTATATGACCAAGAGCACGATATCCTAATTTCTAAAGGAAATTCAGTGAGCATTCCCGTGCATAAATTTAATCAACTTTCTGATATAGACGGACAGGTTAAGTACCGACTTACCATTGAAGAAGTACCGGTAATTATATAAATACGCGACGCTGAAACTGCAAATTTTTATATAAGGTAAACGACTAAGGCAACATTGTTGTCTGTAAACTATAATTCGCTTATTAAAGTTAAATCGGATTGGAAAAAACGGTTATAAACTTACTAGTTGCGAGCCCGTTCGGGTCAAGTAGCGAAGCGTCATCTATGAACCACTTTATCAACGACTTAAGTGGATAAAAGACAGCAAACTGTTTTCTTCACAGAGACGGGTAAGCTGTCATAACGTGTACATATGAATAAATAACTAGCGGACCCGTGCGAATACTTCGCACCGTTAGTGGTGAGTTAAGTAATGCAATAGGGTGGAAATAAAAAATATACATAGTTGTTTAATTGTTTGCAATTATAAAAACAAGGATGTAAGAACCAAAAACTCGATCTACGTTATTTGTTAATGTATGAGGAATAATTAATTAATGTGCATTGTTCAAAATTATAAAATTTTGCTGGGCGGGACAACCCTATTACCCTATTATTCACAGATAAAAAATTATTAAGACATATTTTCGTTTTTTAGAAAATGGCCGACATCAACATCAACTGTCCCGTTCCTAATTGCAATTGGGAAGGCCCCTATTCACAAATGTTATCACACGCTTATGAAGAAAATCATTCGATCTTATACAACGGACAATATTCTTCAGTTCCTGCATATGATGATGACGCTCCAGCGTTTGTCGTTGTTTCTGGAGAAACTTTTATATTTCTTCAATCTATCGATAGAGTAAATCGTACAAAAGAGTTTACGGTCCAAACTAATCAAAACGATAAAACATACGAATTCAAACTGGACCTATTTTCTCCAGGCAACGCTGCTAAACATTTTACAGGAACAGACTTTTGTAGATCTTATAGTCGAACGCATAGTGACATAATTTCGGATGGAAACTCAGTGAGCATTCCACTCCTAAAATTTATGAACTTTTCAGATGAAAATTGTACTATTAGAATTCAACTTACAATAAAAGAAGTGTTTACGACAATTTTCAACTCTTAAATTGCATTTGAGGAGATTTGTTTCCTACTTCGACATAATAGACCAGGGTCGATAGCTTTGAAAATGGTAAAAAGTGTAAAAAAAGTAGGATGAAACCCATTGGAAAAGGTAGAGAATATAACAAATAGGCATCTACGGATATAATTTATAAGATTATATGCGTAGATGCCTATTTATTGATATTTTAAGATAACTTATTTGCATTTTCTGAGAACATTTACCGTAGTAATGTATATTTTTTTTCATACCATCAGAAAGTAGAGATTTCAAGGAACAAAAAGCCCATCGACTTTTTTAAAAAAGCAGATATTTTGACGTGAGAATTTTCGATTGAAAATTAGGGTGCTTTTCGATATTAAGTCAAAATAAGGTGAAAAAATGAATATTTTAAATCAAAAAAATTACTGTGTTTGGGACATAAAAAGGTAAGTTTTCACCAAATTTCGTGAAAAAATAATTTTTTTTGCAAAAGATAAAAATCAAAAATCAAAAACTTGGTTATTTGAATTTTTCACATAAATTTTGAGGTTATGTGAAAAAAGTGTAAAAACAAAAGTTGTAGATATTTTTATTACCTATAACTTTGCCATTTAACTTTTTTTCATAGGACTTGTAGTTTTGCCGGAAATCGAGATAAAACGTTTTTTACCCTTAAAAACTGACCCCCTTCCCTTACCGATCTCAGATCGGCCGTAATTTATTTTTCCTTTCATTTTTGTTATATTCTCTACCTTTTCCAATGGGTTTCATCCTACTATAATTTTTTTGGGCTCAAAAATTATCGACCCTGGTCTATAAAGGAAAAGCACCGACTTCTGACTGTCTACTTAGTACATGATCAAATATCTTTATCGTTAGCCGCTAATTGAGATAAAACACAGCAGCACATTACAGACTTTACCTCATGATTGATTTAAAATAAATCAGTATTGTTAAAAACAGATTTAAGATACGGTATTAATTCCTAATAAATTAATTAGTTTCTACTATCATTACTGTGATCTAACTTATTATTAAAAGACTGATTTAATTATTGCTATTGCTAGTTCCTTTGAGATTCAAAAATTTGTTCAATTATTAAAAAGTTGCAATTACAACGCGTTTCGGCACTAATTGACGCCTTTTTAAATTTTAAGATTATGAAACTTCATTATAGTATATATATATATATATATATATATATATATATACTATAATGAAGTTTCATAATCTTAAAATTTAAAAAGGCGTCAATTAGTGCCGAAACGCGTTGTAATTGCAACTTTTTAATATATATATATATATATATATTGTTAGAAATAATGACGCTATTCTGTATGTTCAATGTTATTGTTAACAACGCTATCAAATTTGTCTCACTTTAACTTATGATAAATTTGTTAAGGCGTTTTAGCTGTTTAGCGTTTTCTCTTAAAATTAGAAAGTGACGAAAAAAAATAGCACTGTAAATTCTTACATTGATCATAACATTGATCATATTTTATTTTATTTAAAAAAAGCTTGAAAAAACATCTCATACAATCTGTGCCTTATAGTTTTAATGATTTATTTTAATGTTAATTTTAATATGTTACTTCATATGTTTGCTCTGACTTTTTGTATCCAAATTTTTTTGGCCACACAAATAAAATTATATCTATCTATCTATAGAATATCTTGTACTATTTTTTTTAATATGTGATATTCATTAGAATTAATAATTACATCAATATATGGTAGTTTGCGCAGTACAATCAATGCTAAAAGTACAGTAGGTATATCGCCCACATATACTAAACGGAAACGCACGAGGTATAATTAAAAACATTTTAAAAAAAACTAAAGAACATGTTTGTAAAAAGCCGGTGTATAAACTGCAGGGATATATATATATATATATATATATATATATATATATATATATATATATATATATATATATATATATATATATATATGTATATATATATAATGATTTTGCAGGAGTAGTTCGAGAAATCCATTACCTTATTAAAAAAGTAGACCAAAATCCGAAAATTAAAATCAGTTCTTCATTTGTTTTAAACGATCGTTTCGGCTATTTGTGCCATCATCAATAAAACTTGTATCTGATCAATATTAGCAGAGATTTTAACATTTTTGAAACAATTGTGTACCTCTATTAATATTGATTAAATATAAGTTTTATTGATGATGGCTCAAATAGCCGAAACGATCGTTTAAAGCAAAGAATTGATTTTAATTTTCGGGTTTTGGTCTACTTTTTGATTAAGCTATATATATTTTTAGTGTCTTTATTATTTACATTTATTTGTATTTTTATTTGAATAGTTTACATATTTTATCATATATTTATTATATTAAGCACATGTTTTATATCTATATTTTGTATAATTTTACAAATAAATTGACTCTCATACAGTCAATATTTAATTAATTCTTCGGTAGATATTTCATAAAAATCTATCAAATATATCTAGAACTGTGCTGTATTCGAAATATTATAAAATATTATGCAAGTGTCTTTTAGTTTAAAAGTATTACATAATTATATTAAGATTGTAAATTCTTTTTTGTAATATAAAATCTGTTCTGTTTGAAACTCAAAAGCATTCGTTTGTTAAATTATTTGCATTTAAAAGAATATCCTACAAGAACTGTAAGAGAAAAAATTATTAATATGGCAACACTGTTCTGATCTAACCTAATGATAACCCTATTCTGTGTTACAATTTACAGCACTGTAAAATTTATGCTTCACTTTATCTTGTTATATCAAATTTGTCTAAAAGTGACAAAAATTTAGTACCTCCTTCAATTTTTTTACACTGCCCATTCCGAATAGCATCATAATTATGATTCTATACTCTCTGGTCAGTGTTCCAGCTTACAGCACAGCAAAATTTCTGTCTTACTTTATCTTATGTAATGTTAAATTTTTTAGAAACTGAGAC
Source organism: Venustoraphidia nigricollis (assembly GCA_034508555.1). NCBI lineage: Eukaryota > Metazoa > Arthropoda > Insecta > Raphidioptera > Raphidiidae > Venustoraphidia > Venustoraphidia nigricollis. The sequence continues at coordinate 1,767,246 of JAVRKA010000006.1, forward strand.
AGAAATTTAACAGCACTGTAAATTCTTACATTGTCCATGCAGATTAACACCATAATTATAGTAGTAGTTAATATATTCAAAGTTAAAATTTACAGCACTGTAAAATTTCTGTCACATTTTACCTATGTCAAACTTGTTAGAAAGTATGCACTGTTAATTCTCACGTTGTCCATACAGAATAGCACCATAATTATAGTAGTATTCTGTATAGTAAATGTTACAATTTACAGCAGTGTAAAATTTCTGTCTCATTTTATCTTATGTATTTTCAAACTTGTTAGAAAGTGTAGAAAATTTAACAGCACTTTAATTTCTTATTCTACAGAATAGCGCCTAGAGTTTCAATCTACGTTATATTTGACTTGCAGCGCACAGACACGCTATCAAATATCAACTACGGAACAATTAATATTCATGTCGTAAAGCAAAATATCACTTTTGGATTCCATAGTTGAGAACAAACATAAATCATTTCTTGTAAGCATCATGCCTGACCAAAAGTATGTATTTTATATTATGTACATACATAATGTTAAACCAGTATCTATATCCCTAATCTGTAACTTATTCCAAATAGCTTGATCATGACGTCGTCAGGGCTTGAAAATACCCGAGCGAGTAGCAATGTTATTGTTTAAATAGTGTTTCAGTGGCTCCTCTATGTCTTTCCAAACCCTCCAGAAGATCCCAGCAGACTTAGGAAGTTGAAATTTGGCACACATATAGTACGAAACACGGGACAGATCCTAACGTAGCCGGATTTTCGATTTACTCCCCGGGGGTCAAAATAGGGGTTTTTTTAGAAAAAAACTTCAAAGAACATAATAGGCCATGGATGGGTGTTTGGTTGCCTTGGTTACCAATAATAAACTTAGAAACATTCTGATATCAAATTTCAAAAAAACCCGGGTCGCAGTGCCAAAACCCTGCCGACAATATAGTGTATTTGCTTATACAGGCAGTGCGGCTTTATTTTGCGAGCTTAAGTTGGTTTTTGGGCAAAATAAAAAATTTTACTCCTTAATACACCCCTTAAAATAACATTTTTTTTCTTAATTGCAATATTATTATAAATCGAACCTCTATACCAAATTATATACAACTTTCAGTAAATAATTCACTATTTGTAAACTAGTGTTTTCATAAAATTTGCAAGTCCGGGCCTGTCGGGCCGATTTTATTAAAATTTTAACAGCATATTTTAATCGTTACTAGAAGGTTAAATTTCAATTTTGAAACGATTCTGAGAATTTTTTCGGTATTTTGGGGCCCAAAAACATTTTTCAACCCCTAAAAATTACCCTTAAAATGCCCCGATTACGCCCATTTTAAATAGGCTTCTTGCGGTGATGGATTTCAACACGTGGACCAAATTTCGTTAAAATCAATTAACTCTTTCGAAAGTTATTGCCCGCACATATATATATATATATATATATATACGTATATAAATATATATATAAATAAATATATATATATATATATATATATATATATATATATATATACATATATATATAAACATTTTCAAAAATGGTGCCAAAGTGTTTAGGAGGTTATGAAACGTCGAGAAATTTTGGTCCGACCCCTAGGTCCCGCCATCCGACCAACGCCAATAGTGTATGTTGCCTTATGGCAAATACACTAATAAGTTTGCAAATAATTACAAAATTTTTAATTAAGCTAATAGTCAGTTGAAGAAAGTGTAGAATAGAATAAATGTAAAATATATGTAAAAGAAAAATGCCATTGTGAATATTTGAACTTCAATTGCGCCTGACGGAGACAGGCCTAACCCACTAGTTAATAAATAAATTGGAAATCTGAATTGGTGCTAAACTCAAATAACTGTGGTTAGTGGTGGACGTTGATTCAACGAATTAGTTAAATTAGCTGTTAATTGTTCATCAACGGATCAACTGTTCCTGTTTTTTAGAATTAACTAGTTGACTATTCAAATACTTCATGCATCATTAACAAAACTCAAAGAACGCTTTCATGCCTTCAACAAATGAAACGAAACCAACACCATACACGAACCATAGTAATAGTTGTTAATCCGCAGAAAAAATATTTTTTCCAACGGCTGAGCAGCGTAGGTGGAGACAGCTTTGCCTGAGACGTAGGGACTAAATACTTGAAAATACGTAAGTAAATCAGTTGAAAATACATTGTGTTGAAAATACATGAGCCCGACTGTATTAAAAATGTGATGAAAATTTCCATCCAAAAACTAATGTATATACTTTTGACGTTTGCTGCTTTGCCTGTTGTTTTATACTCCCTGTAGAATGTATGCCTTGCAGATAAGACAACACTTGAAAACAAAGTGCCCATCTAAATACTTTTTTACAAAGTATCCGTGAACAACGTTTAACATACAAAGTAATTTGTGCAGAACATAACCTAAGATTATGAACGTTATTTCTTTTCATGTTTTGTATTCAGTAACATTAAAGAAGATATTATGGCTAAGTCGAGTTGTAAAACGGGACCGTAAAATATCTTTGAACCAGGGCTTCCACTAAAAACCGAAATCATGTCTATATAGGCGCCAAGTCGGAATAAAAAAAAATTAAGTCTGAATGTTTTCCACTTCATAACATTTGGCGTCAGGTCTAGCATTATACGGTAGTCTTAAGTTCGCTACCGTTTTTGCATCTTCTAACCGTCTGGAAAAATGCACCAAAATCGGTTCATCCATTGAAAAGCAAACAGACACACATAACACAGATATACGATCCAAATATAACACTTTTTTGTGGGTCATTTTTAATAGTAAGAAATATAGATCAATTTGATGCATTCCTGATATAATTTCGCTCCCGGAAGTGCATACCTAACGTGCATATGGAACTAGAACATAGAACTATCGACAATAAATATGATCTTGGTGAATGGTACAATGGGATATGGTCGATTAAGTTACAAGGTTTCCGATAAAAGTTGCATAGTGAAATCAATACTCCATTATAACACCGTATCGGTTCTATCATTGTCTATACAATTTCGTTTTCTTTTGGATTACTGCAGGGTATTTTGTCCTAGATGCCAAAAAATTATTCTCAGAATTTTTGTCTGTCTATATTTATGTATCGGGGTAAGAAGTTATATTTGAGATGAGAAATATTTCTCATTTGACCTTTCTGTTTTTTGTAAAGAAGTCATCTAATGTCGTTTGCCTTTTTCTGTTTCGTTCAGCAAGCTGTTGTCGACAGCAAGATATTTGCATCAATGACACTTCGTCTTGTCTTTGAACTTGTATCAATATTTGAATCATTTTGTATAAGCTGATCCATAATTAACGTTATACAGTGGACTCCCGGTAATACGACCCCTGTCTAATCCGGCACCCCCTGTAATCCGACATGGTCTATTATTTATTATTGAATATTTTTTTGACAATCTTCGCTAAAAGTTCAGAGTATATATATATATATATATATATATATATATATATATATATATATATATATATATATATATATATAACATATAGAATCTTATCATTGGATCTGTAATTTGTGGGTACTCTTTTGTAAAAAATTCCGGACTATAGGGGGTCTTAGGCAGTACTCTATATCCGACAAATTCGATAGTTCGACACTGCCCTGCAAAATGTTTGTTAGATTACCGGGGGTCCATTGTAGTGGCTAAATTTTGTTTTTTAGAAACTGCGTAATACTGAACCAGCGTTAAGCGAGGTCTTAACGTATTTAGATTAAAGTGGGCACCACTTACGGAAACAGGCAACTAACTAACTAACTAATTGAATTGATGTTTAAATTTGAACACAACCCTTGTAAACGATCCACTGTTTCTATCAACATTTGAATTATTTTTGTATAAATAAATCCATAATTTACGTTTAGTGTCTAAACTTTTTTTTTTTTTGAAACCGCGTAATACTGAAACAGCGTTAAGTGAGGTCTTACTGTATTTAGACAATTCCACAGCTTTTAAAACTCAATATTTGAATTTGAGCGAGCCAGTTGTGAAGTACACACAGTGTATGAAACGACTTATAGTGTTCGGTCGCGTACTTCAATAAATTTATCATTGTCACAAAAGAATCCGACACATGGATTATTTCGATCTTGAAGATAGTCTTTTAGCTTAGCGAAGCCATCTATTTCTCGCGACCGGCTACGTGCTGGATTTATACATTAATCCACCAATAGAGAAGACGTTCTTCTATTATCTCCCTCACCTACATAGACTACACAATATTCCCGTGTTATCGATGAAGTTTAGCTACAGAAAATGTCTAGGAAAAAATAACTTACGCGAAACTATTTCCCTTTCTACTAAAACACAAAATTGAAGTATAATTTCTTTAGGCGCAATCTTTTCAACCGAAAGTAACTTTTTCTCACGGAAGTAACATTCAGTTTTTGCAAAGGTATCGACACATTTTGAGGACATTTTATAAGGTAGGTCTGTTGAAGCTTTTAGTCAATAAAATTTCTAGTTTATACCGTCGTAAATTGTTGCACAGCACCAAAGAAGTTTTACATCAATGTAAAAGTTACACGCAATTTTTTTTTTATAATTATAGAAATAATAGCTTATAGTATGCTATAATATTATGAAACATCCATTGTTACAAATTATAATGCGATATTAGAGAAATTTACTATTCAAATCATGTCACTGTTGGCACACGAACCCGAATCTTCCACTATCGCGGCGGCTGAATTACCTATTATTCTACAGTGATACATTTACGCAATCAACACTTTCTCAAAATAAAGCACATTGACAGCAGTATTCTAGGTCTTCCGACAGATAATTTTACATTAGACACTAAATATGAACCTTCATTGAACCGAGAGCTAAGTGTAATTGTGAATGAAAGATGAATCTTATGTGTAGTGATAGAGGTAAAGGTTTCAATACGCTTACAATTGTGTAATTCAGTCGCCGCGATAGTAGAAGATTCGGGTTTGTGTCCCAACAGTGACATAGATTGAACAGAAAATTTTTCTACAGTCGCCTTATAATTTGCAACAATAGTGTTTCGTAATATTAAAGCCAATAAACAATATTTGTTACTATATACGACAATTAATTCAAAGACTAGTTTAGTGTTTGAATAAAATAACATATGTAAGCTGGATTCCAAAAAAAAATTCTATTAAATTAAAGCCAACTATTAGCTGTAATTTCTACATAAACTTTCGCAATTGTAATCGTAATCAAACTATTGGTATTATTATTACATTTTTTTAATATTCGGGTTTAAATTATGGGTCTCTAATCAATCAATGTAATTATAGCCATGGCTTGTTTTTTTAATCTCAAGATAACGTTTTATATGTACTGTTTTATAAAACTGTAACTGCACTAGGTGTAACATTTTGTTCTCATATGAGTTTTTAAAGGTTTTTTTCCGGCAGGCTCGAACTGCCCGAAAAAATAAGCTCCCTAGCCATACGCAAAGCTTGCCTACATTTTTTTTTTCAATTGAAATTGTTTTTTGCTTACAACTGCGTTTATGATATCAATGATTTTTTAAAATTGATTTTTAATTAAACTTTTTGATGTTATAGTGTGAGCTATTTTACAGAGCCGCTAAATATTTTTTTTCCAGGTCAGTATTGTTTGAGCGTATATTTTTAATTTATTATTGATCAATAAGGTGCATTATTTTTTAATATTAAATTGAAAATATCTAGTTGATACTTTGACCTGTTCTCGGATTAGAACCTAGGTAGCGAGAGCTTGTAGTACCTAATAGAAACTTCATATAAACTATAGCGTTACGCACTCATATATCCCCAATCCCAAAAAAAATATTTAAAAAAAAACCGAAAAGAATAAAAATCATTTTGTAGGGCAAAAAAAAAAAAATAAATAAATAGGCGAGACAATAATTATAGAAGCTATGCGACAACATGTTGGTCGATTCGGATCTGGTTTTTTTTAAACGCTAAAGACACTACCTGAGGATGTTTTTCGTCGGTGGAATGGTAAAGTTCACAATAATCAAGTCAGCTACTTTTGCGAGTAAATGATGCGATGTTGTTTTACTTACTACAATAACGAGCTAATCTTTCAGGTCGTATCGTCGACTCACCTGCAACAAAGAAAACAATTACTTTAGAAACAATCGTATCTCTGCTTGTTGGTTTTGAATTTAAACACATAAATGGAACCAAATTATAATCAACGTTTCTGGTGTAAATGCTACAATTAATAGGCAAAAGAAAATTTTGTCTGACAAAAATTATACGTTCATTTTAAACCGTAACATCTGTCACGTATTCTGATTCGAGCAGTCCAGCCGTTCGCGATATTACGACGTCATTACGGTAAAACATGAACCAATGAACGAGGTATAATATACGCGCCACGGTGTTAAAAGGTTCTGAAGTTAGATGCAAATGGAGGCTTGCGCAGGTACAGTCTGTGAAAAACTACAAACTCGCGTTATATTATTATTTTTAATTTTTCTTTAATCTAAAGGTCTAATTCCTTGCATAAAGTCATCCAAAAAATTATTTTTCGTGCTTGTCTATGCAAAATTGTATTAGGCATCTTGATCAATTAACAATCAAAGAAACAACTTAACAATAGCGTACTGGACTATATTTTATAGCAGGAAAGCGATAAGTAACACGACAACCAGCGATAACTAATCACCGACGAGCGCACGTTCTGTACCGGTAACTGGGAGGTGGTGGAAGTCTTCCTTCCCACAAAACAACCAGGACGTCTCTAAAATAATCATTTGCGACGCTGTTTATGACTAACTTCAAACCTTTTAGAACCGTGGTGAGTATTACACGACTAAGCGCTCGTTAGATTACGTCGTAGAGCTCGATCGGAGGCCAGCTTTGTAGTAGAAGCCGATGAAAAACTTTACTCTCACCTTTGGTCGAAGCCAAATGTATCATATAATGCTAAAAGTAGAGGAAAATATTTATTATTGTATTATTTGAACGCAAACGAAGTTGAGAAGTTTTTTTTTTTCATTTCTGGTATTTTTTAAAAATATTGTTTGTTTGTTGTGAGCATGAGTTAAATAAAGTAACACAAGCACAATTATTTAGTTATTGCGGTTTCCGCAAAATCTTTGACCTGATTTTGGACGAAGCAGAATATTCTCGTTTAGCTATCTTTCTCTTGAAACCAGCACTAGGTACTTTCATTACGTTTTTTTCCAAACCGATCGAAACAGTTATAAGAAAAAATTACACTTTTTTAAAAAAGTGACCTATATACTTTTATTAAATCGATGTCGACCTCAAAACTGTATTATTATTTAAGGTTTTATTTTTGTTAAAAATTTTTGTACTTTTACTTTGTAGTGGTTTTGCAATACGTATAGTTTAAACATTATTAACCGCCCTCTACCTTAATATTTGCCATTACTTAACAAAAAAAAAAAAAAAGAAAGAAACTGCTAAGCCGATTCAAGTAAAATTTATGTCGGACCAGCGTCAATAATGTAAATAAAAAAAGATTCATCAAAATCGGATTACAAATGTTGGTGATATGAGGTACATGTATAAAAAAATCTCCTTTTTTTGATGTCAGTTACAGACGTCTGTGTCGATTAAAAAAAACTGTATGGGACCGATTTCAACAAAATAGCGTCGAAATTCTTCAAGTCGGTTTATTCGTTTATTAGACTGAACAATATTTAAAAAATTGATATAGATATATGGATAAAAAAAGATATAGATACTTATATATACATATCCATTTTTTTCAGAAAAAAATGCGATACGATCCCATCGCAGACCGCCCAAGTTCACCACGCGTAATGTAAGCTGACCTTAACACTAACAATAATATATAGGTATTCAATACAATGGCTGTATTGGTCTGTAAAGCCAGTAATTCGTTTCCAGAACATTGCATAAAATGTGATTAAATTTTGTATCAGGATATCCGGATGAATGCACATATGTTTGATCCCATATATAGTCAATAAATAGCAGGAAACGCCATTCACTCTCTCTCCTGTGTAACAGATTGCCGACTGAGGGGACTCTGTTGTTCCTGACTGTCAACGGGCCCCAGCTCAGAAAGTCATCACGACGACGGCTCGACAATAATGCACCATTGTAAAGTCAGAAACACGACGGATAAAGTTTATTCGAAACGATGTAGATTTCAAATTTAACTAGACATGTCGGTTATAACGCTGAAATGTCGTTTCCAGGGGCGTGCGTATAATTTTTTCAGCGGAAGAGAAAAAAATGCCTAGATATGTTTATTTTGAAGTGAAAAAATGAAGATAATTGTCTTAGTATTTTTTTCAAAAACTTAAAAAGAATAGTTTTGGTGATAAACCTACTATGTTGTCATATTCCAGAGAAAATTGGGCAAAAAAACCTGGACAAAGCGTCTGTGACAGACGGACGAACACCGAAGTGATTTCATAAAATAGAAAAAAATGGACGCAGTAATTGTAAAACACTTGTGACACCTGCGAACGCCAATGAAGAGTTCAAGGCTAACTGTATTGTCCAGATATTTTATACGACGTCAAAGTCCTGATTACGAAATTAATGTCCCGTTCCACAGTAGCTGACGTGAAGTTTTATTCAAAATCACAAATGGCAACATTAAAAACATAAAATAGAATCTTATTTTTTATTTGCTTGTCATCTGATAATTATGTACCCGTGCGAGCTATTGTGATGGTTGCCAATAATGCATTTTTCTTATATTTATTTTTAAAATTCAAATTAAAAAAAAATCGCAATTGACTTGCTTTACGATCTGGCTTTTCCTGGATACATTTTGGCTCGACAGCGAAATAATCAAGAGCAACAAATTTCCCATATATCACTTTCTCTTATAGTTTAGCAAGTGTAAATCAATTTAGTTCAGAAATTGCGTGCGAGATCTACGGTTTCCTTTACACTGCTCATTGTATCGTATAGTCCAGAGGTTGCCAACCTTTTCTGGATCACCAGCCCCTTTAGAAGAAAAAAATCTCAACATTGTTAATTTTATATAAAATATCTTTTCAAAAACAATTTTTCTTAGAGAAATAAAATTGGAAAAAATTTGAAAAAATATTTTTGGAGAAAATTTTTGACAAAAATTTTTCAGCATTTCAAATTTTATATAGGTGACAAATTACAGTAATTTTTTTTTTAATTTCTAAAAAAAATTGCGGAACAATTTTTTTCTAAGTTCCAAATGGTGCAAGATGACCGTGTTAAAAACATTTTCGAAAAAAAAATGTCATATAATTTTTTTGGTACTTCGTCCTACCCCTATACACTATTTTCAAAGTAAGTATTTTATTATATTAATTTCCTAATTGGATATGTACGCCAGGACTACCCTTCATGACTGCCGCAATATTTCAATTAGGTTCAGTAATAGGGATGTTGCCTGTATTCAAATAAAAACATAATTTTAACGAAAAGTGGTAGTTTCTATGATAGAAATACTAAAAAACACTATATTTTTCCTTATTTTTAAGGAATTTAATTAATATTTAATAAATAAAACCTAATAAAATCACTCTCAAGTCACGTGACAACAGACACCAATCAGAGCGCATGACGTCATATGTTCAGCCGCTGTCAAAAAACTTCATTGTTTGGTTAATATTTAGTGTGTAATTTATTATTATTTGTTTATAGGAAACGTCAAATTACATGTAACTATAGCAACGACTACGAAACAACTTTTCATCATCTCAGTTTACTAACGTTTATGAGCACAGAATACGCGTCTATAGGATGGTAGCTCCCGTGTAAACTTTTGAGCCTCCTTTGGTATGAACAGGTGACGTCACGCGACTAGTATTGGCGTTTTGGACCGAAATTTGAAACGGGATTTAAAATACATGATTTTTAAGACTTGAGTTGTATTTAAATAAAAATAATAAATATTTGTGGAAATATTAGGGACTTATGCACGATTAAAATACTTTCCCAAAAATAGTCAACATCCCTATTCCTGAGATTACCCGTCACAAACAAACAATATTTTTCTCTGCAGAGAAAAATATTGTTTGTACACTATCAATTTCATTGAAGTCTGAAGAGTATATTTAAACCTCGCGCGAGTTGTCGCAGGGTCCATCTAGTGTGTTCGATTGCGACCAGCCCTGGATATTGGGCCATTAATTTCAATATATTCGATATCTAAATCCATACGGTTAAAGGACCTTAAGAAGGATCAGCGATTCGTTTAGAAATGATTATCCTTAATCCAGTATTCCGCTTGATTCGTTCACGATCAAATCGTTCGCACGATCGTCAAAATACTTGCACTGAGAGTTAGTGCTAACTCCCACAGTATAGCTGCCTTAGCACTTCATTTCACGGATACATCGCGCCAGATGCCGCCCCCGCTATCACCACCCCCGCCTGCCTGCAATGCGCCCTGGCATTTCCAATCATATCTTCTATTACTATACGACATGCCCGGCGCAGAACTATTGAACTATACTACAGTGTAAACTCTTTATAACGAAACTCAAGGGACCGAGCATTTTTTATCGTTATAGAGAGTTACCGTTATATGGAGTGAAAAAAGAAAAACGACCAAATTAACAATAATCTTTAATACGCATGTTTTTGATAAAATTAATACATATAGTCAGTTAACTTTGCCTGACGTTTTTTGCTTTGCCAGTACTTGTTTTGTATTTTCTTATGTATTCTATCCATCTCTTGATATGTGGTGGAATCTTCTTGATTAAACAATAAATTTTTTTCTAAAGGTTTAGTCGGCGTCTTTTGTAATCTGATAAGATAACATAAACAATAACACCGACAATGACGATTTTCTGTGTCTAAATATGAACACATTTCTTCGTAATAGAGAATGGCTGCTGCGCTATAAAGAGTGTATCAATGTATGGGTTTTAATGTAAACCAACCAAATTGTGATATTTTCTGTGTTATAGAGAGTTTATCGTTATAAAGAATAATGTTATAAAGAGTTTACACTGTATTTCCAAATGAGAAAAATAAACCAATTTTTGGCGCCATGTTTCAAGCTATAGAAAATTTTAGAATAAAAAGGTATAAGATTGTCATACAAAATTCTCGGAAATTTGGGTCATTGTTTGTTAAAATATATAAAAACCAAATATAACTCACAAAAGGGCTGTGTATTGCGTTAGAGTTGAGGGGGGTAACTGTGCTAACTTTAAGAGCGTAACGCGGAATTATATACAGTTAATCGATGGAGTTAATAGGGTTGTCCCGCATTTTTTGAAGTAAAACTTCTTTTGGCACGGTAAAGTAAAAATGATTCAGGATATTGGAAATTTGAGGAACGTGTCTCAATATACGTATACCATACACAGGCTATAGAACATTGACCTAATGTGACAGCGAGGTATACAAGTTGCCTAAAGGCAAGTTTAGTTAAAATACTATAGGTTAGGCGTAAGAGGCTATAAAATTGGTTGAATCGATTGTTTACGTCATTCGAAACCCTTGACTTGATTTTTCAATTATATTTTTTTTTACAATTATACCATGGTTTTATTTCTGTCAAGTGTACTGTAAAATACACAGCCTGTTTTTTATAGCATCAATAATAAACACGCACTTAAAACGCGATTTAACGTAACATAATTTGACAAACAAACGAACACAAATCGTTTAATTTACCGAGCTGGGTAGAGTAGTGGTGACAGCACTAGACTCGCATTCGGGAGGTTCGAATCCTGGCGGGGGCAGATGTGGCTGAGACTTTTTCCTACTGCCTCTCGCCGAGAAACGGTAATTCCTGTACCGGCCATCTTGATTGAGGTTTTCCATGGTTTCCCTCAATTAATTTCAATTAAATATCGAGATCGTTCCTTATTTGAGGCCATGGCCGATAACCTATCAAACTCCTAGTTCAAAAATTACCTACCTTATCCTAATTTCCTATAATTCCTTCATTCGCCCATTGCTATTACATAAGTTGAAGTTGTAAAAAATGTAGAAAATAACGGGAAGTGGTAATGGCGCGAATGGCGTCTGTTATGACATAAAGTCGAGAAACGGACGTTAAACGCATTATTATTATTATTATTATTATTATTATTATTAAATCGTTTAATTTGTTCGTGTCGCCGTGATGACGTAGTAAACTCGCTATTGGCTGGGCTGCTCGAATCAGATTACGTCATAACATTTGTCAAAAGTAATCTTACATAAAATTGCGATTTTTAAACTGAATCTTAGCCACGTAAAAATAACTGCAGGTTATCTGAAACGTGAATTTCAATATTGCTGAAAATCCAAAAAATCGATTCTTTAATGGTTTGGAAAGAAAATACGCTCTAAAGGTACACATCCGGTGTAATCCAACAGAAAAATAATAAAAGGAATAGAGACTTCTTACCACAACAGATTTATTTAGTGGATGTACATTTCGAGAGCTAAGCTTCCATCTTCAGCAAAGCTTAGCTCTCGAAATGTACATCCACTAAATAAATTTGTTGTGGTAAGAAGTCTCTATTCTTTTATTTTTATTGTTCCAACCACAGTGCTCTTAATATTTATATTAATCCAACAGAGTCGATTGTAAAATAACAAATTGGACGCACGATAGTTACGTAACAAACGATCGATGCGCATCGTGCGGAATATGTGAGAACTTTCGCCCTCTAACGTATATATACCACAGTAGTACAATTCGCAAAGCTTCAAGTATCGTAAAGTTGTCTCCCACCTCACAAACCGAGTAGGTATCTCTTTTATCCATTCAACTCGCGATCGGTTAAGTGCGTTCTTTACTGATTTGTTGGTTTCGAATTGTATTTTTATTATTTATCTTTTGAAACACCACATTGCACTTATTTTAATCAAAAGCACGGATGTACTACATACTTATATTCGTCTTCGTTTTTTAAATTTATAACGGATAGTCTATTATCTGTTATACCGATGTAATTTTATAGATGGCGTAAAAAAGGGATAGGTCAAGACGAAAACTGAAGCTATGTTTAAAAACTAGCTAATAAATCTGGCGTTGTTTGTGTCTTTGATGGTTCTCATTTTAAAATGGCCAAACTCAAAATGGAGTCACAGTTACTGAATGTTAAGCTAAACAGCTAATGATAAATTTCGTCTGATGTAGCAAGTTTATATAATTTGTAACGTTAAGCCCGATGTTGCCCGTTCAATAATAAAAATAATTTCTCAATATTGTTCACGTCCATTATAATTAATAAGTTTTTTTTGTTTTTTTTTTTGAAATTTATTTTAGAAAAAAAAATTACGTAATTTCAGTTTGTTTAAATATTTACTATTTAATATTTATTGAAGTAAATATATGTATTATTAAATATCTAAATTTTATTATTGTTATGGTTAACCAGTTAAAGTTTTGCCCGAAGAAGTTAAAGAGATTTAACGAAACGTCGCAATTTTTTAATTTAGTTTAACTATATTAAAATTGAATTGTCCGATTTCCCGTTAAAAATTAAAAAAAGAAAAATAAATTTGAAATCGGTCCAGCGATTTTCAAGTACATTGCTTCTTGACCAGACTGTCGTAGGTTCGAATCCTTCCTCGGTTAATGGATGTTTTGTGATGTGTAATTCTAAGTGATTATGTTATTTGATGTAATTAAGACGCTAATGACCTAAGTTGTTCAGCGTCTATAATCTTCAATAAATAAAAAAAAGAAAATTGTAAATATACAAATGACAGACGCGAAAACAGAATTTTATTTTATAGCAAAAAATATTTTTTAATAACTGCTATTTTGTAACGGATATTTAAAAACTGTTATTCCGTAACAGGCATTTGATAACCGGGTAGTACCAGATCCTAAATAACTTATTGTTTAGAAGTTCTAAAATAATCTGTTATTATGTCGTATCGTTTTAAATAGTCTGTTATATTTAACAACATTAATTTAGTAACAGGTCTTTTCGGAAACAGATGTTTTCCGGTAAGGCTACTAAATAACTGTTACTATTATTAAAAGCAAAAGTATTTACGTGCTGTCAGGCTTTAGCTGCAACTTTGATATCTTTTCGAAGTATGTGTAGCATTTGTTTTGTTTGTGAACTATGCGTCTTTTGTTTAAATGGCGAATATGCCGACGGCATCGTCTACGTCAAAAGCATAAAGTAATTGGTAGGTAACTTTCAAGATTGACACAAGGAACATATCCTGAAGGAAACGTCACACCTTTTGACATGTTCGATAATAAAGTGCAAAGTTATTTTCCATGTCTGTATATTTAAACTTACCCAATTCCCATTATGGATAGTTCATGTCTAGTCTAAAAGTACCTAGTCCAAGAGGTTGCGGTCCAAAGTTGCAATAATTTAGTAAAGGCCACTACTTAGATTATAGCTAATAATTAAAGTGTTATATTTGTTTGGGTTTTTTTTAGTATAAACTTTTTCCCAAAATTTTAAAAAGATTAGAATCAAATTTGTTAATTTTCTTTTATAAGCAGCTGGCAATTGATGGAGCGCTGCAACAAATCTTATATGTACATAATTGTAAATTTATTTTGAAATAAAACTTTTATTATTATTATTATTATTATTATTATTTTAATAATTAAAGTGTAGATAAATATACTACAAGGCAAGGGCACTTGAAAACATGTAAAAAATTCTAGCCAATTAAACTATTCCAAATTCAAATATACTGATATTATTCGACGTAATATTTAAAATAAATTAAAGTTTGTGAAAAGGCATGGGATGGCGCGGATAACGACTAATAATAAATATTTATATATTTGCGTTTCTTTTCCATGGTTATATATGATCAGCTAATACATTCATCTTGATAACATCAGAACCAAAAAAACAGCTGAGTATTTTTTTTATTTTAAAAAATTTACGGAACTATAAAAATTAGAAAAAAATTATACAAAACTAGCAAAAATGTATAAAATAATAAACCGTGGTGAAAAGACTTTAAAAGAGAAAAAACGGCATTATAGCGCACCTGTCTTCTGCGCATGCACCGATTACCCTTAAAAACAATTGAGTTCTTCCTTTTGACATGACAAACCTTTTGACATGACAAACGGTCTTATCAAATTTGGTTCTGCTCCGCTCGATCGTTTGACTTGTATCACGCTCACAATCAGACGGACGGACTTTTTCCAAAAATATGTTTTTTTGCTTTCGGGGAATCAGAACGAAAAAATTTTGAAAAGTGAATTTCGACCTAAATTAGTACCATTTCCCAATTGTGGACTTGGAATGGTAAAAAAAATAGTTACAATAGAAAACAGTATCACGGATAATTGGAATAATGAGAGCTTGAAAAAGTCTTAATTAAAGAAAAGGCGAAACGTTGCAATCAATGAGTGTTTAAATTGATTTATTCTCATTATTCCAATTACCCGTGATACTGTTTTCTATTATAACATATATCTGGAATTGAATTTTAAAGATGAAAAAAAATAGTGTTTTGTAAAAGATGGTACATGGTTAATTTATTGAATATAATTTTAATCATTTTAATAGAACCGACCTAATAAACAGCAGTCGATAGTTGCTTGTCCCATTTCTGTTTCAGCGTTTTTTCTTTTCCTCAAAAAGAGAAAATCAATCATAAGTGGATATAAGCAACACTTCACGGAAAAATAGAAAAACCATAAAATCGTCATTTATTAATTTCGGATATCTGACACATATTTTAAATAATTAATATTTACATTTGATTTTGAAACATCAAGATTAATTATCGAAATTTGTAGCAGCATCAAAATGAAAACACAACTGTATAAATATTGGGTAGTAGAAAGCAAAATAAATATGTGGGCATGTCAAACACGATTTAAAACTGGACGTGACCCAAAAAACACTCTTCAAAGATTTTTTTCACGCTCAATTTTCAATGTGGAAAAAACACAACATATTAACTGTCAGAAAACATAAAATAAGGCGATATTTTAAATCATTATTTATCAGAATACAGCAAAAAAAAAGACTCAAATATAAAACCATTAACTATTCCGTCTCACTGCATGTAGAAGAAACTCAAGTAATTCTGTGATAGTTCTAATCGATACTTATTCTACATAGTACAGAAGTAAACTTTATTTCTTGGGCCATACCGATTTGAAAAATTATTTTTTGCACGATCTCCTATAAAACAGCTGCTTTTCATGCCTGTATAGCAATAGTAAAATGACCCATTTCGCACTAGTGAAACAAAAAAAAAAATGCGATCTTATCGATGTATTCTAACAGTTATTTCTACAAGCGACCTGTCAATTACCGTTTAATTCTGTAAGATGGACACAGATAGCAAAGTGACACAAAGCAGGCGTAGTAGATATATAAGTATATTATTATGAAGTGAAAATCAACTATTTTATAGAACGTACGTGCAAAAAATGTAGTACGTATCTCGAATGTAATGCTTTTATGGTTCGTGTGACTGTTAAAACTCGCGATTAAATTTTTCTAGAAATTTTAGAAATTGCGATATCTCACGAACGATCAAGCCGTAAGAAAAAAATACAAGGAACTTTTTAGTTGAAAACATTATGGTCTACAAATTTTATAATAAGTATTTTTGCGATAAATCTTACCGGTCAGGCGCAATTTGCAAAAAACTACTTGAAGTTTTAAATGTCTGTGTAAATTTTTGTTAAAAGCCTACTTCTCTTCTAGTGACAATATGTTATATATTATCGCACTACAGTAAATAGGGGATAATCAGTAAGCAAAAATATAAATTAAATTGGAGATTTCTGAGTGAAATAATTGATGCGTGTGAAAGAAACAGAATGGCTAAGTCAAAATTTATCCAGGCGAAGAACCGACGGTGTTTTTGAATTTGATCTGAAATGTATTTATTTTTATTAAAAATCGAACCTATGATAATTTTGTCACAAATCACCCATACTTTGTACAGAAAAATAAAATTTTTTTTTTTATGAAACGAAAGTAGCTCGATCTCCTCTTCACCAAATGTTGAAAAGAAAAAAAAAACACTCGTAATTCTTCTGAAAAAAGAAAAAAACTATAACCCTTTTGTAAGTGCAGATCTCACACAGAAGCGCGTGAAAAAAACTTACCGACATTTACAGCACACTGAAATATCGGCGCTTTAAGTGGCAATAATTCACAGAATATGCGGTCTGTGAAAAGCGTCAAACTCTATACTTCTAATGTAAATTAATGTGGTTTTGAGAATGAAATCGTCTACTCAACTATAATATATTTATGTCCACATAACACTACAACATATCTGTGAACGAATAACAAAACCGATTATAGTAAATTTTAATATCGTTTTATTACTCAAAATCCACAAGTCCGTTAAAATTACACACCAATATACTTGTATAATTACTACTAATGAATTATTAAACAAAGAATTTTTCAAGCTTCTTTCACTGAGCAACACTACAACTATTAGATATTTGTTAAAAATTTATTAGTTTTATAAATCAAAATCATTTTATTAGTAACTAGTGGCCCGATCCGGTTTCGCTCGAGTTTGTAGAATTACCTATTAATCTATATTAAATGATATGTACAGGGCAATTTTGGTCTAAATTAAATGACTAACATATTTTAATAAGCATTAATATTGTGTCGGTGAAAATACCTTCGCAAATAAATAGAATTCTTTTAGACCAAATTTGAAAATCATAAAAATGGTTATTTAATATAAACCATATGCTACCGCGGGCTTTTTTTAGTTCTTTTTAAAAGGAACTATTCCACCATACATTATTTTCGAGTAACACACGCCACGGAAGTTCTCAGAAGTGACGATCATACTAGTAGCTTATTTTGTTCTTAAATTGTAGCTTACAACCTTCTTAGATAATCGCTCCTTCTATTGGTGTAAACCGTATAAAAATCCGTACAGTAGTTTCTGAGATTAGCACAGACGAACAAAAACTCAGTGCGGCGAGGGAGTTTATTATTATTATTATTTTAAATATTATTTTGTGCACAATTATAATTAATTATTAACGCTTATTTTACCATAGCATTTGAAAGAATAAAAAACCACTATATTGTAACCAAACTGTTCTTCGTGGTGGTTTACTGATTTGTTTTCAACAAACGAAATAAATACAAAATAGATAAACTAAAACGTATTTCTCTAACAATAATGAAATAATCTAAGCAATGAAAAACAAACGGATTCTAATAGATAATACAACAATGACTATATACACGATTATTTACAACACACCGAAATTTATGTAATAAAGTTATTACTGACTGTACTATGCACTCAATCACTGTCTCTGACTGAATGAATGTCGCGCCCCACACGCGCTGTATTTATAGGCGTACATCCTGTTCTCGATCATTCCAGAAACTTCTGTCAATTTGTTAGAGAAGCCTGTATCATTTCCAGTGGTGTAACAATTGGGAGGGTGCGCTACAATATAATAAAAACACAATAGGTATTATGCGTGTGTATTATGTAACATTTATGTCTGGCTTTTTAATATCTTTCTGCTTCACTTCGGTATTCGCTCGGTGCGGTCAATCCTTCACATTTTTTCACGATTCCAAATAACCTATCGCCACAAAGGACACGGGGTGTATGTAAATAGATAGAACATAATATCTGCACTGTCAATGATATCAATAATGTGTACATAGTAGATTGTGTGTACACACTACAGTAAATCGCCGTTTATCCGCATCTTTTCGATACTCCTTCTCATTCGCGTGTTACATAGGGTAGAATCATCGGTTCCCGGCCATCTGTGGTCGGTCACTTGTACTACCCGACTGCAACAAAGCAAAGGTTATGATTTTAACAATCTATGTATGTGCAATGTCTATATGTATCGTCGTAGCTTCTAAATTACTGGACGGATTTTGACGGACAGACAAACACAAGAGTGATCCAATAAGGTTTCTATTTATTCATTAGATGGACGGAACCCTAATAACACTTGTCAACGCTTTTTTTAAGACGATTGATTGCTTGCTTTCGGATTCGACGAACGATTAGATGGAACCCGATGCATGCACAACCATGTTAAAATTTTCCTATAATGATAATATAAACAATATTAATTCACTGTACCCTGCGTAAAGAAGTTTCACTTCAAAAACAATAATTTAGTTCATATATTGTTGTTACCTAAAACAACATCGATCAGCCATACAAAGATTTGGTTCGCGTACCGCCAGCTATCTCTCGTTACATAATTTGTGGTGTCTGTGGATCACAATTTGCCAATGGTACACATTATAGATCAAATATTTACATATAGTTAGTTTGCAGTGTGCAAAGGTTCCGTGTGTATACTGTGTGTTCACGGAAAGGCGGAATCTGGCAAACATTAGAAGGGTTAGGTCACAGAAAGGATTTTAGAATTTACGGTGTGTTCCAAAACTAAACTCAATTGATTCAGAATGATTTTATGGTGCATATCAAACGTAAAAGCGAGATCAGTTCCTCAAAGTAAAAAAAAATAAGTTTAGAGGTGAATCGGATATTAGGATTTTACAATATTGCGACTTCCCAGTAGAGATGGGAAAAACGGGTTTTTTTAGTGATCTACATCTTTGCATCTGGATCCCGTATGTGAACCGGCTCACTGAACCGGTTCAAAAAGAGCCGAGTTCTGAATATGTTACTGCAGTTTGCCACTGAGTTACCTAGTTCAGTCAATCATATCACGACCTGTATAGAATCAAGAATGCATAGACAAACATGTGATGCATGAGTCATTTGAGCTGACGGATGCATCAAAGCAAGAATTGATATGTAAGTGTAAAATGTGCTTCTGTGTGTTAAGTGTTTCACTGAGTTATGCGGATCCGTTGATCCGTCGGCTCAAAAAAAAATGAGTCGGCTCTCAAGGATCTTCTGTTGGAGTCGGCTCTTTGAACCGGTTCAGATCTGAGTTACCCAACTCTACTTCCCAGTATGATCTTAACAAAATAGTCCCGAGAAATCTCACACACACGCACGCATTAACAGGGAGGCATATTTTGAAAAATAGTGTAGTGACCTTCAAATAAAAATACACAGTATCTTTTATTTTTAACGTTTGATTTAAATTGATTAATTATTTCGAGAGAGAGACCTCAAAATCAGACCTTAAAATGCTTGAAGGGCTTGTTTGACACATACTATATATTTAGTATGTATGTTACCGTTACTAGAAGGGGGGATAGTCTTCGGTAGACTATCCCTCCTACTATATTGTGGTACCAATACCGAGATGTGAACGCCTGGTCCACGGAAAGCCGTATGGGATTTCATCAACTGCGGTGTCTATCGTCCCGTTCCGTTTCTCTCATCACTTTCTTCTTTTGTCATTTTCTATTTGTCTGTCTGTCTCAGTCACACGTTCTTGGTGGATATTAAATCAGAGAAACGCTTCAAATAGGGATGAGAATGTGTGTTTGGCTAAACTGATTCCAAAAATTCTTTTACTGATTAAAAGCCTACTTCTTCCCGAGTACCATAGGCTTCCTAATATTACTTTAAAAAAAAGGGGGATGAGCAGTGACCAAAAAAGTACAGCAAGTCCGTGATCCTGTACATCGCTGAGCTAAATTGATGTACGCTGACTAAACTGTAAAGAGTCTAGTAAAGTATAAAAATATCAGAAAAAACACTGCTTAAAGACAAGCGTTTATTGCAGGGTAGGTACTAAAAAAAACAAATTTTAATAATTTAGGTTCATAATTATAAAAGCGTGGTTTGCAAGCTATATTCATAATCACGGCCCACACTTTTATCAAATATTTTATTTTCAAAATTTTAGTTACGTTTGAACCTATGCAATTCTTATAATGTAAGAAACAGGCAACAAATTGGATTTAGAATGACGTCACATATCAGCTTATCATATTCTACTCGTCAAACGTTTTCATTTGATATTCTTGTCAAGGGAAGAAACAAACAATCCGCCATCTTGGAGCGTTCGCCATATTGAACACATAGTTTATCAAATTATACTCGTTAAACCCTTTCATTTGATATCCATGTCAACGGAGTTGTGAAGAAACAGATAATTCGTCATTTTGGGGCGTCCGCCATATTGCATCGTCACCGGACATATACACGTGCGCAAAGATCTCAAAACTCTAGCTTAATAATAGAACTAGTCGAAATTTTAGTAACAAGATTCAAAATGGCTGCCTGACAAGCGTGAGTTAAATAAAAGGTTGTAATAATATATTATGAGAAAGTTGCTCATGTTTATTTCGTTGTAGAGATGGGAAAAACGGGTCTTTTTAGTGATCTGCATCTTTGCATCTGGATCCCGTATGTGAGCCGGCTCACTGAACCGGTTCAAAAAGAGCCGAGTTCTGAATATGTTACAGCAGTCTGCCACTGAATTACCTAGTTCAGTCAATCATATCACGACCTGTATAGAATCAAGAATGCACAGCCAAACATGTGATGCATGAGTCATTTGAGCTGACAGATGCATCAAAGCAAGAGCTGATACGTAAGTGTAAAATGTGCTTCTGTGTGTTAACTGTTTCACTGAGTTACGCGGATCCGTTGATCCGTCGGCTCAAAAAAAAGTGAGTCGGCTCTCACGGATCTTCTGTCGGAGTCGGCTCTTTGAACCGGTTCAGATCTAAGTTGCACAACTCTATTTCGTTGCCAAACCAAAATCTACCCAGACGAAGCCAGGCCGGAAAGTTGGTTATTCACTCTTGCTAAAGAGTACCGACGTTTCCCTTACTAATTGTATGAATGGTAACTATAGAAACAGTCGACAGCGTCGCGAAGTTACGTGCACATGTCCTTTCAGAAGATAAAAGACGAACTTCTGAAAGACGCATCCCTAAAGTAGAAATTTCAAGAGAATCTGCCACACTATTTACACGTCATCCTGAACACACATACAAACATGCACACACCGAGCACCGTAACAAGATTTATTTGTTGAAATCACTATTTACACAAATGTTTCTATGTTCTTATATAGGTCTGCAGTTGACATATCGATTTTGACGACTTCGCAGACACCACGGCGATATTTGAACTACAATGTGCAATTGGAAAAAGCGTTGTGCGATTATCGAAATGTTTTGAACTACGGTTGTGATATAGCAGCAATTGACTCATCACGTAGTACGGTTCGATTAATGGAGCGGCGAAGCAATGAAACAGTGCTATAAGTATACCCGTTCCACGCATAAACATTACGTCGCTTAAATTATTTTGAAGGATAAATGTATGAGTCACTCTCTACTATTTACGAACCGTACTATAGTAAGATTTGCTTATACAAACTGGGCAATGATTCATTGTTTGACGCACCTATGACATCTGGTAAAAGAAAATGAAACTATAGCCTGATGGTTAATCGAATAGCACGCCTGCCTCTACGGCAAAGCTTCTCTAGAACATTTAAAATTTTCAAAAAAAAATAATAATCTGATATTGCCCAAATCTTCTAAACAAGTGATACACAGGAGTTTCATATTTGTGCCTACTAGATTCAGCATGTTTAATAAAAAATTGGTTTTATGATGAAATTATGTTTAATGTTCTGCTACAGAAAATTTTCAAAAAAAAATAACTATTGATTTCGGTTCGATTTTCGAAAATCTAATTTTCATCAGATCGCGACCATTTTGGGTCCTAGGAAGTTATTCCATGTTTGGATGAATGGCCGTGTGTAAACAAGTTTTGGTCGACAATATCTTCAGAGTGAATCAACTGATTGAGATCGGGTTTGCGGCATTCGAAAGGATTTATTGAGATTTAGATCTGATTAGATTTTGAAGTCAACCGGTCAACTAGTTTCAAAGTTGTTTGAAGAAAAGTAACATTTTTTCACGAAAAAAAATTAACATTTTTTTGATAACCTTTCATATTCTTAACTTTTTTATATAACCTTCTTTAATATGTACTAATATTAAAAAGAGGTAAATTTTGTAAGTTTGGATGTAGGAGGTAACCTCCGAAATACTCATCCGATTTCAAAAATTTTTCACCAGTATTTAGAAATAACCTTCAGGATGAACATAGACGATATATTATCGCGTTAAAATAAAAGCACTTTTCGTGGAGACCAATTTTGCAACGTAAGTCGACGAAAAAGCCATTATTACTATCGAGCGAGGATTTGGTTTGAAGTTTTTGGACAGATTAGAACTAAGGGTTAAGATAATATAGTGTTTAAAATATGTATAAAAAAACTGTCCTGACAGATTCTAAAATATTTTCTTCTTTCGTTTAAGATATGCTTTGAGCAAATATGATTTTTGTTAAATGAACTATAAGCAAAACGCATTGAAATTTGTCAATTTGATTGCCACCACCAGCACCAAAATTTAAAAAAACCCGGGTCGCAGTGCCAAAACCCTGCCGACAATATAGTGTATTTGCTTATACAGGCAGTGTGGCTTTATTTTGCGAGCTTAAGTTGGTTTTTGGGCAAAATAAAAAATTTTGCTCCTTAATACACCCCTTAAAATATCATTTTTTTTCTTAATTGCAATATTATTATAAATCGAACCTCTATACCAAATTATATAGAACTTTCAGTACATAATTCACTATTTGTAAACTAGTGTTTTCATAAAATTTGTAAGTCCGGTCCTGTCGGGCCGATTTTATTTAAATTTCAGGGACACCTTTTAATTACTACTAAAGGGTTAAATGTCAATTTTGAAACGATTCTGAGAATTTTTTCGGTATTTTGGGGCCCAAAAACATTTTTCAACCCCTAAAAACTACCCTTAAAATGCCCCAATTACGCCCATTTTAAATAGGCTTCTTGCGGTGATGGATTTCAACACGTGGACCAAATTTCATTAAAATCAATTAACTCTTTCGAAAGTTATTGCCCGCACATATATATATATATATATATATACGTATATAAATATATATATATATATATATATATATATATATATATATATATATATATATACGTATATAAATATATATATATATATATATATATATATATAGGTATATACATATATATATAAACATTTTCAAAAATGGTGCCAAAGTGTTTAGGAGGTTATGAAACGTCGAGAAATTTTGGTCCGACCCCTAGGTCCCGCCATCCGACCAACGCCAATAGTGTATGTTGCCTTATGGCAAATACACTAAAAATTGTGTGACGTCAGAAATAACCTTCAGGATGAACATAAACGATATATTATCGCGTTAAAATTAAAACACTTTTTGTGGAAACCAATTTTGCGACGTAAGTCAACGAAAAAGCCATTATTACTATCGCGCGAGCCGCGGCCTCGCAAAATTGTAAGACGATGAAGCCAAAGGCTCTACTGCTGTTATTGCTGCCGAGGTGAGCTCTTGAACATTGTTTCTTAATCGCGTGTGAAGCCGCGAGTAGCGGCTAGTGTATTATAACACAAAATTATCCATTTTTGTAACGTATTTAACATAGTGGGAAGCTTCAGGGTTGGCCCACAGGTCAACCGGTTTCCATATTTTTATTTTGAAATTCATTTTATATTAAAAATGTATAATTAATTGCGTGTCACATTTGTTTTATTTTTTTATTTATACGAAAACTGCAGCGACTGATATAAATGTTATATTTATTAAAATCTATATAACAAAAGTAGTAGATATGAAAGTGATAAATTACATTAAAATAAAAAATATATATACATGGTAGGACTAAAATGGAATGCAGATGCAGAAAATTGGACATCAAGCATAGTTAATTAAACAAGGACATGGTATATGGCATATATCGAATCCGTTTAACATAACTTGAAATATAGCTTACTGACTTAAATAAATTAAATAAAAAGATATCATTTTCGACTTTCGAGCGTAGATGTATTTTCTACCTACGCGATACAGGCACGTACTGTTAACAATACCTACACCTAGTGACGTCAAATTACCGGTCAATTGATGTTAGTAACCATTATAACCGAATAAATTACCGATTAATTAACCGGCTATCTATAAAACATAATAGCGACTTTTTCTTTCTTAGAACAACAAAAAAAAAACAAAACAATAGAAGTTTTCAACAGTAGAATCGAAAGAATTATTTATATTTACGTTTATGTAGAAATTAAATTAAAATTAAAACCTCGACCGGTAATTACAAACATGCGCAGAACTTTCTGCGCAGGTTTGTATAATAATAAAAAAATTTATTTAAAATAAATTACTACGGTTATTTCGCCGATAATTTTGTTTTTCATCACTACCTAAGCCTTTTGCTTTTTTTTGAAAACTTTAGGAATATACTAGATATATTCCTAAAGTCTTCAAAAAACGCTTAGAGAAGACAGTAGCAAGGTGGAGAATCTGCGTACTAAGAAGAGTGAGAAAAGCGATCAGTAGCGACGTGATTTGCCAATGCACGTCTAGCGATAAACAACTAAATGACCATGACACGCCAGCCCCGAAGCTCGTTTGTATCCAGAAAGACGCTATCTTCTCTAAGCGTTCCTATTTTTTCCACAAGACTGTTATTTTCTAACAGTTATTCAGAATAGGTTCTTTTTAAAGAAGAGCAAGACGGAGCTGACCCTCGACAACCTATGAAACGAGAAATGATACCAACAAGATTTCGGACGTTGAATTCTAAGTAAGGAGTGAGTACTATCCATATATCAGTGAACAAAATATTAAATATTTGAACGTTTAGTTTTAAGTGCTTATGTTATCTGATGTATTTAAGACGCTATTGACCTAAGTTGTCGAGCGTCTATAATCTACAATAGATAATAAATAAATTTTATTTATTTATTGTAGATTATAGACGCTCGACAACTTAGGATAATAAGGTCTTAAATACATCAAATAACAAGCACTTAAGGTAGTTGTCGTGGTTAAGGCACACCGTCAGAAAATTCTTAATTTTTGTATACTTATTTAGGACATTATAATACAATTACCCTGAAAATTTGAGGTCGATCGACCGTAAATAATCCGAGATAAATTCAATTAAAAATTGGATAATTAACATTGATTGTATAACGATCTCTGTAGTTCTGAACCAGTTTCTTATTTATAAAAAAAGAACTAACTGTCAGAAACTTTCCAAAAACTGAGTCTTTCAATGCATTTGTTATGAGTTTAAAAAAAATAAGAAATTTTTTTTGACCGTCTAATTATTTATATATAACGGTTTAAAGTTCAACAATTAATAAAAAAGTATACATGTATATGAATACTGTATGGGTTACGTTTCCACGGGTACAGTCTTGCGTACAAATTATGGATCACTTAGCTACAAGCTAGTATACTTTTGTGGCGCGTATAATCTATAACTTTTTGACAATATTGTACCACGACAACTACCTTAAAACTAAACGACATCACAAAACATCCATGAGCAGAGGCAGGACTCGAATCCACGACAGTCCGGTCAAGAAGCCAACACGCTAACCACACTGTTTTCGAACAACTTACTAGTGGCATTTCGTATTGTTTAACCAACTTCTTTTTAAAGAACAGGAATAGTAGAATAGAATAGAATAGAATAGCATTCTTTATTCTGTAAGTTGCAACAGCAACATAGAACAGGTCAAATTTAAAATTTAAAAATCACACAAAAACACACTAAAAGAATAGTGTACATATTACAATTTAGAACATAATGTAATTAAGTAATCACTCATACTATAGAAAATTTTAGAGTTTAAAAATGTCACAAGCTTTTTTTTAAATATTTTTAATGGAAGGTCTTTTATTTCACAGGGTAAATTATTAAATATTTTTATAATGGAGTTCAGTTGGCTCTTGAGCACACAGGATATATGCGTTAATGTTAATACAAAGTTTACTTTTTTTCTAGTACCATAAGCATGTTTTATCGTATTATTAACGAAAAGTTGGGGAAATTTTACTACAAATAAAGCACAATCCAATATATATAAGTCATAGACGGTTAGTATTTTTAAATCATGGAATAAAGGACGACAATGTTCTCGAGGACCCTTATCACAAATTGCACGAATGCATCTTTTCTGGGCTTTAAATAGGGTATCCATAGACACAGAATTGCCCCAAATGACAATGCCATATCTTAGTTTAGACTGCACATACGAATAGTATATATTTATTAAGATGTGACGAGGAACAATTTTGTTTAGTGAGCGTAAGAGAAAAGCATATTTATTTATAACTTTACACAGATTCTCTATATGTTGTTTCCATGTCATGCGTTTATCGATATAGATTCCCAAAAATTTCTCCCAGATCTGGCAGTAATAAATTTTGATCAGAGAAGAAACTTTATGTACTGAGTTTTTAACAGGTTAGCATTTAGAAAAAGAACTGTTTTGCTCATCACTGATTCTCACACAAACCATTCAACAATTTCTTGTTCCCGGTTGCGCGGGCGGCGGAGGCGCGTTTCTACTCAACCTTCTTAGACTTTTACACGCGTGTACATCATTCTCAGGTGTAAAATTAATGTACCCTCAACACGTACAAACATTGTACTCTTCACGCACTGTCTTTCCTTACTTAACGCTATTTATTTTGATATACGTATTACTCATCCTAAAAAGAGCCCGCCGCGTCGTGTGGGTTTCTTCATCTTTTACCTTAACGGATGCCCACACTGAGAAAAATGAATATTTTGAATTAATGCAAACTGCTATTTAAAATTGTTTTCTTTGCTTCAATACAAATTATTTTTGAACTGAATCAATCATTTATTTAAACATTAAAATAAAATGGAAATTGTTTCATTCAAATAAATATTTGTTTCCGTCCAACAAAAAAGTGTTTCCATTTAATAAATAATATTTAAATATGTAATCATTTTAAATCAATATAACTTTTATATTAAAGATAAAAAACAACATACTTTGCTTTTTCAAACTAAATTTCCAATTTGTTAAATTTTAATAAATTGTTAGCTATTAAAATAATAGTCTGTTTTCATTCTTTCGAATAAATGTATATTTTGAAACAAAGCATTATAGTCTTAAGTTCAATACAAAATGAGGTTTTCAGTTTAAACCAAAAAATCTTTTCACACAACAATATCAGTGTTTGCATTTAATATAAACACGGTGTCCAGTTAACAACGTTTTTTTTTAAGTCATATTTTCAAATCATTACGTTATTTGGAATAAAATCTTCAAGTTTTCGATTGAAATACATACAAATTTTTTAAACAGCAAAATGTTTTGTTTAATGAAATATAGAGTATTTTGTAACAAAGCATATACTTATTTGATATATAAAATCTTGTTGAAACAAAATACCAATATATTTGAATTATGTAACGTGTCCAATCTTGCATTATCAAACGATTGTCTTGTGTGCACGCGTTAGCAGGCAATGCATCACAGAACTTCAGAAGTGAAACAGTGTGTGATTTACATAGTGTTCCTTGAATTTGAAATGTAAGTACAATAACTTAATATAACTATCATAATGTAATTTTTAAAAGTATTTTATCATTATAAATTGCATGTGTAAGTATATGCATATATTATATTTTATTAATTAAATAATGTATAAGTAGAACCATTCCAATACGTATGTACGTACATAACATGCACTATGTGCGCAAATCGGATGATATACTATTTTTACTATGTTATACGATTTTTTTTAAATTGTATATTATCAAGATCAAACAGCATTCTAATATGGCTGACGAAACAATAGAAGGTATATTAAAAACTTGGAATTTTGACCAATACATAGATGTACTTAAAGGTAAATATATCTATTATATTAACAGTTGCGTATTATACCTAGAGCTAAATCATTGACTAATTTGATCAGGAACATCAAGTAAAGTTCAAATCTTTATTTTTAATGTATATATTTAATGCGCGCCTAAAGTATCCTCCCTCAACTTAACGTGTCGCAAATTTGAAATGAAATCTTATGGCATTATTTTGGAAATTCAAAGATGGCTCTATCAACTTAAAATTTGTAAATACAGCATTTATGTTGCACCTTTTTTAAAAAGTATTTCATTAAGGAAATTAAAATTCGATTGTCCGTTCTCTATATAGCTATGAAGTCAAAACTACCATTTTAACGATTTTGATCGAACTCATACCAACAGTGAGCCAATGTTTGCCTAGATTTTTTTTATTATCATTTTTATTATGGTGACATAATCAGATTTTGTAAACTTATATTAATTACAATCTGTATGTGCTTTTAGATTCAGTATATGCCATCAAAATATGCCTATTGGCATCATACCGCCTCGAAAACAATTGAGAAACAAGAAAGTACATTGGAAACCATCCATTCAAGAATGCTAAAACAGCATAATATCTCATGTAAAGGTATGCATAAAATCATTTGTCATTATTACAATATTTTTTAGAATATGAATGGCACCAAGAATGCTGTTATAACCTGGCCAATTATACGACTTTTCATTTTTTAAGCAGATAAATTAATCACTTCAGCTTAGGCTTTTTACGCGGTTAATAATATGTATTTGTCTAAATATTTATTGAATGTTTTTATAGATACCATCAGACATTCAGCTATGCATTCAGGAAAGAATTGAAAAACTGCATGCCTTTAAGCAAACAGTCCAACCATATGTTATCATAGTTCCCACAAAAAAGGTCCTTAGTACTAAATCCGTGAATTCGTTATTTTCAAAGATATGTTCGTTTAAACAATAATTAATTAAATGAAATCCGAATTTTATCAGAATGTTTAAACGAACATATCTTTGAAAATAATGAATTCACAGATTTAACACTAAGGACCTTTTTTGTGGGAAATTTAATTCTCTACAAAATGTTGCTATCCACGTTTGAGTAAAAACGTCTTTTTTGCAATGTTAATCAAATGGGAAACAAACTCGGTTTGCGCCTTTCACAGATTTGATCTAGGAAGCTGAAAATTTGGGAGAATTTTTTTAGGTTCAATGCTAACACATTAGCCAATGGGACAAAAAAAATAAAAATAAAAAAAAAACACTCCAATGTAGTATATTACGTATATACAGAGTGTTCCGTAAAAACGCCTCAAGTCATAGCTCCACTATAAATTTATATAGAAAATAAATTGACTAGTTTTTAATTTTATCTAGGAGGAAATGTTTATTTTTACCTTTTTTGACATTTGGTATTATATAATATTAATTTTTATTTAACTAGTATGATATTTTGTGAGTAATATTAGTTTAATTAATTAAAAGACTGATATTTTACACTAAACCAAAAAAGCTGCTAAGCTACTATAAATTTATTACATGTAATAGAATTCAGATATTTGTTTGGTTATTAAAAAGTATATATAAATAAATGATTTTTATTATAAATAATTATATTTTTATTGTACCTTTTCATTAATATGTACCTATTTCTTATTGCTTTTATAAAGAACGTTGATTGTAATTGAAAAATTGTATAGAATTGAAAATTATTAGTTTTCTGTTTAAAAAAATTGTATTAAAATGAAAATTATTTTTTTACATTGTTAACATAAATATCTATACTGTTGGAATTTTAATTTGCTAACTTGGATTTTGCAAAAAAATGTAAGTCAACACGTCGAAAACTTCAACAGTATAGATATTTATACATTAACAATGTAAAAAAATAAATTTTCATTTACATTTACAATTTTTTTGAACAGAAAACAAATAATTTTCATTTCAATATAGTTTTTCTTTTAAAACCAAAAACAAAAAATTTCAAATCAAAACAAATTTTATTTAAAACAAAGTAATAAAAATTAATTTGAAAGCAACATTTCGTTCATTCAATCAATTTTTGTTTTAAACCAAAGAAATAACATTCTCAGGTTAAATAGCATATTTTTTTAATTCTAGTTTTCATTGATTTAATTAAAATAATGTATTTATTTGATTTAAAACTATGCTGCGTTCAAAACAATACGATTGCTTACTTAACCCTAAAAAAGTACTTTTTTGTTTTAAATACATGACTTTTTAAAACAATGAATGTTATTTATCAATCTGATACATACTTTACTTTAGAGAAACAACAATTTGAATCAATTTAAAATTGCTAAGCTGTTGAAGCAAATAAGTGAATTTTGTATTGAAATATAAATAGATTTCAGATTAACGCAAACCGATTTATTTGAATTAAATAAAACACTTCTTTGCCACTCCGTGACAAGCAAATATATTTGAATCAAAGAAATTTTCTTTGAATCAAATAAATATTTTTCTGAGTGCACCATTAGTAGGCAGAGGCAATTTCAGACTCGGCATATATTTCATCTTAAATGTTTACTATTATTTATATACAGTAAAACTTGGACGCTGCAGAAATGACTTACCGAATCACTCAAAAATTTGAACAGTTCATATTTTCCTACAGCGCAACAAAAATTGACTCAATACATTTAAAATAGTGTAGAAATTAAAAAATTTGGTTTAGTTTTTGGACAGATTAGAACTAAAGGTTAAAATATAGTGTTTAAAATATGTATAAAAAACTGTTCTGACACATTATAATTTTTGAAATCTATATAAAATGTTTTCACCGAGCTGGGTAGAGTAGTGGTGACAGCACTAGACTCGCATTCGGGAGGTACGGGTTCGAATCCCGGCGGGGGCAGATGTGGCTAGAACTTTTTCCTACTACCTCTCGCCGAGAAACGGTAATTCCCGTACTGGCCATCGCGATTGAGGTTTTTCATGGTTTCCCTCAATTAATTCCAGATAAATATCGAGATGGTTCCTTATTTGAGGTCATGGCCGATTACCTATCAAACACCTAGTTCAAAAATTATCTACCTTATCCTAACTTCCTATAATTCCTTCATTCGCCCATTTCTATTAGTTAAGTTGAAGTTTTAGAAACGTAGAGAATAACGGGAAGTGTGGTAAATGCAAAATATTAATGGTGCGAATGGCGTCTGTTATGACATAAAGTCGAGAAACGGACGTTAAACGCATTATTATTATTATTATTATAAAATGTTTTCTTCTTTCGTTTAAGATATGCTTCGAGCAAATATGATTTTTGTTAAATGAACTATAAGCAATACGCATTGAAATTTGTTAATTTGATCCCCACCAGCACCAAAATTAAACAATCGTGTTACGTCAGAAATAACTAAATCTCGGAGGAAATCGAACAAAAAAACCTTTTTTAAAATTGGCTACACGATTAGTACAGAAAAGTAATATAAACTAAGCTTAATTTTAAAATGAATTCATTTAACTGACCTTAAACTCACATTATATTAAATAGACAACGTTCAGAACAGTCAAAAGTTTCCTTTACTTGAATTTAGGAATGCTTTTAAGAGAAGGCAAAGTACCAAATTTGGTACCACTGGAATCTGACAAAAATTTAAAACGAAAATGATTTATTATCTACTCTATACCATTTCAGGGTGGAGTATAATGTGTTTGATTCTCTTTTACGCAGGAAACTTTCTTGCAGTTAACAAGCACAACCGGGTAGTTTTACATATTAAAATGGTTGCAAAAAGGAAGAGAAGATGATAAAATATTATGATGAAATTTTAATTTGTTTTGTTGTATACAAATTAGGTATAAGATAAAATTTAGATATATGGACAACGTTTTAATATTTTCGACCTACGGGATTTTTCATTTAAGCATTAACTCTTTCAGTCACGCTTTTGCATTAAGAATATTTCGAACATTTATATTTTAGTTTTAACATCATTTACAACTACAATATCACAGAAAGTAGGGAAAAAATCCGTCGGAACGCTCTGAATTTTGTTTGTGCTGAGACCCAGCGGTAAGGGGCGAGGTAGGCAAAAGACATATTGTG
The DNA here is from genome assembly GCA_034508555.1 of Venustoraphidia nigricollis. NCBI lineage: Eukaryota > Metazoa > Arthropoda > Insecta > Raphidioptera > Raphidiidae > Venustoraphidia > Venustoraphidia nigricollis. Next base: position 1,799,854 of record JAVRKA010000006.1, read on the forward strand.
GGTGTGGCCTTCTTTAGCTCTGTCTCGCTCAAATCTTCCGTACGTTTCAATTTTTGGCTGGTGTCAACTACGAGGCTAAAAAATGTTGTTGCAAGGGTGCCGCTGTCAATTGATTACTCTAAGTTTGGGAAATATTTTGAAGATTTAAAAAACTCTTCCGAAAAAGGAAGAGTCACTTTAGGTTTGTGATGGAACAGTTTTGTGAAATAAGTACGAATAAGGTCATAGTGTGACATTGAAAACGTGTGTTTTTTTGGCACAATTAATGCCAACTTTTTTCTAGTAAATCGTACATAAATAACAAAACTAGTCCATTAGAGACCTAGATTTGTCCTTTATCTTCCTTATAGAGGAAGAATTTTTGCAGAATGTTGATGAATAAGTCTACAATCAGTTGACAGCCGAAGCTTTATTTTGGGCTTAAATTCAGAGCGTTCCGACAGCCTTTTAGGCTTTCAAGGAATAAGGTGGAACTTTCATGATAATTCAAACGATTGTTGCTATAGATGGCACGGTTAAATTAAAAATTCGGAAAGAGGTGGTTAGTGACACTAACCATGAAAGAGTTAATGAAAATGGAAACGATTCAGTATTCACGGGAAGGTTACTAGTTGTCATCACAAAAAGATAATTCCATGAAGCACCGGGCTTATTAATGAAACTAGCATGGATTCGATTCCCAACAAAAGCAAATGTTGCTAGGACTTTACTGTTCCTCGCCGAAAAACCGTAACTGCTGTGAAAATTTCCATGGTTCCGATCCATAATACCAGCTGATATCATAACTGATTATCAACCAAAATCCTATGCTCAAAAAAAATTATACAATGGTCCTGAAATAGCAGAGAGTGAGTCAATGAAACAAGATGAAATCCCCATCCATTGCATAAGTGTACGTGAATGAGTCTCTCTCTACTATTTACGAACGTTATCTTCTAGATAACTATAATAATTTTCTCTACTCACAAATTGCTATTAACTATAGTTAAGTCTGAAAAGCTGACTCAGAATTTGGACAAAAAAAAATTCGAACAGAATTTTGCATTTAGGTGTATTCCCAATGTTTCAAATATGTCAATTTGTTTATTTGTTTTTTTGAGAAATAAAAACTTTTACAAACTAGTTGAAAGAAATTGAATTGTCTAGACTAAAATTCTCGAATTCCCCCTAAGGATTCCTTTCGTCAAAATCTTTCCCCCGTGTTCAAAGTTTAACCGCACAAAACTTCTAAAACAGACAAAACCTCTCACAGGAACCGACAGAAACAAGTTTAACATTTTTATTTTATAATCAACACTTGCGCCACTATGATGTTGAATTTTAAAACATTTGACAAAAAATCCAGGAATATATAAATAACGGCATAGATTAACTGGTGTTGTAAATCGACACAAACTAAAAATTTTAATTAAAACTGTAAAATTAAAATCAATTTAATTAAATAAATAAAATTCCATGCACAATAAAAAAACTGAAATATATTACATTTTATTAAAAAGGAAAAAAACAGGACTGGACTGTCTTATATTATGTAACTAGCTGCTCCGGCATTAATTTCTATTTTAAAAGAGTAAATGTCAAAATGAACTTGTAAACCAACCGTTTCAAGAAATTCAATATCTACATCCATGTCTGCGTTCCGGGTCACACAATAACTTCGGAAACATTCGAGATATTACGATGGAACAAAACTGATCCAAGGATTACTATCTATATTCTGTCTAAATTTCATATCCACCACTTCAGTAGTTTTTGAGTTCAAATTAGCTCGTGCAGACAGATAGACAAAATTAACATAGGATCTGTTTTAATAATCGAAAAGTATGCAGCTGAAAATTCAAGGCAAACACTTTTATTTATTTGTCTTGATAGAAAAATAATTCAAATTGTGCGGTCCACGCAAACTTAGCCGAAGGCAAAAGCTAATTGATTTATAAAACGTTTCTGCCGGTTATTGTATTAAAAGAAGTCTCGTATTTCTCGCATGTTTTACTTTAAATTCCTTATCATACATAGATTTAATTAAAATTCAATTATACACTTGAAGAATTTGTATTTCGTAGAATGTCAAATCATTACTCATTACCATGCAGTTATTTGGTTATAGAGTTTAATAATATCACGACAGAATTCTGTTTGAAATGACATCTTCTCACACCGAGGTGAGACTTGTGGTGACGACGCGTCTACCTCAATAAAATGTTCACTCCGTTCGTCAGCGGTTCTCAAACTCACCCTTTTTCAAAGTTTGTCGATAATGAGATACATCGATTATAACGACAACTTTGAGATCATAAAAAAGACGATTGTTGTTTTAAGCTATTTTTATTTTTAAACAACTGATCAAAATGAAACCTATTAGAATATATATGACGCTTGGTGATTTAAATTAAAACAATTCCTTTTTCTTAAAATTCATATTGAAGTATCTGTCACTAAAACCGATATCATATGATTAAAAATTAGTCGTTATAACCGATTTGTCGTTATAACTAAGGTCGTAATAACCAGTAGGTACATTTTGTTCAAATGTATTACGGAAATCAGACGGGACTCACTTTTGGTCGTTATAACCGTCATGTCGTTATACCCGATGCCGTTATATTAGATATATACTGTAGTTTATCATTATCAAAGATTACAGTCCCAATCTACAAACGAACTTAGTTTTAACGAATGTTTAAGTTTCCAAACAACAACTTTGCCATAAATCTAGGAATGACTGTTGTGACATTTAAATGTTTCTAGTCTACCAATTGTTTTGTAAAAATCAAGACAACATTTTTGTCTAGAAACAAAATTTCGTTAAAAGTAAGTCCGTTTGTGGATTGAGGTCATAGGCCCAGATGGATATGACCTGTCCCGAAGATCGCCTGGTCTCCCTAGAAACAAAGATTAATTTTTTTTCAATGATAAAATGCTTTGATTTATTGTGTTTACGCTGACGGCTAGACAGATTGAGATTCCTCCCTACCAGTATCAAGTCCTAGTTAGGTCAATTATTGAGGTTATATAATTTTTGATTATAAATTTCCTTTCACTAAAAATATAGCAGAAAAACTGAGCTGTACGTTAATTTTGGTTGTATATTTACGTTCTAAAGTTCGAAACTATTTCACTAGCGCGAGAAATTTGTTTCAACTCCCGAACACAGTTGGGCTAAGATATTGCAGACAGTAAATGTTTTTCCAAGTCTTCACTAGACTCGTTTACATCTGATGATTTAAAAAAATATCGGCCATTTACACGAATCAATTGTGAAAACATTTCAGTAAGTATTGTGTGAATGGAATGTCTCCAGGTCGATTTATCAAGCCACTCCACTTAATTATAGCGGTTTCAAATGTAACTTGGGTATGTCTTAGCTTGTTGGTGAACTGTAAATAAACTTGGTTTGATCAGAAAACAAAGCGTCCTTCCAGTGTCTTTAACACTAAAAATATACAGTGGCACTTCGTTAATTCGAATTTGAAGGGATTGACCCAAAACTTCGAATTAACGAGACTTCGAATTTTTGAAGTCTCGTTCTTTAAAATTGCCAAGCTCTCCTACACTGGTCTTGATTTTTCCTAAGATTTTTGGTAAACTCCTCAGCTTTACTTCTAATAATGGCACTACTTATAGAACTTCACACTTGCCGAACTCCGAAAAGTCGGAACCTCGAGCGTGTTTCCTTTTCAAATCGTTGTTCACACTTAAAATCTTATTTTTATTTTTTTAAATAAGTCGCCAGACTGTTTGCTCGCATGTCAAACTCTTTTCCCACTTTTGACTTTTTTCTCTCTTCGTCCTCTACTCTCCATCTTCATAAGACATATTCTTACTTGCACACTCGGACATTTATTTCGGGCAATGATGCTTACGGTATGGTAGCCGAGAAAATACTGACTACTGGTTGTGTTTGTGACGACAGTTAAAACAGAAAGAACTAATAGTACCAGACTTTTCTAGAAAACGTGTCCTTTGTTTTAGATGTCATTTTATTGGCCTCAGGTAAGCAGTTCGAATTATTAGAGTTGGTTCATCACATCATCGTCACTTTACTCATCGCTACATCGCAATCCCGTCATGATCACTCCATCTTCAATTAGTTCTTTTCTACTGCATCAACATCACAATCACCCAACTCATAACAGTGTTCAGTGTTTTTTTTTTCTCTTTATTCATAATTTACGCATATAGCGTCGGTGCTTCACGTTTAAGTACAAAAAAAATTAGAGTTGGTGTCCGAATTATCGAAGAAAATAATGGATAAGTTTGAATAAAATCCGTGGCGCAAGATCAATAAAACAGCAATATTGAGTTTAAAATTGCATCTTCACTAACGTTTTGGTATGCTGTCAAATCCTATCAGTATTTGACAGCAACTGAAACGTTAATGAAATCGCAATTTTAAACTTAGTATTGCTGTTTTATTGATCCTGCGCCACGGATTTTATCCAAACTTATACAACATTCATCAAGGATCAAAACCACTCTAATTAATTTCTTTTAATTAGAGTCAACCTCGTGAAGAAAATAATATTATACGGGGAGTTGAAGGCACCAGCCAAGAAATTCGTATGATCGGAGTTACACTGTTTTAGAAAAATCGAGTGGTGCGTTAATTTCGAACTCGAGTTTATGAGTTCGGAACTATTGCACTGCAGCAGTGTCTGTAATACGGATGGACTGCATGCTTTCATGCAACGAGTCATCACTTCAAAGAGACAAGAACGAAGCTTAAAGGAAAGACGCGAGAGATCGTTGATGAATGATGCAAGACGAGATCTTTAACTGTTGACGCATCGACGAACTCTACTTTGACTTGAACCTGATGCTTTATCGTGCGTGAATACAATATCAGGTGCAGGTACAGTTGGATTTTCTTTAAAAGAAGACTTGAAAGACCGTTTTAAAAAAAGTCTCCTTACGTTCAGTTTTATAAAGCGCGTTTCAGAAAAGTCACAGGTATTGTTAGGGCTTCTATACAGGATTTCAGTAATTTCACAATTCTAGAAGTTCGGACCAAATTTTTAAACATATCAATAATTGCGGAAGTGAAGAATGTAATATCGGAATTCTGAAATTATTGAAAAGATATCAAAAATGACAATGACAGAGATACATAATAGATTATAGACGCTCAATACCTGAGGGCATTGGCGTGTGTAAAAATGAAGTTATAGAATGTTTTTGCTTAATTTGTCGATCAGAAAGTAAATTTTTTACCGTGACATCTTTTGACTAGAGGTATATAAAGGATATGTTTTTTAAGTTTAATCTTCGAAATGTTTTTATATTCTATGCTTGTATAACGTTGATTTCTTGGGGTTACGTACAAAAAACGAATCTCTAAAAACGAAACTCTAGTGTCTGTCCGTCTGTCATCTACACTAATATTGTAAAGAGGAAAGATTTGTATTTTTGTGTGTATGTTTGTAATGAATAAACTCAAAAACTACTGTGCCAATTTAAAAATTTCTATCACCATTAGAAAACTACATTCACCCTGAGTAACATAGGCTATATTTATTGCTAGAAAATATCCTTACTAAAACTTTAGTAACGTAACTTAAGGTGTAAAAAAAATGCCATAAAACATCTTTCGTCGCATGCGCTGCGGAAACTATTGATGATAGAACAAAAGTATGTTCTACAATATTAAAGTATATCAATAACTACAAAAAACTTCGCGATACTATATGCCCAACTATTATCATTATGTCACAATAACCACTTTTTACATTTTAATAATCTATATAGATAAAAGACGATGTATATGTAATCTATGGACTCCAAACGGGTAGACCATTTTTGATGAAATTTTCAGACAATGTTTAGATCTTCGGAAGTTTGGTAGCGATCGGATCAACAGAATTTTTTAAATTTCTTTTTGGGAAATAAGATTTTTCTTCGATTTTTGAACATTCACAAATAAAAGCGATTGAATTCGCGCAAATTCAATACACGTTGAGAATTTAATGATATTGATTCTCATCTTTTATATCCTATATATTACATTTACACCCGGGCGAAGCCGGACTGAGCCGCTAGTAGCTTATATTCTCCAAATCTACTCGACGAAACACATTTTGAAGTTTAGTACGTATATGACAAAATGACCCAATCACGGACACAGCGTAAATAAACGAAGTCCGATTTTAAGAGTTAATTTTGGGGGGCAATTTAGAAAATTAAAAAAAAAAATTTTCCAGAGACGTATCAAATGAAAGGACTCATTATGAGAAACACAATTATATATTTTTTTATAATTTTAAAATGCATACTTAAAAAGATATTATAAAAAATATACAGAACTTCTCCTCCGAATCTTCGAAACTACTGCGCCTAAAATTTTGAAAAAATAACCTCGCTCATAGTTTACAGGAAAACCTAAGTGAAAATACAAAATCTTAAAATTCTCACGCAAAACTGAATGGTCGGAATCCTTCCTACGTGAGTTCGACTCGCACTAGACTGGTTAATTTATTTGTTTACAAATTTTTCATTCAAAATTCCTATAAGTCAATAAACATATTTCGATTATAAAAAAGACGTTTCTTTTAACTTACATGCAGTATTTTTGTAAACCTTTTTTGATATCGGAACTAGTTCCAGAACTGGGGATGATCTGATATTGCATGTTCTAGATATATTTGTTATTAATTTCGCTCGAGTGAACGTCTTCTTTGCTCGTAGTTTAGTTCGCGTTGATGTCAATTTTAATGTCAATTACCTTTAACTCGAGCGTAGTCGGGTAAAAATGAAAACTACTTTGTCGATTAGAGCGACTAATGGTCACGTATGCTACCCGGAATTTTACATTAGGTATAAAGATTTTAGACCGTTGCGTTGTTTCCCTATAATAAAAACCATTCTATATCAAAGCGAAATTTACCGCAAATTTATAAACGGAATTTCGAATATAAATTTAAATAATAAATAAATAAAACAAATCCTCGTGCACTCATAAATACCGAAAGCTATATATTATTTACTCGTGTTTTAAGCTTAAAGCTTTTACAAACTCATAATTCAAATTTAAAGTTTATTTTGAAAAGTAACTTTTGCAGATAAATTAAATATTTCATGCAGACTAACTGAAATGTATGACTGTGAATATTCACTGAAAAAGATAAATAAAAACAAATGAATCCAGTTAAAAGAAGAAGAAGTTTAATATCTGACAATATTATTAAATCAGTCTTACATATTTAATAATTAAGACGTTGCTTGTATTCTGTTATAAATATAATCTAATGAATCTATTTCGTTGCTGGATTAAATATATTTATTTATAACTTGATTTCATTCAATCTAATTATTAATACGAAGAATCACAGTTAATTTTCAAAACATATTTGATAAATGATCAACAATCAAATAACAAAATTATATTCATAAACCTAACCCTCGATTTATACGGTACTTAATGCACGGTTTTGGATTAACATGGTCAAAAAATGCAGTTTTTACAAGAAACAATTTTCACGTCCGGTCAAATATTATATCGAATAATTTTTCCTTACTGTGAAGCGACTTCAGCTTTAGGAACGATTTGTGATAGATTTTGGTTTGGCAACGAAATAATCAAATATCACTTTAGGTTCCAATTTAGCTCAGAAATTCCCCGGTTAGCGTTACACTCTCGCTTACCGCTTTAAACATTTGTGTTTTTGAGCAAAAATTTACGTCTGCCTATGGCCTATGTTGCTACGGAAGAAATATGCCTTTTTAGAGGACAGATGTAGTTCAGTGGTTAGCGTGCTTGCTTCTTGACCGGACACTGGGTTCGAATCCTGCCTCTGCTCATGAATGTTTTCTGATTCGTTTAGTTTTAAGTGATTATGTTATTTTATGTAATTAACACGCTAATGGCCTAAGTAGTCGAGCATCTATAATTTACTCGTACATAAGAAATATGCCTTTAAACAGTGACACATTTTTTCAAACGGTTTGATATTACCCACGGCAAACATATAAATTTTAGCGTACAGCCCGTAACGGTTCATAGCGGTATTACTTATAGTACTACTCTACCGCGAAAATACAAAACGCAACTAAGATAGGATCACTTCAAAAATATAATAAAAACGAGATGTTCATTAGGACCATGTGCACGGCAAAAGTGAAACTTCTTGACTACTTTGCTTATCGAAACAACGGCAATGCCAACCAAACACTTTGAGTAAATAAATATTACTAGATATCTAATTATAAAGAAAAAAATACTTTTAGAAAAAAATCGAATTCAGTACAGGATGCCCGTTCGTGATATATGTCCGTTAGAGATGGGAAAAACGGGTCTTTTTAGTGATCTGCATCTTTGCATCTGGATCCCGTATGTGAGCCAGCTCACTGAACCGGTTCAAAAAGAGCCGAGTTCTGAATATGTTCCTGCAGTCTGCCACTGAGTTACCTAGTTCAGTCAATCATAACACGACCTGTATAGAATCAAGAATGCATAATCAAACATGTGATGCATGAGTCATTTGAGATGACAGACGCATCAAAGCAAGAACTGATACGTAAGTGTAAAATGTGCTTCTGTGTGTTAAGTGTTTCACTGAGTTATGCGGATCCGTTGATCCGTCGGCTCAAAAAAAAGTCAGCCGGCTCTCACGGATCTTCTGTCGGAGTCGGCTCTTTGAACCGGTTCAGATCTGAGTTACCCAACTCTAATGTCCGTGCGACAGTGATCTGCATTACAAACGTAGCTCCGCTTCACTTACCCCCATCCGACCAATAACCTTGATCCCACTACGCGCCACCGGAATATGGATAAGTGATGGGGCAATGGATCCTAGTGACGGCCCAAGAAATAGGAACACCATCTATACGTAATTAATTTATTAACTCAAAAAATAATTTAAAAAGTTAAAATAAAACATATAGCATTTCTGGAATCATATGGAACATTTAAAAAAACGTTTCATAAAATCCGTCAAATTGGTTTTAAGTTAAATACGTTCAAACATACACACATACAAATATCTGTTTAATGACGGCAGCAATACAGCGCGTGCTTATTTTACACGGATAGGTACGCTATATGCTATTTCATACAGGATTTGTACAAAGATAAAATCGGGCATGTTGAAGCAACTGTGTTGACAGCGGTTCCATTCTTATTAAGCAATCATTTACTCGGTTGATAAATTGTCCGTAGCAAAAGATCACAAATTGCCTACACAGGCCGTCAAACATATTCGACAACAAAAAGATCATTTTTCACAATTAATGGAAGTTTTTGAAACGCTATTGAAAATAACAAATGCTGCAATTAGAATTGTAAGAACTCGTTACAATTACCGAGTGTCACTCAAAAACGGACGATTATAAAAATTACGCTTAAAAAATATTAGTTAAAAAAAACTTTTTTGCACACCTCCCTACAAATTCGTTGCTTTTCATGTCTCTATAGTGGTCATTAATTGACACATTTAACTCTAGTGCTGTAAAATAAACGTAGTCGTACTACCATTTCCACACTAAATCACAGTCCAACCGCATGAGAAATGAACGTAGTCTATAATAGGGATGTTGACTATTTTTGGGAAAGTGTTTTAAATCGTGCATAAGTACCGAATATAGCCACAAATATTTATTATTTTTATTTAAATACAACTCAAGCCTTAAAAATCATGTATTTTAAATCCTCTTTCAAATTTTGGTCCAAAACGCCAATACTAGTCGAGTGACGTCACCTGGTCATACCAAAGGAGGCTCAAAAGTTTACACAGGAGCTACCATTCTATAGATGCGGTCACAAAGTAGGAGGCTGTGCTCATAAACGTTAGTAAGCTAATGAGGTTATGAAAGAATTTTTCGTAGTTCTTGTTATAAAACATGAATTCTAAATTTTCGAACTATTTAGCCTTAATAAATACACTTTCCATGACGTTAAAACTCCTTGCAGTCTTTTTTTAAAGAAATTTTCGAATAAATTACACACTAAATATTAACCAAACAATGAAGTTTTTTGACAGCGCCTGACTCTATGCCGTCATGCGCTCTGATTGGTGTCTGTTGTCACGTGGCTTGAGAGTGATTTTATAGGTTTTATTTATTAAATATTAATTAAATTCCTTAAAAATAACGAAAAATATAGTGTTTTTTAGTATTTCTATCATAGAAACTACCACTTTTCGTTAAAATTATGTTTTTATTTGAACACAGTCAACATCCCTATTAGAAGTGATCTTGTTCAAAATTGAACTGCCAAAAATTTATGTGAAAACAAGAGCAAAAATCAGCTTTTTTATTAGGGGGTATCCACGTGCAAAAAATATTATATATATTTCGTGAGTGATTATTTTATGACCTGTGCGACCATTAAAACTCGCTGATTTGTTTTACCAAAATGTCACACTGCGTCATAAAATTCACGCAGTGGATACTAAAGACACGTTTTTTATTCAAACGTACTAAAAATAATAATATTAATTTAGGTTCAACATTATAAAAGCGTGGGTTGTAACCTCCATGACGGTTCATTAGTCACAACCCACGTTTTTATAACTATTAATAACTATTTTTTTCTTTTAGTACATTGCAATGAAAGTTTGTTTTTTTTTTCACTAACAGTTTATTTTAATCTTTCTATAGTCTTTCAAAATGTTTATTATTAAAACGTTAATTAATTAAATTTAATTGAAATTCTAAAAACGGTTGATTCATTTGTCATCGGGAACACAAATGTGTACAAAATTTCAAATCGATCGGATGAATGACATACAACCTTTGACTGCCATATAACAGGTGAGTTAAATAAAAGGTTGCAAAAAATATTAATCTTGATCATGGCCATCTGGATTGATACTAAATTTTATATCTAGGCATATCATGTTTTTTTTTTTACAAAAATGCATTCCAAGAATAGGCCTATAAAAATAAAGAGGAAAAGCTTGTATGTTTGTTGATCACTGGTAGTGTCATTAAATAATTTACGAATTTGAAAATTCATTTCAGTGTTTAAAAGCTTCTTTCTTTTCGAGTATAACATAAGTTACACATTACTGTGCTAAGACAAAAGGGGAATGAACAGAGAGCGAAAATATAAATAATTTCGCACGCTAAGTTGGTGTACACTGATTAAACAAACACAGTAAAGTGATATACGAGAGATTTCTTTACTCTTGATTATTTCTCTGTTAACTCAAAATCCATTCGAGCGAAGCCGGAACTGTAAAGCTAAACTCTAAACAGAAACTTTCTCTGACAGAAAAGAGTTTTGTTCCGATTTTTTTTTTGAGGTTATGTATAAGAATAATAAATTGTTTGCGTTTCTATTTGGAAAGATAAGTCGCCTACTCGATTCTAAAACGTGGTTCAATCAAATTAAATCATAATAAAAAAAACATATTCTTGGCGTCTTGCCAATTGCAACTACATCATATTCATAACTTATGAAACTCGTAAGTTGTTCTCCATGGAGTCACAACATTTATTGGCACATTTTATATATTTTATTACCAAAGAAATTCAAAGTTGCAAGGAAATTTACAGTTGTGGCAGCTGAGCTTCCAATAAAAGAATAATTTCTTGCATGATTTACTTTTTCAACACCGAGTGTGAAATATGTACCGCTTTCTGATTCAATTCTCATAATTGATGGAATATTTTAAATTGTGCATTCAAAAAGTAAGAAATTATTATTCAAATTGAAGTATAAGTTTTTAATCTAATATTTATATATATAATAAAATTATTATCAATGTGTTATATTTTTAATTTATAACAGTACAGTTGAGGAAAAGTTTGGTTGAAGAACAATTCAAAGAGATGTTTCGCTTGTGACCAATGTTTCAAAAAATGTATTTGCATTATCAGGGTCTCATGAAAGTATAAAGGTTGTAAAAACTTGCCTGAGATTCTAATAATGAAAGTAAATTTTTCGAAGCCAAACACCGGTTAAACTTCTTTCTGAATTGTTCCTTAGTTAAACCTTTCTTTAATGTTTAATATTTATTGGAAGTAAACTTATTAGGGATAACGTTTGTAATAACCGCTTTTCACAATATGAATTCACTTGCATTAACGTATTACTATATAGGGCAGAATTCGCGCGAGAGAGCTATCTTGATCAACCAGGATGAATTTGAGAGTTTGTATGATAAACTCGATTTTTCATGATGGTTATTTAAAGCTATAGTAAGGTTGCGGTAATCGGGCATTCGTTTTTGCATATTGGTGTTTAGTAATCAAAGTTACCCAATTATACAGTACTATTAGTAAGCCTCTTATAAAATATTGGGATTTGACATCTCGTGACAGAAATTTAAACCATAAACACATTACATTTTACATGCTGTTAGTATTACTATACATGTGAAAAATGGCGGAATCGACATTACATTTGGCCTAAACTCCACCCATATATCACATCACAACAGTAGGTATTCAGTAATCAGACGTATAGGTACAACATTGAGCAAAAATAAAAAGAAGAAATTGAGATTGTAAATTTATCGTTGCATGTTGCTTAAATGATCGAATTTTTGCGTGGAACTAATCAAAACACGTGCACTGTTACTGTGAGAATCATAAACCAAGCTATAAATATTTTATTAGTTTCAAAACAGGAACGAATTTCTTTGTCTCCCACCCGTCATATTTCCAATTTATTATTTTTTTATCGGATTAGAAAAATGGGAGCTAGGGGCTTGTTGTAGCAAAGCCATCGGTAAAGACATTATGACCTCTGTTGTCGAGCATCTATAATTTATAATCTATCTAAATCTACACACGCTCGACTATTCTCAAACTAAAAAAAACCCGGGTCGCAGTGCCAAAACCCTGCCGACAATATAGTGTATTTGCTTATACAGGCAGTGTGGCTTTATTATGCAAACTTAAGTTGGTTTTTGGGCAAAATAAAAAATTTGACTCCTTAATACACCCCTTAAAATAACATTTTTTTTCTTAATTGCAATATTATTATCAATCGAACTTTTATACCAAATTATATACAACTTTCAGTAAATAATTCACTATCTGCTAACTAGTGTTTTCATAAAATTTGTAAGTCCGGTCCTGTCGGGCCGATTTTATTAAAATTTTAAGAACACTTTTTGATTACTACTGAAGGGTTAAATGTCAATTTTGAAACGATTCTGAGAATTTTTTCGGTATTTTGGGGCCCAAAAACATTTTTCACCCCCTAAAAACTACCCTTAAAATGCCCCGATTACGCCCATTTTAAATAGGCTTCTTGCGGTGATGGATTTCAACACGTGGGCCAAATTTCGTTCAAATCAATTAACTCTTTCGAAAGTTATTGCCCGCACACACACACATACATATATATATATATACATATATATATATATATATATATATATATATATATATATATATATATATATATACATATACATATACATATACATATATATATAAACATTTTTAAAAATGGTGCCAAAGTGTTTAGGAGGCTATGAAACGTCGAGAAATTTTGGTCCGACCCCTAGGTCCCGTCATCCGACCGATGCCAATAGTGTATGTTGCCATATGGCAAATACACTAAAAAAGTTAAATATGACCAGGAAAAAATTCCAACAAGCTTATTTTTAAACAATCGTTTGATGAAACAGAAGAACAAGAGAAAGAGAGAGAGAGAGAGAGAGAGAGAGGCAAGGAGAGACACTTTACAAAACTCATTTAAGTAATTTCGAATGAAATCGAGCACACTGTCGAGTCGAGAGCGTAGAGTAGAGTAGGACGTCTGTGTAATGTGTATAATCAGAAGTGGGATCCATAAATCACTGCGATCGCGCCTACGGACATTTTCAGTCACAACATACAAAACACAAATCACTGAACATTTCACCGAATTATTTATTATAGGTACATGCATTACAGTACGCTGGTAACACTGTATACAGTACTGTGCAAAGGATTAATTTAAGTTTTAAATAAAACATCGTCGTCAATCGCACCAATGGGGAATGTGGATGTAATTTTTTTGGCGGGACGTCTCGATCTTTAACCCAAAATTAAATGTCCCGCGCGAGAAAGACTCAGATTAGTCGGCGGAAGCGCGAATGACAAGCAAGTGTGGCCTAATAATTTATTAGTATAGAAGGTTGATCAATAAGTACCCGTGTTTGACGGACAGATGGCGTTGACGAGTATAATTGACATTACCGTTGTGTATTGCAGACTTTTAAACGGCTTCATGCCGAGTTGTACATAAATTCATAAGTTAGGTTATTTTTGACAGCGAGTTGTATCATTCGTGTTTTGTATTTTTCGACAAAATGGAAAAAGAGCAATATCGATCCGTAATTCGTTTCTTAAAAAACATGCAAAGAAATAAAACTGAAGTTGGATGCTGTCTATGGAGACCCTTCACCATTTATGATCACGGCGAGATACTCGTATAGAAAACGAATTACGGATCGATATTATGCTCCTTTTCCATTTAGTCTAAACATACAAAACACGAATAATACAGCAGGTTGTCACAAATAAGCTAACCCATGAATTTGTCTACAATTCAACACGAGGTCGTTTAAAAGTCTGCAGTACACGATGGTGAAGTCAATTTCACGCGTCAACGCCATCTGTCGTAAACACACGTACTTATTGATTAACCCTTAGTAAAGTAGCATATTTTCATTAAAATAAATTTTCTATGGCTATTTTAGCTATCTATTGTCATGTAAACTCAACCTCTTCTAAACTGCCGTAATTCCTTGTTTTGTTTTTTTCCCTAAAACAGTGCTATTCTCTACAGTCAATGTGCAACGGTCTAAAATTTGTCTCCCTTTAATTCATATAATATTAAATGTGTTAGAAAGTGATAAAAATTTAACAGCACTGTAAATTCTACCGTTGACCATAGGCAGAATGGCACCATAAAGCCGTAATTTGGCCGCGAGGTTACAAGAACTCATAATTACGAAGCGCAATGATGAAAATACCGGGAGCGTTATAAATACATACGTTATGGTTATACGTTACGTAACGTTAAGTACACGATGAAGAGTCGCGTTTTACAATTGAACCGCTAATTTCCTGTACAATTTGTATGCGCGAGCTCGTAAATCACGCGGTATCACTGCTACAACGCGTTAATTACTACTTGTTAGACTCAACTTATAATGTTCCACAACACACTCTCTATATAGCTGCTGTTCTATACTATACGTTTTCTATACCAGTGGTTGTCAACATTTAACCCTTAAGTAACGCGTTGAATTCACAGAACGTTTATAATTGACTAGCGGCCCAGTCCGGCTTCGCCCGGGTGTAAATGTAATATATAGGATATAAAAGATGACAATCATTATAATAGTTGGACATATAGTATCGCGAAGTTTTTTGTAGTTATTGATATGTTCTTTAATATTGTAGAACATACTTTTGTTCTATCATCAATAGTTTCCGCAGCGCATGCGACGAAAGATGTTTTATGGCATTTTTTTTACACCTTGGGTTACGTTACTAAAGTTTTAGTAAGGATCCCTAATATTTTCTAGCAATAAATTTAGCCTATGTTACTCAGGGTGAATGTAGCTTTCTAATGGTGAAAGAATTTTTTAAATCGGCATAGTAGTTTTTGAGTTTATTCATTACAAACATACACACACACAAAAATACAAATCTTTCCTCTTTATAATATTAGTGTAGATTATGCACCATATGTACCTTGCCAAGGTCACAAGAGTCTAGGAATCAAAGAAGGAGGAGCCCCGAAGGTACACGACTGTACCAACACATCGCACGTACGTTGTTCGGTTTCAGAAAGAATTGTCCAAAAATCTGATCTGACAATGACCTTAGATGCTAACCATATATATTTCTACACAGAAATAAGCATTGCAGACTTATAAATCGATGCTGTTCGAAAAATAATTGATCGATTGAAACTCTTTGAGTGCCAAGGAGCGCGATCGCTCTCCTCGATGTATACACTGGCCGAAAATGCCAGGAGCGCGATCGCGCTTTTGCTCCCAAACGATCTCTATTCCATAGTTGTCGATTCTTGTTTATTGTTTTTGGAATTAATTACAGAGTGGGTTGTCCCCTATTCCCCGCGCCTGCTTAGTGCGAAAACGCAATAAACGCAAAATGCAGTTGCTAACTTGTTGGAAACAACATTATATCTTTATGTTGAAAACAGTTTAGTGTCCGAAGTGTTTTTAAAATACTTTTTGTAAACAAAATGCTTCGAAGAATGAAATATATTTTTAAATTTTATATGTTCCTTTAGCAGCATGTCGCTTTTAGCGAATTCTCTAAAAGTCATGTTGGCACTCAAAGTATTAAACTGTCTATGCTTGTATATAAAATCGTTTTTATACAATTTAGCTTGAAAAGTCATCATCTTTTTCTATGTAGATGAATCATTATTTTTTATGTAAGCACAGTCTAATGTTTTACGTGACAGAGAGTTTCACAACGACATTAGACTGCCCCTGAATGTATAAAAACTGTAATTATATGATCGCAATCCAGGGTCATTGTCAATCCAATTTTTAAACGATGTTTTCTGCAACCCAGCATAAATTATTAACAAGCTTAACCGATCTATTTAACAGGTTTAAAAAAAAACGCTTGGTTATATGAAATTAAATGGTTAGCCGACTAAAAATTACTTGCAAGCGCATTTTATCATGAATATGAAAATAGTTTTTTGTACCGCTGGTTTTTATAGTGAAGAACATCCGCACATATCGTGCAGATCAAAGTATATATAGTTCATAAAGCTGTCTTCATTGTAAGCTCCTATGTCTCTGCGTATTAGTTTCCATGATAATTATGGTTCGCCTATCTCAATATGAGAATATATCATGTTTTAAAGCAAGATTGATTGAGTCGAGAATATTATCGTGTTTCTGTCGTTTCAAAGTAACGACTTGAAACTTTAAATATAACCCAGTTTTTACACAGATTGAAAAAAGAGAAGTTGGAAAGATTTATTTAAGATTAGTCTGAGATCGCGATTTCACTTATTATAACCAGTTTTGAAGTTATACTTCTTTTGGCAGGCAACGGAAGTTGCGCACGCACAGCAAAGGAAAATTAGACAGTATGAAGTTATCCATGCTAATGAAAATTCAACAGTATGAAGTTGGCCATACGACGATTAGACTTAAATGACAAATAGACGAAATCAATGCACTTTCTGCCACCTGGGAAATATATAATATACTAGACGGGTAGAATCTTTGATTATTACAACCAATAGTCGTTTTAAGTGTCATCCAGTGGAATTTATAATATCGTATTTTTGATTACCCAATGGATTGAAATTTGAATATAAAAGTAAAAAAACAAAATAAAATTTTGAAAGTGTTTTAAAATATTTGAGGTTAAGTAAAAATGATTTGTCGGGAAAAAGGACTTTTTAAGTAAACACTTATTTGTTATTTATAGCGACGTTTCGTCCCTTGCTTGGGACTTTTTCAAGCTTTATAACTATTAAATGTTTTGATCAAGTAGATATAAAAGTTAAAATACACATGTAAATATAAATTTGAGTTAAACAATTGTTCATTAAAAAGTTTGTAATAATTCCGTTTTTTAAAAAATATTTTTACGGTTGATGTTCAAACTATTTTATTTTATTGACGGTTAGTCCTTTTTCCCGACAAATCATTTTTATATTAATTACCAAGGACAAAAAAGAAAAAAAGTCAATTTGAGGTTAATTTTTCTTACGTATTAGTCTTAAACTTTTTGATGATTTTATATTAATGATTTGCATGTACATCAAAAATTAGTTTATAATCATGCCAAAGAAGCGTAACTTCAAAAGCGCGCAGACGCAGACAGTTTTTTATCTTTTAATGGATTTGCAACAGGTAGTTTGCACGCTATTCAATATTAACTGACTTTTTGTTTATATTTGATTACTAAAAACGAGACAAACCTACATAAAAAACTACTCAACCGATTTAAATAAAATTTAACAGAACGAGCATCATTAAAATCGGTTTTCAAATAGAGGATACATCGAATTGTACCACCCTTTTTTAAAAAAAAATTTTTGCAATATAAAATTTTATCTAATGTAAGCGTAAAATTATTCCTGACATCTAGCAGCTACCGACTGAAGTAAAGAGTAAATATAAGCCGTCTTCGGTTAGTCCATAACTGATAGATGTCGAGGATATATTTTTTCATGAACTCAGTTTCTAACGATCGCGGCGGGAACTGACTGTATTTTTACTCGTTAACAAACAGTTACTGTCCTTGAATTACTTTACAACTGAAGCCGACCCACCACTTTTAGTGCCTTTTGGTGCAGCAATTGAAAAGGTGTTAGAAACTTTCATAATATAACAAATAATATAGACGTAGACATGTAATTATTTAACAATCAAAACCCACACGTCATATCTGCGGTCAAAAACAAAAATCACGTATGTGGAATTTTTAATAATTTTTCGTAATATCGTTTCGTCGAGAATTTACTAGTCATGTTTCGTGTCGAGACATGGCACTTTTTGGAAGGGGCTTTCTTCTCTTGAAAGCAACGAGATATCTACAATTTAGATAATGGCGATTACTTTCTCGAGAAAAAAAATTATTTCGGATATATAATTCCCTGCCTGAAGAAATTATTCAAACGACAGTTGAAAGAAAATTTAAAAAATTGGTAAAATCCTTCTTAATGGAAAATATTTTTTATTCGGTAGACGAATTTTTGAAGTTGTGATATTTTTTAATATTGTAAATTATCACTTGTACCTACTCTGATGACAAACCCTTCTCTTTTCGAGTTATTTTTTTTAGGGGAAATATATATTATTATTATTATTATTATTAACAGTGTAGACAAGAGATTCGAATTCCTGAATTCTGACGAGTTCCCGGAATTTCTAAAAAATTTCTTTACTATTAAAAACAGATGAATATGGACATTGTCTAAAAAAAAACTCGAAAGAAAAACGGTACATTTCAATAAGCAAAAAAGGTCGTAGAATTCCTAAACAGATTTTTTTTAAGCCCACCTAACCAACTCATATGTTTGATTTATTATTTTTTTAATAATCAATTTAAAATTGATACGTCGACCAATTCTCGAGCTGGAACCTAAGAACTAGGGCGTTATAATAGAAAAGTCATCATGGAAGCGCCATATAAGTAAAAGCATTGTTACAAACAGCGGGATGTCCCGATTTTTAGTTAAATTAAATATCCCGTGCGAAAGAGCCGAATTTACGATTTTTGAAAAAACATTTTTCAACACATTAACGAGCAGAAAGAAACTCCCTAAGAGGTACAATCTTTAGCCTAAGTAGTTACAAAAATTTAGACTAATTCCTCGAAAAATCTGGACACATAGAAATGAATAAAAATTCAACATCAGAAGTTTTGTCTTTTGGTCGCAAATATATTAAAAAAGGTGTATGATAAAGTAGGTATATTATACATGAGATAGTGAATCATTAAAACATAGTTTGTGGTCATTAAATGCCTACTTATTGTGTAATAATTCACCGGCTGCAGTGGTGAACGGTGGTTATTTTAACAAAAGGTCCAACAAACTCAAAACCATAAAACAGATTGGGTAATAGTTTTCAATTTATGTGGTTTATACATTCACCCTTAAATATTAATAATTACTTCCATTGAAATACACACTCGATACCAATTTGTTATATTATAATTGACGACATCTGCAAGCTACTTTATTTTTCTCTAATCCTTGATTTTTCTCACTACAAATTCTGATAATAATTTTACCAATTCGTGTTCGTTACATTCAAATGGGTATTTATCCTTCAGGTAGTTATCTGCTGTTGAGATAACGTATACCACAGATGTTGATTTCAATGCCCTCTGTGCTCCGACGATGCCTTTATAGCCCCAAATGTAAAATAAGCTGTAGGTACTATAATAACTATTAATTAAGGTGACTTTCCAGCAGCTGTTCAATATACTTTCTTTTTCATGTACCTAAAACTTACGTATCGGAAATCTCTAACATCTATGAAAAATCTAATTCAATCTTTGATGTTAATTGCTTCAAAATAAACAAGAAACATGTAATCATTCTTCCCATATAACTTTTAGCCATGTTTTTAAATTTTATTTTATATAAATAAATGATTTAAAATCAGATAAAAACAAGAAAATCAGCATACGTTTCACATTTTTCGTACAGAAATAATTAAATTTAAAAAAAATTATTGAGCAAACCTTTGTCGGTATTTTTAACATAAGTTTGTAAACAAAAAACTTCAAAATGCTAATTTGGATTCCCGAAATTTCGTGATGTGTTGTAAAGAAACATTATAGGTAACGTATATCACGCGTTTTTTGAAAACTGTGTGTTTCTTGAAATTTTTAAGCAGCAAGCTACCTTTTGTGATGTTTAATGCTTAATCATTGCTAATAAAAAACAGTAATAAAATTAATTTGGCGACTACAGTTCGAAATTATATTTGTTCAAGATGGTCATGTTTTTGCCGAGGAAGGTGAAGTAGATTTTAGAGATGGGAAAAAAGGTTCTTTTTAGTGATCTGCATCTTTGCATCTGGATCCCGTATGTGAGCCAGCTCACTGAACCGGTTCAAAAAGAGCCTAGTTCTAAATATGTTACTGCAGTCTGCCACTGAGTTACCTAGTTCAGTCAATCATATCACGACCTGTATAGAATCAAGAATGCATAGCCAAACATGTGATGCATGAGTCATTTGAGCTGACAGATGCATCAAAGCAAGAACTGATACGTAAGTGTAAAATGTGCTTCTGGGTGTTAAGTGTTTCACTGAGTTATGCGGATCCGTTGATCTGTCGGCTCAAAAAAAGTGAGTCGGCTCTCACGGATCTTCTGTCTTTGAACCGGGTCATATCTGAGTTACACAACTCTAGTTCAGAAACTTAACATATTTAGTACTGTATTCCCTCACCATCAATTTGTTCAATTAAAATATAAATCGTTCTAAATGTCAAATTACAATTTTTTGACGAGAGAATTTCAATAATGAATTTGCGTTTAATTAAAATTTATTAGTAACACTTACCATAAAAGAATTACAGAAGCTTGCATAATTTAAGAACTTGCTTACCTGAAAAAGAAAAAACAAGACATTAAAAACCCACTTTCAGTGTAAAATGTTAAATTGATGATGTTATTGTTATTCATATTAGAGTTTAATTCATTTATACACGGAGTAGTCAAAAAGAGATTGTAAAATGAGCGTCTATAATTAATCTACAATCTCTCTCTCTCTTGCCACTCTCTTTTTAAATGAACTGAGCTCTAAATAAAACACATTTCTGCGTTCTCGCTATTTTAACATAAATTAGATACCTATATCTTAAATATATTTCTTTTTCTTAAAAGTCTTTATTTTTTCTCACTCCAGACAAACATACCTTCTGTCACGTTGTGCAGGAATTGGGACACATAACGGCTGAAAACAGTAAGACGCAAGGAGGGAAGCGTTGACTTTTCTTTATTACTCCTTACAATTCAAATCAAACCGCAGTCTCATCATAAAATACAGGATTAGAGATTCGTAATGGTTAAAAACAATAAGGCACAAGTGGGGAACAACTAGAAGTGCTGTTTTAACGAGAACTTTTTATTATATTTTCTTAGTTCAAACCAAACATACTGTGAAACCTAAGTTGTTTATCACGACATGCAGGAATGGGAACCCGTAATGGTCGAAAAAAGTAAGTTACCGGACGGGAAGCGCTGACTTAACAGGAGGCTACTATATTTTATTTTTCAAGTGCGCTCGTATATCCCTAGTTCTTCTTTCGTTTTAAATAAAAAACGTTACTACTTAACTTATTTCTCGAAAATCTTTTTTTAAATGTAATGTGATAATTAAAATGACGATGATAAAAACTTCAACATTTAAATGGTATTTTCTGTTTTTCGAAATTATCAGTCGTGTATTTTTAATTAAAATGTAAATTACTTTCAACAGAACCAGCTAGAAACTATGTTCAAATGCTTTTACGTTCTTCTATTATTTTTAATTAACAAAATACGAAATAAAGATGGCAACAAATGTTAACATAAATACTGCATTTTCAACTTTTCAGTGAATTCTTAGCATATCCAGCCTCGACGAGAAGAGAGCAAGAATGACTACAAACCCCGAACTTTGTCACATATGGTAATTCAATTTCTGTCAAGTATTTGAAATTTTGACCTTAAGAAGTTACTTAAGTTATTTTTTAAATATATTTAAAAATAGCGAATTTATAAGTCAATAATTTACTTCACAACTTCCC
This sequence comes from Venustoraphidia nigricollis, assembly GCA_034508555.1. NCBI lineage: Eukaryota > Metazoa > Arthropoda > Insecta > Raphidioptera > Raphidiidae > Venustoraphidia > Venustoraphidia nigricollis. Next base: position 1,822,048 of record JAVRKA010000006.1, read on the forward strand.
AAGGCCAGTGTCAGAGAAGGACAACATGTAAAATCTGGGAAAGACTCTAAAATTTCGTTCTTGATCGAAAAATGGTCCTTTGCGTTTCTAAATTACAGAAGGGTTAAAAGTAGTTTATATTTGATATGTCAAAGTAAGATTTATTTAGCAATAAGGGAAGTTGGGGTTAAATATCAGATATCATTTTTATACAATACCATTTTTTCGACAATATTCTTTGGAAAACTTGCAAGATAAAATATATTTCAGAATAAAGTTAAAGTTTCTAGAGGAAATCCATCTGAATGATATCAAATATTTCAATCCGGAAAAAGCAATAAATCAAAATATGAATTGAAATATTATAATATATTTATAAAGATATTTGTATTCACTCGCAATAACGTTGTGCTTTCGTTCTGTTGAGAAGTAATTTTCATAAAAATCGATGTTAGTGACCAAATTGGTACTGTCAATTGTACTACCCTACCATTATTTTGACAATAATAAAAATAAGCGTTGAATTATAAAAACCTCGTTTTTTTAAGTTTAACTTCTTTAGCGACGTATCTGTTTGAAAAAAGTAAAAAATCGAGGGGAAATAGAATCGACCCCTAAAGGGGAAGTTAGTTTGTCTCTTAAATTACATGAAACTGACAAAGACAGAAGTTTATAGTGTGTTGCTAAGGTATGTGTAAATATTATTAATTAGTTTGACGTAACAAAAAATTAAACTTGGGAATAATATTAAAAACTAAAGAAGTTAAATTTATTATGTGAGTTTATGAGGGTGAGGCTCATTATAATTTTTTTTTTGTTCTCATGTCAGAACCATAAATCCCAACCTCAAAATCTGGCATAGTGGTCAGTGGACCTGGTAACACGGTCTATGTCACGAAGTGACGAGGAAGGAGAACTTGAAAATACTTTAGTTCTGACAGGTTGAAAATACATACATTACTTACGCGAAGTCGAAACTATATACGCTTGCCTAATTTCTCCTTCAGCTTCAAACATTTCATTTCTAGTTGGTACATCCTGTATAAATTCTAAGTGAAAATGTGTATTGTAACCCTGGTTCGGAGTGGATATCCGCCATAAGGGAAAAAAGAGACTGCCGTCTCCCCTTCCCACCACATTCTTACAATGTCACGGCTGTCCCATACGCTTATCTTACCGGAGCCGAAAGATATCGAGTGACAAAGTTTTCTATATGTGTTTTGCTTTCTGTCAGACGTTTCTTTAATTTCCGGAAAGTAACTTTTCTCATACTGTGGCAGTTCACACATGTCTGTTGTCGCAAAGGCAAAATGGCTTAGGTCGATTTTTATGTAATAAGTACATGTATCACTATTCATTATACTTGCTATAAGAAGTTAAGTGAAATGTTGAAATAAAGACACAAGTGGTAGTAGGACGTTGGACAAAATTTTATATTTTGACTTGTGTGACAAACTCGCGGACGTGCACTCGTTTAAAATAATTTCACACCTCGTCAATAATATTCTTCATTACGGCCTAGATATACAATCTATTATTGTCAAAATGATTAAAATTATAAAACAAAAGTTTTGTTCTAAACAACTTTCTAATTATTACCTAATGATGTCTTGTTTTACGAAGTTATACTTATTTTAGCACATTGAGAGTAATTTTTTAGCAAGCACAGCTAACAAAAATTCGACAGTATGAAGATGGTTGCGCTAACAGTATGAAGTAGGCCAGGAGGCTCATGGCTGAAATGACAGATGGACGAATCAATGCACTTACTGTCATTTGGAAACTATAGAATATACTAGACGACTATAAGTTTTGATTAGCACAGGTCGTTTTAAGGATTGATTTATAAAAGTAAAAAACCAAAATAAAATTTTAACAGTGCTTTCAAACATTTGAGGTTAATTTTTGTATTATTGTATTTGTATTATTCTTAAACTTTATGAATATTTTATTTCAATAAATTATTTGCATGTATATTAAAAATAGTTATTAATCACGCCAAAGCTATATACCTAACTTCAAACGCACCCACCTTTTTTTTTTACTAAATTTTTAAAGAAGCAGGTGTGTTATAATTTCAAAAATATTTTTATTTTGACTTCATTTCGTTTTTGCGAATTGAGTAAGTTAATTTATTGTCATTACGTGAATATTCAGTTGAATGGCCTTGCTTGCACTTGGCCAAATAAAGACCTGTTTATTTATTTATTATGGCACATGTCAAAATACCTTGTCATATTATCAGGACAGAACGAACTGTTCATAATTTCACGGTCATTTGTTATGCATTCTTTCTTAAGGACAGCTGTTAAAAAACCAAAACAATTTTAAAACATTTTATTCCAAATAAAAATAACTAATTGTATTCTGTTTGAATTTGTCAATCTTATAACCATTTCACAAAAACACTACACAAACTTGGTAGGTATACGCTATTAAGATATTGTTTAATCTAGATAGTATATTTTTACTTATTGAAAGTTTGTTGGGTAGTTTTATGTAGACAGTGCTAGTTATTATTTTTTATCAGTGTCCTGAGAAAAATATTGTCGATATTTTCGAACATCATACAAAAAATAGCCATTGGGTATCCGAAAATCGGATGATCATCGGCTAAACGACAAAACTGAAATTCGAATTTCAAAGTTTCGACATCCCTATAGTTACTATGATCCTACTTTCAGATTTTTATATGCCTATTGTCGATATTTTATACGTCTAAATAGCCGCTGAAGAATGTATTTGTTTTGACTTTCATATTAAGGAAGCCGCAGATATTTTATTAGCTAACAAATAATTATTAATAGGCTAATAAAATATTAACACTTAAGTAATAAAGTCGATCGTTACGATATTACAAGTAATATGATTAACATTTGGACAAGAATATTGTATGACGAGAAATAAATCAATCAGAATCATCGGCTAAACGACAAAACTGAAATTCGAATTTCAAAGTTTCGACATCCCTATAGTTACTATGATCCTACTTTCAGATTTTTATATGCCTATTGTCGATATTTTATACGTCTAAATAGCCGCTGAAGAATGTATTTGTTTTGACTTTCATATTAAGGAAGCCGCAGATATTTTATTAGCTAACAAATAATTATTAATAGGCTAATAAAATATTAACACTTAAGTAATAAAGTCGATCGTTACGATATTACAAGTAATATGATTAACATTTGGACAAGAATATTGTATGACGAGAAATAAATCAATCAGAATTTAATGATACTTTCGACCGTAGTTTATAGATGCCCGACAACTCTCTATCAATTTCTATTAACACGTGTTACTCATTACAGATCATTCTAAGCAACTTGGCACCATTTTTGGAGATTATAACTATAGCTTTTTACATCGACTGTAATGTTGAATTGAAATATATTTTATTTATTAATTGAATTCTTGTTCATTTATTTCTAACACTGTGTATCTCGATTCTTCTTGAAGATAACCCTAACAAAGCCTATTCGTAAATGGGATAAAATTCTCTATACAAAATGGCGGTAAATTATCGACGATATCTCTGGCAAATTTATCGCGACCTTGTGGAAAGTTTCACCTCATTTAGAAATATAGGCAGACTTTTTTTAAAATAACCGAGAAACGAACCTGAACAGTCATGTCTGGGACACAAAAAAAAAAAAGAAAATACAAAAAGGAAATTTCCCCTCACTAGAGCGAGCTCTGCTTAGTATTTTATAACTGTATATTGAAAAAAAAAGATTGTTTTCTAAGAATAAACTAGAAATGTTTTGATTTATTTTATTCAAAACGCTATAGTCAAAGATACATTGAATAAACTGTCAAGGCACGAGAACGCCGCGCCGCCTTCGTTTGTTTTGGAACCTCCCCCTCGACAAACAGGCAAAACTGAATAATATATCTGTTTACAATATCAAATCAAACAATAATGTTATCTTATTGAATAAAACATTTATCAAATCTTATACAACATACATTATGTAGGTAAAAATTTAAATGACTGAACAACTCCAAATATACCGTGTCTTTCTTGTACCCACGAATCTCCATTTTATTGAAGTGTAACTTCTGTACAGTGAACTGAAATTATGCAACTAAACATCTAACCAAACAGGGATGATGCTAACGAAAAGACGTATGGATGTGTGTGTGTGTGTGGGTGTGTGCTCGCTCGTTTTATTCCAGTTGACTCTTTGTCCCGAGGTTTACGTTAAGAAGCTTAGCTTCAAAATTGACAGTATTATAGTGCTAAATTATGTGAGTTACAAAAGCTTTGGCGAAATTTCGTCTTATGTCACTAGCAAATGACAGTAGGTAACTAGCAGCGTTGCCAGATTTTTTTTTGAAAAAGTCAGGATTTTGGAGCTTTTTGAGTGAAAAAAGCGGGATTTTTTCATCGAAAGCGGGACATAGTAAAAAAACGTATATAATCAATAGTTTTTAAATATTTATCTTTTTATTTGAGTTTAAATAACGTTTACGTGACAATAGATAGCAAAAATAGCCATAGAAAATGTATTTTATTAAAAATATGATATTTTAAATCAGATTTATCCTATCGTTAAATAGTTGAGTCTTATTCGTCTTCTAAATAAAAAAAAAATTGAAATAAAAAAAAAAGTTTTATTCATTAGAAAAATATGGCGTTTCTAACAATAGTCCGAGGAGCTGTGAGTGTTACAAATTGCAACTTACAATAAGAGAATAATTATTTACGCACGGTCGAGTTGTCCCCGAAAAGCGGGACTGAGCCGCGCGGGACATTTAATTTTGATTTATAAATCGGGACGTCCCGCCAAAATCGGGACGTCTGGCAACGCTGGTAACTAGATTGCTTATAAGAAACTGGGTAAGTAAACATAACATAGAAAAAAGTATATTTAATAAAATTGTATTACTAAGATTTACCTTCAGTTTAGACCTCAAAATTCATCGTGCTGTTCCCGAAAGATACTAATCCAGAAAAATTACATAAAATTCCCGTTACGACTTTCCATATAAAGCACTGATTGTACTGCGTAGCCCGTAGAAGTGGCAAATATTGTATGAAGGATGCGAGTTTGTTTTTTAGACAAATGAATGCATCCAATGCCGATCCACATGCAGTCGTTTGTTTTACAAAAAACGAGTAAAATATGAGAGAAAAACATAAAAACTGACGATGCAAATAAAGTATTCAGTATTCAGACTACCATGTACTACCTACTTGAATATTATTACAGTTTTTTGAAGAGTGTACACTTGAATTTACATTTGTTTGCAAACCGCGCAGAATAAGGTAAACAGTGTAGGTTTTCCGCTGTTCGACTCTCCTACACCGAAATGACTCGCGAAATAAATTCTATGATCGGGGGAAACAACTAAACCTGTAGGCTGTTTTAATATTTATGACTGCTATTTGAAATGTACTGAAAATCATCAACGATTAACAATCTTGAAAAGCGAAGGAACACGAGTAACAAAGTGACGTAGGAGTAAAAACGTAAAAAGAGTTTTTTTTTTTAAAGATAACCATTTATTGAAGAATACTAAAAAGGAAAAAATATTTTTAATTCATCATCAGTTCTCATCGAAACAAATTAATAAATAATAATATTGGTCTAATACCCCTGACAATATTTTATTTATTATTTTCAATAATTTAGATTCACAAATATACTTATAAAAGTGTGGGTCGCTTTTATAATTATGAAACTAAATTATTAAAAATACTTTTTTCCTTTTTAGTAAATTTCAATAAATATTCTTTAAATTTTTTTTATTAATATTTTATTTTGTTCTTTTTAGTTTTCAATTTTTTTTACTAAAAAAAGAGTTTTTAATACAATAAAAAGTAAATTAAAAACGGTATCGTTCTATATTACTGTAACCAATTTCGAGTTCTTTCAACTTATTAAAGTTAATTTGCAAAATTTCAACTCCATGGAATAACTGGAAGATTTATAGCAGACACACAGACAGGAAAAGAAAATTATTTTTTTAAAAGGGGGGAAGGGCATCTTTTTATATTTTTCATTTAAAAAGAACAACTGCGATTATTTTTAACCGACTTCAAAAAAAAGGAGGAGGTTCTCAATTCATCGGAATCTTTTTTTTTTTATTTTTTATGTATGTTCCCCGATTACTCGAAGACGCCTGAACCGATTTGGAAAATTCTTTTTTTGTTTGAAAGGGTATACATCCCAGGTGGTCCCATGGTCATTAGGAGAAATCGAGGGAAATCTTCACAAATGTGCGAAATCAAACCCACCACTAAAAAGTAAAAAATAAAAAAACTTTTTTCAAAAAAAATATTAACCTTCTTCAAAAAAATCACTAAAAAGATGAAATTAATGAAATTTTGATTTTTTTGAAGTAGGTTAATATTTTTTTTAAAGTTTTTTTTTATAGAAAAAATCACGCTCATTCGATTCCGACTACTCTCAGCTCTGCATCTGAATATTCGTTTATTTACGCTAACGTCTGTGATTGGGCCATCTAACTCTATTATACCAAATTTCAACTTTTTTTGTCCATTAAATTCGGAGAAAATAAGCTGTCACAGACCACTAGACAGTCGACAGACACGAGAGTGACCTTATAAGGGTTCCGTTTTTTCATCAGATGTACGGAACCCTGAAAAAGTTTCATATTTGCAAACCGCATGAAAATATTTGCAAAGTTTCAAAATTTGTTTCGTAATCTGCCTATACCATATTTATTTTATCGAGCGCATGTCCCCAATGGGAATTACAGCACGCGCTACCACTGAACATAGTATATTATCTCTTCGTTTTATCCACAGTGGATTAACGGTGAATGACCAGTACACAAAACAATAACCAAAATATCAACCCATGTGAAAAAACAAAACAAGAAATGGGCGGCTGTATTGTGGTTTAAACACACAATAATACACAGTATAGGTACGTACCGTATCTCTCTATATGTGGGGTATATAATATTATAGGTCTATAGGAGAGAATGAGATTGGCTACGTGTTTACAATGAAACCCGTATGGGCCGTATACTATGCAAAGTCATACAGCGGACATAATACGCAGACACACTGTATATACTGGCTGCGACTCAACTATATTGCAAAATAAGTTGACAACAGAAATCAGGATAAAATAAAATAAAAGAATAGTTACTTCTTACCACAGCGTTATAAAATTTAATCTTTTACTTGAAACCAAAGTCATTAATCCATTGGTAGTCACCGGCTCCGAGTTATGCTTTTAGTTAAGATATTTTCATTAACACTCTGTGACAATTTCAACAATTTCTTGTTAATTTGACTTCGCGATACAACTACCTTAAGACGAATATTTTGTGACACTGCGTATTGTTATTCTCTCGTGTAAATTGGACGCATCACGTACTAGTACCGAAGCATTATTATTATCACGGTGTGGACACAAGCACATAGCTGTATCATTGAACTGTGTCGATGGATTGTTGGGTGATTCATTTGCACACAATGCCTACTCAATAACACAGATTCCACAGGATTCAAATACATAATGGAGCTTACCTTCCCCCTGTCTCCGCCGATATTTACTCATAATGTCTCACGATGCACAGGGTGGATCCGCTAAATTAAAATTCACGTTTCTGATGCAGGAGCGAACTAATTGAAGTCCAATGGGGCTCTATTTTTATTAGATTAAAAATCTTTAAAATAGCGTTTAAAGCTGCTTTTTAATAACATCAAGTTGAACTTGCTGACATGACCATACAAATAATACTATAAATTCTGCCACTTTTTTTTTCAAAATTAATTCAAAAAGTCTTCACAATTCAACCATTGAACTATCAAAATTGACTTAAAAAACTAGAATTTCACAAAAAAAAATTGAAAAAATTCACTCAACAAACTGTCAAAATTAACTCTCAAAATTCATCAAAAAATTGTCAAATTTCAACCAAAAAAATTGTCACAATTCAATAAGTCCTAGGTCCCGAAAAATTTAGATTTGCTGTTGGTTAGAGTTTATCATATGTTATGACAAGGAGTAGATAAAAGAAAATCACAATTAGTACCGACCGTTCGGTTTAACGTTATGCACGTGTTCATGAAGTAATTGAAGCATCCTGTAGTAAATAACCAATAGATAATAAACATTCAACCATTATGTATTGTAATGTAATCCATTTCAATTCATAACGTTCCAGTGAATATTCATTGAGGATGATTTTCATTTTTCTAATGATTCATTTTTAAAAATCATTGCTGGATATCCAATAAGGCTCATTACAATAGGACAATATCGGAATTTTAATTTATTGAGGTGGCAATTATATAGATAGATAAAAGATTTCGTGAACAACATAATTTGCATAATTGCTAGTACCATTTACCACCCAGGTCATTCAATGTTATTTATATCTTTTCACGTGGCTTTAGTTTTTTGCAAAAATGTATAGTCCAAGAGACGGCCATACGAAACGGTCCATGGACATCGGTGTAGTAGGGACTCGACCCAATCAATCACAGACGTGACAATGCTTATAGCCTCTTACACACAACCTTTTAGTATTCTAGTAGCCTTAACTATAAGCTACAATATCTATCACCCTACGATCTAGGCTATTCTCAAGCATACATTGCAAGCATAATGAGATTGAAAATGCTTCATTATTATGGCTGATGCAACCCTGATATTATTGAAATAATCTCTGCTCATAATTTTTATCTGATGAAGGATGAGAGGCGTTTCAATGGATTAATAAATATACTTGGATCGGGCCGAAAATTGACACTAATTATCTGTTTTGAACAATCATTGCTATTATTATTATTTTATTGTGATTTATTTGTACCTACAATGGTAACAGATGATCGTTCAAATAAAAATACAGACGATTATAAAACAGTGTTTTCAAGCGTCTATTCGGCGTCGGTTACATTCGGTTAAAATATAAACCTTCGGCAAAATATTCGAATTCGGTTAAATCAGATCGAAGGTTTTATCGAGAGTGCTTGTAATATTTTAATCAGAGACACACTACAAATAAAGAATATTAACAAAATATATGAGTCCAGTCACTACTGTAATAGTATGTGTTAACAACATGTGTGTACTCAGTTAGTACTCTCATAATATGTGTAAACATCTTGTACGGCTTTGAATGACATATAATATTCATTCGGTTTTTCGTCACATCAATGTTCTTAGATCATAGCGGGCGAGCTTAGATTTAAGAAAAACATGAAATAAAAAAAAAATTACGTTCAACTTACAATAATAAGAATTGTTGTCTTGCTTTTTTGGCCTTGAGTAAAAAACTGGATCTTAGATCGGACTGCAAACCATAAGACCAGAGTCAGTGACAAGGAAGGGTGGAATTAAGGAAACAGCTGTACCGAGTCTTACACGGTATTTCATAGAGCGTTACATTACAATTGTTTAACATACATTATTATGTTCTCAAAATAGGCACATTATAATAGTGTATAAGCACTTAAATGACAATAGAGCACAAGTACTTGAGTACTACAGGTAGTGCGTATTTATGAAACACGATACTCTGCATGCCTTTATGCAACACGGAGAACAGTGCTGCCAACTTGTGTCTGCGGTACGAAGCATTTACATCAGGTTTAGTGGAGCTATTAGCATAATGAGAGGCAATTAATGTACAATAATCGGGGTTACACTGGTTACATTGTCTCCTCATATTATATCTACGGTTACAAGACAAAATGGTTTATACAGTGCATTAAAAAAATATCTCCTAGGTTCTTGTCGAAGAACTATACAGTGCGTTTTTGATGTGAAGTATCTAGTGGAGCGCTTGGCTAGGAGTGAATTCGTTTAAGTTGTACGTATTAGAGTTGGGTAACTCAGATCTGAACCGGTTCAAAGAGCCGACTCCGACAGAAGATCCGTGAGAGCCGACTCACTTTTTTTGAGCCGACGGATCAATGGATCCGCATAACTCAGTGAAACACTTAACACACAAAAGCACATTTTACACTTAAGTATCAGTTCTTGCTTTGATGCATCTGTCAGCTCAAATGACTCATGCATCACATGTTTGGCTACACATTCTTGATTCTATACAGGTCGTGATATGATTGACTGAACTAGGTAACTCAGTGGCAGACTGCAGTAACATAATTATTCAGAACTCGGCTCTTTTTTAACCGGTTCAGTGAGCCGGCTCACATACAGGATCCAGATGCAAAGATGCAGATCACTAAAAAGACCCGTTTTTCCCATCTGTAGTACGTATTACACGTAGCGACCTATCCTATTCGGCCAACCTCAGGTCTCGTCGGCTCTTTCCGACTTGACGCTCCCCTTTCAATACCTATACTAAGCGCTTGCCTTTCTACTACACTACACATTCTTTATGTGTATTGGTGTGTCAGTGTGATTTTACTCGTGAATATCTGAATAATATTTCACATCTGCCAGGCGTCCCATGACGACTCACATTTTTTTTTATCTATGCCTTATAGTGGATTCACATGGTATGATCAAACTGACGCGCCGATTATTGAACCAGGTAAATGCACTAATGTGTTCACACTAGCGCCAATATAGTAGCGTGTCGTTCACGTCCCAGTCTCAGTTTGATTAATTATTGGTCGTTTTTATCTTGTGAATTGTTTTTTATTACGAATAACAGTTTTTTTTTCTTGGCACACTTTCATTGTCTTTTATACAAGTTCGGACAGTTTTTAAAATGTGCGAAGTGAAAATGTTTTAAATTTGAAGTAAAAGAACTACCTACTTAATTTTAGTTAATCAAAAAATTACAAGCCTTTAATTAATTCTCCAAATGAGCTAAAAGTATCGAGTTATTTGTTGTTTTCATTTAAAACATTTTAACTTTGTACATTTTAAAAACTTGTTAAAAATTCGACATACGTTATTTCGTTTTGTAACTACAGATAGCGTCGCGTTCGTTCTCTTAATTGCCGAGTTCACCCACCGAGAAGTTGTCAAATGTACCGACGAGCTGTCGCGAATCATTTTCCGTCAACCATTTCACACCTTTCAACACAAAATCTGAAAACTTAAATACAATGCTTACCAGGTAACTAGTCATTGCTGTGACTCCAACCTGTTTGAAAATTGTTAGTTCGTTTCGGTTTTCGACTGCCACCATCTATCTTTACCCTACAAATTATTCTACAATCTACTCTAGGTGTATTTCAAAAAATTAGTCGTTTTCGAAGAAAAATTATTTTACGAATTTTAAACCTGTTTTATTCTTCCACATTTGAGCTTGGGCCAATTTTGCTATTTCGCCCTGAGATGTGACTGTTCTGAACATTGTACACGCAAACAAAATTCGAGCTAAATCGGTCCAGTGGTTGAGCGGTAAATGTGACTATTTAGACTGACATGGAAATGTAAATTCACCAAAAACTCAAAATTGATTTTCGGACGATCACTAAGATATAATATACTCCGTGTAAGGAAAAGTAAAAAGACTTTACGCTAGTGACATCTGTTACTGACATTACAAACATAGGTATCTTATTTAATAAATATCTGAAATTTGAGTAGCTCTAAATAAATTATTATTGAATCAAATATAAATGAAACATTAGCTTTCATCCTATGTAATATACATGTCTTTTGAATATTTCAATACATTTTCCTATCGGAAACAAATTATAATTTATGTATAAAATATATCTGACAAAATCCACGTCTTCGTCTAAAGTAAGCCAAGTCAAAAGTGCTCATCTTTCCTCGACTATAGACTCGTTACCTGCATTAAATTGTACAGGGTGTATTTTGAAAAGCTATATTTACAGCGATATTCGTTCTTATTATTACTAATTTTTTGTAATAGGAATGTTTATAGTGAAGTTAGGTTCGTAAAGCGATAAAACAAAAAAGCGACATGATAGGGATAGATTGGAAAACGAAGAAATCGGAGCACAATCAACAACTTATTTATAAATTACAATTTCAACGAGTTTGGTTGCCATTGCCATCTATGGCGCGTTTTGTGAATTTTGTAAAGGAGCAACTCGGTGAGTTTGCATTACAAACAAATATGACGTTTTGAGGCGCTTACTACATCCATTTATTGCTCATACAAAATATGTACAACAAAACAGTCTTTATATATTTAGCAACGGATTACAAAGTCCATATACTGCACGAGTTGTTTTTTTACAAAACGGTAGAACTTATAAACTTAAAATTTGGTATGCAGCTAAAATATTGTGGTCCGTAGATATTCTAGGGATCGTTTAATCAACAAAAAAAAATGTTTACGTCCTCTGAGGTCAATAAAGTGAAAATAAAAAAATACCTATGTCACAAAAATTTCACTTTGATGATAATAATTTTGTACCAAAAAAGATTTGGGTTTGAAATCAAGCAGGTATATAAAGAGGTTGGTTAAAATTGCAGAACTATATCAAAGATCCAAGTTCCATTAGTTCTAGAAAATCAACACAAAAAAAGACTACGGTGGTGGGAGTAACGTGTCGTTCATGAGTGACTCGTTTAACGTGAACGATACCCCTTGAACGAACGGCTCTTTTTATTTCAGAATGTGTTTGTCCACACGGAATAAATCCTAAATGTTGTACGGAACCCTCGGCGCATGAAGTAAGTTCATCATTGACAGGTTTTTGTGTTACATCCTGTAATATTACCGGTATTATACCTTATTATTATTATTACATCAGATACAAGTACAATGGGACAAAAGCATGAAACGATATTTATCGGAACCGCTCATCATTCATTGTTCGATCCCAATTTGGAACTTACGAAGGTCGCAACAATGCAGCCATCTTATAAATAATATTATACAGATGATTCCTTAAAAGGACGTGTTAATTATCTTCTTAAATACAAGTATTTTTATTGAAAAAATATTCATAAACACGGAAACAATTTTCTATTGTGAATCAAACTATTATTATAAAAAGAAGGTAGAAACTAGACGACCTGTGGGCCAACCCTAAAACTTCCCGGTATGTGTTGAATGCCTCACAGTAAATTGATACATCAAAAGTTATAAAAAATGTTGATTTTTAGTAGCCTTTTATTTTTAAACTAATCTACGTTTTAATGAACTTTTTGATTGTCGTATAAGCAAATAAATGATAGGAGTTATCAATTTTTTCTGTCATTTGACTATGGAATACTAAAAACGTACGTTCTATTTTTTTAAAAATTGTTTTAAATTGCAAAAGCAATATGTACCTCGTTGTGTATATAAAATATCGTTGAAGCTGTCCGTAAAATTTCATCCGAATCGATTGAAAGATGGCGGAGTTATAAAGCTGTGACATGACAGCCGGGCGGACGGATATGACGAAATTGTAAGGGTTTCATTTTTTTGTCATTTGGCTATGGAACACTTAAAACGTATGTTTATGGATCGTGGGTAATTGGACACAAATAAATGAAAATTCCAAGTTTTCTAAATTTGCTACGTTTCGTAGGTTAGTTTCCTACTTCTTCAGGCAAGTTTATAGTTTAGAATCTTTGTTGATATGTTTGCAGTGAGATCATCTTGCCATTCATTTAAAAACAATAATTTAAAAAATATATAAAAATTAGAAATCTACTATATGGTAGATTGCTAATTTTTATATATTTTTTAAATTATTGTTTTTAAATGAACGACAAGATGATCTCACTGCAAACATATCAACAAATATTCATATGATTTAAAAAATATATAAAAAATAGCAATCTACTATATGGTAGATTGCTAATTTTTATATATTTTTTAAATTATTGTTTTTAAATGAATGACAAGATGATCTCACTGCAAACATATCAACAAAGATTCTAAACTATAAACTTCATGCCTGAAGAAGTAGGAAACTAACCTACGAAACGTAGCAAATTTAGAAAACTTGGAATTTTCATTTATTTGTGTCCACGATCGATAAACATATAACATCATGGACGATAACAACTCGAACTTAAAACGTATGTTCTATTTTTTTAAATTGTTTAAAAATAGCATAAGCAATATGTATGTAGTTGTGTATAAAATATCGTTGAAGCGGTAGAAGTTGTTAAATGGTGTGCATACAAATAATACGATTCAGTGGTCGTGTGCGGTGGTTTGTTGGTACACAACATCTCACACAAATAGAGGACACGCGGACTGACTGCATGTCTCGTGTTCAGAGTCGATAGCCGTATGCTGCGTCACGGCTTCATCCCGAATAGCTCTTTTATGACGGGAGCTAAGAACGACATTGCTTTGGAATTTAGATTGTATATCAGAAGTCAAAAAACTTAAAAATTTACTTCCTTCAAAAAAGCCATTAAAAGGAGTCAAATAATGCCATTTTGACGTTCCCACTAATTTAATGACTAAAGCTTTTTACATGTCTATTTTCATTAAATTAGCGCCGACTTTAAAATTTTATTCTCAATATTGTTCACGTCCATTATAATTAGTAAGTGATTGTTAATATTCATAGGTATTTGGATTGACAAGACTTGTTTAAAAATAATTCTTTAATATTTTTGTACAACGTTTCGTCTCTCTCGAGACTTCTTCAGGTACTAAAATTAGAACACAAAAAATAAATAAATAAATATCATTTTTACAAGTCAAGAGTTGTGAAAATATAACTAGTAGATAATTTTTAACATAATAAACAATATAAGTAAAATATAATATTATTATCATTAACAAAGCAAAAATATTATTACAGAAATTTAAATTATAAGTAAATTAATTATTGTAAAATTGTAAAAATAGCAAAATATTTATTTAGTAATTAAATGACTCAATAGTTAATTGTTTATTATGTTAAAAATTATCTACTAGTTATATTTTCACAACTCTTGACTTGTAAAAATGATATTTATTTATTTATTTTTTGTGTTCTAATTTTAGTACCTGAAGAAGTCTCGAGAGAGACGAAACGTTGTACAAAAATATTAAAGAATTATTTTTAAACAAGTCTTGTCAATCCAAATACCTATGAATATTAACAATCATTTATTAATATGGATATGAATACAGTAAATCATAATTAGTAAGTTTTTTTTTATTTTTTAACGGGAAATTGGACAATTTAAATATAGTTAAACTAAATTAAAAAATTGCGACGTTTCGTTAAATCTTTTTAACTTCTTCTGGCACAACTTTAACTAGTTAACCATATAGCATTAATAAAATTTAGATATTTAATAATACATATATTTACTTCAACAAATATTAAATAGTAAATATTTAAACAAACTGAAATTATGTAATTTTTTTAAAAACAAAATTACATAATTTCAGTTTGTTGAACAATAATTACTTTTTACATGTACATTTTTATTAAATTGGCGCCGACCTCAAAATTCCATTATTTTTCACCTTTGTGTGGCTTTTTTGAAGATCAATTTTTAAATTTTTTATGTGGATTGCTTGCACATTAATCAAATATATTACCCGACTTCTTTCATTAAAGGAAAAGAAGAATCAAAATCGGTTCACAAGTAACGCTGAAGATATGAGGTAACATACAGATCATTGACGTAACAAACTTTTGTAATATTTTTTCGTGACGGTAAATCACCAAAATCGAGAAATGCATCAAAAGAAGTTTTACATCAAAAGCTTGTAAGATATGAAATACTATATCAATATTCCCACACTTTATTACTTGTTGAATGCTGTAGTCAATTCAGGGTTTAAATTCCGGGAAACGCTGACCGGAATAAGACCAGTCGGTTAACTATCATGAATTCACAATGTCTACACGTATTAGTTATAAACTTTGGACGTCGTCCAATTGCCACCCGGCCTATTTCATATCGTCTTACACTCTCGGCTTGCTGAAAGACCTACACGTATATATGCTCTCCTGGTAGGTCTTCAAATTTATGTGGTAAACTAGATCATACTGGGTTGTTTTATTTTTGATAAATAAAATTACAGATATCGACTTTGAATAAAAAAAAAAAATGGACAACTGTGAGACTAGCACGTTAAGTTAAGGGTTACCTACCGTCGACCAAATTATTTACCTTTCAATTGCGGAAGATAATGCTGATAATTAGGGATAGGAAAAACGGGTCTTTTTAGTGATCTGCATCTTTGCATCTGGATCCCGTACGTGAGCCGGTTCACTGAACCGGTTCAAAAAGACCCGAGTTCTGAATATGTTACTGCAGTCTGCCACTGAGCTACCTAGTTCAGTCAATCATATCACGACCTGTATAGAATCAAGAATGCATAGCCAAACATGTGATGCTTGAGTCATTTGAGCTGACAGATGCATCAAAGCAAGAACTGATACGTAAGTGTAAAATGTGCTTCTATGTGTTAAGTGTTTCACTGAGTCATGCGGATCCGTTGATCCGTCGGCTCAAAAAAAAGTGAGTCGGCTCTCACGGATCTCCTGTCGGAGTCGGCTCTTTGAACCGGTTCAGATCTGAGTTACCCAACTCTAGTTGAAATCAAGTTTTCCTATAAAATAGGCATACGGTATATCTCTAACACTATCAGTCTTTTCGAAATTTTGGCTGAGTTATTAGTTTCGGAAAAAGATTGAGAGATTTTTTTTGGTCTCCTAAATTGACAGGAAAATAGCTTTTATGTTCCCACTGTTGGAATATATGAGAGTTAATAAGTTTTTTAACTATTCAAATTACAGTTTGATAACTGTATTAATTATTAGCTATACTAACATTGCGAGAGGTACTACTAAGTAACTAAACTAAATTCAATTAATAATCGAAATAATTAATAGTATTGACTCTACCAACAGTAATAGAATATTAAATAAAACGAAACCACTTGCGATTACTGTTCAAATATTTTTTTATTTAAAAACGTTTCTACCAAATTTTTGGTCCTTTTCAATTTATTAAAATATAAAATAAATTATAATTTATTTTATATTTTAATAAATTGAAAAGGATCAAAAATTTGGTAGAAACGTTTTTAAATAAAAAAATATTTGAACAGTAATCGCAAGTGGTTTCGTTTTATTTAATAATCGAAATAGTTTCATTTTTGTTGAAGATCGCAGCATAATTCTCGAAACGAATATCTTTTGATGTAAAAGCATTAAACGGTCGTATTTTTTAGTTTAACATGTGTTATTTCTTATATCGCGCTTCATTTTAGTCAGGGCTTTGTGAACGAAGGTATTCTTTCTGAATACACAATCAATAAGTTAATAAACTTTGACATGAGTTCCGCTTAACATTTCCATACAAAACTGAAAACACATCATCTGTAAGTTCAAATACAAAATAAAAGTGTATCAGTTCAAAAATAAATTACAGAAGATTGTAAGAATGAACGACGTACTCTCGTAGGTACGTGATCCGCTTTAATATTAAATTTGCGGCAACCAGGGTCCCAGAAAGGACGTAGGAAAAATCGCAAATGTGAATTTTTTGATTATGTTGATCCTGTTGCACGTATGCTTGGTTTTTGGCACGAATTTCAACTTTCAAAATAAACTAACGCAGAAACGGAGGATTAGCAAATTAAAAGGCGATAGTACAGACTACACAGTTTTAAAATGTCCAAGTATGTAACTTTTATATGCGGTTAAAGTAAAACATGTAAACAATACATATATTATTATGCTTATACTGTGTAGATATAAATAATAATAAATAAACAGACAAAAAATTACGAATACTGAAAATTCGCTCTAGGAATCTTTAAAACTATACAATTACAAATTAAGTTACGATTTTGTTTATTTGTATTCGTTCAACTAATTTCCGAATATAATTCACTGCAAAATAACTCTCGTAGTTAGTGGACTTTGTAATCCGTTGCTATAAATACAAAGAATTTTGATAAATGTATAAAAGGAGTATAGGCCGCGCAAAAACATAAAAGATTTCCCTTGACGCAAGATTACCAATTAATCCTCCTTCGAAAAAATCAAAAACCGAAAAGAAATTTTACTTCAAAAAGGTTCACAATAACCCACTAAAATGAGTATGATTGATTATGACTACGGCGAAAGAAATCATAAATGAAGAACAATAATGAATCTGTATTAGTTCTAGTAATGAGTTTAAGGGGTTATATACAAAGTTGGGGCTTGAAAAATCGAAAAATGTTTTTTTGCATATTCTGAAAGTACATACTTTCGAAAATATCTGTGCAAAATTTCATCCAGATCGGATCACTGGTTTTCAAGTTTTGTAAATTTGACTGAACAAATGTTTCGCACAAATGAAGTTGACACAAAACTTTAAACGCGATTATCTCGGAATGCGTTTTTTTCAAAAGTACTGTTGAGGTGAACGTGATATCTCAAAAACTTTTCAACCGATTTTAAATTTTTTTTTTTTAAATATTCGTATTTAAGATCTCGTGTACCTGAACGATTCATTTTTCATCCGAAAATTATTATTTTTTTGCAATGAATTTTTTTTTTTAATTTTCACCACTAAAACAATCGATTTTTCCTGTCAACGTGGTTTTTGTATTGAAAAAAAAAAAATTTTTTTTTGGGAAACCGAATCGTTCAAGTACACCACAATACATTTTTCTTAAATCATTTTTTTACTTTTTTGATTTCGGTTGAGCGGTTCCCCTTGGAGAATGTTAACCGCAAGCCCCTGCAAAAAAAAAGCGGTGCGGGGCATGGGTCATAACTCCGACAATTTTCAAAATTTTTTCGAAACTGAAAGTGTTTTTATTTCTTCGATAGTACTACTAGAACACTGTGTTTTGCTTTTTCCGATAAAATTTGCATAAAATCCTTTTAAAAAATCACGAACTTAGCTCACTTTTTCGCCCCAACTTTGTATATAACCCCTTAATTTAATGACGCCATATTATTCTGACTTTTGAAAAAATTGCTAGATTACGTTCGGAACTGTTTAGATGGCTCGAATTGCTCGCTTATAAAAGTTTGTTTGTTCGGTTCGATCTATCGAGCGTCAAACCGAATCTACCCTGTGAAAGTTTAACCGAGTCGATTCTGTACACGTCCAGCTTTTCTGTTTTTGATGTCAAGATCAGCTGTCATTGTTTAAATTCCGTTTACGGTATGCATTGGAGAATATTTTCGCGATCTTTTCACAGGCACAAGATTCAAGTTGTTCGATGCACTTCAAGAATATTGCATCAAAGTCAACGTATAACCTATTTTTACATCGGCATAAAGAATTTTATGATCTAAAATAAAATCCACGTACATACTCTGAATTTATTATAAAATATAATGAAAGAAGACATGATTTATGATATTTGTCGGATTGCATCAACGCGACAGTAGGTATTGGATCTTTTGTAAATAGAATATAAGATTAATTTAAACAGTCAATGATAATAATTAATTAATCATTATTAAACCATCATTATGTCAATTTTGACATAATATTAATAATAATAATAATCCGTTGAACGTCCGTTTCTCGACTTTGTGTCATAACAGACGCCATTCGCACCATTACTATTTTCCATCTACCACACTTCCCGTTATTTTTCTACATTTTTAAAACTTCAACTTTTGTATAGATAATAGCAATGGGCGAATGAAGGAATTATAGGAAATTAGGATAAGGTGGGTAATTTTTAAACTAGGAGTTTGATAGGTAATCGGTCATGGCCTCAAATAAGGAACCATCTCGATATTTATCTGGAATTAATTGAGGGAAACCATGGAAAACCTCAATCAAGATGGCCGGTACAGGAATTACCGTTTCTCGGCGAGAGGCAGTAGGAAAAAGTCCTAGCCACATCTGCCCCCGCCGGGATTCGAACCCGGACCTCCCGAATGCGAGTCTAGTGCTGTCACTACTAGTCTACCCAGCTCGGTATTTTGACATAATATTAATCTATATAAATTGAATAGGAAATTACAACAAAACTTCCGAGCCGTCAGGTTATTTTTAGTTCGATACCAAAATAGTAAAAAAAAACTTTTTGAGCCACACATTATGGCACCTTAAATCCGTCTTTTCGATTTTTTGACGTCGCCTAAGATAGCTATTTTAGGACACTTGAGTTGCCGAGACAAATTCAACCATACCTTAATTTTAGAAATCCGTCCAACCGTTTGGATGATATGAGGAAATAAAGAATATTGATACGCGCAAAAAAAACATAGCCCTTGTTAGCAGTCGGGTAAAAGCGTGACTCAGTTGTATGTCCGTCTGTTTAGTTTTTTACAAACAATTAACCGTATAGGAAGCAGATTATTAAGTGTTATAACAGTACGGAATCCTAAAGGCGCGAGTTCTACTCGCACTTATCTGTCTTTTTTATAAATAACATATTTTCTCAATTAATTCGAACAGTGGGCGTATTAATCCCGCGTGAGGTAAATATTGAAGAAAAACTTACCCTTGCAAGGCGTATTCAGAAATTAATTAATTCTTACCTGTAACAAAAAAAAAATATATATTATAAATAAATAGTTAGGATTTAATAATTTGTTAATATTACGGGCTCTGGATTCGATTCCAGTAAGATATCCGGATATCTGATTTAGATCCATCACCCCTAGTTAGGGTTGCCAGGCGTCCAGATAAAGCAGGACATAGTTAGGCTTTTTGATTGTGTGTCCGGTCAAAATTAAACGGTGTCCGGCTTTTTCTAGAATTTAATTTTGACTGATGGCTTTATTTGATTGATAGAAAATAAATGATTTGGACTGATTTGGCGTTTTATTTATTTTTCATTAGAATTTAAAAAGATTTATGGTAATAATCAAAAAAGCTTGATTCTACATACATTTTTTTTTGTCGTACCTATTAATACTGAGAAAAAAATCCTCTATAATGTAGGGTGTCCGGCTTTTTTACCCAAATGTCCGGCCAAACTGGCTGGTCTGTTCGGCTTTTAGGTTTGGCGTTCTGGCAACCCTACCCCTAGTAGGCAGCAATGATGTCTATTTAGTTGAAAAATAACCAATGACATTTCAAGGTCGCAGTTACATTTTTGCATTTTTCTTTTAGTTTTACTATAATAATTTTACAGAAACAAATTCTAAGAACTAGCGTTTCATCAACTCGCTTTTATTATTTACTTGTTAGTGTCATCTATCTACTGAAACATATCGTTTTCTATCAAGAAACAGACATTTTACGGTTTCACCGACCTACGGTAGAATACAGTATAGCGAGTACAATTTGAATTGGCGTATTTGATTTGCAATACATCAAGATTTGCTTATCAGGAAGACGTTTTTATAGAAATTTTTTTAGGGTTCTAAAGTAAACAACAAAAGAAATATTTCTTTTATAAAAAATAGAATATAAAGATTTTAGAAGGTTCTGTTGTAAAAATGGCGCCTCATGTCAGCATGATAACTGTTCTAAATAATAATAATAAAAATAATAATAATAATGCGTTTAACGTCCGTTTCTCGACTTTATGTCATAACAGACGCCATTCGCACCATTACTATTTTCCATCTACCACACTTCCCGTTAGTTTTCTATATTTTTAAAACTTCAACTTATGTAATAGCATTGGGCAAATGAAGAAATTATATGAAATTAGGATAAGGTACGTAATTTTTGAACTAGGAGTTTGTTAGGTAATCGGCTATGGCCTCAAATAAGAAACCATCTCGATATTTATCTGGAATTAATTGAGGGAAACCATGGAAAACATCAATCAAGATGGCCGGTTCAGGAATTACCGTTTCTCGGCAAGAGGCAGTAGGAAAAAGTCCTAGCCACATCTGCCTCCGCTGGGGTTCGAATCCGGACCTCCCGAATGCGAGTCTAGTGCTGTCACCACTACTCTACCCAGCTTTCTTTTATAAAAAATAGAATATAAAGATTTTAGAAGGTTCTGTTGTAAAAATGGTGCCTCATGTCAGCATGATAACTGTTCTAAATATTAATGCATCTGAAAAATTCAAAAAGATTGTGAGCTAAGGTTACCTGGATCGTTTCGTGACAATTTAAATTTTGCAAAATTTTGGTGTTTGTTTATAAAAAATTTCTGAAACAAAATTTTTTGATCCATCAATATTTCGAGCAATTATAACTACAGTGATGCGCCATCATTTATCCAACAGGGCCTTTTAAAAATCTCTATTTTTTACAAGAATATTTTTTTAAATCGTTTTTCAAACATAAATGATCAGTAAATAACGTGCCATTTTTATATTACTTAATTACTAACTTTGTATACCATAACAAATTCTTAAAAAAGTTCACTTTAAATGCGTTCAGGTGTGACTCTTCAATAATTAAATAAAAACTCTTTTTTATATCATCAAACAATTACTGATGCGATTTTTAAACTGATTATACAAGCATAAGTTGCTGTGCTAATATAAAGTATGAAATACAAATTAAATAAAATTAATTTGCTGGTACCCAAAAAAGTGTTGCATTGGAAGTCGAAGTAAGTGATGCTTACCCGCAAAGACAAAAATACCATATGAGGTACAAAATGAAAGGTCTTGCAAATAGACATGGGCTGAAAATCTCCATCGGCCATAATTATATTGGACGTACTCTACTACCGGGTAACACGCGCCGGTACAAAATATATTGCTTGTTTAAATAGCCTACTAAACACGTCAACACCAATGAATAATCTGTTTTAAGAGCAACACATGTCTTCAGATATACAGAGTATTAATTTTAAGCCACTATGCAATTTTTCTTCTCTAGGCATATTTTCAAAACATCACCATTGCTGTTGTATTTTCTGGCAACTTCATTTAAAACTCGCTTGTTTTTATTTGGAAACGTATTTTTACTTTACAAAATAATAATGTGCAAGTTATTTTGTTCACGTGCTCAAAACAACACCATCTTATATCACTCTAATTCCGAAAATATTTATTTAACGTAAAAAAGTTTCAAACAAAACTTTTACAAAATTTTTACCTCTATAATCTTTGTGAGAAGTATGTTTGGTCTTAGACGTACTGAAACGAAAATACAGCCAAGAACACTTTGGATGTGTGACGCACTGCACGTTACAGATTAGTATCACTATCGACGATGGAAACTTGAAATTATAAACGTCGATCAAACGTTCAATACACACCGACTGATAAATAATAACGAACAAGTCAAAAAATAACTTTTATCGCGCTCACTTGTTTGCTGGATCCCTATAGTTGTGGTAAATATTGGATAAAATCGCGCCACAACTGGGATTGCACGCTTAGCAATTCACAACTTATCAATTCTAATAAAAAATCAACACTATTTGTAAACCTTGTTAAAACATTTTTCAACCAGTTATTTTGTGAAACGTATAAAGTCGGCGCAATGACAAGTTACATAAAACATACATATTAACGTTTTATAATAGTTGCAGAGGCGGCGAATAAAGAAATAATTTTTATTACATTAAACAGTATACATAAAGATCCATTAGATCGTTATATCAAATAGACATTAAAATAATAAAACACATAAAATTTGATTTAATCAAGACGAAATCTAATTACATTT
The DNA here is from genome assembly GCA_034508555.1 of Venustoraphidia nigricollis. Lineage (NCBI taxonomy): Eukaryota > Metazoa > Arthropoda > Insecta > Raphidioptera > Raphidiidae > Venustoraphidia > Venustoraphidia nigricollis. Next base: position 1,845,366 of record JAVRKA010000006.1, read on the forward strand.
GATCACAATGAGAAAATTTTAATTAACGAAGTTGGAATGGTAGGAAATTGGACAGTTAATTAACTTTGATTAAGTTGAACGTTTCGTTGCTACTTGTAACTTCCTCAGCAACTATATTTAAAAACAAACAACAAAATACAAAATAGTAAATATTACAATGACAGTTTTATATAGGTTATAAAGAATGTTTTTTAAAATTAGCACCGAAACGTTCAACTTAATCAAAGTTAATTCTTTTCATAAACTGTCCAATTCCCTACAATTCCAGCTTCATTAAAATTATGGACACGAATTTACCAACATTATAATTAACTTGTTTCTTCTGCGTAGCTAATAGCAACTCAAAACAAAACAATGTTGTGGTTGACAATGCAGAGTATTAATGTTGTCTCAAAAAGACCCAACAGCTGTAACAACTGAGTTGTTAATTACGACAGATCAGAAGTCATTAAAGATAAACAATTATTATACCAATCAACATTAAAAAAATATTAATTAACGAGTAACGGGTATCGGGTGTACCGTAGGTACCCGTCGTCAAATCCAGTACAGGAGGCATGCAGACAGCGTTAAAATACGAATGGATTGCAACGCCCGTCATCGGGTAACCGTGATTCAGAATGATATATTGTTGCCGCGATCCGCTAGTTAACACTAGAATTCGATCAAACTGCATGCCGAAGACTTCCAATGTTGTTTCATCTATGAGAAAAATGCTTTGATTGCGCTTTTAGAAAAACTACTCCTTTCACATTTTTTGTCATTTCAATAAAAATTGCTTTTTTTTAATAATAATACTCAGTTCATTTACATTATATGTGCACTGAATATTACGCCTAGAGATGGGAAAAACGGATCTTTTTAGTGATCTGCATCTTTGCATCTGGATCCCGTATGTGAGCCGGCTCACTGAACCGGTTCAAAAAGAGCCGAGTTCTGAAAATGTTACTGCAGTCTGCCACTGAGTTACCTAGTTCAGTCAATCATATCACGACCTGTATAGAATCAAGAATGCATAGCCAAACATGTGATGCATGAGTCATTTGAGCTGACAGATGCATCAAAGCAAGAACTGATACGTAAGTGTAAAATGTGCTTCTGTGCGTTAAGTGTTTCACTGAGATCCGTTGATCCGTCGGCTCAAAAAAAAAGTGAGTCGGCTATCACGGATCTTCTGTCGGAGTCGGCTCTTTGAACCGGTTCAGATCTGAGTTACTCAACTCTAATTACGCCTAAGCTCCAATATATACAGGGTGTCAAGAAATGTGGACATTTTACCCATTTAACCACCGCGCACACTTGTCAAGTATGGAACAGCACGACCAGCACAGCACAAACCTACAACCTGCACTAGACCGGTATAAACCAGCAAATTTTAGTGCGGTAGACATTTTACAGTTTTCAAGTAGTTTTCTCAATGCAAATTATTTAATGAAAAAGATATATCACTGGCACACAAGACACAAGACAGATAGACATGAATTAAAAAATTATATCTATAGATATGTGCAATACTTAAGTAGGTACAAAACCAAATATAATTCACATTGAACGTTCCAAGATGTGAACATCGCTGACGTAAAATAATTGCATTCAGTTCAACTAATAATTCAATCAGGTCGGAGTGCTGTCAAAGTGTCGCAACTACCATATACCCTGTGTTGCGGCGAACATTATATTACTCATATATTATATACCAAGGTATTGATACTATCATAAACACTATTGCGACCTCGGAATGAAATAGTTAATCGTTAATATGAACACTTCTTATATCCTTATATCATGGGTAAATTTAGACAACTTCCTCTCTCTTGAGTAAATTTTGACAATTTTTTGGATGACTTTTAATATATTCGTATACGGTGTAAACTCTATATAGCGACGCTGAAGGGACTGCGCATTTTCTGGCGTTATAAAGAGTTGTCGTTATATATGGAGACAAAGAAAAATAAATATTGATTTACTATAATAGTATTATTTAATAATAACGCATAAAATTTGCAAACAAACATTACTATTAACACAAATAACAACGCATATTGCGTAAAATCTGTGATCTTTGTCTGATGTTTTTCGTTATGCCAATATTTTAATTGTATTTTCTTATGTATTTTGCCGAAATTACTTGCTTAATATTGACATATGGTCGTTATTTAGAGTGGGTGTGATGCTACATAGAGTGTATCATTGTTTGGACAACAAGACAAACCAACCAAAGTCGCGTAATTTCGACGTTTTAGGGAGTTTGACAATAAATCGAGTTACGTTACATGGAGTTTGCACTGTACTTGGGCGAAATTTTATAACTTCTCGAGTGACTCTATATTATTTATTTGATCAGATCACCAAATTTCACCTCTAATTTTGATGTCATTAAAAATTAATTTTAAATTCCAATTTAAAGATTGGAGTTTCAAAATGCCTGAATATCAACAAAAATAAAATGGAACAAAATTTAAACTTTGTTTTTGAGTTGGTAATAGTGTACCCGCGAATAATATTATAAACGTGTATGGTGTAGTAACTGTATGGTATGGTGGCAAGTTGACGGTTTTACTAGCTGGCATCTTCTTTGAATCTGCCTCTACGATTTAAGTGCACTCATGCAATGTCGGAGGTCTTCTTCTGGTCGGGGACTGTTGGACTTCTGCCAGACAACGACCGACGTTCGCTGACTTCATTTATATTATAAGATATCTACATTATATGGTACACGGGTGTCTTCCACGACGATTTGAAGAATAAAATTCAACCTCGATGAAACGAAGAATGTGTAACGGGAAAGAACATTCTAGTGGGGTATAAGAAATTTGACTTGTCCTCGCGCCAACAGCACATTCCCTGGCGGCAGAATTTGTGGTGGGGGGTATAAGCTAGCAACGCACCAAGCGGCAGTCGCGTCCGAGCTCTGACACAGTGAGGATCACGCAAAAGCTGTTTTTGAGTTTTTGTCACCGTAGAAAACACCAAAAATGGAGCAGCGCTACACAATTACATTTTGCTTTCACCTGGTCAAAACTGCTTCCGAGACGCTTTGGTTAGGGAAGTTTACAAAAACGACGCCCTGTCAAGGACTCAAGTTTTCCGGTGGTTCAGTGAGTTCAAGAACGGGCGGGAGACCGTTGAGGACATGGATCGATCTGGACGTCCTTTAACGAGTGTTTTAGACGAAAATGTGGCCAAATTAAAAAAATCCCAGGACTCCGATCGTGTAAGATTAATCGCCGAACACCTCAATATGTGCAAAACTACAGTTTACAAAATCTTTTCTGAAAATTTGAACATGCGGAAGGTTTGTGCGAAAGTGGTGCCAAAAGTGTTGACTGATGAATAAAAACAACGACGAGTTATGACCGCCTACCTGGTCGTTGCAACCTTGTCGCAGTCACCGTACAGCCCCGATGTAAGTTCGGCAAACTTTTTTCTGTTTCCAAAGCTGGAGAGAAGCCTGAAAGGCCACCGTTTCGAAGCTGTTCCCACCACCTAAGTCTCCGAAAGAGGTTACAGCAGCTAACTTTCAGGAAGCTTTTGCAGCGTGGGAACCGCGTTAGCAGTGTTGTATTTTGAAGACTTTTAACGATTTGTGCCAACCAGATCTTTTTTTTGCCATTACCATTCGTTTACAGACAAACACATATATACATTTCCTCTCTTCTCGCGGGACATGTGTTATTAATAGCCAACATTCGATTTATATAAAAAACGTGAAATTTATCTTCGAAGAACAACTAGCTATTAAATGTAAAAAACACAGTCACCACTTTATGATCACTCTGTATACTGTATCTAAAACAGGTCACTTGTATTGGCTTAGAGCTACAATGTCGCGTCCAATTGTAAAAGTCGTCTGAAAAACGTAAAAATAAAATTTGTGATTTGTTTGAAATATTTTATAAATATAAGCGCGATACGCTCAGGTGAGAAACTGGAATTCGCTCGCAACAGACGATATTATGTTTGTTTTATTTTCGTATCTTGTCATAGTTTTAATTGGATTAGTTTACACGATTCGTTAACGCCAAGCCAACAGACCTCACACAAACCAAAAATATAAATATAGGTACAGTGTGGCAAAAAATAATGAGTCCTAAAAAAAGATTAAAGATTAAAATATAATGGGGTGGTCCAAATGCACCACATCCTGAAAGGATTTTTGTGCTTCCCCCTTTTACTGGATCGAGTCAGCAAATAATCTGGATCTTCTTATGAGCTCCAGAAGATTTGCTTCTAGATTGTCCTGTGGAATTATTCCATCTTCATCAATGTAACCAAAGATGGTTGTTCTCCTGTAAGTTAAAGCCTCACATTCGAACGTGATATGGGTGGCTATTTCATCCTCCATTTCGCAAAATCTACATAGTGTTCATTCCTGCTGTATCCCAATCACATGTAGGTGTTTTCTTAGGAAAGCATGACCGGTTAAAAATCCAATCAACTTTCTGAGAATGAGTCCTAACAGGGACTAATTTTGTTCAGCAGCGGAACGAAAATTAAACCGCCACCGTCAGACGCGTGAGGTGGTCCAAATGCACCACATCCTGAAAGGATTTTTGTGCTTCCCCCTTTTACTGGATCGAGTCAGCAAATAATCTGGATCTTCTTATGAGCTCCAGAAGATTTGCTTCTAGATTGTCCTGTGGAATTATTCCATCTTCATCAATGTAACCAAAGATGATTGTTCTCTTGTAAGTTAAAACCTCACATTCGAACGCGATATGGGTGGCTATTTCATCCTCCATTTCGCAAAATCTACATAGTGTTCATTCCTGCTGTATCCCAATCATATGTAGGTGTTTTCTCAGGAAAGCATGACCAGTTAAAAGCCCAATCACCTTTCTGAGAATGAGTCCTATCAAGGACTAATTTTGTTCAGTCACCGTCAGAAGTGGGGGAAATGAGCTGCAAGCTATGGCTACCGATTGGCTGGCGGGTAACTTCCAATGTGGAGAGAGAAACTTGACGCCCCTTTCTGTTTAATGTTTACTTGGTTACAAATGTTTACCCACAGCACTACCTGTGAAATTTACACGCACCTAGTTTTTTTTACTTTTCTTTACTGGCACCACCAATAAAAGTATTTGCGAGCGTGGCTTTGTGAAATGTCACGGACGTAGGGTGTCACAAAAGTGATGCAAATCTTCACTGTCAACTATATACCTCCTCGGTCACGTGTATTTTTTGAGGTTATATGCAACTGTCATCGTATTCGATTTTGAATGTTTACACATCGCAAGAAAACGAAATGACAAAGGTCCCTTTACAATTTTATATATTAATATTGATTATATAATCTGATATTACGACGAATCAGATACTAGCTATATGTACTCTGAGAGCTTCAAATAATCTTTCTATAACCAGACTAGGAATTTTTCTAAAATCGTTTCTGCTTTTGACTTATGTCTCAATTTATAACATTAATATTTCGTAACGATCGTCTTTGGCTTGTTCACGTGAAACGTTACGTCGCCATGATGTGCAACTGTACATCCAACGTCGTCATCTATCGTCGTCGAGTGGTGTTTCCACTTAATGGCCGCTATAATTAATTATACTGCATTCATATCCACGACTGGTCACAAAGTTCCCTTACATCCCAGTTAGAATTTTCATTACAATGGACATTTTTGTTCAGACCAAACATGACTGCAAATCGAAAGATCTCATAAAAAAGAAACTGTGCATTTTACACTACACAATATGTAAGTTGAACTCGAATAATAATTGTAAAAAAATGGTGCGTGTGCACACGCGCGGCAGAAGTTATACTTTTTTGGCGTGATGTCGATAATTTATATTCACATTTTCGTAAAGATGTACATTGACAAATTAAAGTATTGTTGAATCCATAAAAAAATACAAGTACAGTGGACCCCCGGTAATCCGGCCTCTGTCTAATCCGGCACCTCCTGTAATCCGACATGGTCTATTATTTATTACTGAATATTTTTTTGACAGTCTTCGCTAATGCATGATTGAACAAGTTCAGAGTAGATATATATAACATAGAATCTTATCATTGGATCTGTAATTTGTCGGATTACAAGGGACTCTTTTGTAAAAAATTCCGGACTATAGGGGGTCTTAGGCAGTACTCTATAATCCGACAAATTCGATAGTTCGACACTGCCCTGCAAAATGTTTGTCGGATTACCGGGGGTCCACTGTATTGAGGTTATTTAACTGTCAATAGTTGTTAACAACACTATAGCTTTTAAGAAGTTCCGTTCGATGTCGCTAGTATAACCTACTTTGTTGTTTGATGAAATAACTATTTTGACGTTATCAGAAAAAAATGAGACGTGTCATCTATGAATACAAAGTAAAACTATACTGCATCGAAGAGTCAACTTTATAAACTACTATTTCAAGTCGAAATTTCGCCAGAAATGTGCTCTCGAAATGAGCGGCGTTACTTTTAGAACACGTTGTATATAATGAAGGAAAGCCTCAAAAGCACGTTAGTGGCACTTTCGTCATAAAGCTGATGATTCAAACACACTTCATAGTTTGTTTGCTGACATTATGTAACAATATGCGGTTACGTCGTTGCGGTACTGGCGCTTTCTGCAACTCAAGAGCAATATGCAAATGTAACTAAAGCTCGAGTTTTTCGTTCATTGATTAACTCTTAACCGCGGTTAACATAATATTAGAAGCGATAGTTTCAAAATTATTACTGGCAAACAATTCAAAGTTTATCAATGCTTGAGAAAATTTAATGGTTCTATTCTATAATTTACTAACTAAAGTTCGACGTTGGTCGTATCTCCCTATAGTCAATTTGGGCTTAAGAATAGCCGAGCATGTAGCGATGCCGTTATTTAAGCCGGGTCCAGACGTGTGTAACGCGTAATGTAACACGAATTCTGCGTGTGGACGGCACTACGAGCATTGCATGTAACGCTCGCGCCGGCGCTCGCCGTGTTCCATCGGCTGTCGGTTTTTAGCGCGAACACAAAGGCGCTCGCAGTACTCGTTTGGACGGCGTTCGTGACTATTGTGTCGTGTGTACGTTCATGATACGAACAATCGCCTGAACTTATCAGTTTGTATCAAGAAAAACGTGTTATTTGGGATCCAAAAAATTCGGATTACTTTAAAAAAATCTGAAATCTTCAAATAATAAATATATATAAATAAAAGCAGCACCAGCTATCATGACTTTCCTATTCGGCACGTTAGTAGCAACTGAGTGGAAACAGCTTTTGACAAAGATTTGGCAGATAGCTTATGTTATAGGGAGTAACTTAGGCTACTTTTATTTTAGAAAAAGAATCAGGGTTCCGCGCAAAAAAATTAAAACCCATGAAATTGTCAGCTAAATCCGATTCAGATAGGGAAATAATAATAATAATATTATAATTATAATCCTAAAATCGTGTTCTAAGAAGTGGAAAGGGGCGAAGTACAGAGGTGTCAATAATTAACACATTCTAATTGTTAAAATACAGTTTCTATGGACTGGAAATTTAACTGTTAGGTCCTACCGTCCTGCTGAAGGTTCCACTACTGTTGTTGAGCTGTCGTGTTTGATTATAATGCTAGTTTATTATAAAATCCATACTTCCACAAGTTCATCAGTCAAAACTTAGATGCTTGTAACATATGCATAGTGATAAACAGTGTCTCTATGAGATCGACTAGTCTTAAGTTCTGCCAATTAGGTTGTCCCATCCCTCGAATGTTAAGTTCTGATCCATTATGCACATTGTATTATAGTATAGACCGATACTCCTAAATCAATTGACCCTATTAACTAATTGGTAATCTCATCTGGCTTATATAATACATGTCGTAATCAACACATTATCATATGTCAAGTGCCGTGTAATTGTTAATTACTTGAATTAGTTCTGCATCTGTTCTGCCATCCTAATCTAAAAAGTCGTAACTCCATTTTTTCGCATTTGCAGTTATCTCTTTTAGGTTTATTATGAGAAATATCGAAATATGAAGTAACAAATATATGTAATGAAATTACCGAGCTGGGTAGAGTAGTGGTACAGCACTAGATGCAGATGTGGCTGGGACTTTTTCCTACTGCCTTTCGCCGAGAAACGGTAATTCCTGTACCGGCCATCTTGATTGAGGTTTTCCATGGTTTCCCTCAATTAATTCCAGATAAATATCGAGATGGTTCCTTATTTGAGGCCATGGCCGATTACCTATCAAATTCCTAGCTCAAAAATTACCTACCTTAACCTAATTTCCTATAATTCCTTCATTCGCCCATTGCTATTATATAAGTTTAAGTTGCAAAAAATGTAGAAAATAACGGGAAGTGGTAGATGAAAAAATAGTAATGGTGCGAATGGCGTCTGTTATGACATAAAGTCGAGAAACGGACGTTAAACGCATTATTATTATTATTATATATTACGGTATCTTAGGAAGTCAAGCTTTAAGAGAATAATAATTTCAAGTTATGGAGGTTCGACTGTACTTCTACCATTCCTGGTTACTTTTTCAAATATTCTCACTTCATATTCTTCGACGGAGACAGTCTAGTATTCAAGGACGTATTTGTAAAATCTGTTTCCCGGACATAGCAGGTTTGTCCCCCTACCCCTTTCACTGCGTCCTACACAATTTTTCCGATATTTAAAACATGGTTTGTTAAATATATCAAAAATAAAAAGTCAAAATAAATAAAGTAGTGACAATAGCAGCAGATTATGTATCAAGGTCGCAATGAAGACGATTTTGATGAACGTAGCGTATGCTGCCAGAGCGAAGCAATTTTTAAACGGCAGCAACCTTTCAAGTCTGTCGCCCCGAGGATATGCCAATTTTGCTACATGGTAAATTGTATATCAAGGGCGGAATGAAGACGATTTTGACCAATGTTGCCTGAACGAAGAACCACGTCCACAACTTGCAACACGACTGGCGCGCCACCCCCGTGGAAATGCAATTTTCAAAATGTGATAAATACGTCCCTGTTAGTATTACTATAAATAACGGTGACAACGATGCAGGTTCGTTAATAACTCGGACACAAGAGTTTTCCTGAACTTCCACAAAAGTATAAATTTTAAGAATCAGCAGGCAAGTTTCCAAACACCGAAAGAATATTTCATTCAAGTATGACCTCAATTCAAAAACACTTCTATGTAGGAACAAAGAACTATAATATTAAAAAAAACTGGCACACGTAAATTAAATGAACATGAATTAATTCATTCGTCCACAAAGTATGTAGTTTTATTATACATAAATTTGAGTTTTAAATTAGTTTCAACTTTAAAACAAAACTTTATACAAACTTTTATGAATTGTTACCTGATGCGCACAGTATATAATTTTATAAACGCTTTGGTGTAAAATATAAAAAAGATGTGTTGAGTGAGAATATAACGCAGGGTTGTACACCTAAAAAATATATCAAATATATTGTTCAATTCTTGTTGACACCCTACACGAGAGCCTTGAAAAGTTTTTTTTTTTAATTTCCTAATTCACCCCCTGAAATCAACTCCCAAAATCAAAATTCAACTTTTATTACTTCACGTCTGTGATTGGGCCACCACACCCTATCTCTGTGCCAAATTAAATTTTTTTGCGTCAAATAGTTTCACAGAAAATCGACTGTGACAGGCAGACGGACACTTCAATAAGTGTTTCGTTTGCACGGAACACTAAAAATATTTCCAGGACGCCATCAAACAAACAAACAAAAATAATTCAGGTGTGTCGTAGTTTGTACCCTTGGTATTTTTTCAGTGGAATTGTCAAACAATAATGGATACTAGCTTCATCTGTTTTTATATCAACAGAGAATTAAATAAATTTTTATTTTTAAATAAATTATTAATTGAAACTTCTTTATCTGTATCTGTTTGAAATATTTTGTAACGTTAAATGGGAAATGATTGAACGGTGGGGAAATTTAAAAGAAACCCTGGTAGCGAAAAATTAAAGGAGAACGTATTCAACGGTGGGGAAACATACAAGATAGCTTGGTAACGCAAAATGGATAACGATCAATGAAACGAGTTCATAATTCTAAAGAAATTTCACTTGCCTCGTAAGCTTATGATGACGCTCACATTTGACTACACCACTGACTATATGAGTAAATAAAATTTATCATAAAGTTTATGTTCCTTTCATACGCAAAATATGAAAAAAACATAACTCTACAAGGTGAAATATTTTATTTCAAAAAATATTCTTTACGGTTTCAACATATTATTTACAATTTGTTATTCGTGGTCACAATTTACCGAATTTACCTGACTTATTCGAGCAAAGCGATTGGTTTTATAAAATTGGCAAATCTTTTAATAAATTAAGATTCTGTCATAGAAAATGTTTCAAAGCCCGTGTTTAACTCGTATAATCTAGGTTCTACTGTAGCTTTTTTAAATCCTACAAAAATATCGGCAAATTCCTTATCTAGTTAGCAGATCAAAATGAAGCGGCACTCGTGTAATTAAAGCTTCTTTATTACAACTGAATAAAACCGCGTAAGCTGCAAAACTTTGAAAGTTTTATCAGTGAACAATAATTTAATAACAATGAAGAACTTTTATAACCCTATTAATGCTGTACTTAAAATTATCTGGAATTAGAGCAGGAAAATGAAGTAACTATATTCGTTACATAACACTCATCAATTTGCTTCCGTTACTCGAATACTTGTTTCGTTTGTCGGCGACTAAACTACATAGGTGAGTGGCTTAACACGCTTGCTGATCACACCAAAGATCTGGTATAAACAAAGTAGTTTAGGCCTACCAGGAAAGTTTTATGAGAACGTTCCTCATTTTTAAACAATTCCTTAAAAAATATTAACCTCCAGGAGTCCGAATATTCAAATGTCGGATTGGAAATATTAAAAAAAAAATTTCAGCGAGCAGCCGAAATTTGGATAGCGATCGACTTGTTGCCGACCTGAAGCGTCGATAGATGAATTATAGATTACAGACGCTCAACAGCTGAGTTCATTACCGTCTACCAACCTGACACGCATAGATTTCTAAAGTTTCTTTTGGATCATTTATATGCTTCGATTGGCAGTTGACACCCTAATAAAGTCGATATCATCTTTTCTTCGTCAGATTTAGTGAAAAAACCTGAAATACACTTTTTGTCGTCTTTTTATTTAAACTAAAAAAAAACGGCTGGACCGATTTAAAAACATTTCTTTCCAATCAAAATGACGCTAACATGTTTCGATTGACACCGTAACGAAGCCGATATCATTTTTCATCCGCGATATTTTGTGTAAAAACTACATACATTTTGCACTCCTTTTGACTAAACAAAAAGAACGACTGGACCGATTTTGAAAACATTTCCTTCATACCATGTTTACGTTAATACGGCGTGTATTGGCATCAGCGTTGCCAGATTTTTTTTTTTGCCAAGTCGGGATTTTGGAACTTTTTGAGTGAAAAAAGCGGGATTCTTTCGTCGAAAACGGGACATAGAAAAACGTATATAATCAGAAGTTTTTAAATATTTAACTTTTTATTTGAGGTCAAATTACGTTTACGTGACAATAGATAGCAAAAATAGCCTTAGAAAATGTATTTTAATAAAAATATGATATTTTAAATCAGATTTACCCTATCGTCAAATAGTTGAGTCTTATTCGTCTTCTGAATAAAAAAAATAAAAAAAAACAGATATCAAAATTAAAAAAGTGTTACTTATTAGAAAACCATGGCGTTTCAAACAATAGTCTGAGGAGTGAGTGTTACAAATTGCAACTTACAATAAGAGAATAATTATTTACGCACGGTCGAGTTATCCCCGAAAAGCGGGACATGTAATTTTGATTTAAAAATCGGGACGTCTGGCAACGCTGATTGGCATTCTTATGTAAACGATATAATTTTTGAAACTCGAGATTTCGTACTAGAGACAAATGACCACGTAACACACAAACACTTTCTTTTCAAAGTGACCTTGAAACATAAAAATTTGTTAAACAATATTTTCGAACATATTACAATACCTTCCCGATGTAGGTAGCGAGATGTTGAAAATGTATACGCAGAATTAATGGAGAATTATTCCCTTGGGAAATTTAAGGGCAACGTCTTTTGTAGTTGTGAAAACAATGCAACGGGATATGCATCAGGTGTATTCGGTCTCGGTGCAATGGCGTAAAAGCATAAACATTTTTCAAGCGTGTAGAAAAAGTTTGTATCTCTATAAGTAATGGAGTTAAAATAATAGAGTTTTAGGAAACGTGTGTTGGAGAAGAGTTGAGGAGGAGTGATTCTAGGTGTTAGCATGTGACAGAAGACAGAGGGAGATAATTTATCTATTGGGTAAACCGTTCTGCAGTCAATTTATTACTTGTGTTCAAGAAGCGTGCGACAGATTAGATTTGTGTCGGTACGAACCTGCTGTTCCGCCCAGACACAATGCTTAATAAAGTCTGCATGCAAAAGCCGCGGAGCTGATTTTATCTCTTGCACTGCGTCAATTCTCCATTGCAAATGGCAGTGTTGCCAATTCGGAAAAAAGTTCACTGGAGAGAGCCAGTCATGTACCGAGTATGTCCCGTTTCTGGGTACAATTTTCAACGCAAGATCTACTTTGATGTTCCCACATTAGTTAATTCGTTTCAGTTGGTTTTTTTCACTTTAGTGATCAAAAAATTCGTATTGAAAACTCACTGGAAAGTTAAAAATAATACTTACAAAAAAAAATTGACCCTTCTTCAAAAAAACCTACAAAGTGAATTGTGATATTCTTATAAAAAAAAACAATTTTTAAACAAAAATATTTTATTCTTCATTGCGTTATAAATTATAATATTGAAATAATTCATTCCATAATTCAATTAATCCATTACTTATATAAATGTACTTAAAAAGCTATAGTATTAGTAAAAACAGCAGATCTCAAAATATATTATTTTACGTTTTTTAGTCGCTTGAAGCGTTCAGTATTTCTAAACATTTTTTATATTCCTCGTGGAAAAACATTGAGACGAGATTTAATGTATAATATTTAAATTTAATTCAAGCACTGAAATCTCTATACATAAAAAATCATTATATATCTGTCCGTAATTTGGCAATAGTGTCAAATTCTACTCAGTGTATTTGGCTTGAGAGCTATAAGCACATTTGTGCATAACTAAATATATTTATCAATGGTGGAAATAAGACAGATTGTTAAGCGTCTACTTAACATTGCTCTTTTCTCTGCTTTGTTAAATCCTTGTTGACAATTTGCAAACTGAATGAATTATTTTATATCGACGGTTTTAGAAATCCATACCAAAATAGTAAAAAAAGACCCACAAGTGCGAGTAGAATTCGCGCCATTAGGATTCGGTACCGTTTTGACACGTAATAATTTCACATAAAATTAAAAATTTATTATTTTCGGGTTTTTGTCCTGCACTCGTGCCAAATTATAAGATTGGTCAACGGGAATTAACCTATATGTTTTGTTGAGCGTCTGAATTAAAGAAACTTAAAAAAATATATATTAACCTCCTTCAAAAAAATCACTAAAAAGATGAAAATAATGAAATTTTGAGGTCGGAGCTAATTTCATTACAAAAACATTTAATTACATATCTACTTTTATTAAATAGGCGCCGACCTCAAAATTTCATTATTTTCATCTTTTTAAGTAGTGATTTTTTTGAAGGAGGTTAATATTTTTTTTTTAAGTTTTTTTATTTTTTACTTTTTAGTGGTGGATTTGATTTCGCACATTTTTGAAGATTTCCCTCGATGTCTCCAGGGTTTCATCATCAGATCCTGACCTGATAACCGTGGGATCACCTGGGATGTATACCCTTTCAAACAAAAAAAAAATAATTTTCCAAATCGGTTCAGGCGTCTTCGAGTAATCGGGGAACATACATAAAAAATAATTTTAAAAAAAGATTCCGACGAATTGAGAACCTCCTCCTTTTTTTGGAAGTCGATTAGAAACTATGAATATTGCTCTAACCGTCTAACGAAAAGATAAACTGGATTGAGGGACAAAGTTGACTCTGTCGTTGGAAAACTGTTGTCCCCATACATCGACAAATAGGACGCGGTTAGTTTTGCAACTGCAAATAGGTTTATAATTGCAAACAAATTTTTTTTTGTGATGTAACTGTGAAAATATGCGGCATAAGCGGCCGTATCTTTTGATTGCGTTGACTTAGAAGTTTGATTGTTTCCCAGTTCTAAGAGATTGCAGACTTGAGTATTTGATATTAATTTCAACTTGATACCTCCACGCGTTCCTGAGAATAGGACAGACAGACAGACGGACAACGAAGTGATCCCATGAGGGTTCCTTTTTTCCTTTTGAGATACGGAACCCTAAAAATGGAACCTTGTCTGTCTGTATGTCAAAGTCGGTTTCCTCTGAAACTACGTAACATCGACTGGAAGATGATAACAGAAGTATCGAAACGTCAGCAGGTTAAATGCAATTTTGAGTATCAGTATTGTTTCATTTATTGATCCTGTGCTACGGAGGTCTTCCTTTAAATACCACGGTGTAATTAATATGTTGTATAATAATTAAATGTTAACATGTTCCTTCTTAACTAAACAACATTTTTTGTTCACCGTGTTGATAGCAGGACCATAGATGTGCAAGAAAATCTATTTGAAGTCTAAGAAATCAGTGAAACAGTCTGAAAACTAAAACAGCACACAAAAAAAGGGAAATCCCCATCCCGTGTTCCTGTGCGTAACAGACGTTGTCAAGGTTATTGTAATATGTTACACCGCAACGGTGTATTATATAAAATGGACGTCGGAGTATACTGATATTGTGGGCGGTTTTTGGAACGCTCCGGACATAACGCTTACGAAATAGATACCTACACACCGGATGTGTTTGCTTCCCGCATACAGACTGACATGAAAACGTTTTTATTTTTTTATTCAATAAGACGTTGTAATTTATTTTCACAAGAACTTAATTTTATAACAATTGTTTCGCATAACATAGTAGCTTCATCAGACAAAGAACTTACGACCTTTTTTACTTCCACGTTTTTTTTAAGGTTCCGTATTTCACAATGAAAAAAAAACGAACCCTTATGGAATCATTCGTTTATCCGTCCGTATGTCTGTCACAGTGTCGTGTATTTTTAGCCTGTCGGGACTAATCGACTCCTGTCTCACTTCGTGGCGATCATAGACCAATCAGACAATCCCTTTATTAATTTGAGGTTAAATGTTGTGAACCGTATTTTTCCTTTAGCTGAAGAGACACTTTGTGTGAGAAGTAAGGACTAAAAACTTGATAATACTTAAGTAAAATCAGTTGAAAATACACAGTCCGACTGTAAAGTTATCAAGCTGAAATTTGACATACTCTAAAAATTGCTAACCCGCATATATTCCAATAGTTAGAGCCTAAAAATTATTTTTTCTGTACAATTGAGAGGCCACAGTTATCCAGCTATTGGAGTAAGATCAGAGTACATTCTCTATCCAAGCCTCCATTCTGCTACACTCCAATTGCACTCGGAAAGAGTTGACTGTATCAGGTTCGCAGCCCGTATACATTCCACTAAGATTTAATCGTATCAGGAGCACAGATATTAGAAAGAACACGAGAAGTAACTGTTCTCTGCTTATCAGATCACACGGTACACAATACATATTTGCGGCACTAAAATTCATCGGTTTTTGTTACACCGACACGTGGTTGATGGCGTTGTACTCTTGTTTTATGCATGTAGACTATGTTATAAAACATGTTATGGAGACTGAGTTAGCCCCGATCCCCCAGCCTCCCACCGACATTCACCCCAATCGCTCTCTCGTACAACACTAACCTTAACCATCGACGATTTTAAGGGTTGCGCAAGAACACTGACCGGTATCATAATATTACTTCCGGAAATTTTGTATGGCTTCAAAAAACTAATAAAGTTTTTCCGAGAATAAATGACTGATCGTTATTTTTTATTGGATAGACGTTGGATATTTTAATGCAAGAAAATCAAAATTTTGTGCTTTCTTCAAACAGGTTAATTCTTACTTTTTATACCATTTTCGTACTTCGAGACGAGAAATTTTTCAAGCTGCAACTTTCTATAAGGTACCTACATTTCTCGTGTCGATAGCGCGATTTCTTGAAATTTCTGATCTCGACAATGTCTGTAGTAGACTAGCGGACATTTTTGTGATTAAGAAATATTATATTTATTAATACAGTTGATATGTTTCCTAGTTCTTGTGATATTATTTTATTAAGGTGACTGTTCTGATTGTGAAAAATGCTCTCCGAAAATTTCAAACTGTGGTCGCTAAAGGCATTTTACAACTGTTTTATGCATTAAGTTTCACAAAATTTAACTTGTTGCTTCAAAATTTTGAAGAACACATTTTTGTTCTAAAACTTGTATCAAAAATCGTTATATTTGTCAACACAATATTGAAGTCTAAATAATAATTTATAGTTTTTTTTACGAATGTATCTTAAAAATACTAAGAAATCTAGCTTGCTGAACATCTATTTTAATTCTATGAATAAATAATTTTGTCTCTACGGTCTAACTTATTAGAATTAGAATTAAAGATAGGGACCAAACGGTAGTCACTGCGACCTCTAAGGTCTGTTGTGCTCCCCTAATAATCCATCTGTTTTTTAGGATTCCCAATATACGGTCTAACTTATGCTTTTTCGTCATTTTTATCTAATTATTTACTAAGCCCAGATAATAAAGTATAAGAATTTGGCTCAAATTCAAATTATGGGAGAATGGTACATACTTCTAGTTTATTTCGAAAGCATGATTAAATAGTTTTTCATAGAAATTAGAGATTTCGGAACTGTTTTTCATAAGATTTAGTGCATTTTCTCTTAGTGTTGGGTAACTCAGATCTGAACCGATTCATAGAGCCGACTCCGACAGAAGATCCGTGAGAGCCGACTCAGTTTTTTTTGAGCCGGCGGATCAACGAATCCGCATACCT
Source organism: Venustoraphidia nigricollis (assembly GCA_034508555.1). Classification (NCBI taxonomy): domain Eukaryota; kingdom Metazoa; phylum Arthropoda; class Insecta; order Raphidioptera; family Raphidiidae; genus Venustoraphidia; species Venustoraphidia nigricollis. Next base: position 1,862,285 of record JAVRKA010000006.1, read on the forward strand.
CAGTGAAACACTTAACACACAGAAGCACATTTTACACTTACGTATCGGTTCTTGCTTTAATGCATCTGTCAGCTCAAATGACTCATGCATCACATGTTTGGCTATGCATTCTTGATTCTATACAGGTCGTGATATGATTGACTGAACTAGGTAACTCAGTGGCAGACTGCAGTAACATATTCAGAACTCGGCGCTTTTTGAACCGGTTCAGTGAGCCGGCTCACATACGGGATCCAGATGCAAAGATGCAGATCACTAAAAAGACCCGTTTTTCCCATCTCTATTTTCTCTTAAAATAATTGAAGTAATGACAGCACGGTGTTTTAGGATGTCTAGAGTTTGCCCACGCCTGTACAGGTTTTTAGTATAAGAGCGACATATTGGATGATGTATGGTGCGATAAAGGGCAGTATGTGCATACGAATAATACGGCAATGATGTTTTGCTTCTATATTTCAGCTTTATTTCGAAAATTTATATTTATCGTGTACGAAAAACAGCTGAGCTTAAATTTAAAGGGCGTTTTGTATGCCAGTACGCAACACGTTCGGATCAGTTATTTTATGATTTTATGGCGGTCATTGGGCGATATCGAACTTAATGAAATTCGACTGTTTCTATGAATTCGTTTGTCAATACTGTCTATTTTAACCGACTTCAAAAAAAATATCAACTCGACATGCATATTTTTTTCATTTTTGGAACGAAGTTCCTAATCGCGGGTTGGCGAGGGGACCTAGCCGAGAACAAATGTAACACGTCACGAAAAAGCGTCACAAAAAAGCGTCACAAAAAAGTGTCACGAAAAAGCGTAAGACGTTTTTCGTAACGCGTTTTATATATGTGTGTGTATGTATATTATGTATGTGTATTAATTATGCCAACCCTGCATACGAAAGGGACTTCGTTCCAAACGTGTGTCCGGCGACACGTTCCAAGTTTTTTTTATAATATTCGTTGAGCCATAACTTTGCGAGGGATTAACCAATTTGAAAAATGTCGACGCCATTTTGATCGGAATATTCACGAATTGGTCTCATATAGTTTTTATTAAAATCAGTTCGGTCGTTTTAACTGACTTCAAAAGAGGATATTTTTTTTTTATTATGTTACCTCATATCTTTAATGTTTATGAATCGACTTTGATGATTATTTTTCTATTTAATAGGGCATACCTTTAAAGTGATCCCATATAAATTTTACTGAAATCAGTCCAGTAGAGTTTTTTTTAGTTTAGTACACAATCAAATATTACGAAAGAAGAGGATTAGTAAGCCACGAAAAATAAAAAATACAACTCCTTAAAAAAGAACCACTAAAATGTGTTAAATAAAAAAGTTTTGAGGTTGACATTAATTTAATTAAATTGCCGCCGCCACCCTAAAGGTACGTCCTATAGAAAAAAAATCGTAAAAATCGGTTCATAAATGCTGAAGATATGAGGCAACATACAAAAAAAAAACTCCTTTAAACAAAAGAACAATCAATTATAGATTACTCTACACCTACCCAAGAAGACTACAATCATAATTTTAACATGGACGAACTTAACGCAGCACTCGATAAGTGCAATAGTTCGACACCAGGTCCTGACAACATACCACACGATTTTATCAAAAAGCTTCCACCATCAGGAAAATTAACAATATTGAAACTTTATAACCACATTTGGTCAGAAAATGTATTTCCAGCGGAATGGAGAAAATCTATAATTTTACCACTGCTAAAAAGCAATAAAGACAAAACAGCTCTTAACAGTTACAGGCCTATTTCACTAACCAGCAGTCTATGTAAAATAATGGAGAAAATGACGAATAATAGACTAATGTGGATTCTTGAAAGTCGCAATCTTATCCAACCACAACATTTCGGATTTAGGAAAAACCACTCTACAATGGATGCGATAGTCCAACTAGAAACAAATATTTTAAATGCCTTCGCGCATAGAGAACATCCAGTTGCTATTTTCCTAGACCTTGAAAAAGCATACGACCGAACCTGGAGACGATACATTTTGGACAAACTGACAGAATGGAACATCAAAGGTAATTTAACTGCTTTTATCAACAACCTGATTTGCAAAAGATCTTTCAAGATTAGACTAAACGACATACATTCCAATGAATTTTCCCAAGATAACGGTATCCCACAGGGGTCCCCTTTAAGCGTAACGTTGTTCTTAATAGCAATTAACGACATTACGAAATCTGTTCCATCTACGATAAAGATAAGCATATACGCGGATGATATTATTCTATTTAATAGTAACATCAATATAAAAGCGGTAGAACTAAACCTACAACAAGCGTTATACTCGATAGAAATGTGGTGCTCAAAAACCGGTTTCAAGTTTTCGACATCAAAAACTAAATGCATGCAGTTCAAATACTCCAGAAAAAAGCTGACCATCCCCACACTAAAGCTTAACAATGAACTACTAACTTTCACGAATGAAGTAGTTTACCTGGGAGTCACATTTGACTCTCAGCTAACATGGATTCCACATATTAAAAAATTGAAAGTAAACTGCCAAAGAAATTTAAATTTACTCAAAATTATCGCACATCACCAATGGGGTAGTGACAGAAAAACGTTATCTCAGGTTTTCCACGCATTAGTCAAATCTAAACTCGAGTATGGGAGTATAGTTTACATGACAGCAAATAAGCATATTCTTAATCTGATAAACTCAGTATACAACAACGGCTTAAGATTGGTGTCTGGAGCACTAAAAACTACACCACTAGACAGTCTATACTGTGAAAGTAGCGAACTGCCACCAGAGATGAAACGGGACCAACAATGTCTGAACTATTACGCACAAATATTAGCGAACCAGAGACACATTAATTATGAACTGTTCAAGTGTCCAGAACATATAAACAAATTCAAAGATAATCTAAAACTTAAAAGACCATTACCAATAAGAACAACCTTCTTAAAAGAAAAATATGAAATCGAACAGGTAGATATTAAAAAACAAAGTTTACATCTCCCACCACCCTGGCTACGTCTACGATGCGTAATAAATACCGAACTAAGAGAATGGACAAAAACTGATACACATCCTGGAATATTTAAAAACAGACTCAGAGAAATTTTGGATAAATACCCAAACTCAACACATATTTACACCGACGGATCAAAAGATTCAAACAATACATCCTGCGCATATTTTTCAAATCAAATAACAACTGGATTTAAAATGAATCCCATATGCAGTATTTACACTGCAGAACTAACTGCGATTAATATCTGTCTAGAAAGTATAAAAAACAAAGCCACAAATCAAACGTTCATAATTTTAACAGATTCTCTAAGTGCGCTTTTATCTATCAGCCCTCTATACACAAACAACCCAATTGTGAACGATATTCAGATCAACATCAACAACATAAAAAAACGAAACAATAGCATATATATAATTTGGATACCATCTCATAAAGATATCATGGGGAATGAAAGAGCAGATGAAGGTGCAAAATCAGCACTAACCTCAGGAGCAAGGATTGAAGATTCTACAGTACCTAAAGCTGACTATAAAAACCACATCAAAAACAAAATATTTATGACTTGGCAAAATACATGGCAGGCAATGGGTAACAATAAACTTAGAACCATCAAATCAGATGTCAACAAATGGATTTGTCCTATAAAATTAACTAGAAGACAAGAAGTGGTAATTACTCGTCTACGAATAAGTCATACGTTACTGACACACTCTTACCTGTTTAAAAAAGAAGAACCTTCGAAATGCTACATCTGTGATACCCAAGAAGATGTTCAACATCTATTAGTAGACTGTCCATTATACGACCCCGACAGGATCGCAGCAGATCTAGCACCAGACCTTAGAACAATCCTCAATAATGAAGAAAAAAACATCAAAAAATTATTATTATTTCTCGAAACCACTCAAATAATACATAAAATATAATATAACCTAACTACATACTAATTAATGTAAACAATATACTTACCTAATAATATAATTACTTATATAATATACTTATAATTACCTACTTATACTTGATGTACTTACCGTTGTATGTAAAATTACTACTTACCATTGTATAGTGCTAATAACCTGAGGGTTGAAGCACATTTTTTTTTGTCGTTGTTTAAAATAAAAAAAAAAAAAAAAAAAAAAAAAACTCCTTTTTTGATGTCAAAAACGACTGAAACGGTTTTAAGAAAAACTGTATGAGACCAATCCGAGAACATTCTGAACAAAATGGCGTAAAATTTATCTAAACTGGGGGAGATATCGCGGAACATATATAAAAAAACGCTTCGAATTGTATCTCTTTTTTAAGCTGGTTAAAAAAGTAGATCTTATTTATTTTCTGACTACGCCTCTGCTAGTAACCGATTTAGTCTTGCAAGTTTGGTTGCTTACACATATCTTAGCGGAATAATATTATCTAAACACATATATTCTGCAAAAACCGCACTGTGACATTACTTAAACAACGCTCGTAATTAAATCAAGATAGCTATTACGTAAGTTAGCTGTTGGATTTATGTATTTCACATGAAAATGCATTCATTTTAAACCACCGAGTTGATTCTCACGCGATTACTAATTAATAGTTTTGCTGTCTTGTCTTAACATTAAATAGCCATTGTCGTCTCTAATCTAGAGACGAGACTAGTCTCGACTTATAAATGCTATGTCTCGTCTCAGTTGCGAAAATTCTCGAAAATTCTTGTCTCGATAATTCAGTAGTCAATACTTGTCATCTCTGGTAGATTAGTGAAACTAATATTTCAGAAATGGTTAAAATGCCGCAAGTTAATGTTCACCTAGTAATATAAAAGGATAAATAACCGGCTAATTATCCGGTTAAATACGCGGCTATTTATTATTATACAAGGCTGGGCAGAATGTTTTTTAATTTTATAATCAATTTATACATATAAATAAAATTGAAGTGTCTGTGATTTCGGAATAAATCCTTTTTCCTAAGTTCATATTGTTATTCATACACTATTAAGACCTAACTAGCGGTACCTGTGCGAATAATTCGCACTAAAATTCGTTTCTAATTTCTCACACTCTTTATAACTTTCTTCTTTTTGTTGTATTACATTACGAAGCTCAGTGACGGTTCAAGAAAATATTTTTCTAAAACTGTCATATAGAGGCGCAAGTATCGAAAACGTTGAGCTGAAGCGCCGCCATACGAAAAGTATTTATACGTGAATTTTGATTAAAAATTAAACAAAAAAAATTTACCGACCGTCAATCATGTTGACGTTGTTTCAAAGTTAGAACCGTCAGATGGCAGCATTGTTGCATATACTGAATAAATGTATAATTGTTATAATTAATTATTTTGCAAAAAACAAAAGCAATAATAGATTTTTTTAGTTGTTGATGTCAGTAGAGCAAGCAATTATCTATAAAATGATATAAAATTTATGTGGAGCAATTGTGTGGTTTTTTCGAAAAAGGGAGGCAAACATCTTAACCTTAGCGTATTAATAGATATGATGATTAAACATTTTTAATATTTTATCTGTCTCTCTTTTTATTTGTCCGGGCTAATCTTCGGAACGGCTGAATCGATTGTGCTATACCAGGAAAGATCTAAGCTACATTTTATCGCAAAAATAAGCCTTTAGGGGGCGGGGGGTTACATTCATAAAGGATACACTGTATTTTTTTAAATTGCGTAAGCTATAAACGTGAGAGTTGGGAAAAATACTCTTCATAGAAAATGAAGAAATACACAACTTTTAAACTTATATACCCGAACGGGAAGGGGGTGAATTTTATATAAAAGAACTGCAGGTACAATAATTTTATTTTTGAAATAATTTAAATAAATAGACATTATGTTTCTACACCACATGGACGAAGTCGCGGGTAAACCGCTAGTACATAAATATAAATCCATTATTTAATTAAGTCTATTGATTCTACAGTTGAAAACTGCTCTATTGTTTTGTTTTTTTATTATTCTGAGAAACAAAATCGGAAACCCCCATGTTGTCTTATAGATGTTCGGTTAATTAACCAGCTAAAATGGGTACAATAAAAAATAACCCGCAATTTTACATCATTCTTATTTGTTATCAGAGTTTGAAAATTTGCATAGCTACTGTGATTCAATGGGTATGTTCCACTAACTGCCAAGGTGATATGGGCCTAGTAGTACCTCATTAATTATACCGGATGATATTGTTCTCATTGTCTCTTTAGTTATCAAAAATACTCTCTAATTTTAGTTCCTCTAACTTTCTTAACAATTTTACACTGAGAAAAAAATTGTTTGAGGCAAAATAATATTTCTTTCAGCTTATTCGATCGTATAATTTTCGTGGACCAATCAAAAAACAATATTGTTTAGTTTATATTATACGATCCAATAGACACAAAACAAATATTTATTTGCCTTACACAATTTTTGTTCGGTCCAAATAAATTATACGTTCCAATGGGCATAAATAAACATTTGTTTGCCTCAAACAAATTTTTTCTCAGTGCATGTTAAACAAGGAACATTCTTTATACGCAGAGGTACTCGTAAATTGTTGACCAAACGTCATAATATTATGCATTGGCCAATAGGAATGTTACTGTTTTTTAAGTAACTAAGTACGTATATAAGTATATGCTTTAAGACGGAGATATTATATAGCAGATGACCATTACTGAAGTGACATATGGCTGCAGTACATAAGTAAACAACGTGTCTGCAAGTTACACTGCTCTGCCAAAATTGGGATCTAACATTTACGTAAATAAATCTAATTTTGATGCCTATATAGTTTTAATCACAAATATAGTAAACGTAACTGCTATTATAGAACCATCAGGCACAATACTGCAATGTTTGAACGTAGCTGTCACTATAACTGCGTCAAATTCTACAATCATCTACCAGCAGAAATTAAAAATATCACAACCATCAAATTGTTTAAAAAAACTGTTGCAGATAGGCTGATGAGGCTTGAGTTATATAAAGTTAAAGACTTTTTTCATGTTTTTTAAAATATTATTAGATATAATGACTTGATACATGTACTATTTTGTGATACCTCTGTATTTAATAAAATATCTATCTAACTAGCGAACCCGTGCGAATACTTCGCATCGTTATTGGTCCTTAGCGTAATATAATAGGGTGGAAATAAATTTCATTCTATTCTATTCAGAGACTTCAACGCCATGACACGTCATATTACCGACAACTTTGTTTTATTTTATACCATTCTATTCAGACTTCAAGCGCCACTTCCGACAACTGTTAAAATAAACAGATTGTCGCTATAGGTGGCGAAATTTGTTTTTTCTGGATGTTATTTTATGTAATTAAATTATTAAAAATTTTGAGCTGTATTTTTTTAATGAAAATATTAATTTAGTTTTCGTCATTAGCGAGAAAAATAATCTTCAAAATGACGTATCCAACATTAATTTTGATACAGTATATATAATATATACCGATAACCTATTTTAAATATAAATTTGGTATAATTTTGACCCACGCTGTCAAATTTAAAAATAAAATTTTATAACATTAACCCTCACTGTACATTCCGAATGTTAGTTTGCATGACGTCCATACAAGCACCCAGTTCCCAGGTTTTAAGGCTGTCGGAACGCTCTGAATTTAAACCAAAAATAAAGCATCGGCTGATAACTGATTGTAGACTTATTCATCAACATTTTGCAAAAATTCTTTCTCTATAAGGAAGATAAAGGACAAATCTAGGTCTCTAATGAATTACTTTTATAATTTATGTATACGATTTACTAGAAAAAAGTTGGCATTAATTGTGCCAAAAAACATACGTTTTCAATGTCACACTACGACCTTATTCGTTCTTATTTCACGAAATTGTTCTGTCGCAAACCTAAAGTGACTCTTCCTTTTTCGGAAAAGTTTTTTAAATCTTCAAAATATTTCCAAAATTTAGAGTAGTCAACTGACAGCGACACCATTGCAACAACATTTTTTAGCCACGTAGTGTGGCTTAAATTCAGAGCGTTAATCCGAGAAGTTTCAGAGTGAAATAGCAAACTTCTATATTTAAAATTTTACGTTTAAGACGTTAGCCGGTTTGATTTACGGTAGCCGAGTGTAAAAGTACAATAAAACATTATACAGAAACACAGACACCCCGAAGACGTAACGACGTACAGACAGACATCCAGAACTGAGAGAGACATTGGAGAGGCCATTACGGATGTTGGCGATAAACATGATAAACTACGTCACACTTTCACAGCACTGTGAAAATATCATTAAATTGTCGCACTGCCGTCGTATTATTCTTTTCGCATGAATGTTGTCATTTCGCTCTCTTAAAGTTTGTTTGACATGTCCTCGAGAAGACTGGTGATTGCTTAAATCGCAACAACGACGACAACAACAACAACAACACATTAATATATCGATGGCCAAAATGATAAAAGTTGTATGTCCACAAATCACGTGCGAGTAGAACGACGATTTTACCGACTGCTGCACACGATGCCGCTTTTGTCGCTGGATTGGCTGCTGTGGATCCTGTGAATCCAAGACGCTTGCAAATCATCACAACATCCAGCACCACAGCGCGCTAGGGATCTAGCAGCGAAAATAAGTAGCCAATCCAGCGACATAAATGCAAAAAGTTGTATATCGTATTTTTGCTACATTTTTCTATACCACAAGCCAAGTGCCAGCAGAACGAGGATCTTAAGATCGCAGTACACGATGCTGCTTTTGTCACTGGATTAGCTGTTGTGCATCTTGTGAATCCAAGACGCATACAAATCATCAGAAGATCTAGCGCCACAGCGCGCCTTGGACCTAGCAGCGAAAACAAGCAGCCAATCCAGCAACATAAATGCAATAAACTGTATGTCGAATTTTTCTGTACCACAAATCAAGTTCGACTAGAACCAGGATCTTAAGACCGCTGCATCCGACGCTGCTTTTGTCGCTGGATTGGCTGCTGGGATTTGTGCTGACAGTTACGCATCGTGTGAACCCAACACGCGTCCAAACCATCACAACATTAAACGCCACAACCCGTCAGGAATCAAGCAGCCAATCTAGTGGCAAAACTAGCGTCATGTGCAGTAGACTTTACGTAATACATTACAGGCAGCGTATTTTCATTTTAGCTTTTATAACTGAAGTAAAACATATTTTGACACAGTAGAGTAAAATCGATTCCAAAGATTGAAGGCGTAACAAAACGTTGCAATGTATGTACAACGTTGTGCTATACTGGGTGAGAGGTAACCTAAATATCGTTGGTTCAATCTCGGCGGTCAGTGCACCCATTTTGGGTTCCGTTCTTCTGTTTTTGAGGTACGGCATCCTAAAAATATAAATGAATTTCGTTCGACATTCGTGTCGTAGTAATTTGCCTCGATGGTTATGATTTGTTGCGACATAAACAACTTTGTCTTTTGACCGCAGATATTGAATACTGATTTGATGAGCCTCCCTTTTCGATGACAGCGTAATACTTTGTTAACGACTAATGCATTCTAGGAAGAAGAGGTTCACAAATGACGCCATTGTCGTGGCAGAATAATGGAAGGTGTTCTCTGGAGCTACCGAGTTTGCTCTATACAAAAATATCGATAGATAGAATTGCGGAAGCGTAACAATATTAATACGTTAAAATTGATTTCAACTCTGACCGGTCGTTACTCATTAAAGGATATTGTTTTGTGAATTTAAATACGGTGAAATCGGTTTTTAAATTTATACAGTACACTCCCCCTAAGTGCGTCAAAAGGTCACAACGTTTTTTTTATTTTTAAAACAACTTGTGCATTGATTAACACCGTCGGTAGTGTTTTTTATAATATAAAAAACTGTCTTTTGAATGAAATTTCTTTTGTAGAATTAACAGCAAATAATATATTTTATTTGTTGTGAAGTTTTCCGGAACCAATTATAAGAAGTTGAACTAGAAACCGGAACGGACAACGATGAGTATGCGTAGGACATAAGGTCGAGAGGACCGCATAATATAATGCACATGTTTTAATACTAGCAGTGGTCAAAGTTAAATAGCTATACCTACTCGAAAAACAATTCACAGCAAATTAATTTTTGACAAACTTTAAATATATACCTATTTATTATACAGCTTCTAAATCAAAAAAATGAGCGTGGGTCCATCAGCCTTAATATTTGTCTACACTTTACAAGCCTGCTGAAAAAAATAAGAAAAATATTTAATATTTGTATAATTTCGTCAAAAATCACATTTTTTTAAAACCGTCAAAAGGTTGCAAAAAACTGATTTTTTTTATATCTTTATAAAAATTATCATTCTTTAAAAACACACGCTCATTTCAATAAAAATACTTTGACTTAGTTTATTTTCGAAAATTTTTAGGTGCCCTAGAGAGCTACAGTATAAATAGATTACGTACCTTTTTCTTGGAAGCATTTTTTAATATTATTTTTTTTAGAGAAAATTGTTTGCCACCCCAGTATTATTACAATAGATATGAGTTAGCATCGTGCTGTAATGTATTGAAACAAGACGGTAGTGTCATATAAAACACTATTTCTTACTTAACATGGGTTATGCTTTATAGTAATCATTCCTTGTTTATGTCATGTGCAATGAAGTTTTATGTCATATTATTTAAAAAGAATATACTACACAACACATCGTTATGAGTCCACAAATAAATGAAAATTTCAGATTTCCTTCTATAATATATTAGTCCAGCAGCCACCGCCTGTTTTTTAAGTGATTAATAACAGGCTGAATCTTCGTGAGTTCATTCAGTTCGACGAGATGCCCAAGTTTTTCCTCTGCCCAAATTCTCAAAGAGGTAGTTAATGAACTGCGCAGATGTAAAACATGTCGATTTGGTAGGGTGTCGAAATTGTCTGACTAACAGTAAATTTTTCATTGAAATTTTAAGATAATATGATAATAAACTCGGAAAAACAATTGTCCTACAAAATCGATGGTTTAAGTTGGAGCGTCCTTCACGCCGAATATGTCGAAATAACGAGGTCATAAAAATTATTAATAACCAGCTGATTTTTTGTATGCAGCTTACTAAATATTAGTATAATTGAATGGCCAAAAAGTCCTACAAATGTAGTGGTAGGTTTTCCTAGTCTTACGCTTGGAAGTTGTCGATTCCACGGTAACACTTTTTTCATTAATAACAACCTAGGTTTGATTTTGTCCTATCGGGAATAAAGTGTAGAATCGACAACTTCCAAGCGTAGGACTAGGAAAACCTACCACGACATTTGTAGGACTTTGTGGCCATTCAATTATCCTAATATTTAGTAAGCTGCATACAAGAAATCAGCTGGTTATTAATATTTTTTATGACCTCGTTATTTCGACATATTCGGCGTGGAGGACGCTCCAACTCAAACCATCGATTTTGTAGGACAATTGTTTTTCCGAGTTTATTATCATATTATCTTAAAATTTCAATGAAAAATTTACTGTTAGTCAGACAATTTCGACACCCTACCAAATCGACATGTTTTACATCTGCGCAGTTCATTACCTACCTCTTTGAGAATTTGGACAGAGGAAAAACTTGGGCGTCTCGTCGAACCGAACGAACTCATGAAGATTCAGCCTGTTATTAATCACTTAAAAAAACAGGCGGTGGCTGCTTCTAGCTTCTCGGACCAATTTCGCCCGAGTATATTTATGGCAACGAAATAAGGCCATGCGAGTCTGTCTGTCTGTTACCTTTTCACGCCTAAACCGTTGAGCAGATTTCGATAAAATTTGGCAAGGAAATAGATTGAATCCTGAGGAAGGACATCGGCTACCTTTTGCCTAAAAAAAAACTTGAAGAGGGTGAAATAGGGGAGGAAAGTCTAATTATTAATCTATCAAGATATCTTAAATTTTGGCAGACATGTTTCTTTTGTTGAGCAGAGATCCGTTAAATACGAGATTTACAGAAATCAACTCCCAAGGAGGGGTTGCGGGGGTGTTATAGATATAAAATTCCCTTTTTTGAACTACAGACCGAAAAATTGGTATGGATGTCTTATGTTATGTAGATATCCACTAAATATGGGTTTTTCTAAAATCGTCTTCTAAGGAGTGGAAAGGGGGGAGGTACAAGGGCGTCAATAATTAGTACATTTTAATTTTTAAACTATAGTTCTTATGGACTTGAAATTATATTTTTTATGCTTTTTAGATCCTGTCGTGGCAAGTTTGTAATACGGTGGAGCCGAAGGCTTCACTACTGTCGTTGTAAGGCAAGTTTGTAATACGGTGGAGCCGAAGGTTCCACTACTGTTGTCGCTGTCGTGTTTCATCTCAATCGCGTGCGGAGCCGCGGGTAGCGGCCAGTTTCTCATATATCTGTATCTCTTAAAAAACATTTATCTAATCAGTATATTAGGAATCCGCGATGACTTTGCTAATCTCTATGGGTTCATAGGCAAAACATTTTGGGAAACTCTAGACTAAAGCAATACCTAGATAACGACCTATACAATCGTGAAAACTATATTGAAATCGGTCTAACAGTTTTCAAGTTCATCTCGAACAGCAGAGACACAAACACGCATACAGACGCGAAAAAGGAACGCTGTAAAAAAATAGTCGTACAACTGGTCTACGAAATATATTTCCATACAATGGTTCCGAAGTTTCAAATAACACAAACAGATAATGGTATGTTAAATATGCTTGATTAACGCTAATGGAAACATAATAGGTTCCTATCAACTATTCAACAATACAAATATGTTCATATAATATTATCTTTGAGCACAAAGCCAAGTAGCTCATGTCAGATTTTCAATAAAACCAGTGTTGCCAGATTCTTTTTTTTCCAAGTCGGGATTCTGGATCGTTTTGAGTGAAAAAAGCGGGATTCTTTCGTCGAAAGCGGGACATAGTAAAAAAACGTATATAATCAGAAGTTTTTAAATATTTATCTTTTTATTTGAGTTCAAATTACGTTTACGTGACAATAGATAGCAAAAATAGCCATAGAAAATGTATTTTAATAAAAATATGATATTTTAAATCAGATTTACCCTATCGTTAAATAGTTGAGTCTTATTCGTCTTCTGAATAAAAAAAAATTAAAAAAACAAAAATCAAAATCAAAAATATTTATTCATTAGAAAAATATGGCGTTTCAAACTATAGTTTGAGGAGTGAGTGTTACAAATTGCAACTTACAATAAGAGAATAATTATTTACGCACGGTCGAGTTATCCCCAAAAAGCGGGACTGAGCCTGTCCCGCGCGGGACATTTAATTTTGATTTAAAAATCGGGACGTCCCGCCAAAATCGGGACGTCTGGCAACGCTGAATAAAACTAAGACCAGTCTCGCGCAGAGGCGGATTAAAAGAAAAGTTTAACCACGTGCTTGGGGCCCCCTACTTTGATTTTGATAAACGTACTCGTTTCTACTTTCTAAAAACTAATTCAAGGAGCCGAGAGTAAACGAGACTTCTGGGCTTGGGGTTTTCAAATGTCACTGGCCACGCACCTAGAGTTAATTTTTTGGATGACTCTAGATGCGGATATTTACCAAAGACAAGCTAATTTATAGTTTCGCCCGGGTACATTTTAGTTTAACAACGAAAGACTCAAAAGCAACAAATCGTATTGCCAAACCAAAATCTACCCGGACGAAGCCAGGCCGGAGAGCTCGTAAATGTACAAAAATCTAGTTCAGTGTTCTGATTTACAATTTACACAAATAGAATTAATATGATTTAACTGAAACTATAAAAAATATTATCGGAAATTTGACTTAAACCATTTTCACATCTGTATCATAATGTATAATGAATGTAATGTCTCATTTAACACCAGATTTTTAGTCGTAATGGAGTTCTCGTGTCAAATATTGGCCTATTAAAACTTTTTAAGATTATCACAAAAATATATTTATTTTATTTCTTGTTTTTATTATAATTACGGATAAATAAAAAGATTTTTATGTGAGCACAAATATTGGAATGGAATTTGTTTCATTTATTCCCAATTTAGAAATTACTATTGCTAATTTTCTTTTGTAGGTACTTAGTGGGAATTAGTTTATACGAAACTTCGAATACTCATGTTTTAACTAAGAGCTGGTGAAAGTATCTTTTGGACTTTTAGTTTATTGAAAATATGAATCGGTGCTAAACTTCAGACTTACGTCTTTCCATCTGTCATTTTATTTTCTCCGAATCTACTGGATGAAAAATGTCGAAATTTTGTTCGTTTTCTTACGGGTTTACTTAAACAGCACAAGTATTTTTTTAGAATTTTTGTCGCACCGATATAAATAAACAGCGGCTGTACCAATTTTGATGATACTATGGATGTCAATAGATAGTCAAACTTATTGAGTAGTACTTTATTTGGGAAGCTTAGCTGTCGAACATCCATAAGTACCTAATTCAGAATATTATGTATTGTTTACTGAGCTGAGCTCGGGTTAATTTAATACTCTCGACAAAACAACATTACCGCAAACGAATCCGCGGGTAACAACTAGTACCGTAAAAATTTGAAGTTCCAATTAACTACAAAATTAAATTACTTCAGACACCATTATTTTATCTCAAGGCTGTATTTATCAAAGCATCTAGCATTGTAACTATAAAATTAATCCGAAACAGACATGAAACAATAATTGAGTAAATAAATATAAATTTTAATTATACAATGGCTTTAATTAATAATAAATTGGGAATGGCAATTTTCCAATAAGCTTGATCAACAAAACCAAATAAAAAATATACATTGAAACCAAACTTTTAATGATATATTAAATCACCCGATCGGGCTATTAAGCGTATTTAATTTATTAAAGTATCGCAATTAATGGCTATTTAAATCCCACCGATCTCTAACGGATGGATTGTGAATTACAGTCATTGTCCTGAGAAACCAATTAATGTTGATATTTGATGGGTGATTATTTAGCAGGCTGTTCATAAAATATTCTTACGATATAAGTTAACAGATAAAAATTCGGTAAAGACAATTCCTTTTTTTCTAACGTAATCTGCCGTCCTAACCTAAAAACAGTATCTCCAAATTTGATGTCAACTGCACATAGTGCAAAGTGCAGAAGATACGTGCTGTTATTTATAGTCCCCTTGTTGCTTTCTAGGGCCACAGAATAATTGCTATTCTCATAACAAATTAAATGAAATAACTACAAATTTTAGGTTAGGTTAGGACGGCAATATCACGCATCACATTGTTTATGCCGTTTTTAAGAGTCGTCAAGAGTGGCTAAGGAACATGTTAAACAAAACTAGTGCTATCTACAACGTAGCATGCGTCAGATATTTCAAATTTCCCGCTAAAATTGTGACCCACATTCTCTCTCTTTTTCTTTACGTTTTTTCTACGTCCTACCTATTTTAAGAGGCAGTAAAGAGACTGGTCGTCTATCCGCAATCCGTTGATTAGAGATCCGTTTCTGTATTTAAACTCTCACAGTTGCAGTGTTACCAACTTGGTTATAAAATAAAACTGACAGTTGAACGAGGACAGTGACGTACGTGACAGGTGGCGCCAGTCATATTAGCAACGGCTGAATGGTCAGACACAATACAACCGGGCAGTATATAATTCAATTAACGTTGCAGTTGATACATTCACAGTCCTATCTTCCGGGTTGTATTAAATACGGTTGGATTTTAGATTAGAATGAACTCCACTTTTCGCCGTTCCGTTGTTACGGCGGTATTCAAATTATATTTACGTTTATTATGTTTGACGCTTGTCCTATTTTTAGGACTCCGTACTTTAAAAGGAAAAAACGAAACTCATGAAATCATTCGTTTGTCTTACGAGTTGTGTAACTTAGATCTGAACCGGTTCAAAGAGCCGACTCCGACAGAAGATCCGTGAAAGCCGACTTACTTTTTTTGAGCCGACGGATCAACGGATCCGCATGGCTCAGTGAAACACTTAACACACAGAAGCACATTTTACACTTACGTACCAGTTCTTGCTTTGATGCATCTGTCAACTCAAATGACTCATGCATCACATGTTTGGCTATGTATTCTTGATTCTATACAGGCCGTGATATGATTGACTGAACTAGGTAACCCAGTGGCAGACTGCAGTAACATATTCAGAACTCGGCTCTTTTTGAACCGGTTCAGTGAGCTGGCTCACATACGGGATCTAGATGCAAAGATGCAGATCACTAAAAAGACCCGTTTTTCTGTATGTCTATCACAGTAGAAACGTTTTTTGTTACATAAAAAATGTGTTTTGAAATTTTTACGTATAGATTGTAGGCGCTCAATGTCTGATATCATCAGCGTAAAATTTTTAAGCAGCAAGCCAAATTTTGTGAAGCTTAACGCTTAATGACTGCTAATAAAACAGTAGTGAAATGCTTTTTGCGATTTGAAATTTGCCGAGCATTTTTTACAGTCTGACTCACCTTAAATAAAAATACATTATTAGGTGCAGGTTACTGATGTATTTTATAATTTGTATTCACGAAAAGTAAAGGTTTGTTGGAAAGAGAATGAATAATTCTACTTTTGGGGCTCGTAAAAATATATCAAGTGTAAAGTTTATGTTGCAATGTTTAATTAAAACTTCAGGAACTCTTGAGGCTTATACTATGTACATCAATACACATTTCAATACAATGTTAACATAACTCCATTTACTTAATATGAATAGCTCTCACTTCTCTCTCTCTCTCTCTCTCTCTCTCTCTCTCTCTCTCTCTCTCTCCAATCCAAATGACATTTCAAATGCATCCTTTCGATCAAGGTTAGTTTATTACAGTGGTTGCCTCGTTCCATTGGAAAATAGATAGATAGATGCATTTGTTTGAGAATCACCCTGTGAGTACGAAACGCCAAAATTGAATTAAAAGTTATAGTTCAAATATCTTCAATATTATAAAAACATATCTCTTTACAAAATATTTTCAGTCTATTTTTAAACATTTTTGTTGGTAGTACCTGAATTGATTCTGACAGCTTGTTATAATATAGTCTGGGACAAATTTAGGCTTTTATGAAGTACAGAATGTCCGAGAATTGTCTTTACAACTTTGAAATTTAATAACTTTTGAAATAAAAAGGATATTCACATTCTGTTTTCTGCAGTTATTAGTGCAACTCATAGAGTTTTGTTCTGTTTAGGTTAGCACCTCCACATGTGCACCACGTGTGGCCCGAAGCACATCCAGTCGGTAATCGATTTCTTGCCAGGTACGTTGTAACAAAACGTTTGTGACAGTGGCAAAAGCCTCTGTAATGCGGGTTTTTTAAGTCAGCAATGTCAGTAACCTTTCTCCGATAAACAATATCCTTCAAATAACCCCAGAAAAAAAAAACTTTATGAGTTGCATTAATAACTGCAGAACACAGAATGTGAATATCTTTTTTATTTCAAAAGTTATTAAATTTCAAAGTTGTAAAGATAATTCTCGGACACCCTGTATATATTATATTATTATTATTATTATATCGTCATAGGGGGGGGGATGACCTGTCAATTGATTGCGTGGCAACGGCTGTTGTATATAAACTTTAACGGCAGTATTTAACAAATGTTAGAATTGATATTATTCGCAATAAATTGAATTTTTAAGGAAAGAGACTTACATGTACTCTTAATTAAAATAAATTACATTTTTGATATAATATGTCATTATAGGTTGATAAAAATATGCACGGTCTGCCAGCTAACTACTTTCTCTCGCCTACCCTTATTGGTTCGATGGAACTAGGCAACATCTGTAAACTATAACCAGCCTTGTCTTACAAATATTTGTCTCTGTCGGAATTCGAATCGTGTACTTTCCGAGCAGTCTCTAAGTCACTAGACGTTTCGCTTAAATTATAAATGACACATTTTAGATAAGGACATCGACTTTGAACATCCCTGAAAGTTTGCAAACTTTGTTACGAATAATCAAGCGTCAACTTTAAAGTGATATCCAGTAAACATAGGCAGGATTTGTCGCACAGTCGCTTTAATAGCACGAGAAATGTAGACTGGGGCGAGTAGTAACATTTTTGTCTAGAAGGTAGGCGAAACCATACATACGAGCAACTATTGAAATTAGGGATTCACGGCTTGACTTGATTTTTAAACGCTTTTATTTAGCTTGCCTTGTTTATTTATTTGGGTCAAATTTAGTAATTAAAATTTTTAAGCTACTTGACTTGAAATCAAGTCAAGTATTAAAATCTGAAAATCAAGCCAAGTATCAAGTAGCTTGTAGTTCCTCAAGACTACCTAACTTTTCATGATTTCATAAAAAAATAAAATTGTAAATTATATAGACGCTAAACAACTAAAGCTACTCCCGTCAATATCAACATTTTTCAAACTTGTTAGTACTAGTGGATTCGTGCGAATATTTCGCCCCGTTAGTGATCAGTTACGTAATATAATACAGCGGAAATTCTATTCAGACTTTGGCGCCACTACGTCACTTAATATTACCGACAACTGTTAAAATAAACAAATTGTCACCAGATGACTAAATTTTAAACTGTAATTTTTTAATGAAAACATTAATTTTAAAATATTAACTTACGTTAGTTTTCGTCATTAGAGAGAAAAATAATCTCCAAAAGAGCGTATCAAACATTAATTTTGGGAGATATTTCCTACCGACAAAAAACACCCTTGGGTAATAATATATACCGATATAAGATTTAATTAATAATAAGACATCATTAAAAAGTTCATATTATGATAACTTTGCGCCATGTAGATTAATGCCAGACATCTAATAGGACTCTAGCTCTAACAACGTATTCTCCGTTCACTACGCTCTACCAGACTCCATCAATTTCACATAATAGTATCAAGAAACGATTATGACCCTTGCAAAATGCAACGAAAACTATTATCTATGTCTTTTAGCGTACTAAATTTTAGATTAACGTAATGGTTTCATTATTTCATGGTCCAAAAATTTCTTTTAAACAAGTCAAAACGGTTACAATACCCATTTTCACATCTCGAATTTAACATATATGTTCAACGTTCAAAAGAACAAAATTTCAAATTCATCGTAAATTATACTATATTCTCAGATAAGAATCGAGCTGGGTAGAGTAGTGGTGACAGCACTAGACTCGCATTCGGGAGGTCCGGGTTCGAATCCCGGCGGGGGCAGATGTGGCTGGGACTTTTTCCTACTGCCTCTCGCCGAGAAACGGTAATTCCTGTACCGGCCATCTTAATTCTTGTCCAAGAATATAGCGATTACTGCATACTATGCTGGTAATAAAGATTAAAGAGTACAGACTTAATTTTTCACAAATTAGAAAATTCGCTAACATCTTTTCAAACTTGCTTCATTCTTATGTGACAATAATCTGACGTTAATAGTATTATCTTTAAAGTTGTCTGCCTTTTACTTGCTTGTACGCTTCGCTAATGAGTATACAAACGTAAGCCGTAGAGGCTTTTAACAGACAGACGACCAGAATCGGGATTAGTGTTCATCGGACTTACTCCTAATGACTCCCTGTCTCCTGTGACTTTCAAGTCTCTCATGCTTTACCCACCCACAAACAAGATTGTCTTCGTGTAATATAAGCTCCGTCCTTCAAACTCCGTCGCTTTCGATAATGACTTGTCCGTTTTTTTTTTACATCACGGCGCATTTATTATAGTCTGTTCAATATTATTTGAGTTCGATTCCAACCCAACAATAAGTTGTAAATAAGGAAGACGATGCCTTCGTGGCTTAAGGATCAATTTTTATTATTGATCCCATAAGAAATTTTTATTTATTGATTTATTAAATATTTACAAAGTATTTAACAATTAACAGTTATAATTATAATTGTTACATCAATAATGTTTCCTGCCCAACTTGACGAGGCCAATGTAGGATCGAACACAGCGACTGATCAAGGGTTCTGACCGCCCTAGGCTAATTATTATTGTTAAAATCATGGACTCTCAAGCGCATTTAGTTTTAGTGTTTTGTCTCGGTCTAGTTGAAATATGTAGGGTAGATGCAATGATGCTAGATTAGTGCATGCGAAGACACGATTTTAGCGCGCCCCCTCCGATCCTCGCGCCCTAGGCTGCAGCCTAATTATCCTAAGGGTTAATCAGGGCCTGATCGAACATCAGGAAAAGGCAGTAGGAAAAAGTTACGGCCACATTTGCCGTCGCCTGGGTTCGAACCTATGAATACCTTCCGAAAGTTAATCTAGTGCTTTCAAGGTTAGTAGAGTACTATAGTTTGTCACGTCTGTGATTAAGTTGAATCGATTGCTTACGTCTGTCAAAACCTTTGACTTAATTTTTTCAATTACATATAATGAACATTTGACAGTTGGGAGAAAGGTCTCAAGGCCTACTACAATGTTAACGCCCAACCTATAGTATTCTACTAGCCTTGTCTCTCACAAGACCACACGTTTGGTTACCATGGAAAACGTCAACAAGATGGCCGGTAACGAAATTGCTGTTTGTCGACAAGCGACAGTAGGGAAAAATGCAATGCTTCTTCCCTGCCTGGAATCGAATCAAGCACCTTCAGAATGTGAGTTTTTTCACGAAGAGGCTCGTTTTTATTTCATAAAATGCTGACACATAAAAACGGTATAAAGGCGCTGATTTACCGTATATTCAGATACCTAGTTTATCGTTTAGGAAATCAACAATAAAAAACAAAATATACTATCGGTAAATGTTCGAAGGGTCAAGATAATCCCTCAAAAATGCAAAAACGAAATTGGATACTTATATTTATCTGAAACCTTAAAAGATTATCGTTGGATATAGAGAACATTATCATTGACTTTCAAATGTTTTATTAACACATTTGGCGCCAGTGAGATTTGAATTGTTTATCAGCAGCGAAAAAATTGTTTTTCTTGAAACTGTAGATATTATTAATAATTATTACAATATCTAGTGTTTCAAGAAAAACACTTTTACGATGGTTGATATCGTATACTTTTGCATCACCGCAATGGATTATAGACGCCCGATAAGCGACGTCACTGCTATGAATTCACCTTAAAAACGATGCAATTTCGATAGGGCATTCGAATTTTTCCATACTGAAGCCACACGTATTAGTAAAACGTACCTACATGTTACAAATAACAGCCCAATTAATTACAAGAAGCTTTAACCTCGGTAAAGTCTTATTAATTGCTTTTAATCTAAAGAACAGAACACACTGATACACACGAAATCCTCTTTCTCTTTTCCTTCCTTCTCTTACAGACAATATTGTGTGCGTCGGAATTTCCTTGCCTTTTACTATCAGTGAGAGCCGTACACTGTAAGTATCACTGCAACATATTAACAATCAGTAGCGGGTCTGAAAATAGCCGGGCGATGTAGCTATTTCGTTGTATATATGGCTTCTCCGAGGCACTTCCATTACAAGCCTTCAATGATCCTTTTTTTTTTATCAAGTACGGAAAATTTGTCACTAGCAGCGCTATAATAATTGTATTTATTTTTTTTTTAATTTTGTTGTTGCCAGCAGGCGTAAAAAACGTCGTAATACGTTAAAATGACTATAAAATTTACAATAAAATTACATGAAATCGACTGTACAATAAAATGTTTTCTCGATGAGATAGTTCTTTAAATTGGTTTTGAACTGTTTACTCGTAAGTTTTTTTTATTTTAGGTGGAACGGCGTTCTAAATTCTTGTTAGAGATGATGTCATGTTCTTCCTAGTCACAGAAAATTTGTTTCGCAGCTGGTAGAGCTCTGTCTTTCCTCTAGTGCCATGATTATATGACGTTCTTTCAAAATAAGTGAAATTGTCTTTCACAAAACAGGCTGCTTCTAAAATGTAGACTGAAGGTAGTGTTAGCATATTTACTTTTTTGAAGTGTTCTTTACAAGAATCTCCTCGTCCAATGTTAACAATGTGGCGTAGACATCTTTTCTGTAGCCTAAATAATACATTAAGTTGAGAGTTACCTCCCCAAAAAATGATACTATATTTCATGGCTGAAAAAACGTAACTATAATAGTTAATAATATAGTTAGGGCCTTGGTGACAGAAATGCCTTCAACTCCCAAACGGAAGAAAAGCAGGTTTTTGTATAGTTCGAATCTCCTTCTCGAAATCCGGCTTGTTGAGTACGGGTCGGGCGTGTTGCATTGAGTGGCTACGCGTTTTGCCCAGATTTGTCCGAGTGATTTCAAAAAACATCTACAAAATGAAAGAAAATTACTGAAGTTTAATCTAGACAACCAGCCGGATTTCGAGGAGACTCGAACTATACAAAAACCAACTTTTCTTCCATTTGGGAGTTGAAGGCATTTCTGTCACCAAGGCCCTAACTATATAGCGCTGCTAGTGAGTCATTTTTCGTAACAGTATGGGTAAACCTTTTTAAACCCAACTAAAAACCAATGTAAAAAAAATTAACAGAAGATGACGTACCCGGTGCAAAATCAAAATTTACATGAACACTCCAAAACGATTTTCTAGTGCAAAAAGTAAATATTGAATTTTTTCTTTCAACAAGATTGGATGATTTATTACTCTATAACATTTTCCTAAAATTTCGGATGATGAAAACTGTATCCAAATTGGTTTACCAACGGATAAGCGAAATAAACAACATGCAGTACAGCAATTAACCGCTAGAGACCTATGCATGGGTCTTCTGCTTCTGCTGCTGACAAAAATGATGATTACGTTGTTGTTGTTGATGATGATGATGATTATGTTCAATAAATCTTTTATCTATTTATCGAACTAAAATTTAACCGGTGTAGGTGTGAAATTCAAAGGACACTTGCACGTAATTTGGTAATGTGCACTCTCACAATTAATCGTAAATGTCCGCCACTGTAGAAGGAAAGTTCAGAGATGATCCAACAGCATTCAACTGTGTACAACGCACGGTTGAACGATAACGTTAAGATTCGCAACAAAACTCAGTTGGCATGTAGCGATGTGTTATATACAGTGAAATCTGATATTTAGTAAAAAAAAAGAAAACCGCTGCCCGCAATGGATTGTTTCCGTGATATTCCGAGACGTTCAAAATTAATCATTACAGCGTACACTTTTGACGGCTTCACAAAAAACAGTGACGAATTAAACGATAATTTTGTGTTAACAACTTAAATTGTTCCTGCTTAGGAAAAAAACCTAAGGATTTCCTTTCTGATAGATGTTTTGTTTATATTTGTATTGTTCTGCTGTTTATAACTGACTTCTACAATGCAATTTCTTTTGTCTTTGAAATAATACAGCTATTAGTGTATTTGCCATATGGCAACATACACTATTGGCGTCGGTCGGATGGCGGGACCTAGGGGTCGGACCAAAATATCTCGACGTTTCATAACCTCCTAAACACATTGGCACCATTTTTAAAAATGTTTATATATATATATATATATATATATATATATATATATATATATATATATATATATGTGTGTGTGTGTGTGTGCGGGCAATAACTTTCAAAAGAGTTAATTGATTTTAACGAAATTTGGCCCACGTGTTGAAATCTATCATCGCAAGAAGCCTATTTGAAATGGGCGTAATCGGGTCATTTTAAGGGTAGTTTTCAGGGGTTGAAAAATGTTTTTGGACCCCAAAATACCGAAAAAATTCTCAGAAACGTTTCAAAATTGACATTTAACCCGTTAATAGCAATTAAAAAGTGCGCCTAAAATTTTAATAAAATCGGCTCAACAGGACCGGACTTACAAATTTTTTGAAAACATTAATTTGCAGATAGTGACTTATTTATTGAAGGGTGTATTTAATTCGGTGTAGACGTTAGATTGATAATAATATTACAATTAAGAAAAAAAAAAGTTATTTTAAGGGGTGTATTAAGGGGTAAAATTTTTTATTTTGCCCAAAAACAAACTTAATTTCACATAATAAAAGTATAAAACCACACGGCCCTATACAAGCAAATACACTATATTGTCGGCAGGGTTTTGGCACTGCGACCCGCGTTTGTATTATAGGGAAGACAGAATTTCTTAAAGAATTTTGCATTCATAAGAATCCTAAACTTCAAGTTCGTTACCGTTATACAAAGGATAGTTGCAAAGCAAACCGAAACTAGAACCGCATCTCAAACATGCTTAACATGCACCTGGTAAAAATTATTATAAAGTTAAGTATTAATATGATTTATTTTTATAATTTTAATAAAGGCTTTTTTAAAAAAGATACAAATTTCTATTTTACAATAAAAGCAAAAATATCCGTTTACCGTTGATTCCACTGTAAGTCCCCAGTCTCTGTAGTCTTCGACTCCCTATCGTAGGGCTTAAACACGAGTGTATATATACGCCCCTACTGTGATCTTCGAGGGATCCAACTGCACCGCACAATATACCGTTCAGTCAGAGCCTAAAGTACAATGTATTTCCTTATCCTCGACGCTATCAGATCGCTCTGATCAACACGACTGATCTGTACTGTCTCTTTTATTTTATGTACAACCTTCGACTATACACTCATGAACTACGTAACCAATATATCAGTACGTACCGGTGGAGTTTTTTAATCTCTTTCTTTTTTAATCTGTCGCCATCATATTGTTTTTAGTCTCATCGCCTCACTAAGAAGTGTCATTTCAAAAAGAGATATCAATACACACCGATACATTTCTAAAAAAGTTTAAAATAAATAATTAATTCGACTAATTATATAATTAAACAAAAAGGCCGGTACAGGAATTACAGTTTCTCGGCGAGAGACAGTAGGAAAAAGTTCCAGTCAGATCTGCCCGCGCCGGGTTTCGGACCAGGTACCTATCGAATGCGAGTCTAGTGTCTCAACACTACTATACACTGCTCAGTGTAAAATTAGACCTTCGTTTCAGACAATATGCAGTTTGAGGAGTCCACAAATGTATGATCAAAGGATATACAACACATATGCAACCAACCAACCAGATGTACCTTTCTTTCGTAACTGGAATGCCATTTCGTTTCTGGAATTCACTACTAGAATGCCATTCAACGGTTTTCGTTTCAGAGAAATCAGAAAGCCTAGTTCAATTAATTTTATTTTCCGATATGCGATGAAAATATTATTGTTATGTAACAGGATGATATCGAACACATTTTTAACCGCTAAGTTTCTGTAGTACCAATTTGTTATTATTATTAGTCAGCACACTAACGTTAGTGCTGAATATGTTTTCAGTCTAATACCAACTTTTTTTTAATAACGAATGTAACAAAATACTTGCACCGTCATAATAACAATTGAAAATAATTAACCGGAGGTTACTCTACTGTATTTTTAATAATATATTTCAATTTCTTATTGATGTATTCTCCAACTTTTAGATCAGAAACTGCAAAATTGGAGTTGTTAAAGTTTTATATATGTCAAAAACTAGCTTACCATTTCCCATCAAAAGACAATAAATTGTTATATATACCTGTAACAAAAGAAAATTGAATATTAGTTTTATTCTTCATCATACCAACAAATTGTTATTTATAATTAGCTACATTGAGCACTTCTCTTGTGACGTCTGCATATTGATATTCTTAGATCGCCTACAAACCTCTTAAATTGGGTTCTGATAGGCGGTAATATATTATAGGAATTTTCAATGTATTATTAAAAATAAAATAAATTGTAAGCATAAATTTTAACTGGTTGGAAATTCAGTAGCCCAGCATTTATTTTTACAAACTTTTATTTAACTGGCAATGCATTTTTGTTCGGGTTAAATCTTGCAACTGAATTTTAAAGCAGTTATCCTTAACCGATTGAGCTAAAATTTTGCATACACGTTTGGTTCTGAAGACAATATAGTATATTGAATGTTATGGTAGATCCAATATGACCGCCACCACAAAATGGCGGATTACCTTCTTCTTTACAACCCCCTCCACATGGGTATCAAATGAAAGAATATGACAATTAGAATCCAATCACCACTATGACTTCATTCCAAATCCAAAATTTTATTTTAAATATTAAAAAATATACTACCTAAGTAGTATATTTGAGTCAAACATATTATGTTTGACTTAAATTAGCGGTTAATTTTCAAAGTCGAAATTTAATCGAACTTTTGAACCATCTATGATATTCGAAGAGATTTAAAGAGCGCACAATGTAAAAGCTTAGCAGTTAATACACAGTTAAAGAAAGTACATTCTTCTCTGACTCTAAGGGTCTGAAGATGGTATCCCAAATTCTACGAATCAAGGAACAGTAACTTATACTTATCTATAAGGATGTGACTGTGAAGACTTTCAGAAATTAAAATACTTCACTTGATTTTTAGTGAAAATCTTCTGAAATGTTTTAAAGCAAAGCCAGATAAACACAGCTAGTATATTTAAAGTCAGATATATTTATATTTTCTTTGACATCTCAGCAAAATTTTTCTTGAAGATATTTTTTACACCTAAAACTGTTTTCCTTTTTTCACTGAATGCTCCTTCTAAAACTACCACGAAAAAAATCATATATAAATTTCTTTATTTAATTTGTATTTTTTTGTGTGTAATTTAAAAAAAATGCATAAAATATTTCGTGTAAAGTTGATAATCAAAAATTGTATTTTCAATTTCATCAAATCAACAAACATTCATAAAAAAATCACGAAACTTCTACCCGAAAAAATTCTTAAATTTCCAGTCCAAAAATTACACGAATAAAATGTTTGTTTTTTCCATCATCCCTAGTGTTATGCAACGCCGGTTGCGAAGTGACAATGGTATTATTATCTTATTATTGTACAAAGCACCAGAAAGAGAAGAAGGTTGGTTTTCGTTCAATGTGTACAGAAAATAACACAAACGAAATAATCTCAATTCTCGCTCAGATCTTACAACGCTGGCTCTGATAATGCGATTTCACAATAGCTTTATTCCAATCAACGTTTTCGTTTCAAAATAGTGTTTCGCATTCATTTTGACTCTCTTGAACAGGGTCGTGCGAAGAAGGGGGGGGGAGAACTGTATAGCTTTGTTCACTTACAAACTTCCATTCCAGACTAGTGATGTGAAACGATTACTGCAAATCTGAGAACCAGTTTTTACCGATTACTTTGAGAAAAAAAACGGGATTTTTAGGTTTTTATGCTACTTTTTAAAAAAGAACAAAGCATTCAACATTTTTACTTGACAAAACACTTTTTGAAGAAACACGAAAAGACCTGAGTGAAGTTTGTCAACAGTATTGCCTGACGGCTGCCAACGGTACGGTGATTCCCCGATCAAAGACACCATAAACTTGGTCTGACTTTGGTGTTCGGATACACGAATAATGAAACACAAGTGAGTCCAAAAGTAATCAAAAACCAGTGTTCCTCGATTTTTACAAAAACCGTTTTTTTTTAGGTTTTGTTCTAAAACGGATTCACAACCGTATTCCAGACAGATAAATCACTAGAATCACTGTTTGCTGGACCGCCGGTCGAACTGTATAACTTTGCACACTTACAAACTTGAACTTGCATACTCAGGGTACTATTGCCTCCAAATAAGCACGGTTTTGTAATGCAACACTAACTTCCGTTTGCGTTTGGAAGCAGTAGTGCCTTCAAATGAATATGCTTACAGGTCGTTAACTAGAATCACTGTTTGTAAAGTTTCACTTCTGTGGTTTTAAAAATATATTAATTAAACTCTCCCTACGAATATCGCGAGTGGTCCAGACCTTCCCCCTTTAAATACGTGCCTGCCTCGGACGCCAGTTTCCCTCCCGTACGGCCCTGTTCTTGGAGTCAGAAGCGGTACTTAAACATATAGTAGTGAAACTCTTCTTTAATCTTTTGCTATGGCATCAGTTAAACTAGAAAACGACACCGACAAGGAAACACGAAACCCACTCTGTAATTTTACATCAAATGAAAATTATTGACTCGCAGTTTCGAGAAAACTTGAAACGTTCAACATTTACCAGTACCTACTTTATATTTTTTGAACATCTAAAGAATTTGTGCTGTAACTGTTATTTTGATACCAGTTCTGTTTTTCTAATTTAAAATAACCGGTTATAAATAGCAGTTTTGAAAAATAACATTTTGCTATTTTAAATAAATAATTCTTTATAAGATATTGAATTTAAATAAACACTTTAAAGATGTTTCAAAATCTATTTCAGATTCTTTTCAAAAACGAAAACAAAATAAATAATATGAAACAAAAGGAAAAAGTCAATGGGTTTTATATTGAACTTTGTATGCCTTCCTTATTTTATTGACAGTTAGAAATTCCAGTTCTAAAAACAGCAGATTAAAAAAGGTAACGTTTTGATTAAATTACATGTAATTAAAAGGAAATTCACTTAACTTTTTCTGAATTAATAACTACGTTTAGATATTTATAGTATATCCACACTTTCAGAGATCTTTTGTTCAAACGCACAAAAACACCAGAAATAAATAAATAAATCGTAACGCACTACCTGACAGCCAATCCTGCTCGATCATTTTATTTATACCATTGCTGACGATGTTGTTTTTTGATTTTACCATTCCAAATTTAGCAACATTTTTTCGTTTTGAAGTCTCCTGAATCCAAAACACATATTTTTGGAAAAAGTCTGTTTATCTGTTTGTTTGTTGGTTGGTTTGTCTGTGAACACAATTCAGGTCAAACGGATAAGCGGATTGAGACCAAATTTTGGGAGAATATTTAAATATGCAAATATGAAGACCCCTAATTTTTTTTTAGACAAATCGACGTAGGCGCAGAAGAAATATATGCTTTAACGTTATTTTTTGTATAATAATAATCGTATACTTTTTATAACGCATTATTAATCAATTTATTTTATAAAACAAAAAAGGACTGTTCTTTGGTTCTGAAGGTCTGTCAAAAATAAATTAGGTAGCTTACAAGCATGCTTTGGTTAATTTTTACATGTAAAATCATATTGTGTGACCATGCAAATGAATAGCAAATTTCATAATATTTATTACTAGTCGTTATCCACGTCACCGCACGTTTTAACAGAAATTTTATTTTATTTATTATAATATATCAAATGTTGATATTTTTGAAGTTGGCTGGAATTTTTTCGTTACGATGCTATAAATAAAATTTTTCTCATCGTGATAACAAAAGTTTCACTTAGAAAACAATTCTAACGGCCTAAGCCCTTTTCACCAAAACGATCTGAAACAATTTTTTTGTATAAATTTGGATGAACTACGTTCGTAAATGGTAACTTTAGTTAATATTCCAGAGAACTCGACTTTAATCAAAACTTCTTGAGATAAAAAAAAAGAAAAAAACAAGGCGGTAGAATTTATTGTTTCCACACCAGTTTAATCTTAATCTTTAAATAATTGTAGGCTTCTCCATACAGAAAAAAAACCTAGTCCTGAACCTTTAATTAAGAAGAGTATAACTTTTAAAAAAGGTAATTAAATTCTTAAAGTAATGCAGTCCACATCTATTTAAAACATTCAAGTTTAACATCAACCCTATAATTGAATGTTATTTTAGGTGTTCAACACAAACAAAAATAACAGTATCTATTTATTTTTACACTATATATTTAACTGAACTAAATCTTTTCATCGAAATATCAATGAAGAATTATTGTTAGAGATGGGAAAAACGGGTATTTTTAGTGATCTGCATCTTTGCATCTGGATCCCGTATGTGAGCCGGCTCACTGAACCGCTTCAAAAAGAGCCGAGTTCTGAATATGTTACTGCAGTCTGCCACTGAGTTACCTAGTTCAGTCAATCATATCACGACCTGTATTTAATCAAGAATGCATAGCCAAACATGTGATGCATGAGTCATTTGAGCTGACAGATGCATCAAAGCAAGAACTGATACGTAAGTGTAAAATGTGCTTCTGTGTGTTAAGTGTTTCACTGAGGTATGCGGATCCGTTGATCCGTCGGCTGAAAAAAAAAGTGGGTCGGCTCTCACGGATCTTCTGTTGGAGTCGGCTCTTTGAACCGGTTCAGATCTGAGTTACCCAACCCTAATTATTGTATAATATATGTTTGAATTATAGTAAAATGAATCAAAACATCCTGTTTTAATTTTATGTTTATCCAAAACTAGTTCAGCATTTGACTTTACTTGACTGCAAATGGCTATTTTCGCTCACTGATTATTCTTTTTTTATCGCAGTGCAATGGTGGATTTACACATTGCCCAACTATAGGCTGTTAAATTTTTGCCGCCCTTACCTCTACAATAATTATCAGTTCCTAGATTATTTTTACAACCCAACAATTTGGTTGAAATTTCACAAAAAAGAGTTTTACCATAGAATGCAGAAGTTCGCGGTACCGTTGCATCTACAATGAAAGGGAAGGGGGAAAAGTTTTTTTGATTTCTGTAGAATGGCTAAAAAAATCGGCCCTCAAACTAGCCGCTCCTAAAATCTGACGCCCTAGGCTCAAATCTACTCAGCATAAATCCGCCACTGTTGCAGTGCAATAAAGTATAGGCTATAGCCTATGCTACTCGTCAATAAACAGGCTTTTAAAAAATGAAACAAATTTTGCACTAAAACTTATTTTGACCGGGTATAGGGTAAAATATTGATGAGATTGAAAGTGTAACGAAACGTTGCAATACACATATATATATATATATATATATATATATATATATATATATATATATATATATATATATATATATATATAATATATATATATATATATATAGTACTATATATATCGGCCGTACAACGTCGTGCTATAGTGAGTGAGAAATATAGTGGCTGCCTCGTAACCTATAGATCGTAGGGTCGATACCGGCGGTCGGTGTATTATTTTTTTTTTGCAATTATGTATAGTTTTACTTCTGTAGTGTGTATAGCGTAAAGTACAGAGTCTCTTTTTTTTAATCTTTCGAATTACAAGGCCATTTCTTTATATTTATATTAAGTATAATATATATATAATTTTAAATAAACTACTCGGTTAGTAAACCATTGCAGAATAATTAAATGTATTTGACTTGTCTTTACTGTACAAATGTGGCACAGCTTTGTTAGGCGAGGCTTTACTGTCAATTACAGATCACATATTATGATATTCCGGTATGGGGTTCCAGCAGTTCGTTAACCTTTTAATATTATGCTATTATATTTTACTGATATTTTCATCAGCTGATAAAACAAAATATATTTCTATTATGGGACAATTATTAAAACATAAACTGAATTATATTTAAAAGAAGGTTAAAATTCAATTAAATTATTGTAATACTACACATGCGGGAATGTTTCGTAATGTTGTACCAACAATATATACATGATGTTTCAGAAACACAAAAAACCACGTACGAATTTTGACCCTCTATCAATATCTAAACTAATATATAAAAGAAAATGTTGGTGCCGAAGTTATCCCAAAACGATTAGAAGCAACATAGGTTACGACAAAAGAGATATGAAAAATGAGCGAAAATTGGTTTGCACGAAGCCGGATAAGGCAATTAGAAAGTTATAAAGTTATTGACTTTTTTTCTTTTTTGTCCTTGGTAATTAATATAAAAATAATTTGTCGGGAAAAAGGACTTTTTAAGTAAACACTTATTTGTTATTCATAGCGATCACGTTTCGTCCATTGCTTGGGACTTTTTCAAGCTTTATAACTATTAAATGTTTTAATCAAGTAGATATAATAGTTAAAATACACATGTAAATATAAATTTGAGTTAAACGATTGTTCATTAAAAAGTTTGTAATAATTCCTTTTTTAAACGTCGCTATAAATAACATAAGTGTTTACTTAAAAAGTCCTTTTTCCCGGGAAATCATTTTTAGTGTATTTGCCATATGGCAACATACACTATTGGCATCGGTCGGATGGCGGGACCTAGGGGTCGGACCAAAATTTCTCGACGTTTCATAACCTCCTAAACACTTTGGCACCATTTTTAAAAATGTTTATATATATATATGTATATATATATATATTTATATATATATATATATATATATGTGTGTATGTGCGGGCAATAACTTTCGAAAGAGTTTATTGATTTTAACGAAATTTGGCCATGTTGAAATCCGTCACCGCAAGAAGCCTATTTAAAATGGGCCTAATCGGGCCATTTTAAGGGTAGTTTTTAGGGGTTGAAAAATGTTTTTGGGGCCCAAAATACCGAAAAAATTCTCCGAATCGTTTCAAAATTGAAATATAACCCTCCGGTAGTAATTAAAAAGTGTCCTTAAAATTTTAATAAAATCGGCCCGACAGGACCGGACTTACAAATTTTATGAAAACACTAGTTTGCAGATAGTGAATTATTTACTGAAAGTTGCATATAATTTGGTAACGAGATTCGATTGATAATAATATTGCAATTAAGAAAAAAAATGTTATTTTAAGGGCTGTATTAAGGAGTCTAATTTTTTATTTTGCCCAGAAACCAACTAAAGTACACATAATAAAGCCACACTGCCTGTATAAGCAAATACACTATATTGTCGGCAGGGTTTTGGCACTGCGACCCGGGTTTTTTATATTTGTTATAAAGTTACGTTTCCACCAAAGGATTATATAATTCAATGGAACCCGCTTAAGTGTTTCCAGAGCAAAATTTTTATTATTTGACGCAAATTTTACGTCAATGAAGACCTGGCTCACCAAGAAACCCGCGAATTTTTTTTTTAAAGAAAAACAAATACGCGACATGAGTATATTGCGGTAACAAACTTCTTGCAAAGTTTTTGATACATTTTGTATATTAGAATAAATTCACTTTGGAATTATATTTCATCACGAAGGAAAACAAACCACCTTGTATTCAGTGTATCAATTACATAATAATCATTAATAACATTGTGATTATAATAATAATGTCTGTAATTGTGTGTTATATATCTGTAATAAACTTATTCTGTCACTAGGTTTCCGACCCGGCTTCGTCCGGGTGGTTATTGATTTGGAAATCAAATAATTATGATTAGCTCGGAAACTGCATGCGGAATTCTCGACTCGAGTGAGACAGATAGTTT
The DNA here is from genome assembly GCA_034508555.1 of Venustoraphidia nigricollis. Lineage (NCBI taxonomy): Eukaryota > Metazoa > Arthropoda > Insecta > Raphidioptera > Raphidiidae > Venustoraphidia > Venustoraphidia nigricollis. The sequence continues at coordinate 1,895,172 of JAVRKA010000006.1, forward strand.
AAGCTTCCATCAAAGTATGTGGACAACACTACTAAAATTTTAATTAAAAAAAAAAACTGGCCAAGGTCGAGTCGTGCGCACATATGAAGGGTTCCGTACAGCGTTGCCAGATTTTAGAACTTTTTGAGTGAAAAAAGCGGGATTCTTTCGTCGAAAGCGGGACAGTAAAAAAAACGTATATAATCAGAAGTTTTTAAATATTTATCTTTTTATATGAGTTCAAATTACGTTTATGTGACAATAGATAATAAAGATAGCCATAGAAAATGTATTTTAATAAAAATATGATATTTTAAATCACATTTACCCTATCGTTAAATAGTTGAGTCTTATTCGTCTTCTGAATAAAAAAAAAAAAAAAAACAGAAATCAAAATCAAAAAAGTTTTATTCATTAGAAAAATATGGCGTTTCAAACAATAGTCTGAGGAGTGAGTGTTACAAATTGCAACTTACAATAAGAGAATAATTATTTACGCACGGTCGAGTTATCCCCGAAAAGCGGGACTGAGCCTGTCCCGCGCGGGACATTTAATTTTGATTTAAAAATCGGGACGTCCCGCCAAAATCGGAACGTCTGGCAACGCTAGTCTTGACAAACAAACAAACGGAAAATGAAGTGATCTTATAAGGGTTCCTTTTTCTCTTTTGAGGTAACGGAATCCTAAAAAAATGAATAAAAAAACTGAATTATAGTCTTTCACCGATTTGACATTTTTCATTATATCTCTTAAATTCAATAATAAATTTTTAGTAGAGTTGTCCAGTAAGTTTTTATAAAACAGATGTTGGCTACAGATTGAGAAGTTTGTTTCTCATTCAATTTATAAAAGTTCCAATATAGCAACTGAATATCGATTCAAGATACCAGAACGGTCTCATTGAAAGGTGACATTTCTCGCCATAAAATGGCGTATAGATTAAATGTTGGCGACAACATTGAGAAACTAACTACTGTATTTAGTTTTATAATCTGGATTATATTTTACAACGATAATAAATAACGATTATACAGGACAAGTTTGTCAAGTCTTTTAAAGTGATCACAAACTGGTCCATTATTGCGTACACGTCGAAAGGTCAAAGTCTCGCAACACATTCGCCATTTTTCTTCGTCGTAATATTACATCAAACCGCGGAAATTAATAATTTAAAAACGTAATTATGTTAAATTGGTTTAACACTTTACAAAAACATATTTTTTTTAGGAACGCAGAGAGAATAAAGCCGAACGAACATTCATTCGACTCTTTTTTACGTTCACCCGACACGGCACAAAACAGGTGTCGAATGCAAATAAATTACAACTTCGTAGGTATGCTTTTCATAAATTATTGCAAAAATGATATTTTCACGTTTCATGAACAATTTTTTCTGTCGCAGATACCGGTTGGTGTAACGATTAGCGTACTAACCTTTGGATCAAACTGTCGTCGGTTTTAATTCTCCCTCGAATCAGGGATGGTTTGTGATGTCGACTAATTTAATTTGATGTAATAAAATGCTGATCAGTTGTCGAAGGTCTATAATCTACAATAAATAAATAAATAAGCATGTCTGTATAGTTCCGATTTCATCATGAGATGTCGCCAAACGTATCGCCGCGTGGCTGACGCGTTCAATTAAACTCGGCACTTTACGGAGATACAGTGTAACCTTAATATAACAAACATTTCCTCGATTTAACAAATTTTTTGAAATCCCCTAGAACCAGTGCAGGATTATACCAAGTGCCGCCTGTACGCTAAAACAGGGTTGCCGCCCACTTAAGGCTAGCGTTTTCCCGAGTTTCTCTAGGTTATCTTTTCTTTCATTGAAGTTACTACGTCCTTGCATGGCATAGGGGTATTTCTGTTCGAAGAGTCGAGCTTGAAGTGATGACTTCCGGATTGGATAATTTGAGGAAGGAGAAAAAAGTGCTTTTCCATTGAAGAGCGTAAATAAGATTTTTTTATTATTGCATTGGACAGCGACTACTTACTGTACATTGAGTTGCAAATTTTTAATCTATTTCATACATCAAATTGACTCATGCTCGCGACTAATGAAATTCTTTGGTATTTTTTGCCTATGATCGAATATCTATAATCGACTAACATAAAGAAAAAACTGATTATCATTACATATATCAACGTTATCTTTCATAAAACTTCTGCTTATTTATTAATTACATACTCTCTACCTGTAACTATCTACCTGATAACGTGCTGTGTATATTATATCAGTTAGTAATATCTGATTCCGATTGGAGGTTCAAGACAGACCCTCATTTCGTTAGTTAGAAATCATTTTATTTTTTTTGCGACCGTCCCTGCCGCCCCTCCGACGAGTGCCGCCCTACGCTTCAGCGTAGTTAGCATATAGGGTAATCCGGCACTGCCTAGAACTGCCCGTAAAAGTTAATGCAAAATATGCCTCTACGTTACGAACACTTTTTGCCAAAAACCACTTTATAACGAATTTTCAATCATTGCAGAATATAAACAGACAGTATAATTTACCTCTATTTAATGTTTTTTGTCAACTTATAACCTTTACATAACGTATCTTACTAATCAATCACACACATTTCCATATTAACAACAACAACAATTTGTGTTTTGCTCAACGAAGGAACTGTTGGGTATTCATCTTTGGAACTATTTTGGACATGTTATTGGAATAAAGTACCTCGATAGTAGATGTTTATAAATCGTTTTTTATAACTAGAGCAGAATTGAATGACGTTTTTAAATTCTAAAGTTTAATATATTTGTAATATACAAAATGAACCCGCGGAAAGATTGTTGAATATAGACGTTCGACAACTGAAGTAATTAACAAGAATAATTATTATACATGCGCTCTTTACATAATATGGCGTACCCTACATCAAAGGAAGTATTCCGATTAAAATTAGACATCATAAAACGATCCATTTAATCCAATTAAAAGAGCGAATCATTTAAGTAATTTTATATTCATCATTTTGTGTATAAATAAATAATGTTTTCAAATTATTTTAATGAAATATTATTTTTAATTGAAGAGATATCAGTGATAGGCTGTCACGTTTAACCAATTTTTAAATAAATGGATTATGTATTTTTAATTTTTATACATTATCTATATTTCATACGCATTTACACCGGGTGGTTCATAACGTTATTTTCAAACCTGTAACGCGTTTATATTTTCAATTGTTTTTTTACAGTATTTCAAACAATAGTTTTTTTCGTAAAGTTTACAGTATACGTCTAATATCACTCGTTTATTTCGAAATTTTAGTTGCACCATTTTTTGGAAATAGGGGAAGAATTTTGAGATGCGCTTTCAGGGAAGTTTTTAAACTAAACGTAACGCACAATTCTAAAAACAATAATTTTGAGAGAAAAGTCCTTTTAAATTTTATCTCGCATGACCAAAATGTCTTTGGGGTGTCTAATTCTGATCTTTACAATTTTACGGGAAATTATTTTTAAGGACTGACTATTGAAATAATTGGCATAATTATAAAGTTTACTTATTTCCTCTGTAAGTTTTATAATTATGCTAATGGTATGAAGAAAAATAGTATACACCATACGCCTCGGACATCCTGTTATGCGCAGTGCAGGAATTTTAACTTTCTACCCTTACGGTGTAATACACTATTCCTTCCCTTTGTGAGCATTACGTAATGTCTTCGGCTTGAACCGAAGCTTCCCGAAGGTGAAACTCGGCTTTGACTACTCGCAAACGGCTAAGCTTCGGCTGGATTATCATACATGTAATTAAAAATTTAATTTTTAAAAATAAATTTCGTATAAAACAATCCTATTATAAAAAGATTATGGTCCGCGGTTACATTAATTTTACATGGATGACATAATAGACAACAGACATTTTCTAATGTCACTTAGGTATGATGGATAGTCTATTTTATCTGGGGGTGTATAATTGTGAAAAATAATACCGTAGAATGTTTTATTCTGACAAAAAGTAAACCGAGAGAGTTTTTTTATATTATTATTTGTTAGAATGCGGTTGACACGTTCAAAGGCAGCCTTCATCAATCTCTACATTAATTATTCATGACAGTTTTATCATAACTTTTTTATAATATCCTGTAAAAACAACGACCGACATTAAACTATTTAAAAATGTAAATTTTACATTGAAAAAATCTATTGTTACAACTGTTTCATATAACTAGCTGTTCGACCCGGTTTCGCCCGAGAGAGGTTAGAATGCCAGCGTATTTTAAATAGTGGCCTGGCTTCAATCTCTTCAAACGTGTTTTAGTGTCGAGGAGGGATATTTTTGTCAAATTTCAATATGAATGCCTAGATAGATTTTTTCAACTTTGCTTGCGCATAACTTCCAAATTTCTACATATATATCGGTACGAGAAAGCATAATTAAAGGCGTTCTTTGTCTTCTAGTATGTATTTTTAATTTTTTTTTTAAAGTTTATTGAAGTCAACATGCAGGCATTATATAAGTTGTATAATTTCTGGTACCATTTTAAGGTTATTTTTATTTTTCCAGAAGACTTTAATTTGTCTAAACACTAATTTGTAAAAACCCATCTTTTTTAAATTTAAAATTCGATAAAGCTCATAATAAATCCTGCTGCTAAAAAGGACACTACATTTGAACCGAGCCGACCTATGCGGACAACTTTCAGGCCAATTTTTGGTCATACCATTTCACTTACACGAAAATGTGTAAGAATCAAAATTTTAAAGATCAAACTACGCAAGAATCTTTGTTTTAAACATTTTTTTGTTATTCTAATAGTTCTCGAGATTTTCCGCAAAATCTGCTTTGATACCTTAACTTTTCTTATTTCGTCCAAAAACTACAAAAAGAATATCAATTTAATAGATATTTCCAAATAATTTTGGACTTCTGCAGGAATATTCCAATTAATTCCATAGAAATCATTAATCAACCATCACTAAATCAAGAAAGATGGCTTTTTCCAATCGTCAATAAATCTGGTTACATCTTAAAGAAATAACCATTGATTATTTCTTTAAGATGTAACCAGATTTATTGACGATTGGAAAAAGCCATCTTTCTTTTATCGAGATAAAGCTCACATTCAAATTTCAATACATAATAGAAATATTCTATAGTTTATGAAATACAAAGTATGAATGCAGCAACGTACATAATAATAATGCAACATGAAGTGAGTGATACACGATGTTCATTTTAAATGGAATCTCTCTCATGCTGTCACTGGGAATATACAATCAACTCGAATACATAGAACATGCTGAGTGAAGCATTTAAATGCATCAAAATGCTTTCATAATCGTACATATATATAATAAAATATACCAGTTATATAACACAACCAAACTACGCACATGATAAGGTTTTTGAGGAGTTTGCTTCAGAGCCCACTGAACCTACTGAAATCTTATGAGTTTCTTAAGCTTTAGTCCATTTTATCTTGGAACGAATAATTGGTTGCAATTTATTATTTATATACAAAGAGGCTTTCGAGCGCAAGGAGATGCGATTTCATCCCTGTGACTTAGAGAAGAGAAACAGAAAATCCGGAAGTGGAAAAAATATCAGAGTACCATTATCGAATATAATTTCTTTTCAGTAAACAGAAATAATGAATTATTAGCTCGTTTATATTCTGTATCATTAGATAAATCATTTGATGATATCTTGCATTTTGCATTCCGATCGCGGCAGAATTGATTCCTACCGATGCTCATGGATTACACTTTTAAAACTGTGGAAACCGGTTGACCAGTGAGCCAACCCTAAAACTTTCAACTATGGATTAAAAACTTCACAATAAATTGGTACTGTTGTGTTTATATAACACATTAAAGAAGGTTATAAAAAAAAACTCGGGTTGCAGTGCTAAGCCCTGCCAACAATATGGTCTATTTGCTTTATTATGTTTACTAAAATTTGTTTTCAGACAAAATAACAAAAATTAACTTCTTAATACACCCCAAAAAATAATATTTGTTTTTTCAAATGCAACATTATTATGGATCGAATATCTGCTTTAAGTAAGTAAATCGTTATCTGCAAACTAGTGCTTTCATAAAATTTGTAAGTCCGGTCCTGTTGGGCCGATTTGATTAAAATCTTAACAACATATTTAATCTATCCTAAGATTTTTTCGATATTTTTGGGCACAAAAAATTATTTCAACCCTTAAAAACAACTCTAAAATTGGTTCGATGAGTCCAAAATTTAGTAAGATCTAAGTATCTAAATATAATCTCTTGCGAATGCCGCAAACCAAATAATAGATTGATTCGTTCTAAAGCTATTGGATGACAAAAATAATACGGACGTCCATCCAAAAACAGTCAAAATAGCTTCCTAGAACCCCAAAACATCGAGCTCTGATGAAAACTCGATCAGATCGAACCGAATAACTTTCCGTTTTTTTGGAAATTTTCAATAATTGGTAGTTAAAAATAGTGTTATTTTGGTGGTGCAGTAATCGAAGCTATAAAATTATGTACATCGAGTCTATATCAGTAAGGTAAAACTTGGTAAGAAGATGTAGACGTCAGATAGCATGTGATGTGTTATGTAAGGTGAGGGAGGTAAAGCGACGGTAAGGAGGAGTGAGGAGTCTTGGGAGGTATGTTGCCACAAGGGAGCAACGGCGGTACAAAACAGCGAGTGCTTGGGTGGGCAGCTGTTATGCCGGATCATGTCTGATAGAGCATTCACGTACGATGATTGTTCTGTCCAAAGTGCACTATATACCACACCAACATACACGGTCCGCGCATACCAAATCAGAATCAGACTTCACTGTACCAACGATGCTGGAACTGCAGTTTATTGCAAGGAGGCAATTCGATTATCCAATGTACAGTAGCACCTCGACATACGAGTGCCCTAACATACGACTTTTTTGAGATACGAGCTAGTCGAGGAGCACTCTCAGGAAATGACGACCGAGGAGTTACAAGAGTTACAGTCGCAGCAGCATACGGAGGTTCTGCAAAAATTGGATTCGTGAAGGAACCAGAGGTGGATAACCTTATCTCTACAAGTGAGATAAAGGAAATCTTGGGAATGTGGGAGAGAGTTTCACAGTTCATGGTAAAGAAACACCTCGAAAAAATTGTAACTGGTCGTGCACCGGAGCTATTTAATGACACTTGCCCAACTCATTTCCGCAACATTCTAAAAGACTCTAATCTGACAATTGTAAAATAAATCAATTGGATTTTTAATTTATTATTAAAAAATAACGCATTGAAAATGTGAGTTAACGCGAGACCCAAATGACATTTGATTATTAGTAGATTTAAAGGACAGAGACTTACGTAACTTTGAGACGGTATCGTTGCTGTTACCATAGTTGCCATTTATAAAACTATAAACTATAACAACGCACTGTACAATCACGAAGTTCTTTGTGTCTGAGTTTGTTAGCAATTTACGTAAAAGATATTTACACTTAAGACGTAAGAATAAAACAAACAAAAAGTTAAGTGAAAGTAAGTAAAAAAACTAGAGTTTTATTAAATTCATTTTGTGTCACACAATACAAACTTTTTAGACGAGATCTTTAAAAAATACGAAATATATGTACATTACTCTTGTAAATGGAGTGCTTTTTTACATTAAAAACTTATAAAAACTCTTTAAGAAGCAGTCTACAAATATAAACAACATGATAAAATAGTTTATATTATTATTAAACTTGGGATGGAACGAGTACCTTTTAGTAAAAACAATTCCCGAGAAATTACCCCTTGTAATAAATATGATTTTCTTCATAAACAAAATTAAAACACTAAAAATTCCAGTAGAAGGAAGAGAAAAACTACGGCTAGCCACGACGAGATTTTAATTTTGTTTATTTTCAGAGCGTAGCTCTTAGAAACCTAAACAATGTTGTGTTGACAATGTGGAACAAGAAAGCACAACCTTAGAAAAAGATTTGGGATTTGTATACAGTGTGTCCTATAAGCACAGAATGGTCACAATTAGTTGAGAAAAAAATGACATTCCAAGTTTCCCAAGCACAAGAAACTACCTCAGCAGGAGTAGCCTGTAATATGATAATACGACAATCATTAAAATTGAAAAGAGTAAAAAAAGAAGCAAGCCACTAGTCATGCATATGAGAGAGACGGACATACGCCGGGCTCATCCAGTCACAGTCAAAGATATGACTTACAAATACAAACGTATTCTGTATGTGTGGGTAATACAGGAAAGTGAAAGAACGATAAATGCCGCAGCGATTGAAGTGTTTGAACGTGATTGATCACTTGTTCGCACCCCAAAACTACGCTGTGCTACCGACAGGGGTGAACCGGGGATGCTATCTAATAATCCCACCATTGCTGGAGAAAATGACTTTTTTTTAAACAATGCAGATGTCAAACCTCAGTCAGATTTATATATATGTCGGATATTAAAGAACAATTCATTTCTTATTCAAGATTTTGGAAATTCCACATCATCTGTTAGTTATAAACATTTGTTACTTACAACAAATATTCGTTACCTATAAATACTGTTAGTTACAAATAGTCCTTAGATAGTTTTATAACTAGAAAATCTGGGGTTCGGGCTGACATCTGGTCTCCAAACGTGGCCACGGCCACAGGACGGAAATTACGCATTTCTAAGAAAGGTAGCAAGTCGACCCTCAAACGGCAGACATTGAAAATAGGATACGAGGGTACAAGGTACCTAGGGCAGTTCGACGTGAGCATCGGTAGAGACAAGACATTCTTTTGGGAGCTGCCGTCCTGCTGACTGTGGACTCGTTATCGCACGCACGGATTATTGTCATACTGTACTGTAGTTGTTTTAATATTGTGTGCCTATTGATTGTGAATTCCCGTTATTGTGAATAAATGATGACGAAAACAAATAAGACTACTTCCTCGGCTCATGCTCCGACATATATTATTGACCGAAACTCGAAAGCTTCTTGGATAATAATACAAAATGCTGAGTAGGTAGTGACACATTCGGAAGGTGTTGATTCGAATCCCGACGGTAGCAGACTTTCTCCTTGTGCCTCTCGTCAAGAAACGGTCTTTCCACGGAAAACCTTAAGAAAACGGCTTTCTTTGCTCAATAAGTCCAGATAAAGAGATAGTTCGGTATTCAAGGCCGTAGCTGATTATTTGTCTTCTATGCTCACAAAGTTCCTGACTTATCCTAATTTCCTCCACTCACACATTTCTATTAACTAGCTTGTAGAAAAAATGGAAGCTAGTAATGGTGCAAACTGCAAATGGCGTCTGTTTGAATTGATATTTAAAAAAATTGGAAATGCACAAAAATGACAATTCAAGTAACAACATTTTCACACTAAATTTTCCTAATGTTTATATTTCATAATCCTGCCTCTTAAATGTCATTTTAACGCTTTTATTTATTATTATTTTAATTTTAGAAAAAAATTGACTCGTTGTGAAGTTAGTTATAATTAATTGTATTTGTAAATATTAAAATAAAAAGAAACATTTAATTCCAACTCTGTTTTCATCTCTTTTAGTGTCAGTACGATAGTGTTGGTTAACGAACCGTACAGAGAAGAACGGACTACGACCGACCGGTGGTCGGCAACGCAGGACTCTTCCTTTTTCCCTCCTTCTGCTTCCTCACTGTTGCTACCAGTTCACATTCTCCTCCCCCTTCCCAGTTTATATGTAATATGAAATATTATATATCAACTCGTTTGAAACGGATGATAAATTCGCTTACGTTTTTTACTTCATTACTGAACTACGTTTAAGAATCTCAGTTCATTCATCCGCGAATAAAGACGAACGCAGACTGATAACAAATGCGCGTTTAATGGACGGGGATTTTTTTTTATATGATTTTTTTTAACCAGGAATCTTTTGCACTTTTTTCACCGCAAATTTATTCAAATTTCCAATCTATTTACTTGGATGAAGATTTTCATATCGATTCTGACAGAAGACCGTTTTTTTGGCCAAAACCAAACTTCGGTTTTTTCCTCGCCTTCGGTAGAAGTCGGTATTGTATAACGCTGAAAATGCGAGGGAAAATACTTATTCTTTAAGCTGAACACAATGGGCTCGTCCAGGGTTGGATTCTACGTTACAAATACCTAAAAAAACAATTAGCATGAGAATTTTTCAGAACCATTTTCTACAAGAAAAAATTCCCAAAAGATGGTATTTTTCAATGTAATTTTAAACTCAGAATAATCTTGCTACGGTGATACGTGATCGCTAGATAGCTTCAGTTGGTTGGCTGTCTGTAGTTAAATCACGTCCCATTGGTTCTTTAGACTTGTATCATGCGGTAGTGGTATATACATCTCTTTACAAAGACATACTCCTCCTTTATAAACGCGAAAATGACGACATCATATGACGCCTAAACTCGACCGTTTGAAATGAATATTTTATTTCAAGTTCTTGTTTGCAATTAAGGCGAAGAATATAAGAATGAAATATTTGGTTTACATTATTTGTTTATATATAAGGAATAATGTGCATTGATCAAAATTATCACATTTTGATAGGCGGGACGACCCTAATGCGTTGAAGTGGGGAAGCATTTTTTAATGTTTTTTGTTTGCAGAGTTGTGTGTGATTTAAATACAATTATACTGGCTCGATTAATCAGTACATTCAACAATTCGGCTTCGGCAAAATTTTGGCCAAAACCAAATGCTTGCTTGCTTTCTACATTTTCATAGTCGGGTTTAAATTTCTATTTTTTGTTAATGTAATATCTCTGATTACCTGACAGGGTTCTTTACAGGAGGTGATCGTTAAATACAAATTTTAGTGTATAAATCTTCGAATTTATTTGTTTTGAGCATAAAACTTTTAAATAATAATATTTGGATGACTATTTTTACTTTAACGTAGTCAACCATTTAACATTACGAGCACAGTTTGTACTTTTATAATAAAACGGGGAACTATAAACGGTAAATTTCCCTGTTTGTAACTATTTTTATACTCATAAAAATATGGTAGTAGTATCACAAAATTATTCGGGCTTCTTAAGTTTGTTTGGAGATAAATGCGAATACAGTTCTGGTCAAAAGTAACACTTTCAGTAACATATTGTCGAGATTCTGTTAACCTGATTTATTAAATATTATTAAACATACTAAAAAGTAATTTTACTAGATATTTTATCTCGATATTTGTAAAAATCACACTTTCGAAGGAGTTAATCGACTTTAACGAAATTTGGTCCACCTGTTGGAATTCATCCCCGCACGAAACCTATTTAAAATGAACCCAATCAGACCATTTTAAGGGGTGTATTTAGGAGTTGAAAATTGTTTTGGAGCTCAAAAACACCGAATAAATTCTCGGAATTGACTGAAAATTAACATTTAACAATTTAATATCAAAAACATTTTAATAAAATCGGTTTTATGAAAACACTTGTTTGTGGACAGAGAATTATATTTTCGGAAGGCTTGTACCTATATAATTTTGTGCAGATGATGAATTGATAAAGCAGAGACGCAATTTTGAAATTAAGAAAAAACATATTTTTTTTTTGTTTATTTTTTCCAAAAACAAACGTGCATTCACATAATAGTCACATTGTATTAGCAAATACACTATTTGTCGGCAGGGTTTTGAATTTGCGACCTGAGTTTTTTTGTTCTGTAGTGTACAATTTTATATACAAATGCATTTATATTTTATACTATACAAATAGCTATATAATGTTTCTGTTAAAACGGAATACGGAGTTAGGCTTGTTTCCAGTCGAGCGAGTTATTTTAAGACTCGCACACAACACAAAAGATGTTTGCCGTAGATTATATTGTAAAATATATAAACGCATATGTCCTAGATTATGCGGGTGGATATTTTTGAATTACGCGCGTCGGTAAACATAAAGGCGTAAAAATTCCTTTTCAAATAACTGAAAATATTATTATATTTAACATACACACACATATTTATGATCTCTCAACAGAAATGTGTTACGAAAAAATATCAATGAGAAATTTTTCAGTTTACATCAGAGGTTCTTAAACCATTATAGACTTCTGTATTAGGGATGTCGGAAGTGCCAAAAAGTATCGATATATATCGTATCGATATTTTTTTCAAGTATCGATATCGGTACCGATATATTTTTTACAAAATATCGATATATCGATACAATTTTAAAGAGAACATTTAGAGAAAATTTAGTATACATATTGGCTAGCTAAATATAATCTCAAATAGCAATTAACGGACATTGTTTCTAATAAATCAACTAATAAATAGGTATTTATCAGAAATAAAAAAAAAAACGATAAGATTTTTTTTTCGTTTATTAATTAAATGTCTAATACATTTAGGAGCAGATAATTTTAGAGATTAATCGAACAATTAATAAAGCCGGGGATGGTGAACCTATGGGATGCGTGCCAGAGGTGACATTCGACAGAAAATTGTTGGTGCAGCATGAATTGAGGTGTAAATCGAAATAATTAAAAAAATTCTAGATGTTGTAGAAATGAAATGAAATATTGTATGAATAGACATTTTGACTGTTTATTATTCCGAAAATATTGAAAAATCTGATGAAAAAGAAACGTGTTTGATATGTGCTTTATTCACTGTTGTTTTTGGAACGCACTTAAAAGTGCTCCAAAAGCATATGTAAAAACACATGTTTCTTTTTCAGTGAAGTTTTCGATTTGTCGGAATAATTAAACGGCCATAATTAGTCGCGGTAGTACTACCTACATACTGTTGCTACTGGAAAAAAATATCGATTTTCGATACTCGAAATTTTATATCGATATATCGAAATATTAAATATCATCCAAAAGTATCGACATATCAAATAAAAAATATCGATATATCGATATTTTTTCGACATTCCTACTCTGTATTATTTATGGATTAGTTCATTTTAACTTTTTAACGCTTAAGTTCTTTTTGTTGACATTAATAAAAATTAGTAAATGTGCATACGTATAGTTCGTAAGATTAAATTCATAACCACTATAATAGCTATCGTTTGCTATACCTAATTGTTAAGAAACGTCCATTGTTACAACGCTATATTAGAAAAAATGGTTTTCAAACAACTGTCACCGTCGGGACTCAAGCCCGAATATTTCCACTTTCGCGGCGGAATGAGTTATTAGTTATTTTACGGTGCCATATCTCAATAGTATAATAAAGTAAATTGCAACACTAAATTCACATCATGCAAGAGCTAATTTTAGTTTCGGTAACGCTAGACATGAACCTTTACAGAAGAGAGCTAATGAAATTATTCCCATTTTTATCTACTTAAGTTTTTTTAAATATTTAGGTAAATTATATTTTCTGATATTGCGGTTAAATTTCCTTTTATAAAATTTGTTATTTCACTTCTCTTTATTTTTTTAATTAAAAAGTCATAAATTTTCGGATTTTACTTGCACTACAATATGGCAGGCCTTGGCCTATATTTCCGTAATACGCAAAAAAAGAACGAACAATAATTATCAACAATGAATTGTGAAAATTTAAAAACTCAATTCTCATATTTTGTGATCAAGAAAAAAATAAAGTGAAAATTGTTGCGGAAAATATTCAAGACGACATTGCGTAATATTCTTATGGGATTTCTGATCAAACGTGAGAACAAAAAAAATAAGGAAAAGTTTATTGCTACCGTTGTAAAAACTGCTGGCACAGCCATTGAGTGTTGCCCAACTTCAATCATAACATTTTGACCAGTATAAAAAAGGCTGTGTCAATATACAAATTACAGGGTGTAAAATAAATATATATATTTTTTTTAAAAATGTATATATCAGATCCTTTTGATGTTAATAATAAATTGTCTTGTTATTTTATTTTAGATCACCTGATGAAGTATTAATTTAATACGAAACGTTGTGAAATAATAATTTGTCTTTTAATTTCATTGATCCTAAATTCCTCTAAAATATTTATAATTTATATTTTTTTAATTTTAGCGCCAACTTATAAAGGATTGTGTTTGGTATATTAGAGTAGTGTAGATAATCCAGTGAGAAGTGTACGTTAGGTTTACCAAAAGTATCAGTTTGTTTCAAAATTGTCAAATTCAGACAATATGATGACATCTACCACGTGATCTATACTACGCTTATACACTATCCCCTGCTCAAGAAACGGGACTGTTTACACTTTCAGTCCGACACTAAAATACCAAACAGATCAGTGTATTTTACACTTTTGTATACCAAATGCAATAGTGTCTAAAGTGTTTACACTTTTTGCACTGGAACACAATACCAAACACACTTTACAAAGTCAATATCACTTTTTTTCGATTTCGTGTAAAATCCACTTTTTTACACAAAACAAAAAAAAAAGACTGGACTGATTTTGATAAAATATCTTTTTGATCAAAATGACCTAACACGCATTGCTTGACATCCTAACGAAGTCAATACAATTTTTTATTCGCCAGAATTTGTGTAATAACTACGTTTTTCAAGTCTGTTTTGTTTAAGGAAAAGAACGGCTCGACCGATTTTGAAAAAATTCCTTTCAGATCGTATTTACGTTAATACGCGTCGATTGACATCTTACGTATGTAAATACACACACACATACAGAGAGAGAAAGAGATTTAAAATAATAATGTAACCTCAAAACATAAAACTGTTAAAAACCTTTATTTCGATTTTCGGCCCCGTTACAATAACTTCCCAATATACTAGGAAGGTGAAAACTCGAAACCGAACATCCTGTATACAGGAAGTATAAACTGTGTTGCTATTTGGAATCGGCTGAAGGAAGAGCGGAATCGGCGGAACGGAGAACAACAAAAGGACTGATCATCATCACTTGTCCCGGATGTCGGTGTTGCTGAAGCATTGAGACGGAGGCCCAGCATCTGTGATCACTGATGGCAAAAGCGATGATGATGAAAGACGGAACAACGCCACCGTGCAGATTTGACAATATCTCGCACACTTTTAACAAAATATGTGGCATAAAATAACTCACACAAAACGCTGAGTTCAAATATTAAACACGTGTTCCACTAGACGCGATTTTTTCCAATCCCACTTCTGCAGTTGATCTTACAACTGGAGTTCGATCGAAGCTTTGATTGCCTTCGATCAAAAATTCGTATATCCTAATCATGGAACGTTTTAAAAACTCTATGTTACGTCTAAATAAAGGGGTTTGGTAGCTCGTTAAGAATTTGTATCATTCAATAAAAACTTTCATAGTGATCATGTGTTACAAAGTTGCTGTATTAAAAGAACATAGCAAATTAGCAACCCTTCCATTACAATAATTAATGACAGGGAGATGTCATCTCATGCATTATTTATATATGTATGTGTATATATATAAATTGTTAATACCGGTTTGCTACCATTCAATCCCATTGGAATAAAGCGACTAATGAAAGATTTTTACATTAAATTTTAATTCTTTTCGTAATCAAATTTCGTTTAAGCTGTGCATTTTATTTTTACATTTACATTTATATTATTTTTATTGGGATTTTTATGTAATTTTTTTATATATATTTTATTTACGGAAATATTACAGAAGATATTTTTGTAAGGGTCTTTCACACAGCTAATAAATTTTTCTTTTTTATATTGTAGATAAGTATATAATTTTATTTCTGTATTCTGACGTGTCAAATAGATGTATGTGTCGATTGACTTAATAAATATCATATCATCATCATATCACATATCGCTTAACCTCCCTTAAAAAAAACATCTCGTAAATATTTTTTACACGTAATTAGATTTTAGGTTATAATTAGAAAATAATCTACTATTTATTCGCCTTGTTTTCGGATATTTTTATATATATTAAATATATAATAAAACTGTGCTTCTTATATATTAGCATATATTAGTATGAATCTTATGGAGTCACTAACAAGATTTTAGAATAGTGAATCGTACTTTTGTAACTTGTTTATTTTTGATAAGATCTCTGCATCTAGTGGACACCACTCCACAAAATACTGTATATAGATAGATATTTGGTTCAATATAACAAAACACGGAAGAAAAGCTCGACCTAATCAAAACTTGCAATCGAAACAAAAAGGGTGCTAGAAATACTATTGAACTGAACACGTTTTTGTCTTTTAGTTTTCACATGGCGCGTTCACAGTAAACCAAATTTGTAAAGGAACGAGATTCTGAGCAAAGACTAGTTTTGTACCGGAGTTGAGCTTTTTTTCCACTTTCAGCCAAAACTAAAGGTATGGTATATTGCAAAATGCAAGAGAATATTACGTTGAAGTATTTTTTTTTTTCATTTTTTTGTGTTTGAAATTTTTTGTTTGCAGTTCATCTAGATTCTAGGCGAAACACAAAAGTGGTATTTAGGGAAAAACGAGATAACAAAAGGGATGTCGCGGGAAATTGTCTAGAGTGATCCCCTAATTATCATATTTACTCTCTCCGTAATTTTTTAGTGTTAAATCTACCCTCAAAAATGTTTTTTTCTAGAACTAAGAGGTATACAAAAAAAAAAAAACATCAGTAGATTCAGAGACAGACGCGAAGTGATCCTATAGTGGTTTCGTTTTTTCATCGGATGTATGGAACCCTAAAAAGAATAAGACAATAATTCTTCCACAGACAGACCTTTAAAAATTTGGTTCTTACAGATTTTCGGGTTCGAAAGTCGTGCATTTTCTTCGTCTTGGAAACCCACAGTAGAAACGTAACGTTCTTTCCAGTAGGAAATTCGAATTCTAGCTGAAACTTCAGTAAAACAAGGAACGATAATTAGATGAAAAAACATCTTTTCTTAGTACAGTACGAAAAACAAATCAATTTTCAACTTCCGAACCTTTACGTATTTGTTGAACACTACCTACTTTGTATCAACAAACCAACTACAGATGTATTTTGTGAGTGTTTAGCACATAACGAAAAGTCGAAGGTACAGAAAACCGGAAAAAGTTTTTTTCTTCTCTTTTTGATTATAATGATATTATATAACTCGTATACGTTGATGGAAACAAATAAAAACTTATAGCTAAATATATATTGCTAAAGCTGACTTTGGTTTAGAAATTACGAGTATTTTTTGTGTGAATTTTGGACATTTCTGTCAGAAGAAATATACACGAATTTGCTTGATTTTTGCACAAGCATGGAGAGTTTGAAAACGTTCTAAGAGTTTTCGAATTTATTATCAAAAACCGCATTTTTTTACCAGTGACTCTGGAAACTGAAGGCATGCAATAGAGTAGTTATGGAAACGTATATAAACAATGACATCGCTATAGTCTCGACTATCCTTAAGGTGACTACTCCACGCTGATAGCTCTGTAATATGAGCTTCTGAATGTATAATGTGTGCACACAAAATGCATGAAAACTTCTGGAAACGTTTAATTTGTACGAAAAACTTTATTCAAACTTTGATGGTAATGCTTTCAAAATAAACTAGAAGTATATATTCTTCCCATATGACTATAGATTTTATATATTATGTGTTCTAAATGATTTTAAATCAGGTTAAAACGACAAAAGTAGCGTAAGTTTAAAAAAATAAAGTCCAAAAAATTGTTGATCATTCTAAACTAATAGTAAATAAATTTTCTTGGGAACTTGGACAGAATTAGATAATAAGATTAAACTTATGAAAATTTGCAACGTTTCTTATTAATTCTGTCCAAGCTCCCAAGAAAATTTATTTACTATCTTTTTATAACTTGGATGAAACCCAAGATTTAAATTCTAAACTAAGTGTTTTTAACATACATTTGTAAAGGAAAAACTGTAAAATGTTAATTAGATTTCACGTAATTTGAAACCTAATTAACATCACTACAAACAAATATACCGTTTTTTTTATACAATTGGGACAAAAAAATGTGCTTTTTGAAAATTTTGTAAAGTCTGATGCTTAATCACAGTAGTCAAATGTCTTTTGCCGAAAGCATTTTTTTTTACAATCTAAGTGAACCGTCACCTTAATGTTGCAATTCGGTTTTGATAGGTTACTTGTATCGTGAAGTGCAACTATGTTTTTGTTTCCGGATCAACCGTTCCCGGATATGAGATCGGTTTTGAGTGTCGCACAACATTGAGGGGTTATCTTATTGGATACAATAGACATACTCGTATAGATGGCACTTATCCTTTATGTGGACACGTGTGTGTTATTTCCTATTATCGATATTGTAAATATAGAGTGTGATCATTTACAGGAAACTGACCGCCTACTGTGATCGATAAATCAAAGATGACATAAACTGTACTTTTTTCGGAAACTACGAGATGTCTCGATTTAGAGTTCAGTGAAAAAGTCGGGATTGCAACTTTTTTTTGCCAAAACTCCAAACTAATCGCCCTTCCTTTTTCGAGGTCGCTGAAAACGATGGTGGTGGGCAAAAAAGTTTTTTACCTTCTAATTGGCCAAAAACCACCCCCTCATCGCTTTTTCGCGCACAAATCGAATTTCCAAACGTTTTTTGGCCTGGTTAATAGTCTTTCAGGTGTCATGATTCAGTTCTCAAGGGAAGTGACTCAAACCAACTACACCTCCTGTAAGCAGGTGGAAATTGACTTTTGTTGAAAAGAAGTTTCAGACAAAAGTTATTCAGTTTGGTCGGGGACATCGTTTGGAGACAAATACCACCCCTCATCCCTAACCCCTGTGCAGGAATGGGGGTGACTTTGACATTTTTAATAGGAACACCTATATTTTATCACAAATCATGATTTTTCGATAAAAAATATGTAACATTTGTCTGAAACATTTTTTTATCCGATGCCTCATTCAATCCCTGAAACGCATTTCCAAAATCGCATTTGACTCGTTACATTCGATTATTCAAATAATTACTGCTTAGTGTTTTTTTTTTCTATGTACAAATAATTAACAAACAAATACTACATGTTACGAAATACGTATTTGAAACTGGTACGACTGCATTTCATAAAACTTAAAACAATATTTAAAATTCTCAAGCAACTTTCAAATAACTATATTGAAATAATATCACGTTATCGATTTTAAATTTACAAAAATAAAGGAATTTAAGTTTATTTTCTAAAAAAAAAAATACATAAATATTTTTAATATCTTTGAATCAAACAAGCAATTTATTTAAATTTCATGTTTTTTATATTTAAACACTGTTATTTATAGTCATTGTAAATATGTTAACAATTTTGTCTATTTGTTTTCTGTTCGATTGGTTAATAGTAAAAACATGCCCACGTTCCAGGGATATGCGAATATTTGACTGTAGAAGAAATAGCTACTCGAGAAAATTTGAGTCGAGTAAAAATGACAAACTGTTTCCAACCGAAATCAAGTAGTCAAGTAGAAAAGTAAGTATTAAAAACATTTTTCAGCAATCATGCTAAGTTTATGTTCCCATATAATTTCATACGATTTGAAAATCGTGTACCTATTTTTTTATATTAATTTTAATTAATAATAACTGCTTAATTTATTTACAAAAAATATCGTTTAAATTGGAAAAAATTGGAAAAAAACATTCACTTTTTACACATCCCTGCTACATTATAAATATTGCACTGTTCGGTCAGTTGGTCAATGAAAAGTAGTTCCATGTGGGCGTAGCACTAAATATCCATTTAAAATATCAGTTACGGTCTTTTAATTCATAAATTTTTATTAAGAAATCAAAAAACTATTCCAAACGAGCTATTTTTATAACATGAGTATAGTCGCCTCTTTTTAAAAACTGAAGGGACCGAAATCGTTTTTCCATAGAATAAGTACTCGCCAAGCATAATATTATTATTTCAAAAAAAAAAAAAATTATTCTATTTTGTCATCTAGTATTTTTCCTGAAAACATAACATAACGTTATAATTAGTAGATTATATATCTAAATCTATAGTTGCACAATGGGATCTATTATGCACGACTGATGACATTATGTTAACACGAGATGTAGCGAGTTTAACAGTCACACAAGCGACAATATTACATATCATTATAGGTATGCCCGTATGCACAAGATATGTGCGATATTTTTTGCAAGTACTCCTTATAAAATAATAATTGCTTTATACTTTTAATTTTCAAGTAATTAATAATTAAATTCAATTAAACAGGAAATGCAAATTATTATTAAAATTTAACCAAATTTGTTTGAGACAAAATATTGAAAAAAGTTTCACTCTTTTAGAAATTAAAAAAAAATATTCCAAAATTTGTACCGAACAAGCAAGCAGACCGACAATTTAATAAAAACGTGACAAAAAATAAACATTCACGTGCAGTTTTGAAGAAAAATTACTAAAAAAATTGCCGAGAGAACTGTCAGCCACGCTTGAACTATATCTGTCTCTGTCATATACATTATACGGTATATATTCTGCTGTAGTCAAATTTAATTATTATTTTCTTAAATATTAATCAGTATAATAGCTTATGTCTGCTATAATTGTTAAGAAACATTCATTGTTGTAACACTATATTAGAAAAATTTATTATTCCAACACGTCTGGATTTAAACCAGAATCTTTTCACTTTCGCGGCGCGGAATGAGTTAATCAATTACTCTACGGTGCACACAATTCAGCATTTTAATCCTTCATAATATAGCGATTTACAACACTCAAATTCACTACATACGAGAGCCAATTATTTTTTAGCTGTAGCTAGACATTAACTCTCACACTAGCGAGGGCTCTTGAATGAATCAAAGATGAACTGTTGGGGTAATGAATTCTTCTAATATAGTGTCACAACAATATATGTTTGTTAACAATTATAACAGACATAAGCTAGTATACTAAATAATTCAGCTGGTACGTAAGCTACAAGCGTATGTTAAATCTTCTAATATTAAAAATTAAATTATGATTTAGGGGATTAGTGTCGTAGGTAAGGCCATGAGCGCCCAGGGTAATACTTGAGTTCTGTGCCCCCCAAAACTTTTGTAGGAAGAAAAGCAACACAATAACTTTAAAGTGTACCTCCTTGAGGTTTGCGCCACTGACAACCGCCTTCGCAGTTAACCTCTAGCTACGACGTTGTATAGAATATAACATTTGAATAATAAATAATAATTTATAAAGTCATATAAAATTTTGTATTACAATAAAATACGAACGCAATTACTACCAATACGGTAGTAGGCTAATAGCCTTAGTACTACAACGTACATTTTTGTTCAAGCTAGTCTAATATATTATGTATGCCCTGTAAGTGATGTGAAAATACATACATAGGGAAAACGCAAAAAAAACGGATAAAAATAAAGTAATATTCAGGTCAGCGACCTATAGTGATCAGAACCATAAAACATAATGATTACTGACACAACACAATATTTTGGGTGCTTCTTTCTTTTGCCGCCTGGATTATATATCGGATTGTCCGATGGATTACGCAGTTAGGTTGGTAAGCGTGATACATAGAAGCTTCTACATACGTCATACTAAAGACAGCTATAGCTCTTTTCACGAGCGAATTTTCACCTGAACGAGACTTCCCATTTTTTACTTCCCTCTAGGGAAATATTGAAATCAGTCAGAAACATTTTTTTTACTTTCCACTTCTATTATAGGTATGTTAGGGTGGTATTGGAATCAGTTCAAACAATTTTTAGGGTTCCGTACATCCGATGAAAAAAACAGAATCCTTATAGGACTATTCTTGTATCTGTCTGTCCGTCTGCTATAGCTTATTTTCTTCGAATCTACTGGACGAAAAACGTTGAAATTTGGTACATACATATATAGAATTAGATGACCCAAACACGGACGTATAGCGTAAATAAACTCCTATTTGAGGGTTAATTTTGGGGGTCGAATTAGAATATAAAAAAAAATACATTTTCAAGTGCATCATGTGAAGTATGAAAGAAATTTTATTTATCTCCGAAACTACTGAACCTAAAATTTTGAAAAAATAAGGAATATAAAGCCACGCTCATAGTTTACAGGAAAACCTGAACGAAAAGTCTGGGTCTTAAAGTACTCACGGAAAACGGAATGATACGAAACCCTCTCACGACGAGTTCGGCTCGCATTTGACTGGCTTTTCTACTAAGTATTGAAATCAGTTTGAAAAAAATGTTTACTTCCTATCTCTGTTTACTCTATTCCTATTTCCTTTCCTACAAAAAGTATTGGTATCATTTCGATAAAAACAGGATTTTAATAAAGATTCGCGTTTTGATAACTAAGAATCGTATGAGACCATTTTTGGATTGATTTCCCCCACCCCTTCTTTCTATGTGTGTGTGTGTGTTTAAGGAAACATTTTCCTGAAAACGTTATGGTTCTTAAAAAACATTTTTTCTGTTCAAAATTGTCCCCAATCCAGTTCGGATTAGCAAGCATGCACTCTATTTAAAGTCCATTACACACTAATGACATCTGTTGTCGTGCATCTATTCTTCAAAACCCCATTCTGGAATTGACTATTGTTAGAAATATATACAAAAGATTCTTAGGTGACATCACCTATATGTACAAAAAGATTATATCTCGGACATACACGCGCAATATAAAAAATGACGGCTTTGCCGCGGTCCATTGCCCAGAAGAGAAATGCGGCAGTAATGCGTTAGGACACTGTGTCAAGGGTCGCATGAAATCTCCCTCATACACTGCACTATTGTTGATAGAGCCTCCACGTGGTTCGGCCTTCCTGAACGGGCAGTTGTCCTCGTGTA
This sequence comes from Venustoraphidia nigricollis, assembly GCA_034508555.1. Lineage (NCBI taxonomy): Eukaryota > Metazoa > Arthropoda > Insecta > Raphidioptera > Raphidiidae > Venustoraphidia > Venustoraphidia nigricollis. Next base: position 1,917,764 of record JAVRKA010000006.1, read on the forward strand.
CATATTATATAAGTACAAAAGTGTAGGCTACATTTTAAAGTCAATAATGTTATATGTTATGAAACGGCTCTGAAGGTTGTTTATTATTTCACGACACGTGTCGTAATGATAACATTGCTGCGTTCTTTTAACAAAAAATATATTGACTGCACTGGTCTGTTACACAAGGTCACAAAAGCGCTTGAGAATAACCGAGCATGTAGAAATGTCGTTGCTAGCTGATAGACTAATAAATGATTATTATAATCGAAAGATTTTTATAATCGATGATTCGTTCGAAATGATTCCTTCGCAAGACAATAGACATGTTTCAACTCTCGAAGGAATTTTGCTCTAGTTTTCGATTGTCAGTCTTGAGAGAGTCACCTGCAACAGTGCTTCATAGAACAGACGCAGATCAAAGACGTAAGAAGTAATCATATTCAACACAATGCATTAATATATTTCGAGTGGTTATAGGTATACCTACTATACGAGTGACAACATAATTCATTCTGTATTTATTATTTATAACGCATGAATTTGGCTCTCTTTTTCGCCTGTATGCAGTGCTTCATAGAACAGAGGCAAATAAAAGACGTAAGTATAATCATATTCAATACTGTGATATAAAGTAAATTTGTGATGAGAAACTGAGAGATACTCTTACATACATGCAGTGTTACAAAAAGTAAAGAAAGAGCGTAGTTGTAATAAGTTATTTCCGTAGATTGTACTATAATTAGTAAATCGTAAAGGTATAAAAACCAATCGAATGATTTTGAATAATCTAGCGAAATATTTTTAAAAAACCGGGTCGCAGTGCCAAAACCCTACCGACAATATAGTGTATTTGCTTATACAGGCAGTGTGGCTTTATTATGCGAACTTTAGTTGGTTTCTGGGCAAAATAAAAAATTAGTCTCCTTAATACACCCCTTAAATAACATTTTTTTTTCTTAATTGCAATATTATTATCAATCGAACCTCTATACTAAATTATATAGACCTTTCAGTAAATAATTCATTATCTGCAAACTAGTTTTTTCAAAAAATTTGTAAATTCGGTCCTGTCGGGCCGATTTTATCAAAATTTTAGGGACACTTTTAAATTACTACCAGAGGGTTAAATTTCAATTTTGAAACGATTCGGAGAATTTTTTCGGTATTTTGGGGCCCAAAAACATTTTTCAACCCCTAAAAACTACCCTTAAAATAGCCCGATTAGGCCCATTTTAAATAGGCTTCTTGCGGTGATGGATTTCAACACGTGGACCAAATTTCGTTAAAATGAATTAACTCCTTCGAAAGTTATTGCCCGCACACACATATATATATATATATATATATATATATATATATATATATATACATATATATATAAACATTTTTAAAAATGGTGCCAATGTGTTTAGGAGGTTATGAAACGTCGAGAAATTTTGGTCCGACCCCTAGGTCCCGCCATCCGACCGATGCCAATAGTGTATGTTGCCATATGGCAAATACACTAATAATCGAGTTGATTATTTTCACTTCAAATATCCCATCACTCTTGTTCATATGGCGTTCCTCTATTTAAAGCTTCCACGTTTTAACTGGTAAAAGTATCAATTAGATTTTCAATGTGTTATTAACCTTAAAATAAAACAGTTCAATATTACTACTTATATAAATATTTACGAAAGCCAATATCTGTAAATGTTTAACTGCAAATTTTAATTTCTTATGTTTCAAATAATAAGTAAGCAGTAGTGTATTTAAAAATTAAAAAAAAATGGCAGTTGCACTGTACTAAAGAAAGGCACACCCAACACAAAGATTATAGCTTACTAGCTCCCTTTTTGGTTATTACTTTCCGTAAAGCACTTTCAGAAGTAATCCAATACAGATAAATGTAACGAGCTAGAATATTGGTATCGATACGTACTATGTCCGTATGTCTGTATTCTTCATTGTATTCTGTGTATATAGGCTATTAAAAAGCCGATTTCTCGAAAAATAATCGTTGCTAAAAACCAAATGCTTCTAATAATAATATTATAGTACGGGATCCGGCTGCAAAATTAGTACCTACATGAATAATGTAGACAATCAAAATCAAATTTTTAAGTATTTTTACAAGTGAGGGAATTCATTTTTCATAAGGTGCCAATTAAAAATTGCCCGCCAGTATTATTAATTAAAATATTATTAATTGAATTTTAGGGAAACATTCGTTCACATCGTATATAAATAAAACTTACACCACTTCACAACAGTGTATTTAAAAGATCTGAAAAGTCACGGGTGGTGCTGATTGTTTAGCCGCAACCTCTACGCAGCCAGGTGTAAACAGGTATAATTTCGTATAAACTTTTCGTTCATGACGTACATTTATTTCATCTATACCACATTAAAGCTAATTTTTTTCTGAATTTAATGTTATAAGGTTGCCTGTATAAAAAAACCCGCAAATCGAAGTTTCCTGCGCTTAAAGACGCTAGGTATTGAAAATAAAGTGACATAGAGTGAATGGGCGACGCTACGATCTTAGACTATTAGACAAGGAGAACTAAAATGTGATATCACTGCACATTAAATTGTTATTTTTTTGTGTTTTCTATTGACGAGATATCGACTGGAAAAAAAATAGAGACACATCGTATATAATATGTTATACATACGTAAATATTTAGCACAACGTAGAGGCAATATTTTATTTTCTCTGTTTTTTCATTTGGTTTCATTTAGCTAACACGGATAGAGGTACACTCACGTCCGCAATGTGTTTTTGTTATTATTTGTCTAAGCAGACATACAATGTGTCCTCTTTTTAATACACGACCTTTAAAATATTGATTTTCATGCCTGTATAACGATAATAAAATGATCAATTTCGTCTAGTACGTTAACTCAATTAAACGTTGTCGTCCTATCATTTCTATATAAAAGTATAAAAAGCCAACTCGGTCTATAAATTGAAACTTGCTCAAAATTGAGCTGTATTTCGAGCGTGATGATGTGATGACTCATAAAGTATTGCTATTACAAAAACGTGCAACAAGAATCATTTTTAAATTAAATTCTCGTGAGAGCTGTCGCAATACGTTCATCAGTAATAATTTATTAACTGTCCCATCAATCTACCTATTGATATTGGTATCGCTTTGCTATATTAAAAATCATGTTTCTGAATTTCAAACAATCAACACCCAGCATTCATACCAAAGTGTAATATTTCTCTTTTTAAAAACAGTTCCCATTATGCTGCTTGGAAATTGAAATTTTAAATGAGCTGCCTAATGATAGTAAAGATTTGCCTTTTAGTCAATTTCAAAATAAACTTAAGAAATCATTGATGAATTTACTATTTTGTAATATCTTGTTAGTTTAATGTAAGACAAATTCGACTCCTTGTAGTCTTTTGAATGATTAAATTATTATAATTATTAAAATCGCTAGCGCTCGTTTTTCACATAACATTCGCCACAACATATGTCATCATCAACTAGAAACATATTCCCTGTTCGCTGTTCAATCATAATTATATGAATTCAAATATACTGATCTAATGCCATATCAATATCTACCATTAATAATTAATTACTGTGTATACGAACAGGATAAACTAGAGAATCTGTGATTGGTGAACTAATTTGGAAAGTTTTTTCACTATTTAAAAGCTTACGTCTTGGCCAGTAACAAAGGTTACGAAGTTAGCATCATCAGGCGATACAGTTGTAATCATTAGGAGCTGATCACAATTGGTTCTAATAATATCCTGATGAAACTAGCATTATGGGCGTGTTCGTTAGTTCCTTCTTTTTGAACATTTCCTTCGAAATGATCAGAGTGCACCCGTAATCTGTTTCTAAACAACACGTGCTCACTCATCATTTTGATGAAAATCTTCAAAAAGAAGCGACCAACGCAAGAAAAGGTGTTTCGTATTTTTGTGGTTATTTTTTAGTGTCTTCATATCAATGCAAAGGTTTCATTCCATTTCGGGAGATTTAACTGATGCAAAATAATATATATATATCTGAAATTATAGACATAATAATAAAAAAATTGAGCTAAACAGTTTTGCCTTGCGTCCACAGATCTGTCTAGTATATGAAGTGTAATATTGCAGATACGAGCTCATATTATATTTTTAATGTTGTTTGTTGTTTTAATATTTGTTTGTGTACTTATTTGATGGACAATGTTATACCCAGATGTTTTATTTGCTCATGTGGATTTTGTATCACTATTATTTCCATACAGGAATACGGGATATTATTACTGCGGAAATAGGAGCAATAAAAAAATAAATACTATCAAAATTTAAATCATATAAGTTTAAAATTATCAGGAAATTGGACAAAATTAAAATTTATAATCAATTTAGCGACGTTTCAGTTTGTTTATTAAACCTTCATCAGGCTTCTTGATTTATTTAGTTTAATAATAATAACTTATTATACATCCCTTATGATATTCATTAAAATTTCCAAAATTCTTTACTTTTTTTATTTTTAAATTGAATTAAAAATTAATTAACAGAATTTTTTTTTTTTTATTTCTATTTTTTTTTAACTTAAAAAATTATGGATGATAACAGTAATATTAAATCATATAGTTTGCGTAAAATATAGTATACTGCGTAACAATTGTAACATGGTGTTTTTTTAAAAACCCAGTGCGATATTTGAAACGAGTTACAGGCGCCCTCACCTGAAATAAGTTTCAAAAACATCGCAAAAGTTTTGAAAATGAGACACTTTCACACTTTTTCGCACGATACTTGATTTTCTTACCGATTTACTGAATCGAATACGAGGCTATATGTACTGACATGGGTTCGACATTCGTTTTTATTCGACATTTTATTTTCTATTCGCAGTACATAAAACTAAACGGTAAGACCATTCTTTTTTTTCAATTTGAGTTAATAGTAGAGAGTTTTATACACAATCTTATGTTCATATATTTATTTTTCTAATCATCCTATATGTATTCCACTCTTTTGAATATTTTATGTAGGTACGGTATACAAAAATATGCTGTGAAGAATAATCAACCTAATAAAATTTTAATTGAATAAAAAACCAATAAAAAATCGTTTATGTACATTGAGATTTAAAAATAGCTGGAAAAACAAATACTAAATCTTTTTTTTTAGTCGTTAACAATTTTATTTTGAAACGTGGTTTTATGAAAATTAATGATAGTAGCAAAAAAAAGTATAGCAGGAAAATGAGAATTTCAAATAATAATATACGAATATAGTGCTTAGTGTAAGTTATACACGCTCGACGAATGAGACTATTGGCATCTAATTACATAAAATCATATTAAACGACATCACAAGACATTCATGAGGTGAGATTTGAACCTACGATAGTTTGATTCAAAGGCCAGCCACTGTCCTCAAGTGTTTTCTATTTTCCCGTACGGAGCACAGTATATTCTAAATACAAAACGCACGAAAGTTAAAAAAAAAAGAGATGCGTGTATTTATGTACGCGCGGCAGAAATTATACTTCATTGTAACAGAGAATTGGACGTGTCATCTGTGAATACAAAGTAAAACTATACTGCAACGAAGTCAGCTTTATCGACAATTTCAGCCTTGCCGGTAGTACTTATTACAAAATGTCTTATGAACCTCTTATGAGTGAGTGAGTGAGAGAGATTATGTATTATAGACGCTCGATAACTGAGGTTATTCCGTCGGCGTAATTACAGTTAGGTATAATAAATATTTATTATTACATAGTTCTCTATTTATAAACAACAGTCTCAATTTATCCGAGGTTAGTTTGTTTTCGTAACACTTCATGCATTTTATGTAAATGCATGAAGGAATAACTCCTACATAGCATTACAGCTATTCAAACACTTCAGCAGTCCAGTGCGCCGCGCGAGAGTTTCAAAACTAAAAGAAACTCAATTTCGCGGATTACTGAACATGCAAAGTTGCATTCATAAAAAACTTTTTGTGCGCGAAAACCCACAAGATGATACCTTACATATTACTGCCACACAAGATATGTGTTGGCGGATTTCGGAAACAATGTGCTCGCTGACGCCGCGATGTCTCGCTTAAATAAATCACATTAAAAGCGTTCATTCGTGGCATCGACTTTGTTGTAAATATGGCCGTCTTTTTCTCTTATTATTACGCCTTTAAAATCCGGACAGCACAGGCAGGGTAGGCTCTACCATAGAGCGAACGGAGTGGCCACTCTAGGCGTCAAGTTCCAAGGGGCGCCTTAGTGATAAAGAAAAAAATATTTTTTTCGCTTTTCGATATTTTGATTGTGGTATATATATTAGGGCCGCGCAAGGGAGGCGCCAACATAAGGACATGCACGAAAAGATGCGCGTAACGAAATTTGTTTCAAAACTATTCAAACGATAAAAATAATGTCGAGTAGACAAAGGATGTCCGTGCCTGGGACGACCTTCGGACCAAGTGCATGTGAACGCTGGTAAAGAGGTCCGCAATTTGATGAGATTTTACGGTGTCCGGCCAGCGTTTGGTTAGTGTAACTTCGGATGGGATATTGAGAAATAATAATCGTGAACTAACTTCATTCATTCCTCCATGTTTTATTTTGTGAAAAAAACGTAAATTTAAAATAAAAAAGAAATATTTAAATTGTTTACAAAAAGAAAACCTCGATAGAAAAACGACACATTTTTCGACAAAAACGGTCGAAAACAAGGCCGCAGTCGGGAGGAAGATCACTAGGGTTCAAGCCCCTGCATCTCAAAATTCTTACAGAGGTCGCAGAATAAACATACCGTGTACCTACTATAGATTAAAACAAAAAGTTGACGGAAAACGGAGAAGTAAAAAAATGCCGGACTCACAAAACCACTTTAAGTTTTTTGCGCTCGAAGAATCCCCAACAAAAATGTAGGTATACTCGTACATAAAAATACCGAAAAACTACACCCAGTGGTTCGAAATATAGTCGGATTATAGGAGCGTAATAACGTGCGTAAATTTGTACCTATAACTGTACCTATAACTATGAACGTAATTTACAATACTAATAGTGATATTCTGTATAATTAATATTAGAATTTACAGCGCTGTTTAATTTTTGTCTCACTTTAACTTATGTAATATTGAATTTGTTAGAAAGTGAAAAAAAATTAAAAGTATTAAATGTTTTCATTACCATATAAAATAGCGAATACGTTGATCGTTTCTGACAGCTAAAACCGGAATTTTTTGTTGCGTGTGAATAATTAAAAAATAATATTTACTTTAAATTCAATTTAATGTTTCATTACGTTATATGAACGATTTAAAAACAAAATGAATTTGTCAGTTAATATTTTTCTACCGTAAAATTGCTTGTTTTTAGCGTTGTTTGTAGATCCGTCTGAAATGTTACAGATCAGTATTCTACCGAAGTTCTGAAAATATTTAATTCCTATAACTGTTTTTCTTTAATATCTGACGTAGTATAGGTACACAGTTTTTCATATTTTAATGTTGTCGTCATTTTTATATGAAGTAGGTTTTCATTTTTTTGTGCACAATTTTTTTCAAATGTTGACAACAGTAACACAAAATTTCCATGAATTTTCAAGGATGCTGTAAAAAAAGAGGATAGGGCGTGGCTAAAATTCAAATACATAATAAGTATACAGTATTTTTTTCCAATTTTAAAGTCATTAACAATGAGAGTTTTGTGGGTCTGGTACTGCGTTACCAGATGTCCCGATTTTGGCGGGACGTCCCGATTTTTAAATCAAAATTAAATGTCCCGCGCGGGACAGGCTCAGTCCTGCTTTTCGGGGATAACTCGACCGTGCGTAAATAAATATTCTCTTATTGTAAGTTACAATTTGTTACACTCACTCCTCAGACTATTGTTTGAAACGCCATATTTTTCTAATGAATAAAACTTTTTTGATTTTGATTTCTGTTTTTTTTATTTTTTTTATTCAGAAAACGAATAAGACTCAACTATTTAACGATAGGGTAAATCTGATTAAAATATCATATTTTTATTAAAATACATTTTCTATGGCTATTTTTGCTATCTATTGTCACGTAAACGTAATTTGAACTCAAATAAAAAGATAAATATTTAAAAGCTTCTGATTATATACGTTTTTTTACTATGTCCCGCTTTCGACGAAAGAACCCCGCTTTTTTCACTCAAAAAGTTCCAAAATCCCGACTTGCAAAAAAAAATCTGGCAACGCTGGTCTGGTATCAATTTGTATTTTCAATTTATTTTTTCATAGTAAATTGAAAATCAAATTGATAATTTCGCCAACTCTCGGGTTAGTACCGAGGAGCCATGGAAACGTCATATCAACAATGGCATTGCTACAAGCTTGGCTGTTCTTAAGCCCTATAATACTACTTTACATTATACAATTAACTACAAGGTACAAGGGTATTGTTAACACAGCAATATACGGATCTCTTGTTATAATTCATCTTTAATCTACCTCAAAATGTATTTCTCTATATGCAAACGGCGCGTTTGATAATCGCAGAGGGATTTCAACTTCCAGAATAATGATCAGTGAATCCAATATTACTCTAAGCTACGATTAACAAACGTCGTGTCCCATTGTCGTTCAGGGTCGACCATGAACATTGTCTAAAAAAAAAGTTCAAACTTGAAGTTTCTATGCATCTTCCAAGACAGAATATTATTGCTGAGTTGCAGAAAGCATTGTCAAAACTGACTTTATTTCTTTTTTGTCCTTGGTAATTAATATAAAAATGATTTGTCGGGAAAAGGACTTTTTAAGTAAACACTTATTTGTTATTTACAGCGACGTTTCGTTCCTTGTTTGGAACTTTTTCAAGCTTTAATAACTGTAATTAAATTTTTAAAAATACAATTTATTTCAATTGTAAATTTATAAATTCTATTTTTAAAAATTTAATTACAGTTATTAAAGCTTGAAAAAGTTCCAAACAAGGAACGAAACGTCGCTGTAAATAACAAATAAGTGTTTACTTAAAAAGTCCTTTTTCCCGACAAATCATTTTCCATTGTCAAAACATTTGATTTCTCAACGATCTTAGCTTGTGATAATAGTTTAGTCTTATATCGTTGCAAAACTCCCTATCACACAAAAATAAATGATTTACATTAAAAAAGATCGCTTTTCAAGCTGACTTTTTATATACATATATGCCTAGAAAAATGTTGTTTCGAAGTAGAAATTGTGCAAAAAAAACTATGTAAAATAACAGTTGAAAGAATCGCTTCATTCGATCAAATATATTTCGAACAATATCGATTTAAAATAGATTCTACTATGGTTTTCTTATATGGAGAAAGGTATGTGGTCACTATATGGTTTAGCATGAAAAGAGTGCAAAGTAATCACTGATCATTAATGATTTTCATTACAGTGTTTTCTTGATGTTCTCAATCCTGTATACTGCACAAAAAAGCTTGGATAATTTTTTTTTGTCGTAAAGTCATGTACAACTGTACAACCCTTGATCAATTGATTTATATACCGCCAACATTGTGCTATTGTTGGTCGAGACTCGGGGATAATACAAACAAACCAAAATTTGCACCGGTTGCTAAATTGTATAATCAAAGTATATATCTACATCAAATCTTCGAAGTATTACATAACCTAACAACTTGACTCTTCCCTTCTTAATTTCAACGTAAGCTCGTTATGAAATCATGAAAACAATTTTTACCCATGATGCAATACTAACATACCAAAGAGAAATTTTCCGATAGTTCTGCGTAAATTTTTGTTGAGAATTTTTCGGAAGCCCGGGAATGCGTCGGAAGTCTTGAGAATTCTTTGGAAATCTCAGATAATTCTTTAGAAATCCCCGAAACTCTTCACAATTCAGGAAGTTGGCAAAAACTAATATATTCAATAATGATGAAAGAAAAATGCGAGAATTTGGAGGTGCGTGAGTTTCGAGATAACATAGAAACAAACTTTTCTTATAGATAGTCGTACTCATCTATGTTCAACTGATTTTACTTACGTATTTACCACCTTTTATTCCAAACTTCAAACGCAAAGTGTCTCCTCTTAGTCTGCTCAGTCAATGGAAAAAATTGATAGTGTAAAAAAAGTAAAAAGAAATCCGAGTGATCGATGACCGATACGAAGTGAGGATGAAGGAGAAGTTGAAAATAAATGAGTCGTAAGCCTTGACAGGTTGAAAATACACTAATTTTTCTATACAAGCTTATGTCCTGGTTCTTCAAGATAGCGATACCGGAATAAAGCCGTAATATGATAGTGCATGATGTCACAAAAAACGCAAGCAAAAAATAAATGGATATCTCTTATTTACATTACGGTGGTGCCTAGGCTGCCACGAAAACCACACCTATTTATTTCTTTTTTTTTGTGACGGCATTCATCTGCATATTACGGTCGCTATATTACGATACCGCTATCTTAGGTTCAACCATTTCCAGCGACAATATAGATGTCAGATATATATTTCAAAAAACTAATTCTTGCCCACTCTTTTACTCTAAATGCATCAAGCACCCACTTTGTGTCATTATTTTTGAAAACAAACATTTTGTCTTTGATCTGGCGAGAGTCACGTTGGGTGTTTGTATTTCAACAAATTATTTTCAAAACTATTTTAAACCTACGTATATGAAACTGATATTTTAATGATATTTGATATGACAAAGCAAGTCCATCAATGCATTTGTTTACATAAAATTCATTTATTTTTGTCATAAAATACATGTCACATGGGCAACGTTTGTAAACACTGAATATTAAAAGAGATGTCAATATTAATTTACTTTACAAATAGAGCCGTTAAGCCCGCCGTTATTCGTGCTAATTTCGTATTTGGCAGAGATATTTTTCGATTTATAACCTAGGATAAATATCTGTATTAATAATTAACCAAACTGAAACCGCTTTAAGTTTATTTTAACGCACAAACAGGCTTACATTCTCAAATAATAGATAATAATATAAATTCAGTTGTCAATCACAGATCGGGCGCAAAAAGTTTACGATTGGGTTCTATGCTTGCTCAATATGAACATAAAATATTTATAAACATTATAATAGCTATCGTCTGCTACAATTGTTAAGAAACATCCATTGTTGCAATGCTATATTAGAAAAATGTTATTTTTCAAACACGTCACCGTCGGGACTTAAGCCCGAATTTTTCCACTTTCGCGGCGGAATGAGTTATCAATTACTCCGTCTTTAAGGAGTTCTAACCAAACAGAAATATTCTGTGACTTAGGACCGAATTAATAATGGAAAGTTCATCTTTGATTCATTCATAACTTTCACTACTGTGAGAGTTCATGTCTAGCAATAGCTAAAATAATTGGCTCTCGCATGTAGTGAATTTAGTGTTGCAAATTGCTTTATTATGAAGAATTAAATGTTGAATTGTGTGCACCGTCGAGTAATTGATAACTCATTCCGCCGCGAAAGTGGAAAGATTTGGGTTTAAGTCCCGACGGTGACGTTTGAAAAATAAAATTTTTCTAATATAGCATTGCAAAAATGGATATCTCTTAACAATTATAACAGACGATAGCTATTATAATTTTTATGAATTTAGTCGAGTACGAAACTATAACGTATGTATATTTACTAATAAAATATTTAGACATAATTTGCACTGATTTTTTCACTCGGCACTTGGTAGAACATGATTAATAATAACAGATAAAATAAAAACACTTGAAAATTCTACAAAATTTAATATTAAATTATTTCTCGACGATCGTTTCGAACAATAAGTCCATTCTCAGGAATATAAAACATATACTAGTATATGTTTTATATTTCTGAGACTGGACTTATTGCATTACAAGCATTAAAAACAGCTATTTTATTGGGAGTCGTACAATAAAACATTTGCAATTTTTAGAGAGATTCGAGAGTTCAGGCTGAACATGGATATATTTGAAAATGATAAAATCATTACCTGGTCAATTAAAAATTTTTAGAAATAATTTCGATGGTACTCTCATTTCAAATCCACATAGGTACACATTTTGTGAAAATAGTCATAACACGAAAGTAATGATATATAGAGGTGTGCCTCTGGGAAAATAGGAGAGAGAGCGAGAGAGAAACACCTGCTTATAGTCTCAATGGAATCAACCACGTAATACTATTAAACAGACCGCACTGCATTCACGATTGGGAAAACTTGTAGTCTGTTCAAAATTATCTCTATTAGTATAAAGCACGATCGAGAAACTAGTCGAGTTTTTCGATGATGAGAATGTTCTCAATTTTGGTTTTTGAAGACACCGCTCGGAGAAGACACTAGCTCCATCAGGTTCATCATGGTTACGTTTCCCGTGGAATCGAGACAGGTAATGCTACTATCTCTTTTTCTCTATTTTAGAACTTTCTGACGATGCATGTTTTGTAAAAGAGACCTTAACTTTTAGGTAAACCACGTGCAATACATAACAAACACACACACATCCATACGTATAAGCAGCAGCGATGCCTTCCCAGCGTCCTGCCCTAGCTAAACGCGGCAGAATACAGAAGAGAAACTTCTAATCGCGTCAATTGTATAAATACACGCATCTATACGTATACGCTGAAGCGATGCCTTCCCGGCGTTCCACTCTAGCTCGATGACGTAGCATTTCGTTAACCATGCAGGCGCGTAAATTCAAAGCAATCTACTGTGGGTAAAAAAGTTTCACAACAAAAAAAACGCTAAAAAATAGCTGTTAGCTAGATTTTTTTGTCCTGCTGATTTAAATTTACGAAAATCACCAATTTTGGTATAATTTTGGAGCATCATCTGCTATATTCTTGGATATATGATTAAAATACATTCAGTACTCGTGTAGGTACAATAGGAATGTAATATCCACTCTAGTATGTAGATAGATTTAATTCATGCACTGAAAATTTGCTCACCAGGCATACATGCTAGTTATGGAACAATGATGAATTATCGGATAATTGGTAATTATGCCGAAAAACTAAATTTGGTATTTATCGGGTAACCAGTCTAATTATATTAAGGGTTATCCTATAACTAATATTATAAATGCTAATGTGAATTTGTTTGTTTGTTAGGCTTTCACGTCTAAACCGCTGAAAAGATTTCGATAAAATTCTCAAAATATCTCAAAATAAAAACTTAAAGGGAGTGAAATACGCGATGAATGTCACTAACAGGTCATCACGATACCTTCCGGAACTATTAAACCTCCAGGCTTGAAATTAGGCAGACATGTTTCTTTTGTTGAGTAGCGATACTAAAATATTCTTTTAAGGTGTGGAAAGGGGGGAAGTACAGGGGTGTCAATGATGAACACGCTCTAATTTTTAAAATACAGTTTCTATGGACTGAAAATGTAGTTGCTAGGTCTTTATGAAGATTCCACTACTGTTATTGTTGCCGTGTATTATTATAATCGCGGGCGGAGCCGCGGGGAGCGGCTAGTATAATATAATCCCTAATATAATCAAACTCGTTACCGTTAATTACAAATAAATTGCAAATAGCTACATTGTGTATGTTGTACTTTGATCAGATGAAAATTCTGTCATCCAATATTTTTTCTAAAACATCTAAAAATCCGATATATCGTGTATCGTCGTTCATGAGCATCGACGTTTCACTTTTGAAAACAACGATGTTCCAACAGCAAATAATTGTTAATTAAATAACGGATAACGCCGTCATCGAAATAACAAAATATAAATATTCGGAAAACCTGCTTCAAGTAAAGTTACGAGATTTACCAAGTACCGCAATTCATTATATTCATACACAGAGATAATAATAAAATCACCCCAGCATGGCTGACACAGAAAATGTGATTTTAAGACATATATATATGTTCCCAATAATATTTGCTTCAAAAAAAAAAATCACAATTTCACAATAACATTTACGAAAATAACTCTAAAAACTTAGAGTGATGATGATCCTTGAAAGTAGAATTGAAGAAATTTCTTAGGATAAACCTAGGTGACACAGGATTGAAGAAAGCAAATACCGAATTATGTAAATCGCATTTATTCTAACGTTCCGGCAAAAAAGCTTGCCGAAACGTTAGAATAAATGCAATTTAAATAGTTCAGTATTTGCTTTCTTCAATCCTGTGTCACCTAGGTTTATCCTAAGAAATTTCTTCAATAACATTTACACAACGTAAGTTTGTATTAATTAATTTATTTCTGAATATCAAAATGATTATGTGTCGTCGATATTTATTTTTGAATTTGTTATATTCTCCTTAGTTACGAAAGTCAAAAGTCTTAGGAAAGATCAATTTAAGGCCAGCGTAGGATGACTTGACAATTTTAAAGAAAGAAACGTCTACTTCAAAAATTCTATAATTCGAAATTCCATTGTTTATCTATTTTAAGTGAATCATGGTGGACGATTACGGTATTTACTTTGTCAAATCTAGAAACTTTTGTTTTCATGCGCCCTGTGTACAGATTTTCAATGCACCAAGTCTACAAAATACTGCGGTACTTCGACTAACAGAGAGAGTATTACACGTGTTAGATACGAGGTCTGGCTAGGCTAGAGCTCCGTATAATGCATGCTGTATGGTAATGTAATGTGTGATTACAGGTTTCCGGGATGTTTCCACGCGTGAGAATTAACTCTTGCTGACCCCCGATCGCCCGACTCAACGCTCCATAAGCATTAAGCATGCATATACATAGGATATGGACAACTGCTCTGCTCTGTGCTCTACTCGATTCTGGATTAGAACAAGCCGTTGGGACCATACAACGAGATGTGTAATATACAGGGAAGACCACAGGAATGGTCTGCTCGTCACAATTTCGCGACCATTTTCTAAAACAGAACGCAATGTCTTTCTATTAGCCGGCTTGTTTTTTTATACGAGGTAATTAGTTAAAAACATGCAAAAGATTGCATATTCAAATAAATACAAATAGGGCATAAAAAGTCTTCATTTTCATGTAGGAAATAGAACCTACATTATTGCTTAATTGACAAAAACTGTCGCTGTTTGACTTTATTAATGGAAGGCCTTTTGAAATTCTAGCATAATTTATTGTAAGTGATTTATTTCAATAAAATTATTTAAAACTCAACCTTATTTTACTTCACTTTAAATATGATTTATCTTAAAATAATTACAACAAAACCAAATGTCTGTTGCCTAGCAACACAATAATTTACTATTAATGTTATCATCCATAATTTTTTAAGTTTAAAATTATCAAGAAATTGGACAATTTCCTGATAATTTTAAACTTACAATAATTTACGTTCCGTTGCCTACATTGCCTATATTCTATTTCTAACTAATCGAATATACCTATGATGTTGCATGCTTTATCTTTAATTATTCATTCTGTATGTTTAAGTGATAATACAAAATTACAGTTACTTTTAACCTAAATAAATACTATATAGACAGATAGTCACTTTGAAGTTTGGAGTTAATTTGTGTCGATTGATAACTTACCTATATTTTGACTCAATACTTTGAAGTATCTAAATACGCCCCTAACCGCCTATTTTCATGGCGACAGTTCAACCACGGTCGTATATACAGATCAGGAAACTCTTATGGTGGATGCACAATTTGTAGTTTTGAAGACACCACTCGAAGTACACTTTACTTGACATAGGTTCATCGCATGGCCTACGTTAACGAAGGTAGATGCTTTTTTTTTGTTATATCTTTTTACGTTTGACAACATAAGTAGTTTCACAGTCAACGTAGATCATGACATTTCTAACAAAGGTAAAGTTTACTCCAAATGGTGTCTTCTAAATAGGATACAGCCACCACAAAAAAAACCCTTACTAGTTTTCGGACCGGTCTTAGTTTCACGGAAAAGGTAGATCCTGATGAAGGTAACGTTTACTCCGAACTGAGGATATTCCCACCATCGACAAAGTCGATTAGTTTCCCAGCTTCTACCTTAATTCTTCTCTTCAAAAAAGTTTTCGTAAGTTGACTTGCTGAAACCCAGCGACAAAAGGAAAGCACAAGTCGACTTGTGTCACTAAATAGAAAGCACCCAAGCAGTAGCCATTGAATTAACCTATTCTCAAATGACGGTTAACATTAATTACTATTCGTACATAATTTCGTAGGGTTGAGGACGTACGTGTGTTGTTCGAGTGGTGATGTTGACCTGTAGTTCAACTTCTATCACCGTAGATGGTGATCAGATCGAGGTTTTGCAATTAGTGACGTAGTCATGACATTGTCATCATATAAGTTCTCTTTGCATATGGTGGTAATTGTAGCTGTAGGTCTTATTGTTTGCACTGTTGACTATAGGCATGCATGAGAAGAGAGGTCAACAGTTCATTGTTAACTATCTTTGTCTATATTCTATAGTGTGATTATGATTATTCCCTGTTATATCGCATATATCTATAAAGTTGTACTGTGTATTTAAGTAGGTCATATAACATTCTATATGGCGCATTCGTGTTATCAACACGAGGGGGTAATTTGCCGAGAACTAAGTATGTATAATAATCCCGACTTCCTGGTTCCCTATTGTAAATAGAAAAAACTATTTCTATGAAAAAAACATCGAAAGGAAAACGGTGAATTTTTTGATAAAACCATAAGTTCCATAATCTGTAATTGTCCGCTAAAACAAGCGCTTTCTCAGAACACCTAATAAATCAATATCTCTGCAAGGAAACCATTTTGGGAAGGAATTTTCGTCGACGTTCACAAAGAGTAGCAGATATGTCACAGGAAACAAATCTTTCTCTAGACCTTTCAAGCAAAACACGCTTCCAGTCCAATTATTCCCGTAACAATAACTATACAGCAAACAATCTGAATGTTGCGTTTATTTTGACCCGGAGTCCATAATATTTCGGAATCAACTTGCCAATCATCTGCACTTCGACTATAACTGCTCATTGAAATTTTTCTTATTTTTCTACATACTTCGCGTCCAGAAAGCATGAACGTAAGAAATTCGAGGTGTGGTTTATTTTCACCAGGAATGCATATTTCGGAATCTACTTGCCAATCGTCTGCACTTCGAATATAACTGCTCACTGAATGTTTCTTTATTTTTCTACAACACTTACAATACGTCTTCTGTACCCAAAAAGTATGGACGTAAAAAATCCGAGTATTGCGTTTATTCTGACCAAGAGTACATGATATTTCGGAATCAACATGCCAATCGTCTGCACCTCGAACATAACTGCTCACTGATTTTTTCTACAATACTTCGCGTATCGCGAAGTATTGTAGAAAAAATCAGAATAAATGCAATACTCGGATTTTCTACGTCCATGATTTCTGGGAACAGAAGACGTCTTCTGTTCCCAGAAATCATGAACGTAGAAAATCCGAGTATTTCATTTATTCTGACCAGGAGTTCATAATATTTCGGAATCAACATGCCTATCGTCTACACCTCGAATATCACTGCTCTTTGAATTTTTCCATATTTTTCTAGAATACTTCGCGATAAGTCTTTATGTGTCCAGAAAACATGAACGATGCTCGTGCACTTAAGAAGTAAGAATATTTTCAGATTCTTCGAAGTCGAGTTGATTCTATTCATTTTCTTTATATCTTACGCATATGCTGCATTTGTCTTTTAACCTGAGGCAACTTTCTTGTGCGCACTCAACTATCAAGCATGTTTTTAGTGACAGCAACTCCCGCGGTGAACGTACAAAGTTATGTAAAAAATACATATAATAACAATATTATATACATCGAGGATGCTTCGATGTATAATAATAGTTGTGTTGTATTATCCCGTGTAACATTACGTGTAATAGCTATACTATAAACATTAATGCCCGGTCAGTGCTATTGGTTTTTATGACCTATCAATATGTTCCACCAGTTTTATTTACTACTTTTAACCACTTTGTTATTACCCTTACAGTACCATCGATAAAATCTTACACTAGTCTGAATCTCGCTGCGCGAAACGGACTTTGGCCTTACGCGCCGGTTTTAAGGGCGTGCTAGAATGTAATCAAAACGTTTAATAATTATAGATTGTCTTATATGTGCTGAATATTCAATTTTTATTTATTCAGCAACGTTTCGTCTTTATTCCAAGGCTTCTGTGAAATAACAATGTTAATTATTCAGCTCATAATACCTAAATAAATCAAAATATATTATTTTCAATATGCTATTTTTTACACTTTAGGTAAACATGAGAGTGTCAAAAAAATAATTTAACATTGTTATTTATAGCGACTTTTCTGTTAAAAAGATAAAAACGAAACGTCGCTGAATAGAAAAAAAACATAGTTTTCAGTTCATTTCAACTAGTATAATTTAGTTGTTTGATAAGTGATTACGTAGAATTAATTATTGCCATGTCTCGGACAAAATTTTCCCTTCGCATGGTCCTGGTTAGTGTTCTATATATTCTTCCGCGGCTTGGCTCTCGTGAACGCCAATTTGTCCGTAATCAACTCGCACAAAATTTGATTCAAGTTTAATTACTTTTTGTTTATTTTACAATGTTCCATCAAAATTCATTGAGAATGTTTTACCTACGTGTTTTGGAGTTTTTAAGGTTTTTTCTGATTCGCCTACGACTGCCACGAAGTGGAGATGATGGAAAAGTTGAAAATACGTTAATTGAGTAATCCCGAAAGGTCGAAAATACATGTGTTCCACTGTAATAATTGAGTTCTATACTTTTTAAGAATGAAAGCACAATAAAATTATACTGAAACTTAGTCGTGGCGATTGTTGATAATGCATGAAAAATACTTTTATTTGAATGAGAGTCTTACCTTCACGCGAACGAAGGTGGATTTAACGTAGCCTATCCTTTGAGTTTAGGAGTGATTGATACGTGTATCAAATTTCATTTAAATCAAATTAGGTATTTAAGTTATTGCGGAGCGAACAGACAGAAAGTTTTCTTTACAGTTTTATTACCATATATTGAGAGTCTACGAACCATTACCAAAGGATTCACTCGCAATAATAAAAAATCATTATTTATGTATTTAAGAAAACAGATTCTGTGGCAATTTCGATTGTCACGTTTATTGTAGCGTATATCAGAAATGTTGTAAGCATTGCAGTCGCTAACATCACGATGCAAAAACAATTGAATATTGAAATCGTGATTATTACCTGTTACCGAAGATCGTAACAGCTTCGAGCTTACCTGAAACAAAAAAGAATATTATGTAAATCAGTTTTGAAACGATTGTTAATAAGATTACATATTGTGAAAAGGAGTTACAAGAATTTAATATTAATATAATATAATATTTTGTTGTTATTTAAAGGTGCTCAAATCATTTCCCATTTAACGTTACAGTAAAGTTTATTATTTTATTTATTTTTATTTATTTATTTGAAACACATACGTCGCTAAACAAGTTTCAAAGAACTGTTCACAACTAATATTTCCATATGATTTTGATAAAAAAAATCAGCGACCAGTATCAACACTGATAAATATTCATAAACCATTTATTTCTGGTTATTTTCAATTGGATAAAATTAGTTATTAGAGCCATTGAACTAAATTCAAACGGCATTGTTTACAATTTTAATTAAAATGCAATATCTGAAGTTCATTAGATATTTCATATTTCCGCATCAACGGGTTTACAAAGAGAAAATAAATTCTGTCAGTTTAGTTTTATTCTGTTAATTAAAAGGCTTGTTCACAGAATGTACGTTTGCATGTCTGCAAAATGCATTCGGAACTATTCCGAACCCCCAGCAGAATTTTAAAAGCATCACGTTATATTATATTTACGGAGTTCGATCTATTTTTTGGTTTTTAACAAACCAACGAATCATGAAAGATTTTCAGTATTTACTTAAGATGGACTGTGTCAGATTGTAAAAAAATACTCTAGGCAAGAGGCATTTTAATATTGTTTTTATTAGCTGTGGTTAAGCATTAAGCTTAACAAAATTTAGCTTGTTTCAAAAAACACATTTTTTTCCTAAAAACGGTATAAAGAAACGTGATATTTGTCAATATTGACATGGGATTTCGAATGACGTGAATTAGTAAAATTAACAAAAAATAGTTAGAAATTTTGCTTGTTCAGCAATTTCTTTGAAAAACAATTATCTGACTCTTTACATTTTTAACAATAATTATGTTTTGATATTAATTTTGTCGGTGAGTGTAAATAAATGAAAATTAACATTAAGGGTGCCAACTGTAATGTGCCGCTACCTATGCATAATATACGGGGTGTACACTAATTGTACATCAATAAAAATCATTTTTAATTGATTGATTTGTTTTCTTAATAAGTACATTCTGGGACAGGTAAAAAATTTTGTTGTTTCCAATTTTAGTAATATTTTATTATGTTATTCCTATATGCGTCCTCGATCCAGATACAAAATATTTTTACAATATAATATCTGCTTGACGCGCTAGAGGGCTTTAAAAATTTGAATAATCGGCAGGTATGCGCTATTTCGAATCCCATTACTCAGTTTTAAAAAGTTACAATAAAATAAACAAAGCAGTCGAATTTATACTTCATTTAATGGACTTTTAAATAAATTTTTGAATATTAAAAAAATAATTTTTTTTTGGAAAAAAAGTATATTTAAATTTTTGAAACTTGAATTTAACAAAGTTCGTCCATTTTGTTTTTTTATAATAATGGCGTACTGGACTGTACTTTATAGCGGGAAAGCGACAATTGACAAGACAACGAACGTTAACCAATCGCCGACACATACTATGCCGGTATCTGGGAGGTGGTAGGAATCTTCCTTTCCCACAAAACAACCAAAATATGCATTTGCGACGCTGTTTGTGACTAACTTCAGAACCTTTTAGAACCGCGGCGAATATTATACTAAGTAATGTATAAAAAAGTCGAAAAGTCATCGAGTGAGAATCGATTCGAGACAGGCTCAACTCGACCCTATAAAAAGTCGATTATTTTTATCAAAAGATCGATTCTTGGCTAGTCAGAGTCGACTTTCCTATCCCTATTTCAATTCACACTTCCGAAATTAAAATGATTTGACAAAGTCTAATTACGAACTTTCCTTGTCTATATTCGAGCACCTCGTATAATTTGATAACATCATAGTTCATTAAGGAACGACAAATATGTACACACACATGTACAAATCATAATCAGAACACATCAACGCCCCTATAGTCCTTATAACGAACCAGCACTTCAACAGAGTACATCGCATATAGCAAGTCCTTTGCTTCAACACTTTCATCTAAAACAAAGAGACACTTAACCGGTAGTTAACTTTTAATTCGATTGTTCCGATAATTATTCCCTTGGGAAATGATCGCGGCTTAAAGTTAACCCTTTGTTATAAAATTGTTCCCTTAAACAATCGATTTATTTTATACCATAGAGCCTTCTTTTAAATCATTCCGCAAATTAAGGCAAATGTGTAACTGAGACTGTTCTGTGTTGTTTTTATTTATTGTAGATTATAGACGCTCGACAACTTAAATCATTAGCGTATTAAATACATCAAATAACAATCACTCAAAACTAAACGGCATCACAAGACATCCACGAGCAGAGGCAGGAATTAAACCCACGACAGTCCGGTCAAGAAGCCAGCACGCTAACCACTGAACTACACTGTCCTCTTCTGCGTTGTCTATTTACTATTTATAATAACAATTATAATTAAATATAATCAGAACGGTCTTATAAATCAATGTAAGATTTGGAAAAGCGCCGGCCATGAAAGTCTACACACTTGTTATAACTATTTATCTTAATGATTATATTATTTGTAAAGAAGCACTTTTGAAAACTTATTTTTAACATGCTTGAGATCGAAACTAGAACATACTTGTCCAGAGACTAGGATGCTACCCACTAAAAGCTCTCCCCTTAGTGACTTGAAAAATACTAAAAATAATAATAATAATGCTTGTAACATTCGTTATGTCTAACATTGAAATAAATCACATTCAATTTTTGTATGGAATTTAAGCCGGTGCCAGATATAGCAACAATATTTGAACACTTGTTTTAACTAGGGATGGGGATTATAATTCGATTATTCGAAATAATCACAAAAAGAATATTTTTCCCGATTTTATAGAAGAAATAAAGTTTTATTGTTCTTTTAAAACTTTTTTTTTCTATAAAATCGGGAAAAATATTCTTTTTTGGACCGATTATCCGATTGTAGGGTAATTAAATAATCGGTTTTCCCCACAATCGGTTTTTCGAAATAATCGGAATCGATTGGCAGGAAAATAATCGATTATATCGAATAATCGATTATATCGAATAATCGATTTACAATCCCCATCCCTAGTTAAAACAAGTGTTCAAATAAGTGTTCAAATATTGTTGCTATATCTGGCGCCCGGGTAAGTGTAGTGACCTTGACTTGATCGCTTATGTGGTGTGACCTGTGTTGCAATTATAACAATCTTAAACAGTTGCAGTCGATGCAAACAATCAAGTACACTTCAAACCAGACGACACAGCGACTCATTAACAATTTATGCATACATTGTTGCAGCAAATTTGTAGCATCTATTAATATTATAAGTCCTCTTATCAAATTTGCATACTAACGTAAATATCACTAGTATAGGTACAAATAATATTGTTAAGTACAAAAACGTCGGGGGAGGAGGTTCCTTTCTTTCCAATGTCCCGTTACGGTCAATTATTTACGGGTTAAAACCCTCCAGGAGAAATGGTAGAAATACATAAAATTAAAAAGTGATTGATTTGCTGTTAACAAGTAATAAATTAAAAAATCAAAAAGCCGGCTGCGAACTGAAAAGATAGAAACAAAATCAAATGATAGCATGTAGTCGGAGGCAAAGATGTAGTAGGTAACTATAAGTAAGTTGACCTTATTTCCATCATTTCAATTCGTTTTTTACGCAGTCGGGTTTTTTGATTTTTTAATTTACTTTTTTATTTGCGTCTTTGTAATGTTATTTGTGTTGTATTATTTTTAGTTACAAATTTCACTGAATCTATTCGTAATATACTCGTACATACAATCTTATACTTAATACTTGAAATTATGAAATCTCCTCAAAGTGACCTTTCTTTTGATACCCCCAAAAAAAGAACAAAAAAGTTATATCATATAACACAAATATATTACATTTAGAATTGGATATTTACTAGTTTATCTACACTAATATTATAAAGAGGAAAG
The DNA here is from genome assembly GCA_034508555.1 of Venustoraphidia nigricollis. Classification (NCBI taxonomy): domain Eukaryota; kingdom Metazoa; phylum Arthropoda; class Insecta; order Raphidioptera; family Raphidiidae; genus Venustoraphidia; species Venustoraphidia nigricollis. The sequence continues at coordinate 1,940,848 of JAVRKA010000006.1, forward strand.
ATTTGTATTTTTGTGTGTATGTTTGTAATGAATAAACTCAAAAAGTACTGTGCCGATTTAAAAAATTCTTTCACCATTAGAAAGCTACATTCACCCTGAGTAACATAGGATATATATATTGCTAGAAAACATTAGGGATCCTTACTAAAACTTTAGTAACGTAACTCAAGGTGTAAAAAAAATGCCATAAAACATCTTTCATCGCATGCGCTGCGGAAACTATTGATGATAGAACAAAAGCATGTTCTACAATATTAAAAAACATATCAATAACTACAAAAACTTCGCGATACTATATGTCCAACTATTATCGTTATGTCACAATAACCACTTTTTACATTTTAATAATCTATATAGATAAAAGACGATGTATATATGTAACCTATAGACTCCAAACGGGTAGAGCATTTTTGATGAAATTTTCAGACAATCTTTAGATTAGCCCAGCGGGTGATCTTCTGAAGTTTGGTAGCGATCGGATCAACAGAATTTTTTAAATTTATTTTTGGGAAATAAGATTTTTCTTCGATTTTTGAACATTCACAAATAAAAGCGATAGAATTCGCGCAAATTCAATACACGTTAAGAATTTAATGATAATGATTCTCATCTTTTATATCCTATATATTACATTTACACCCGGGCGAAGCCGGACTGGGCCGCTAGTATTTAATATAAATATTGTTAGACCTAATAACAAAATATTTTTTTTATTCCCTCTTTTCATTTTTGATTCGCAGACGCCATATTTAAATATTATTCCTTATGTCACTTTCACAATTTAAGGCCGAATCAAAGAGACCTCATATGTAAAAATCTATCAAAACCGTTCAGGCTACAGAGCGTGCCAAAGAAATAGACTCGAAAAATATTACCCTCCTTCTGGGGCTGTCGGGTAAAAATAAATAAATGAAATAAGACACAAGTTACATTTTTTCTGCAAATTAGACGAGTTTTGCCGATGAGCTAATATAAATACCTGTATAGTGTAATAGACCTTTAATGTAAATTTTTCACGAATTTTATCTCGGTAATTTTCTGAGAATTTCCTCACGAGAAAATTGCCGTCGTTCGCTAACGTTGCATAATATGATATAATTAAATAGAAATATATATCGTCTTCCATTTGTTTTTCGAACGCTGGTGAGGCCGGAGAAAGGATAGAAATAAAAACATTCAAGTTATTTAATCGTTTCACTGTGCCACCCCTCTCTAAATCTCTTGAAAGTTAAACAAAATAGATGCTTGTATTCAGCCGCACCCCCAAGCAATATGAAAATAAAGTGATCATCAAAATATAACCAAGGAAAAACTATTAAGTTTTTAATGTTCCTCGGGTGTGCACACACAAACACAGTATCACATTAGAGATGCGCACGTGGGGGTTTGTTCATACACGTTCTTCAAATTAATTCACAGAAACTCTTCAGTTTATGAACAATTTATAATATCAAGGCGATCGGTAGATTACCGAATTCGTGAGACAGACGATCTACTAAAAAGCCTTCTTTACAGGAATACAATTACTAGAGATGGGAAAAACGGGTCTTTTTAGTGATCTGCAACTTTGCATCTGGATCCCGTATGTGAGCCGGCTCACTGAACCGGTTCAAAAAGAGCCGAGTTCTGAATATGTTCCTGCAATCTGCCACTGCGTTACCTAGTTTAATCATATCACGACCTGAAAGAAAAAAACAAAAAACAAAAATAGAATCAAGAATGTGAACATGTGATGCCTGAGTCATTTGAGCTGACAGATGCATCAAAGCAAGAACTGATACGTAAATGTGCTTCTGTGTGTTAAGTGTTTCACTGAGTTATGCGGATTCGTAGAAAAGTGAGTCGGCTCTCACGGATCTTCTGTCGGAGTCGGCTCTTTGAACCAGTTCAGATCTGAGTTACCCAACATCTAAACGGTTCCTCATGGTTTGATTCCTAAACCTTTTTTCATTTCACTTCCTATCGCCTATCGTGCCTAAACAGAAATCCTGAAACCGAAAAATTAAATAATTCTACATAAATTATTTTTCGACGTATTTATTTTATAGAGAATGAAATTTAGTTACAAAATTCGCAAGGTTTCGACGAATCGAAGGCCCTAAGCAACTGTTTATTTTGCTTATAGGTAAATCCGGCCCTGTACGTAAAGAAGTTGAACTTCAGTCACGGAGTGATATGCAAATTGTGCATCTCTATTGTATGTTATAATGATTACATATATTCTTCATTCAACCCTACATATTTATAAGAGAGAATAACCCATTTACATGTCCGCTAGTTGAGCGGAATTAATCCCGCTGCATGTGCACTGGTCCATGCCTCCGCGAGAACACAGAAACAGAACCCGATGATAATAGCTTTGTTACCATGGAGGACACACCACATCACATCGCTTCAAAACAGATATTTCTATATATCATTACTGCTATAATGTTAGGACTTCACCCATCATCATCATCAACGATTAGTAAGAGTATTATTTTTGACAACTCAGTCAGTGGTGTTATTTAGACTTTTGGAAGTTCTTATCAATCAGCGTTGCCAGATTTTTTTTTTTTGCCAAGTCGGGCTTTTAGAACTTTTTGAGTGAAAAAAGCGGGATTCTTTCGTCGAAAGCGGGACATAGTAAAAAAACGTATATAATCAGAAGTTTTTAAATATTTATCTTTTTATTTGAGTTCAAATTACGTTTACGTGACAATACATAGCAAAAATAGCCATAGAAAATGTATTTTAATAAAAATATGATATTTTAAATCAAATTTACCCTATCGTTAAATAGTTGAGTCTTATTCGTCTTCTGAATAAAAAAAATAAAAAAAACAGAAATCAAAATCAAAAAAGTTTTATCCATTAGAAAAATATGGCGTTTCAAGCAATAGTCTGAGGAGTGAGTGTTACAAATTGTAACTTACAATAAGAGAATAATTATTTACGCACGGTCGAGTTATCTCCGAAAAGCGGGACTGAGCCTGTCCCGCGCCGGACATTTAATTTTGATTTAAAAATCGGGACATCCTGCCAAAATCGGGACGTCGGGCAACGCTGTAATCAATATTCATGGAGATCTGTTTTTCATAAATTGATGCAATAATATAAAATTGTCGGTTCATTCTTTGAGGAATGTAGCCAATCAAACATAACAAAATGTTCTAACACAAAGATTGGATATTTCAAATATTTTTTAAAAAAATTTGAAAATGACGGCTGTAACAGAAAAATTATCTGCATTTACAGTTAAAGACCGCGCAAATCTATCAAACACGGCACGACCAGCACAGCACGATACCCATGTTATTTAATGTAGTAGCCAGCGTTGCCAGACGTCTCGATTTTGGCGGAACGTCCCGATTTTTAAATCAAAATTAAATGTCCCGCGCGGGACAGGCTCAGTCCCGCTTTTCGGGGATAACTCGACCGTGCGTAAATAATTACTTGTTCTCTTATTGTAAGTTGGAATTTGTACCACTCACTCCTCAGACTATTGTTTGAAACGCCATATTTTTCTAATGAATACAACTTTTTTGATTTTGATTTCTGTTTTTTTTATTCAGAAGACGAATAAGACTCAACTATTTAACGATAGAGTAAATCTGATTTAAAATATCATATTTTTATTAAAACACATTTTCTATGGCTATTTTTGCTATCTATTGCCACGTAAACGTAATTTGAACTCAAATAAAAAGATAAATATTTAAAAACTTCTGTTTATATACGTTTTTTTACTATGTCCCGCTTTAGACGAAAGAATCCCGCTTTTTTCACTCAAAAATTTCCAAAATCCCGACTTGGCAAAAAAAAATCTGACAAAGCTGGTAGTAGCGCACATTCGACCAGCATCTGCAACCAGCAGCCAGCAACGACCGTCAGTTGGTCGCCTGAAATTTATCTAGTCGTTCTAGAACGATCTAGTATGCTAGTGATGTGTTGTTGTCATTAATTATTTGCACTGATGAAACTACTTGAAAACTGCATATCACAAACCTGCACTAAAATTTTCTGGTTTGTGCAGGTTACGACATCATCCGCAGGTTGTAGGTTTGGGCTGTGCTTGTCCTTGACAAGTATACGCGGTTTTTTAATGTTATCAAAAAGTTACTAATCACTATTTTTGGTACTCCGTTCCAAAAATATCAACTCAGTGTCTGTTAGTCACAGCCGTCTTTCTCAGAGACCGTTTGACATAAAAAATTGAAATTTGACATATTGTTAGATAGACGTAAAATGCAAAAAATTGAATTTCATATTTGGTTCGAGGGCAATTTTGCGAAGTGAAAGGGAAGAGCCTTGTAATTCTTGAACTATATTGATTTTATCTCCGCTCTAAAAACATCTAAAGAAAAGAACTGTTATAATAATTTGAGGTCATCGTAACAAACATGTGTATAGCTCGGAGATGTGGAGTTGACAAGGGGTGGTGATTGAGCTGCCCTTATTGAAGATATATCCTCTCCCCTTTTGTCTGTGTGCATCACTTTTATAAATGCACTCCTACGCTTCGTTGGACAACTCTGACCCATAGATCTATACAACTGGACTGAGCAATCGACCGTGCTGCCAGTACACCAGAACTCATGTATTTTCAATCTGTCGGAACTATTTGAGAACTAATAATAATAATAACTGCAATAAAAGCTTGTTTTTATAAAAGGTTTTTTTCTATTTTATTTTCAAATTTTTAGTTACGTCTTTTTGGCCGCCATATTTAATTTTAAATAACGTCATATAGTTTACTGTATTCTAGTTATCATACCCTCTTATTTTGATACCTATATCAAGGGAGTTGTAAGGAAATAGATGAGCCGCCATTTTGTGACAGCTGCCATTTCAAATTTGGGACGAAGTCACACTGCTTATTGTATTTTACTCGTCATACCCTTTCATTTGATACCCATGTGGAGGGGTTGTAAAGAAGAAGGTAATCCGTCATTTTGTGGTGGAGGCCATATTGGATCTATTATAATATTCAATGCACTATATTGTATTCTCTTCAGAACCAAAGGTGTGTGCAAAATTTAAGCTCAATCGAACAACGAAAAGTGGGTCATATTCACAAACCCACAGACAGACATCAGGACATGTGAAACTAAATAAAAGCTTGTAAAGAAGGTATCGTCGGGGGACGCCCGATAGAAAGAAGTTTCTGCGAATTTTTAGTAGTGTAGCCACGCGCTAATGGAAGCAGAAGAAGATGACGTTTTTCCTCGGTTTACTTCCCAGTTGCCGAGCGCGCAACGAGACTACCGAATCTTCGGTTCAAAAACCTTTATTAATTTGAGGTTAAACGTTCTCAAACGTATTTTTCCCTTGCCTGATTGTGTGAGAAGTAGGGACTACAAACTTGAAAATACATGAGTAAAACCAGTTGAAAATAAATGGTGTTAAAAACCGCATCTATCTCTCTGGACGCAGAACCGTAGTTCGAAAATTAACAGCACGCATGTTCTATTTTACCCTAGAGATGGGAAAAACGGATCTTTTTAGTGATCTGCATCTTTATATCTGGATCCCGTATGTGAGCCGGTTCAAAAAGAGCCGAGTCTGCCACTGAGTTACCTAGTTCAGTCAATCATATCACGACCTGTATAGAATCAAGAATGCATAGCCAAACATGTGATGCATGAGTCATTTGAGCTGACAGATGCATCAAAGCGAGAACTGATACGTAAGTGTAAAATGTGCTTCTGTGTAATAAGTGTTTCACTGAGTTACGCGGATCCGTTGATCCGTCGGCTCAAAAAAAAAGTGAGTCGGCTCTCACGGATCTTCTGTCGTAGTCGGCTTTTTGAACCGGTTCAGATCTGAGTTACACATTTCTATTTTACCAATTCTTATTTCTTGGTAACCATTTTTAACACAATGAAGATACGGACTGCTCAGTCCAGTTGTTGATAAGTCTATGATCTGTGCAAGAGAATAGTGAAATGCAGAGAAGTGACATTAAAGTTTAATTGAGCGTCAATCTAAAAGTATCAAAAACTGTACAGCGCAGTCATGTGACCGTAATAATTTAAATTGCATTGTAGAATATTTTGACGTAATGTCAGTGCAGTACATAGTGTAACGTTATACCATTGAATAAAATGTGAAACGATCTTAAGTCTGTATACAGAATGTCCTAAGATTTTGAGAATCTCGGACTTGATTTTTCAACCTTATCATCGTAAGTATTTCCAGTTCTTTAAATGAAACATGGAAGTTAAAATCTATACATGTATCACATCTTAGGACTTCTTTATGATAAAAATTAGTTGGTGTTAAGTCATAGACAAAGTTACGCACTCGCACTATACGGAACGTAATGCTAATGATAACCTATAACCGTTACAGCGTTTTCGGCACGGGTTAATTTTAATCATTCGAGCTGAAATTTTCAGAGAATATTTTTTTAATGTATAGAACCATTTTAAAGCTTAGCATGTGACAATTTCCAACTAGTCAAAATAAGGGCCAGTCTATTAGACTGACCCTTATTTGTATAAGACATTTTTTTTTCAAATTTTTTGAGTTGCTACCCCCTGAAATGGTTCTTTATATTGAAAAAATGATTAGCTTAAAATTTCAGCTCAATTTATACAGTTTAACCCGTGCCGAAAACGCAGAGAACTTTGAAAATACGTTACGTAGAAAGCAAATTCCGAAACTACTTAACTTTGAGCTTAGGGTATAAAAATTAACTTTTCCTATGGATCTGGACAAATCAATTCTCCTCTTAAGGAATGTTCAGAATGAATTCTTTGTAATATTATGAATAGTGACGTAAAATTATCGGTAATTTATTATGTATAGTTACTATTTTAGCTGGATAATTAGTCGGTTAATTAAATGAAACGATATGGCAGTGTCCGATTTCTGTTTCTTAGAACAACATCAAAACAAAACAACAGAGCAGTTTTCAACAGTAGAATTGAAAGAATTAACGTTTTTATAATTATAGTTGTGTGCCTGTAGACATTGGTAATAAAATTAAAATAAAAATCTCGACTGGACATTTCAATTAGCGCAGAACTTTACAATAACGATGAGTTACTTCTTAAATTTTCGTTACAGAAAAAACTCAGATGTACTTTGTTTACTAGTTTACAAAATACATCTGTTTTTATTGTTTTATGCTAAAAGTAATCATCTCAAATGTAAGTTGTCGAGCATTTACTCTCTCTCTCTCTTTGAATTGTTAGAAGCTATGTAACAAACTAAAATCAGACATACATACGTTGATATGATATTTCTTTTAATCAAAATCCTCACAAGAATGAATTCCCCATGTTATAAGTTCGCCGGAGACCCTGTAAACATGATTGCAGCGTTCGTTCTATTATCCAGACACCATTCTATCTCAGTATAAAATCTGTAAATGCAACAGTGTATTCGAACATGCGCTCACAAAAACAAAATTCAATCACGCTCAAAATAAGATAACATGTAAAATGGGTTTGACGAACAAGTGAACTGCTATCTGGAATTTTTGATGTTTTCTTTATTTTCTCTTTTCCTGAAATCGATCTCAGATATTTTTATATTCAATGTGCACAAAACATATCGATTCGTTTATCGACTTGTTTTTAAAGTGAAACTTCTTTGGCCGCGATGTAAGTAATTTTCTTCAACCGTATAACGAAAAGAAAAAACGGCAATATCAGGAGTGGAGGAATTGGCAGCGGGTTACCGAAACCGATTGGTCGACGGGTAGATACGAAGGCGTCGAGGGGGAAACTTGATCGACACGCCTCTTTCTGTTTAGTGTTTACTTGGTTACTTGACAATAAGACCCTGGAAACTGGGGTCTTGTAATAGAGAAGCCATATGAACAAACATATCGCTGCAAGCTCGGCTTTTCTCCAATATCCAAATATAGCGTACCTGCGTTTTATCTGTTACACTCGAGTTAATAAGATTCCTGTCAAAATCGACATAAAGCATTTTTAAACACCCCCTTAAAAATAGCTGCTTTTTATACCTTTTTAGCGGTAGTAAAATGGTCCATTTCGCACTAGTGAATAAAGTAAAATAAAACAGTGCGATCTTACCTATCCAACAGTAATTTCCAAAAGCGAAATGTCAGTTATCGTTTAATTCTTCAAAATTAACACAGAGCAGACGTAGTTTTCGTAAGTAACCTAAATGAAATGCAATATGACCGCACACATAGACTATGAAAACTGTTAGATACATTGTTACGAAGTAAAAATGAGCTATTTTATTGAAGATACATGCAAAAAATGTAGTATGTATCTCCAATGTAATGCTTTTATGGTTATTGTGAGTGTTAAAACTCGCTCACGCTCGTTTTTCCGCAGCTTTACAACTCACACATAAAATATTGCATTACAATCTAGATACATACACTACTATCAGTCGTCCATGCGTAGGCAAAGCCGGTCATAAAAGTTGAAAAATGTGAATCAATCAATCAGTACAGACAAGTTGTCTTTATAAATAATGAAATTAAAAAATCGTGTTACTGAATAAACTATACAAATTAAAAAATTATAGGTCTACTGACCATCATACCTACGGTGCTTTTCAAACCTACATTTGACCTTTCCAACTTAAAATATTTAGTAATATGACGTCACGTATAGATCAATCAATGTACAAATTGATTGATGTTTTATCGTGATTATAATATAGAACTCTCTACGAATAATTTGCAAATCAACTTAGTTATTTTTCACCCAAATTAAATGCCAAACAATCACTTTTTTTTTGTTTGTGACAGTGAATGATTATAATGGGGTCATCTTTCTTTTTTTTTTCTTGCAAATTCTAAAATATTAAAAAATAAACTAATCTTATTGTTTATATTCCGTATTTTTATTTTATACTTATTTTTAATAATAAAACATTCATACTTTCACCATTTAATTTTTTTTTAATAATAAAAAATAATTACATTTTTGCACTACACCCTACAAAATATCTGGTTTTTATGCCTGTATAAAGCGGTAGTAAAATAACCCATTAAACATTACTGAATTAAAACAAATAAATGCTGTCTTACCAATGTAACAATAATTTCGAAAGGCGACCTAAGAGCTACCATTTCAATATAGATTTAAATGGTAACTGTTAGGTCACCTTTGGAAATTTTTGTTCGCAAACGATAGCTATTGTACTGTTTATAAATAATATAGCTTGGTAACTTTAAATTAGCAACATTTTTTCCCGCTAATTTCATTTTTGATAAATACGAACATGAAATTTTAATTCTAAATATATAATTAAAAGCCTGATTGTACAACGGTACGCGCTGATATGCAATTCGCGTTTAATAATCACACGTTTTGTCTGTCCGCATCAAATAAAATTCGGCACATTATTCCATTCCCCATTGTTCCTGAGCTAATATGCGAATAAATAATATGTAAATTGCCACAGGCTTATATAATTTTAAATATGTTACTGACACGTCAAGGGTAAAAATAAAATGTCCGTATCATTGTAATATAATCAATACTATTAAACTGGAACCACAACATTACTGGCATTTATTCATATCGTTCAAAGCAGTTTTTGCGGTCAGAATAATGTTCAGTTTTTTCACGCATATTTAAGGTGTCTGCTTACCAGCGGTTCAATATGCCCCCTCTTTCGCCCGCATAACAGTAGAATCTCGATAAGTTAAAATCCAAGGGAAACGTTAAAAAATTTAAGTTATCGAGTTTTTTACTTATCGAGAGTTGAAGTTAGAGAGGTTGTCAGAGTAAAATTTTAACTTACCGAGGTTTGTGGATTTTATAGAGGATGTATTTTGTTCCATAGAGGTGACATAATTTTTTTATCTATTCATTTAGAATTATTATTTATCTATTTAAACAAACAATTATTTAAACGAAGAAAATTTAAAATCAGTATTTTTTTTTTGTTTCATGCGATTTGGATTTTTGGCAAAACTTTTGGTTTGGATACGTACTCATGATGACACTAATAATACTTTAACTTATGGAGGTCACCAAAATTCATTCAATTCATAAAGATTCCTTAAAATTACTCAAATAATTATATTTAAGGTTACTGTTTACCAGCTGCTCAATATGCCCTCTTTTTCATCCTCATAGTTTTATCTTACGTTGGTTGATTGTGTGCATGTAAAATGCACTTAATCACGTTTCGGAAATCTCTAAGGCTGGCCATAGACGGACCGCATGTTGCAGTCGAGACCGACTGCTCTAGAGCGATCGCGTTGAAGTTGTACACGACTGTAACACGACCGCATAAGGCAGTCGACTACGACTGCTTGGAGTGTGTACCTACTTACCAATATCATTTTTTTCTTTTACATTTTTTTCGTTGAAATCAGGAACAAATTTCTCGCATAAGGCTCTCCATGCACCATCTTTCTTTATTTTGTCACTGTTCAATTCAATGCTGTAGTTCCAGATACATTCGCTTTCTTTAATTTCATTAATAAACAATTCGTCGTCTATATTTTCGAGAACTTTCGCCATTTTGGATGACAAACGAACAACCAACCAACATAAACAAAGTGAGTCGAGTGAGTGTGGTTTGTGGGGGGAGTGAGGCGGGAGCGGACTGAACCGGTTGCCTGCCGGGAGGAAGGGATTGGTACTCAGCGGGGAGGGAGTGGCGCGCGGTCGGCAGCAACCGCTTGTAGCGGTCCGTGTAGGTGGGTCCGGCAGCTCTAAGCAGTCGACCGCACGGCGAAACTCGACCGCAGAGCGACTGCTCCGACCGCTCAGGAACTGCTTGAGCGGTCCGTGTATTGCGGATATGAATTTAGTATGGAAACTGCAGATCGCCGTGCGGCGACCGCTCTAGAGCAGTCGGTCTCGACTGCAACATGCGGTCCGTCTATGGCCAGCCTAATGTCTACAAAAAATCTTATTCAATCTTTGATGGTTATGCTTCAAAACAAAACTAGGAATATGTGCCATTCTTCCCATATGACTCTTAGTCCAGTTTTCACAGTTTATTTCATTCAAATAAATTATTTAAAATCAGATAAAAACGAGCAAATTAGTTACTATAAATTTTACTGCACACATTTTTGTACAGAAAAAATTTGTAAAGAGAAAACTTTAAAATGTAATTCGAAATCCCGTGACGAGCGGTAAAGACGTTTTTTGATTCAATTTTTATGGTAGAATTATGTTTTTTTTTTTATTTTTAACTACTAAGCCAAATTTTGTGAAGCTTAATGCTTAATAAAAACGAACACAATACATTCTGCAACCACAGTTCAAAATTTCCCGAGAGCATATTTTACAATCTGAGGAATTGGTCACTTTAAGATCCAACGTCGAGGATTTCTCGCATAGACGGCGTGAACTTCTTGCATAGACGCGACAGTTTAAGAGCCACTGTATGAAAAAATAAATGATAACGTACAGAAAACATCAAAGACATACGTATGGCACCCCACTCTCCCCCTCATCCGTTACAAACCCCAATCAATAAGCACTAACTTATTTACGAGACCTTTTCTTTTCAGCTATAAATGCAGCAATCTGAGTTCAATAGTATTTTCAACTTAAATATTACGTCAATAAATCAATTTGTAACTTCGATAATGTGCTTTTGAAAGCATATAGCACTAGGATTCGTCCCGATTTCTTTGCTGAACAGAACGACGTAACATAAAGTGGTTAAATAGAAATTGTAACTATTTCTCAAGTATATCCTCAGCAACTAAGGTACCATTGAGTAGTGAATCGGTCTGATTTGTTGACGTTTGATTGGTGAAAAGTATTCAAGTAAAAACCACCAGTTTTCAACTATATCCTCTTTTAGTATCAAAGGGGTCATTCCTCATTTTTTATAGCATCATCAGAGAATTCATATCTATAGCTGGAGAGCCGTTATGCATATTTGGGTAGGTATTTGAGGCACTATGAAAACTTGTACAATAACTCTTTAGTAATATTCGAAAACAAAAACATAGACCTGGCTGAAGGGTAGCGGGACTTAAAGTAGTTGTTGTGGTACAATATTGTCAAAAAGTTATAGATTATAAGTTATAGATTTGTACGCAAGACTGTACCCGTGGAAACGTAACCCATACAGTATTCATATGCATGTATACTTTTCTATAAATTGTTGAACTTTAAACCGTTATTTATAAATAATTAGACGGCCAAAAATTTTTTCTTATTTTTTTTAAACTGTAACAAATGCATTGAAAGACTGTCAATTTTTGGAAAGTTTCTGACAGTTAGTTCTTTTTTTATAAATAAGAAACTGGTTCAGAACTACAGAGATCGTATACAATCAATGTTAATTATCCAATTTTTAATTGAATTTATCTCGGATTATATACGGTCGATCGACTTCAAATTTTCAGGGTAATTGTATTATCATGTCCTTAATAAGTATACAAAAATTAAGAATTTTCTGACGGTGTGCCTTAACCACGACAACTATCTTAATCGAGCCTCAAGTTTTTAAATTAGCAAAATTTTTAGCATTTTTTAATAAGGTCTAAGACTTAGCCAGGTGCTTGAAAAATTGCATTGTTTTAAAAAATATATTTGAGGCACTTTGAAATTTACATAGAATAAATATTGATAACTAAAAATATTCAAAAAGACAGATCATTTCGTTGGGACATTTAACCTGCCAGGCGATTAATGTGTTTATGTGAGTGCAAGTGAACAAGCACTACGGATAGCTTGAAGTGTGAGAGACTGTTTTAGATAAACATGGAACTGTAACCTCACTTAAAAATTAAATTTCCTAATCTATCATAGTTGGTTGTCCAAGATACAATTTGTATCTTAGACAACCAAAAATGGCTGGTTTATGTCAGAAATATGAATTTCGACCTCAACGCACTAATTAAATTTTTATTACACAACTTTTATACTGAATTAGTAAACTTATTACCCACATCTATTATCAAGATTAACTATTCTTTTGACCAAACCATTTATGATTAATCGATAATAATCTATCAATTATAATCTGAATACAATGCGTTCACTACATAAACAAATTTAATGAAAAAAATAAATTCCTACTTATTTGAAAGCACTAAATGTGTGTGAGTACTGAAAAAAATGTAAGCCGTCGTCGGACGCCTGGCATATGTGAAACATTACTGCACAGACATTCACGAGCTAAATGCCGACACACTGACACACACATAAAGTAACGAGTGTATAGTGTAGTAGAGAGTAAAGCATCAGTATAGGCATTGAGAGGGGAGCGCCAAGTCAGAAAAGTCCGAGGAGACGCGAGACTGGCCGAATAGTCGTCGCAACATGCCATTTTAACGTTTTCATACCCATCTAGGTGCGCCATTACATCTTTTACATCAAAATTGAGTATAAAAGCACTGGATCGTCTTGTAAAGTACCGAAAAAAAATACTCGAAAAAAAAACTAATCGGATAGTAGATAGTACCAGGAGAAAATTTACATTTTGAAAAAAAAAATAGTTTACGAATTAATATTCTAAGTATAGTACGTGCCATGGATCTAAAAGGCTCGGTAGTTAGATGCAAATGGAGGCTTGCACAGGTACAGGCGCTATTATTGTTTTTAATTTTTCTTTAATCTAAAGGTCTAATCCTTGCATAAAGTCATTTCGTGTTTGTCTATATGCAAAACTGTATTAGGCATCTTGATCAATTAACAATCAAAGAAACAACTTAACAATAGCGTACTGGACTGTACTTTATAGCAGGAAAGCGACAAATGACAAGATAACCAGCGATAACCAATCACCGACGAGCGCACGTTCTGTGCCGGTAACTGGGAGGTGGTGGGAGCCTTTCTTTCCCACAAAACAACCAGGACGGCTCTAAAATATGCATTTGCGACGCTGTTTGTGACTAACTTCAGAACCTTTTAGAATCGTGGCGCGTATTATAACGGACTTTCCACTTTAAAACGATTGCAGTATTTTGTAAAATCGCGTTAGTTTGTGTTACGGTTCAATTTGTTTTGAACAATCTGTATAATTTGTAACAACCCTGAATCGTTTCTGATTTGGTTATATATTATGTGTATTATATTGTTGCGATATTATCGAAAAGGGCGAGCTAGTATTTCAGTCTTTATCTTGCCCGCATTAACGGTTGCGTCAAACAAGGGGGAGTTAACTAAACGCTAACTATATTATCAACAGCTGAATTATTTACTGTATTATGTATACTTCATGTAAAAAAAATATTAACATTCGTTATACCAGTGTTTTCCAAACTATTTTTCTCTCGAAAGGTCCACTATTTTACATTCGCGGATCGTAGGTTGAGGAAACTGGATTTTAAAATTTGTTTAAAAAATTTAACCTATACTTCAATACCACATAAATTCTGAAGTATGTGAGGTTCAACGTCCCTTAAGCAGGAAGTGCAAAGTCGGCAGAACCGAAATTAAATAGATGCACAATTGAAGGCTAATTAAATGCCCTAATTAGACATTTTCGGCTCCGCGCATTTTTGCAAAAATAACTGTTCTGCTAGCTCACGCTTGAGCCAGCAGAACAGTAATTTTTGCAACAATGCGCGGAGCCGAAAATTTCTAATTAGGGCATTTAATTAGCCTTTAATGAGCCTTTAAAGGCTACACGATTGGAACACCGATTTTCATAGGTTGGTTTTCCCGCCATGCTCTGCTGACTCTCATCCTGCGTCGCGACGTTTCGTAATTCCAAAAGAAAAGGAACTGAGCATTTAATCAGCGATTAGTGTATTTAGGAAGCCTTTAATGAGCCGTTAATTACTGTGCTATCGGAATTGCTTTTTCCGTTGTTTAAACAACTTTTTAGCTCATGTTCTGCTGGCTTAATTTTAAGCTAGCAGAACAGTCATTTTTGCAAAAATGCGCGGAGCCGAAAATTTCTAATTAGGGCATTTAATTAGCCTTTAATTGTGCATGTATTTAATTTCGGTTCTGTCGACTTTCCTCTTCCTGCTTAAGGGACGAGGTTCATCTTGGAAATTTGTGCAGTTTGAATCTCAGATATTATGTCTCAAATATTTATGTAACGCAATAAATATATTATATTGATTCAACGAATACCAACGCCATCTACATTTGGACTTTGAGTCTGAGCTGAGGTTTACTGTATACGTTTGTGACGTCATACCGGCAGCAAAGGTGTGATTTGTGTATAAGACCTCCTTCTTGACACCGCCATGCACCGGAATATCGTAGTCGCACCACAGCAGTAATGAAAACAACGATTATCATACCCAAGGGACTGATTATCATACACAAGATCTCCGACTGAAAGGCAAAAACACTTATGTCAAATTTTCCGAAGATATAACTTTGGATAGATTTTTTTTCATTCTAGTTCAATGACTCCTCAGAATGCGCCCTGTGGAGCAATAGCTATAGAAACCGCCCGTAGAACGTTGTGCTGTAGTAGGTGAGAGGTATAGAGTTTAGTTAGTAACCTAAAAGTCGTAGGTTCGATCCCGGCGATCGGTGTCATTATTTTTGGTTTCTGTTTTTTTTTTATACCATTATCCCAATTTTACTTCTATAGTGTGTAGTGTAAAATAGACTTTTCTCTTAATACTTTAATATTATTACGGCAATTCGAAACGGTTTCCAAAGCTTCCAGCGAGTCATTCAAAGTTTATTTTTTGTAGTAATGAAAGAGATAGCACTGTTGATGAAATTACTCGAGGAGGTACCAACCTATCACAAAAGTATCGCGAGCATCAAATCTAATCAAATTTATACATACCAAATTGCCCTTATTACTTATGTTTTTTTTTTTTTTTATTTTTTGAGTTTCTTTGGCTTTCGCCTGTAAACTCATTAATACGTGTTATATTTTTTGTATAAATCATTAAAACAGGGAGGCCCCTCACACAAGAGGAAGTTAAAAAAAAACATTTGAAGATGTAAAAAATTCGACATATGCGGTTTTGTCTTTTGGTCGCAGATATACACTCGTTAAAATGCGTGTGCCCTTAACGGGGATCCACCTATTCGCGCCCTGTATTACAATGTCTACAGCCGCAACTCTATTGCTCTCCTTATGACGGGATACTGTGTAAACACATTGTTTGCTCCATTGAGGTATGTTCACTATGGAGCTATAAATAAACAGAAAAAAACGAAGAAGTACGAAGACGTTTCTAATTTATTGCACTGTGAATTAAAGTAATAGGAATGAAGAGCCATAATAGTAACAAAAACCCGGGTCGCAGTGCCAAAACCCTGCCGACAATATAGTGTATTTGCTTGTATAGGACCGTAAGGTTTTATACTTTTATTATGTGAAATTAAGTTTGTTTTTGGGCAAAATAAAAAATTTAACCCCTTAATACACCGCTTAAAATAACATTTTTTTCTTAATTGTAATATTATTATCAATCTAACGTCTACATCGAATTAAATACACCCTTCAATAAATAAGTCACTATCTGCAAACTAGTGTTTTCATAAAATTTGTAAATCCGGTCCTGTCGGGCCGATTTTATTAAAATTGTGGGGACACTTTTTAATCACTATCAGAGGGTTAAATTTCAATTTTGAAACAATTCGGAGAATTTTTTCGGTATTTTGGGACCCAAAAACAGTTTTCAACCCCTAAAAACTACCCTTAAAATAGCCCGATTAGGCCCATTTTAAATGGGCTTCTTGCGGTGATGGATTTCAACATGTGGCCCAAATTTCGTTGAAATCAATTAACTTTTTCGAAAGTTATCGCGCGTACACATATATATATATATATATATATATATATATATATATATATATACATATATATATATATATATATAAACATTTTTAAAAATGGTGCCAAAGTGTTTAGGAGGTTATGAAACGTCGAGAAATTTTGGTCCGACCCCTAGGTCCCGCCATCCGACCGACGCCAATAGTGTATGTTGCCATATGGCAAATACACTAAAAATTGGTAGTTTTGTAAAACCATTTTGACGTTTTAACTTATAAATATTGCAGTGATTGTCAAACTCAATAAATACGGAATCTACTTTCGAAATTTAAATTTTTAAAACTGATAGTTTTGTGGAACCTAATTTTGATATTTTAATTTATTTGGAGTAGTTGTCAAACTCAATAAACATGGAATCTACATTCGAAATTTAAAATTTTTAAAACTGCTAGTTTTGTGGAACCTATTTTGGCATTTTAATTTATTTGCAGTGGTCGTCAAACTCAATAAACATGCAATCTACTTCGAAATTTAAAATTTTTAAAACTGCTAGTTTTGTGGAACCTATTTTGGCATTTTAATTTATTTGCAGTGGTCGTCAAACTCAATAAACACGAAAGTTATTTTCGGATTTAAAAAAAATTACATGTATGCGTTATCAGAATATAGATTCGAACGTTATCCGTATTTAGTCTATTTATTTAATCGTTAAGGGAAATTTTAGCTGAACTTGAAAAAGAAGCTTACCGATGTTTTGTTTGTGATCTACATTTTGAAAAATGTATCTTCATCTTCAGGGTCCCACACTAATTGAAGGGTTGTAAATTATTCTCATTCTAAATACATTATCACAATACTAGAATTTCGGTAATTTTAAATTTCATTGTGCATATAACAATGTTTAAGCTTAAACCAAACAAAATTTTAATTTTACAAAAAAAAAAAAAACATTTTAAAGAGATTACAGAAATTGTAGTAACCCAGAGTAGTAGTACAATTTACCACCCTTCAATAAGCCGGGGACCTTGAAGAAAATAAAATTTTCAAAACGTAGGTCACAAACGAGCCGTTCAGTTCTATGTGCGGAAACTACCCCTAAGTTATTTTTTTTCGTAATTTCATTAATTGTATGGCGGTTCACATCTGCTTGTAAAATTTTATCCGATTTGATGGAAAGATAGCGGAGTTATAAGACTGTGACACACAGACAGACGCACGGACATGCTGCAATTATAATGGTTCTGTTTTTTTGCCATTTGGCTAGCAACGCTAAAACGAGCCAAATTCGATACAATGAGCAAGTAGATTTGCCGGTTTTGCCGAAAAAAAGAAATGAGATCTAAAAAGATGCCAAGTCACTTGGCAAGATTGATGTTTTATACTAATAAAATACATGACACGTGTATGCAAACTTTTTAGATCTCACTTTTTTTTTCGGCAAAGCTGGCAAACCCACTTGCTCACTGTATTGAACATTTCATTTTTATTGACTTTTTTTGTCCTTGGTAATTAATATAAAAATGATTTGTCGGGAAAAAGGACTTTTTAAGTACCTAAACACTTATTTGTTATTTATAGCGACGTTTCGTCCCTTGCAAAAATCCAAAGCAAGGGACGAAACGTCGCTATAAATAGCAAATAAGTGTTTACTTAAAAAGTTCTTTTTCTCGGCAAATCATTTTTATTTTTATTTCATATTTATGTTTTAGGTTAAATTATTTTTTACGTGACCTAGCAGCAGCTCGCAATCGCCTGCCTGGCAAGATACGGCTTGAGTAGTCCATGACGCCGAAGAGTAAATGTTATTCTCTACGTTCTTGCTTCCATGGTATTCACGCCTAGTGTATATAGCCGTACCTAGTACCTATCAACCTACACGGGTTTCTCGTTACGCCAACCAACCCTTATGTTACCGATTCATATCAACAACTCACAATGGACTATCAGTCCCCCACCGTGTGATTACGGCGTCACATTTCAATTAACATCTTAAGAGGGTACTTTGATTGTACATATGCTGCAGTATGAAAAATAAAAAAACAAAACACTACAGTGTTTGCTTTACGCGCATGGTGAGTGGTTTGAGAGCCGATATTTACATAGCACCTATCGGGTTCATTTATAAGCACGTAGCACTTTTATGCCTTTTTTACCCGACTACGGCAAAAAGGAAGTACAGTGTAAACTCTTTATAACATTATATATATAATAATAATAATAAAGTTTATTGCAGCCAGGCAATTGGAGCAGATTCAATCCTTTAAGGATTGGTCTTTCATCTCTCCTTCGATTACATATAGTAAAATTACATAAAAAATACATGACAAAAACTAACTATTCAAAATGAAAATTAAGAAGGGATCAAAATATTTTGCCGATTTAAGAGTTTCTTATAAGCAAATACCGTATTTCGAACCGAGACGGCGGCAGACATTTCTAGTCTGCGTCCACAGGCTAGCAATGTCGCCCCCATCACGGCTCAAAGCACCTTCAAGAGAACCACTGAGGTATGCAGCAATATCGTGCTCAGATGGGTGAACAGCCATCCTTTTTCGCACCACTCTCCTCAGACACGACCAAGCAATACGTTTTACTATTTCATCGGGGCAGGTGAGAAGCCTAAAGGCATGTCCCACTATGGTTTTTATTTGACAGTTTCCATGTGAAATCACCTGGTTCAATATGGCACTTTCAAGCTCGTTTAGTAATTTAGGCGCCAGATAAGCAAATGCAAACGATAAACTCTCTATAACATAGAAAAGATCACAATTTGGTTGGTTTACCTTAAAACCCATACATTGATACACTCTTTATAGCGCAGCAGCCATTCTCTATTACGAAGAAATGTCTTCATATTTAGACACAGAAAATCGTCATTGTCGGTGTTATTGTTTATGTTATCTTATCAGGTTACAAAAGACGCCGACTAAACCTTTGAGGCCCCGAAACATCAGGCAAAGTTAACTGACTATGTATTAATTTTATCAAAAACATACATATTAAAGATTATTGTTAATTTGGTTGTTTTTCTTTCTTCACTCTATATAACGCTAACTCTCGATAACGATAAAAAATGCTCGGTCCCTTGAGTTTCGTTATAAAGAGTTTACACTGCATTATAATTTTAGCAACTCACGTATTGTCAAGTTTTTAGTCTCTACTTCTCACGCAAAGTGTTTCCTCTACGCAGCTCAGCCAATGAAAAAAATGAATAAGGTGTCAAAAATGTAAAAAGAGTTCCGATTGGTCTATGACTGCCCCGAAGGGAGGAAAATATTATTTGAGTTCTACTGTTTGAGTGTCGTTACTTTATATCACACGTACAGATCAAATGGCTGAACTGATTTTGAAAAAAAAAAATGCAATTGGACGATCTGAAAATACTTTTCCACCCACTTTGAAAAATGAGATATGTTAGACTAGAAGTAAAGTTGGAAAAAGTCAGGCCGTGGTTTCGTGCACAAAAAGTACTAGCTGACCGTTCAAATTGAAATATTAAGAACATTCACTGAAAGAAAAATATAGGCACTAACGCCAGTAACACTGCTTTTCGCAAGTTATTGTCTGTTTGGTTACTGTTCTAAACTAAACACATAAAAATTTTGAAAATTGCTTATTGAAGTTTACAGCCAGACACAAAATATCTGAAACAAAGAGGTATTTGTAATGATCGAGTCGTTGCTGGCGACCCTCCCAAGAGCCCTAGGCGCCTTTCGCACGACCTCGTTAACACCACTTTGTATATTTTTTAGTCAGCTAATTTCAATATCAGTTTAAAAAAATAAATAAGCAAAATAAATTATATCAAAGTACTAGATATATAGGAAACAACACTATAGAAAAAGAAGTGAAAAAAAGAAAAGAAGAAACGAATCCCTTAAAAAGAACATTAAAAAATACCGCGCATAACGCGTCAACTTACAGGAAACTTATTTTATTATACCCAAATGTATCATTATAACATCCTACCGCAGGATTTTCTTTCAAGACGTAATAAATAAATTAAGTAAATTTCGTGGTTTGTGCAATAAAAAAATAAAATATCACCGCAAGTTTCGTCTCAACGCTTTGTGAACACAGCATCCCGTTAAAGACCAAACTTTTTTGTTTCATTTTTTAATTTGAGTATGTTTGTTGTGTCTCACTAGAATTGGGTAATTCTGAATCATGTATGTTTCCAGAAACTATGTTTTCTATCCAAAGAAACTTACAATTAGTTTGATTATAAGGAGTTTGATTTAATGTGATCATTTCGGAAATCTTCTTAAGTAACAAAACTCATAACTTAAAGAACTATTATCTAGTTTTAAACGCGTTTGTAAAAAAGGGATCAGGGAAAAGAAAAAAACGAATTATCTCCCATTACAATTAGAACTAAAAAAAAGATTACGAAAGATTTCAATTATTTCTATTTTTTATTGCAAAGATCAAATGAAAATGTACAACCTGATAGTTCCGCGACCTATTTCCATTTTTGGAATTGTTTTCCGCCAGCGTAATTGGATAATTTTTTTTAAACTGGCACAGCTTTTCTTATAGTGATTTTAGACACGGAAAACATGTTTTCATTTTTAATTAATCGACACAGAAATAAAACGATGTAATTAACGGTTTTAACCACGGCACAACACGCTATTATCAAATGGGGGAGGGGTCACAGTTTGGCGTTTCAAGGGTTGGTACGTTATTAATCAAAATTATATACAAGTAGTCCGATAGCACGAAAACTTCTAATCCTGAATTTATACAAAACAGAAGAGTCAATACATAACTTTGTTCATTTATAATTTTTTTTAATGTAAATATATTAGAATTTTCACTACAAAATTATATTTTTTTTGTATCACCAGAAATATAAATTCGCTAGTTTTTATTTTTAACAATTAATTTTATTTTTATATACTGGTCGCTACTCGCGACTTCGCTACGATTGAAATGGAACAATGTTTTATAGTCCGCTCGGCAGCGATAACAGTATTGGAGCATCCGGTTCCATCGTATTACAGTCTTATCTACTCGTCACGCGGGAGCAACAACAGTAGTGGAGATAATTTAATAAGAATAAGAATGATGTCACTTGTCAATTTCCGCGACAACAAAACTAAAAAAAAACTAAAAAGTTTCACTTCAAGAACACATACTAGATGCGGTCACGCAAGCTTTTATAACTATGCCAAATTTCAAATCGACAACGTATGTATTTCCAGAGAAAATTGACTGTATGGATATACAGACGGATAGACAAACAAACAACAAAACCACGGCCGTTTCGTTTTTTATCAATCTAATTACGAAGTCAGTAAAATACATCGCGTAGGCAAAAGTACACACAAATTATATTATTTGGCAATTAAAATTAACAATATACCGTATTTCCAATGAAAACAAGACATGAATCAATATCGATTGTGACAATTAGATTGCTTCCACGGAATATAATGAGTTCAATTATAGATGCGGTGTATAATTATCTTGTCAAACCGCATGTATCTGTCGATAAATGATAAATATTCATGTTTCGGTTTATCAAGATAAATATATAATTTACGAGGACGTGTAATTAATATGCATACGGCGAAGACGTTACGTATAACACATGCTGTGTATGCAGTAGAGATGAATGGGCGGTTAAAGGTGGCTGTAGATTGATGCGTCTTGCCGGACCGGTAGACGCTTCTCATTCGGCGACGGCACGTACTATATCTAGACCGGTAGTATACTAGAGACGGGAAAAACGGATCTTTTTAGTGATCTGCATCTTTGCATCTGGATCCCGTATGTGAGCCGGCTCACTGAACCGGTTCAAAAAGAGCCGAGTTCTGAATATGTTACTGCAGTCTGCCACTGAGTTACCTAGTTCAGTCAATCATATCACGACCTGTATAGAATCAAGAATGCATAGCCAAACATGTGATGCATGAGTCATTTAAGCTGACAGATTAGATATGGGAAAAACGGGTCTTTTTAGTGATCTGCATCTTTGCATCTGGATCCCGTATGTGAGCCGGCTCACTGAACCGGTTCAAAAAGAGCCGAGTTCTGAATATGTTACTGCAGTCTGCCACTGAGTTACCTAGTTCAGTCAATCATATCGCGACCTGTATAGAATCAAGAATGCATAGCCAAACATGTGATGCATGAGTCATTTGAGCTGACAGATGCATCAAAGCGAGAACTGATACGTAAGTGTAAAATGTGTTTCTGTGTGTTAAGTGTTTCACTGAGTTACGCGGATCCGTTGATCCGTCGGCTCAAAAAAAGTGAGTCGGCTCTCACGGATCTTCTGTCGGAGTCGGCTCTTTGAACCGGTTCAGATCTGAATTACCCAACTCCATAGTATACTCGTACACGGACTGTTTGAGCTATAACTCGTCGAACAATATATACCAACCGCTCAAGCAGTCAATTTTAAACGAAACCGCTCGAGCAGTCACTGTCAACTGCTCGAGTTGCTCGCTCAAATCCCGTTGCAATATGGAATTTGAGGAAGGAAGCACTGCTGTAGTTACTTTTGCTCAGGCGCAGACGACGTAGAAAACAAAGAAAAATCGAGGTTCACTGAAATGACAAATGTTTCTCGATTCTGTATCGCGTTGCAACTGTGTAACAATTGCTCGACTATATGATGAAATTTTGTCGTGCTGCTCGAGCGGTCGTCTGTATGTAGAATATTTTTTATAGATGCTTTATACAGTTAGTTTCGACAGCTTGAAGCTGTCCGCGAACTGCAAGTCATAAAGGTGGCTGCAGATTGACGCGTTTTGGCGTAGCGGTAAACGCTTCACGTTCGTCGACCACACGTGTCGCCTTAAATCTAAACTAAAAGAGGTAGGTACAGAAGTATATCTGAGATATTTTTTTTTGTTAAATATCGTTAAAAAGGAAGAGATTATCAATTTGACGATTTCTGTTATGTTTCGCGATATGTCCGTTGGTTTTGAATCGATTTTAGTATACCCTCAGGGTGGTTTCACATAAATTTTGCTAAAATTGGTTCAAGCGTTTTCAATAAATAGGTATAGCAAATTTGAAACAGATTGAAAATTTTCGTTTAAAAAAAATTCCAAATAGATTAATTGTAAAAAAGACAAGCTGATTCCAACGTATCTGTTTCATTCTTATTAGTCCGGAAGATACGGCTGTTTATAATTACTTAAGAATTTAAAAAAATCACCAATATCATCTAAACTACCAATACGTAAGCAGCAATTTAATAGGCTGTTCTAGAAAAAATAATGTCTTAATAAAAGTTCCACATCAGTGTTACTTTAGGCCGGACGTCATATTTCCAAATTTAATGGTCCAATTTATTTTTAAGCCGTTCATATAATTTCACAATTTTATCGAGTCTCATTTGTTAATAAGTTATCTCAACACCAATTTTTAGTTATTATTAAAGGCGTTTCGTTTAATTTATTTGTTTATATATATATAGAATTTAGTAAATACAAGTGGATCAAAAGTTGTTGCATTCAAGTATTCTTCCTAACTTAAAAAAAAATGTTTTCATTATAGACTCAAATAACAAAATACAAAATTGCAAATGGGTATTCGTTCGTAATTTTGCTTTCTTGCGTAGTTCTAAGAATTTTTATGTGTTGACGTCTGCATTATTCGAGAAGAACTACGTCGATATTATCTTCAGTTACGATTGGCAGAACATAGTTAGGCTTTTTGAT
Source organism: Venustoraphidia nigricollis (assembly GCA_034508555.1). Classification (NCBI taxonomy): domain Eukaryota; kingdom Metazoa; phylum Arthropoda; class Insecta; order Raphidioptera; family Raphidiidae; genus Venustoraphidia; species Venustoraphidia nigricollis. The sequence continues at coordinate 1,965,129 of JAVRKA010000006.1, forward strand.
TGCATGTCCGGTCAAAATTAAACGGTGTCCGGCTTTTTCTAGAATTTAATTTTGACTGATGGCTTTATTTGATTGATAGAAAATAAATTATTTGGACTGATTTGGCGTTTTATTTATTTTTTATTTATTTTTCATTAGAATTTAACAAGATTTATGGTAATAATCAAAAAAGCTTGATTCTTCATAATTTTTTTTGTCGTACCTATTAATACTGAGAAAAAAATCCTCAATAATGTAGGGTGTCCGGCTTTTTTACCCAAAAGTCCGGCCAAACTGGCTGGTCTGTTCGGCTTTTAGGTTTGGCGTCCTGGCAACCCTATCTGCAATACCAAAACGAAACTAAGTAAAATAATCGAAAGTTACCTGTGACATCTACCAGTCATAATAAATCAGTAGTACTTCTATCGATGCCTCCAGAGAGAATTTAACGCTATGTATATACTACTTTAAAGTTGTCTGCATTATGTTATCCTTATGATAAAGTATGAAACGTGTCAGTCAAATTCTGTATAGCCAGTGTTAAAATTAACAGGACTGTTAAACTTTAACTTATGTGAAATAATAAATTGCTACTTTTCCCGGAACTGTAAAATTGAACAGAATGTAATAATAGAAAGCTTCTCGACCTTGCCGTCAGTGTTTTGTTGAATTGAAATCTTCCGACTGGTGTTTTTTTGTGCTTGATTTTTTTACCAGAAAATCAGAAGACCAGTCATTAAATTCATTATCTCAGATAGCCATGGAACCCCAACGGCGAGGTAAAAAAGGTGTGTGCATGTTGCATATGCTACTTACACGAAATAACCACCTACCTGCATAATAATATATTGAACTTAATTTAAATTAAAAACTGAATATTAATAATCATTTATTTATTGGCCAGTGGTTGCACTTCAAATTTGTATTTATTTAACAAAATGTTGTTTATGTAGAAAACCTCCAGTTCCCTGATTCTAATACGAGAACTATTAAAAGTATCAATTGTATTTTCAATTTGACAACTACCCACAAGTGAGGAAAAGATAATCAATTTGAGAGACTCTATGATACAAAAAATAAGGGAATCCTCTAAAATTATTTTTGTTTTATCCTTCCACTACATAATTTATATGACCATTTGATTCTTTTCTAAAAATTCCAAAAAAATCTCCGTTTCGTCTCGTAAAAAAGGTTGAAATTATCACTAATTTAAATTGCAAGTATAATATAAATATATAATATATATTCTCCTAGTGAAAACCTCTTTAGCAGCGATGGGAGTATAATTTTGTTCGACAGCGTAACGAAACTGAAAAGCAACACCGTTCGGAGTGGGGGAAATTAGTTGCTAGTGGGGACCGCAGCCGATTGGCTGGCAGGTAGTGTAGACACGAATGAGTCGAGAAAGAAACAAGATCGACACGCCCCTTTGTGTTTAGTGTTTACATGTTTTCAAATTATTACCTATGTGAGAATTGCACGCAATGTTTTTTTCTTTTCTTTTGGTTACTGCTCCCCCTTTAGTATAAGGAAACACTATAATAAGAATCAGATAAAAAACGGTTCGGTCGTTTTTGAGTTAACCCGGAATAAACAAACTTATAACTAAACAAAAATTGTGAAAATGCCTAATTCGATCCAAGCTTTAAAACAAAGTCTCGATAAAAGCTGTCGATATAACATTTATCGACTTTGAACGATAATAAGGCCGACTGTGATTATTTTTACTATGTAAGTAAATAAAGTCTCGTATTTATACCCAAAGGAAAAATACGTTTCATTCATTTTAACATCAAAACTTGTAACAACATTTGACCCTCCATTAAAGTTTGCTAAAACACCGACGGGCAAAAAAAAAAGAATAAAGACCTGTCGAAGCATAACGAAGATAATTTAATTAGTTGTTTTTAACTTTGTTTTTTAAAATGATGATGAGCTTGTTTGTGATTTTATAACATAACGTATTCTAAGAAAACTTTTAAAATCTGAATTTTGAGGTACATTTATGCTTCGCGGAATTCCCGAGTTGATTTACAAATGTTTCAAAATAAATTGCGAACGTGCCGACGCAAAAATATGACGTAACTGAAAAGCTTTTCGGCCCGGTTTCGCCCGGGGATGGAATTTAGATTTGGCAACGAATTTCTTATATATAACTTTATTATATATCTAAATATAGTCTAGCCAGTGTACACCAATTTTTATATTATTTTTTATAAATTGATCCTACGATTATTTCGATACTCGGTAATTTTGTCGAAATTTCTCGAAGATCGTTTCTCGTCGCGACGATTTCTCGAAAAAGATCCCGGCTATTCTCAAATTAATAAGATTGTAGATGTTCGATAATACAATAACAATTTAGATTAGTGTAGAATATAGACGCCCAACAAATAAAGTCATTAGCGTCTAATATTAACAACATACAATTGTTTTTTATTAACCCATAATCCTGATGTGAACTTTGCTAAACTGCAATTTGAATGTAACAAAACCAATTTTAGATATTTTATTGATACGGTTTGTGTATTTCAATTCCAACTTCGACTTCCAAGAAATCAGTTCCAATACAAGACGCAGGCGTATGTATTAGCATATTATTCCATTAGACACAACATATTATTATACAATATATTGTACATATGTTATACAGGTGATGTGTAGTGCTTGTACTGAGGACCGTATTACGAATCTTTGTAAACATTTTGCTAAAAGTCTTCAAAAATAACCAAAAAAATAATAGCATTCCGCAGAACTCTCAAAAGACGTCTAAACTTTGAGACTCGAATATTGTGATAGTTTTGACCGCTAATCAAGAAGGATGACTATAAGGGATTGACTGATTATCGGCCATAGAAAATAATTTATACTTTTTACACCTAAGGTTTTTTAAAATCTATAAAAGAAGCTTGAAATATAAAATACATTTTCCCGATTTTTGCCTAATGATTATAGTGAATTTAGTACCGTTGTGTTTTGAAACTCGATGAAACGAAAAAACGACACTAAAAAGAGACAAAGATATACCTATATATGATTTATACTGCAAGAGAATGAGACAGAATACAGATATACAGTGTTTTCTATTATCTTCGTCTCCTCTTTGTACCGTGATTCGTAGCCTCCCCACTCTTGTCTACCAAGCGTTGTACATATGTGCATTCGTCTCATTCTCTCGTAGTTTAATTTTCTGAAGGTTTCACTTCTATAATGAAAGTCTCAAACATTAACAGTGTTGGATCACTTTCACACAGTTTGTGCTGAAACCCAGCGGTAAGAGGCGAGGTAGGCAAAAGACATATTGTCGGTGTGATCTTCTTTAGCTCTGTCTCGCTCAAATCATCCGCAAGTTTCAATTTTTGGCTGGTGCCAACTACGAGACTAAAAGATGTTATTGCAAGGGTACCGCTGTCAATTGATTACTCCAATTTTTGAAAATATTTTGAAGATTTAAAAAACTTTTCAGAAAAAGGAAGAGTCACTTTAGGTTTGTGATGGAACAGTTTTGTGAAATAAGTACGAATAAGTTCGTAGTGTGACATTGAAAACGTGTGTTTTTTGGCACAATTAATGCCAACTGTTTTCTAGTAAATCGTACATAAATTACAAAAGTAGTCCATTAGAGACCTAGATTTGTCCTTTATCTTCCTTATAGAGAAAGGTTTTTTCCAGAATGTTGACGAATAAGTCTACAATCAGTTGACAGCCAAAGCTCTATTTTTGGCTTTAAATTCAGAGCGTTCCGACAGCCTTAATACTGCTAATCTTGACTATATCCGAGCCTGTTTTGTCTGCGTTTGTACCCGGCTACAATAATATGTAATTGTTATTATTTCAGTTCTGAGTCAGTGTCTACATTGAAATGGCAATGGCGATCAGGTTCATGGGCTAAAGTGGCTGTCACTAAACCGGAATGCAATCTCACAAACACAACGTTGGACGTATAGGTACGTGTTTTTATGTCGGAGAGAGAAAGAAAAAATGCACACATAAGTTTTAATGAGCTGACAAGAAACTTAAAGGTCGATTTAAACCAGCCGCAGAAACACGGATCGGAACCGCATCGACAAATATTTTATAATATAACTACTACTTGGACACTTTTAACACAAATGTATACAAATCCAACAAATCACTTGGCTCAAAAGAATTGTAATGGTTGGGCATTCCGTATCAGCCACGCAACAAAGCAAAACAAAAAAGGTTAAATTCCTATTTGATGAGAGAGCGGATATAGTTAGCTGTGATTGGCTGAGCATAGTTTGCCTTACTCCCGGAGCAGCCTTGCCTAAGCTAAATATAAGAAGAAACATTCTTTTTTAAAGACAAGCTTTTAAGGCTGTCGTAACGCTCTGAATTTAAGCCCAAAATAGAGCTTCGGCTGTCAACTGATTGTAGACTTATTCGTCAACATTCTGCAAAAATTATTTCTCTATAAGGAAGATAAAGGACAAATCTAGGTCTCTAATGAACTACTTTGTTATTTATGTACGATTTACTAGAAAAAAGTTGGCATTAATTGTGTCAAAAAAACACACGTTTTCAGTGTCATACTACGACTTTATTCGTACTTATTTCACAAAACTGTTCCATCACAAACCTAAAGTGACTCTTCCTTTTTCTGAAAAGTTTTTTAAATCTTCAAAATATTTCCCAAACTTAGAGTGATCAATTGACAGCGGCACCCTTACAACAACATTTTTTAGCCTCGTAGTTGACACCAGCCAAAAATTGAAACGTGCGGATGATTTGAGCGAGACAGAGCTAAACAAGGTCACACTCACAATATGTCTTTTGCCTACCTCGCCCCTTATCGCTGGGTCTCAGCACAAACAAAATTCAGAGCGTTCCGACAGCCTTAATGCAGTGTACTAAACAGGAAAAATAATTTTTAAAAATGTAGGTTCATAGATATAAAAGCGTGGGTTGTAAACTTTGTGATAGTTTATTAGTCATGGGTTGTGACTAATAAACTATATAGATCTAAATTATTAAAAATGTTTTTTACTTTTTAGTACACTGCTGTAAAAGTTTGTCTTTAAAACATTTTTTTTATTAATATTTTAATCTCAAATTTTTAGTTAACTACGTCTTAATCTATGTATTTCTCATAAAGGAGGAGAAAGATAATCTCCCATCTTGGGGCGTCTGCCATATTGGATTTAGAAAGACGTCACATAGCTTATCGTATGCTACGTGTCAAACCCTTTCATTTAAATTCATGTCAAGAGACTTGTGAAAAAAAAAACAGATAATCCCGCCACATTGGGTTTAGACCGATTAGATATTATACACATTGGATTGTCGCCGAATATATATAAAAATACACATTTGAGAATTTTTTATTGGGCAATAAGCTCCCAAAAAAATTAATCTCAAAACAAGAAAATGTGGGACGACCTCATTACTATCTTATAAATTAGTATTGACACATTTCAAAGAAAATCAGTGTTTTGTCTTGAGGACCAAAAACAACAAAACTGATGTTTAACGTTGGAATCATTGTTAACGTTTCGGGAGATTAACTTTCATCTTCGAAGATCTAATAAAGGACAAATTATCAGTATGGATATATGGAAAATAGTTCAAATTTTATGGTCCACCTCGTAGTAAACAAAGAAACGTTTACTGAGACATGCGTATATTGTCAATTTAACGTTTCATTCACAATAATTGACCGACTGTTTCGATTACGCTGGGACGAAACTGTCCCGGCACTCGGTACCCTTTTTTATGGGGACGGAAGTCTTAATACAATCAGGTTGATTACAAAGCTGATTGTGACATCTCTATGGATTTTTTTCACGACGATCGCTTTGATTAGTTCGTAGCCAATAAAAAAGTACAATGTCCGCTAAATTGCCAGCCGGGTTAAGACTTCATTTTAAACATTGTACATTGTAGACGTTCGACAACTATGGTCCTTTACGTCAGCTTGAGCCTTATAAAGGCTATAACAATTTTTTAAAATGTTGTCAAAGGTTAAAGTTATATGGACATAGTATTATTTTCAATTTATTGTTTTTTTAATAATGAAGTGAAATTATTTTATACTTTTACTAGTTAGATTTGAATCTAAGAACCGGGGGATTTTCATAGAGACGCCATGAAAACGCCGTATAAAGTATAAACAACAATATCTCTACACGCTCGGCTATTCTCAAGCTTATATATGTATACCTAATGGCTTTATGCAGAATGACTGTTGGCTCGTGTGGCCAATTTTGAAAGTTTTCGTTGGGTGTTTTGTATTGACTGCACATGTAATTAGTTATTTACAGTTTGTCAATAAATGGTATTATTGAAATTGTTGTTGCCGGTAAAAAAATCTTTGAATTGTTGTATCTTCTAAACTAAAAGAAATGTGTTTGCTTGTGGAAACAGCGTAGTTTGTTCTAAAAAATTTTAAAAATTAACTAATAAGTTTCATTGTTGTCGTCTGTGATATTTATTAAATAAATTCTTAATAATGGGAAAATGGACAATGAAGTGCAATATTTTTTTCTTTGATGAACGAAACGTAAAAGAAAAAATATAGCACATTATTGTCTATTTTCCCATTATTCAGAATTAGCTTTGCGATAAAAAAGTAAGGAAATATGGATAATTGTAGTTTTTCTCGTTTTCGTCACTAAGTCTGTATAACATAAGGTATCTATGTATTTATTTTAGCGAGTTCAAATATTACGATGCATTTCCTTTTGACAAGATTCTCAGATCTGTTTGCATTAAACCGACGCATAAATTATTTTAAGATGATTTATGACCGGTGTAAAACTGCAAATATGACGTATATCAAAATTCTATGATTGTTTTGACAACACACATTAAACCTGTTACTGGAACAAATATAATTTTATTGCAGAATTTCTTTAGCAACTGAATTAACTTTGTCATGACGCTGAAAACTAAATAAGCTTAATGTTTAGAGATGGGACATTTCGAGTAAAAATAACCTACTCGATTACTAAAATATCTCGTGATATCTCTTCGATTTTTCTTATATCCACGAGGTACGAATTATAAATCTCCAGAAAAAAATACTGTTCTACGCTACCTTCTTTACTCTTTGAAACACTGCATTACATACTAACGTCTTTTATCTACCTTTGTTCTATGCAGATGATTCTCTCGTCTCATAATCGAAAACGAGGGCTAAATTAATTCGTTATAAAACTATATCGAATGCATAGGCTTAGCTAAGTACCTAACAAAATTCATAACTTCAAAGATCGTTACTTGAATCTAGTGTTTAACACTTCTATATAAAAGTTCCCAAGGAAAAGAAACGATTGAATTATCCCCTATTATAATTAAAGAACTCAAGAAAGATTTGGAAGGATTTCAATTGTGTCAATGAAACTGTGAAATTCGATAGTTCCGCTGACAAGTAACTATTTCCGCTCAACAAAGAAAACGTTCCAAGTTATTTCCATCTTTGGAACTCTACAAGTAGAGATGGGAAAAACGGGTCTTTTTAGTGATCTGCTTCTTTGCATCTGAATCCCGTATGTGAGCCGGCTCACTGAACCGGTTCAAAAAGAGCCGAGTTCTGAATATGTTACTGCAGTCTGCCACTGAGTTACCTTGTTCAGTCAATCATATCACGACCTGTATAGAATCAAGAATGCATAGCCAAACGTGATGCATGAGTCATTTGAGCTGACAGATGCATCAAAGCAAGAACTGATACGTAATTGTAAAATGTGTTTCTGTGTGTTAAGTGTTTCACTGAGTTATGCGGATCCGTTGATCCGTCGGCTCAAAAAAAAGTGAGTCGGCTTTTTGAACCGGTTCAGATTTGAGTTACCCAACACTATCTACAAGCCTATCCAATGATCAACATTTTTTTTAAGTTCTGTACTGTAGCAAGCGTGTAAAAGAAGGTTAGAATTTAAAATGACTATTTTGTAAGGTTTTGTGAGCACTTAAAATTCTTGAATTGCAAACAGGGGACTATTTTCTTCGCAACAAAGCTGTAATTTAAAGTGGAATAAACTCGATCGAATAAAAAAACAGAAGCTGTCTTTTCTCAAAGTGTAATAAGATATACCTATATTATACATAATATTATTTTGATGTTGCAACAACACGTGTAGATATAATAGAAAACAAAACTTTTCCAATTTTTCTTCAGATAAAACAAAAAGTTATATGCATTATGTTTGAACGTCCTCGACGAAAAGTTATCATTTTCTAATAATAAAGTTTATTTCATATTTGAAAACAAAAACTTACACAGTAGTTTCTTATCGATCATGGTTTTGCTTATTTATAGTTTAGTTCTTTTACTTTTCCGTTGCAGTATTTCATAAAAGTGACGGAACTTTCATTTCAATTAAAGTCAACTTTTTCTATATGCCTAGCTACAAGGGTTTCGCATTTTAATACCCTGAAAACATTCAGTTAAACTTTCGATAAAAAGGTCTTATCTATATATTTAAAAACACAAAGCGTTTCTTTGGCTTCTACTTGAACGATTATGTTTCTTTATTTTCAATTAATTGTATAACACTGTCCAGTTACATAACTTTTTTTAAATTATATAGCTATTGATTTTCTTTTATCAACGGTTACAACTCTCCCAAGGCTATATTTTAAGCTAAAGGGTTCGGGTAAACACCAAATGAATGATCAAGAACTGCAGACAAATTTTTTGAAAGAATACGTAGTTTATATATTTTTTTAAGTTGCAAGTTTTTCCAGGAAACGGAACCCTTATATGATCATTCTCGTGTCTATTACAATTCATTTTTTACGAATTTATTGGACGAAAAAAGTTAAATAACCCAATCAGGGACATATAGCGTAAAATTTTGGGAGCCAAATTAGAAATTAAAAAAAAAGAAAAATTGTCCAAATGCATCATGTGACGTATCAAATAAAAGGGCTCGTTACGAGAAATACAAATATATTTTTTTTATAATTTTAAAATGCGTAGTTTAGATATTAAAGAAAATATACGAAAAACGGGCCTAAATTTTTTTTAAAAAAGGAATATAGAGCCACTCTTGTAGTTTACAGGAAAACCTAGAAGAAAATCCTAAGTCTTAAAGATCTCCGGAAGACTGAATGGTACGGAACCCTCTTCATCCAAGTTCGGCTCGCACTTCACCGGTTTTTTAAACATGGTCACAATCGACAGATTTCTTATCTTAATTATTTATCATTCTACAGCATTGTCAAACAGATAATTACATCCTGAATTATAAAAGAAAACACTACATATCGTACTTTAAAAATACTAATAATAACAATTTAATATATTAAATATTTATATAGCTTCTACATTTCATGTAGGTACGCAATAGGTATACATAAATATTATAGTAATAACTATATTACGTTCTGTAATATGTGCAGATAATATAATCTTACAATTACATAATAACCACGTTTGTATGCATATACCGCGCGTGCGTACACTACCGTTCAGAAGTACCCAAAACAAAACATAATTAATGTAAATGTCAAGAATTCCAATTTGTAGGTACTTAGAATTCACTAAATAAAAAAAAATTTTCCGGTATTTTGAAAACTGTCGTCCAAGAAGAATAAAGTTATCCATATTAGATTTTAAATAGCGTCATACAGTATACCGTATTCTACTTGTCATACCTTCTCATTTGATACCCCTATTAAGTGGGTTGTAAAGAAATAGATGATCCGTCATTTTGGATTTGGAATGAAGTCACACTGCTGATTGTATCCTACTTATCATTCCCTTTCGTTTGATACCCATGTGGAAGAGGTTGTAAAAAAGAAGGTAATACGCCATTTTGTGGTGACGGCCATATTGGATCTACCATTATATTCAATCTACTATATTGTATTGTCTTCAGAACAAAAGGTGTGTGCAAAATTTCAGCTCAATCGAACATCGGGAAGTCAGTCAAAATCAACTTGTAATATTCGATTACAAAACCAGAGATAGACATCGGGACAATTGAACCTAAATAAAAGCTTGTAAAAATATGGAATTTTGGATTTTGTTCTAAAAAGTATTACTAACTATATCACGATCAGTATTGTCGTACTTTACTAAATTGAAACTGTTGACCTGTAGTGTACCGATATACATAGGCAATATACACTGTGTTAGTTAATATTTGGGACATAGAGAATTACTAACTAATATATAAAATTTAACATTCGCAAATACTGGCTCCCTCCGTTATAAATTGGAGCAAACTAGTGAAGAAATAATCTGTTCATAAATTCAAAATGCATTTCATGCCGAATTTACAAATTCATAACTGGTTTCTCTGAAAATAGAAAAAGACATTATTTGATATAATTATTAAATGTTCACTTTAAAATTCGGAATATACTATATCTTTACCGTTTTGTACTAAAATATAACAGACGAGCCAATTTTTGCAAATGTTTAATTTTAAATGCTAATTACCAAATACTAAGCAGCACACTGTATGCAAAACGTCCATTGGTATTTCTAGAAATGGACCACGGCGTACAAGCCCGGAAACCAAGAAGTTCTGCAACAACACCAGCCGTGAAAGCCTACACAATTGGAGAGCACACTGTATATTAATCACACAGTAATCGTTACAATATATGTATATGCAATATATATACACATATATATATTATAATGGTCATAATGCGATTAAAGGACACGTCTCAAATGTCCGGCCTTTAATGTCCGTACAAAGCGATACTTAAGCCCGGATTGATTATGTACTTTGCTGTGACATGTTTCTAGGCTTTATAAAGCCCATTTTAGATGGAAACAAAGAACAGTGCTTTTGAACCAGACTGTTGTAAGTTCGAATCCTTCTACTCATGGATATTTTCGACGCCCAGCTTTGATATACTTTGATGGTACTGGCCAGATATTCTCTTGATTATGTAGGTGCATATGCTCTATACAGAATGTTTCTAAAACAGGGTTTTCTACAGCGTGTATGTAGTATTCATCAAAATAATTTAAAAAGTAGATATAAACATATGGCCTAAAACGCACCCTTAGGGCCGTTTTTCTTTGATTTTTTATCATAAATTTAGAATTTGTAGACATTTTTACGTCGAACAGGTATTCTTTGTTTAAATAGATATTGGTAACAGTTTTCGAGTAAATTTAGTTTGAAAATTACCATCTTTTACAAATGCTAGTTTGAAGCTTAATCTTTTTCGGACCCATAGTGTACAATGTATATACATGACCATGTTCAGAACAGAAAAAAATCTTGTTTCAATTTCTTTAAAGGTTACGTCCCAAATTAGGTAAATATCTGGATTCCGGATAAAAAAAAAACTTCCAGTATAATAATAGTCGTAATATTAAATCTTATTTATGTGTATAAGCACTTTCTCCTTATGTTTTTCTATGGTTAAACATTCTAGTAAAAATAAACACAACGTCGTGTTAATGCATGAATTATTTTAAATATGTAAATTATTCAATAGTACAATACTAATACAACGTTAAGCTAATAAATGAAGCTATTTAGTTTAAATAGGTTTTAACTTTGAAAACTAACAAATTTTGAATAATAATTAATATATTCAGTTCTGTTTTCTTTCAAAACATGAAATAATGACTACAATCTAGGGTTTGAGAAAAATCTAGTGCATATCGACGCCTTTGTTTTACTAATTCGAAAACTGATAAAAATATCAATTCGATTTTTAATCTATTAAAAAAAATAAGAATAGAAAATCTGAATTGATCCAAATAACCTTGTTCATTGTGTCTGCTAAAATTTTACTCTTAACGCGCATAAAGAAGTATAACTTCAAAAACAAACTTAAAAAGCCTATACCTTCAAAAATAAAGCAGAGCAGCGCGTGTCCGCATTGGATACATGCTGGGGCAGGATTCGAACCCACGACAGTCCGGTCAAAAAGTCAGCACGCTAACCACTGGATAATACTGTCCTCGCCTTCAAATCTTTATGACAAGTAGTGTACAATACAACCAAATGACAAAATGATAAAACTGAACTAATTGAAACAAAGTAGATGTTGTAGAGCAGCACTTTATCTTGTTATTTTCATTTTATTTTTGAAAATTTAATCACTTCGATGTTTCAAGAAAAGCTGTAACTTTAAATCTGTCAACGAGAAACAAACAACTCAGATATTTCAACGGAAATCATGGAATATATAGAACTTATAATTACGCTAAAAATTTCTTTACGACTGGTCTTGACGACTCAACAAAACTCTTCACAAAGTGGAAGCCGAGTTGTGCGGCTGAAAGGCAAGTTGGGTGTACCAATTAATTATTTTTCAAATACATTCGGGCTGATCCAAAAAATCGGTATGTACATTTTTTTTCACGAATTTTGGAACGAAGTTCCTTATCGCGGGTTGCCGAAGGGACCTAGCCGAGAAAAAATGTAACATGTCACGAAAAACCGTAAGACGTATAATGTATACTGGTATACGGTGATACCGGGTGTTTTTAGATTATATCAGGTGTTTTATATTATACCGGGTGTTTTTAGATTATACCGGGTGTTTTTAGATTATACCGGGTGTTTTCAGATTATACCGGGTGTTTTAGATTATACCGGGTGTTTTTAGATTATACCGGGTGTTTTTAGATTATATAAAACGCGTTACGAAAAACGTCTTATACGAAAGGGACTTCGTTCCAAACGCGTGTCCTGCGACACGTTCCAAGTTTTTTTTATATTTCCTGGTTTCTTTAAAGATTCAAATTGTTAACTATACCGTTTGATAAGAAGTGTCAATACTTTTGACACTCGCGCTTGTTATACAAAAGTGTACGATACACTGATCTGTTCGGTATTTCAGTGTTGAACATTAACAGTCCCGATTCTTGAGCAGGGAAACGTAGTGTAGTAAAAATTACACAATTTACACTTTTGCTATGCCTGACGTACGCTTTTTAGTGTAAACTATTTCAATCTGACAGCTTAAATACCTACCGATACAATGCTTTTCAGTAGATTTCAATATTAGCCTACTATTGTTTTTACTATAAACCTAATGTATAGGTAAATCAAATGGAGATATTGAGTTAAGTCTACTATTTGACATAACTTGAATCCAATGTAAATATAACGGGGAAAATTAACATGTAAAAGTTAATTATGTTTAGAAATCAATACTATTTTCAACTTACATGAAAAATGTCGTACTTTATTAAAAATGTAATTTGACAGCAGTGTTGCCAGACGTCCCGATTTTTAAATCAAAATTAAATGTCCCGCGCGGGACAGGCTCAGTCCCGCTTTTCGGGGATAACTCGACCGTGCGTAAATAATTATTCTCTTATTGTAAGTTGCAATTTGTAACACTCACTCCTCAGACTATTGTTTGAAACGCCATATTTTTCTAATGAATAAAACTTTTTTGATTTTGACTTCTGTTTTTTTTTATTTTTTTTTATTCAGAAGACGAATAAGACTCAACTATTTAGCGATAGGGCAAATCTGATTTAAAATATCATATTTTTATTAAAATACATTTTCTATTGCTATTTTTGCTATCTATTGTCACGTAAACGTAATTTGAACTCAATAAAAAGATAAATATTTAAAAACTCCTGATTATATACGTTTTTTACTATGTCCCGCTTTTGACGAAAGAATCCCGCTTTTTTCACTCAAAAAGTTCCAAAATCCCGACTTGGCAAAAAAAAATCTGGCAACGCTGTTTGACAGGCTTATTTGAAGATAAGAACAAAAGTCTAAATCATTTTTTTTTAATTCTGAATAAACATGAAAAGGTGTTTTGTCATTTTTTATCAACAATTTATTTATTATAGATTCTAAAATACCTTTTACTTAAAATTGTTAAAACTTCTGTGTTTCACGAAAAGTCAAAATATTTTTTTTATATTTTGATAAAACGTGACAGACGTGCGTTTTAAGTTTTCAGCCTTAAAAACAATTCTTAATATACGAATGGCTTATTTAATGTGTCGAATATGCTTGAAATGTTCACGCAACAATTTGGAACATAATGTGCTGCTTCTTAAAATATATCTTACAAAGTTAATAAAGCATTTTTCCATGAACAAATAACTATTATGCAAAAAGTTATATTGACATTCTGTTAAAAATACATTATACACTATACATTGACATTCAATACGAGTATTTCTTAGAAATCTGAAAATAAATACATACACGTTAAAATAAATTGTTAAGAATTGAAGTATATAGAAAGATCAAAAGGTGAGAAAATAAATTTAAAAAAAATAGCTGCTAAAATTTTTAAGACTTGAAAATTTAACTGTTCTTTGTATGAGTAGTTTAGCCTCTATCAGCGGCATCAAAGGGCGTACCCAGGATCAAAACTAGGGGAGGGGGGCAATCCATGGGCGTTCAGGTTGTAACATTTTATCACGGAAAAGGTGAATGAAACCAAAATATTAAGAAAATTATGTATAATTATAGCAGTGCTTTATCAACTATAAGTTATTACAATTATTTGCTTGGAAAAAAAAATATTCTAGTTACATGTCTTATACTAGTATCATTTTTCTTGGATTTGTAGAAGTAAAGTTATTTCAAGAATTGTAAAAATTCCAGCAACAAAATTTAATAACGACTTATTTTTTGCTTCCAGGGGGGGCAGCAACCCTCCCCCCCTGCCCATCGCTGGGTACGCCCTTGGCGGCATCGCTTGCGTTAATGACCAGAGAGAGAGCGAGAGAGATTGTGGATCGTAGACGCTCGACAACTGGCTATCCTTTTAACAGTTTGTTTCGAAAATGGTATAATGTTAGGTGTATAGATGATAAAAAAACTCCATTAAAAATAACTATGAGCTATTTAAGAAAAAAAACTCAAATGCTATCTAGTCTGGTCGATACAGAAATATCGTCGATGTACAGAATTTCATCCCTTTTATAGGAATACATAAACTTATCCTAAAATCCTAAAAAATAATCGAGGTACGTTATAGGCTTCGGGATAACTACGTATATTTGTTTTTGCACGATTTCCTATAAAATAGCTGTTTTTCGTGCTTGTATAGCGTTCTTGAAATGACTCCTTTCCACACTAGTACGTAAAGTAAAACAAAAGTAATGCGATTCTACCATTTCAAATACTATATCCCTGTCAGTAGCCATTTAGATCTGTATGAGCAACAGAGAAGCAAAGTAGGATTTGTCTTCGTAAACAATTGATATTTCCAATCAGATATATAAATATATACTAATTATGAAGTGAAAATCAGCTATTTGATAGGAAGTACGGTGCAAAAAATATACTATGTATCTTATCACTCGAATGACTGTTAATCCTTGCTAAATCGCTCGTGTTAACACTATGTTAAACCTCGTGCGGTAATATCTTTCACTATATAAACAAGATACGTAAACTACTATTTCAATTTTAGAATGAACGTCTCAATTTGAAAGCTTTTTGTAAAATAAATAAACTATCTTTTCGTTTAAATCCATAAATATTTCAAATGTGAATCGTATTATTTGAAGTTTATTTATGTACTACCTATACACCCAATAGAAATTGTATATTGACTGACAGAGAAACGACTTTACCTAAATAGTAAATAATTATAGAGTAGGTACAATATTACGTTTAAATGCTGGTTTATTTTTAATAGAGTAATGCACAATATAATGTACCATTATATGACACCCACAAAAATAGTATATCATAGGTGCTTAAAATATCCTATTGAAAAAGTGAACAAGCATCTAGGAAAACAAACGTCAAGTATTGTACAAAAATAATAAATACTTCACATCGAGCAGCGGTTCTAAACTTGTTCTAAAATAAATCAATATACATACTATAGTAGTAACAATGCATAACTTTGTTTTTTGTACGTTTTTGTGTATTTTTAACCGACTTCAAAAAAAAGAGGAGAGGTTCTCAATTCGGTTGTATGTTTTTTTTTTTTGTTTTTGTTTGTTATGCAATTATTCCGCCAATTATGAACCGATTTGAAAAATTTCAACGCCATTTTGTTCAGAATGCTACCGGATTGGAACCATACAGATTTTTTCAAAATTGGTTCATCCGTTTTTACATGAGATTAAAAAAAACATTTTTTATGTTTGTACACCGATATTTTTGTCAATTGTAAGTCGATTTTGATAATTATTTTCTTATTTAATAGGGCATACCTTTAGGGTGATGCTACATGAATTTTACTCAAATCGGTTCAGTCGTTTTTTAAAATGTACTAAATAAAATCCACTAAAAGGTAAAAAATAAAAAAAAGTTTTTTATGATATCTAAACCAGAAAATATCCTATCAGAATTTTTGCCTGTCTGTACCTCAGTTCAATTAATCCGTTTTGCATCCGGACGAAACCGGGCCGGACTAATATTATATCCTGTCTCCCGACAAACAAACAAACATCAAGTTTGGCTCTTTATTATAGTATAGATAATATATTGATTATAACTATGAAACTAGCCGCTACCCGCGGTTTTGCACACAAGTGAGATGAAACATGACAGCAACAAAAGTCTCTTATGGTTTAGTCAGCGTAAAGTATAAGCGTTTATTACGACTTGATTAGTATTTTTAAATTTAATATAAAAGTATGATAAGTACATATTACCCTTCTGGAAGAAATTCTCTAAATGGTGGTGGAAACACCATAAAAATATATTATAATTTAGAAGAAATAAGCGAACAATTAAGAAACAGACGCGGATAGCGACTTTGTTTTATATATTAGATGGAGCTATCTGCTATAGGATAGTTCGAGTCTAAAAAACAAAAATACTGCACTTAATTTTACTTCAACATAATATGTATAATCTTGAACAAATAATTTGAGGAAAAACGCAAAAATTTTTAAGTGATAAAAAAATAAGTTAAGATAAATAAAATGGGCAGCAAACTTTAAATATTTATTTTATAATCTTGCTGTCTAAAAAATGTCAGTTATTTTGACAGACATAGATTTTCGTTTTGCAAACAAAATTTAGTATGCTAATAAAACACATTTCAAGACCCAGCTTATGGCACCTTGTAATTTAAATATAGGTACACTTGCCTCGAAATGACAAAATATACTTTCAACACCTTCTTTAATAAAAATATAAGTGCAACGTACTGAATGGTATTTTATTTGTTTAAACACATTACAAAAAGTTTTTTTTTATAATAAGAAAAAAAAAGTTTTTCCAGATAAGCAAGGATCATTTCAAGTGATTTATTAGGCATTATTTTCTCCATTTTTAAACTTATATTATTAATTAGAATTTGTCGACATAATTGGCCATCACAGTTTTCGTTTTGTTTTTATTAATGTCATTTATTTTAAAATTTCTTAATTTCATAAAATATTTTCATAATTTGCCTTATGTTATCGTTTCTCTTTCGCGCTTCCGACAGCTGACTAGGTCGATTTTATTCAAATAAGGTCTGATTGTTTTTTCGTAAATTATATTTAATGTTCCAAATTCTTCAAAATACTAGTTTTTTACATCTTTTAAAGCGCTACGATGCCGGAGGCGCGGACTGGTAACTGTAGTATATTTACATCCTAAATACTAGCGAATCTTAAAAGATTATCCTTCAAAAAAATCACGCAATTTTTAATAAGCTTGAACTATTAAAAGATATTACTGTATCTTTCAACAGTGCAAGAGCTTGTGGTTAAAAACTGCAAGATTTTTTTTATAATCTTTTGAGATTCGCGAATGTAAATAAATATACTAATACACTTTTTTCAAACTTGGTTCAGCTGTTTGTAGGTGTGATAAGAAATAACAATACGCAAACTTACAATAGAACTCACGTATTTTCAACCTTTCAGGAGTAATCAACTCATGTATTTTCAACTTCTCCTTCAGTCTCACTTCGTGGCAGTTACAGACTAATCAGAAAAAACCTTTATTAATTCGATGTTATGACGTTACCAAGTACTGTTTCTTTTTATCTTTTATATTATAATATTATAACATAAATAAAATATTTAAGTTCGGCTCTGTTGTTTAGTTATGTAAGTTTATTGTATTTGCGTAATAGCCGTCAATACCTTTTGTCTGTGAATATATTTTTAATCAATTTAGTATCTAGGAACTGAAAAGAAAATACATTTTATAATAAATTGTTCTACAAAAAAAAATGCATGAAAGTTTCAAGTAAAGATATTAAAAGAAATTGTTTTAAATAAATTTGTAGTGTCGTTCAAACTGTTCGAATTATTGGGCCCAGCACCTTTTGTATTTCCTTAATTCATCCCGAGCAGTTTCGGCTCAATGTTAAACGTTGTCAAACGCATTTTTTCCATTGGATGATTTGTGTGAGAAGTAGAAACTAAAAACTTGAAGTGTAATCAGTTGAAAAAAAAAATGATGTTGGCCGGTATACAATAAATTTGTTGTCCTTGATTATTTCGTTGTCAATCCAAAATCTACTCGGGTGAAGGCGGGGTTCAAAGTTGGTTTTATATATAATATCAGTATTGACTTTGATAATGTTACACCGTGTGAACTGGTCTTTTGTGAAGTGAATGGTAGACGCAAACATTTCAAGAAGTAAAAGGTACGTTATGTCCGGACAATAAAAACCCTAAGGTTGTTTGTATTGTGTTGAATTGTCACACAATATAGTGAAAGAGAATTCCTATTTATATATACAGACTGTTTACAAATCTGTCCTGAAATTATGTAAACAGCTTCGTGATTACTCCTTGTTTCCTGACATGTCACCAAATACACGGCGCGGCGCGGGCGTTAGAAAGTTATAACACGATTAAAGAAAATATTTTTTGTTCTATTCCCTACAAATTGGTTTTCACGCTTCTGAATCGATCGTAAACTGATCGATTTTAGACCATTGACGATCCGGACGCTAAGTATTTTTTCGTTATGTTACCAATAGCTACGTGTTTTGAGCCTAGCATCATTTCATATTTTTGATTTCTTATTTTTAATAATAAAGTGAAAATCAATAATTTTATTTTTATTTCATGTTAGGTATTCCGGCTCGTATCAAACCTGCGAAGTTGTGAACAGTAAAACGCATTATAGTGATCTGTACCATAGACGGTGCGTAGCTGCGACGGCTTATATGGATATTCATTGAAGTTAAGTTTGTTTGTGAAATGTCACATAATTGTGAAAAATTAAAAAAGACGCGTCTTAACACCAGAATTAAGCCAGACTATCAGGGGTGAATGTCCTGGGAGGCCCCCAAATTTTGTTTCATATAATGAAAAAACTATGTCAAAAGATATTACATTTTTCAGAAGTTATCAATGACTCGTCGTCTTGGAACATCCACACCTTTAAATATATGGCACTGCGCCTTATGAAATTGTATCGACAAAAATCAGTTTGTTGGAGAATAGTAAATAGTGAGATAATGAAAAATGAAACACACTGTACATCATCGATTATGGGTAAACATACTGTATGTGCTCGGTAATATGTAATGTTGAGACCATGGTGGATGAACTAACCTGGTGGACAAACACATTCTGGCGCGTCCCTGGCAATTCTGGTATGTTGCTGGTCGTTCTGCTTGGCCGCCGCTCCAATCGTCTCCATCATCATCCTTCTGGTCTGGACATCGCGATTGACCCGATGTTGGAAACGCGTTTCGACTTCGCGTCGAAGACGTTCGACAAGAACATCGGACGATTTAAGTTGCTGCAATCTGAACACTTCCTCTTCCAAATGACCGACACGTCCTTCAAGAGTATTTTCACGATACGAAGAAAAAACACTTAATGTAACACTTATAACACAAAGGACACACACAAGTAAATTGATTGACGACGAAGAATTATTTGACGACAGACCATTGCTGGTGTATGACGGAAATGACGATCGAACAAAATTAGTCTTTTTGCTTTGCCCGTGTGACGTTTTCCCATCACCGGGAATACTTGAAGGATTATGTTCCATTGTATTTCAGCAAACAGTACCTAGTCTAATATAATCCCTCTTTTTATCCACTAAACAATAGCGTTCGTTAGAGAACGACGCAGGGCGATTTGTTTAAATACATATGAATAAACAAAATAACAATACGATATTCGATTAATTTTTTATCTCTCTTTTTCACATACACTTTCTATCTTTCAATCTGTTCAACACCCTTCACTCGATTTGTGGTTAAATACATTTTGAATGTCTTTTAAACGCACGTGTTTTTTATATCGCCAAAAATTAACACTAAACAATTATGAAACACGAATTTTTTTTTTGGTAACACCTTTATACCCCGCAGTAAAAAACAAATGTTTATTTAAAAAACAAATCACATGTTCCAGTGTCAATATTGAAAATCCTGTACGGCACTCATGTATTGTCAAATGTAAATATTGGAGTCATGGCTAACGTTCCATTAAAAATGAATATTTACACAAGAAAACCAAGTTATTTTCTCTTAGCTTCACAACACAATAAAATTACGCGGTTTCGTGAAGAGAACCACCAATAATACGTTCACCCAACAACGGACAAAATCAGACTGAACTTGGAGCAACTTGTAAGCAGGGATGAACAAGCGTCGTCGATGTGGACAAACCGGTCTACCGCGACGCGATACGAGACAACAGGGTATACGTATTGTCGGATTAGTTCGGCGCATCTCGTGACCAGTGTTCGCTCCTGATGGTGCACCTATAATGTATGCAACCATAAAAAATAATGATCAATGAACTTGGTCATTGACTGAATACGATTAGAATGTTTATAAATTATACAATTAACCCCACTTTTTGGTGTGGGAGTCTAAATATCTATTAATGTCTTTATACTTATTATGACACTATTTTACCCATTATACTGTTATTACACAATCAGTTCCAGATAGTAATCATTGGCAGAGAAAGATCTTTTTTCAGGGAGGTTATAGATTAAAGCATACCTTGTAAAGAGTATCTATTAAACATGCTATGTTACAATGTAAGTAATAATAATAATAATTATTATTGTTAAGTATTATTTTATTGCTCCAGTAAAACACACATGCGTGGAAGAAGTAATTACAAAATTAACAATCAGTGTATTGCCTATCGACACCTATAACTGAAATGCCAATCACATGACGTATCTTATTTTTTTACAAAATCAGTTTGCATTTTTTTCATAAAAAAATAAACAGTAATTTCTGTCACATCATTAACCGAGATATTTTTTTAAATCGTAATTGGTTTCGTTAAGTAAAATTTGTTTTAACTTTTTATATTTTCAGGTATACTTATTGTTACGTATTCAAATCATAACGTTCCGGACACCTTTTTGAACTATAGATTCTACTGTTTTAAAGTTATTTTTGTTTCTTGTCGAGTAATTATGTAAAAAGTTATTCACGATAAACGGAGAAGGATTATTTTGTACGAAAAGTACGCATTTTAAAATAAAAATGTCGTAGACTATTGTATAACAAATCAAATCTGACACGTCTGTCGATTCTTATTTCGGAAACGTATCGTTTCTTTATACATATTATTTAAGTTTGATTGCAGTCATAAAACTCAAAATATGTTGTTTTTTTATTTTTACTTATTTATAACTTATTGTTTTTAACCTAGAAAAACGATAAAATAAAATAATGTTTGTGTTGTTTTGTTTCATAAAATCTATTGAAGTGGAAATAATTTCCATATAATTATACCCAGTTAACACAGCCAAACAAGTCCATTACTTTTTTTTTTTTTTTTTTTTTTGTAAAATCAATACTGAAAATTGTAACCTAGATTCTGATTTCTATGTAATGTTAGTCTGTAATATACAATAAGCTCTTCTTTATATATTGAATGTTATCAAAATTAACTGAATTCTAAGTTTGTAAAAGGAAAGCTTTTTTACGGTTATTTTCTCATTCAAACCTTATTATAAATCTGTGACTAAAATTCAAAATCACTCATGTCTTATTGTTTCTAAACAAAGATTCAGTCGCAGTTCGTTACAAACTTTACTTCTCCGTTCGTTGCTGCAATGGAAAGAGACAGTACTTCTGAGATTTTCATATCATGCGATCGTGATGCACGTGGTAATCGAACAAAATGAATGCACCAACGTATACATGAAGTGCATTATACTTATTAGACAGTACTGTCTCTTTCCATTTCAACGACGACCAAACTGTTTTAATGTCGTCCGGCAAACAGTTTAAATATTTGCACTACACACTATAGAAGTGAATTTTACTTGTGCAAAATCTACATTTAAATGTTTTTTCCGATTCCGAGAGTAGGTACTTAGTATAATTTTTAAGTAATGACGAAAACTGGGATTAAGGATACCAAGGGAAGTATACTAACATCCCAGATAAATTTAGATTTCAGATCTTATAAATTGACATTTACAGAACAAATTACATGTTTTTCGTTGCCATTGATACACCATTAGCGTTAAATGGCCCTAAATTGCACAAAAGATTACACTTAAAAAAGAGACTTTCATTGTAAGAAAAAAAAAGAAATAATAATGGCAACGATCGTCAGGATCGAACTTACGAGGTAACCGTTCTACCTCGTCGCCACTTTAGTTACTGTTCTACAGTTCTACAGCCGCTTTGTATAGGAATAATAGGTATACGTACATTACTGACACATTCGTTTTATTTTCAATCAAAAGAATCACTTTTATCCTGGCCTGCCAAAAGAAGTATTAATTCAAAAAGTTTTGCCATAAGCCAGTTTTGCCTTGTGGCCACTAAAATATACGGCAACAGATTCAAACTCTCAGGATGATGAAAAAAATCCATGTCATCATAAAGCCGCAACAGATTTCTTTTTGTGCTATACAGACGTTTGAAGTCAGAATTTAATTTGAATGACCTAATAAAATATTGTAAGATATGAATGAAGTAGCTAATACGCATACAGGATGATTTCGGAAAGCATGTACAATGTTCACAGGATATCAGAAAATTGAGAACATAGAAAATTAATGAGTACAACAAGAAAGACATTAACAAAATGAGTAACACGACAAAGACAGAATACAAGCATGGTCTTCTAAACCGATTACCTTGGAAATAATTATTGATTTTAATGATTTTCGTTAATATTCTCACTTTGTTCTCAACCTGCTTATACAACCTGTATGTCAAACACGTGACAGATGAGCACCACCATCATTTTTTGAAGAGGGTAAACATTTTTGAGTACAACATTTATATATTTAATGAAATGACGAATAATAAACAAATAAATAATTAATCAATAGATATTTTATAGATGCAAAATTATTTAGCATATACTTAACTCGCAATGTGCTTTTTTGAAGCTATACTTCTTTTGGTTTTAGCGCATTGAGAGTAAAATTTTAGCAGGTAACGGAACCTGCGCGCGCACAGCTAACGAAAATTCGACAATATGAAGTTGGCGATTAGAGGCTCAGACTTAAATGACAGATAGACGAAATCAATGTACTTTCTGTCATCTGGAAACTGTGTAACATAAGTACTAAGCAACTATAACCTTTAATTGTAACCAATAGTTTGGAAGATTTTAGTTCAATAAATTGTTGCATGTATATTAAAAATTAGTTTTTAATCAGGCCAAAGAAGTATAACTTCAATCGCGCATACATGCACCCACTTTTTTGCCGTTCTGTACAATATGATACTGTTGTTAATAGAAAATGCAAAATTATTCGAAGGTTTAAATTTTATTATGCTTACCCTTGGAGAAAATAATCTGCGTTCACCTGAAGATACTTATGTGCCATACTTTGTATTTCTTTTCCTTTCTCAATTTACTCTCTGAATTTAACCTCCAAAATGAAAATCAACTTTTTATACTTCATGTCTATGTTTCTAAAATTTTATGTCAAATAGTTTGAGAGAAAATCGGCTGTGATAGGTGGACATCGTAGTGATTCCATGTGGTCCGTTTAGCACAAAACATTAAAAAGAATAAAATAAAAAAGTACCTGACATGATCTAAACATAAAATAATATAATATTCCCCTATCTCTCTCTTTATCTGTATCTGAAAAGGATGTGATGAAACATTTTATTAGTTACGCAATGCTTAACCTTCTAAAAACAATTTCAAAATTTACAAAATAATATTTTATTTTTTTAGTTTAGTTTCGACTTGTCCAGTCGTGTCAGTTATAATAATGGTTTATGATTACTGTTTTCGTTTTTGTGTACAAAGAAAATCTTTAAGAATAGTGACTATATTTTATTGTACAATAAATTAATTATTGTTTGATATCGAACTATCTAAGACTTGAAAATTGTACATTCAAATGGTGGTTTTCAGTTCATTCATTGAAATGTATCGTTATTCAAAACGTGAATAGTTAATGATCTCAGTTGGCGAGTGTCTATAATCAAACACTCTCTCTCTTTCAAAATGTAAGTTTTTTTTTGTAACATTTATCTCTTAATTTTTGTGAAATTTTGTATTATTAATATTCCATGTATTTACACAATCAATTGTCGTTACTTTGTAGAGACGAAGCCACGCCTTGGCTTCTTCCAAATGAAACGGTACTTTAATAACTATTTATAAAATAAGAAATGCCCAAACTAACTTTACACGAAAACCTTACATCTAAAGCAATGCTTTTCAAATATTGTGACTCCAGAGTCAACCAGTGAAAATAGTGAAAATCGGGTAATGAATAGCCTGGGATTCCTTTGAGAAAATTATGAAATAATTTGCTCAAAATAATCTAATTACGTTTTGTAAATCCTACATTTAATCCTAAGAATATAGCGTATAAGAAAGTGTTTTAAAAATAATAATAATAATAATAATGACGAATAAATAAATAAACAAATAAGTGATAAATAAATAATAATTAAATTTTTGCCGTGGCTAACTGTTTTAATCAACAAAGACCAACAAACTCTATAATAAAAAAAAAACCTACACGGGCAAAGCTCGTCTATAATTATTACAGAAATACAAACTTGTCTAAAGAAAAGCGAGTCATATTTATATTATTTCATGTCAAAAGAATCAATGAATTGTAGGTATTTTTCATGACAGTAATCAAGTCATAAAAATGCATCATGCATACATGAAAATCAAATTACAATTTAATATTTAAATTAGTGAGTTGAGAATATTGCAACACTTTCAGTCGCCTGTTTTCTGGGAATCCGTGCAATGACACCAAAACAAACTCACGATTTTGCTGTGAGAAATAAAAAAAAAAATATTGTGCGACTGATAACTGATATTCAGCATTTCAAGGTAACTTGAAATATGATAACTTCATTATTTTATACTGCCGGGCACCAGCTCTCACGGTTTGTGGGACCTTTAAGAAGGTGTTCTGAACTCTGATGACTTGACTAATTAGGGCTGAGTAACATTTTTCATAGTTTCAACGAATAAATAGGCAACTATTTAATATTCTACTGAACGGCGAGACAATAACATCAAATGCTAAAATCGACGAATCTACAATCTCGTAAAAAATCAAAGCTTCTAATTCACTGCAATAAAAAGATACATTATTCGTTTTGTGTTCTTTTTTGAAAGTGTCGAAGGTAAGTGAAAATGGCGCCAACCTGCGAGCTAATGGGAAACTAAGTATATCAAAAAATTGTTATAACGGTACGGAACCTCTAAGGCCCGAACTCTACTCGCATCTATTCGCCTTTTTATAAAGAAATATCTAATACGTTCCGTAAAATGCGTGCTCGTTTTCAACAATTAAAGATGGGATATTTCGAGTGACAATATATATAGACGTTATTCAAAATCATTCGAATGATTTTTATACCTACGAATTCAGGGTCGGATTTACCATAAGGCGCAGTAAGCAGTAGCCTAGGGCGGCAAAATTTTGGGCGCGCCATTCAGGGGAAGACAATTTTTTTTATTATTTAAAAATTTTCTTTTTAAATTTCGATCTGAAATTTTGAAATCGCAAAAGACTGAAAAAAAAAAACAATAAGAAATGTCTATGACGAGTTGAATCACATAAATTATGAAACGTCTTCGTTCAACGACATCAGAACACTGAACGTCAGCGAGGGCTTTACTCGCGATTGAATCTTCCTTATGTGTACAATTTGACTGCGAGAAGTTAATTGAAGAATTTGCTAGAAGTAAAATTCGGCGCAAATTACTGTAAATTAGATAATGCTGAAAAAACCATCTATCCTCTAAAATATGTCGGGCATCTACAAGCGATTACAGATTTAAATAAAAATATAGTTAAAAAAAGTATACGTTGGAATTTGCTCTTTTTCAATACACATACAATCTAAATTCATAAAAATTGTGACATCGGTAAGATAAAGACGGGGGGGGGGGCGCTTGAGAATGTAAAGCCTAGGGCGGAAATAACCTGAAGTCCGACCCTGTACGAATTACGACTAATACAATCTCCAATAATAAATTAATCATTAACTCTCTTTGTTTACTCTTTAAAACGCTGCATGTAATTGTCTCTCTCAGATTAGTCTTTTATCTGTCACTGTAAGTAGGTGACTTTCTTAAGTCTTATAATCGAAAATTCATTCGTTATAATAATCGTATCGAATGCATAGATCGATACAATGAATTGTGTTTTCACTCATGCATCCTAACCAATAGTACCAACACACCTATTAATTATCAATCCTGTATTTACACTAGGGGCACTCGACGCTAGTGGCAAAATCACAAGGCTGAGAAAAAAATGTTCTTCGCGTTACCGAAAATGATTTAAAAAGTGTAATCGCGTTGAAAACATCTGCAAATTATAATATATTAAATAAAATTACTCTTTTCATTATTAAGAGTATGTTCAAAATTATATATCAACAAAATTGTGAAAAAAGTTTGTGTCTGGAATTTTATAAATTGTCCGCTGCAAAATTTACAGATCACTATTTCCCATACTCTTTCATACAACAAACTACCAGGGTTGTGAAAAATCAAATAGCTGCAGCCCTGCATGCTGCCACCTGCAGTCCGATTCGCAAATGAGTCTAGGTTCCTTCTATTTACAATAAATTTTCTGCTATAAATGAGTCATTTTATTTATTTAAAAATTGTATATCGAAAGTTTCCCCATTCTATGCAAAATTTCGGTAATGCGGCGGCATTTTTTACAGTGCCCAGGACGGCGCTACGGTTAAACCCGGCCCTGTCTATTACATTAGAGCTAAAGGAATAATTTCGAATGAATCTTTCGATTATAATAAGCATAGAATTGGTTTATTAAAATCATTCGATTATTCCCAAGACTGGCAGCAACAGTTACGTTACCATGTACCTGTAATGTAAACCATTGTTGGTATAGCTGCGATATTATCAAGTAGTCACGCAAGTCTTTTAGTTATCCAATGATTAAACGTACCTATGAGTTGTCCCTGCAGGATATCCTATCAGATATGATTCAGTCTGTCACACACTGCGATGACTAATTCAATATTTTATAAAACGAAAGCCGTCTCCCAAGAAATTATGTCGATATTTAAATATTATAAAATTAAATGTCCCTCACGATTTATACGTGCGGTATAGATTGTACCCAGAGCTGGGCAAACTACTTGACAAAAGTAGTTGAGTATAACTACTAACTACTTAAGTAAAAAAGTGGTTTAACTACTAACTACTAGTAGTTAGTAGTTAAAATTTTAACTACTTTTTTAACTACTATAATAATAATATAAAACTCTTTATTTATGTCGTACAATCTGCACATATAACATATGAAAATTATATATTTTAATCTTTGTTTTTGACAGTCTAGGCTGTTAATAGTTAACCTAATGCTACTTTTGTTTTCTTCAATGATTATTATTTTTTGTAGAATCTTTTATCTATATTCATTTGAAAAGTGCTGATATCATGACCGAAACGTCGTGTTTTTTTTAAATTTTGCAAATAGCATAACGATGCGACTACTAGTTCAAACTAAAACTCAAGCAACTGATATTTCATTATTTAAAAAAAGTCTGATAGTGTTTCAGAATCCAGAAAAATGCATAACGAATAAGAACTTGTTCTAACACGTCGGTTAAATATAATATATTAATCTTTAAAGTTCAATTCCAGAATATTATTCCAATTACCCGTGAAACTGTTTTCTAATAATATATTAAAATATTTTTAAAAGTAGTTAAAACTCAAGTAGTTAGATTACAAAAAAGTAGTTAAACTAACTAAAGTAGTTAGAAAGTAGTTAATTAGATTTTTAACCACTTTTTGTGATTACCTGATAGATATTCAAAATAATAGAGTACGATTACTATGTGGAGAAAAGTAGTTAGAGTACAACTACTTTTCCAAAAAAAGTAGTTAACTACTGCCCAGCTCTGATTGTACCCACAGTTCTTTTATACAAAATCTACCCCCACCCAGTTTGGGTAGATGTGTTCAAAAGGCATTCAAACACGTATTTCTTTATTTTCTAAGAAGAGTATTCTCACGTTTTTAGTTTAAGAAATTTCAGAAATACAGACAGCGTATCTTTTATGAATGTTACCCCCCCCCTCCAACACCATATGAAAATTAGCCTATTAAGTTAGAGTATTCTCTATAGTCTATATGGATACAAAATTTAATTTCAATCGGATGTATGGTTCATTGGTTATAATGGAATCAAAAAAGACCTCTGTAGATTTATATATTAGGATAGATTATTTCTTACCATCAACTGTCAAATTTATGCAGATCTACTATCAGATCATATTTTCAAATTTATTAAGTAGTTGCGAATTAAACATATGAAGATCCTTCAACATAATATAGTAGAGAGTTTTTTGCCAAATTCCACAGAATTTTTTTATTTCTTGATATTGATTTTTTGGTATTCGCAACATTTAATTACGAAAGCTGCTTACCATAATGAAGATTCTATCACTGTCAACTGTCTAATAGACACTAATAACCTTAGTTGTCGAGCGTCTGTATTCTACAGTCTTTCTCAAATTATCGTCAATATCGTGAAGTGATGTAGATACGGTTTTCACGTAGCCGAGTTTATCAAATATAGTTTTTAGTTACGTTACTTCGTAATATTGACTACGAAATGTTTAAATTATGTTATCACTAATTATTATACTTACAGACTGCAAGCACAAATAACCAATAAGTATAAATATTATCTAATTAGAAAGGTAGACGTAAGTTTTGGTTTAATTAATTAAATTGATAAGCCATACTTATTAATACAATTCCTACACGTTCTCAGCCTGTTTATAAAAAATACACTAGACTATACACCTAGGGCGTAATGCATTGACTTATAGTTGTTGCATTATATTAAACGAGATCTAGTGAGTTCAACAGTCACATGAGTCAAAATATCATGGCGCCTTATATATATATATACTGTATTTTTTGTCCTATAGTTTATAAGAACACGGCTTTTATCTTAATTTCCAATATTTTCAAAATTTTTGACATTTTACTTGTATAGCAAACTTAACTTCTAAAAGACTGCTCACACTTGTCAAGCATGAACCAGCACGATCAGAGTAAAAACCTGCAATCTGCACGATGTCGCACACTAGGCCAGCATAAACCCACACAATCCAGCAACTTTTAGTGCGGGCTCATGGACGTCACATCACTAGCACACTAGATCGGTCCAGTATGGTTAGACTGTCGGTCGTTGCTGACTTCTGGTTGCAGATCTGGTTTAATGTGCGCTACTCCGTCGAATAACACGGATACCTTCACGAATAGACATTTCTGCTCCGTGCTGTGCTGGTCCATGCTTAACAAGTGTGCGCTGTCTTTAATTGTAGGTTGGCTAGTAGTCAAAAAGTAGACTCCTAAGTCCGGCAGTAGCCTCGCGGGTAACATAATGGACTATCTGTGTACCCTGTACAACATCCAAAAGATTCGCGCCCAACTTGGTGTAATATGAAACATTAAAATTACTAAATAATAAATAATTGGAAAAACATTATTATTAGCACCCGGCAGGTTGTGAAAGTAAGTCCTCTTCTCGTCAACGGCATATAATGGGACATTTTACGATTGCTATACACGGATGACAAGCAGCCATTTTATAGAAACTTATGTTGTCTACCAAAGGAGGACACAAATTAAGTGATATATTTAATTAAAAAGAAGAGTGTCATTTATTTTATGAGAATCTTATTTTTTCTCAGCACGAAATAAGACACGCATATATTAAAAATAATTTGTTTACTGTCCGATCAGAATAATATACCTATTGATGATCTGAGATGCCTTCGTAGATAGATAATAGATTATAGACGATCGACAGCTTACGTCATTATCGTTTATTATTTATGATCTGAACAAGTAAGGTATGAAAATTCAATTTGTTTTTATGTCATTGATTATTTCAAGTAGGTTTTGTTTTGACTTTTTGAGGATCTTTAATTTCTCTAAAATTTAACTGATATACCTAGTTAACGTACAGTCAAAAA
Source organism: Venustoraphidia nigricollis (assembly GCA_034508555.1). Lineage (NCBI taxonomy): Eukaryota > Metazoa > Arthropoda > Insecta > Raphidioptera > Raphidiidae > Venustoraphidia > Venustoraphidia nigricollis. Next base: position 1,995,369 of record JAVRKA010000006.1, read on the forward strand.
CGGTTTCGAAAATTTAATTGAAAAAACCTTCACGACTATATGCAAACGGCATATTTTGTTTGATGTAGATTTTAATTATTATTTTTTTAATAGTATTATTCATAGGCTCTATTTGAACCTTTTAAAATATTTTGTCTTGTAAAAGTTTAGCTATTTTTTCATACTTCAACATTAACAAAAGTTGGTTTAAATGAAAATGGTTCTTAGTGCATTGGCTAACTATAAAATTCTCGAATTTTAAAATTATAATAAAAGATTTAATTTCTTTATGTATATTCAAAACGTACATCACAGAATTGAAAACACCAGGAAAACTCTCTAGTAAAAATCATTAATGATCAGTGATTTCTTTACTCTTTTTCGTGCTAAAGCAAGACAATTAATTTTAGATATAGCCATTATTAAATTCCATCTTTGTCGCGTTACTCTTTTGTTTATGTCTTTCTTCTTCCACTTAATAATTTTCTGTTCTCAATCCTTTATAGAGGTCTACTTATGATTCCCTGATGTAATATCGGCTAGTAGTTTAGAGCTACATCTGGCATAGTTCTGTGGTTAGTATCTCGTTCTTAACGATATGGTCCCCTGATACATATTCACAAAGGAGATATTTCTAATCACAGTCTGCAAGACATAATACCTTATGTGAAGTTTAAAAAAAAATTAATGCGCTCTAAAAGACTCTTGAATGCCGCCGAGATTACAATAGATTTTGCAATTTGATAAATTATATCTAAGAACAATCGCTAGAAAACCTGCTTTCAAATAAAAAAAAGTGTTTAGGAGGTTATGAAACGTCGAGAAATTTTGGTCCGACCCCTAGGTCCCGCCATCCGACCGACGCCAATAGTGTATGTTGCCATATGGCAAATACACTAAAAATCGCATCCAAATCGGTTCACTCGTTTAAGAGCTACGGTGCCACAGACACACACACACACACATAGCGGTCAAACTTATAACACCCTTGTTTTTGCGTCGGGGGTTAAAAATCCATCTCTATATCAAATACCAATATATTTTTTTGAACCCAGTGCGATGAAGTTTTACTTTGAAATCGACATGAGCCGTTTTGTCTTTTGAGCATAGATATATTTAGTGATATCACTTTAGTAGTTAGTGAAGAACTTGTTTAACGCGCAGTACCATTGAAGTGTCAGTAAACTATGCCTAGATATTTTAATTAGTGATAGCGCTGGTTCATTTCCATATTTCACATCACGTAGGCCACGTACGAGCAATATGCATACCACCATGATACATGGGTCGCTCGCCACTGCGCAGCACATATACTGGAGATGCACGAAATAAAGGGTTGTTTTTGGGTAAAAAATATAGCTAGGGCTGTGCACCGTGTCCGCGGTAATTAGATTTTCATAACTGAGTTAATGCAGGGTTTATTACAATAGAATATCTACCGTGTGATTTATATAGATACTGAATGAATCCGTCAGTCCGTGGGAGCTTCAGAATAGCCGAGCCTGTACAACAACGTCTTTGTTGATACGGCATTTCCATGGATTATCTATTACAAGCCCCCGTTTCCGAATCCGAGACCTGGTAAAAGCATCTATTGAATTTTCAATTCATTACTGAGAACTAATAAATTAAAAGTATAAACTGGTACTCTAGCTGTTACGTTTCTGATGCAACTCCAGCCATTTTTAACCGACTTCAAAAAAAAGGAGGAGGTTCTCAATTCGTCGGGATCTTTTTTTATTTTTTATGTATGTTCCCCGATTACTCGAAGACGCCTGAACCGATTTGGAAAATTCTTTTTTTGTTTGAAAGGGTGTACATCCCAGGTGATCCCATGGTCATCAGGTCAGGATCTGATGATGGAACCCTGGAGAAATCGAGAGAAATCTTCAAAAATGTGCGAAATCAAATCCACCACTAAAAAGTAAAAAATGAAAAAAAAAAATATTGACCTTCAAAAAAATCACTAAAAAGATGAAAATGATGAAATTTTGAGGTCGGCGCCTATTTAATAAAAGTGGATATGTAATTAAAAGTTTTTGTAATGAAATTAGCTCCGACCTCAAAATTTCATTATTTTCATCTTTTTAGTGATTTTTTTAAAGGAGGTTAATATTTTTTTTAAAGTTTTTTGCACGCTTTTATTAGCTCCTGTATGTAAGTATAAATATGACGGAATCTTTCAACGTAATTTTTGACCAAGTTTAGGACGTCCTGTTAATTAAAAAATATGCATACGTATTAAGGACCGATGACAATACAATAATTTGATAACTTTGTCTTAATGTTCTGACCAGGATTATTAGAATACAAAAAAATTGCTTATTTTACAGGTTAAACATGTACCATTCATAAAATAAATGACAATATAAAATACAAAAATTTGATAACTTTGTAGTAATGTCCTTTTTTTAAATATTTTTTTTTATTTTTTTTAACTATTATTTATTTTTTTATTTTTTAGTTATATTTTTTTATCCGGACGATTCTGGTCGTCAGGATAAAAAAAGACGCTGTAATAGCAAATCGAACTGAACATATAGATGTAGTAATATTCTAGGTAGGGCTTGAGGTCTCTGACGATACAAAAAAACTGAGAGGGCGTCATTGAATCTGTTTGATTTTATTAGTGTATTTGCCATATGGAAACATACACTATTGACGTCGGTCGGATGGCGGGACCTAGGGGTCGGACCAAAATTTCTCGACGTTTCATAACCTCCTAAACACTTTGGCACCATTTTTAAAAATGTTTATATATATATGTATATATATATATATTTATATATATACGTATATATATATATATATATATATATATATATATATATATATATATATATATATATATATATATATATATGTGTGTGCGGGCAATAACTTTCGAAAGAGTTAATTGATTTCAACTAAATTTGGTCAACGTGTTGAAATCCATCACCGCAAGAAGCCTATTTAAAATGAGCCTAATCGGGCCATTTTGAGGGTAGTTTTTAGGGGTTGAAAAAAGTTTTTGGGCCTCAAAATACCGAAAAAATTCTCAGAATCGTTTGAAAATTGAAATTTAACCCTTTAGTAGCATTTAAAAAGTGGCCCTAAAATTTCAATAAAATCGGCCCGACAGGACCGGACTTACAAATTTTATGAAAATACTGGTTTGCCGATAGTAAATTATTTACTGAAAGTTGTATATAATTTGGTATAGAGGTTCGATTGATAATAATATTACAATTAAGAAGAAAAAAATATTTTAAGGGGTGTATTAAGGAGTCAGATTTTTTATTTTGCCCAAAAACCAACTTAAGTTCATGTAATAAAACCAGACTGCCTGTATTAGCAAATACACTATATTGTCGGCAGGGTTTGGGCACTGCGACCCGGGTTTTTTTCATTTATAATTGTCTAAAAAATCTTAATTCATTATAAATTAAATTTTTTCCAAAAAAAGTACCTACAAAAGCAAATATTGTTACTTTTCGTTTTTTACAACTAGCCTTAGTATAGAGCATGTAAAAATTAAACAAATACTTTCTTTAATTACTCATGGCACGTATTAATGCGAACGCATTGTATAAAAATAATTGAATGTAATTAAAATATCACAATAATTTTATACATATATAGTTGTTCTCAACCCTCAGAATAAATTGTAAACTGATGTTACATAACAATATAGGAAGATTAATAATCAACAGATGTCACTGGATGTCAGGGCGTGAGCAGGAAAGAGACAGACAATAGTTGATACAAACGCAAGGGACAGGTTCTTGTTCTGTGCGCTTATACGTTGCAAGCAGAAAATTAATGTCACGTTTTTATATAAAAAATGACAATTTTTGGTCGGCCGATTATTTAATTGGATGAGCAACAAAGCGTTCTTATGAACCAGCAACTATTAAATTGACCGATAAAATAGTTTGCTAATACCCACAAATTAGTTCTATAATAATTGTGAGATGAGACAAATTTAACATATCATCATAATATACAAAATTAATAAGTGAATCGATGAGTCGAACAGTGAGTCTGTGGAACCAAGCAGTTATATATTATTATTAGATTGATAAACATTTCTCTGAAATTTAATCCGCCCTTCGTACGTCGACACCCATTTGTGAAAAACATGAGAGAAATTTCAACTATTATTATTTATATTTTTGTATTTTTTTTATCGTGACAGTTCCTTCAAAAATCTTTTCAGTGGGAATGGTACTAAAATGACAATCGATATCTAAAAAATATGTAAAAATGCGACATTTGAATTTGAAATTTATTTATATATTATTAGCATATTATGATATTGTAACAAGATACGCGTCAAAATACCTTTGCCTATAGAATCGCTTTAGTTAACCAACTATCCATACAGAATATGTAAATCATTTCTAAACTATTCTGTTTAAGTATTTCCAGACCTAAGTAAAAAATTCGTTATAATGTATGCCAAGGTTACTAGATACAGATGTGACCTCGTTCCGTTGGATAGTAGTGAGGGGATGACGGCATCCAGTGGATTGATATTGGGTGGTTGATAAAAATATTGAACGGTCTCCCAGCTGACGTAATTTATTAATGAACTAACCTGAGTATCTAATGCCCTCGAACATATAAGAAGCCAATTAATTATTACTGGATAAAGGCTCTTTCCGGCCTAAACTTGAAGCATTCGATTTTGTGACCTTGGTTCCGTAAAATGGCAAATAGGTACCATTTTTCACGTCCACTTTAACATGTGATTTTTTTTTTATTTTGAAAAATTAAATTAAGAAAAATTTTAAATAGACGCTATTTTGTTTCGGTGTATCATAGATTAACCCAAACTCCTCAAAAATCACTGAATATTGCCCATTTTTGTTGGTATTTGACAATTTTTTAACGAGAGCGTTTCCCACACTTTTTTGACCGCGGCTTGCTACGAGGTTTTAAAAATTTTCGTCTCACCTTATGAAAAATAATATAAATTTTATTTTTAATAGAAATCAAGTTATTTATTCGCTTATTTTATCCGCAAAAATTTACCATTTTTTTTCGCAACCCGGCAATTTTTTTCTACGACCCGATACCGAGTCGTGACCCACACTTTGAGAAACGTTGCATTAAACTGTAATGTTTAGCTTCCAAGTTTTCCTGCCAACTGGGGATCTGTAATGGTAACGCCGTATAAATAATGGCATCTCTACACGCTCGGCTATTCTCAAGGTCTGTAAGATGTTTTAGATTTTTTAAAATCTTTTTTTCAATACAGTTATTCACTAAAATAAACACGATGGGTTATAAAAAATCAATCCCTGCCGTTCACCATGTATGTCGAACAAAAGAACGCTAGACAAATGAAACATGTCCTAATTTGGTTCACTTATTTTTAAGAAGCAATATTTGACACATCATTGAAATACATTTTATGAAACAATTTAAAGTTTGTTAACGTGAGCAATCCATACCTGCAAAACCTCCAGGAATTTTTAGTCTACAAAAAGATACAGGATTCTTTATTCTGTATCATCTAAAATGGCGTCTGTTGTGTCGTATTAAAATACATTTTGTAAAATCAATCAATAATAATATAAAAAAATGTATTGAATATCATACATGCTTCCGTATTCCAACTTCATTTTTTAAAATAATTTTTACTATGAAAATTTTCAGTAAAATTTGCCAGCAAGCCGTTATACGCTACAAAAGAACTGCTGCCATTTTTATTTTCAAAAAAAAACTTTTCACAGAACTTTCATATAATATGAGGAGAATAATAAATCATTATGAAAAGTATATCATTGTAATAGAAAAAACAAAGTTATAGCAAATATCTCTTCTGCACATGCGCCGATTTTCTCTGAAAACAATAGGACTCTTCCTATTTACTTGGCAAACATCCTACCAAAATTTGACTTCGATCTGGTCAGGTATTTGACTCACAGACGCTTATAAACTTTTCGCAAAACATTTTTTGTATTTCAGGGACCTCAAGTAGGGAAAGTATTGCAAAAATGTGAAAAGCATCTTTTGACCTAAATTAGTAACTTTCCCCTACTCCACAAGTAGAGGAATGGTATTAATTTTGGAATAGTGAAAACATTGTGAAATTGTGAAAAGTAATTTTTTACCTAAACTGGTACCATACCCACTTATTGAGTTGGAATGATGAAAATGGGAAAATAACTTTTTGCATAAACACGTTTTTACATTCTGTGGAGCTCAACTCGGAAAAGTTAATTTTTTCAGTTCAATTCCTCAAGTGATGTTTGAGAAGTTGAAGTGGTAAAATATTTTCGGATAGATACAGAACACTTGGTTTACATTAAAAAGTTCGTGACTACACTCACAAAAATAAAATAAAATTGAAATGCATTTGTTAAAGTCTTTTGTGCCCGCTAAAGGTATTTCAGAAATGCAATTTGAGTTGCAAATTAAAATATTTATGTGGTTTTAAAGTCAGTGCACATCCAGTTAACTTACAAATTAGGCACGTATTGTCAAACTGTGTGATTGCAATCCGATAAGGAATTCATTTATTCTATTGACATTAATTCTAAAAGCAAATTCTTTGAAAACAAACTGTTTTTTTCAGTTTTGACATTCAAGGCATGTCTGTTTGTTAAATTTTCATTTATTTCAATTTCAGAAAATTAATTAAATAATGAACAAATTTTCAACATCCTAAAGAAGACTTATTAAACCTAAAGTAAATAGACTTCAAACATAGTGTTTTTAGAAATTTAATAACTGCTATATTCAAGATGAATATTTACTTAGATTATAAGAAATGAAGAAAGCTGTGATTAACCTTTGACTGGTTGCTTGAAAGCTTCCAAAATACGTATTTTGGAAGCTCTGTCCTAAAAATTGTATCAAAAAGCGTGATATTTGTCCATATTTCTTGACATGAAATTTGGAATTACTGGAAGGTACATTTTAAAGTTCTTCCTTACATATCTATGTCAAAAATATTGAGAAAATTAGTTTTTTTTTTAATTTATTTTTCTGTATATATAAGTTTGTGTGAAACTTACGTTACAGTTTTTCCTGATTTTAATTGAATAATATATATATAAAAAATCTAACTTAAAGTCATATGCGAAAAATGATACATACTTCTAGTATATTTTGAAAGCAGTAACCGAGCTGGGAGAGTAGTGGTGTCAGCACTAGACTCGCATTCGGTAGGTCCGGGTTCGAATTCCGGCGGAGGCAGATGTGGCTGGGACTTTTTCCTACTGCCTCTCGCCGAGAAACGGTAATTCCTGTACCGGCCATCTTGATTGAGGTTTTCCATGGTTTCCCTCAATTAATTCCAGATAAATATCGAGATGGTTCCTTATTTGAGGCCATGGCCGATTACCTATCAAACTCCTAGTTCAAAAATTGCCTACCTTTTCCTAATTTCCTATAATTCCTTCATTCGCCCATTGCTATTACATAAGTTGAAGTTTTAAAAATGTAGAAAAATAACGGGAAGTGTGGTAGATGGAAAATAGTAATGGTGCGAATGGCGTCTGTTATGACATAAAGTCGAGAAACGGACGTTAAACGCATTATTATTATTATATTATTTTGAAAGCAGTACCATCAAAGATTGAATACGGTTTTTCATATAGAAATTAAAGATTATCGAAACTGTTTTTAGTGTATTTTGTAAGCACACACGCACATTAAAACGCTCGCAATATAGACCTATGAGAGTGAATAAAGAGGTCATATTGAACAGCTGGCTTAAAAAGAAACCTATAATTCGTGTTTTTATAACCAGAACTGCGCAATCTAGAAAAAAATCATCTCTTGATTATTACGACGATATAGTTTTGTATAGCTGTCGTTATAACTTTAACTTTAATACCTAGTACTAATTAATATTGTTATTTTAACATGTCGGTAGGTAATGAGATGACAAGAATTTATTCTCCCCCGCTGTCTTAAACACCTTTACACATGTTTCAAAACCTGATTCAGAACAGTGTTGAGATAAGAAGGCATAGTATTGAACCCTGTGGAACTCATTTATTCAGAATAGCGTCGTGTAGCCTATATCTTACTGTTGTCATTTTTATCAAAAAAGAATGGAATGGTTTTTCTTTCCGATTGTCAAACTCACCTTACCTACCCATACACAAAGAAAAAAAGCGTTTGTGGCGTATTCATTCAGAAATTGACGTAAATAAGCTACTATGAATATAAAAATACAGAAATAATACTAATTAAATGTTGGTTGGGGAAGGTGACTGTAAAACAAGAAGAAAACTGATTTTATCCTTTTTTGTGATACGTTTTTATTTAACTTGCTTTGTCTGTTGCGACAAAACTTACAAATCGATTTTGATGCACTTGCGGTTATCCGATTGGGTTGAAATTTTACATACACGTGAAGTTCCGATTACATTACACTTTTATGTAGTAATTTGAAAGTAGCTCAATTTCTTTGAACTCGTTTTTATTAAACTGAAAACGCGTTTCAATGTTAAACACTTTGCGATATGAAGTTTCTAATAAATGAACCATAATGCCATACACCCCAATTATCCCCGGTATTCTTAGCTCTCAAACCCCGATTGAGTTGTTATTGTACATAGTTACTTAATTTTTAAATTATTCAATAAATATTAATTTGGCTGACCTAGGAATATATACTTTTAAGGTAAGGTAATAAAAAATAATTAAATAATGCAGATGTTGTGTTTAACTAAAATGTAAGTTGGCTTATGGAACGTACTGTGACTTGTTAACATAGTTCTGAACAGTGACTAGTTCTATGTATAACGTTGTAGGTGGTAGATACACTATGTATAATATTATAAATTGCCCCTTACACCCACATTCTATGTTCTATGAACTGGCACTATTATAATCAACGTCGATAAAATTAACGACGCTTAGCTTATGTAAATTAATGATATTCCTACGCAAGGTTATTAAATGCAGATGTGACCTCTTTCCATTGGATAGTCAGTGCTGGCCTGTGGCTAGTTTTAGAATTGGACGATATCCTATTCCGGCGCCTCCTCATGACCCTAATATATATGACAATCCTGAATCCAAATATCGAAAAAACTGTTTTTTCATTTATTTTTCTTTATCACTGAGGCGCCCCTGAATCCTTGCGCCTGGATTATGGTGCCCCTCGCTTGCCTTTAATATATGCCACAATCAAAATATCGAAAAGCGAAAAATATTTTTTCCTTTATTTTTATCACTGAGGCGCCCTCTGAGACTTGGTACCTGGAGTCAATTGTCAATTAATATTGCATGATTGATAAAAATATTGATCGGTCTTTCAGTTGACGCCATTCATTAACGATTTGTGTATCTAATGACCTTGATTCCTACGTATATATGCATGAACTGTCGAGCGTCTATAATTTATAATTAGGTAATACTTCTTAGAAACTGGCGCTATTCAATTATAATAAGGAAAATATGTAACGACATGAGCAATTATAAGAATCAGTACCTAACTTAAAAAGTGTGAGAGGGAGAGAATCAATTTCTCAACTTGGTTTTTGCTAGAAGAAAGTTCATTGAGCACTAAATAGTTAAGCAACCGAATTCCTGAAAGAATTCACATAGGGGGAAAAAAGATAGGGAGGGGGAGTTATAGAGGAAGGGAGAAAAAAAGCGAAAAAGAGGCAGATAGATGGGAGGAGGGAAAGATTTTTAGATTTACACCTTCATGTAGCTAAGTGATACATCAATAAGATTGGTATTGAAGTTTCAGAATATGGCCGTACGATACTATATGTAGGTAAGGGTTCAAACGTTAGGTACACAAACATTTCTGCAGCTAGGTATCTATAATCTCGATCGATAAATAATCTCCGTCAATTCTATTATCTCCGTTTCCCTGTTTTATGATAGGATATTGCTTGAAAGATAATAATATTGATAGTTCGGAAACTAAAATATACAATATATTCATTTTATTGTACCGCAAAAGCGACCACAATTATGAATTTGTCACTTTGTGATATAATGAAAGCTATAAAGTATAAATTCCGTTATTAAAACCTTTCTGATTTTTCTTTGTAATTTTTAACTGAATTACAAATGATATATCTTTGAGTAGGTCGATGTATGTTACGAAGTGATATAACTATAATTTTGGCAGTTCTGTTATAAAAAAAAGTAATGGAGAATTTTGAACAGAATAAATAGCTGTAATTAGTAATTAGTAATTACTATTCAAACTTAATATAAAAGATCGTACATACTTGTCAAGCATAAAACTGCACGACCTGCACAGCACGGTTCGTGAAGGTATATTCATGTTATTTAATGACCAGCACCTGCAACCAGCAGCCAGCAACAATGCCACTCGATCGGCTGCAATTTCTGTCTAGCCGTGCTGGACGCATCTAGTGTTCTAGTGATGTGTCAATTATTTTGCATTGATAAAACTACTTGAAAACTGCAAATGTCGACCGCACAACACGAAAACTGCACTAAAAATTGCTGGTTGGTGCATGTTTGAGCCGGTTTATGCTGGTCTAGTGTGCAACACAGTGCCGGTTGCAGGTTTGTGCTGCGCATGTTGATGCTTGAGAAGTATGCGCGGTCTTTAAAGGAACGTTAAATTATTTTTTTTTATACTAAATATCTACAATAATTAGAGTAGGTATTTGTTTTTGCTTGTGTTCTAACCCAAAAACTGGTTGAAATTGATTTTTTTAAAGATACCAACTTACTAAGGTTATCAGGGCCTAATAGCAATTCAAGTCTTCATTTTATAAAAGTATAATCTGGGCTCTTTATGAAATTAAATTTTTAATTTGTTAGCCAAATATTAACTGAAAATATGACTTGGTAGTAAGACCAGAAAATTTTGAATATCACTTGAAAAACAAATAAATATTTAGCAGTTTTAATCGTGAAAAGTAACACTATTCAATACAAAATGTTTTCAAAAATATAATTAATCATATCATTACTAAGTAATCAACTTTTGGTGAAATATTTCCAACACGAACGCACAGTAACTTAAGAGCTATCAACAGTAATGACAAAAGCGATAGAATGACGTATCGTAACAGCTTCGCCAAGAGAAAACAAATTTGCGAAAATGTGTAACTGCAGAAAGTTATTAAGTAAATTATTTCCTTAAACAGAGTTTTGTGTTGATATTTTAAATTAAACGTAGTTCCATCTAAAAAAAAGTTCGCCTCAGAATCGTATTTAGAATTTGATTTCGGGGAAGGTCGAACGGCATTCATCAGAATTTATCAAAATTTCGAAGTTGAATTTTCCGACGATTGCAATACTTCCCCATTTCGTAGGGTCGCGAGAAAATAAAAGACTCTAAGGAAGATTGTAAATAACAACAAAAAGCAGAACGTCTAAAATAACGAAACCGGCGGCGAAAGGAAATCGTTGTTGATATAAATAATTCCAGTTCGACGCCATTCAATAGCAAATGGAGCAGTAAAAAGGTTACAATATTAAACGTACCTAAACCAATTACTGTCAGAGCTATAGTAAAATACACATATTGGTGAGAAAAAAACTACACCATTTAGAAAAAATATTGTATTGTTGTTTCCCTTATCAACATGTTCACAAACCTTCGCAGAACGTTGCAACACATGATGCACGTTTCAAAGGTGAAACGTCAAATTCGAACAAATAAACGTTTTTATCTTTACCTTTAAAAAATATTCAGTCAAATAATGTTGCTTTCGATTATTAATAATTAATAATATTGACTCTACCAACAGTAATAGATATGTTAACAAAATAAAATTACTTGCAATACTGTTCAATATTTTTATTTATATAAAAGACGTTTCAACAAACAGTTTTGGTCCTTTTCAATTTTCAAATATAAAATTAAATTACAATTGTTTAAATAAAATTAAAACAAAATATTTAAAACGGTTACTAAATTTTTATAAAAATTACATAATCTATGGTAATATTAAAACAATGAGTGACACAAAAAACCTAAAACAAGGAATAATTATTGTAATAATGTATGTATATAATCTTTAAATATTAATTTTAGATTTTTTGTATCACTCATCCTATTCACAGAATCATATTTTTCAATATATAACATTTCACTAACCAATCGCTTATAATAATTTTAAAATCGCTTTCAATGGACATTGGTCGCTCGACTACGCGTCCAGTGGAGAGTGAGCCTTACTATTATTCAATGGTCAATAACGTCGAAGACAAATTTCTCATTATTATTAACTCCATAAAATATATTTTATGAGTCATTACATAATCGGTATTTTGTTTGTAGTGTTAACTGAACAGCTTCCAGTACAGAGCGTTCCTAAAAAAAATACAGTGTATAAGAAATGTAATTATTTAAGATTGGAAGCTGTGGTTTTTCCTTGACGCTTCGCCGTTAAAAGTGCCAAGCATTCCCTTTTAATAGCGTCTACTTATTTTCCCTGGCCATTGTTTGCAGCGACAGAATGTCAAAAAAAAGAAAGAAAATAGAAAGTCAAACAATAACTTTCCAACAAAGAAATTCGCTCGACGTTAATAGATTTTTTTTGAACATTCTATTAACTATTTTCATAGAAAAATCATGTAATAAGTATCTATGTTTTTAGTGTATTTGCCATATGGCAACATACACTATTGGCGTCGGTCGGATGGCGGGACCTAGGGGTCGGACCAAAATTTCTCGACGTTTCATAACCTCCTAAACACTTTGGCACCATTTTTAAAAATGTTTATATATATATATATATATATATATATATATATATATATATATATATATATTTATATATATATATATATAGGTATATATGTGTGCGGGCTATAACTTTCGAAGAAGTTAATTTATTTTAACGAAATTTGGCACACATGTTGGAATCCATTACCGCACGAAGCCTATTTAAAATGGGCCCAATCGGGCCATTTTAAGGGTAGTTTTTAGGGGTTGAAAAATGTTTTTGGTGCCCAAAATACCGAAAAAATTCTCCGAATCGTTTCAAAATTGAAATTTAACCCTCCGGTAGTAATTAAAAAGTGTCCTTAAAATTTTAATAAAATCGGCCCGACAGGACCGGACTTACAAATTTTATGAAAACGCTAGTTTGCAGATAGCGAATTATTTACTGAAAGTTGCATATAATTTGGTATAGAGGTTCGATTTAGTAGTAATTAAAAAGTGTCCCTAAAATTTCAATAAAATCGGCCCAACAGGACCGGACTTATAAATTTTTTGAAAACACTAATTTGTAGATAGTGACTTATTTATTGAACGGTGTGTTTAATTCGGTGTAGACGTTAGATTGATAATAATATTGCAATTAAGAAAAAAAATGTTATTTTAAGGGCTGTATTAAGGAGTAAAATATTTTTTTTACCCAAAAACCAACTTAAGTTCGCATAATAAAGCCACACTGCCTATATCAGCAAATACACTATATTGTCGGCAGGGTTTTGGCACTGCGACCCGGGTTTTTATTTTTATTGCAATGTAAACCTTAACGATTTGTCGTTTCAGAATAGAAGCAATCTCGTTTTTTTAATTTATGGCCAAAAAGAAAAACGTCTTATTTCGAATTTGAGGAAGAGTTGTTAGATATTCGGAATATATAAATATTAGAATGTCTTGTTAAAAAGCGACTGTTATAAAATATGAAACGAAGTTAGAGTAGTATTGTTTAGAGAAGACACTAGGAAGATGGTCGATCTACGCGGTAGAAGTAGTGGGGAGAGCTGTCAGTGACAGAATATGGACTCATCCGGAAATAAACTCGTTTGTGCGCATGTATGCCGCCGGTTTTAGAGACGGGAAAAACGGGTCTTTTTAGTGATCTGCATCTTTGCATCTGGATCCCGTATGTGAGCCGGCTCACTGAACCGGTTCAAAAAGAGCCGAGTTCTGAATATGTTACTGCAGTCTGCCACTGAGTTACCTAGTTCAGTCAATCATATCACGACCTGTATAGAATCAAGAATGCATAGCCAAACATGTGATGCATGAGTCATTTGAGCTGACAGATGCATCAAAGCAAGAACTGATACGTAAGTGTAAAATGTGCTTCTGTGTGTTAAGTGTTTTACTGAGTTATGCGGATCCGTTGATCCGTCAGCTCAAAAAAAAGTGTGTCGGCTCTCACGGATCTTCTGTCGGAGTCGGCTCTTTGAACCGGTTCAGATCTGAGTTACCCAACTCTAGCCGGTTTCTTTCCTAAACAATACAACTCTCATCTATCTATACACATATGAATGTCTGTCCGGGCTATTCTTCGAAATGGTTGAACCGATTGTGACAGTAGTGATTGTAGGAAGTAAATGTTAAGCAGTGATTATGTCCTTAAAAGTTTATTAATAAACGATCCCGTGGATCATATTTTATAATTTGGTTTATATTTTTTTTATTTGCGTTTAGTCGTAACTTAACACTATAATTTGCTTTTTATCACAATCCAGATACCTTTATGAGATCAACAATAAATTGTTAATTGGTCTTTTATGAATAAACATAACCAATAAAATAAATTATGTTTTGTACGACTTTGATAACCAACATAAAGCATGAAAAAAATAGGTACTTGGTATTCATATAAAACAGAAATTTTGTTTTCAAGTCAAGACATCGTTATCTTTATGTGTTAAATTGCATGAATTTAATTTACAATAAACCTTACTTTTATAGACAACGTGAGTACGTATCTATGGTAACAGCACAAAAATGCTTATGTCGAATATCACCATTAACGGCTAATTTATTTAAAACAGAATTAACCATATGCAGAGTATGAACATTTGAGAAACTTCCATTATTGTCCTTTTAAGTTGGTCAATATTTTCTAATTCATCATTAAATATTACTGTTTTCATAAAACTCTAATAAGAAAAATCATTGAAAGATAAGTCTGGGGCTAGTATATTTCCCCTCTAGGACCAATCCACCGTTGAGGAAAGGCACTATTTAAAAATTCCCTAACTTGTCTTAGTGGGTGCCTACGCTATAAGTCGAATAGATTCTCCAAATATCATGTTTCCAAGTTTCTGCTACAACAACTTTCTGAAACCAGAAGTGCGAAGGTGTGAAAAAATATTGGACCATAATTTTTCGTGGCAGCATCAATAATATCGAACTCTGTGACTTCCAGAACCTATTTCAGACGTCAAAATGCGGTTCACAAGTTTGCATACAAACCTTTCTATTTTCCATTTTATGTGGAGCAATTTTCTATAACCCATTAATGACATTCATAACTGCCACATCAACAAAACTCATGTGTTAGGTTCGTCTTCAATGAAATTCACTGTATACATTTAAATATTGTATATAAATGGCAACTTTTAATGCATGTATAAAGGTCATAAAATGATCCATTTAGCACTAGCGCGTGAAGTGTATAAACCATCTGATAGATTCAACAGTAATTTGCATAAACTATCTAAGCCTTGAGAAGCGTACGTATAACAACAGTACGTGCGGATAGTAATTTTCATAAGCAACCTAACCTAATAAAAGTGAAGTTTGTTACACAATTAAACTATTAAAAATATACTGAATGTGAAGTGAAATTCAATTATTTTATAGGGGGCACGTAATGATACTATTACTCGTGTGACTGTTACCACTCGGTCGCACTGATATTCTGACTCATGTGACTGTTAAAACTTGCTGGCGATCGTTTACATCACTATTACAAAAAAATCTGAGAATCGAAAACATTCAACTTAAAACTTTTTGTTATGCGGTCACACATTCTATAAATGTAAATGTATTTTCAAATGTCTTTATGTGATTTCCATTTCAGGCCCAGTGCTGTGACATCCATGTTGTCAGTCGTAAAAATCCAATTCTGTTTATTGCCAGAGATAATTTTCTGAGCCTATATAAAATGTCCCACACATCGTTACATGCATGTGAGTTAACTGTGTCCTTAAGGTAGATCCATAAGAATATGGACACAATTATTTTCGGAAACACATGTCACTATAGCTTTTTCTGTGACCATACAAAAATCTATTGGAGAACACTATCAAAATTTTATTACTGAATTTAATAGATCACATTATGAAATACATCAAATCGGTGGCAGAATTTTAATTAGAAAGCTACATTCACCCTGAGTAATATAGGCTATATTTATTGCTAGAAAATATTAGGGATCCTTACTAAAACTTTAGTAACGTAACCCAAGGTGTAAAAAAATGCCATAAAACATCTTTCGTCGCATGCGCTGCGGAAACTATTGATGATAGAACAAAAGTATGTTCTACAATATTAAAGAACATATCAATAACTACAAAAAACATCGCGATACTATATGTCCAACTATTATCGTTATGTCACAATAACCACTTTTTACATTTTAATAATCTTTATAGATTAAAGACGATGTATATGTAATCTATGAACTCCAAACGGGTAGACCATTTTTGATGAAATTTTCAGACTATCTTTAGATTAGCCCAGCGGGCGATCTTCTGAAGTTTGGTAGCGATCGGATCAACAGAATTTTTTAAATTTCGCGCAAATTCAATACACGTTGAGAATTTAATGATAATGATTCTCATCTTTTATATCCTAAATAATACATTGGGCCGCTAGTAGTAGAATATAACTAATTCCTTTGGATGCTAGTGACATCATTCAGTGGACTGTCAATTGATATTGCGTGCTTGATAAAAATATACATAGAATAGAAAAAATTATTTGTTCCCTGCAATATTAAATAATACAGTGTATTATTAAACGGTTTTCTAGTTGACATCATTCATTACCGAGGTAACCTGTGTATCTAATGACCTTGACTAATTATCAAGTAGTATGAAATGACAGGTTTAAGTTGAATGACTGCACCGGTGTGGATCTGCCTTAAGCTATAGCCACCAATTACTGTAATATTGTCGTGTATCAATGTCTACAGAATAATATCTAACATTAGAAGTGTGTATAATTCAAAAGTGGTGTTTGAAACTAACAATTATTATGACTCTATCTGAAGAGAACATAAACTATGTACTGAGGCCACCCAACGTTCACAACGGTGTACGTGAAATGGTGAAATGAAATTTCTTCTGTGCGGTAACAAAATATTAAAAGAATTGCGATATATGGAAAATATAAAAAGTAGCTTGTATATGTTTAAAATTTATGTGTTTTATAGAAAACAAATTTCTGAATCGATTACGTCCAAGCGCAACTTCTTATCTTTTTTAATTTAGAATTTATGAGACTTTGAAATGTGTCAAAACAAAAAAACGTATGGGATTATTCGCTGTATGTTCAATGTTAAAATTAACACGGCTGTTAAATTCCTGTCTCACTTTTACTTATGTAATGTTAAATTTGTTAGACAATGACAAAAAATTATACATTTTTGCAATGCCCTTACAGAATAGCACCATTAAAACAGAAATATGTGCTTGTGTGTTGCGGCCTGCGAATTAATAAGCAAAACAAATCTTCTGTTAGTATAAAATAACATTTGCAATTTTTTTGTAAAAGTACTTTTTAGTGTATTTGCCATATGGCAACCTACACTATTGACGTCGGTCGGATGGCAGGACCTAGGTGTCGGACCAAAATTTCTCGATGTTCCATAACCTCCTAAACATTTTGGCACTATTTTTAAAAATGTTTATATATATATATATATATATATATATATATATATATATATATATATATATATATATATATATATGTATATATTAGTATTAATCACAGGTGGCAACATCAACTCCCTTTCGCTAAATGCTATAAACGGTGTATAATAGACCGCGCAAAAATGTAACAGGCTTTCGTAACATTTGTCCGCGACGGCAAATTACCGAGTTGTCGCAAAATTCACAAAAGGCACCTAAAGAAGTTTTACTGCAAAAACATGCAATAAAATATCCACAGAAATCAAACACCTTGTACATTTACTTACAGTAGCAATTGTTGTTTACTAGACATCTGTTTTTGTTTTACTTTATAAAACCTCACGTAACCGAGGAGGCGGTAACCAGACAAGAGCGATTAGAAGACCAGAAGCTTGATGCAACGCAGCGGTCTGGTCGATGCCATAACAATATATTAAAAAACCCGGGTCGCAGTGCCAAAACCCTGCCGACAATATAGTGTATTTGCTTGTACAGGGTCGTGTGGTTTTATACTTTTATTATGTGAAATTAAGTTTGTTTTTGGGCAAAATAAAAAATTTAACCCCTTAATACACCCCTTAAAATAACATTTTTTTCTTAATTGTAATATTATTATCAATCTAACGTCTACACCGAATTAAATACACCCTTCAATAAATAAGTCACTATCTGCAAACTAGTGTTTTCATAAAATTTGTAAATCCGGTCCTGTCGGGCCGATTTTATTAAAATTGTGGGGACACTTTTTAATCACTACCGGAGGGTTAAATTTCAATTTTGAAACGATTCGGAGAATTTTTTCGGTATTTTGGGGCCCAAAAACAGTTTTCAACCCCTAAAAACTACCCTTAAAATAGCCCGATTAGGCCCATTTTAAATAGGCTTCTTGCGGTGATGGGTTTCAACACGTGGCTGAAATTTCGTTGAAATCAATTAACTCTTTCGAAAGTTATCGCGCGTACACATATATATATATATATATATATGTGTATATAAATATATATATATATATATATATATATATATATATATATATATATATATATATATATATAAACATTTTTAAAAATGGTGCCAAAGTGTTTAGGAGGTTATGAAATTTCAAGAAATTTTGGTCCGACCCCTAGGTCCCGCCATCCGACCGACGCCAATAGTGTATGTTGCCATATGGCAAATACACTAACTAGGTATAAGGTAACTAGACTAACAAGATGTGTTATGTTCACACAATGTTTAGATAATCTAGTAGATGTCGCCCACCTCTGATCCACATGAAACAAAACCCATCTTTACTGCCACTGTTAGCCGCACCAACTAACTAAACCACTGGTCACTGTAATCTGATGAGCTTCAGGCAGTTGTAAAAAAGCATTTCATTCAAAACTCAAGTGAAACAAAGACACTAACCACAAAACATCTATAATGTATTATCTGTGTTTCCTTTTAGAGTTTTTTTTTCATATTTTTCGGTTGGTTAGAAAGTTGAAATTCGGTGTGTAGTGTCCCGAAAAACTGAGAATGATTAAAAAAAATCCTAAACCTGAAACATGTGGTCATGTGGTCGCAAAAATTATCTATGGTTTTAACTATCGGTGAGTGAAGCTGACTGATTAAGATATTTAAAAATAATCAGTAATCATTATCATTAAACTTTAGATGAATTATTATTAATATTATAGATAGAGCAGAAACCATAAAAGCCATTTTACACATTAGAAAATAACATTAATTTTAATTAATATTTGACGTTTGTTAATATTTTTAAAGCTGTTTTATTAATAATTAAGAATCATAATTAATAAAAGTCTGGAAAAATAAACATCCATACAAATTGGCAACGTTTCTACGCCATGTTAGTGCCAAGTAGACTTTTAAAACAGTAGTAAATAATCGGTCAGAAAATAAAAATAGACTACTCATGTCTCAGAAGTACAAAAATAGAACACAATACATGAACAATTAGGTTTTTGTCCAATGTTCAAATTTATCCGACGCTGTATTTTCAGAAACTCTTATTATTTTCATTAATTGGATTGTGTATTTTATTGGTTAGTTTCTGATGGAGCAATAATTGTCAGTGCTATTAAAATTTATAGTTCATAGAGAAATAATCTTATTTTTTTCTGAATTCCTGTTCCTTTTTCAATGATGTTGAAATTAAATACAGTTGACTCTTTCTTAAGAACTTGCAATAGAAATTATTTTTACTTAGAGAAGGAAGGTATATTGTAGATTTTCATTAAGTCATACAAATATACAGGAATTTTTTATCAGATATGGCAGTAAAAAATAAATGACGACACGTTACCTGTGTTCTAATAAATTGATCGAGATTTGTTTTTAGTAGAACGAGAGACAGCACGAAAACATATCACTGGTGAGTGAGAAAGTTCACTTCTGTCGTGATGTCTACGGTATAAGTCAAAACGTTGAAACAATAAATGTATAGTTCTTTCACAATTACTTGTAGGTACTTGTAATTCTTTAGGCGTGGTAGATAGACTTGATTCAAATAAATTGTCCTAGATTGCGATAATTAAAAAGTTAGCATTGTTTTTAATGTTGGAAAACGACTAAGGACGTGAAATTGTGCCGGTGTGTATGAGAGAGAGATTAAGAGAGAGAGAGAGAGAGAATAGGTTGTTCGTCTTGCGCCCAGAGAGTCCAAGGTTCGAGTATCGATACTTATATATTTTTAGTAGGTTTTAACATACGCTTATAGCTTACGTACCAGCTGAATTATTTAGTATAATAGCTTATGTCTGCTATAATTGTTAAGAAACATTCATTGTTATAACACTATATTAGAAAAACTTTATTATTCCAACACGTCACCGTCGGGATTTAAACCCGAATCTTTCCACTTTCGCGGCGGAATGAGTTAGTCAATTACTCTACGGTGCACACAAATCAACATTTTAATCCTTCATAATAATTTACAACACTCAAATTCACTACATGCGAGAGCCAATTATTTTTTAGCTGTAGCTAGACATTAACTCTCACAGTAGCGAGGGCTCTTGAAGGATTAAAATGTTGATTTGTGTGCACCGTAGACTAATTGACTAACTCATTCCGCCGCGAAAGTGGAAAGATTCGGGTTTAAATCCCGACGGTGACGTGTTGAAATAATAACATTTTTCTAATATAGTGTTACAATGAATGTTTCTTAACAATTATAGCAGACATAAGCTATTATACTAAATATATATTTTTATTTTTCTAATTTTCGAAACGGTAGTGTACACGCGCGTGTAGCATGAAAAGTTATTTAGTCGATTTCCGTGTATTTGAGATATAACAAGACGACAAGTTATTTCACACGTGTTGACTGTCTGTCAGTGAAGACATGTGGCCATCGTTAAATATGTGAACACAACTAATGAGGTATTTATGCTGGGATGAAAAAACTGTCAGTCGAACAACAAAATCATATTAATTTAATTAATCATGTTTTTGGTGTATTTGCCATATGGCAACATACACTATTGGCGTCCGTCGGATGGCGGGACCTAGGGGTCGGACCAAAATTTCTCGACGTTTCATAACCTCCTAAACACTTTGGCACTATTTTTAAAAATGTTTATATATATATGTATATATATATATATATATATATATATATATTTATATACGTATATATATATATATGTGTACGCGCGATAACTTTCGAAAGAGTTAATTGATTTCAACGAAATTTGGGCCACGTGTTGAAATCCATCACCGCAAGAAGCCTATTTAAAATGGGCCTAATCGGGCTATTTTAAGGGTAGTTTTTAGGGGTTGAAAAATGTTTTTGGGCCCCAAAATACCGAAAAAATTCTCCGAATCGTTTCAAAATTGAAATTTAACCCTTTGGTAGTAATTAAAAAGTGTCCCCAAAATTTTAATAAAATCGGCCCGACAGGACCGGATTTACAAATTTTATGAAAACACTAGTTTGCAGATAGTGACTTATTTATTGAAGGGTGTATTTAATTCAATGTAGACGTTAGATTGATAATAATATTACAATTAAGAAAAAAATGTTATTTTAGGGGGTGTATTAAGGGGTTAAATTTTTTATTTTGCCCAAAAACAAACTTAATTTCACATAATAAAAGTATAAAACCACACGGCCCTACACAAGCAAATACACTATATTGTCGGCAGGGTTTTGGCACTGCGACCCGGGTTTTTTTTATTAGGGTATGTGCACTATGATGCTTTGATGCTCTCGATGATAGCTAGTTTTCTTATTTCTGGTGAGCGGTTTATACGATGCAAAGCTTTAGGTAAGCGAACTGCCACTATAATTATTACATCCAGCGCTTATTAGAAATGAGGAGTTAAGAGACAGTTTACGTTTATAAAGTTAGTATCAGGAGCTTGAAAAGTAATTGAAATCGAACTTTCAGCGTAAGATTTAGACAGGAGTAAAATTAATAACTACGCAGAACGGCATATTTTGATGGACAATCTGTTTACTTACACGTTTCAATAGTAGATATACTGAGACCATTACTGAAGGATGACGAGAAGTAGACATTAGAACTCTTCAAATTTCAACTGTTAAACTTGAGAAGTTCTGATGTTTACCTTTCGAGTCCATAGTCCATTGTCAGGTTATCGTCAATTGCCCCTTCAGACAAAAAAAAATAATCCAAACGTCTGCCGTTCAACCTCAAAGAGTACTGACGCTTTCCTTCCGGACTCAAATCAGTTCGATGGTATCAGAATATTGCAGTGATCGGCACTACATTCGTCGTTTGCAGGGTTTCAAGTCAACCGAATAAGTGAAAAACAATAAAATATGTTTTAATTTTATCCGTATAGAATTTAAACGATCAGGAAAACGTACCCTTTAAAATTCGTATTGTTTCTGCGTATAATTTGGATTGGATTGTCATCTTGCTTTTACCAAACAAATGAGAATATTGAAAAACCCGGGTCGCAGTGCAAAAACCCTGCCGACAATATAGTGTATTTGCTTGTATAGGGCCGTGTGGTTTTGTACTTTTATTATGTGAAATTAAGTTTGTTTTTGGGCCAAATAAAAAATTTAACCCCTTAATACACCCCTTAAAATAATATTTTTTTCTTAATTGTAATATTATTATCAATCTAACGTCTACATCGAATTAAATACACCCTTCAATAAATAAGTCACTATCTGCAAACTAGTGTTTTCATAAAATTTGTAAATCCGGTCCTGTCGGGCCGATTTTATTAAAATTGTGGGGACACTTTTTAATCACTACCAAAGGGTTAAATTTCAATTTTGAAACGATTCGGAGAATTTTTTCGGTATTTTGGGGCCCAAAAACAGTTTTTAACCCCTAAAAACTACCCTTAAAATAGCCCGATTAGGCCCATTTTAAATAGGCTTCTTGCGGTGATGGATTTCAACACGTGGCCCAAATTTCGTTGAAATCAATTAACTCTTTCGAAAGTTATCGCGCGTACACACATATATATATATATATATATATAAACATTTTTAAAAATGGTGACAAAGTGTTTAGGAGGTTATGAAACGTCGAGAAATTTTGGTCCGACCCCTAGGTCCCGCCATCCGACCGACGCCAATAGTGTATGTTGCCATATGGCAAATACACTAATAAATGTAAATAGTTTTTAAGGAGAGGAAATAATTCTGACAAAAAACAATTCCTTAATGAAATTGTTATCAGATGAAAGCTGTCGGTGTGTTTATTGAAAGAGAAAACACACTAAAGATAATCATCTAATATAAAGTTTATATTATTATTATGGTTTTTACATGTAACTTACATATATGGTTATGTCCTACTGTGCATAGATCACTGATATCCCGCCAGTTTAGATTACCATCGCCACTTCCCAACGGCGGTATCTAAAATGTACATCGTTGGAAAATTGAGTTTACTGGACTAATCCCATCGAAATTCGACGAAAAAGAAGACATTTGGAAAAGTGACTGAGAAATCAATACATAATTGTTCATCTACACTAAAATCGCATATAAAATGCTTCGTATGTATGTTTGAATGGGTTTAACTTAAAAATTGTTTGACGAATTGTAATGCAACTTTCTTTGAAATGTTTCTTATGATTCCAGAAATGTTATAGCTGTTGTTTTGTTTCACTATTTTACCGCAAAGTAACCAATCGGTGTAGAGTAGTGGTGAGAGCAATAGATTCATATTCAGAAGGTATTGGGTTCCCGGTTGGGGACAGATGTGGCTAGGACTTTGTCCTTCTGCCTCTTGCCAAGAAATGATAATTCCTGTATCGACCATCTTGTTGAGGTTTTCCGTGGTTTCCCTCAATTAATTCCAGATAAATATGAAGAATGGTTCCCTGTTCGAGGTCATGACCGATTACCTGTCGAACACTTATGCTCATAGTTACCAACCTTAGCCTAATATCTTATAATTCCTTCATTCGCCGATTGTATTAATTAGGTTGAAGTTTAAAGCATCGGACACATTATTTCCGAGCCGCGCTTAATCTAAAAATCCGTGTGAAGCCGGATCAGGCAGCTAGTATTATTATAAAGAATCAATAATCTGAATACTTCTTTTTAACATGCTTAGGCACATGTTTTTTTAATATACGGTTTTTTGGCTTCCACACGTAGTGTACTTAGCCACAACTTGTTTTATTGAATAAATATATTATACAAATAAATACACATCGACATCACAAAACAGAGGCGGGATTCGAACCCACGACGCTGACCACTACACCACACTGTCCTCGATCGTGATTTTATAAACTGACTGATATTTCCACTGTTTTACTTTATGGCTAAACGTGACAAGTCTCTCTGCAAAATGCGATGTTATGACAATTCGCCTAAATGTAAGCTTTTTACGAAACAGCGTTGTTTCATGAAATATGAATATGGCAGCTAAATTCACAATTTGGCAGCGACCTGCCAGTGGCGGATTTAGGATCGATGGCGCCCTAGGCCACGTCCGATATGGTGGCCTTTTTGCTCTATTTGTGGAAGTGATTATTGAAATTAAACATCTAATGAGGCCACAGAACCGTAACTTTGGACAAAGGATGATAAATTAATTAACTAATTAATTAAATTAATTTTTAAATTTCAATTGTTCTAACATTATTTACTTTTGAAATTTTGTCGCTCCTAAAATCATGTCGTCCTAGGCCCGGACCTAACGGGCCTAGGCGTAAATCCAACACTGCGACCTGCCATCAATATTTGATTTTTGATGCTACGTGAATGCTATCAGTCATAATCTATTGCGTATACACCTTTCACCCGCATAGTAATGTTAAGCTTGTAATTGTATATTATGGTAATATACTAATGAGACATCGTGGCGTCACTCCGACTTGAAAACAAAACTTTTATAGCCATTAAAACTCCAACGAATTTAGTACACGGGAATGCACTTGAGGGTATTTATATTATGCTAAACATATAATTTAATTACTAAATTAAAACTTCTTGAAGTGCCATAAAAGTTTTTTTCTTTAAAATCTCTCTTAAGATAGCCATTCAAATTATTTTCACAGATATCAAAAGTTGAATTTTATATCTGACTAATGAAATATTTTTTTAAATAGTTGAAAATCAATTAAAACTGATGATTCGATCGAGTAACTTTTAAAATTGATTAATACAAGGTTTAGATTTAAAACAGGTACGTGCTTAAAATTTAGAATTAACAATATTCATCAACTGCTAGGGTAATATAGACCTAGTAATAATTCGTGTTTTTGAAAATACACCGAAAATCTTATTTCATTTTTATAACATCTACTTATCATAATGTAACTGATTCAATTATTAATTATTTTGATATTCGATAGTTTTGTCGAGATTTATCCAAGCTTGCTTCTTGCCTTGAATCGTCTCAAAATTTAAGAATAGTCGAGCGTTGTTTATGTAGCTTTTCCATGGCTTCTCTATCACAATCTCCCATTTCCCAGGTTCTAATCTAAGAACTGGTTAAGCACCAATTAGATTTTTAATTAATCATTAAAAAAATAATAAATTAAAAATATGAATTGGTACTAGGTCGCTGCAAGCACGGATCTTGGTGGTCTTAAAAATAGACCTCGTCTCGGAATACGAAACGAGAATTATTGTTACAATGATTCTTATACAAAAATGCATTTTCTATTCGACGCGAACGATATTCGATTTTTCGGCATAAATAATTATTGTTACCTTTGTATAATTTTTAATAAAAACTGTTCGGTTTTTCCGAGCACTCAAACGACTATCGATATAATTTCCAACGTTCTTTTATGAGATTTTTAAAAACATGAGTTATTGTTTGAATATGATAACTGGATTGTCTGAGAATCAAAAGCGACTGAAAGGCAGGCTTTGAAGAGGTGTAAAGTTATATAAATAATTATAGCTGAGGTCGTTAATCATTTGTTATCTGTAGCCGGCATCTTGGTCCGTCAACCGATGATAGTTTTTTAATGGAACAGGAATACTGTACAGGAATTTAATGGCCCATTTCTTTAACGAATACCTATTTAGATTGAATCCTAATGAACCAGATAAATACAATAACAATAGTTACATAAAATCTGGCTCTGTTTTTGTGATTTGTTTTGTTTTAAACCGAGAGTTCACCGTCAGATTTCTATGGACTGAAAAAGGCAACCAAAATTGGTGTGAGTCAGCATCGAGGGCAGACAAACAGGGAGCCACAATTATTATTTTAAAACTACTTTAGGCGTGTTTTCAGATTTTGTGTTGGAAAAGCTTGTGACGTTTTTGCGTGGCGCACGAGGTACTAAGTCCGTTTTTGCAGTATAGCGCATCTATACATAGTGCAAAAAATTCTTTTTATATAAAAAACGGAATACAAAATCCACGTACTGCGAGCGATGTTTTTAATGAATTATTCAGAAGTTAATTGACTGAATACAAATAAATACAATTGTAACTTAATTTGTAATTGTACCGTTTTAAAAATTTCTGGAGCGAATTTTCAGTTTTCGTTATTTTTTGCCTGTTTATTTATTTGTAGCTATAGAATATACATATAAAATAAACTTTAAACCATAATATATGTTTTATTTACATATTTTTTATTTCAACGGTGCATCAGGGTTACAGGCATACTTTTTTTTATTCTGCCGTAATACTGGCGTCACAGCTGGGGTCATTTTTTAATTTTCTTCTTATGTCAATGACTAGGTACATGAATAATATGGATGTCAAAATGTCGGTCTCAGAGGGTGCCAGTGGTCATTCTTGTTACAGCTTCTTAGCAATAATAAATATGGCTCCCTATTTCGCTGCGCTAATACTAATTCATACAGATTTTATCTGTGTAGTCGATATACTGACGGTCGGATCCGGACTATTTATATAAAAACATTTTTTAACTAAAATACTAGATAATATTTTTTTGTTTTATATGCACAACATGAAATGAAATTTTTATATTGTATCCATTTGTTTTAATATTGCATTCATTTGTTTTCTAAAAGCACAAGTTATTGTATTTTTTTGCATAAAATTTATTCGTTGTGTCGTGATTTGATATCAAATATTTATAGTTACAAAGCAATAGCGTGTATGTCGAATTTTTTTCAGACAGATGCAAGGACAGATATTTTAATTTTATTTTGTATAACACTAACTGCCCGGTTCAGCTTCACCCAAGTGCAAATTTGCTATGCAGAGTTATTTTTGCCAGTGACTTACCTACTAATTTTTATTATTTTTATATTAATTTTATACCGCTATCTGTACCTACGTTTGCGATTAACTTTAAAACCGATGAGGTTTTCAGGATTTTCTGAATAAATAATTCCAATTAGTTCCGTACACAAAATATTATCTCACTGTTTTTTACGTCATAATAATGTGGAAGATTCAACGGTTTCAGTTTTTTGAGTATTCAGGTACTGAACAATTTATTAAGGTAGTTGTCGTGGTACAATATTGTCAAAAAGTTATAGAATATACGCGCCACACAAGTATACTAGCTTGTAGCTAAGTGATCCATAATTTGTACGCAAGACTGTACCCGTGGAAAGGTAACCCATACAGTATTCATATGCATGTATACTTTTCTATAAATTGTTGAACTTTAAACCGTTATTTATAAATAATTAGACGGTCAAAAATTTTTCTTATTTTTTTTTAAACTCATAATAAATGCATTGAAAGACTGTCAGTTTTTGGAAAGTTTCTGACAGTTAGTTCTTTTTTTATAAATAATAAACTGGTTCAGAACTACAGAGATCGTATATACAATCAATGTTAATTATCCAATTTGTAATTTAATTTATCTGGGATTACCTATATACGGTCGATGGACTTCAAATTTTGAGGGTAATTGTATTATCATGTCCTTAATAAGTATACAAAAATTAAGAATTTTCTGACGGTGTGCCTTAACCACGGACATTGGTCGAGCACTTTGTAGGAGGCAGGAGCTAATGTCAGCCCTTCAATTTTCATATTTGAACTCAGTAATTCATAGTTAACAATTGAGTACTGTATAATAATTACCAACATCAAATACTTGTCTTCGCTCGTATCTCTCAACTTCTAACGAAATACCGACAGCTGCAGCAGCTCTTTCAAATATCGCTTGTCTCGAATTGAGGATTAATTGCGCTATAAATCCGACAAACGCGCTAGAGCTGCATTTTTAACTTCTAGTGCATTTACCACAGATAAATACAATTTGTGGTAATTTGTGGCGGCACAATAATTCCAATAGGATACTGCGATTGAGAAATTTATCGTTTTAATTGTGTTCTGGTGAGAAGCGATAAAAGTAAATAAAACCCGGGTCGCAGTGCCAAAACCCTGCCGACAATATAGTGTATTTGCTAATACAGGCAGTGTGGCTTTATTATGCGAACTTAATTTGGTTTTTGGGCAAAATAAAAAATTTGACTCCTTAATACACCCCTTAAAATAACATTTTTTTTTCTTAACTGCAATATTATTATCAATCGAATTTCTATACCAAATTATATACAACTTTCAGTAAATAATTCACTATCTGCAAACTAGTGTTTTCATAAAATTTGTAAGTCCGGTCCTGTCGGGCCGATTTTATTAAAATTGTAGGGACACTTTTTAATTACTACTAAAGGGTTAAGTGTCAATTTTGAAACTATTCTGAGAATTTTTTCGGTATTTTGGGGCCCAAAAACATTTTTCAACCCCTAAAAACTACCCTTAAAATGGCCCGATTAGGCCCATTTTAAATAGGCTTCTTGCGGTGATGGATTTCAACACGTGGGCCAAATCTAGTTGAAATCAATTAACTCTTTCGAAAATTATTGCCCGCACACACATATATATACGTATATATATATATATATATATATATATATATATATATATATATATATATATAAACATTTTTAAAAATGGTGCCAAAGTGTTTAGGAGGTTATGAAACGTCAAGAAATTTTGGTCCGACCCCTAGGTCCCGCCATCCGACCGATGCCAATAGTGTATGTTGTCATATGGCAAATACACTAATAAAATGACAGTCACAAGAATTTTTTAAAATTAAATATAAATTTATTTTCTACGTCGGATTACATTAACAGTAAACGTACTATTAATATTCTTACTAAGTCTACTACGCTACGTTTTATTGCCGACAAAAAAGGACGAACTTTCATTCAAATAATTGTCACAAAGTAATACCGCTCTTGTCAAACATTTCATTTTGAAGCACACATATATGCAAACACATATTAGCTACAAATCGTTCGTTTGTTTTTATGGCGCTTTTCTTAAATAAAGGCTGCAGCACACGAGGCTAGTTTTGCCACTAGTTTCGCTGTTAGATTTCAAGCGTGTAGCCGCGCAGGATTTTGTAACGGTGTTGGCTCCACATGATACGTGTTTTAAAGCAGGATTTGTAGATAGTTTTTGTGCGCTCGTAGTGACAGTTCGAATGTTAACAAAAATGGCCGTTTATTGTCACTAAACAAAACACACAAGGACGTTTACATTCTTAAGAAAACACAAATGTTTATTTATGACGTTTGCCCATGTCACCCAGGTGACAAGGCACTGTTTTCTGATTAGTTTTTGATCAAAGCTAGCAAAGAATGAAGCACGAGAAATAGTCTTCGTTCTAATTTTGAAATCCAGCTTGGGACCATGCAGCGGAGCCCACAGTGGCAAAACCAGCCTCGTGAGCGACGGCCTTTAAGGTGACATCGGACGTTTCATTCGGATGAATGTTCACTAGAGTGAATGCTCATTTTTGTTTCATTCTGCGTTCACACGGCACAAACAGAATGACATAAATGAACGTTCATCCAGTCTTTTCCTCGACGATGTCGTCGAATGAAGCTGTGCTCCTTGGAATCCGTTTGATTTGTGATCATTCGATTAAAGAATTGAAAAACAAGAAGCAAAGTCTAAGTTTAAATCATTAATTAGAGATTTTATAGAATTTGGCCGTATTGTTGTCTTTGTATTCGTCGAGTTTGGGGTTCCAAAGACATTGATATTTTTTGAAATTCTCCAAAAACAGCGGCGTGTTTTGGTCGTTCCTCTTAAATACCATTTTGTCTCATACACAGACAGAATATATTCACTATGCGGTGTCGTAGTCCTATGTCTGTTCCCTACAAGACGCGAGACAAAATGGCCAAATCCGAGTGAAATGTTCTCTCCAAGTTTCATTCGTAGTGCGAATGAATGATGCCGATATCTAGCGTTGTTGGATCGGTTCATTAATGAATTCATTCGTCATTATTGTTCATTTTGTGTTCAGATGTTTCACTTCGAGTAAAAGATGCTGAATGAAAGACACAAATGAACAAAAAATGAACTGTCTGATATCACCTTAAGGAACTCATTCCTTTGGCTGGCGTTCTTTTCTCGGTACGATAGATTGCTTGTAGAGAAGCGTAGCTGATGTACAAATGCCGACAATGATGTTGACATAAAATTGCAATTATAATGTAGTTAATATAATTTAACACCATATTTTATATTCTAAGCGAAGATAATGGAAAAGTGTGTCGGTCTAACTAAAGAACTTCCTCTTTATAATAATGATAGAAGACACTTTAGCAACTTAAATGCAATATATAAAATGTTATTATGAAAGACGCTTCGTTATATTCCTAATAAAATTACCTTAGTTACCTGCTCCTTAAGCAACTTTAATAGTAAGTTCTTTCTGCACATGTTGGATAATTTAATTATTTTATGCTTGTGCTAAGTGACTTACAATATTCACGTTCATATTTTGACTAACTTCGTTTCCTAATTTGTGATAAAAGACGGAAGCGTTGACATAAATCTTACGCGCCATTAGTCGAACACCGTCATCGCACATTTTTTTAGTACACGTGTATAATAATATATTTTTTTTGAGAATTTGTCAGCAGCTTTTTCTATATTAAAAGCACTCCCAAAAGTGTGCATTTTTCAATGGAATTTTAAAAACAGATTTACGCCGTTATTGATTAGGGCTATACTTACGATATTTTTTTGGGTAGATTTAAACATGAACACGGTATTTGAAAATGTCAATATTATATTTTCAGAAGGCAAATTGATATAGCGGTTAGTGTACTATAGACTTTGGATCGAATTATCGGTACTTCGAATCTCGCTCGTGGATGTTGTGTGATGTCGTTCAGATTGATATATGCAATATACATATATTCAGTTGGATTTATGTATTTTCAACACGATATATTTTTAACTGATTTTAGTCACTGTTCATTCTTCATACGTTGTTGTATGTCAAACAAAATATGGTGAGCTTGAGATGTAGCTCTGATTGTCACTCTTATAATGTAAGAAACAAGCATAATCCTAGATTACCACCTTACCGACTACAAAAACACAGAGCAGTTTCGTCAGCATGTCAATTAGATTTTCCAATAAACTGCCTCTCGATGTTCAAAACCTTCCTTTAAAGCAGTTCAGGCATCTTGTGAGGAGGCGGTTGCTCGTGGCTGACCTATATATTATAAATGATTTTTTTAACTTAATGTTTTAAATTTGTTTTTTAATTGTATTAGATGATATTATGCCATGTGTTTGAACAAATACACTCTATCTATCTATCATATTTTCAAGTTTTTAGTCCCTACTTCTCACGCAAAGTGTCTCCTCCAACGCTGCTCAGCCAATGGAAAAATACGTTTGGCAATCTTTAACCTGAAATTAATAAATGCTTGTTTTCTGATTGATATATTCACGAAGCAAGATATAGGGAGGCTCAAACATAATGTTTAAAAAATGGATTTGGTGAATAAACTATAGTTCGTGGGTGGATTCGTAGAGTGCGCTGCTATGCGTGTAGGACTTGTAAAACGTGGTTAAACGGCACGTCACCCTACGTCTTAAAGCTCTAATAGATTAAAAGATTTACCAAGTGCCAGAATCCATTATACCTATGTGATGTTGAATAATTTACGTATTTTTGAATATGAAAATGATATTTATTTTTTAATTTGTTATTTATACTTCGGTGATCTATTACTAGAGCCACGAAGTGTGGATGAAGGAGAAGTTGAAAATTCATGAATCGATTAATTCCGACAGATTGAAAATACAGTTCTACTGTTGTTGAGCATCAATAATTCATAATAAATAAAACGATATTCGCTTCTGACCAATCGAACATCGCAACGGACGCAAAGTGAAAGAATAAGCTGTGACGTATGTGTGTGTGTACGTGGTATATTCACTGTCCGTGGTGTCGGTCCAATGTTCTCAAGTGGGCACTTCCCTCTCACGGCTGCCTAGATCAATTACTTGCGCCCCGTACACAAAACATCATAGCATCTGACGTGACTTCAACATCGTATATTAGACACATACGTGTAATAATAAAGTATACGGGATCTGTACTCTATCTTTGTCGTACACGCAGCATAATAGGACTCCCATGTACACCAGTGTGTAAACTACACCATCTGTTCTACACAGTGGTATAGTACGTGCCATAGAGTTGGGTAACTCAGATCTGAACCGGTTCAAAGAGCCGACTCCGACAGAAGATCCGTGAGAGTCGACTCACTTTTTTTGAGCCGACGGATCAGCGGATCCGCATAACTCAGTGAAACACTTAACACACAGAAGCACATTTTACACTTACGTATCAGTTCTTGCTTTGATGCATCTATCAGCTCAAATGACTCATGCATTACATGTTTGGCTATGCATTCTTGATTCTATACAGGTCGTGATATGATTAACTGAACCAGGTAACTCAGTGGCAGACTGCAGTAACATATTCAGAACTCGGCTCTTTTTGAACCGGTTCAGTGAGCCGGCTCACATACGGGATCCAGATGCAAAGATGCAGAGCACTAAAAAGACCCGTTTTTTCCATCTCTAACGTGCCATGGATCTGAAAGACTCAGAAGCTAGTTGCAAATGGAGGTTTGCGCAGATACAGTCGGTTGAAAAACTACGAACTCGCGCTATATTATTATTTTTAATTTTTCTTTAATCTAAAGGTCTAATTCCTTGCACTAAAGTCATCCATCCTGCTCGTATTTGGTGTGGGACTTTGGGGGTTCTCAGCAGACAAATTATCATCTGAATCACCGTATTAGGCATTTTGAACAATCAAAGAAACAATAATGACGTATTGGACTGTACTTTATAGCGGGAAAGCGACAATTGACAAGAAAACGAACGTTAAACCATCACCGACGAGTGGACGTACTGTGCCGGTAACTGGAAGGTGGTAGGAGTGTTCCGTTCCCACCAAAAAACCAAAATATGCATCTGCGACGCTGTTTGTGACTAACTTCAGAACCTTTCAGAATCGTAGCGAGTATTATACCTCGACATGCGAGTGCCTCAATATGCGAGTTTTGAAGTTTAACTTCTTTAGCGACGTATCTGTTTGAAAAAAGTAAAAAATCGAGGGGAAATAGACTCGACCCCTAAAGGGGAAGTTAGCTTGTCTTCTAAATTACATGAAATTGACAAGGATAAAAGTTCATAGTGTGTTGCTAAGTTGTGTGTAAATATTATTAATTAGTTATATAACAAAAAATTAAACTTGGGAATAATTTTAAAAACTAAAGAAGTTAAACTTATGTGTGCTTATGGAGGTGAGGCTTTATAATTTTTTTTGAGATAAGAGCTAGTCGAGGAGCACTCACAGGAACTGACGACCGAGGAGTTACAAGAGTTACAGTGGCAGCAGCATACGGAGGTTCTGCAAGAAATTGGTTTTGAGGAGCCAGAGATGGAGGAGGTTATCTTTACAAGTGAGATAAAGGAGATTTTGGAAATGCGGGAGAGAGTTTCACTGCACTTCGTGGAAAAGAAATACACCGAAAAAGTTGCAACTGATCGTGCAACGGAGCTATTTAATAACACTATTGAATATTGGCCAAATGTTGAAATCCTATAGTTTCTAAATCACAGTTTCGTGACATTTTTCGAAACTATATTTTTTAAGCCAAATGCAACCAGTAAACAATTGTACTATTCTTTAATTGAAATTTTACCCTTTTCATTTTTACACTGCTGTACTATACAGTATACAGAACATGTCGATAGGTGAGAACAATGTCAACTACAACACTGGTGTTTTATCAGTAGCGTGGTTTGTTATTTTTAAGTTTTATATTTATTCCAATAACAGTTTTGCAACAAAAATATAAAATGTTTGATTAAAATTTTGAAATATCAGTCCATCGCAGTTCTCTAGCTAAGTGTATTCAAGTAAATATATGAAACCTTGTAATTTTTTTATAGTTTTTTGTTTTAATTCTAAATACATATTACACACAAAAATGAAAAAAGCGTGTTACTAAAATTATTTAATAAAAGGAATTTCAAAGACATGTTTTTACACATTGTTTCAAGTTAGATTAATTATAGACGCTTGAAAACACAGAGTTAATAAGTACCTATTTTTTTAAATTACAAGGAACTGAGTGTAATATTTCAACGTTGGTACCCTTTAAATATGTTCCGGCGGTGTTACTTAAGAGTGGTGTGACAGAGAGAGGGAAAGGACTATTAACCTATAGCTCACAGAAGTTATATGTGCGGACTAGTACTATAACATTTACATTATGATGTCTACTTGATTTTGACATGGAATTCATAGGCATGTAATGTCTTACTCGTACGTTTTACGAAAATCGACTGTTATGTTTCAAATGTGCTTTCGGTATACCACTCTCTCACGAACCGCTCAACCAATCCCAGCAAACCAGTTGTTACTCGGCTGTCTTCTAGCAATAGTACTGAGAATTTCAGTCGCCTCTAGGCTTTGTCTGCATGAGGGTGTTTTTGGGCCGACAATTTCTAAATTTTAAATATCTCGGAAACTACAAGTTTGATAACGAAAATACAAAGTGTGCTGTGATTCTCTGAACTAAATCTCTCCAATAACACCAATTGCGAGTATCAGAAGCACTCACAGAAAATAATAACAAAACTTGAACTTAAAAATTTGAAATGCCTCGAGCTGAAAATTGCGATAAAACTCAAACCAAAAACCAAATTCTATGCAGAGCGTCAACAAGTTTATCGTTTTAGATAAAAAAATCAAAGAAACCGGGCAACCATTTAAAGAATGATGAAACCCCGTCCGCCCATGTCCATGTCTCCCGATAGTCCCATGGCTTGCAGAACATTTTTTTTTTTTTTGATAATAAAGTCGACTCTCGATAATTTGACACTCGTTAATTTGAATCTCTAAATAATTTGAAATTTTTTCCCGCTCTCTTGAAAAATACTCGATAAATTGAATAAAATCGATATTAATTGGTCTCCTCGGTAATTTGAAGTTGAAGGGATAGTATCTTACCTGCCAACATGTAATAATTTGAAGTCCGAACCTTCCTACTCTTTATAATTTGAAGCTTTTAGCATGCACAGACCTGTCGTTTGCTTATATAAATGAGATATGAGTGAGTTTCCAGTTCGCATTCCAGCCTTTCTTCAAACGTTAAAAAGAGTCGTGTTAATATTTGATTTGTGTTATTAAAATGAATTCAAAAAAGAACAAGTGTCTTTCCGTAAGTGAAAAAAAGCGTGTGATTCAAGCTGTGGAGGATGGAAAACTAAAAAAAGATGTTGCTAAACAGTTTGGCATTTTACCATCGACAATGTCGATGATTTTGAAAAACAAAGATCGCATCACCATATGTGCCTTAATTGCGAGTAGAAAAAGGTCACGCCATGATGAATTTCCCCGTCTTGAAGAGTGCTTGCTTAAGTGGATCCAACTCTTGTTTAGGTATTTGATTTTTTCCTCCTTCCCTCTTGGTTACTTAACTCTTGTTATTTTGAACTCTTGGTAATTTACCTTATACCAATGGACCACGGCGTACAAGCCCGGAAATCAAGAAAATTTGCAACAACGCCAGCCGTGAAAGCCTACACATCTTGGTAATTTGAAATTTTTCTCTGATCCCTTGAGTGTCAAATTATCGAGAGTCGACTGTATTTTTCTTTTTTATTAAGGGGGTAGATGCACTCCGAAGCGTAAAAAAAGGTCTATTTCCAAAAATGTATTTCTTATAGTAATTAAGTTTCTTTTACAAAATAAATTATACCGAGTTTTCATGCAATGCTTTAACTTAACTTTTACAAAAAAAAAAATAAAAAAAATAATTATTTGTTAAAATATCGCCATCTTAATTGGACCCTTTCTCGCGAGTAGTGCCCCACGGTGACCATCATTAATAATCATCATTAATAATCAATCCAGTCTTTAATCGAAGCTTTGTTTTTTTAAAAATTCACAAAATGGCGGATTTCGAAACTTTAGACTCTGATTTTCGATAAAAAGTTAAAAGTTAATTGTTTAAAAAAAATAGTAATTTTCAACAAAAATCAATATCCTTCGATTAAAGACTAGTTTTTAATGCCAAAAAGAAAATATCCAAATTTCATGAATATCCACCGAGTGGTTTTTGAGTTATAGTGGCCACTGAATGAAAAAACACAGTTTTCAGAAAAACGCGTTTAAAATTTAAAGTCACAATCTATAGAGGTTCGACGTTACTTCAGTAATTACTAATTATCTCGAAACTATTTATCGGATTGACTTGAAATTTTCAGAGAATATTCTTGAAACATCATACTTTAAGAATATGAAAAAAAATCGATTTTTCAAAAATTCTAAGTGCATCTACCCCCTTAAAGGGTTATATTATCAAAAAATAACGGTTACAATCGGCACAGATATCTGCTGCGAACTGTACCGAACACTTCGTAAATTGTATCCATCTTTGATCACATACGCACATATACCAAGTGTAGAGAGGAAATCGACACGTTGCCAGATTCACACTCGCCGTACAATGTACTGTGTAATTACCTAAATCGTTCATTGTCAACTACGTACATGTTTTGAATATATTGTGATATTTTTAGTTTTTTATTTTGCATTTTTTCCCACACAGAACCACACAGAACAAGATGCTCGAATTCTTGGATTTGGTAGATTGTACGTTAGTAAATAGACTTGACATTTTATCAAAATTACCGAGAGAATTTCTTATTGATAATGTTTTGGATAAATTGAACTTTAAACTTTTTGTCGGATTTTTACGATTTATTGTGAAATATGTTCAGTACGGACTACAGAGATACCTCATTCCGTTCGTATTTTATTTATCTAAATTTAAAAGAAGTTATTTTTCCAGTGTGTCATTTTAGACAGAATTTCCGTATTTATAAATTAGAAGAATTTTGACGGAATTGATTGTTTAATTATACAAACGATTTTTTTTCAAGAACTTGGGAATAACCGAGCAACGCGTTTCTTTGACTGAAGTCTACGGTTCTCAGATTCTAATCTGAGAACTGAAAAGTATGAATTGAATTTTCGATTATTAACAGTATGGATTGGTACTAAGTCCCAGTTGCGCCAAAAAAAAAAAACTCAAATTAGGAATAACAAAAATTACCTATGACAGTAATTAATTATTATATCCGTTGATAACCCTAGCTGTTGAGCGTCTATAATATACAAACTATTGAGACGATAATTATTAGATTTTTTAAAATTATTATACCAATTACATTTAATTTTCTTATAACGAAGTCACTAACTCCAGGAATTATATAGTTGCGAAATGAGGTACCTATATTACGAGTAATATACCATTACTTCATTATAAATAGGTATATTTGTGATATTTTTGACTGTTTACGATCGGTCATGTTAGTATCATAATATGTGGACTGTTTATGAAGGCAACGCTTATTATACTCGTCTCTGTTGCTTACATGAATTCAAAAGACAACCAACAGTGATATTACCTACTATTGAATTGGTAAAAACGCATTACTTTTGCTTTCCTTTACGCGCTAGTTAGTAAAGACTCATTTTACAACCAATATTTAGGCATGGAAAACAGCTATTTTATAGGGGGTCATGCAAAAAAGCATTGTGCATTAAGTTATCTGCCACTGTAAGTGACTCTTCAGAACCGAAGGAACTATCTGATCCACCTTGTAGAAATTATGTAACTTGATAGCTGATAACCGTTGATAAGTCAATTTAACATTCTGTTGTTTATTATTAACAATAAAATGCTATTAACGCAATGAGGTGTTGTATTTTTAATAGATTAAATTAATGTAGCCTTGTGTCGTAAATAAGAACAATATATACAGAATGTAACAAACATTTCTTGCACGTACTTTGAGTAATATACAAATAACCTCTAAACGTTAAATCGATTTTGTGGAAAAAATTTAATCGTCTAGTTAGGTTCTCTATTTTGCAATGGTGAAATGTTTTATTTTAGGTTAATTAAAAATGTACGTGAGTTGAGAGTTAAATTGCCCCAGTTAATTTTACAGATTTTAAAAGATTTGGCTAAACTTTGAAGTCGCTATAAAGTTGTTTACACATAAAAAAACGGCCAAGTGCGAGCCAAAGGGAGGGTTCCGTACCATTCCATTTTCCGTGAGAACTTTAAGACTTACCATTTTCGTTTAGCTTTCCTTGTACACTATGGGTAAGTCTCTATATTCCCTATTTTTTCAGAATTTAGACTCAGTAGCTTAAGAGATAAAGGCTGGGAATGCTCGATTTTCGTTTTTTATAAAAAATATATTTGTATTTCTCGTAACGAACTCTTTCATTTCATATGTTACATGAAGCACTTGAAAAATGTTTGTTTCAATTTTCTAATTAGCCCCCCAAATTAACCCTCAAAATCGAAATTCGTTTATTTATATTATTCGTCTGTGATTGGGTTATTTAACTCTATATATGTACCAAATTTTAACTTTTTTCGACCAGTAGATTCGGAGAAAATGATCTGTGACAGGCGGACAGACAAACACGAGAGCGACTTTATAAAGGTTCGTTTTTTATACGGAACCCTAAAAATAGTAATACTTGTTGCCAACACTGTATACCTAGTAGAAAACATAACTGAATGACTTTACAATGAACGAATGTTGTTACATTGTGAGTAGGCATTTTGTTGCTTAATAAATATCAATCATGCGTCGTTATGTGACGTCGTCATGTCAAAATCTCCACCACTAATGCAATTATGTTATTTATGACTTGCATACATAATATTATTATCTACAACTAGATTGCGGAACTTTAGTTACGGAAACGAGAAATGAACCATTCTTTTATTTGTTTTCGCAATAAGTGCATTATCGGAATCAGCGTATCTTTTTGAAAAAAGTGAGATTTGTATTTGGTCAAAAATCAATGTTTTTAATATTATTTAACAAAATTCTGGGTACTGCCTAAACATGAAAACAATATCTGGACATAATTTCAAGTTTTCTGATTTAAGAAAAATATGCTTTTTTTTGTTGTTTTTAATCTCTTAAGAGCTCTTTAAGTTTTCCGGAAACGTATCTTGATAAAGCTATAAGTTATTTTAAATGTCATACTAGTTTTAAAAGAACACTCGAATTTTTTATCGTTCTTCGTGACAGCCTGAACACCATTAATTGATGTTAAGTGAATTTTGTAATTAATGTAATTAAACTATCGCACAATGAATTTATCATTTTAAAGTAGGTGTGTCTTCTTAATTGCTACTTTAATAGAGTCGTGTACATCAGGGTGTCCAATTTATATAGAAATTCATTTTATAGTACTAAAATTGCTTCTAAATTTAATATTCGAATCGTGTGAAGCGATCTTGAAACATTATTACAAAGTTCATTTTAAACACAAAAATCTAAATATCCTTTGCAAATAAAGATGACGGTTACTGAACAGCTGATATATTTTAGGTTATAAACATTTTTAACGTAAAAATATGAAAGAACTAAATCATTTTACACAGTTTGATTTAATCTAAGTTTTAGCGATTTCTATAGATTGATTACACTTTGAAAATAAACATGGCCGCTAGTAAACACCTGATTTATTATAGGTTATGTAGAAATTGACATGGACATGCTTTGCTGTAGAAAACTTGTAGTGGATAAAGGGTGAGCTCTCGGGGAAGTCTGAGACCTTCGCTATAGATTATTGCATATTTGCAACAAAAATTCAAAAAATGCAAAATATTCATTACACATTTAAAATTTCATAAAATTCAATAGTGTTTTATTAGTTTTTCTCAGGGCTTATATCGACTTACGTAGAAGTGTAATGTGCATATGCGTCATATTTCTTACGAAATTCCAGACAATGACCGAACATTTTATGAATATGTCTGCAGTTTATGAGAAATTCTTTCGTTTCCTTGTATGTAAATACTCTACAGTTGATATTTATATTAGTTTATTAAAAATAAACATTTTAAGATTCAAAATGTGCATTTCATTTTTTTTTTTTGGAAAAATAGCAAATGGCTTATATACAAAGACAGAAAAGAAAAAGTTAATAGGTTTTTTTACTTTTGCAAAGAAGAAGCTAGTAAGAAACAAATAACAGATAATTCATCTTCTTTTGTAGTTTTATTTTAATTTAGAAGAAAGTTAAGTAGGTGCATAAAAACCTTATAAAACAACAAAATTTAATTTAGATACCGGTTACATCAAAAAGTAAGAAGTGAGTGGGCTTGATCTGTTGTTAAAATGAAAGCTTGGAAGCTCGTCTGCTAACAATTGAATAGCGCTAGCGCCTAGTTCTAGTTCTCAACGGACATACCAGTAGGCAATTCGGCGCGGTATTAGATAATTCCCGTCACAATGTAGTAAATGCTAGTTTCAGCTAAGAACTGCAGACGCGTCTTTACTTTAGAACAGATTTTTATTCTGACTTGATACATTTCCTCAAGAAGTGTGTAGTTTTACTAAACATCAAAATATATATTTAAAAAAATGGATCGACGTAAATAAAACATTGATTATAAAAATAGAGAAAAAATTACGTCGACTACGAATTGAACGTAGGTTAGGAAAGGTGATTGTAAAACGCAGAAATTATTTTACCCTTTTATAATTTATTATTCAGATTTCGGGAAAGATAAAAATGGTTACTGTGTATCATTTTTAGAAGATCGACATATGCTATCGCGAACTTTTTTGGAGGCCTTGTTAAGACCTACAATTCTGTAGTAGATTAATTCGTTGTATATCTTATAATCAGCATTTCATGTGAGTGCCCTAGAAGTGTCTTACAAAACATCGATATTTCTTTATCCTTAATATGAATGTATTTTACATATAAAACTTCCGGAAGAAATTTTCTAAATGATGATGAAAATCGCATAAAAATAGATTGTGTAGTTTAGAAGAACTAAGAAGAATTAAGACCTAATGAGAACTAAGAACTAAGACGCGGGTAAGCGACTTTGTTTTTTAATATTTAGGATTTGAGATATTACTGGAGCGAAGTAACAATGAAGGACTTTTCAAATCGGTTCAATAGTTTCGAATATAATAGCGCACATCCATAGCTACAAACATACACGTCGAATTGATAACCTCTTTTTTATAAGTCGGTTATAGAATAGTATCCGCATTTGTGAACAGACAAAAATAAAGTTTCCTTGGCGATTTTTAGACGAGAAACTCCCAAAGCGTCCTTCATGCAACTGTGTGTACGATGTTGGTGCATCGTGGACAGCTACGAGGCCTCCTCTGGAGATCCAATTAAACGGGCTGCAGCCTTCTCGTTTAAGCTGGCCGACTTCGGCTTAACGGTAACAGGGCAACTGAAGCACGTACGACAGCTTCCTGTAAATTGCCCCAACAGACGTCCACTACAACTAGCCTTGCTGCCCGTCTCTTTGTTTCACACACACACACACACACACACACAGAGAGAGAGAGAGAGAGAGAGAGAACGATAGCATGGATACAGATCCTACGTCGTCTGCCGGACATCGGTTAGTGTTATGGCGGGTTGCAGTGAAAGAATTGTTTTATCAGAACAGTACATTTTTCAAGGCCATCAACTATACAAGGCTTATTTAGGAATTTGCATAGAATTTTTAATGTGATAAACAGCTTATACGGTGGTATGTGCCTACTTCGACAGATTTCCAACGGAAGTGTGTAAGCTGCGCAGTTTCCAGGCGCACAACGGACGTGTATAAGGGAAAACCAACTTTGCAAAGTCGTTTGGCGGCCATGTCATCTACGGACATTTTATAGTCAGTATAATCATATCAAGTATCCAATTGACAACATTTAATATCATTTCATGATTTTATTAATATGTACAGTATAATAATTATTATTTATAGTGAAATAACTTAAATCTGTCGCGCAGTGTTATGAGAATCTGAGGTTATTAACCACGGTATAAGAAGGAATGGTAGTGTGTATTATATTCTTTTATACATGGAGGGGGTGAAGCTCTTATTGGGCGAGTACACGGAGAGCCCGCGGAGTGGCGCTGCGAGCGCACTAACAATGCTTGCTGCGTTAAAAGAGATGCGTAATATACTTTGAAAATTGAATTTAATCTTTTTACTCTTTTTATTTAACACAGCAAGTATTGCTGTTGAGTTGGCAGCGCTACTCCGCGGGCTCTCCGTATACTAGCTCAATAAGAGACTCGCTTTTTTATATGGGGAATATACTACCATTCTTTCTTATACCGTGTTGTAAACTATTTTCTTGTTAAATATGTATTCTTTAAGTAAATAATCAATAAAAAATAAATTCGTAGAATTCACTGAATATATAAATAAATTATAAAAATAACTGATTAACTAAAACAAATAAATAATTCGTATTTTACAGAAATGGGTAAAACAATGAATTCGTAGCACAAAGCCGTTTATTTTCAGAGATCCGTTAATATGTTTACACATCAATGTCTCAAGTACTAGCAGACTTTCCAATTTTTTGTGTAAACAATATCGAGTGAATTCGTAAAATCTTTACATCTAGTGAGACGTTACCAGTTTACCAGGTGCGTCGGCAGAAAATATTCCAGTCGGGGGGAAAATGCATGTTCTAATTTTTATTTTACGGCGTAAGCGACAATTTATGTCCAAATTGTATAATCAGAAATATCCTGATATTTGTAACAATAAGTTTAAACTATAAATGATTTTTGACAAATTCAAACCAAAATTTGAACTAGTCTGTAATGATTACACAATAACGTAAAAATCCGAGAATTTTCCACAATATACATTTTTGCTGCTGTAATGAACGATTAATTCTGAACAAAATGACACCTGGCCTACATACAACCTACACTAACCGAAAATTCTATTTATTTGAAACTAGTAGCTCGGTCCAGCTTCGCATATAATTATCTATACCCGTAATAGAAGAGAATCATTATCATAAAATTCTCAACGTGTATTGAATTTGCGTGAATTCAATCGTTTTTAGTTGTGAATGTTCAAAAATCGAAGAGAAGTCAAAATTGCCAAAAAACAAAACAAAAATTATGTTGATCCGATCGCTACTAAGCTTCATAGGATCACTCGCTGGGTTAATCTGAAGATTGTCTGAAAATTTCGT
Organism: Venustoraphidia nigricollis; assembly: GCA_034508555.1. Taxonomy (NCBI): domain Eukaryota; kingdom Metazoa; phylum Arthropoda; class Insecta; order Raphidioptera; family Raphidiidae; genus Venustoraphidia; species Venustoraphidia nigricollis. The sequence continues at coordinate 2,038,738 of JAVRKA010000006.1, forward strand.
CAAAATCGGTCCAGCCGTTTCAGAGTCTATTCATACACACATCGAGTTTTATATATTATGTATAGATTACGAGTATAATAAATGTCGTTTAACTGTAGGCAGTCGAATTATTGTCTACGCGATAAATTCTAACAGCATTGATAAGTGAATTTTCAACAACCGACCTTGATGTCGCTCCGAGCTACACGTCCAACGCGGTTTTCTCATAGCACACTAATGAGAAACGGACATTGTTTACTGAACGGAAAAATAAGCGTTTTTTCAAAAAATACAATTTTTAATTCACCGTTGAGAAATTTACCGATGAAAGCAATAAGTGTTCTAATTTGATTTTCGATGTCTTAAGTATTTTTTAATTAAATTCTGTTCACTCACTTTTATAATTATCTACAAGACTGAAGAATAAATTTATTTGCTAAATTCTTTAATGGTCAATGTTTCAACACCGATTAATAATTGTACCTTAAAAATTAGATTTTTTTATATTCACAATTTCGTAACTATGTAATATTATTTAGTTAATATACCTAATAATTACTTCTTTTAAACGGTTTTATTTAATTTCACGCTCCGTATATTTATTTATTTATTTGTTTCAAGTTTGTCGATCGATTTTTCGTCCACTTCCTGTAATCCGACTGAGTTGACATTGTACTCGCATGTGTAAGTCCGGATGACAATACAATATTATGATGACTAAACTGACTGCCCTGAGTTTTGTCTAGGTGCAAATCACACTTTTAATAAAGCGTACTAAAAATTAAAAAAATAAATTAGATCAAAAAAAGTTTTTGAGGTTATTGATTAATTATCAGCTGATCAAAATGCTTCCTTTGTAATCCGATATTTCTAACTTAGGAGCAGTTGGATGTGTATATGCATGTAAAATGAAAATCTCTAATTTCTATGAAAAATCTTATTCAGTTTTTGATGTTAATACTTACAAAATAAACTAGAAATATGTACTATTCTTCCCATTTGACTTTACTAGTTTATTGAATCTAAATAAACGATTTAAAATGAGATAAAAACAAGTAAATTAGCATTTTTACACTTTATTTTATTGTGTGAAAACAATTGAAAAAAACTATCATGGTGGCTAAGGAACAGCTGATTTATTTTAGGTTAGAAATTAATATGAACTACTTTCCCATACATTATAAATCTTTTTATTTCATACTGATAACATAAACATTAACAGATTTCTGAAACTGAATTCATGGAATTGGATAATGTAGCTACTACATATGTGTCACGTGGAACTTCTTTTTTAGTTCTTTGAAATAAAATTCCAATAAATATGTATTAAGTCATGACACTTCATTTTGAAGTGTTCCTCTAGCCATCTCGGATATCAGTATTTTATTATTGTGTGCATGTGTATTTATTGGATATTGTACTATTATACATTCCTGGAGTCCCGTTCAATCCCAACTCCAGGGTCTAAGCTAACAACTTTTGCTAACTAGCTGAAAAAAATTAATTGTAATGAAATTTGTTTTCAACGCATATTTTTATTAATAACAGTAGGATAGCTATAGTTTGCTACAATTGTTAAGAAACACAATGCCTTATTAGAAAAAATATTTTTTAGACACTGTTACTGTCTTGACTCAAACCCAAACTTTTCCACTATCGCAGCTGAATAATAATAATATAATAATAATAATAATGCGTTTAACGTCCGTTTCTCGACTTTATGTCATAACAGACGCCATTCGCACCATTACTATTTTCCCGTTATTTTTCTACATTTTTAAAACTTCAACTTATGTAATAGCAATGGGCGAATGAAGGAATTAGAGGAAATTAGGATAAGGCAGCTAGTTTTAAACTAGGAGTTTGATAGGTAATCGGTCATGGCCTCAAATAAGGAACCATCTCGATATTTATCAGAATTAATTGAGGGAAACCATGGAAAACCTCAGTCAAGATGGCCGGTACAGGAATTGCCGTTTCTCGGCGAGAGGCAGTAGGAAAAAGTCCTAGCCACATCTGCCCCCGCCGGGATTCGAACCCGGACCTCCCGAATGCGAGTGTAGTGCTGTCACCACTACTGACCACTACTCTACCCAGCTCGGCTGAATAACAGTTATTCTGCAGTAACATATCCAAATAGTTAATCTTTCGCAAATATAAAGCATCTTTGTAAATGTTTTTCTCATATAGTGCGAAAGTTAATTAATTATCTTAGGTAACGCTAGACATGAACTTTCACAATAGTCAAAGATGAAAATTGGCATTCAAAGTGAATTTATTTTTCAAAAATTTTGCAAAATCTTTTTCAAAAATCTCTTAGATATTGTTTAAAAGTAATTTACAACTAGAGTCATTTTTATAGAAAAATCACGCTGAATCAATATCGATCAAATTTCACCTTTGTATGTTTGAGGTTTTAAAGTTTTTCTAAAAAAAATTCTTGTATACTAGAAAAGACATAATGGTGCGACTGATTGGAATCCGTTTAGTTTTAACGTCAAGTAAGCCATAGCCAGTTGTCGTTTTAATTACCCAGGACGATCTAACGAGTTTTTTGTCGCATTTTGAACGTACCCTGGGCTCAGTAACTCAACACAAGGAGATTATATATCATAGAGTGAAGCGTCGAGACAAGAATTCGCTATCTTTTTTTGAAGTAAAACAAATAACATGTAAAATACTGTCCTGATACATTCTCTATCCTACTTTTTCACTGCAATGCAATAGAACAACGAAAGCTTCGACAAATATTTTTGAGACTATTTTGTTGTTTTTTTGCGTACAGTAAACACAGCGTCAATTGTTACAACAAATAAGTTTGAGACTAGTTTCCAATTTTCAGATTACTGATATTTAATAATGAAAAAGTCAGAAACCTGTCAGAGACAAATCTATAATAATTCTAAGCTGCATATAAGATAGAAAATAATTTATAGGCGTGTCGTCATTACAGTAGCTACGCTTAATGAAGTGGCAAAGCAATAAACAATTTAAAGCATACGTCGGTCACAATGTAATATAAGCGACACAGTTTTAATGCATTGGTCGCCAATGCATTAAAACTGTGTCGCTTATATTACATTGTGACCGAGCTGGGTAGAGTAGTGGTGACAGCACTAGACTCGCACTCGTACCGGGTTCGAATCTCGGCGGGGGCAGAGTGGCTAGGACTTTTTCCTACTGCCTCTCACCGAGAAACGGTAATTCTTGTACCGGCCATCTTGGTTGAGGTTTTCCATGGTTTCCCTCAATTAATTTCAGATAAATATCGAGATGGTTCCTGGCCGATTACCTATCAAACTCCTAGTTCAAAAATTACCTACATTATCCTAATTTCCTATAATTTCTTCATTTGCCCATTGCTATTACATAAGTTGAAGTTGTAAAAAATGTAGAAAATAACGGGAAGTGGTAGATGAAAAAATAGTAATGGTGCGAAGGGCGTCTGTTATGACATAAAGTCGAAAAACGGACATTAAACGCATTATTATTATTATTATATTACATTGTGAAGTATAAGTGTATGATTAGCTTCTTAAATTTATAGTACCGATAGTAATCGTAGCTTTTTAGGCGCAACCTAAATAATTGGAAGTCTGTTTTTGACTGTGAATCTGTAATTTATACTTTTTTTTAAAGACTTGAGGATAAAATTTTAGCACGCAACGGAAGTTGCGCGCGCACAGCTAACGAAAATTCGACAGTACGAAGTTAGTCGCACTAACAAGCAATAGTCGTTTTAAGTGTCATTCAGTGGAATTTATAATATCGAATTTTTGATAACTCAATAAAGGTAAAAACCAAAATAAAATTTTGAGTCTTTTAAAATATTTGAGGTTAATTTTTTGTTAGAATTATTCTTAATCAAACGTTGAATTTGTTTATTTTGTTTTTCTGAATTCAAATACAAAAAAAACGTGATGGCGAACTGGAAACTAGTATTTCTGACTGTAGTATTATTTATTATCGACGCATGTATTATGGAGGTGACGCTGATGGTGCGAGTCATTCTAATGAAACTGGCTGTTCAACTATTCTTGTGTTCAGCATGGCTTTATTTGTGATGATAAGCTCTGTTTCATTCAAGTAATCGAACGGTACGGTGTCAAAATATTTTATTTAGTGATGTTTTCCTAAATTTATGTAAAATATTTTATTTTGAGATGTTTTCTAAATTAATGTAAGTGTCAATTATTATTTTGTTATGTATTTATATTTTATACATTAAGCAAAATGCCTTTTAACCTTTTTGAAGATTTTATTTCAATGAATTGTTTGCATGCATATTAAAATTAGTATAACTTCAAACGCGTGCTCGTAAGTCCTATTTCTTTTTGTATCACGCGTACAGCTCAAGCCTCTTTATCGATTTGGAAAAAAACATTTTTTTTGTCGATCTCTTCCGAAGTCTTGTTGCGCAGCACAAGTTTAATTTTGGTCCCAGAAGAGAGAAAAACTGTTTGTCGCTTACAGCTCGTTAAAATAAATTCGAGTTGATTCGAAAGATGTAGACAGATTCCGTGTATTGGTGACAAAATTATTTTTTTTTTTGAAAATCTTGTTTGTTCGTTGGACGCTTCGCCAGTGACGGAATATCTGTATCATCAGCTATGCGACAATAACCGCATATAGTGCAAGGGGGTCGGTCTGCAATTCCGATCACACGCTGAGACGAGTTCTGCCCTTTGCTTGTTCGGGGGTGTCCCTCCGTTCCGACTCCGGCGACTCCTACGGCACGCGTGATGACTTACCAATTGAGCTGTCCAAAGATCAATATTTATGCTGATACAACAAACCATACTCTGCAAATTATAGAAACAAACGGATCACAATGCATTGTAATGCATTTGTTTTTAGTGTATTTGCCATAAGGCAACATACACTATTGGCGTCGGTCGGATGGCGGGACCTAGGGGTCGGACCAAAATTTCTCGACGTTTCATAACCTCCTAAACACTTTGGCACCATTTTTAAAAATGTTTATATATATATGTATATATATATTTATATATATATATATATATATATATATACGTATATATATATATATGTGTGCGGGCAATAACTTTCGAAAGAGTTAATTGATTTCAACTAAATTTGGCCCACGTGTTGAAATCCATCACCGCAAGAAGCCTATTTAAAATGGGCCTAATCGGGCCATCTTAAGGGTAGTTTTTAGGGGTTGAAAAATGTTTTTGGGCCCTAAAATACCGAAAAAATTCTCCGAATCGTTTCAAAATTGAAATTTAAACCTCTGGCAGTAATTAAAATGTGTCCCTAAAATTTTAATAAAATCGACCTTACAGGACCGGATTTAAAAATTTTAAGAAAGACTAGTTTGCAGATAGTGAATTATTTACTGAAAGGTGTATATAACTTGGTATAGAGGTTCGATTGATAATAATATTGCAATTAAGAAAAAAAAATGTTATTTTAAGGGGTGTATTAAGGAGTAAATTTTTTTATTTTTCCCAAAAACCAATTTAAGTTCGCATAATAAAGCCACACTATGCCTGCATAAGCAAATACACTATATTGTCGGCAGGGTTTTGGCACTGCGACCCGGGTTTTTTTTGTTTTGTTTTTATAAGTTTTGTGCTGGGCTGCACAAAGCATTGTCAGAAAATCTGATTTGACAATGACCTTAGGTTGTGATCATATAATTATAATTTTTATACATGCAGGAGCAATATAATGTCGTCAAACTTCCTGTTATGGCAAAAACAATTAATGCTTGATCTACATAGAAAAAGATCGCTTTTAAAGCCAACTTTTAATCAAAATACATAGAAAAATATTGTTTCAACTATATAGTCATAATTCTTACATAGAAATGTTAAAAGTTCATAGGCATAAACACCATAATAGGTTAAGAGCTCATTATTTTTCAATGACCCAATCACGGACGAATAGCGTGAATAAACGAATTCCGATTTTGGGAATTAATTTTTTAATGGTAATTTTGTTAATTTTTTAGATGCCTATATATAGTATACAAGCTCAGGAAGTGATTGCATTTTATAATATTTGATTTTCAAAAGTGTATACAAGTGGAATATAATACGATGTCACATATTATGTGACTCCTCCCCCTCCTGGGGCTCACTTTTTTACTACAAGTATTACCCTCTCCCCCGACATGGATAGGTAGTTAATAGACAGCTCATTAGAATTAGAATTCAATATAACCGTGCAATCCAGTCGTCATAAATCTAAGCAAAGAGAGATTGTGCATAATATCTTGCATTTAGCATAATCATTAATTTGTGTTTTAGATCATTACTTACAAACAGACTAATAAATTAATCACTTACCTTATAATTCGACTCGTCGACCGCTATTAACGTACAGAGAGTAGACCGTTCTAGAAGAGGCGACAATTCGATAAAGTTTGAATTAGTTTGAAACGTGTCTCTTTAGATAATTTTCTTAGGGGTGTTTAAAAATTATACTGACAGATAATTTCTTAGTTCATTTTAAGAAATAAAATTCTCAAGGACGAGGGTCCGAAAACGCTTATATTTAATGAGCAGAAAAACTGCATTATGTCTTGTAGTAGCAAGAGAAGCATAGGTCTCGTCTAATGAAAATACGCCTTAGATCGTATCAGTCTTCAGGGCGTTGGCCTTTAGATAAAACTATTGTAGGTTCGGATCCCACATCCGGTCATGGATGTTTTCTAATGCCGGTTAATATAATTTGATAGTGACATTAGTTTTTGAGTGTTTATAATGTGCAATAAATCAATGAAAGTAATCGAGAATTTATGAAAAGATACTTAGATTCGAGTGTTGTGTCTTCTAGAAGCACCTACTTTGATTTGTAACTGTTACTGAACTATGGATAGAGATGCCTTTATATAACGAGCGGCAGCTGGAATTACGTGTTTTCGACATGAGCTGGTGTCGTAATTTGAACTAACGCATAACAGAAATGAGGGATTGGGAGTCCTTACTATCCGAAGTCTATACTTTACCATTAAGTCTACTAATGTACACTGCTGCATGTTAATGAACCTCCTTAGTTTAATCAAATTTAGCACATTAGAGAACATTAATTAACAAATACAGTTTGACTCAAAAGTATTTTATTTATTTTTATTATGCGAAATTTATGTAAAAATTCCTCTCCTTTTGTTTAAAACAGGTTTCAAACCGTACTAAGTTTAATCGAACGAATTATAAGCAAATAAGTTTGAATCATTTCCCTTTTAAGGTTACATATTTCCCCTTCAACGGCACAGAAAATTTCAAACACAAATACGTCGCTAAAGAAATTTTATCTCAAAAAATATAAAAGAGAGAGAGAGAGATAAAGAGAGATTGCAGTTATAGATTATAGACGCTCAACAGCTGATATTGTAATCAGTGTAAGTGCTAGAAAACTACGAGTATGATTCTACAGTTTTGCGTTTTGCGTTTTGCACTCACTATTTTTGTGTATTCTGGAGACTCCGAGTAAGTATCCACGGGTCGGCCCTTGTGTATCTGTTATAAATATAAGTTTAAATTTTTTTAAACGGTCATATCTTCTAAATTGAAAGAGATACAGTTTCAGACAGATGGATCTATAATTCTGTAGGACTTTAATCTACACTAATTGAGACAGATTTGATTGTTTGTTTGTTCCGAATAAACTCAAAAACTACTGAACTGATTTTAAGAATTCTTTTTTCAATAGAAAGCTCTATTATCAGCGGATTATATTTTATTTTTCAGAACTTGAACACTTTTGACATACGCTGTGAATGCTGCTGAAACATTATTCAGAAAAGCACAGCAGCGACATCTTAATTATTCTTTTCTAATTTCGATGAACACAGTAGCAACATCCAAATTATTATTTTTTTAATCTCGATAAAGAAGGATAATATTTACTACTATTATGCGCGTATGTTGCATGATTAACCTTTAAAATGTCTATACTCTATACTCTATACTATTATTATAAAGAGAAAGGTTTAATTGTTTGTTCCGGATAAACTCAAAAACTAGTGAACCGATTTTAAAAATTCGTTCACCAATAAAAAACTCTACTATCAGCCAGTAGCATAGGCTACATTTTAGGATAGTTTTGGACTCCCTTGCAGTTGCCGCTGCCGAATTCAACACACTATAGTTTTTGCAATCGAGTGAGGCGCAGCCCCACTAGGCAAGATACGGTGGAGCCGAAGGCTTCACTACTATTGTCGCTGCCGAGTTTCGTTTCAATCGCGTGCGAAGTCGCGGATAGTGTCTAGTGCATAATAATCGTATAGCTTTTGTAAATGAGACCTTTTCAGTAATGAATTATCTGTACAGTGAGCGCTGCTGATGGGTACAACAAGCATTGTGCGACATCGTACGAATAAAAATATAATCATAGTAGAGGTATCTTCACGGGTTGAAGTCTTTAAATAGAATTAGGGAATACGTTTTAACTTTTGGTATTCTATACAACTAATAGATGTCTCTGTACGTTTTAATATCGAAAACTATCATTATTGGATTTTAATTATTAAAAAACCCGGGTCGCAGTGCCAAAACCCTGCCGACAATATAGTGTATTTGCTAATACAGGCAGTGTGGCTTTATTATGCGAACTTAAGTTGGTTTTTGGACAAAATAAAAAAAAATTGAACCCCTTAATACACCCCTTACAATAATAATTTTATTAGTTGAAATATTGTTATCAATCCAACATCTGCACCAAATTAAATACGACCTTTAGCAAGTAAATTTGTATACGCAAACTAGTGTTTTCATAAAATTTGTAAGTCCGGTCCTGTCGGGCCGATTTGCTTATAATTTTAGGAGCACTTTTTAATTGCTACTAAAGGGTTAAATTTCAATTTTGAAACGATTCTGAGAATTTTTTCGGTATTTTTGGGCCCAAAAACTTTTTTCAACCCCTAAAAACTACCCTTAAAATGACCCGATTGGGCCCATTTTAAATAGGCTTCGTGCGGTGATAGATTCCAACATGTATGCCAAATTTCGTTAAAATTAATTAACTCCTTCGAAAGTTATTGCCCGCACATATAAATATATATATATATATATATACGTATATAAATATATATATATATATATATATATATATATATATATATATATATATATATATATATATATATATATATATATATAAACATTTTCAAAAATGGTGCCAAAGTGTTTAGGAGGTTATGAAACGTCGAGAAATTTTGGTCCGACCCCTAGGTCCCGCCATCCGACCGATGCCAATAGTGTATGTTGCCATATGGCAAATACACTAAAAATAATCATTTTCTAAAATTTTAACAAAATTACACTTACACAGATTTATATAGTTTGTGAACATTGGGTTACTGAAATGCTTATGGTTGAGTAATAGTGAGAAAAATTAAATCTTTTTACTTGTATCAATTCGAATTCATCAAAACTAGTCGGCATTTCTCGAAGAAATCCAAAGAGAGTAACCAAACATAAATGTAGATTCTAGATTAAGGTGAACTGTTTACTAGGTGTTCAATATACCATTTTTTCACCCGTACTCTCTTACGGGCAGTTGCATGTAAAATGCACTTACTCATGTTTCGGAAGAGCGAAAAATTTTTTTTTTCATTTATTTTTCTTTACCGCTGAGACGCCCCCTGAAACTTGGCGCCTGGATTATGGCGTCTCCTTTGCTTGGCCCTAATATACACTACACTCAAATATCGAAAAGGGAAAAAAACATTTTTTTCCTTCATTTTCTTTACCACTGAGGCGCCCCCCGGAACTTGACGCCTGGAATGGCTGCTCCGATCGTCTTTTGGTACGACCGGCCCTGGATATGAAATTATATTTATGCCATTTAAATAATATAAATGTGTGTCATAGACAGCGTTGCCAGACGTCCCGATTTTGGCGGGACATCCCGATTTTTAAATCAAAATTAAATGTCCCGCGCGGGATAGGCTCAGTCCCGCTTTTCGGGGATAACTCGACCGTGCGCAAATAATTATTCTTTTATTGTAAGTTGCAATTTGTAACACTCACTCCTCAGACTATTGTTTGAAACGCCATATTTTTCTAATGAATAAAACTCTTTTGATTTTGATTTCTGTTTTTTTTTTTTTTTATTCAGAAGACGAATAAGACTCAACTATTTACCGATAGGGTAAATCTGATTTAAAATATCATATTTTTATTAAAATATATTTTCTATGGCTTTTTTGCTATCTATTGTCACGTAAACGTAATTTGAACTCAAATAAAAAGATAAATGTTTAAAAATTTCAGATTATATACGTTTTTTTACTATGTCGCGCTTTCGACGAAAGAATCCCGCTTTTTTCAATCAAAAAGTTCCAAAATCCCGACTTCGCAAAAAAAAAATCTGGCAACACTGGACACATGGAGCAGACGTCCCTAGGCGGAGAGACCCGGAGGTGAACTCCACCTCGTTAATCCACCACTAAATTCAAAGATCATTAAAATGACAAAAGGGCGTTGGCTTCCAAAGCTCTTTACTCTTGTACATTCAGAAAAGTACTTATCATCGTTGATAATAAATCGACGACCGGTAACCATATGGTCTTCCACTGCTAGCAGTGCCATCGTCAGTGGAACTGCAAGAAGAAACACTGGCGCGCGATGTCTGCAGCGACTTCTTCTCCCTACCTCACCTGTCTTTTCTTTCCGTATGCATCGAGCAGTGTTTATAACAAGAACAATTTATTATCGCAAAAACATTATACAAGTAACGATGGTGGGATCCTGTATTAGGGATTATTTTATATTTAATAAATAGAAGATAATTTTAATCCTTATGTGAGTGGCGAGGTACCCGGGTACCTTTAGCATTTTCAAATAAAAAATAATATTAATAATACTTGTTTTACGCTCTATAGATAGCTGTGATTTCCTGAGAGTTCTTAACTATTTGTAAATAATATGTTTTTAATTGTTTTGGCCCAGTCAACCATTTACAATATTTTGAGGAAATTCAAACTTAAGAGAACGGCCCTGCAGATAGCAAAGAATTTCGGACAACCAGGATATTGCTATCATCAGGATCGTCCTAAGACACTTAAGCACCCTGGATTCATGTGATGAAGTGAATTGATTTTATTTTTTAAAATTTTCTGTATTAAACAGAAAATACTATTTTGACGTCTTTGTCTGCGGTTATTTTTTAAAACAGTTTTATATTTTTCTTAATCAAGCCGGATTCACACGGAGACAATATTCAAGATATTACAATCAGACAAGTTAATAATATTCACCTGTGATTCAAAGACAAGACGCTATTCATTTGTCTGCTGAGATAGGCTAACTTTCTATCTTTCAAGACAATATCTTCAGCCATTAAACTATTCACGGAACATGTCCCTATCTTGTACTGAATATTGTCCTCGTGTAAACACGTTTGAGAATTCTAGCATAACACTACTAAAAAACGAACTCCTATAAAGTAACCGCTTTTCATGCCTGTATAGTGCTACTAAAATGAACCATTTTGCGTAAAAACGTAGTCGTACTAGAATTTTCGTAGTAAAAGTAAAAAAATCAAATGCAGCATAAAAATTGGAAGAGAATTTGCTCAAAATTATACTGTCAAGTTTTTAGTGTATTTGCCATATGGCAACATACACTATTGGCGTTGGTCGGATGGCGAGACCTAGGGGTCGGACCAAAATTTCTCGACGTTTCATAACCTCCTTAACACTTTGGCACCATTTTTAAAAATGTTTATATATATATGTATATATATATATGTGTGTGTACGGGCAATAACTTTCGAAAGAGTTAATTGATTTTAACGAAATTTGGCCCACGTATTGAAATCTATCCCTCCCAGAAGCCTATTTAAAATGGGCGTATTCGGGCCATTTTAAGGGTAGTTTTTAGGGGTTGAAAAATGTTTTTGGGCCCCAAAATACCGAAAAAATTCTCAGAATCGTTTCAAAATTGACATTTAACCCGTTAGTAGCAATTAAAAAGTGTCCCTAAAATTTTAATAAAATTGCCCCAACAGGACCGGACATTTTTTGAAAACACTAATTTGGAGATAGTGACTTATTTATTGAAGGGTGTATTTAATTCGGTGTAGACGTTAGATTGATAATAATGTTACAATTAAGAAAAAAAATGTTATTTTAAGGGGTGTATTAAGGAGTCAAATTTTTAATTTTGCCCAAAAACCAACTTAAGTTCGCATAATAAAGCCATACTGCCTGTATAAGCAAATACACTATATTGTCGGCAGGGTTTTGGCACTGCGACCCGGGTTTTTTTTTAAATTATGTGGAAATTAGTTATTTTATAGAGTACAAAAAAATACTATATGTTTCTCGTGTGTGATGATATTATGGCTCATATGACTCACTGTCCTCGTTTTTAACATAATGTCCATTCGCCATAATATATATCAACACTAGAAACATAACCTACAATTTTGTAAGTTACAAATCTTTTAGTAGTAATGGGTTTGCATATTAATATTTTCTAATTTCTCTTCACTCCGTTTTTTGTAGCAATGCAGCTATGTGAAACACATCGTTGACGAAAAAACTGTTTTTGTTTTATAATTAGAAAAAAAATTGAGTGCGCTCTCCTAGTACTGACTGACCATGAAGAAATTTCAATTTTCTAAATAAAAAACCTCACGCTCTCTTTTATTTTCCAGGAGGACCAAAAAATCTCAGCAGCTTGTCAGAGACTTCAATGCTCGATATAGACACGCGAAGTGCTTCTGTCCACGTGTAGTCCACAAGCGGAGAAGTACATGATCCCACGTAAGTTTTTATTAATTTATATTGTAAAATTGTAGTATTTCTGCGTTCACAACATCTTCTCTATTCCCCCATTGCTCAGTAACTACCTACTTACTGTCCACTCAAAGTAAATCGTGCAACTGATACTAACTCCAGTACTTGACTAACGCGCGGTGTAGTGACTTCTTCGCCGTTTATTATAATTATTTATTTTAGTGAAATAAATTATTATTAATATATGCAGTACGGTATTCAATTTCAAAAGCTTTAGCTTGGTGATAAATTTGTTTTTTAATATAAAAAGTAAATAATTACAGACAAATAAATTCGAAAATAATTGTTAAAATATTTATTTTTCGTGAACAAATGCCGGTATTGACTTAATGAAAAATAATTATTTGTAACTAAATTTACCCTTAGTGGTGATAGACTAAAATTTAACGTTGATAGTTTGAAATACTAAGAATTGTGTTAGTTTTTGTTATTCTTTAAAAACATAAGAAGGAACATTCATTTGTTATTTCATAGGATTCCGATGTTTAAAACTATAACACAAAAAATACGTTTAATGAATTGTGTTAAAAATTTTTGAAAAACAACGGATTATGGTTCTATTTCTTTGTAAAAACAAAAGTCAGAAAACTTCAAATTTTTAAAACTGCGTATTTTCATCGATGTTTTTGAATCATAAAAATAGTGTTAATTTACTTTAACAGCAAGGATTGTGTTTTTATATTTTCTTTAAAAACAAAAGTAACAACTTTCACTTGTCATAGGATTCAAATGTTTAAAACTGTAAAAACAAAATGCACTTTATAATGGATGATTTTGGCGCGAAAAGTGACAGCGTGCATTATGATGTTCAGTTGTTATAACAGTCGTTTGTTTAATATGAATATACTCGTTATAATCAAGTAGACCGTGAAAATCGTATGTGAATGTCGACTCAATGACGGCCCGTTATAATTACGGCCCGTGAACCCGTAAATACAAACACAGGTAAAGCAGAGGAATTTCATGCATAATTTTAATTTTAAATCTAATTAATTAAAAAAATGGATTTCCGGTTCTTAAAGGTGTATTTATACTTGTATTGTAATAACCTAAAAATAACACGTCTTCTATGCAGCATTTATAAATCATAGCATTCCGTTAGTATTTGAAAGATAGTATTTAAATTTGTATTTTTGTAATTACTCTGTTTATTGCCAAATAACGTCGGAAGTAACGAACACGAAATTGGACGTTTAACTTAAAAAAATTACGTAATTTCGTTTTGTAATATAAAATTACAAGAATGGATTTTATAAATATGTAAACCGATTACCGATTACGTTAATGATTTAACCCTGAATTCTGTAAATTTGTGACATTTTTCATTTAAAAACGTATATTATTAAATTTGGAATGTAGGCACGTTTACTGGTAACACTATTTCAATTTTGAATAAAAAAACACATTTTTTTCATTTTAGGTCCAATAGAATTAGCTTTCGGTAGGACTTCGTTCGTATAGATTTTATTTTAGCATATCATAACTGCAAATAATTAATAAACAAATCGCTAGTTCAGTTATACATCAATTTAGCTCAGAAATCGCTTTACATTTTTACTCACTGCTCATTCCTCTTTTGTCGTAGCGTATTCAGAAAGAAGTAAATTTTTAAACAAAGCAATATTTTTTCAAATCGGTTCAGTAGATTGAATATGAAATCGAAACATACATTCCATATTAAAAATAGTAGTTTATGTGTCTTGTTCGTAAATGACATTATGTTAAAACGAGCGAATAGCGAGTTTAACAGTCACCCGAATCATAATATCATTACGAGCAAGATACATATCTACATAGCTTTTGCACGTAGGTACCTCCTATAAAATAGTTGATTTTCACTTTATAATAATAGTATATATATGACAGTTCGGTCATATTGGGTATTGTTTACGAAGGCAAAGCCTACTTGGCTTTTCTGTTGTTATATAGATAAAAATGACAACTGTCAAAAATATAGCCAACTGTTGGATTTGAAAAATCGCATTGCTTTTGTTTTACTTTACGCACTAGCGTAAAAAGGATCATTTTACTACTGCTATACAAAAATGAATCTTTTGAATTTTATAGGGGAACGTGCAAAAAAAATATTTTTAAAAGAACCGTTTCAGAAATGTTATTTTGCTTTTTTTGACTATAAATAAATTTATTTTTTAACTAAGCAAACTAATCAACGCACTTGAAAAATAAATTTTTAAAAACGAAGAATGAACCTTGATCTTTGGGAATTTTTTACAATACAGTTATTAATTTGAGTATATTCGCACACATCCACGTTAATCACGAATATCTTACATTGTTTTGTTAATAAAAAATATGTTATGGCAGTATGTCACTGAATTGTTTAAACAACCATTAAATCAAAAACTATTTAACAAATTCCATTCTTGTTGCGCATGCAACGTTGAACTCTCTCATACAAATAATACTGCCAACTGTTGACAAGTGGTTTTGGTAGCTGTGTTATCTTTTGATTAAAATCGGAACTGATAAAATTCAATCAAATATGAAAACAACTGAACCGGCTTCAAAAAGGATATCAGAATTTTTCAAAATAGAATAAAATAGACAAAATAATAAAATTTTCCTTAGTCCAGATTAAAATTTGAAATTTCAATCTACCTATCTCATGCATTCAAGTATTTTAATAAAAAAATTATTGTCAAGTATAAGAAAAAATATACCAAAATATACAATGTCGCTTTTATTCAGTGTTCCTGAATGCCGGACGTCCAGTTTACAAGTAATTAATTATTAAAAATGTGATTTTTATTACAAGTTAAATGAGAAACTAATCAGAAATGCACATTATTAGGTGTGTATCATGATCCAGTTTTAAAAATGTTAACACTTTCGACTAAATTGCGTTTGTTACTGCATGTGTAACTGTGTATTTGCGAATTTATAGTACACCTAACGTACATTTATCATATAAATTTTACTACTACACTAATACCAAAGTTAAAAGAAACGAGGACACTGGATCGGGTGATATAAGAGATTGGGAGATAGCACACGTGACAGGACGGCTCCCAAAGCAAAAATAAAAACCCGGGTCGCAGTGCCAATACCCTGCCGACAATATAGTGTATTTGCTAATACAGGCCTTGTGGCTTTATTACGCGAACTTAAGGTGATTGTAGGGCAAAATAAAAAAAATTAACTCCTTAATACACCCCTTAAAATTACATTTTTTCTTAACTACATTTTTATTGTCGATCGAACGTCTACACCAAAATTAAAAACACCTTTCAGTAAATAACTTACTATCTGCATACTAGTGTTTTCAGAAAATTTCTAAATCTGGTCCTGTCGGGCCGATAATAAAATATACCAAACAAACCTATTAGGTACTAAATTAAACTAAATTGGTTTCAGACAAAATTTTTAAAAACTGTTAAACTTGATTCTTTTTGATGACGTAAAAAAAACCCTGGTCGCAGTGCCAAAACTCTGCCGACAATATGTTGAATTTGATAATACAGGCAGTGTGACTATTATGTGAATTTATGTTTGTTTTTGGACAAAATAAAAAAATAACCCCTTAATGCACTCTTTAGTAACACTTTTTCACAATTTCAATATTTCGACTCTGTTATATCAATTTATCATTTGCACAAAATTATTACAGCCTTCAGTATTCGCAAGCAAGATTTTCATGAAAAATATAAACCCGGCCCTGTCGAGCCGATTTTATAAAAATTTTAGGAGTACCTTTTGGTTGATACTAAAGAGTTCAATTTCAATTTTGAATCAACTCCGAGAATTTTTTCGGCAATTATTACTAGTAGAGTTATAGACTAATAACTTTAAGATTTACCACACTCATAATTAATGCCCTTCCTAGAGCTGTAGAGAAAAATACACGTTCTATCAATTCCAGAGTAAATCACTGTCTGTCAGTCGTTTTATAGCCTACTATTAGAAGTGTGCTGTCAAAAATTTCGAAACTAAAGTGAAAACCAGCTATTTTATACGAGGTACGTGCAAAAATACCATGCATCGGGTCTATAATGGAATTTGTTTGTCTGTCAGTTGTTTTTATATCCTGCTATTAGAAGTGTGCTGTCAAAAATTTCGAAATTAAAGTGAAAACCAGCTATTTTATACGAGGTACGTGCAAAAATACCATGCATCGGGTCTATAATGGAATTTGTTTGTCTGTCAGTTGTTTTTATATCCTGCTATTAGAAGTGTGCTGTCAAAAATTTCGAAACTAAAGTGAAAACCAGCTATTTTATACGAGGTACGTGCAAAAATACCATGCATCGGGTCTATAATGGAATTTGTTTGTCTGTCAGTTGTTTTTATATCCTGCTATTAGAAGTGTGCTGTCAAAAATTTCGAAACTAAAGTGAAAACCAGCTATTTTATACGAGGTACGCACAAAAACACCGTACATCGAGTCTATAATGGAATTATGATTCGTGTGACTGTTAAACATTTTAACAACTCGTCATAAAATAATCCATCCGACACTAGATATAAAATCTACAGTTATTACAGCCGCATCTTGGATTTTCGAATGCAATTTCTCGCAACTCATTGATAGCACGGTTTGTTATCAACGGGATCCGTATTATTTTATTGTTGTCTGCGATATGCTAGAATATAAATAATAAAACTCTACTTTTATGTTTATTACTTATAATTTCCGTACTTTTTATAACTTTCATCGAGAAATTATCTCGACGAATCAATTAAAATAAATAGTCGTACTACGTAGATACATTGTATCAAAGTAATTATAAAACAACTAAACAACTTTATGCATATTATAACAATGTTATTATCAACAAATAACTTGAAAGCATAAATAAATATAAAAAACAACGGATGAATGCTAATATGTCGTGCCATTTAATTATCTTATTTCACTTTTAATATCATCGAAAGCATTGGTTTTATTAGCAAAAATCATAATTACGATCTGTGACCGCGACGCATAATGGTTTACGGTAAATTTCTGATAATATATATTTTTATTTTCTCATATCTGCAGAGTACATAGGTGGCATGCAAATCTGATGGGAGGTATAAAAGTGGTTTTGAATTGTTGATAAATATATACGTTTTCACTTAAACCCAAAAAATCAGTTAAAAAAATATGTTTGTTTGCTATTGGATTAACGAGAGGTCAGAATTGATTCAGCGTAGCAATTTTGTAAGAAGGGGGTATCTTCTTATTTTTCCATTAAACAAAAATATAAATCTATTAGACATTGTTCACATATAGCTCAGAAATAAGATAATTCTTTTAGAAAAAATCACGCTGAATTGATTCCGACTGCACCTTTCGGGATTGGCAGAAGAATCTCAAAGGGTGCCGTCAGAGTAGTGATGATGATTGTTTTATTTGAATATTTCACGCAAGGAATTTTTAAAGATCTGAGCTCTGAATCTTACCCTAGTTGCAAAACTGATATTGACATATATCTGATATTTGTATTTTTGAAGAAAAACATGTTTTGGCACGTAAAGATAAAATAGGGATGTTGACTGTATTCAAATAAGAACAAAATTTTAACGTTAATTGGTAGTTTCTATGATAGAAATACTAAAAAACACTGTATTTTTTCGTATTTTTAAGGAATTTAATTAATATTTAATAAATAGAAATCACTCTCAAGTCACGTGACAACAGACACCAATCAGAGCGCATGACGTCATAGGTTCCGCCGCTGTCAAAAAACTTCATTGTTTGGTTAATATTTAGTGTGTAATTTATTATTATTTGTTTATAGGAAACGTTAAATCACATGTAACTATAGCAACGACTACGAAACAACTTTTCATCATCTCAGTTTAGTAGTGTTTATGAGCACAGAATACGCATCTATAAAATGGTAGCTCCTGTGTAAACTTTTGAACCTCCTTTCGTATGAACAGGTGACGTCACGCGACTAGTATTGGCGTTTTGGACCGAAATTTGAAACGGGATTTAAAATACATGATTTTTAAGGCTTGAGTCGTATTTAAATAAAAAAAAACCCGGGTCGCAGTGCCAAAACCCTGCCGACAATATAGTGTATTTGCTGATACAGGCAGTGTGGCTTTATTATGCGAACTTAAGTTGGTTTTTGGGTAAAAAAAAATTTTACTCCTTAATACAGCCCTTAAAATAACATTTTTTTTTCTTAATTGCAATATTATTATCAATCGAACCTCTATACCAAATTATATGCAACTTTCAGTAAATAATTCACTATCTGCAAACTAGTGTTTTCATAAAATTTGTAAGTCCGGTCCTGTCGGGCCGATTTTATTAAAATTTTAGGGACACTTTTTAATTACTACCGGAGGGTTAAATTTCAATTTTGAAACGATTCGGAGAATTTTTTCGGTATTTTGGGCCCCAAAAACATTTTTCAACCCCTAAAAACTACCCTTAAAATGGCCCGATTGGGCCCATTTTAAATAGGCTTCGTGCGGTAATGGATTCCAACATGTGTGCCAAATTTCGTTAAAATAAATTAACTTCTTCGAAAGTTATAGCCCGCACACATATATACCTATATATATATATATATAAATATATATATATATATATATAAATATATATATATATATATATAAACATTTTTAAAAATGGTGCCAAAGTGTTTAGGAGGTTATGAAACGTCGAGAAATTTTGGTCCGATCCCTAGGTCCCGCCATCCGACCGACGCCAATAGTGTATGTTGCCTATGGCAAATACACTAATAATAAATATGTGTGGCTATATTAGGTACTTATGCACGATTTAAAACACTTTCCCAAAAATAGTCAACATCTCTATTGTTTTAGCTAGGAAATTACAAAATTAATATAGAATCACGCCACAAAAATTAGTTAAGTCATTTTGTGTTGTGGCCATAGATATGTCACA
This sequence comes from Venustoraphidia nigricollis, assembly GCA_034508555.1. Taxonomy (NCBI): domain Eukaryota; kingdom Metazoa; phylum Arthropoda; class Insecta; order Raphidioptera; family Raphidiidae; genus Venustoraphidia; species Venustoraphidia nigricollis. Next base: position 2,058,357 of record JAVRKA010000006.1, read on the forward strand.
ATGACCCTGATAACTATTTTGTGTCGTATATCCAATTATTGACAACTATTTAATAATATATTGGAAATCAGAACAGATGCATTGATATTGTTTTTATTGATTAGAAAAGCAACTGTTAGAAGAATAATGTGTGCCAAACAGTATAATATTTAACAGATTACCTGATTTTTTTAACGCAACAACCTTTTTGACAGATTCAAAGAATTTTAAAGGAATTTTTAATTAACATCTTTTTTTTTAATCGCTGGATCAGTTTTATAACTCTGCACCCTAGTGGGGTCGTCCCACGTATCTAAATGTTAATTTTTTTGAACAGTGAATATTATTTCTCACCTACAAAAAATACTGTAAGCCAACTTCTAAATTCTTATATCCTTCCTCTCATTGCAAACAATAATTAAAGACATATAGTATATTTAATTTAAACGCTGAGCAGATAGCGTCATAGACTTAGAAAACAAGTCACACTTCTGTATCTACAAAAAGAGATGTATATATAAATTATCTCCCTTGTTGTTCGCACATATCTGCCAGTCAATAGATTGAACCGTGTCTACGTCATTTCGGTAGCGGCGTAATTCTGTGTTTAAAATTCCATTGAAAATACACAGTTTTGGGATTTTTTTTATTATGGAAAAAGCTTCCGAAAAATTATGTCTCACAGTGTATTTGTTATGTAAATTCTAACAAAAAAATACCTCCGCAGTGTGAACGTTCCTTGCTGGCGTGCCCATTCAAAGTTCCTGACTCAATGTTACTACACAAAACCCCACTGTTAGTTTTATCACTCCTTGGTCAATCGTTAATATTTTTTGGGGTTTTTTGATCCTGGAATAGATTTTTTAAATTTAGTTTAACTATCTGGTGTTTTTTTTTATATATGTGTAAATAACGCTGTTTTAGATTACTTGTATAAACCTGTTTTGAAAATTGTTCAAATTAATTAAATTTAATATATTGTTAGGTTTTAATAAATTCTTAAATGCCTCGATTATTATTGTGCTAGTATTACAAACAGCGGAAATGTCAACTTTTTTATAATTTTTCGAAAACACAACTGTTACAATTTATTATTAAATGGAAACCTTGAATTATACCGGCTTTCTCTAATTAATCAAACCAGTAATTTGAGTTTTCTTTTTTAATATTATTATACATGTTCTATTTATTCCAAAAAGCCCGTTTGTTATTTTATTAATAAAATAAATTGATAATCTATAGTCCAAGCTCCCACGGTACAAAAGTCTATTAAATAACACTACTGAAATGTTATTAGTGAATTTAAAATATAGATAATAAAATGTCAGATTAGTTTTTTTGTCAGATTTTTTATCAGTTTTTGGCGGAAACTAAGCTCCTTACATATTTTATATTAAGTATTGTTTAAAATTTACGTATACACAAAAAAAAGTACAAAATTATTAAATGTTCTGTATTAAATGTTATATATTTAAATTTATTAGTAAGAAAATGAAAAAAACAAAATTAATACATTTTTTCTTTATATCTATTAATAAAAGACAATAAAATTGTCATTAGGAAATAAAAAAGAAACAAATAAATTGTGCTCATTTGAGATTTGACTCTGAGAAGTATCTAATAATTTGTAACCAGACAACGTGGCGTAACGATCACGGTTACCAATTATTCTAGGGTGGCGACTAGGGTTGCCAACCGTCCCGCTATACGCGGGACGTCTCGTTTCTGATACCCTTAACGAGACGTCCCGCTCAGGATGTGTGCAGGACGCTAAATATCCCGCTTTTCACGATTTTTACAGATATGTATTTAAAAATAAAAAAAACCTTAAAAGTGCAAAATGTCAAGAAAAATACTCATTTAAAAAGTAATTTATAGTTTTCATAATAAAGTCTAAATTACACTATAACTTTTTTTTAGTAAATATTGACTATTATTAATCTAACAAGGTGTTTTATTTTACTTCTCATCCTGATTTGTAAAGAAAATTTCACGTTTTTTGTATTCTAAATAAAATTAGTTGGATCCCGCATTTGAAATCATTATTTCCCGCAAAGTATTTTAAAGTTGGCAAGCCTAGTGGCGACTTTAAAACAGCTAGACTCCTTCGCAGTTAGCATAGACCGGTCTGGACACAAAAACATATATCAACGGCGTAAGTGCGCTTTGTTTCTATGGTCCTTTCTTTGTCTAAGCTCTGATCTGAACACATATGTATGTGCGTCTTTGTTTTGTGAACGATTTCACATGCCACTTGGCTGCTAATTTTTTGCCAGTTCACTACCTATCCCCTGACCTGCGTTATGAAGCATAGCTTCAAAAATTTTGGTCTGTGCAGTCTGCCTATCTTGAACGTGACCTTGATTTTGACATAAATCTGATAATATTCTTGTCATAACTTTCAATCTGTTTACATTTTCGTTTACCATTATATCTGTGAGTGACTTTTCCTGGTTATTATACAAAATAAATAACAAAAACAAGCGCTTACAAACCATATAAATATATTTAATTGCTTAGTTTCGTAACAAAAGTACGTACATATTTTAGCATAAATAATAAAAACAGATTTAGAGCAGTTGATGTGTTGTTATTATTTTGTACACAGTTATGAAATTTGCTAAAGAATATGAAATATATTATACAATAACATTATTATGTAATACATTACCTACATTTCAATACAATCAGAAGGACTTGTTGTCATGGTACTTCCATGATGGAAGAAATAGGAATTCTTCTTGCGTAAAATTGTGTCGTCTTCGTGCGTGTAAACTCACAAATTTGCATTCGTTAAGCGGACGTAACCGATAACAATCAAAATTTAATTATTAATAACAAGAAAAATACTCATTTGTCGCTTATGAAATGTTTACACTTCGTAATTTATGAATTTTAAAATAAATAAAAAATTAAATAGTACAAGGAAGTTGCTGCTTTGCAGCTAATAAAACATTTTTTTGTCCAGGTTTCTTTTTAATTAGTTACTAGCCGTACCCGCAGTTTCGATCGCGCTTATAGCGGGTTTAATTAAAACCTTATCGTAATAATCTGCTTGTGGCAAATGACAAATTATATTATTTCTTGGCTGCTAGATGACGGGGATAATCTAACATTTAGCTTGCTTACTAGCAATGAGATAAGATAACATATTTCTTTAATCAGTTGAGACATTTCATCTATTTGACACGTCAACGAATAAAAATTAAATTAAAAATTTAAAAAAACCCCTATTTTGTGATTTAAACGTCATCGTGCCGAGGGACCTAGATAGAGTACTTATAATAAGCTTCTTTTTATTTGTATTCTAACTGTTATTTTATTTATTTAGCGGTTCCCCGTCGCGACGACGTTTGAAACACAAAATATTACTAATTAACTATTTAAATATTAAAGTTAAAGGACCACCCCTGTTTTTGCGGCGGGGGTTAAAAATGCAAAAATTAAATTTTAAAGTTATCAGCAACATAAAAATTCATCAACAGAATAAAAGGCCTGTTCTAAACCTTTCAGGAAGTTTGTTAAAAATGTAGCCTGAAAAATTTTCTGTGCATTAAATGTTTATTTTTGCCAACGGTACATTTATTGTCTTTTATTGCAAGTATCATGACCATGTTCATCCTCTGCCAAGGCCAAGTATAGTTTCCCAGCCAATATCTTATTTCATAATTTAATAATAAATTGAAAATATAAATTGTGTTTGAACCAAATAACCCTAGTGGTTGGTAATAGTCAAGACTAGGCACTTTTCTTTTTGTTATGATTTTCAGACTCGAAAAAGTATTAAGATTTTATTATTTGCTTAATGTTAGTCTTGGCTTGATATAATAATATTTATAAACCAAAAAAAATAACCCTAGCTGTTGGTAATAGTCAAGACTAGGCACTTTTCTTTTTGTTATGATTTTCAGACTCGAAAAAGTATTAAGATTTTATTATTTGTTTAATGTTAGTCTTGGCTGCATATAATAATATTTATAAACCAAAAAAACTGTTCACTTCATGTAGAAATAACTTGAGTAATAAATAAGTACAATAATTCGTAGTGTCCATTAAAAAAATTGACACACAAAAAAGAATTAGAATGTTCTTGTCAAACATGACTGCATCATTATGAAATCAAGGAACACCACATGTGGATTATCCACTTAAAACAAGGCTTGAGCAATGCAAATATTATATTATTCCGGAAACAAATAAGTATATCATATTTTAAACGGAAACTACTGTACTATATACGATAATAATTATTGCTGAAACGATTGCTATTAATGATCGACGAATTTGGCAATTTAATGGTATGATTTCGTTTTCTTTATCAATATTTTATGCCAGAGGAGGATTTAAGTTCAGTGACTCCTTGGGAACACGATATTTGCCATCATTTTAATTTCGTTATAATTAGGGTTGCCTTCTCTAAAATTTGGTAACCAGGACAAAACGCGTGAAAACCCCGGATTTTAGAGCCCAGAATCCGGACATGTCAACAGGTTTTTTTAAACATAGTCAGTGTAATAAAAAACAGTTGAAAATGTCATAAATCACCTTTTTATTTATTTTCAGACCTTAAAGTCTAGTCATCTTTTATCATCATTTTAAATGTACCTAACAAAACAGAATCTTATTACAGTTTGTTACAAATTGTTTTAATAATCAGTTAGAATTTTTTTATTCTTAAAATAAAACACAAGACTAAATTTTTAAACCCGGACTACAAATGAAGCCCCACTGGGAAGCTCCCCGGATGCCCTCTAAACTAGGACAAATCCGGGGAAACCCGGACGGATGGCAACCCTAGTTATAACCAGTTTTTTTTCTTTACTAATTTTTTTTTCAAAATTTTGCCGTCTCCATTTTCTTAAATAGGTATATATATTATATTGACTATTAAATTTTCTTTAATTTATTACGTGTTAAACAGTTGTCACCGGGAGAAGTTAGCATAAATGGTATCATTACTAGAAGGTGTATACTACATCGCTTGATCGCGCGTTGAGATCTCCTGGCCTGGTAATATGAACGTAAATTAAGTAGGTACCTATCATAGTAAAATTAATGTTTTTTTAACAATTTTTTTAAATGTTGTTAATTCATAGTAGGTATGTATCTTAACACCGAGAGGTTTATTTTTTAAATATTTTTTTTTTGGTACTACCTACAATTGAAAAAATCAAGTACCTGATTGTTTGCAGTTTAACAGATTTATCTTGAGAGAGAGAAAGAGAGATTGTAGATTATAGACGCTAAGCAACTGAGGTCATCAGCATCTAGATTGAAGATTTCTGCAACTAATAATAAGAATGTGAAATGCAAATAAAAATGATCATTTTATTTAAATTTTACTCTACTTTTTATTTTCGATCAGAATAATTTTCTGTTCTGTTTACACGTATAAAGATATGCAAATATTAAATATTTCTAAACGGCTGCAGTATTTATTATTGAAATAGTGAAGAATATTATTATATTAACTGCATTTATTTGTATCATAGATATTTTAAGAGATATAACCTAGAAGAAACTCTACTATTTCTTTACAAAGATATAATTTAAATATAAAGAAGAAAGGTTTATATGTTTGTTTGTTTGTCGTGAGTTATCTCAAGAACTGTTGAACCGATTAAAAAATATATTTCACTTTTTGAAAGCCTACTTATTCCTGAGTCACATAGGCTATATATATATCACGCTACAATAAAATGGGAATAATCAGTGAGCGAAAATATAAAGTAGGTCCGATTTACTTGATAACTGCTGACTAAACTATATAAGATGTATAATAGATTTGTTGCCAAATTAAAATATACTCGGGCGAAGCTGGATCGCAAAATTACTATGATGCCATAAACTAACACAGAATAAACAAAACATATGTTTTTTAAACTGTTGCATGAAATTGCAGTCACGATAGTTACTAAATGCAAATTTAACTCTTTTATCTTATTCTTCCATAAAGTTTAAAATGCATATCCGTTATTTTATGGCACGCTTTAAACACGGACTGAATACATACGTTAAATAAAATATAACTTTGTGTATGCGTTTTATAACTGATATAATAAGGAAATATGACACAAAGGCGCGAAAATGTGTTTTTTACTTTCAAAAATAGGATCGCCATTCTTACTTGAATTAACATGTTGATAAGACAACTATTAGGTAGAAGAAAGTGTCATTAAAATTACGTGTTTTTGAAGTTATATTTCTTTTGGCGCATTGAGGGTGAATTTTTCTGTGTTACGGAAGTTGCGCACGCAGCATAACGATCTGTTACGGAAGTTGCGCACGAAGCATGATGATCTGTTACGGCAGCGAATATGAGACACCATGTACTACGTGTATCGGCAACGTTGAAATCGTCGATAAAGTTGACTCTTCGATGCAGTATAGTTAGTGTATTTGCCATAGGCAACATACAATATTGGCGTTGGTCGGATGGCGGGACCTAGGGGTCGGACCAAAATTTCTCGACGTTTCATAACCTTCTAATCACTTTGGCACCATTTTTAAAAATGTTTATATATATGTATATATATATATATATATATATATATATATATATATATATATATGTGTGTGTGCGCTATAACTTTCGAAAGAGTTAATTGATTTTTACGAAATTTTGGCCACGTGTTGGAATCCACCACCGCAAGAACCCTATTTAAAATGGACCCAATTGGACCATTTTAAGGGTAGTTTTTAGGGGTTGAAAAAAGTTTTTGGGCCCAAAAATGCCTAAAAAATTCTCAGAATAGTTTCAAAATTGAAATTTAACCCTTTAATAGTAATTAAAAAGTGCTCCTAAAATTTTAATAAAATCGGCCCGACAGGACCGGATTTACAAATTTTATGAAAACACTAGTTTGCAGATAGTGAAATATTTGCTGAAAGGTGTAAGTATATAATTTAGTTTAGAGGTTCGATTGATAATAATATTGCAACTGAGAAAAAAATGTTCTTTTAAGGGGTGTATTAAGGAGTCAAATTTTTTATTTTGCCCAAAAAACCAACTTAAGTTCGCATAATAAAGCCACACTGCCTATATTAGTAAATACACTATATTGTCGGCAGGGTTTTGGCACTACGACCCGGGTTATTTTACTCTGTATTCATAGATGACACGTCTAATTTTTTTCTGATAACGTCAAAATAGTTATTTCATAAAACAACAAGTTTTGTTAACAACTTTTGACAGTTAAATAACCTCAATACTTGTATTTTTTTGTAAATTATGGATTCAACAATATTTTATATTATCAATGTACATCTTTAACGAAAATGTGAATATCAATTATCGCGATCACGCGAAAGTAGTATAAAGAAATTCACGCACCATTTTTTTTTTGTTCAGTGTAGTCGTTCGGAAGTTCTCTTGTGATTTTACTTCAGCAACCGTTAGTATTATTTGGTTCAAAATAGCTTTAATTTTAACGATGATAAATTAATAATTGTCTTAGCACTTAAGTCAACGGTAAATCTGCGTAGCCACACTAGATTCTGTAGGTATCAATATAGAATATAATTGGCAATTCTTTTACAAACTGACTAATTAAGAGATTCTCGGAACGGCGGTATTGTTTAGCGCAAGAGTAAAAATTAAAAACCACGTGATACATTATTTTTAATAAGTAATTTCCTTATATAATATAAAATACCAATGCAGTATTACAGTTCTATGCACCATAGTTGCATTATAATGAGTTTGAGAAAACAAAGAAAGTATAGTTAATATTACTTAATCTGGAAAAAATCATAAGTTTTTATTTATTCTTTATACTATACATCAAATTGCTTATCCGTCTAGAACCATTTTTTAAATTGCTCCATGATGTTATTTTAATCAGTTATAGTTTAATTATTTATCTGTTTTTTGTTGGTTGTTTCTTTAATTCTTCTGTTGCTTTATTATACGACTTCAAACAACAAAAGAGGTTATTCAGTTCGTCATGCATAAAACAAAATTGTGTAGAATTTTTTAAATCGGTTAATCCCTTGAAAAATTATGGCTGAACAACAATATAATTTTTTTAAAGCTTGTTCAGTCGTAACTTTTCGAAGGATTGCAAATCTTCTTGATTTCCGGGCTAGTACGCCGTGGTCCATTGGTATTTCTACCTGACGTTTCGTCTACAACTGCGGTACACATTATCAAAGGCGATGTGGTAGCGGGCAAAGTGTCCTTCTCGGCTGCTCACAAGCTCACAAGAAGGACACTTCGCCCGCTACCACATCGCCTTTGATAATGTCTACCGCAGTTGTAGACGAAACGTCAGATAGAAATACCAATGGACCACGGCGTACAGCCCGGGAATTTGCAACAACGCCAGCCGTGAAAGCCTATACAATTTTCGAAGGATTATCCGAGATTCTTTATATATCTTACCTCATATTGTCAACATTTTGAGAACCGATTTTTCTATTTAATAGGGCACTCGTTAGGGCAAATTTCACTAAAATCTATTCGGCAGTTTAGTAATAAAATATTAAGGGAAGAAAGTGGTTAATAACGTGCTAACTACGTACTGCAAAGTTTTAAAAAACTTTAAAAAAGTCACGAAAAAACGTAAGATAATAAAGTTTTGAGGTCGGCGCTAATTTAATGAACAATAGGCACATAAAAAGTTACAATAATTAAGTTGGTATCGATCTCAAAACTTTTCTATTTTTATTTTTTTTTTTACTTTTTCAGTGATGTTTAATTTTTTTCAAAAGTTTGTTTCTCAGTATGTACATACAGTGAGACAGATTGAAGATTATAGACGCTCGGCAACTCAGCTCATTAACGAGCGTTATAATTATATTAAAATGTACTATTCACAAGACATCTTGTAGATAATATATTTACCTTATAAAATGTTGTCTATGATAAAACCAATTAAAAAGCGGAACGTCTCATATTCAACGAAGCGTCGAATTTTGCTCCACTGTCATTGTGTCAGTTGAGATAATCATGATGTTTATATTTATTCTTCGCAATTTCACTTTCAAATTAATAATTTCATGCAAATAAGACTGTGATAAATGTAAATAATATATTACAGTTTCATGAACTGCTGTCCTAATGTGCTATGTCGTTTATTTTACAATTTCCATTCCAATAAATAAATATTTATGTGCATTGTTGAATTGCATGACTAATTAGCCCTGACGAGTGGGCTATACCCCAAAGAAACACTCAGTTTGACCAAATTTGAGCGACCTATCCGATTCCGTCTTTCGTTGAACAAGAATAGATTATAGACGCTCGACAACATAGGTCATTCTATTGTTAATATGCCTCCCTATAGAGAGCTGAAAGATAAATATTGCGTTGTTTTAAGTGGCATGACGCACAATTATTCTTGGTTCGGCTTTACTCGGCGTGACTTAGTGCGCTATCGAACTGATTCGGTCAGCTTGATTGATGGCTCATTCGATTAAAAAAAACGGGCATGTGCTCGCGTGGGGAGGGTTCCGTGCCATTGAGTTTTCTGTAACCTTTGGGTAAGGCTCTATATTCCCTATTTTTTTCAAAACTTTAGACTCCGTAGTTTCGGGGATAATTTAATGCTGGAAGCTAAGATTTAAGAAGTTACTTTAAAATACTTAACTCTTGATGCTTTAAAGCTCTTCAGTAAATTCCCGATGCTTCAAGACACTTAGGTTCGGTGCGTTGCCCAGCTCTGGGGTTGAAAATATATGGTGTTGAAAATACACGAGTTTGACTATTTATAGAACTAAGTGATAAAAGTTACGACCGATCATTTTTTAAGTAATTATTGAAAGAGAAAGGACGTACATTGTATTATTTATGTAAATGTTAAGTACACCTTATTGTTTAGTGTTTTATTATAGCAAGTAGTTTGTAGTAATAAATCCTTTTCTATAGTAAGTAATATATCGAGAAAAAAAGGAAAAAAAAAACACAAACCGGAAATTTTGTTTATATTAATATCGCTTGTTTCTGATTTCAAATAACAGCAAACATGTCCATTTTGAGTCGTTTATGAACTTTGTTATGATTTACAATATATTTTTTATTTAAACGCGCAGCACCGAGGCTATAAGCCTATATGCGTTATTTGTGAAAAAAGAGACACAAAAAACACCGATCACTGTTATGCGATGGATGATTGTTTACAATATCTATTTATCAATTTCTGAGAATGAGTCCAGCTTAATTAAAATTACCTGATATAACCCAGTTTTTCTTACTTGACAGTTTTACATACATGATAACGATTAGACAAAAGGAAAACTAAAACACTTTTCTAAGTACAGAAAAAATAGACCGTGCATTTTACACTACACACTACAGAAGTTGTAATGTTTTCTAAATCGCTGGCTGAATGTATTGAGAAAATTATAAGCAATATTACACTATAGTAGAGTTGTGTAACTTAAATCTGAACCGGTTCAAAGAGCCGACTCCGACAAAAGATCCGTGAGAGCCGACTCACTTTTTTTGAGCCGACGGATCAACGGATCCGTATAACTCAGTGAAACACTTAACACACAGAAGCACATTTTACACTTACGTATCAGTTCTTGCTTTGATGCATCTGTCAGCTCAAATGACTCATGCATCACATGTTTGGCTATGCATTCATGATTCTATACAGGTCGTGATATGAATGACTGAACTAGGTAACTCAGTGGCAGACTGCAGTAACATATTCAGAACTCGGCTCTTTTTGAACCGGTTCAGTGAGCCGGCTCACATACGGGATTCAGATGCAAAGATGCAGATCACTAAAAAGACCCGTTTTTCCCATCTCTACACTATAGATATACACCGGATTGAGGCTGGTCTCTTGTTTAAAGCGCAAGTGGGCCTGGATAGGTTACGTTTTGCACCGAATCTCTAGGCCCGCAATGGAACCTGCAAGACTCAAAAAACAGAGGGCGCCCAGGTATGAATTGGTGAAGACCTGGCGACAAAGAACTCAGGCTCACCGGATTAGCCTGGAACGAACTAAAAACCAGAGCTCCAGATTGCGTGTGATATAATATCAGTCCTATATTCTTACCGGTAGTGACAGGATTCATATATACTACAGAAGTGAAACTTCTAGTCAGAACATTCTGCTTGTAACGATCGTTGCAGAAAAGTTTTCCCTTCAAAAATTTGGAACGGTCTCATTATATCATACTGTGGGACTTAAACAGTTAATTTTTAAATTAAAAAAACGACCATTTTTGCGTCAGCAATTAATTATTAAAAACCGATCGTTCATTGATACTGGGGACTAGTTCAAAGATCTCTACGAGTTTTCCCTTCTAAAATTTGGAACGACCTCATTATATCATACTGTGGTACTTACTGACACAGTTAATTTTTAAATTAAAAAAAAGACCATTTTTGCGTCAGCAATTATTAAAAACCGATCGTTCATTGATACTGGGAACTAGTTCAAAGATTTAAACGATTAGACGGGAAATTTGAAATGTCATAACACCATCGCTGGCCGGTAAACTGGCATAATATTGCTATTGCATAAGTGTCGTTTACATAGCCACCACCTTACAGGTGATGTAATAAGTGGGAGGAAGTGACCACTGCAACACATGCCGCTCTGTCTACTCATATGCTAATTTATTGTTTATTTGACACGTTGTATCATAAAGAACATTTGACAACTTTAAGTTTTTTTAATCTTCCTCTTTGGTTACATAACTTTTGTTAACATTTCCTTGTGATTTGAATAACGCGTTTGATAAATCTTTGAGAAGTGATAGTGTGTCGTCTAAAGATAAGAATGATTTTATTGATAGTTATGCAAATTGTTTATGCATTTTGTGAGAATTTTTTTAAAGTGTTCTACAACAACCAGTTAACTCATACAGTTTGTTTAAAATTGAGAAATTAAGAACAGTTTAACCTAAAATTTTATTACATCTCTCGATCGATCATTTAATTTACGAATACATTTTTTTGCGTCAAACTGAAATTGTTCCTGTTTATAACAGATCAAGTTTTAAAAAGTTTGAATTCGGGCTACACAACGTTCTTTTGAATATTGATTGTATTGGAAAAGCTTTTAACAAAATAATTAAGTTTTAATCTATAATTCTATACTATAACATTGTAAAGAAATAAAGTTTATAAGTTTGGAAATGCTCATCCGATTTCAAAATGTTTTTCACCAATATTTAGAATTGACCTTCAGGATGGATATCGGCTATATATTATTGCGTTAAAATAAAAGAGTTTTTCGTGGAGACCAATTTTGCAACATAAGTCGTCGAAAAAACTGGAGTTACTATCGAGTAGGGCGCAGCCTCGCAAGGAAAGGTTATAAAACGGTAGAGCCGAAGACTCCACTACTGTTGTTGCTACCAACCTAGCTATAAAACATTGTTTATCTTAACCGTATATGTGGAGCCGCGAGTATTTTATTTATTAATAAGAAATAAAATACAATAAAATTCAAATTAATTTTTTTTATTTATTAAATTAGAAACATAAAAATAAATTGTAATTAGTAAAAAAAATAATTCAAAATGCAGTTATAATTTTGATAACACAAAACATTGTTTGTCGCTCGTTCGACCGCTTACTTGCTCATTTTTTGCAGTTCACTGCCTGTCCCGAAACTTGCATTAGTTTGAAAAATATTTATATTGATATGAGTTAAGAGGATCGTGGATCAATCAAATGCTATTAAGCAATATCCAATTCTAAATTTGCTCCCTTGACCATCAAATAATCCTGTCTGTTGGTAGGTTGGTTTTATAATCTTATGGACACTATTTGCCACGACTAGAAATAAAACCACCTGTAGACTTTATTAAAAAGAGTTTTTTTGTTTCATTTCAGACGTTCATTTCTGTCAATCTTTTCAAATTGTCGAGTGACAAATGTGCCAATCAAGTGAAGATGACGATTCTTCAAACTGTTACTTTATTAATAGCTGTCACTTTTCTATTTCAACGGACACGAGGTAAGTCTTACATAACTCTATTGATTGAGTCGTGAATAATATTGAAGTCATCTTTTTATGCCTGCTATATTTTAATTAATTATAATATTTAGTATAACTTTCTTTTGCAATATTAGTTTGAGAGTTTGGGTTATACAAACGAATCGCAACTTACTAATTTTAACCGCAGGTCCACAAAATGAAAAGATATACTTAAAATAAATGTGTCATACAAAAAAGTACGCTGAATCGATTAATCTCATGAGCAAGTTCGTATCTCTTTTAGTACAAAAGTGATAACGATTTTAAAAACTAAAATAACTTAAAACGTCCAGATATCTCCTAAACTCAGCGTGGTAGGAATCAATTGAGAGTAATTTTTAAATTCGAACTTCTTATGCGGCACCTTGACGATTTGTAAAGTAAAATGAATAAAACGAAAAATAAAAAGGTGACAAAAATGACTGGCGCATATGCGTTCAGAAATGAATGACGTACTTTCCGTGAGATATATATACGAGGTACGGACCGTTTAGCTAAATTGGTTAAAGTGTCATGTTAATAACGCAAAGGTTGCGGGTTCGATCCCACATCTCGTAAACTAAATAAAGATATCAGTGCATGTGTGTGCAATCGATTCAACATGACTTTTTTACAGGTTAGGTTCAAGGTACCAGTTTTGCAAAAAAAAAAAAAATATAAAAATATCTCAGCTATAACAAACTTCAAATAAATATGTCTTATACAAAAAAAAGTACGCTATATTAAATGACCACAGATCGATTTTTTAAATTTAGTTTTGAACTTATCGAGGATTACAATGCATCAAAATTAAAACAACTTTAAAACTCGATTACACTTCTTGGATAATGGAAGATATGGGTATTATATCATGACTAAAATTATGCAGTTTGGCGAAGAACCTCTGTAATAAAATTTGAATAATGAATAACAGATTCTACAGGCGGCATTCCGTTATACCAGAGACATTTAAACCTGACAAAATGATTAAATTACTTTCACTGTCTATTATATTTCTGTGTTACAATATTGTGCTTATCTAAATCTTCAACTTGTCAAATTGTTAATGATCACAACAGTGGTTTTCAATCATTTCTAGTAGCGACCTAAATTTTCTATCAAAATTGCAAATAATATATCATCATTATACAAGAGGAATTTAACTGCAACCATAATATATGAATTGCACTAAAATGACAATAAAATTTATTATATTAATAAGAGATCTATCTGACTTAATAAAACAACCGCTAGGAATGCTAGTGGCATTTTTCTGTTGACCCATACTGCTACTGCACTCATATGCCGGAATTCATAACGCATTGTCAGAAAAACTGATTTGACGGTAACCTTAGACTGTGAACATAGCGTATGTATTATATTGGTGTTAAACTTTTTATAATATTCAATATTAAACTGTCCTTTCAGAAAAAAACAAATGACATATACACAAGAATACTCGTAGATGATTTTTAAGCTAAATTTAAATAAAATTGCCTAGAAGATTGTTGATTCGAAGGAGAAATTGTACCAAAAAAAAGCATTTCTACATAGTTCAAAGATAACATGGTTTCAATCAGTCAATTATTTTTCCAACAGAATCGATTTAAAATTATAAATAATATATTAATTAACTAATAGTAATTAGCCCGATGATCGCAACCCAATTGTTTTAGCGAAATTATTTCAAATCAAATCTTTACCATGGAATTGTGAGAAACCTTGTATGATGGATAAACTCCATTCCTAAAAAATCTAACTTTTTTTCTAAAATATGTGGTAGAGGCGAAACGAATTTCGCGTCTTCTTTTCAACGTATGCAGTTAGTTTTATGACACAATTGTATTTAAATTAACACTATTTGAATAATTAAAAACGTTTCTTTTATTGCAAATGTTAAAAGTTTAATTAGTTATGTTTTAACTGCACACTACATGCGTCTTATACTCATCAATTTAACTAGCAAGCAATGCCTAGCGGTGAGAACACTAGATTTGCGTTCGAAAGGCTGGGGCAGATTGTAACAACCTTCTTATATTTGGTCCAGTCGGGTTGTACAAAAAAAAATACGAAAGTAACTCTTCCTCACTGATTAATTATAATATTTATTGAAAAAAAAAATAAAATATTCGTTACATTTATTATAAAAAAATTACGTGTTTTTTTATTTTTAACACAAAACTGAAAACAAAATTGTATAAAGTATATGGAATATAAATGCGCGCAAGCAAAATATACCTACCTATATAATATAAATGCCCTAAAGCAAAATATACTATACACTGAGACGTTCGTTTTTCGTCTGCCCCTGTGCCGTTATTGGCAATGATTTTATAATCACCAATGTTGTCGACTGTTAAATCATCAATTTTTTTTATCTGTCCCTGAAATTGAACTGCGTTCTATAAGTCATTCCCTGTTCGGGACGTTACACGATATGGCTGGAAGTTTTTCTTATTGTCCCTTGCCGAGAAACGGTAATTTGTGTATCGGCCATCTTGATGAAATTTTCCAATAGTTGCAATTAATTATTTTAGTTAATTATCGACATGGTTTCTTCGACCTTGGATAGATTACCTGCCAATTTTCATATACTTATAAAAGTGACGTAAATGGAAGATGATAATGATGCAATCAGTGACGGAATTAGGCACTATGGGCACGTGCCCATAGGTTTCCACTAAATTGAACCAAAAAATTAAAAAATCGACATTTAAAAAAAAAAATTTTTATCGAGATTTCAATTTTTTTTTTGAAATTTCATTAATTTAATTTTTTTTTTAAATTAAAAAACTAAATTGAAAAATTTTGCGCATATTATATAGGCCCCCAAAAAATTTTGCTCATAGGCTCCCATAAGGATAAATCCCGCACTGGATGCAATCAATTGTGGACCCTGAATGATTCGAAAAAATGGTCACGTTTCAAATCACTCTAGCAGACATTTGGAGAGGGGCGGTAGTGAAGATTTTTACGCATCAAAAATCTGCATGCGTTTAAAAGTTGTTTTTTTGAAATATATTCGTTTGCTTATAAACATAAAATATGTGTGAAACATTATTTTTTCTGAATATAAAAATGATAAAACAGATAATTTTTAAACACTTAGTTGCACGAATTACTAGCAAGCGTTCTTATGAACCTGCAACTGTTAAAACGACTGATTAAATAGTCTATAGTTGAAGAACAATTTAAAAAGAAACTTTATCGATGTTCCGATTCTAAAAATTTATTTTCTTCATCAGGGGCCTCAGGCTAGTTTAAGGGTGGTAATAAATACATGATCATTAACTATCACCTTTAAACTTGCCTGAGACCCTGATGATGCACCGTTCCGAAAAATTTATTTTCATAATCGTACTAATTTTAAATTCATGATCATGGACTATTAGTCACTACAAATGATTAATTTAAAATCGTTCCTGATTCAAACTTTCCCTCAACGTTTAATATCTTTATTGGAACAAAACTAATACTGACAGTTTGTAAATAATTTTGTTGGGTCTGTGAAGACCGACCGTCGATCGGCCGACAGAATAATTGCACAAATAAAAATGACCTGTTAACATCAGACCTCTATGAAAATATTTATTGAAATAAATCATATTATTTATGTTTATTGTTTATATTTAAAAATCATCTTCCACTTTCATTGTTTTTAAAACGTGTTTATAGATGTGAGAAACCGTTACCCACTTTCCTGCAGCCCTCAATCAAGTTAATGCATAATGAATAATGAGTACTGACTAATGAGGTAATTTACATCGTCATTTTTCATCAGATCTCATTTTCTTACAAAGTGTTCTTTGAATGAGTTGTAATTTACAGAAACGTAGAAATTCTATAACTTCCAACAAAAAGAAAATCATCGGGTTTTTCGGTGGTGAGGGTATCCTCAGAGTTTTGAAGACACTTTCCTTCTGCTAGGTTCGTCGTAGCCTACAATTCCGGCAAAATCGAGACAGATCGAGAAATTATTCGTGTTTTTAAGGTGTCCTGTTTTGAAGGAGACACGATTGTAGTTCAGCTTGATTTCCGCTAGGTTCGTCGTGGGTCTACCTTTCCTGTGAAATCGAAAAAGGTCGAGAAACTAGTCGTATTTTTAGTGTGATGAGGATATCTTCAGTTTTGAAGAAATCGACCGGGGATCAGTTTTATCTGCGCTCGATTGATTGTGATTTAGTTTTCCTGTGGAATGGAGAAAGGTTGGGTCGAAATTTTTGGTAATGCAGGGGGTGTCCCTCAGTTATAAAGAAATCGATCGTAGTTCACCTTTATCTCCACTATGTTCGTAGTAGACAGTGGTTCACTATTTCTGTGGAATCGAGAAAGATCGGGAAACTAGTCGGGTTTGTCGATTGTCGGAGTGTCCTCAGAGTTTTGAAGACACCGCTCGAACTACACTTTACTTGCGCTTGACGCACGACAAGCTGAGGTTATCAGCGTCTATGTTTCCTTTGGAACCGGGACCGATAAGACGCTTATGACCTTTGCTTATGACCTTTGTTTATAGTCTACAGTATCTATCTAATTTTTGCTACTGTTACAGTTGCCTCTTTAATGTAGCATTGATTACGCTACAAGGAAACTCCTCTTGTTCGTCAAATCTCGTTTTTGTAACTATTTTGATCCTTTTACCATAGAACAGCCGGTAAAAATGATATATATTTTATGATCCTAAATAATTTATATGATAATACAAATTTCACACAGTTATTCCGCTATGCTATGATATTGAACAAATAGTTTAGATCTGCTAAGATGTGTTTAAGTATATGTTGTAGGTATTATATCTGCGACAAAAAAGCAAAACCTCTTATGTCAAATTTGTGATACCAAAGGATTTATGACGATATTATCGTTTATTTCGCTAACTAGCTGCCTGGCCGAGCTTCGTCCGGTATTATATCTAAAATTTCGTTGTATTATCTAAAGTTGTTATTTTCTCTCACTTTCAACTTTCAACTTTTTGTCGTAAGCGTAATAATAATAAAGGCATGTTTTAAACATTGAAAAAAAAATCAAATCGGTTCAGTGACTTGAGTTTTCATCTGTATAACCGAAGGAATAAGTCGTTTTGGAATATAATATATTTAGAATTTATGTAGATAAATCAGATGAAATGATTTTACGCAATTTTGTCCAAAACAAAAAATTTTAGGATGTGCAAATTGGAAAAAATTATTAAGGACCGCGCACATCTATCCAGCACGGTCAGCACAAATGAAATATCTCAGGTTATTTAACGAAATTGCGCACATTAGACCAATACCGGCAACCAGCAACCAGCAACGACCGTCAGTCGGTCGCCTGAAATATCTGTCTAGCCATGCTAGACCTATCCAGTGTGCTAGTGATGTGTCGTTTTCACTAATTAATATGCTGGTTTGTGTTGGTTTATGCTGGTCTAGTGTGCGATATCGTGCAGGTTGGTGCCGTGCTGGTCGTGCAGGTTCATGCTAGACAAGTGTGCGCGGTCTTTTAAATATTTAAAAAATGAAATTAAGAACTTACAAAAAAAAACGAGATTTTTTTTTAATAAAAAATTGACGTAAGCGTTTCTGCATTTTGGCCAAATATGTGCATCATGTTATGTATAAACAATTGTTCAAAAAGCATTATTAAGACTTAGAGGTCATGGGATAAGCGATAATGAGTGCTTCACAAATGAGATTCATATATGTATTATCTATTTAACCCTTTGGTGATCAGTGGGATTTTTTACGGCATTCTCGTTTTATCAAAAATATTTTTGGAATTTGAATTTGATATATTGTATATGTCGTAGGATAATTGAAAAAATCGTATCTTCGCGAAAATCCTATGAAGATTGCAAAAAACCGGGTAATTGGAATCCGGTTTTTTGCAAACGTCCTAGGAATTTCGCGAAAATCCGTTTTTTTTTTTTAATTATCCTACGACATACGTATTTTTAGGTACAAATCAGCATTTCTACATATAATAATCTATAACGGATCTCTTGTACGCTTGTGTTGATTTTTTTTTAAAAACAATAGGGCTCTTCATATTTACATGTTTTGATTTTGATCCGCTCAGCCCTTTGACCTATATAGTGCTCACAGACAAACAGACAAGCAAGCTAACAGACTAACAGACGAGCAGACTTTTTCCAAAATTGTGTTTTTTGACTTTTTCCAAAATTATGTTTTTTTTTGGACTCGGGAGACGTTAACAGTGTTGGATCACTTTCACACAGTTTGTGCTGAGGTCCAGCGGTAAGAGGCGAGGTAGGCAAAAGACATATTGTGGGTGTGACCTTCTTTAGCTCTGTCTCGCTCAAATCATACGCACGTTTCCATTTTTGGCTGGTGCCACACTACGAGGCTAAAACATGCTATTGCAAGGATGCCGCTGTCAATTGATTACTTACTCGAATTTTTGGAAATATTTTGAAGATTTAAAAAACTTTTCCGAAAAAGGAAGAGTCACTTTCGGTTTGTGATGGAACAGTTTTGTGAAATAAGTACGAATAAGATCGTGGTGTGACATTGAAAACGTGTGTTTTTTTTGCACAATTAATGCCAACTTTTTTCTAGTAAATCGTACATAAATTACAAAAGTAGTCCATTAGAGACCTAGATTTGTCCTTTATCTTCCTTATAGAGAAAGAATGTTGAAGAATAAGTCTACAATCAGTTGACAGTCGAAGCTCTATTTTTGGCTTAAAATCAGAGCGTTCCGACAGCCTTAAAACGAAAAAAAAATATTGTAAAATTTTGAAAATTGAATTCAGACTTAAATTAGTGCCAATTTGTGGGTGGAAATGGTAATATCTGAAAACGGCTAAATTAAAACAAACTAATTTTGTTAGATTTGAAACTAATAAATACTTGCTGTCGAGCCCTATCGTTCATATAAAAAAAAAAAAATACTTTTATAGAATGGTGTGCTGTACATAATGCATCCCACTTTTGTTTAAATTCTATCGCGGGGCCCCATTAAACCCAGCCGCCCTATAGCTACGCCACTGCTTATAAAAAAGAATGCCCGGCTTATGTCAGAAATGTGAATTTTGTCTCAACGCAACGCAACGGGACGGCCCCATTACTTGTATGCTTAGTGTTTACGTTAATGAAGGTGCCTATTGTAGGGCAGTTAGCGTAAGTTTGCGTGCGTTGTGATTTAATAAAATAATTGTACATGAAAATTAACGTCGTTCAATTTGAATAATGATGCACACAATACAAGAAGATATATTCACTTGGTAACCCAGTGATCTTGAGATCGCAAATATAACAGAACTTGATGAATGATGAATGGTTTATTGTACTTGACCTTGGATACTTTTTAATGTGGTGTTTTGCGCGTGTTTTAATTTTTAACCGACTTCATAAAAAAGAGGTTATCAATTCGACGTGTGTATTTATACGCATTTTTTTTTAAATGTTTGTTCTGCTATAACTTTTCTAGTTGTTAACCGATTTGAAAAAATGTGATACTATTTTGTTTAGAATATTTACTCGACTGGTATCATATAAAATTTTTTTAAGTCAGCTTAGTAGTGTTTTTAACTGACTTTAAAAATGGAGTTTTTTGTGTTACCTCATATTGCCATTATTTGTGAACCCATTTTGATAATTCTTTTTCTGTTTAATTGGGCGTATCTTCGAGGTTGTCTCACATAAATTTTACTTAAATCGATTCAGAAGTTTTTTTCTAGTTTAGTATTAAAATAGTAAGGAAGAAGGCGGTTAATAACGTGCAAACTATGTATTCCAAAGCCATTAAAAAGTAAAAAAAAAATCACTAAAAATAAAAAGAAGAAAAATTTTGAGGTCGACGCCAATTTAATGAAAGTCCATAGTTCTGAAAAGTGATAAGTAAATCAATTGACGGCGATCTTCAAACTTTATTTTTTTCGCTTATATAGCTGTTTTTTCATTATCAGTTTTGTGTACTAAATAAAATCATTAAGTTTAGTCAGCTTTTGCATTTCTTTCGATGATCAGGGTAGATTCTCGTGACTAAATTCCATAGAACATTTTTCAGTATCTTAAAATAGAAAAAAAACTTATTGACCCCGATTTTCGATCTATGTTCTAAAACAATTATTATGTTGATTTTAATACAATTTCTGATTTCTTTCGATGAGAATGCAATTTTATGAGAGACAAAGCTTCCGGTATACCGAATTGATTCGATTAGGTCAAGAACTAAATCCTCCGTTTCTAATTTGGGTCTTAAAAATATCATTCCGATGAGAATGGATTCGTGTGAAGGACAAATCAACCAAAGCACCATTAGTTTGAAAGAGAAATTCAAAAATTCAATTCCTCTATATCCAAAACAGAGAGATACAAAAGCTGTAAAAGATTGGAAATATTTTCGAAAAAAGTCTCCAAAAAACAGAGTGTAGGGTGAAATAAAGTACTGTTTAATTAATAAAGATTATTTGTTTCAGGTTGTCAATTTTACCCACCTGGAGAATATTTAAGGTTTGTGAGAGTTCCCGAGAATCTTCCAATTGGAGGTGAAGTTCTAAAAATCAAAGTTTATCCCAGACATAATTTAACTATTCATCCAATTGATAAGGTAATTACTATATTGAATTCATTTATAATTCGTGTATGGTGGTGTTGATCCAATAGAATGTCACAGTAAAGGAAGATTTGGTTGAGGATCAATAAATAAATAAGCTTTACCAAAGTTTCGCTAATGGTCAACGTATATATTTTTCGAAACGTTGGCCATTAGCGAAACTTTGGTAAAGCTTATTTATTTATTGATCCTCAATCAAATCTTCCTTTACTGTGACATTCATTCATTTATAATATTTGAGGATAAAAATACATATGTATTGTAATCGGAAATCGTTAAGCCAAAACTCAAGCCCTCGTAAGTTCGTTTTGAGAATAGCTTCAGTCTAAAATATTGACCTCATATTTTATTAAAGAACAAGAGAACTCTGTAACCAATTTTTCTGTGGTTTTCTGTACACCTTGTATAATATAAAACCGAAAATTCAAGACGTTTGCAGAAGCTTTTCCAAATAAAATTTATTTAAAAGTTTATTTCTTACAAGAGCACCTCTACATCCTCGGCTATTCTCAAGACTTTTTGCAGGTTGTTATAAGAAATTGCAGGTGTCGGGTGACCAAAAAAACTTGGTTATTGATGTGTTATACAACCTGAATAATATAAAAACCGAAATGAAATTACTGAATATCTTATCAATTTTTTTAAAACTAAGTGTAGTAAGTCCTATACCACAATAATAGTTAATTAAACGTTGAGTTAAGTAGTGAAACGGTAAGGCGTTTGTTTTCTGCAGAGAAGGTCCCTGGATCGATTCCGGTCGGCGTCATTAAGTTGTTTTTAATTTGATTTAATCTTTTTTTAAATTTATTTAAATATTTGTTTGAACCTTTTTTTTATCATACAGTAGAAAATTTAACGTGATGTGCACTGTGCACTTTTGGTTTTGCCAACTATTTATTTTTACTTTGAAAAAAATGTGTAAGTAAAAAGAAAAAAGAATAGATCTCAATTATTTACATTTAGAAACGAACAATATTGAAATATTTATACTTTGCATTTGTTGCTCAAAGAAAAGAAAATAAATTGGATTGATTTAAATTTAATTAAAATATTCTAAAGGCACCGTTATAGGTATCTGCATGTAACGTAAGAATGGATGATTTGAATATTCAACACGGTGTTTAAGTTTACTTTGGAAGCTCTGCGTTCAGTTATTCAGAAAATAATTATTGGTTACATCATGTTATTGTTATGATGATATTATTATTACTGGCGTGTCCCACCAGTGGCGTAACATACTAATTATGAACAGGTTCACTACACACGTCTGTATTTTTTTGTTGTTGTATTTCTCGTGGCTAACTCAAAATACTTTTTGTTTCGTATCTCAAAGCAAATTTCCCTTTTTAAATTACTTGAAATACCATTAATCCGTTCCAGTCCCCAAAATTCCACCCCAGTTGTTTTTCTTACTTGTTTTTGAATAAGAAAAAATGTATTAATAATGAAAAATATCACCGAGCTGGGTAGAGTAGTGGTGACAGCACTAGACTTGCATTCGGAAGGTCCGGGTTCGAATCCTGGCGGGAGCAAATGTGGCTGGGACTTTTTCCTACTGCCTCTCGCCGAGAAATGGTAATTCCTGTACCGGCCATCTTAATTGAGGTTTTCCATGGTTTCCCTCAATTAATTCCAGATAAATATCGAGATGGTTCCTTATTTGAGGCCATGGCCGATTACCTATCAAACTCCTAGTTCAAAAATTACCTACCTTATCCTAATTTCCTATAATTCCTTCATTCGCCCATTGCTATTACATAAGTTGAAGTTTTAAAAATGTAGAAATATAACGGGAAGTGTGGTAGATGGAAAATAGTAATGGTGCGAATGGCGTCTGTTATGACATAAAGTCGAGAAACGGACGTTAAACGCATTATTATTATAAATGAAAAATATTGTATACAAACATAATAAAAGACAATGTAATGAAATAAACTGTGAAACTCTCTCCGACATTGCCAAGATCTCCTTTATCTCACTTGTAGAGATAACCTCCTCTACCTCTGACTCCTCCTCGAAATCAATTCCTTGCAGAGCCTCCGTATGTTGCTGCGACTATAACTCTTGTAACTTCTCGGTCGTCAGTTCCTGGAGAATGCTCCTAGACGAGCTCGTTCACGTCTGTCTCATCTACCTCCAGACTAGAGTTGTGTAACTCAGAAATGAACCGGTTCAAAGAGCCGACTCCGACAGAAGATCCGTGAGAGCCGACTCACTTTTTTTTGAGCCGACGGATCAACGGATCCGCGTAACTTAGTGAAACACTTAACACACAGAAGCACATTTTACACTTATGTATCAGTTCTTGCTATGATGCATCTGTCAGCTCAAATGACTCATGCATCACATGCTTGGCTATGCATTCTTGATTCTATACAGGTCGTGATATGATTGACTGAACTAGGTAACTCAGTGGCAGACTACAGTAACATATTCAGAACTCGGCTCTTTTTGAACCGGCTCACATACGAGATCCAGATGCAAAGATGCAGATCACTAAAAAGACCCGTTTTTCCAATCTCTACTCCAGACCCATGGATTTTCCCAGAGACACGATCTCCTCCTCCACTGACATTTCGGGTTCGAATCCTTCCAAGGTTCCTTCGGCTAGAGCTTCAAGCCATAGCTTCTTCCATGACTGAGGTGTCGAATGATATTGTTACGCCACTGTAAGTTACCTGCCGTAAAATTAAATCGGAACGGAGATTTCGCTGTCGCCTCGACTTCATTAAGAGTATTGTGCATTCTATAATAATGTAAATTGTATATATATTCCGGTGTGGCAGGCTTGTGCGAATGTGTAATATATACTACCTATCTATAACGTACTCAACTACGCAGGGCATTATTATTACAGAGGTATGTTTGTACGGATTTCAGACTGAAGACATAAATTATTTTAAAATACGTGATATCAATCGTACGGCAGTTTCTTTGCTGCTAGCTCAGTCTCTGGAGAACCTTGTCGACACGGACAATCCACAGAACGTGCTCAAATTCAGACTTGTCTGTGATTATTACGATGGGGAAGATACGGTAAGTTACAGTCAGGCACGGCTTTAGAACATTTATTTCAGGTGGGTTTCTAACTAGCATTGTTGCATCATTTGTGACATCTGTATCCGCATTCGCAACAGTCGTTGCAGAACTTAAGCAGATGCATGCATGACGTGCGTTACATCTGCAGATGTAAGCACGTCTTTAGGGATATTGTAGACTTCTGAATCCGTATCCGCAATATTCGTTGCGGAACTTTAGAGGATGCGTATATAACGCACGTCATTAGGGATGTTGTAGATGTCTTCATCCGTATCTGCAACAGTCGTTGCGGAATTTTAGTGTATGCGGACATATCAGAATTAATAAGTTAGATTTTTTATTATTTCCACATCCGCATCTGCAGATGTGGACGTCAACAAATTCACATCCGTTCTGCAGGTGTCAATAAAACCAACATCTGTAACATCCCTGTTTCTGACGATGATGGCAACAAGCAAGAAAGATTTTAATACACTTTAGGCCTACAAATGACTCCATTATCAAAGGCAGATTAAAAATTTCAAAGTTTGATTTGAAGCTTCCCCTGCTTCGCTCTAAAATTAAAATATTTTTACAAAAAAATAGGGTACTTGCATGAACTTTTTGTGTTATGCAGAACGAATTTGAACAAGGCTCTAGACATGTGATGTGGTTATCCTCAAGGATGTCAAAAATAACATCTAGGTCTCTTGGCTATGTACTTTTCAAAACTTCGATACGTAAAGATACATATTGTGTATTATAGACGTTCGACAATAAAGACCACAATCGTCTTATCCTTACGTTAAAGTGATATTCGCAATAATATGAGTTTGACGTCAGCGCGGTTAAATCCCGTCACAAATTATTAAACTTGAATTTCTTTCGATAATATGTGCTTGAATTTTAACTAAGTACATAAAATGAAATTGTAAATTATAGACGCTCAACAACACAAGACAAAGATCTTTTCCTTAAGCCACGTGTTCCTCCCAAAATTATGACTGGTGACATCACATTGTACAGAGCGGCACATCAATTTTAATAAATAATTGCGTTTCAACGAATAGTTTCTCAGATTTCAGAGTTTATATTTTCATTATGAATAATAAAAATACGATAAAAAATTCCATGCAAGTATCATATCGCCCAATGTTGTTATATTAAGACGATAGATGTCAATAGCTCGTCATGAAAACCAGGTTACCGCTGACTTCGTTTTGTTTAACACGATATATTTTTTCTTATTATGACAATGGTAATCAGATCTGCGTGACTTGATTTAACTGAATAGCAAATTATTAACCACTAAGATGTTCCACTCAGATACAATAAAATATGTTTTGTAAAATGGAAAATGTCTATTAAAAACCGGTGATGAGAAGCGGTAAAATAAGTTTACCGCCCGCCGGACGCTTATTTAAAATTCAATAATAATTTAATGCTCTTGAATTTATTATTTTCAGTCATAAAAAATTCAATAAGTTTAAAATTTCATATTATTCCAAGCTGGGCGCGAAGTTAGATTTTGCACACAAAAGAGATGACAGAGCATTGTCTTTACCCGCGCGGCCACTGCCGGTCGAAGTCTGTCAATGCTTAAACCCACTACTAACTTGTAATTAGAAGTTAGTAGTGGGTTTAAGCACTGACAGACATTGACCGGCAGTAGCCGCGCGGGTAAAGTCAATGTTCTGTCATCTCTTTTGTGTACAAAATCTAACTTAACTTGTAATTAGAAGTTAAGTTTGTACACAGATGAAATGTAAACATTTTTTAAAATACTATAAGTAAATGAAGATTAAAGTCGCTATTTTGTAGGGCACTAGTCACTACCCGCGGCTTCGCACGCGACTGAGATGGAACAATGTTTTATTGCAGTGAAGGTACCGTATTACAGTTTTGTTTCGCGGGTCACGCCCTGCTCGACAGCGACAATCCATGCCTGTACTTCCACCATAAAATTGCTGTACTTCCAACATGTACTCAAATTTAGCCAGTTTATTTCGATTTTTTTATCATAATAATGTACTAATCAGGGATAGTGTAGCTTTTTATTAGTGAAAGAATTTTTAGAATCGGTTTAGATTACTCGCCACATACAAACAAACAAACAAATTTTACTTCTTTAATAGTATAGATAAGGTCAAAAAATACAGTGTATATCTAGCGCGCAATGATATTTTGATTTGTGTAGCGCTTCTTTCACATAATAATAATAAAAAAACCCGGATCGCAGTGCCAAAACCCTGCCGACAATATAGTGTATTTGCTTGTGTAGGGCCGTGTGGTTTTATACTTTTATTATGTGAAATTAAGTTTGTTTTTGGGCAAAATAAAAAATTTAACCCCTTAATACACCCCCTAAAATAACATTTTTTTCTTAATTGTAATATTATTATCAATCTAACGTCTACACCGAATTAAATACACCCTTCAATAAATAAGTCACTATCTGCAAACTAGTGTTTTCATAAAATTTGTAAATCCGGTCCTGTCGGGCCGATTTTATTAAAATTGTGGGGACACTTTTTAATCACTACCAGAGGGTTAAATTTCAATTTTGAAACGATTCGGAGAATTTTTTCGGTATTTTGGGGCCCAAAAACAGTTTTCAACCCCTAAAAACTACCCTTAAAATAGCCCGATTAGGCCCATTTTAAATAGGCTTCTTGCGGTGATGGGTTTCAACACGTGGCCCAAATTTCGTTGAAATCAATTAACTCTTTCGAAAGTTATCGCGCGTACACACATATATATATATATATATATATATATATATATATATATAAATATATATATAAACATTTTTAAAAATGGTGTCAACGTGTTTAGGAGGTTATGAAACGTCGAGAAATTTTGGTCCGACCCCTAGGTCCCGCCATCCGACCGACGCCAATAGTGTATGTTGCCTTATGGAAAATACACTAATAACTTTATTGCTTAGCCCCAAAAAAAAAATAAGAAAGATACAATGCGTCAGGAGAAAGAAATTATAAAAGATCGTTAATACTATATGGTTCCAGTTTTGTTAAATATGTTTTTAATAGTTTTTTGGAATTTATTTTTATTTTGCTCACTTTTTATGTCACATCACGTCAATAATATACTTCATTTCGCTCTAGATATATAATCTACAATTCTCATCTAGTTAACATTTATACAATATAATAATATGCATTCGT
This sequence comes from Venustoraphidia nigricollis, assembly GCA_034508555.1. Taxonomy (NCBI): domain Eukaryota; kingdom Metazoa; phylum Arthropoda; class Insecta; order Raphidioptera; family Raphidiidae; genus Venustoraphidia; species Venustoraphidia nigricollis. The sequence continues at coordinate 2,086,021 of JAVRKA010000006.1, forward strand.
TCTATAGAAGTAGCACATGTGTAGAATATATAAGCTATATATTACTTGTTTAACAAGGAAACATTGATACTCAAACTTTTTATTTATCGAACCGCAATCATAACGTTAGACAGTGACAAACTTAACCAAGAAAGGGCTATACGTGGGGTTGAAGTTCCTTAACCTGCAAGCTCTTGGTAGCTTTAGTATTGACTTTTAGTGCTAAATCTATTTTTAAAAAAGTCTTAACGTAGATACCGGAACCTCAAATTAGTCTCATATTCCGTGCCAGCCTTAAAATAGGCGCACTGAGAAAAATTCGAATGATGAGCTCCGCTCGAAAAAAAATCAGACTACGTCGCTAGAAAGTGGTTAAGAAAGCTGACTTTAATGAAATGTAAAAACAAAAATTATTTTAAATTAACAAAATTTTTGAATTTAAAAAATTGAAGAATAAAAATCGCCCATATTTTAATACTCACTTATCATTATGAACATTTTGAAATAAAAATTTAATTTTTTATGCTACCGTAGTGGATATCCATCTGCTTGTCCATCAGGCAAAAAAGGAGAAAAAGGTACCAAGGTTACTTTTTCGTTTTTAAAAGAAATTGTTCCATCCACGATTGGGGGCCCAACTTCTTAGTTTCTTTTTTCTAACCCTTTGAAGAGTTCATCACTAAAACAATCAAAACTTGTATAAGTTTCTTGTATTTGGCTATTTTTCATCTAATTTTTTAGACTATACCCGTACTTGTAGAATTTAGTGATCAGTGATATTTCACATAAATACAAACTGTGATCAGTCACAGTTTATAATGACTGATATTTGAAAATAGCAATCACGAATCACATTTTGATTGAAAAGTAGCAGTTTGGTTCATCATATATCAATGCAGTCACTGACAATGAACTTGACCGTGCCGTATTTCAAATATGTCCGCAGACCATCTGTGTACAAATATATATATTGTACTTGCACTTTATCTTATTATTATCTGCAATCGTGCGTCGTATATCACTGCTGCATATTGCATACCAAATATCTAGTTAATGATATAAAAATCTTCATAATAACCGTCAAACCACTAGGAAACAACACTAGTATCTGTCTTCTGAAAGGACCTGTACATTGCTTTTAATAAAAGCTTTAGAAAGAGATGTATAAACAATACGCTTTCATGAACTAAAAAACGCAAAATACTCTGACAACAAAATTAATTTTACTGTAAAAAGCGTGGAGTGTTATTTATTTAAATTTTCATAATAGCTCTACGTTTACAATTAGCTAGTAAATGAAAAATTTATTACCGATATTAAGCACTCCGCGCTTTTTACAGTAAATTTTGTAATCAAATAATTTAGCATTTTTTAGTTCATAAATGCGTGTTGTAAGTATTAGTTTTTTTAAAACTCTAATGTTAATTATAAGACTAAAAACATTACTGCATTTGCTTATGGGGTAGGTAACGTAACGTACGTCACTGTACAGCGTGTTAGCGTGCTTGCTGGAAATTTTCAAGTCTTTATCCTGAAGGTCCTGGTCAGAATGATGGGACAAACTTATTATATTATTGTATTGGCATCGGTCCTTGAGAAGTGTGCAAAGTTTCAGTTCAATTTGACGTTTTATTGTAACATTTTGTTGTTACAGGAAAGGAAGATTTGGTTGAGGATCAATAAATAAATAAGCTTTACCAATGTTACGCTAATGGCCAACGTTTCGAAAAATATATTTTCATCGTCAGGGCCTTAAGCTGGTCGAATGATTAAGGCCCTGAAGATGAAAATATATTTTTGGTAAAGCTTATGTATTTATTGATCCTCAACCAAATCTTCCTTTCATGTGACATTCTATTGGATCAACACCACCATATACGAAGATTTTGTTGTTACATTGATAGATATCATCGTACCTGTCGGTAACGGTGTATGTGGAGGACGTGAACGACCACGCCCCCGAGTTCATTGACGCACCTTATCATCTCACAGTTGACGAACTAACACCTGTTGGTAAGTGTTATCAATTATCTTCCATAACAGTTTCACAAACGTCAAAAATCGAACGTTTGCGAATCATTATAATTCAAGTTAAACATAGATTTCCTAAGACCGTTGTACCGTAGTACAGCGGCCGTAATGTGACGTTGAATAACGTAACAAAAACCGGTCAAGTGTGAGCCGAAGTCACATGGAGAGGGTTTCGTACAGCGTTGCCAGATTTTTTTTTGTCAAGTCGGGATTTTGGAACTTATTGAGTAAAAAAAGCGGGGTTCTTTCGTCGAAAGCGGGACAAAGTAAAAAACGTATATAATCAGAAGTTTTTAAATATTTATCTTTTTATTTGAGTTCAAATTACGTTTACGTGACAATAGATAGCAAAAATAGCCATAGAAAATGTATTTGAATAAAAATATGATATTTTAAATCAGATTTACCCTATCGTTAAATAGTTGAGTCTTATTCGTCTTCTGAATAAAAAAAATAAAAAAACAGCAAAAAAGTTTTATTCATTAGAAAAATATGGCGTTTCAAACAATAGTCTGAGGAGTGAGTGTTACAAATTGCAACTTACAATAAGAGAATAATTATCTACGCACGGTCGAGTTATCCCCGAAAAGCGGGATTGGGCCTGTCCCGCGCGGGACATTTAATTTTGATTTAAAAATCAGTACGTCCCGCCAAAATCGGGACGTCTGGCAATGCTGGTTTCGTACCATTCCGTTTTCTGTGAGAATTTTGAGACAAGATTTTCGTTTAGGTTTTCCTGTAACAAGGGACCAGGGGGGATGCTCGATTTTCATATATTTTCTTTTATATCTTTTAAGCTATGCATTTTAATACATCATAAAAAATATGAATGTATTGCCCCTTTTTATTTTATACGTTATTTGATTAAAGACATGAATGGAGAGTTTAAAAAAATATCGTTTCAGTCGATAAATTATTTTTTAAGCAATTTAAAATTCTACAACGATTTTGTTATAGAGAAATATGCGTGGTCATAATCTAGATTAATTGTAAAATCAGATTTTTTGACAATGCTTTCTGCAACCCAACATAATTTTAATAACTTGTTGCAGGTTTAACGATATTTCGCGGCATTCAAGCCTTCGATCGTGACAAACCAAATACTCCTAATTCCGACGTACAGTACAGGATATCAGCAGGCGATGAGAAAGGCCGATTCAAACTTGAAAGCAGCCATCGGGCGTTGCTGGTTGTGCAGCGACCACTGGACTATGATACCGGCGACCGGGAGTTTTTACTAACGCTTACAGCATCGGTAAGATATACAGATTGATTAAATAAAATAAGCGATTGAACTGATTAAAGTTTTTTTGACCACCAAGATTAGTCATAATGAATTCACCGAGCGATAAGTCTACTACGTATTCAATATTTGATTGGGTTGCTTGAAACTCAATACAGTAGATGACAGTGTAGGAATCTACTAAAACATTTGAGTAAATTTATTTGCGAAAGAAAATTCAAACATTTTCTTTCGCAAATAAATTCACTCAAATTGAAAATGTGCTAATTAAAACTTCGAACATTCCTTGACCTTGCGTACAACCGAACAACCAATCAGATATTTTGTACAGCTGCATGTGATAACTATATAACTATATATGAAGGGACCGAGCTGGGTAGACTAGTGGTGACAGCACTAGACTCGCATTCGGGAGGTCTGGGTTCGAATACCAGCGGGGGCAGATGTGGCTGGGACTTTTTCCTACTGCCTCTCGCCGAGAAACTGTAATTCCTGTACCGACCATCTTGATTGAGGTTTTCCATGGTTTCCCTCAATTAGTTCCAGATAAATATCGAGATGGTTCCTTATTTGAGGCCATGGCCGATTACCTATCAAACTCCTAGTTCAAAAAATTCCTACCTTATCCTAATTTCCTATAATTCCTTCATTCGCCCATTGCTATTACATAAGTTGAAGTTGTAAAAAATGTAGAAAAATAACGGGAAGTGTGGTAGATGAAAAATAGTAATGGTGCGAATGGCGTCTGTTATGACATAAAGTCGAGAAACGGACGTTAAACGCATTATTATTATTATTATTATTATATATGAAGGGAAAGACACTTGTTTCGAATCCCGACTGGGGAGGTATGACTTGAATATTTTCCTATTGGCTGTCACCGAGAAACGGTAATTCCTGTAGCGGATTTGACGTTCGGTCGGCAAGAATAATACTCGATTATCAAGGGAGTAATGAAGATGACTTTTGATGAGTGTGGTGTTTGTTACACGAACGCAGCGCTAGATCACTAGATGAGACGAAACGAAAGTATGTAAAGTCCAAAGGTCACTGCGATTTAACATAGTGTATACTCATAGCTTTAACTATATTTTCGACTGAAAAAAACAGTTAAAGCAATGAAGATCTTTATCGACGATTTCGTCAAAAATATAATTGTGGAGATATAGAAACTTTCTCCATTTTAATTATGTGGTCATTCATTTTTGTCATAAATTGGTTAAAAATATTGTTTTATAAATGGTGGATTTTCATTTCCTGAAAAGATCAGATATGACGTAAAAATAATAAAAGGGAAACTAATAATTATTATTTAGTAATGTCTATTGTCACACTTGTGATAAAACTATATTGTGTAAATTTGTTTGAAATAATATACTTTCACTATAAAATTGTAAAGACGTTATCTTCTCTGATAATATTTTTTTATGTAAACGTGTAAACGGCAACTTGCGATAAAATCAAACCGTGTAATTCTAAGTATTAAAGTTATACATTATTAAACTTTTCTATGAATTTATAGTCGTGTCTCTCAGTATGGTTGTACTTTAAGTGATCGTCTTGCTTAAGGTAGTTGTCGTGGTTAAGGCACACCGTCAGAAAATTCTTAATTTTTATATACCTATTAAGTACATAATAATACAATTACCCTGAAAATTTGAAGTCGATCGACCGTATATAATCCGAGATAAATTCGATTAAAAATTGGATAATTAACATTGATTGTATACGATCTATGTAGTTCTGAACCAGTTTCCTATTTATAAAAAAAGAACTAACTGTCAGAAACTTTCCAAAAACTGACAGTCTTTCAATGCATTTGTTATGAGTTTAAAAAAAAAATAAGAAATTTTTTTTGACCGTCTAATTGTTTATAAATAACGGTTTAAAGTTCAACAATTTATAGAAAAGTATCCATGCATATGAATACTGAATGGGTTACGTTTCCACGGGTACAGTCTTGCGTACAAATTATGGATCACTTAGCTACAAGCTAGTATACTTTTGTGGCGCGTATAATCTATAACTTTTTGACAATATTGTACCACGACAACTACCTTAATTGGTTCTTGAGACTCTTTCATGAAAATCCAAGAAGTTACATATTTAAAAATCGTTATTCCAAAATTTCGTTTTAATTACCTATCGTCAATTTAAGCTACCGTGTACCATCTAATTGCTCATTGAAATCGCTCTTCCAACAGAAGAAGAGGCTAAATTAATTCTATGTGACAGTCAAGAACAAGTTAACTTTATCTCGCGATACAACTCACATGCCCAGATATTTTTCATCAAAAGCAGAGAGGTTAAATTTTTTCATCATTTGTGTAACCTAATTAACCAAGAACACGTCAACCTGAAGGATAAAGGAAAAAACAGTAATTTTAATTTATTGTATTTTTTGCAGGACCGAGGCATTCCCCCTAAGAGTACAAACACCAGCATGAAAATTTCTGTCCTTGATAATGACGACTTGAATCCAAAATTTACAAGAGACGTTTACAAAACACAAATCGCCGAGTTTTATCCGTTCACTGTGAGTTTTCAACTTTTTACAATTTTATTTTCTCAAGTCTAATTTTTAAGTATATTTCACAGCTCCGCATGTCGCGGTTGCGTACGCGCATATTTCTAATGGCTAACGGATTGGCTGAGACACATCCGACCGGTCGAAATTCCAATGCAGTAATTTGTATTTTTCATTTTAAATGTTTTGCTATTAAAAATAAGATGATTTTAATTTTTTTTGAACGACTTTTACCTTAAATCTAGATTTAAGAATGTCATTTGGCTGAAACTAAATGAAGATCATTAGATGAAAACAAAAAGCTAAATGAATATCTTAATTTAGCTGAAAACAAATGACTATAAGAACAAATGAAAATCTTGTCTGTCCTAGCGGAAACCCGGCGTTAATTCGACACTGTACCTGATCATCAGAATTCCTGGTGCCTAGAGCCGACCCTGGATAAATAAAACTCTGTGTGATTTCCTTTATAAGTTACACAATATTTAACATTTCTTAATTAACTCCTACATGAAAATAAATGCAAACAATTAAGTGATCTACATCTAGGAGATACAACAGACTGACTATGTAGATTATAGAGCGACAAAACAATTAACTAGATATGTTTTTTTTTCTAAATGCATAACTTACATTGTGTGTGAGTGGACAGATGCATTAATAAGTAACCACTCGATAAACCATTGAAAGTGCATTCTTTTCTGTCGCCATTTTTCTTCGCAAGAGACATTTTTTTATTGTTGAAATTGCTCACTGGCTTAATATTGCATTTCCTTTGGATTGATCTAGATTTCTTTTACAATCCAGCAGAGAGAAAATATCGATACCTTCAGACTTTAGAATGTTAAGCAGAGGCGTAACAATGGGGAGTTCAGGGGGTTCGAACCCCTCATAACATAAAAATTTTTCAAATTCATATGACACTAAGACGCCGACTTGCACTCACATGTTCAAACGGATAAATGAATGAAAAATAAAGATTATATTTTTTTAATCCTTCATCAGTTTAATTTATATATATTGAAAAGTAATCTTTTTAGTGATTTTTTATTTGAAAATCGAATTTGTGTAATGTTATTGAAGAATTGGGTTATCAAAGAATTGGCTTTTCTAATTTTTTTTTTTTAAATTTGTGGTTGTTGCGCTCCTGATGTTAAGACAAGATTAGATTAGAATTAATTATTAATTCATAAAACATAAATACTGTACTTGGAAAATAAACAAAGTATAATCATGACTAAAAAAATCAGTGATGCTCGTTCAAATAGACAAAATTATTAGAATTGTATATTTACGAAGAAATTATCAACTCGGAAATACTTCTTGTAACGAATCAATGACGTTTCACGACGGTAATAAAGTGTGACATCATTCGTTACTAAAAGTACATCGGAAGTATTAAAGTTCCCTAAATACTAATTTGTCATTCACGGATCATAATCAAATAATCACAAAGCATATAACTTATCATTATAATAAAATTTAAAACGAAAGTAAAAAAACAATAACGGTAAAAAGCACTTAAAATATAAACATTGACATTTTGTTGTATTTGTAATTTCACTTTTCAATAATTACATGTAAGTACTAAATAGGAACTTTACAGTATATAATTCTTTGTTGCTTATACATGCATTTAATAATAATTCATTGATATAGTCATTAGTTATAAACATAATTACTGCGAGGCAGTGCCGAATTTAAATTTGGTGAGACACTAAACAATAAAATATTTTAAAGCCCTTTGTTCGAACGTTACACTACATTCTAGAAGATTTCACAAAGTGGAGAACATTCTTTACATTAATAAGGAAAAATATTTTTTCCATACTTTTTCATTTTTAAAAATATCAATAAATAAAAAAGTTCTAGTTAATTCAAAATTGACCGTCTATAAAGGCGTGGCGTAATTTGTCTGCAGTCTACGTACAAGTAACAAGAAGACTATGTAGATATCTTTCAAAGTAAATTCTCTCTATTTTTCATGACATGACCAGAGAAATCGGTAGAAAAATGTTTTTTATCAAAATATTTCACCTTGCAAGTTGAAATTACTTTTGAGTTTCACTTAGAATAATTGCGCTTGAAATAGAATTATGAAATATCCGTAAAAAAGTGAATTCATGATTTGAAACAAATTGTTAACAGCAAAGATAATTTCATGATTAGCTTACGGACAGTTAAATTGACATTATTATCTATTTTTTTGACATTCATTTGAATTACTCGAAAAGAAACTTTTTTACATTTAAAGTCACCAAATACCTAATTTTGCTGACATTTTCATTTTATTAGTCAATTACTTAATCTAACATAATGTCAACAATTGCACATTTAATGTCATTGCAAAATTATCTCTAAAAAATATGAGTCATATCAGTAGACGTTGGAGATTATAGACGCTCGACAACTGAGGTAATTAGTAACACATATTTCGCCACTCAGGCACAGAATTGTTTTATTACATAAAAGAGAGAGAGATTGCATATTATAGACGCTAAACAGCTGAAGTCATCAGTGAATATAAATGAAATTCGAAACAGGAATCAAATTGTATTCTAATTTTAATTCATGTAGTTTTTATGCCTTGTAAGATGTTTTGATTTTTTTGATATATTGTTAGGTACCTACTAGTTGCAAAATCAGGATTCACTTGGGTGCTATTTGTTGTTCTCGCGTACTGCTCATCCTCCTTTTTAAGGCTGCGCCTACACTGAATCCGTATTTCTTTAGAACTGATGTCGGTGGACATCGGCTCGGGAGAAATACGGATCCAATGTAGGTGCAGTCAAAGCGTATTTATTAATTAGCTTTTTAAAATAGGTAGCGTAAACGGAATTACTATCTAGAATGTGATCTAGAATTAAATTCACTTTAAATGCACAGAAAATGCAGTTAGCAGCGTACTTCTTCAATTAGTGTTTTACCTTTTCCTTTCTAATTTTTTAAGCGTAATTTCTGACAAATGAAATTAATTATAAGGCACTTATTCTGCTCCAACTATGTATTATTTATAATAAGAAAACATTTTAACGTGTATTATTAGCGTATTTTAAAATAGTTTAATCTCATTATTTATTAGTGTATTCGCCATATGACATTATTGGCGTCAGTCGAATGGCGGGATCTTTTTATTTTGTCTAAAAACAAATTTAGTTTTCATAATAAAATCACAATGCCTGTATTAGCAAACACACTAATTGTTGGCAGGGTTTTGGCACTGCTACCCGAGTTTTTTTATGTCAGTTATTCAGGCTTGAAAGCTTGCATAAACATAATTTGTTCAAAACTTAGACATTTCTTGTCTCAGAATCCTTCCGGCTTCAAAATTGAAAATCAAATTAATACGTTTTACTAGCTCCCCGATTAGATCCTGAAAACTGGGGGCTTATAATAAGTCATGGAAACTCCATATAAACTAAAACGTCGCTACACACTCATTAATTTTAATCGCCACTTAACAATAATATTAAATATTTTTTTCTAATTTAGGGAGCAAAAATTCACAAAGAATTAAAATTCGAACCAAAAATATTTGCTCTTGATCAAGACATAGCCTTGAATACTCCAGTAAGATACGATATTGTGTCCGGAAACGAAAGACAACTGTTTTCACTGGATCCTTTAAACGGAACTTTGTTTTTGGAAAGAGAAATCGATCTGGAAAGTGAAACAACGTTACCGGGAAATACTTTTGTCCTTCAAATTCAAGCTTCACAAATTGATAATCCATTGAAAACAACTGTAGCTAGAGTTGAAGTTGAAATATTAGATTTGAATGACAATCTTCCGGAGTTTGAAGTTGATTTTTATAACATCAGTATAGTCGAAAATTTACCGAATGGATTCAGTGTTTTACAAGTCATTGCTAACGATAAAGATCAGGGTGAAAATGCTGAATTTACGTATCAAATTGAGGAGACTGAAGGGGCTTTCAATTTGGATTCGAGAACTGGTTGGTTGACGGTAAGTTATCGAAAAAATTAAATTTGAAAAACTTTTTGGGAAAGCCAAGTACTTTGAACATCAGTTTCAAGTTTGTAAAGAAAAGACTTCAAAATGTGAATTTGTTTTCCCGTAATTAGAAATCTCATGACGTGGTGTAAAGAAATATTGACGAAGATCACGTTTTTTGATTCAAGGTCAAAAATATGGATTTTCTGAAGTTTTTAAACAGCAAACCAAATTTTGTGCTTATAAAATATTAATAAAATGAATTTTGTGATCACAGTTCGATAGGGATTATAGTCACCTTAAAGTAAAATCATATTGTGGAGAGGGATTATATACAAATATTAATAATAAACTAACATTTATTAAGTGTCTTTAATGTATTCTAGGTCCGTGAACAATCAGTTTTAGATCGCGAAAAGAAACCATCTTTAGAAATGAAAGTGTACGCCAAAGAGAAAAAGCCGAGTATACTGAAAACCAAAAATAAATCCGCTGTAATAATTGAAGTGACCTTGTTAGATGCAAACGACAACAATCCAACTTTCGTTCCGAACAACCTTTACGAATTCTTAATCCCGTTCGACTCCAGGATAGGAGATATCGTTGGGACTGTGAAAGCGATCGATCCAGATTTAGGTCGAAACGGGATGGTTCTATACGATATTCAAAAAACGACAAACGTTACAACGAATGCGTTTAGTGTTGATGCTCAGAGTGGTTTGATAACAGTTAATGAAAGTCCTTTACAAGAAGGACGCCATGCTTTGTTTGTTGAGGCAACGGATCAACCTGCTAATCCGAGTGAAAGACGATTTTCACTTGCCGTTGTTACTGTCGATGTTTCCAGAAATGATGGCAAAGGTAATTTTCAAAAGTGATGAGCTGTTAAACTTACTCATTGAATTGTTACTATTAATGAAGCCAGACGCTCTGATGTTTAAAGTTGCATTTATTGCTAATATTTCGAAAAATTTACTGCGTCGCATTCAGAGTTCACAAAGAATTTATATTGATTGTTTGGGCGGTATTTGAGCTCTGGAGATGAGGGTAGGCAAATCTTTTAATAAGGTCCCGTGTGATAATCAGAGACGGTTGTCGCCCCTATGTGCCGCTTCTTATATGCACAATAAAAATATATTGTATTTTTCAAAAAAAATATTTATTTGAAAATACCTTAGGTTATTTAACACATTTGAACATGATTGCCGCCCCATACATCATAGCGTTATTGGCTATAACCCGGCTCTGGTGAAAGGATAATCCATTGTTTACAAGATTTTCGACGATATGTTAGATTATAATTAATTTATTTTTTAGATGGTAAACAAGATTTTCCCGATTTCATTGGCGCGCCGTACGAATTTTGGGTCGGCGCAAATGTAGGCATTGGGACTAGTGTTGGGCAAGTACGCGTCACCGAGGCGGTTGGAAAAAACATTGTCTACGACTTATTGCACAGCTATCATGAAGGAGGTAAGTGCAATGCGTACGGGTTGTTTCAAAAAGTCTGACCAGATTTATGTATCGCAATCAATCAGCTCTTAAAAAAAGAAAGTCTTTAAAGAACGTAAACCAAATTTTTTCCATGAAAAACGGTACACTTATGGAATCACTTTGACTATAACAGGCGGTTTTCGGTGAAATTATTTGACGTAAAAATTGGAAGTTTGACACAGAGATAGAGTGTTGTGGCCCCAATAGAGACGCGAAGTTTGGATTCTGGGGATTAAGTTGTGGGAATCAATTCGGAAATGGAAAAAAACAAATTTTTCAAGAGTTTCGTGTAGGATGTCATATGAAAGCTTATTGTTATACGAATTCAACTATATACATGATGAATTAAAAAAAAGATTTGTTAACATTTTTCGAAAGCATGCTTAAAAATTCTGTTCCCCACATTTATTACCAAAATGATCGCTCAGAAAAGTCTGAAAAACAACGGGAACAGAATTAGTTATAGAAATACGAAATCAGTACGACAGAATATCACGATATGATATTAATTTATCAATGTAATGGACAGAATATTTCGTTCCAGCCTTCTTATAAAATTAGTTATTACATGGATATTATACTAACCGATTTATCAATATTTACAAATTTAACGGAATAAGTAATTATTTAGTGATTTTTATACAATTTCTACGGCGTCTTTCTGCATTTTTAGTGCCATTTGCTGTGGAAGAACGATCTGGCACAATAACGGTGATAGATGTGTTGGAAAAATTCGAGCGACAGTTGTACGATTTTGAAGCCGTCGTCACAAACGAAAAAGAACTGTCGCTAGTCACAAATGTCACCATACATGTGGTCGACCCGAATGACGAACGGGGCGTTATTATGAAGTAAGTCAAAAAATAATTTTTTTGTAAAAGTTGTGCTAAATATATACAGAGTGTTTAATTTTAATCAATATATTGATAAATATAAACCGTACGGGATCTTCTTTCCAGCTTAGGAATGCTAAGTTTAAAGTTAGTACTTCGTATTAAAATGATTTTTTTTTTGTTTTTAGAGGAACTGGAGCTTCTCCAATTGTATTTCGAGTCAGGGAAAATTTATCGGGTGCATTAATTGGAAAACTTTTACCACAAAACTTGACAAAGAATGAAACAAATAAATCGTTTAAGTTTGCTATTGCCAACCAAGCTGATATAACTGATAACATAGCTATTTCTCAAGATGGTACTCTTTATACGAAAAAAGGCTTGGATCGGGAAGAACGAGAAATGTATCCATTAACGGTCATAGCTGAATATAATAAAGGAATTATCAGCGGAGCTGGGATTTATCAGGTTTGTTTTTGATTTTCAATTTTAATTGGCTCCTCTCGAATTTTTTTAACAAAAATTTCTGTATAGGTAACGGTTATAGTTGATGATGAAAACGACAACGTTCCAATTTTCGATCACATATATTACGAAGGGAAAATAAGAGAAAATTCTCTGCGTGGTACAGAAGTTTCCATGTTGACGAAGATCCATGCTACTGATAAAGATAAAGGCGCAAATGCCCATTTTACGATCACGCTGGTTGGTGAAGGCCAAGACTTGTTTTTTATCAATCAAACTTCTGGAACAGTTTTCTATAAAGGAACTAAATTGGATTTAGATAGGGAAGAAAAATCAGTTTATAACTTCAAACTGGTCGCAAGAGACAAGGGAAGCTTAAGCAGTGAAGTTCGTATGTCAATTTATATTTTAGATGAAAATGACAACATTCCTCGATTTCTTCAGCTAGTCGTTCTTCCAAATCATGGAGTCGAAGTAGTGGAGTACGACGAGAATGTAACAAATCTAACAATTCTAGATGAGAAAGTAAATTCTGTAAAAGGAATCTCAATGATGTTGCAGAATAGTTCAAGAAATAAACATATTGATATGTATTTAGCACCGTTGATTTCTTTACCAGAGAATATCCAGATTGGAACGCCGCTTTTAAAAGTGATAGCTGAAGATCGTGATGTTGGTGAAAACGCGACTATAAAGTACCATATTCTTTCGGAAAGCTATGTCCCGAACGTAATATTATCGAACGGCGTAACGCCATCACTCAAATACTTCGTGATTCATCCGCATACAGGAGAAATAAGTGCTATAAAAGCACCTCCACCAGAAACGAATTTCCGACTAAATATATCGGCTACCGATTTAGGTGGTTTGACAGATAATGTTACAATTAGAATATACGTTAAAGACGTAAACGATCATGCACCAAGTTTTAAAAAACCATGGTATACTTTTGATGCTCCCGAAGCGATTTATTCACGAAATATTTTAGGACGTGTCGAAGCTATTGATAAAGATTTTGGTCAAAATTCTAACATATCATATGAGATATTGAGTGATCAAGAGTTACCATTTACGATATCTGAATTGAGTGGAATTTTGAGTGTCAACGGGGAATTGGATCGAGAAATAAGAAGCAAATATCAATTTAGGGTAATTGCAACGGATAATGCATCAAAGGATAATCGACTTTCAAGTACTGTTGATGTTGAAGTAAATGTCCTTGATATCAATGACAACGCTCCGATGTTTTATGGTTACGATCTTATGGTTGAATCTTCGCAACCGGAAGCTTCCAAAATAACAAATCACAATTACGAATCTGTAATGATGATACCAGTCTATTTAGCGTCTGTAGCTGAAAACAGTCCTGTTGGAACCGCAGTAACTCGGGTATTTGCGAACGATTCAGACTTTCCGGGGAACGGTAATGGCTTGATAATATTTAATATTCCTCAGAGGAAAAATCAGGAAACGTTATTCACGGTTGATTCGAAAGATGGCGTAGTAACTACAATTGGTAAATTAGATTTTGAAAAACAGGGCGTTCATAATATTACGATTGTCGCCACTGATTTGGGTTCACCGAGTTTGAGCTCGACAGCTTTATTGATGATTAACGTGATTGATGTACCTGAAGAAATGGTGAATGATGATGGACCACTGTTTTCTCATCGCTATTATGAAGTCGAAATGGAAGAAAACTTGCCGGTTCCGTTTGATTTAATGACATTGAATTTGACGGATAAAGGTATTCCTGTCAAGTTTTCGATTGTGACCAGTAATAGCAGTGACGTAAATGAGATGTTTAGAATCGATCCGACGAATGGAACTATTTCTGTAATCCAAAGTCCCGACAGAGAAAAACGAGCTGTTTACGAGTTCGTTGTTAGAGTTGATAAAGTAAAATTGGGCAGAGGAATGGGAGTTATGATTTATCCTGTTGGTCCTGATCGCTTTAGAAATTTAGGTAAATGGCAAAGTATATATAAAAGACGGATACTTCTTTGTGACTAGGAATATATTATTCATGTTGCATTTTTCAGCAATCAATGAAGCCAAAGTTTTAGTCCGTGTGACGGATGTTAATGATAATGTGCCAAAATTTAGTATAAGTGGTCGACCCATTATTGCTGCGATTCCTACTAGTGCCAGCTTTGGTTATCAAGTTTTACGACTTCACGTAAGTTTATTTAATTTTCGGTTTCATACAGGGACGGATTTACTGGGGGACTAATAGGGCTTTTTTATAGTTTTTCATCAACCATGAGCACTTATCGTACTGTAAAAAATAGTTAACATCAATGATTATTATCATTATCACGGGTGAATGTTGATAATTTTTTGGGTGTTTTTTAACAATTTTTTAGATGAATTTTGACAACTTTTTGGGTGAATTTTAACAATTTTTTTAGATGAATTTTGACCACTGTTTGGGTGAATTTTAACAATTTTATAGATGAATTTCGACAACTTTTTGGGTGAGTTTTGACCATTTTTGGGGGAGTTTTGACTATTTTTATGCATTTTAACAAAATTGGGCCCTACAGGACATCAATTAAAGCTCTATCCCCCGAAAGACTTAGATCCGTTTTGATTTAATGGTGCGCCTTTGAAAATTGATTTGACGCACCAGAAACCGAACATAACAATGCCTAACAAATACATTTTCGATAAGGAGCGAATACTAAGCGATAAAACGATGTTGCAGGCCACGGATCCGGACGAAGGTATAAACGGAGATATTCGCTACCAGATACTTGGTCGCGCTGCAATCGGCGAAGGTACAAGTAACGGCAATAACGGCGGCGGTAAGTTCGCTATCGACCCGTTAACTGGCCAGGTGCGTGCCGTTGCTAGCTTCATGCGAGATGCCGGCAGAGTGTACGGGTTTGACGTTAAAGCGACGGATCGTCGCGGCGCTGACGACGGCAAATCATCAATTGCCAATGTGTTTGTAAGTATCTGTTAAATACACCTGGCTTTTCTACTACAAACCCTCAGTTCTCAGGCTCTAATCCGAACACTCGTAAATGTGTCAATTGAATTTTTAAACTTATTTAAAAAAAAATTATAAATTTCAAATATGAATTGGTACTAAGCTCAAATAACCCTAACGGTAAATAATTGCACCCAATTCCGTCCACTTTTTATATTTTTATATAAATATATTATTTTTACTTCGCTTATTATTGTGTATACCAATTTTCACCCGCATCAATTTGTACAGACGTAGTTCTGATGACAATACAATATTTTTTAAAGTTATAGGTACTTTATTTGACGCATTATTAAAACATGATGAAAGTAAATTTTAACGATACGCGCGCACACTGTAACATCAAAATTAATTTCCCTCGCGGAAAGAGACTACCAATAGAATTGCGGTAGAGACCATGTTCGCACGTGCGTTAGGGTCTAATAGCCGCATTTATTCTAATCACACTCCTGTCCTTTTATTATTATACTTCAATAAATTATTATTATTGTACTTCAATAAATTATTTGCATGAAAATTAGTTTTAAATCACACCAAAGAAGTATTACTTCTAACGCACCCAATTTTTTATAATTATAAGGGTTTAATTAGTATAACCAGTTTCTCCGCCATCGAAATAGTCTGGTCTCTGGTACTGGTATAATTCAGCCACAGGTAGTTATGGCTACCAAACGCGTACTAAAGGTAATTTAACATTGCCTAAACATCTTTGGTGTCCTATCAGCGTGGCCCTGTTTATATGGCCACTAAAATCTATAATAGAATGCCAGATTTCATAAAAAATGCAAGTTCACTTAAATTATTTAAAATATCTCTTTTTAATTATCTTACTGAGAAGTGTTTTTATAGTGTAATGGAGTTTTTTATGACTAAATTTTATATTTTTGTATGTATACTGTTCTGACTATGTTTCATTGCTCAACAGAGCTCTTTCTGGAATTAATAAAATTATTATTATTAGTGTATTTGCCATATGGCAACATACACTATTGGCATCGGTCGGATGGCGGGACCTAGGGGTCGGACCAAAATTTCTCGACGTTTCATAACCTTCTAAACACTTTGGCACCATTTTTAAAAATGTTTATATATATATGTATATATATATATATATATATATTTATATATATATATATATATATATATATATAAATATATATATATATATATATATATATATATATATTTATATATATATATATATATATATATATATTTATATATATATATATATATATATATATATATATATATATATATATATATAGGTGTATATGTGTGCGGGCTATAACTTTCCAAGAAGTTAATTTATTTTAACGAAATTTGGCACACATGTTTGAATCCATCACCGCACGAAGCCTATTTAAAATGGGCCCAATCGGGCCATTTTAAGGGTAGTTTTTAGGGGTTGAAAAATGTTTTTGGGACCCAAAATACCGAAAATATTCTCCGAATCGTTTCAAAATTGAAATTTAACCCTTCGGTAGTAATTAAAAAGTGTCCTTAAAATTTTAATAAAATCGGCCCGACAGGACCGGATTTACAAATTTTATGAAAACACTAGTTTGCAGATAGTGACTTATTTATTGAAGGGTGTATTTAATTCGGTGTAGACGTTAGATTGATAATAATATTGCAATTAAGAAAAAAATGTTATTTTAAGGGGTGTATTAAGGGGTTAAATTTTTTATTTTGCCCAAAAACAAACTTAATTTCACATAATAAAAGTATAAAACCACAGGGCCCTATACAAACAAATACACTATATTGTCGGCAGGGTTTTGGCACTGCGACCCGGGTTTTTATTATTATAAAGTAGACGCTCGATAAGAAAGGTAAACATACTGTATATTTGAAGTGCAGTTCTGCACGTTTTAGTAATGCATGTATTGCAGCGGAAAGAGATGCTGTAAGTGCTGTTTTGCATCCACTTGAGAATTTATAAGAATTTATAGTACACAGTGCACTGATCTCTGTTTATATGGATAGTGAATGGCAACCATAGTGTGACCAAACAATTTGTGCAGTGCCATGTTGACGTGGGTTGTTGGGACGTTGGAATAGGGATGTTGACTATTTTTGTGAAAGTGTTTTAAGTCGTGCATAATATTGCCACAAATATTTATTATTAGTGTATTTGCCATATGGCAACATACACTATTGGCGTCGGTCGGATGGCGGGACCTAGGGATCGGACCAAAATTTCTCGACGTTTCATAACCTTCTAAACACTTTGGCACCATTTTTAAAAATGTTTATATATATGTATATATATATATATATATATATTTATATATATATATATATATATATATATATATATATATATATATATGTGTGCGCGCTATAACTTTCGAAAGAGTTAATTGATTTTTACGAAATTTTGCCCACATGTTGGAATCCACTACCGCAAGAACCCTATTTAAAATGGGTCCAATCGGGCCATTTTAAGGGTAGTTTTTAGGGGTTGAAAAAAGTTTTTGGGCCCAAAAATACCTAAAAAATTCTCAGAATCGTTTCAAAATTGCAATTTAACCCTTTAATAGCAATTAAAAAGTGCTCCTAAAATTTTAATAAAATCGGCCCGACAGGACCGGATTTACAAATTTTATGAAAACACTAGTTTGCAGATAGTGACTTATTTATTGAAGGGTGTATTTAATTCAATGTAGACGTTAAATTGATAATAATATTACAATTAAGAAAAAAAATGTTATTTTAAGGGGTGTATTAAGGGGTTAAATTTTTTATTTTGCCCAAAAACAAACTTAATTTCACATAATAAAAGTATAAAACCACACGGCCCTATACAAACAAATACACTATATTGTCGGCAGGGTTTTGGCACTGCGACCCGGGTTTTTTTTTATTTAAATACTACTCAAACCTTAAAAATCGTGTATTTTAAATCCCGTTTCAAATTTCGGTCCAAAACGCCAATACTAGTCGCGTGACGTCACCTGTTCATACCAAAGGAGGCTCAAAAGTTTACACGGGAGCTACCATCCTATAGATGCGTATTCTGTGCTCATAAACGTTAGTAAACTGAGGTGATGAAAAGTTGTTTCGTAGTCGTTGCTATAGTTACATGTAATTTGACGTTTCCTATAAACAAATAATAATAAATTACACACTAAATATTAACCAAACAATGAAGTTTTTTGACAGCGGCTGAACATATGACGTCATGCGCTCTGATTGGTGTCTGTTGTCACGTGACTTGAGAGTGATTTTATTAGGTTTTATTTATTAAATATTAATTAAATTCCTTAAAAATAAGGAAAAATATAGTGTTTTTTAGTATTTCTATGATAGAAACTACTACTTTTCGTTAAAATTATGTTTTTATTTGAATATAGTCAACATCCCTATTGACTGAGACCGTTGAACGCAAACATATCTGTTTTGTTCGTTCGTTTGATCTATTGATAGTTTAAATTTCCCGCTAAAGTAGCTCTTAAATTCTCCTCGATATCTTCTGGCGCTTCTAAAAGACTTCAATATTTTTTGTTTGAATAAGTCTATCATTGAAAAGTCTGCTTCTTTGTCAGTAGTATAAGCTATACATTATTACGTTGAGACAAAAAGGGGATGAGCAGTGAACGAAAATGTATACCAGGTTGACAATGCCATCTACGCGATCTATGAACTATATCGTAATCCACTATCCAGTAAAGTAATATATATGAGAAATTTATTGCCATTGAGTATTTCGTTGCTAAATCGAGATCTACCCGAGCGAAACCGGACCGGAAAGGTTCTTTATATTAGAGATCAGTGACTGAATGCACTGTCTTCATATGCATTATGCAAATAATTTACTTTGAATCTCCAAAAATGGATACCTTCTTTATAGGTTATCTGCAATAAAATGCATCTCTTTACAAAATTTATATCGATTGAAATCTTTTTATTAATGAAATTAACATATTGTGTAGGTCATCCGGGACAAGTGCCAATTAATGTTTTCAATGCATTATTAAATTTAATGATAAATAATAAATCCCACGACTAAGCCGTTTACAAATTGCAGATCTGTGACGTGTGTGAAATTAGCCTTCCAACTAAGCAATATTGCCTCCAAACAATTTGTAACCTGAATATTTTAATTTGTAACTATTTGTAACCAACTTTTTTTAATTTGTAAACAAACCGTTCGTAAGTTATGACCTTTTTCTCAATTCAGTCAACAATGAGTTACCATTGTTGTTTGAGTCAAGAAATCGCTCATATCTCGAGAACGGTTTGGTTACAAATAAAAAAAAAGTTTGTTACAAATAGTTACAAATTTAAATATTAAGGTTACAAATTGTTTCAGACAATTTTGGCGACATGGGGGGGGGGCTACGGAAAGTTAATCCCCCTTTGAAAAACCAGTCATAACTCGGGAACGGTTCGGTTACAAATAAAAAAAAATTGGTTACAAATACATAGTCACAAATTAAAATATTCAGGTTACAAATTGTTTGGAGGCAAAATTGCTTGGTTGGGGGGCTAACTTTACACATACGTATATTTGTGACAGATTAGGCAAACGGACAACGAAATTTCTCAATAAGGGTTCCGGTTTTGACCATTTTGGTATGAAACCAGAAAAATGCAAAATCGAAAGTTTATACTGTCGAATTTTCGTTAGTTGTACGCGCGCAGCTTCCATTGCCTGCTAAAATTTTACTGTCAACACGGCAAGAAAAATATAACTTCAAAAAAATGCCCTGGTAGTTGTGGGACTCTCGCGCAGACAAAGTCTAGAGTCGGCTGAAGTCAATTGTCAAAATTCTCACTACTATTGGTAGAAGGGGATCGAGTGACTCAATCACTTGACGCCTGGTTTTCTGGGATTGGTTGAGCGGTTCGTGAGATAGTGGTATACCGAAAGTACATTTGAAACGTAAGGCTATCGGAACGCTCTGAATTTATGCCAAAAATAGGGCTTCGGGTGATAACTGATTGTAGACTTATTCGTCAACATTTTGCAAAATTTTTTTCTCTATAAGGAAGATAAGGGATAAATCTAGGTCTCTAATGAACTATTTTTGTAATTTATGAACGATTTACTAGAAAAAAATTGGCATTAAAAAACACACGTTTCCAATGTCACACTACGACCTTATTCGTACTTATTTCACAAAATTGTTCCATCACAAACCTAAAGCGACTCTTCCTTTTTCGGAAAAGTTTTTTAAATCTTCAAAATATTTCCAAAGTTTAGAGTAATCAATTGACAGCGGCACCCTTGCAATAGTGTGGCTTAAATTCAGAGCGTTCCGACAGCCTTAACGGTCGATTTTCGTGAAATGTGCCCTGTCAAAAAAAAATAATAACACTATTTTTCCAATTTTTCAATTAACCGTATCTATCAGTTACCCGGCGAAGAGAAGCGTATATACTAGTTATTTAATAACTGATCTGGGAATATCATTTATGTCACGTAAAAAGAAAAATAATTGCATCTATACGGATTTGTAACTGTTTACTTTGTAAATTTGCACGTTTCGCTGGACTAGTATAAATATTTTTGTGAAGAGCAATTTAAAGGATTTTAATGGAATTACGTTGGAAACCTATCACTTTATACGACTTTTACAATTTATTACGTCTGCAGTCTGAGAAAATGCATTGTTTTTATCGTTAATAATTGAAGCTGAGATTGAACGCAGACAAAACAGATTCGCTAACACAACTCGCAAATAAAACCATGTCTATGTTCGCTAGTGGCGTTTACTAAACTGTTAATTAATTTTCTAATAATGTATGTAATGTATGTAACTTTGACTAGACATAGGTATCTCTCAAGGATGAATAAACTCCAGTTATTAGTTTTATTATTACTTGCACTAGAGTGACAATGATCCTTTTTCCAGCTGCGGGTATTTCGACGGCGAAGTTCAGAAATACGCCCCATTTTTTCCATCCAACATTTTAATGATTCTTTTACGCGATTTTTATACGTTTGCACATTTCCCCGGTACATTCAGATTTCAGTACTAGTAATAATCCCAAAAATAATTTGTTGGCAGCTAATCAAGGAGTGTAAAATATAGCTTAAAGTGGAGCTTTGCGTTACTACCGCGGCACACCACATCCGTGACATTAAAATGAATCACTTTAGCAGACATTTTGAGAGAGCGAGTAAAAATATTTATACACGTCAAAAAATTTTAATTGAAGGCACTTCTGCTGGAAGTTGGTTAGTTCCATCAACCGCGACATTTTTCAGAAACCGCTTCTCCGTGGTTCGAGTATTATAGACGCTCAACAATTTGAAGCATTAGCTTTGATTGGCAAGGGACTATACTCTATTATTAATAGTGCCAAATTTGATAATTCAAGGCCTATGGGCACAAAAACTGTGGGAACCCCATGTAAGGAGATTAAGATTGGATGAATATTAAAGCAAATGATCAAAGTTGTTAAAGTGAAAAATCGATTGCAAATTTTTACAGAAAATTTATCATGACTATCGATGACCAAACGGTGTACGTATATATTTTTTATGATATTTTTCAGAAAT
Organism: Venustoraphidia nigricollis; assembly: GCA_034508555.1. Lineage (NCBI taxonomy): Eukaryota > Metazoa > Arthropoda > Insecta > Raphidioptera > Raphidiidae > Venustoraphidia > Venustoraphidia nigricollis. The sequence goes on from JAVRKA010000006.1 coordinate 2,108,056, forward strand.
TGAATTTTGTGTTAGGCTGTGGGAGTCCCTGGACTTGGACCTCAAGTGCCTTTAAACAAATCTGGCACGGATTATTAAATATAAATTTTCTAGGTTTATTTAAAGATACTTCAATAATGAATACCTACCTACTTACCTTATCAAGGGATGGTTACTATTATTTAATGACTTTTTGAGTAGTAAATCCTTAATACATTCCTTACAGAACCTGCTACATCTCAGCGCTGTTTATTAATATACCTACGTCTCTCGTATTGCACGTATAGATTTTTTCTGATAATTTAGTAATTACAGAATTTGTCCTTCTAGACTTAGGGTTTTTTTTTTTTGGTTTTTTAAGGTGTACGTTTTGGATGAAGAAAAACAGTTGGTTATGGTTATGGGTTCAAAACCGACGGAGGTAGAGAAAAACATGGAAAGCATTACATCGTAAGTATTGTAAATTTTCTATTCATAAACAAGTGCTAACTTGCCCAATTGGTTGGAATATTTTCTAATTACTAGCTGTACCCGCGAACTACTGCTGAGTTAATTTTAACATTTACAGCTAAGGAATGTAATTCTTTTGTCATTCGTATTTGATGTGCCACTCGACTAAATAGTCCCACAATATGTATCTAATTATGAAAATTATGTAATTGCTTCTCAACGACTACTGCCCTAGTCAACTTTAAAAGTAGCTAGGCATTTCTTAATTGTACTAATGAATTTTTGAAACCATTAAATTTGCACATCTTATCAAGTAAGCCAATTGCAATGACATAAAAAATAAATTTTACTTGAAGTTGAGCTTTATGATTTTCTAAAAACCCCACCCGAATTGCGTCAGTAGTTTTTACGTGATGATGGATTTTGGCGATTTTCTCCTCTACATTTATCTGTGGCGTGTAAACAAATTTGCACAATACAAACAATGGTTAGAGCAGAAGAGATTGTCATTTTAGGGGTGTACAAAGATTAAACTTTGAGCGGGAATCACTTTAAGAAGATCATCAAATAAAATAAAAATATGTTTACAATTAGAATAATATTGTTTTGCAGTGTTTTGTTTAACGTGACTGGATATGATGTTCGAGTTCGGAAATTAGAGCCTCACACTGAAAGAAATCTAGTCGACAATGGAGCGTAAGTACATACATTTATAAGAAGCATTATACGCGCGTTTCCTCTAATTTGAGATCAAAGCAAATCTTCTAAGTTAAAAAATTAAATTCAGAAAAGTCTGTTTTTCACTTTTTTGCGTTACAGCCAACGCTCAGTATTATATTCTGTCTTTGTTGGCTCTAAGGCGTTTTATTAGAGTCCTAATTGGAATTTTGTGTGATGTCTTAAGACTCCCATAAATCAAACGCGGGACTGCAAGAGCGAGGACGGGATCAAAATATTGTGCTGACTTGTCACACCAGTTAGTTTGATTCCATAGCAATCCTGTTCCGTTACCGCAATTCCGTATCGGCCTGTGGGAGCCTCTTAGGATGTATTTAGCTGTCAGCGAGAGAGTCTAAGATTATTATATTAGGTTTACATAAAGCGATAAGACAGTAATTCCCTCACAATCACTGCGGCCTAAAATATCTTTTGTGAATCCTCTCATATTCTTAATCTTATTTGGGTAGAATGCTTTTAATGAACTCCATACTTCATCACTCTAGAAAAGGCCTTTTAAAATATTGCATCCTTTTGGAAAAAAATTGTATCATTTTCGTAAAGGATACGTTCAGAAATTTCTTTTGCTTTCTTACAGAAGCGACATTTATCATACTGAACTTTACCCATCTTTTAAAGGGGATATTGTAGAGGACAGTGAGCTATGAAGAGCCCTATCAGTTCTGGTTTACTGTTAATAAGGAATTCTCTAGTCCTCTTAATTGAATGTGAGATAAATCTCTTTGCCAAGTTCTGTACTGAACTCCCAGCGAACCTCCATTTTGACATGGCTTTTAGAATTGTCACAAACATGTTTTAGTTCCTCTTTCTTTAGCGAGGGAGTCTGCTATTTCGTTGCCTTCAATACTAATATGCCCTGGGATTCACATTAGGGTAACTCTATTGGACAAACCCAGTTTATCAACGGTATCTAGTCATTTCCAGACTTGACTCAATTTTGTGTGCACTTAGAGTCATAATAGCTACTCTGTTATCCGATAGGATAAATATTTTTGCGTCTCTGTCTTAGTGGTTACAATATTTAATTATTTCAGAACCGATATGTATCTGTATGCAGTGGATCCGCTGTTAAATGTGGTTATTGATATGGCGCATTTGGAAAAGTAAGTTTTTATTATATTTTTATTAGAATAAAACACATTAAATACTAAATACATTTTAGGAAACTTGGTAGGTTCCTGGGTTATAGCTGTATTGTTCTTTCTCAAAAGTGACCATAATAAAGAATTTTGATAATTTATTAATTCCTAATATCTATATTTTTCTTATTTTGAATTACTTCTTGCAATGTGTGTTCCAGCGATTTGTATAAAAAGAGTTAAAAATTAATTACAAAGAATTATTATTCCCCATGTACTAATTTTGAATTATTTTTTGCACCGTTTTCTCCAGTGTCTTGCATAAAAAACAGAGAGATTTACAGCGTCAGTTGGAACCATACCGGGTTCTGGATATCGCAAACGGAGTCACCGACAACGGCCAGTCCAGAAGTCAACGTTATCTTTTATCGACGCTGGAAGTAGGTGTTGTCGTGTTAGGTTGCGTCATTTTTATCAGCGCTCTCATTGTGGCCATCTGCATCACTTGCGTTAAGAACAAACGAAGGTAAATTTGTTAAAATCACTCTTTTTGTAAATATTGTATATTATTATTAGCTCCAAATTTTGCATTGTATATTTTCATATGCTCCGTTATGGTGCACTTTTTTTTTAGCGATGGAATCAGCTTGCTTGTTAGAATTTTCATCCAGAAGTGTAATCGTACTCACAGTACTGAATTTAGATTTGGTGAATGATAAAGAAAAAATAATCATTTAGATTTTCAATTGATGCTAAGAAAAAGTAAATTTAAATATGCTTCTGGACAAATCTTAGTAGTTTTTTGAGGCCCTTAGGGATTGTGAGGCCTCAAATTGTAGCTTGTTTTGCTTATTCTCAAATTCGGTACTGGAAATTTACCTGCATGCATATTGTATAGATTTTAGATCATGTTTCATATTTAATAACATTATCAAGGACAACAAAGTACAGAAACATATTCACTGTTATCTTCAAAGACTAAATTCAGTGGTTACATACTCGACAGTTCTCAAACCGTCTTTTAAACACGAAACATAAACTTTTGCAGGGAATATGCTTCCACTCATTTATCGATTTGGGATCCAAATGTACTCTGACACCCAAAAAAAATATTAAAGCGAAGCATTTCTGCTTCTTAGTAACCTTAATAAGAGTGCTGGAACTGGTGAACTTCGTTAAAGAGATTGCTTCCAATTTGGATTTTTTCATTTCAAAATATCTACAAAATTGTGATTTGCATTTTCGTAATTTCTAAATCGCTCTTTCTTTTCCTTCTTCTTGTTCTGGTTATTGAAAGCAATTCTGGTTCCATTGCTCTTTCCTGAAATTCTTAGCTTCTAACTTAGACATTTCTCTTTGCATGTCGCGCGGTAGAAATCATCCCAAATTGAACTTCTATCAGCACGCGACTCCGATCGGTTACGTCATACCCACCGCTACTGCCGGTGACGATCCGTCTTCAGTAATTAAATACCCCCCACCACTATTTCCTATCCCGCCGTCCTATGATAACGGCAGCGGTATGCACCACCACGACTACGCGTTTGGAACAGAACCGGTCAGTTCTGATCCTCAAGGGGACGGAGACGAGGCCCGGTCAGATAACCTGCAGGTTCCCTCGACCGGTATTAAAGGCCTAGTCGCGAGGGCTAGTAGACGTTATCCGAATCAACATCGACGTCATCGTAGGCATGACAGTAATTGTTCACGGTCAGTTGTGTTTTTAAAATCATTGTAGATGACCTTGACATATGGTACTCGATCGATCGATAAATGTGATAAAAGCTCCCAAACTGTTCGAAATTGGAAATAGCAAAAATTCCACAGATACATAAATCCGCGGTCTTCCAAGCATTGTTTTTATTTAATACCCGGTTTTCTTACATATAACACGGTTTGTACCTGGTAACTTGATCTTTAAACGTTGCCAACTGCGAATTTATTAATTTCCACGGTTTTTAGGAACGTTTCTTCCATAATGAAAGAGCTTAAAATTTGATCATATGTAGACAAACATGCAACGATGCAACGGTTAATAATAAAAATATAACTAGTGCTTGTCACGTAACCTAAAGGTCGTAGGGTCAATTCCGGCGATCGGTTGCATTTTATTTTTTTTTACAATTATATGAGTTGTACTTCTCCAATATGTAGTGCAAAATACACAGATTCTTTTTTGTACTAGAGATGTATTTTCTAAAAAATACACTAGTATATTACTATAATGCTGATTTTGGAAAGCGTTAAATATTTAATTACGCGAAATTTAGTTCTGAGAAAATTATTTTTGCGCATTTCATTTCACAAATACGGAAGAAATTATGATATGATCGACCAAGTACTGTATGTTGATGTTAGATAGTAGAAATAATGTAAAGCCTTTATGTTCATAGTATATTTGATTCGGTTGAGGAAAAGTCAATGTACGATATGAGATCAGGTATTGCACGTTTAAAAAGGTAGTTTTTTATAGATTTCTGTTACTTGGGTATCCATTAATTTACGGATTTCTTAAATGTTCATGATGTTTGTGTATATATTTAGTAAGCATGAAATTTGAAACAAGTAGAAATCATTTTGTCTTGAAATTCAATCACTGTAACTGTAAAAATAATTTCATTAGACATTACATATTATTTAGTGTTTAATTTATTTTAAAATTATAAAATATTAAAGACGTAATTCTTAAAATCACCCACAGTTTTTATTTGTTCATATCGCACCGCGCACAATGTCATGGATTCATTTGTTTTATAAAAGATCACTCAAATAGTTGTATTGTGTATCTAACACTTCATTAAATATTTAAAAATAAATAAACATGACCAGAAAAGCAAATCTTTGTATTGTATTATTTGTTGAAGAGCAGGCACAAACTTTGGAAGTAGCCCAAGATACTTTGAAAGGACGCAAAGAAGTTTTAATACTGCCTCTAAAGTTGCACAACAATTTTTGTCCTTATTCCTTCTCCTATTTATCCTCGAAATTGTGTATTTTAAGTAATATATATTTTTAGATCACGAGATTGGCGTTAAATCCTGCATACAGAAAAATCTCGTTTGGGATGCTACACTAAATACTTTGTGTTCAATATTATTCATTTTCTTACTAGATTTATTTTTCCAAGGATTTTTGAATTACCTGTATGATTCTCTTATTTCTATCCTCTCTTCCAAATGTACCTGATTTTTAAACGATGTTCTTTATAAAGCACGCCAACAGCTTAATTACTTTCTATGAGAACAAATCAAAGAAAATTGTGGATTCCTTGTAATTAATGTTTTCCCACTTCATATTACCTTCAAAAAATATTTTTTCTTAATCACGCAAACAGCTTGTCTTCTGTGAGAGTCAGTCAAAGAACATTCCTATTTAATTCATCCAATTCTTCTTCAAAAAATCTTTTTTTCTAAATCACGCAAACAGCTTGATTGCCTTCTGTGAGAACCAAACAAAAAAACTTCTTGGTTCTTTGGAGCTAATGTTTTCCCATTTCCTTCGTCCGTTGATCCGAGCGTGTCAATGCTTTTAAAATCTCACGCATACTGTATATTCTCACGCTGATTTTGTCACGGTGTTGGTGCAGGGGTAAGGTGGGCATGTCAATCGACATGCCGCCACCATCGAGGGTGGTTCGCCGACGCTCCTCGTCGCGTCACAACGCCGTTGGCGGCTTGGAGCACTCGATCACCTCGCTGCATTCGAGCGGCAAGGATTCTGGCATTTATGATGGGGGTGGTGGAGGGTGCACTGATCCAGCAGCTGTCAGCGGCAGGTGTCAGTGTGGACACTCACTCACACAATCATCTGGTGATAGTAGCAAGTAAGTTATTCACTTCATCTTCGTTAACGCTCCAATTTATTGCCGAAGTTAATTGTACTCTCGTATGTTTTGATTATAAAAAAAATTCACATTAACATGAGGGTGATACTGGGGTGAAATGATTATTTGGTGATCTAATTAGATCTTGTGATAATAGTTAATACATGGCATCGAAAATCGTTGGCGTGAAGTACAGCTAACAACATTTTTGGCCGAATTATAGATTTTGATGCCATCTGTAAAAAAAAACAATCTTCTCCATGCTTTAGCAAAACAAACAACACCAAAATAAAATAGATTTTCCAGAATACGCTATTTCCATAGATACCTTGTTAAACTGCAAACCCTGATAACTCGAGAGCTTCAATAATTGGAAAAAATATTTCGTTGAAATAGACTGTAAACCAGTGAAATGTCTTTTCGGGGCGAAAACTCTTTAACAATTTTGAAAATATTAGACTGAAACTACGCATATCTATGATTTTGTTTAAGGTTTAAACTTTTAAAGTATGATTGGGTTATTATACTGAAGTAAGTACTTATTTATTTCTATTTTTCCGCATTTAAGCTCTTCGTTGGATGTACAAAATTGTAAAATGTTTTATTACGAAATTTAAAGTGATTTAAATATATCTAAAAGTGAAGTTTCGGTATTAAATTAATACAAATAAAATTCCATCACGCCAGCTATTCGAGCAAATCCCAAAATTAATTTTATTATATGAAATAAATAATCAAAATTAAATATTTATATAAATAAACTATGCTATTAAAACGTTTCAAGGTGAAAATTGTGTGTTGGTGTTCAAACTTCTTGCAAGAAATATCCGACCTTGAAACTTACTCTTCTCATAAGTTTATTGCAATATTTTTTCGTAGCAGTTATGAAGATTCCTTAAAATCAGGACATCGTGACAACATCTTGTCCAGAAGACATAGAAATATGTCTCTTCAAGAAATAACCGGTAATTCGAGAATGCGAAGCAGAAGTCGTCATTCGTTTGCAGCCAACGATATGATTCCGTCCAATCAGATGATTCATCGCGTTCCTTCTGGACACATTCACGGAGCACCAATGGTTTTGGCCACATCTCCTGGTACTAATGCTATTGCAAGACGACACAGCGATCGGTTGATTATGACGTGTCCTGTGTCACCTTGATTAACATTTCGAGTTTAGTTCTCGTGATAAGTTTTTGAATTTCAAATTTTATTTTTTAAACGTTTACATTACAAGGAATTCCAGAATTTTTCAACGGATGGGTTTAATTTTTCTAATTGAACAATTACCAAATCCCAAATGTTTGCAATTACTCATAAATCGCGTAAATTACTCGAAACAGAATCTCGTGTTTTGACCTTTTGGCATCTTTCGGTCTTGGGAAAGTAGACTTTGGTGGGTTAGCCGAAACGATTTGGCTAGCATCTGTAAAATGACTGTTCTGGGAATCTATTGGGGTAGTATAATTAAATACCCAAAATACTAAAAGTGCATTTTTTTAAAAGAGATTTTGAAAAACGTACCAAAGTAAGACAATAATAGTATACTAACACAACAACCAAATGTTGAGTATGAACTATTTTAAATTGTACATACTACTATAAAATTGAACATACGGCCAAATCTGAATGCATTTTTTTCAGCCAATGTATATTTAAAATATCACAATACTATATAATTGAAATATTAAAAAAATTTATTGCTTTTTTAAGTGATGGAAAATAAAAATATAGATTGTTTTATGTAAACCTACTTAAAATTGTTATAATTTGATTACACACAACACGTAATAAATAAGTTTAATTAAATTACCAAAAGTGTTAAAAACAATAATTTTACCGTAATTACACTTTATAATGAATTATTATCTGTGAATTTGTGTATTTATTGAAACATTTTTATTGTTTGTCACATTTGTATAGCTTATAATTAACATTGTAATTATTTATTAGAGTAATAATGTTTTATAGGAAAAAAGAATATGGATAGCTTAAAAGCACTAAATATCCAAATCCCTCAGTACTTATTATAGTCCGGTTGTTAAAGCTTATGCTCAGAATTGCAAGAGTTTAATGTATCTAGGATATAATGAAGTATATTATTGACGAGTAGTTAATATTATATGAAAACGGGCGTCAGCGAGTTTTAACAGTCACACGAGTCATAATATAATTTCATTCAAGATATATACTATATTTTTTGCACATACCTCATATAAAATATTCGGGTTTCACTTAATTTGCAGAATATTATACAGTGGAACTTCGTTATTTCGAAGTCGAAGTGATTTAGGTTTAACGAGGCTCGAATTATCCATAGGTGGAAGGGAAAACGAAAGAGAGAAAAATATTTCTTAATTTTTACCAACCGGACTGTCTACGCGTAAAAAAAATTCGTAGATGTGATCAAAAATATTTTTTTATTTCAATTAATGGTGAAGAAATCCTAGTTTTTGCCTGTTTCTTCGATTACTGGGCGATATTTTTCTTGAGGCGGAAAAAGTGTCTTTTGTTTTGGTACGATTTTATTGAACTCAGGTAAAAAAAATCGAATTAATAGAGTTGGTGTTCAAATTATCCAAGAAAATATTACATTGTGTTGTATGGAGTGATCAGGGAACCAGTCAAGACATTCGAAATATCGAGAAATAGCGAAATTAACGGAGTTCGTATTAACGAAGTTTCACTGTAAATATGTTTGGCAGTTCATTTGAGTGGCAAACTTCGCTTCTAAACATCTTCCAAATGAAAATAATATAGTGACTAACATTAAATTCTACTTTTGTTTTTCATTACAGTACTAGTGCGTAATGGATTACTTTAAATGCATGAAAATCAGCTGTTTTATAGGGATGAGTCCAAAAAATATGTATAAGTAGCTATAATATTTTTTTGTAAATATGGCAGAAATAATCAATTTTTATTTGTATAGCTTACATTAAATTGTGATAAGTAATATAAAAAAATGTATTTTATTGTTACCTTAGTCATTTTAGTATAAAAGCAATATAAGTAGTATAATAAAATTTAATTTTAAAGCGAAATACCAAAACTCATAAATTTACTTACACTTGTTTTCGGAAATTGAATCCTATTTCCAAATTCCAATACAACAATTAATCTCTAATTTAAGGTTATATAAAAATATGATGTGAGAAGTCCAAAACCTGAAAAAAAAAAAACGGAGCCATATTGGTGGCTCCAAAACTTCACATGCTTACCAATAAATGAGACAAACAATTAAGTTTGTTTGTTTGCGCTTAAATTCGATATTCAGTAGTTTCTAACCGTGCCAAAAACAACCTTGTTCCATTTTTTTAAAAATTTAATTGGCCCTAAATTGTTATTTCCCATTTAATATTCAAGTAATTTTATGTCTGGATGTTTTCAAGGCTGTCAAACACGAATAATTGTTTTTTGAAATTCGTATCAACTTTACGAATAATGAAGTGTAACGATGCCGGTCCTGTGGAATTTCATAACGTCATTTTTGATAGTCATAAAACTTATAAAACTGATTATGCAAGACCGTCGTCGCTACTCACAAATGCTATCAAACTATTTTTGTAAATTTTATTTTAAAACAGTCAATTAAAATATTCTAACTACTAAGACGTTAAAATTAGAATTTCGGTCACATGTCAGTGAAATTATTATAACATCTTATAGTGAAAATTATTATTTATTATTAGAGGAGAACCACGTACCTTGAGACACTTCTTGTTTTTTGCATGTATAACAAATTAGTTTTGGGAAAATCGATAATGCAGAACGAAACATATGTTTTTATTAAACGAAATCCATTACACAAACTTCAAAAAAAAATAAAATAAACAATATTCTGAATTAAAAAAAAAAAGGAAACTGTCCTAAGGTACAACATATTGCACGTACTTTGGGACAGGGTGGTATTTACCTTAGGACGGTAACAACACAATACTATTTATAATAATTAAGCAACACTATAAGCTGAAAAATCAACTTCAAACTCAAGCTGATTATTTTTTCGATTCGTACTACTACTAGACTTAGGATTTGGCAACTTCATAATCACGTGAGGTGCGTTTATTTTTTTTTGGTTATTTCTGGCAAGTTGCTGCATTTCAATTACATTTTTTTCTGGTGTATCCGTGAGGATACGACATCTTCCAGGTTTCCTTCCGCCCCTAGATGGTTTTCTAGGTTTGGCTTTTGGATAAGGACGAATAACCTCTGGCGTTACACGTACGAACTGACAGATGTCCCAAGGTACGTACCTAATGAATGTTACTAATCACTTACTATAAATTATAAAATTAAAGGTTAAGAAACTTCAGAATAAAGAAAATACTTGCTTCGTCTTGCATTTAACAATGTGAGTTATAAATATAAACAATAAACTGGTTACCTTTATAGAAATTGGTTTTGATGTCTGAGAATTAAAAATTACTTTGACACTTCAAAAATACAAATGTATCACTTGCACCTAAATTTCTTATTGTAGCTACACTCAAACTGAACTAAGTGACATATACCTAAAAATTGTTCTATTACTGATTTTTCAGCTTAAAGCATGGTCGAGAATGGTTTAAAACTAGAATGTCCCAAAGTACGAACTGTCTCAAGGTACGTGGTTCTCCCCTACCTACATTATTATTGTAGTAAAATAAAATACATTTATATTTTTTAAAATTCAACTCATAATTTTGAGGCATCTTCTTACACTTCACGACACTTTTTATAACGAGAATATGTAAACGGATCCGCGAAAAAAGTGACAGCTGTGTGTAAAAAGTGAAACTAAAGAGAAACTAGTGTGTAATAATGACTTTTTACACACGCCCCATAATCTCACTGTTCCGCACGGTCCGTAACCATGTTAACATACTATTTTGCATGTTGGTGTTATAAAAAATAATTTACGATTGTGATAAACTGACCGCAAATCCGAAACATTAAAAATTATTTACATTTGTAAACTTAATACTTTCTCGCGTTTCTCATATAAAGAATTCTTATAAAAAATGAAAAGAATTCTAGACATGTGAATAATTTAGCAGGCGTATAGATGACGGCCTTTAAAACACACATTCAGCAAGGAGTACAGCGAAACCACTCCATCGTGCAACGTGTACGTATGAAGCTTATTTATCTCCGTTCAAAAGACTTCAGTTGACTGTCGTTTATCCTCCTTGTCAAATGGGCATTAAAAAACTGCCTGAATTCCGTACTCCAAATTTCTTCAAACCTTCTTGGTTTCCGGGCGTGCTGGCCGTGGTTATTGGTATTTTTTCTTGACGTTTAGTTTTTCAAGCTACCATTTACGAATTTCCGAATTACCTCGAATTTTGTATGGAAACGCTCTCCTGTTCACCTAGGAGGTTGGAGGTAATTTGGAATTGTTTTCACGCCCCCTTCGCGTTTGGTAGTTTGAAAAAAAAAATTCATGGACAAAAGATTTTTGTCGGGAAAATACGATCTAATAGAGGAAAATAGGGTTTACCATTTAAATTTTAGAGTTGACCCCAGCTCCCGCCGAGGCATCCCCGAGGGGAAAATTTTTGTCACCAAAATAAACGTTGCTTAAAATTGAGAAACTTTATTCGGAACATTTTCCATGAAAACACCATTCTTTTGATATATTTCAGCGTTTCCGGACTTTTTGAACACTCTGTATATGCATATCCAAAAATGGTGAAAAGTTACCTAGAATGCTGTGAAACGTCGTGAAATTTTGGTCCGACTCCTAGGTTCCGTCATCCGATCGACGTCAATAGTGTATGGTGCCAAATTATGTCAAATTCACTAAAAATGTTAAACAACCCCATCTTGATTTTAAATACAATATGTAGACGCAGCAAATGCGTTGTATAATCGTCGTTTTACTCTATAAAGACAAGAATGAGGAGACATCCTTCAGGCTTGTGGTTGATGTGACATTCCGTACAACAGACAAACGTTCCTTCCGTACCGCCCCTCTGCAGTTTTCCAACGCAGCTTCCAAACATCGACATCCTCATTCTCTTTCCCCTTCCTTCTTGTAACATTCAAATTAAATCAACTGAAACAAAAGAACATAACAAAGTATCCTTTTGAGAAACGATCACTAAAAATCCTTTAAACAATTATATTATTCGGTAAGGTAAGTTTCCGGGTATTTCTGCAGGCGCTTGTTTTCGAAGCAAATAATTCAATATTTAATTTTTGTTCATCTTTAATTTTTGTATTAACTATTATTTCTAGTCAAGACTGTCTACATGAAATATTTCGTTCAAATCGGTTATATCCTTTAGGCTGCACCTACACTGGATCCGTATTTTTCCTCATCTAATGTCGGCCGACATCAGAAGACATGCAAACACCAAGATTATAATGTAACGCCTACAATGGACTGAAAATCGGGCTTCCCTTTCCACCTACATTTTCAGTTTCTTCCGATGTCGCCCGACATCGGATTGGGTCAAATACGGATCCAATGTAAGTGGAGCCTTAGGAGTAATGAAGCAACAAGCAGAAAAGCAGGCTTCGTTTTATCCCCCGTGAACTTTTGAATCGATCGGGTTAGAAAGAAAAATGTGTTAATTCGGCTCATAAATTAAATTTTATTCAGATCCATTGTGCGTGATTCAGTAATAAGAAACATAAAAGCATATTTCCACAGTTATATATTGTATTATTTAGAATGTATTAAATAATTATTACTAATCAGTTTATGGAAGACTGCAAGGATCCATTTATCGCGAAAACTTATTAAGTAATCGTTCGATCTATTACAGACCTTCCTCTGTTGTCGGACTTTATATTCTATAATCTATCTCTGAAAAAAAACTTCTACTTTATCCTACTGTTCTACTAGCAACCTAGATTTATAGATTGCCTATTAAAGATGGATCCATTTTGTTGTTGAACATAGTCGTATTTACCCGATATAGTCCGGCAATAACAGCCCCCTGTTATGATAGCATAATGAGACCATCCTAAATGTTTTGTCTCGATATTTATGAAAATCAAATAAAAGCTGCACGTCGTGTGAAGTCAGAAGTCGAATGACTCACGCTGGCAGTTTTACTGTTTACATGTACCGGTTACATACAACACAGTCGCGGAAGAGAGGGAATACCGGTCTGCCTAGAACACGCTACGGTTTTATTTCAATTCTTATAGGATACGCCAAAAAATAAATTAATAAATTAGTGAAATAAAACATAACCTATAGCATTTCTAAAATCATACAATATATTTCAAAAAAAGTTTCATCAAAATTCGTCAAATAGTTTTTAAGTTAAATCCGTTTAAACGTACTATATACAAAGAAGGTTTTATATTAATGTAGATTATGTTAAAAATTATCTGCATAGATGTACTTTAGAAACGCTTGGTTCTTTTTTTAAACAAGAAATAAGTACGAGAAGTTTTGTGATCCGATTGCTTGAAGTTGCAGTTTCTCTGCTGTTTTTAATTAAAAATAATCCATTTGAGGCACTAGGTGAGACTTCAGAGCACTGTAGTTGAGACATAAAATGTACTTAGAGCTTATAATAAATATACATACATTGCTGTGCAAAATAAAACGATATTTTTAACTCAAGTTTTGCTTATCAAATCAAATAGAAACGTTCCAAGGGAAGAATCAGAGCATCCTGATAAATTAATATTTTTTAACTCAGCATTTCTTAGCTATACACGATAAGGATTAGACAAAAGAAAGCCGGGATTAAAATTACACGTTTATTTCATTCGTTTGACATCGGTTATGACGAAACCTGATTCGAGCAGGCCGACCAATAGCAGCTCTACGACGGTATCATGGTTTTACGTAGAATATTTTTATGCTGAGTTTCAGAAGGTATTGTCAAAAAATTTGACTTTACAATGATCTTAGAGTGTGGCCACACATATTTATCCATAAAACGATTCTTAAATCGACCTTGCTCGATAAATAATTGATCGATGAACCTGTATTTTCTTTAAACGTATATTTAATATAGTTTTTTGCACAATTTCTACTTTGAAATAACATTTTTTTACGCATCAAAATTTAGCGTGAAGAGCAATCTTTTTCTATGTAGATCATTCATTTGTTTTTGTGTGAGGGAGTTTCACATCGACATTAGACTGATCATGCATGTATAAATACTATAAATATATTATCCCAAACGAAGATCACTGTCAAATTATTTTTTATTTTTTTGACAAAGCTTCCTGAAATCCAGCATTATTGTGCATATTTAACTGTATCTAAGACATATAAGAACTGCCTGTTTACACTAGAAACGAAAACTGTACTTTAACGAGACTGCACCGTTGCACGATAGTGTAACTGCACTCGAAAAGTCAAAGAACTCGAGGAGGATATCACGTTGCAAATGCAGCTCAACGTCTGGAACGGTTCTCATTAAATATTCGTATTCCTGCTAACCCAGTGAAGTCCCCTGCAAACGACAAGTTGAGACTGTCGTTTTATTCAATATTATGCACTTGAAAAATGTTACGGGATCCTTAATACCGTCTAGATCTAGTGACACTGTGTGTACTTTTTCTTCTTCTTGTTCTCCTTCTTCATTTTCTTTATCCTTATTTTGCATTCGTCGATCAATCAAAGGATCATCTAGCTGAACGATTCTGCATTTTGATAAAAGTATTGTTTTTATTTCGTTGAACTTTCCGACAGGTTATTGCACTCAAATATTCAGATTTATATCTATGCATCTTTTATTAGAGATAGTACACAAATACAAGGGTGTCCAGTGAAACTTCTGTAAGACTTGGAGCAGTGCAGTGATAGGTTTGGTCATAATATGCTTGTTGGTAGAATATTGATTAGGGTAACGGGTTTATTTGCACGTTCATATTGTTACGCAACTGTGAATTTCATAGGCTTCTCGAACAAATTGTCAGAAGTTTCTGGAATGGCGGGGAACGGGATGTACACGCCTATAAATAGAGCGCGTGTGGTGCGCGACATTCATTCAGTCAGAGACAGTGAGTGAGTCAAGGTCAGTAGCTACAGTGCAGTGAATTCAATCGATAGTCAGTTATCGCAACAGTCAGACAATTGGTACGGCGGTACAGAAGATATAAATAATCAGTTAGTACATAAATAAGAGTGCATAAATTCCTGTGTGTGTGTTAAGAATAGCGTATTGTTGAATTATTATTTATTAGAATCCGTATATTTTTTATTGTTAGTTTCTTTTTGTCATTGTTATTGGAGAAGTACTTTTAAGTTTATTTGTTTGGTATTTATTTCGTTTCTTGTTAATAAATCAGTTTTAAACCACCCCAAAAAACAGTTTTGTTACAATATGAACTTATTATGTGTCTCTTAAGCGAACACTCAGCTGTTAGTAGGAGAGCTGTTAAACATTTTTGGGTAGGTATTTGAGGCACTGTGAAAATTTGTACAATACCTCTTTAGTAATATCCGAATATAAAAACACAGACCTAGCTGAAGACTAGAGGGACTTAACCGACCCTCAAATTTTTAAATTTGCAAAAAGTCAGATTTCTTAATAGAATCTAAAACCTGGTCAGGTATTTGAAAAATTATATTTTTGAAAAATTTTAAAAATATATTTGAGGCACGTTGAAATTTAAACAAAATAATGTAGGTAACTAAAAATAGATATATTAAAAAAACAGGTCGCTTCGGTGAGGGGTATTCTACCTGCCAAGTGATAAAAAATTTGAGGATCCGTTATCCCTCGCTACCCTTCAGCCAGGTCTGTTTTTTGTATTCGGATATTACTAAAGAGGTGTTGTACAAATTTTCACAGTGCCTCAAATACCTATCCAAAAATGTCTAACAGCTCTCGGCTATGTTTGACAACGCGTCCCTTAACTTAATGCAAAGATTAATTAATCAAGTATTGATTTTACATTTCAGTGTCTCTTAACGCCTTTGAGAGTGAAATACAGAAAAATATCTACAAAATTATTATTACCTGCTTTTTTTAAATTTTTTTTTGGCTTACTTTTTGCCTGTTATTGAATTAATGTGTAGGCACAGTATATATTTCTATAGAAATTATTAACTTGTTTTCGTTTTCCGTTGTTAATATAGCTTATATAATGTGGTTCATCTACATTTTATAAGGCTAACGGCTGTTTGTATATGAATAAATAAGTAAACAACAAAATATGACCCCCAGTCAGGGCGAGATTCGCCATTTTGGTGCCCCAGGGTTTTATACTGAACGGTGTTCTAGTATGTACTCGTATAAAATCTCTGCCTACATAAAATTCTTTTGCTTTGGACTTGAGGCGAAATTTCACGCTTACATATTATACTATATATTATTAGTGTATTTGCCATATGGCAACATACACTATTGTCGTCGGTCGGATGGCGGGACCTAGGGGTCGGACCAAAATTTCTCGACGTTTCATAACCTCCTAAACACTTTCCCACCATTTTAAAAAATGTTTATATATATATGTATATATATATATATATATATATATATATATATATATATATATATATATATATATATATGTGTGTGTGTGCGGGCAATAACTTTCGAAAAAGTTAATTGATTTCAACTAAATTTGGCACACGCGTTGAAATCCATCACCGCAAGAAGCCTATTTAAAATGGGCCTAATCGGGCCACTTTAAGGGTAGTTTTTAGGGGTTGAAAAATGTTTTTGGGCCCTAAAATACCGAAAAAATTCTTCAAATCGTTTCAAAATTGAAATTTAACCCTCTAATAGTAATTAAAATGTGTCCCTAAAATTTTAATAAAATCGGCTGGACAGGACCGGACTTACAAATTTTATGAAAACGTTATTTTGCAGATAGTGAATTATTTACTGAAAGGTGTCTATGATTTGGTATAGAGGTTCGATTGATAATAATATTGCAATTAAGAAAAAAAATGTTATTTTAAGGGGTGTATTAAGGAGTAAAATTTTTTATTTTGCCCAAAAACCAACTTAAGTTTGCATAATAAAGCCACACTGCCTGTATAGGCAAATACACTATATTGTCGGCAGGGTTTTGGCACTGCGACCCGGGTTTCTTATTATTATTATTGATAGTAACATCCCAATTAATGGAAAATATTATTTTCACGTCGATTTCCACATATTGCAATAAATTTTCATTATAATTATTATCATTAAAAACTGCCGAAAGCATAATGAACTAATTATAAATGCTATAAGTCCTGTGCAAACATGTAATTTTTAATCATAAGCAAGGGCGTACCTGGCGAGGGACAGGGGAACCAAAAATAAGTCGTTATTAAATTTTGTTGCTGGAATTTTTACAATTCTTGAAATAACTTTACTTCTACAAATCCAAGAAAAATAATACCTACTAGTGTAAGACATGTAACTAGAATAATTTTTTTTTCAAGCAAATAATTTTAATAACTTAGTTGATAAAGCACTGCTATAATTATACATAATTTTCTTAATATTTTGGTTTCATTCGCCTTTTCCGTGATAAAATGTTACAACCTGAACGATCATGGCTTGTCCCCCCTCTAGTTTTGATCCCGGGTACGTCCTTGATCAGAATAATTGTAACTGAAACAGTTGTAGGCAATCTCTTTTTGTGGTGCCTCCTTTGTGGTGATACAGTAAGCCGGTACCTAGTCTGCCTTATAAAATGCGGCACTGTCCCCAGTAAATGTTTAAATATTTATACTTTTTTTATAATTTAAAAACTACGTGTCCTCGGCCACAAAATTGAGTACTAAGATTCAAATAGTTGGCAATTACTTAAAAATGAAACCTTGTTCAAGTAAAATAGCAATATCTTTTTAATCCGTTGATAACTCTTTTACACCATTTTAGAATCATATACACATTTAAAAAGCTTAAATATCTCGAAAACCGTGAAGTTTTATTTGAGATCATGTTTTATTATTTCGGTTCCACATGCACAGAATAGAATAGAATAGAATAGAATAGATGCTTTATTTGTGAATCACATTGTGAGTACAAAACGTCAAAGAATAAATAGTTTAAAAGCTATAGTTATAAAAATCGTCTACATTATAAAAGTAGTTTTGCTTACAGAATATTTTAAGTTTTTGTTTATATATTTTAATAGGTAGTTCCTGTATTGATTCTGGCAGCCTGTTATATATCTTTCTGACCATATAATCTGTGGCAGTTTGGGACAGTTTTAGGCAGGCATATATCATTTTTTGACCTGACACCAGACATACAGAAGGTTTATTCGACATCCTGTATAATTTTTTACAAAACGCATTCACTAATTAAAAAATGAATTAGGAGGACAGCTTCGTGGATGTTTTGTGATTTCGTTTAATTTAATTTGATGTAATTAGACGCTAATGACTTTAGTAGTAGAGCGACTATAATCTACATTCTACATAAACACGCCGAGAGGTGGCTCGTTTATAGGGACTCTAGATGTGTGACCTTTCCCAGTATGATCAATATTGAATATTAAATATGTACTTAAATATTCGACAAATTAGACTAGAGAAATATTTTCTAAAAACTTTTAAAATACACTTTTTGCAGCTTTTTTGTTTGAATAAACAATGGCTGGATTGATTTTGATCACACTGACATAATAAGCTTCGATTAGCACCCTAGTAAAGTCGATGCCATTTTTTATTAGCGAGATTTCGTGTAAAATTTGACTTTTTTGGGATTTATTTTGTTTAAAAAAAGAAGGGTTGGACTTATTTTGAAAAAAATCTCTTAAGATCATATTTACGTTAATACGTCTCAATTGGTATTCTAATGTGCTTGATACCATTTTTTATTCTTGAGATTTCGTTTTAAAAGAAATAACGACGGACATACCCACAGAGCCAGTGTTGCCAGATTTTTTTTTACCAAGTCGGGATTTTGGAACTTTTTGAGTGAAAAAAGCGGAATTCTTTCGTCGAAAGCGGGACATAGTAAAAACACATATCTAATTAGAAGTTTTTAAATATTTATCTTTTTATTTGAGTTCAAACTACGTTTACGTGACAATAGATAGCGAAAATAGCCATAGAAAATGTATTTTAATAAAAATATGATATTTTAAATCAGATTTACCCTATCGTTAAATAGTTGTCTTATTCGCCTTCTGAATAAAAAAAAAAAAAAAAAACAGAAATCAAAATCAAAAAAGTTTTATTCATTAGAAAAATATGGCGTTTCAAACAATAGTCTGAGGAGTGAATGTTACAAATTGCAACTTACAATAAGAGAATAATTATTTACACACGGTCGAGTTATTTCCGAAAAGCGGGACTGAGCCTGTCCCGCGCTGGATATTTAATTTTGATTTAAAAATCGGGACGTCTGGCAACGATGCCACAGACATACAGAAGTCTTTTCAAAAATAGTGTTAAAAAATAGTGTAGTAGCTTTGAAACATAAAACTTTGTTAAAAATTTTGATTTTAATTTTTAGTCCCATTGCAAGCTAATAAAATAAAAAATGAATTATGTACTCCACGACTTTTGTCTGAACGCCTGGCAAATCTTTTACCTAACATGCTGTATATACTGTCATCAATACTTTTCTTAAGTTCCGCTCTTCAGGTTTGATAACGTCTGTTATTCGAGCACCTTCCCTCCGCTCATTTCTCAACAGCAGCCTCCCACCCCCCGTATCCAACCTTATTAATTATTATTACTTCCACTACCTAAAGTTAATATAAAACGACTCAAGATGTAAGCTTTGGCTGCTTCGATTTGTTTACTCTTTAAGCTGGGAAGGTGGAGAGTGACACGTTATATAGATGGCGGCACCATCTACTCACGTACTTCACCTGTTTTCGAGCAAAAAACAACTGTAGGGATATTTAACTACTGAACATTTTCAAACGGAAGTCAATACGAATCCAGTTAAAAAAACTAGCTGCCCGAACCGGCTTCGCTCGACTGAACATCGAATTGAATCCATGAATTGGGATTTTTGATAAAAATTTGTAATCTCTCAGAACCATCATCGTACACTAGTGAACATGCCTTTTCCATATACGTTGTAGTTGTTTTTTAGTTAGAGCAGTGCTTCAGGCTTCCCAAAGTGGTCGTTACCGCCTCCCTGTGAACGCTGAAGCGATTCAGAGGGGCGTTAGTATTCTAAGAAGTAATTGGGCGGATTGAATAAAAATAAGGAGACGATGGAAGTATGAAAATAAGAAAAGAATTTGAAAAACCGTTCGGACATGCTTCAATGTTGTGACCAATATAGTTAATATAACTAATCGCTAAATGCTAGTAACACAAAAGTATAGTCGAATATTAATAAATTGACAGGAACGCATAGGCTCATCCTTCTCATTTCTCACTATAGTATCATTTTTAATATAATTCGTATTTTTTATTTGATTTTAGTCTCTTGCTAATTTCTGCATATCATTTGAATGTCACTTTTTTTGATTTTAATAAATAATTTTATAATTTAAGCGTCAGGTTGTCTTATTTACAACAATGTTTTTCTTTACGGTTTCGTAGGTAGAAATATATCCTGTTTGAACGATTAAAGAACGGTTCGACAACTATTCATGTCTCAGCTGGAACACGTTTTATCTAGTGCGCATGAGCGTGATAGTAATATTACCTTTCGCTGCGACGTTGGAACTATATATATATATACTTAAAAGAAAACAAATTTATCACTGCATCTTTCTATTTGTTCACTTTGGGTGGTAGAACAAATAAGTTTCGGAATCTCTGGGTAGAAATAAATTAGGCCACACACATACTTTGTGTGTGACCTACTAATTTCTACTAATCTGAAAAAGATGGAAGATTGACTAACAATGAGTGAGGCCTGATTTGTTTATATTAGAATAGAATAGAATAGAACTTTATTCAATAACATGTCACAATGACAAAGAATGCGTCAGTTAAAAATACAAGATTAAGAATATAAACAAATGAAATAGTCAAAAAAATTTGTACGGGCACTTGTCTATGAGATGATTCACAACACGTTTTTTAAATAATTTGTAGCTTTTAATGCTTACAATTTCTGCAGGTAAACTGTCAAATAATTTCACAGCAGAGTAGCGGGGTCCCTTTGTATATAAAGCGAGGTGATGATCGGGAGTGCCGTGATTCAAACGACCTCGCGTATCATAATTGTGATCCGGCAAATGGCGGTGAAAAAGATGTTTATTTCTGAACAGATAACAAACGGACTTTAGTATGTATATCGCATATATTGTCATAATTCTGTGCTTATTAAATATCGGCTTACAAGAATCAGTGGGCTTTAGGTGGTATATTATCCTTAGTATCTTTTTTTGCATTATAAAAGCCCTTTCAATATCCGGAGATTTACCCCAGCACATAATCCCGTAACTCAGTAAAGGGTAGATATAAGCATAATATGCGGTTAGGCATGTCGATATGTCACTAATATTGCGAAGACGAAAAATGAGAAATTTAAGTTTGGCTAATTTGGAGCAAACTTTGGCTACGTGCTGTTTCCAAGTGAGATGATTATCTAAAGTGACACCAAGAAAGTTGTAGGTAGACACTCTATACTCTATAGGAACACCATCGATTGACAGTGTGACATCAAAATTCAAATCCGGCTGTTTGGCTGAGAACAGCATACACTTTGTCTTTGATTTGTTAAGTTGCAGTTTGTTGTTGATAGTCCAATCAAATATTTCACGAGAGGCACGTGTTGAAGTGTCATACAGCCCTTGCAAATTTTTATTCCGTGTCATTACGGTAGTGTCATCTGCGTACAAGTCTGCGTATTAGTCTGCGTATTAGTCTGAGAGAGGTAGGGAATAATCGCACATTCCAGTTTTTACCCCGCTAGAGCATGTTCAGGAGTGTCGATGCTCAAAATTTTTTCAAACTCACCTTGCTTATACAAAATGATAAGCTGATTCCAATGAGCACACGCAAATGTCTGTATCTCTTTTGGTTTGGAATTTGCTTCCCTTTAAAGTTTCTCAAATTTCGAAAATCAATTTACGAACCAAAAGAAATACAGAAAAAACTTTGGTAAACTCACCATGCTTGATAAAAAATAAGCTGATTTTTTCAGTTAGGTAGTAAATCTACAAAACTGATTTAACCATTCTCGAGTGATTGTGGTACCAAACGACAGAAGAATATACTTTTGTATTTAGAATCACTCCTGTAATATTTTGCTCCTGGTCTCATATATAGATAGATCTAGCAGCAGGTCTAAAACAGGAACGACATCAACCTAAATTACGTAGTCTATATATCTTCTTCTGTCACTCAGGGCGCCCGTCAACTGTTTCTGTTCTTTATTGAGTCCTCAGTCTATATGTTCGACGAGGATATATTTAGACTAAAAGAACAGTTAAAGGACATTTCTTGCGACTTAATTGCCACTTTCAATGAAAGTTTTTATTTTAAATCTCACACAATTTTCATTTTCGAGAAACCCTTGCACAAAATTTCTAATCTAAGCTTAAAAAAAAGAGGTGCTTATACTTATATACGCGCTTTTGAAATTTTTCGGCGATATGTGTGACTAAAAACTAATTTTCAATATACATGCAAATAATTTATTGAAATAATATCTTCAAAAAGTTGAGTTAAAATTAGCCTCAAATATTTGAAAACGCTTTCAAAATTTTATTTTGATTTTTACTTTTTTCCGCTGGATGACACTTAAAACGACTATTGGTTGTACCTAATCAAAGGTTATAGTCGCCTAAATGGCAGAAAGTGCATTGATTTTGTCCATCTGACATTTCAATCTGGATCTCATAGCCAACTTCATACTGTCTAATTTTCGTTAGCTGTATCCGTGCATTTCCGTTGCCTGCTAATTTTTACTTTCAACGTGCCAAAAAAAAAGAAAAAAAAAATGTAAATCGGCTGAGTAGGGACCGCTGTTGAACTGCAAAAAACGGCGTGTGCTTTAAATATACATATTTTTACTTTAAATATCGTGTCATCGGACTTATAAGTGCAACATTGAGAAAAAATAATAGGTAGAAGTTGAATTTTAAGTTTTTTTCGTTAGATATGTTTCTTAGATATAGATTTTTTTCATGGACTGACGAAAACAATTCATCCACAAGCTAATGTGAGAATAATAATCCAAGTCATAGATATTATTGACAATCAAACCAAAAACGATACAGATACAGAAAAGTTCTGTGACTTAGGTCTGTATTAATAATGGAAAGTTCATCTTTGACTCATTCAAGAGCCCTCGCTACTGTGAGAGTTAATGTGTAGCTTCTGTTAAAAATAATTGGCTCTCGCATGTAGTGAATTTGAGTGTTGTAAATCGCTATATTATGAAGGATTAAAAATTGGATTGTGTGCACCGTAGAGTAATTGATTAACTCATTCCGCCGCGAAAGTGGAAAGATTCTGGTTTAAATCCAGACGGTGACGTGTTGGAATAATAATTTTTTTTAATATAGTGCTACAACAATGAATGTTTCTTAACAATTATAGCAGACAATAGCTATTATTCTCAATCAAACCAAAAACAGAAACTAATTTCTCTCTCTCTCTCTCTCTCTCTCTCACCTGTCTATATCAGTGCTCGGCGATGTCAAGTTATGAGAGTCGTAAGACTAGATGGGGGCCTGATTACCGCGGCCTCACTGTACAAAGATATTATTTTATATATTTTGTACCTAGATCATTTCAAACGCACCGCAGATATCAAAATAAATTGGCCTGCTACACAACTGTATAAATATATACAAACAAATCAATTATACTTATTAGTTACCTGCGTTCTACTTTTTAACAGGTAAATGTGTCACCTGATTCAATATTCATTTGTTTGTGTATTGCTAGAGCATTAAATATTGAGGTCGAAGACACACTTTCTTTACAAAAGACTTCTTTTGAATTGCTATGATTACATAAACATATTTGATATCATTGCAAGTAAAAATAAATTCCAATTTATAAAGATATTTGAAAATACTTTCTTAGAAAAATATTTTATTCTGATTCATAATAGTAACAGGTTATGTTTTTAGTGCGTAGTGACATATATTACGGCAAATGTGACACTATGTTAAAAACGAGCCATAATATCATCACGCACGAGATATATACTATATATTTTGCACGTACCTCCTATAACCTAGCTGATTTTTACATAATTTTTAAAATTTTTGTCAATTCAGTGTTAAGTTCACTTCTAATTGTTGACGACGTTGGATTTTTACACATTTACTATGGAAATGGTAGCTAGTATAACTACGTTTCGCATTTCTTTTGTTTTACATTGGGTCATTTTACTACCGCTACAAAGGCATGAAAAGCAGCTTTTTTATAGGGGTTTGTGCAAACAAACTCTAAACACAGTATGGAGGTGTATACAATTAGTTGAAAGCAAATGACATCTATATATTTAAAAAAAGTCGGGTTAGTTACATCATTTATAACTCAAGAACGGTTGGACCGATTTTTATGACCTTTGAATTGTTGGATTTGTTACCGTCCCGAATAACAGAATAACTATCAAAACATGAGAAAAATTCACGAAAAAAAATTATGAAGAAAAAACATTTTCTCGTACATTTTGTATGGAATGGCTTTTTTGATGATATCTCGAGAACGAATTGACTGATTTCGATGAATTTTTAAAATGCGTAGAAAAATATTGTTTCGAAGAGAAAATTGTACAAAAAATGATGTTGAGTGGATATATACCCAGTTTAAGAGGAATATTGTTTCAATCGAACAATTATTGTTCGAACAGGATCGATTTAAAATTCTACAATACTTTTCATGTGGAGAAATATATACGCTCACAAGATTATTGTCAAATCAGATTTTTTGACGACGCTTTCTGCAACTGAAACCCTAAAGTTAACACGACATTTATTGATTCGCCGGGTCAGCTAGTTAAATAAAATTAAAAACCGAAAGTCAGAAACCGAGCAATCATTGTAAGAAAGTGAAGCCGGATTAGACCGCTAGTTTCTAATAAACACAGTATACAAACTTTTGAAGAGATGCATTTCTTTCTTCAATAATATCTTGTACACATGTAGTTCGTTTGTGCCTACTATATGTCAGGAGCGTTCGTCTGTGGCTGAGCCTTCATTACACTTGAACGCCCATTTTCTTCAACCTCACCCCCGCCCCCTTATACCAAACGCCCGCGTCGACTTAGACTCCAAAACTTTGTTTTGCCCATTCATCGTTCACTTGCAGACCGATTTTATCAAGATTATGTTATATTATTATGTAGGTATAAGCTTATTATTAAACGAAACTTTGCACTGTAATTTCCACAGGTTGGGAAAATTGATCGGATAATAAGGAGGCCTGTAACAGACGGTATGTTTTCTGACGATTTGGTCGCCGACATGACACATAATATCTATTTTTAGGGTTATGAACCTCAAAAGGCAAAAAAACGAAATAATTCGTTTGTCCGTCCGTCCGTCCAACACGGCCGAATATATCTGAACTAAATAAAGGTATCAAGTAGAAATTTGGAATAGTTGACTAATTAGCATGTACTCCAATAGTCAGATTCTTATGTGCCGAGTCGGCGATCATGTCGTCAGAAAATGCCTCGTCTTTTGTTGTTCTAAGGACTACGTACCGGTTGTCAACGTTAAGCACGCAAAATGACGATGACATATCCTAATTTTGTTTACTTTAAGACTGGATTTTAACGATATAGTTCATAATTTCCTTTAGTAGATATGAATGCGCCGTTTGATATAAATCTGATGTTTAAACACTGTATTTCATTAATCAACGTGAAGTTAAATTTCACATTTATACTAAAAAATATCAAACCAAAAATATATTCATTTTTAAGCCAATAGTGTATGTGTCATACCTATAGTCGAGTTGTCCTTAAAATTGTAATTTCCGTATATTAATGCTTCCATAGGCTAAAACATCTCACGATAAGTAAATTAAAAAAAAATGTAGTCAACATTTCAGGTTCTTAATTTTTACAACAAAATTGCGGTAGAAAATAAAAATAAACCGCAAAGTGCCAAAAATCGTACGTTATTTAAATAAAATGTTTTGGAGTATACGCTGGAATTTATAGGGATATAAAATTTTGAATGTATTTTTTTTTTATTTCCAAGTATTTAAACCTACGAGAGCAAAAATGTCATATTTGTTCGCAACGCTAACTCACTGGGTAATCCCTTTGCGAAATTAACAAAAAACAACGCGCCTAAATGAGTTTTTCTTAAAAAAATCTGTTAATACGTATAACTCAAGAATTATTATTTTTAAAAATATCATTGATCGTAAGCTTGAAAGTCCAATTTTGAGCCACAAATCATTACGTTGGGTCATATCACAAAGCATAAAAATTCCATTATACGCGAATCAAACGCAACATCGCGAGTACAGCTAGTAAATGAATAAATGATTCGCTTAAACTGTGGAATAAATTCACATATAGATATAATAGATTTTAATTCAAACTGTCATAGAAAATTTAACGCTCGATTTAATCAAGAAATCAAGTCTTTGTTGAAACAATATATGTAGTGCGTGTAAATGGTGTTTATGTTCTAGAATAATAGACATAAAGAGATACTCAATCTGTTAATTGTAATTAATTAATTAATTAAATGTAACGGCAATATGCACGTCATTGTTTTAAAGCAGATGCAACCAACACCAGGCTGCCAACCAATATCAACTGCCAAACCAATTGTTACTGACATTCTGACATACGATCATCATTTGTTTTCACACCAAGCTGCTATTTAATCCTGATCAATGAAAAATTATCACGCTAATAGAATAACACTATTCGAAGCTTAGGTTATTAGCCTATTACCGTATTTGTAGGATTTATGTCCGGATTTTGTTATAAAAAAATTGTTGTATGACTTTATATTTAAATTATTTTTTATTTAAATACTAGCCGCTACCCGCGGCTCCTCACGTGATTAAGATAAACACGGCACTGACAACAGAGTGGAGCCTTCGACTCCACCATATTATAATTTTGCCTCGTTGGTCTGGGACCTGCTCGACAGCGACAACAATAGTAGAGTCGTCGTCCCCAGAATATCATAGTCTTGACATTGATTTAATAAGAATACATTATATGTATGTGGAAGAATAATGTAAATCGGTTTAGTGATTTTCGAGTTTTGAGGTAACAGGTTCATGGTTCGTGGTACCCATAGACTAATTTAAATAGTGTTTCTGCAATAAATTCTATTCTATTCTATTGATTAGGTAGGTACAGCCGTTATTAATGTTAAAGATTTTAATTTAATAAAACTCAAAGGCAATTTGTAAATGTAAATCAATAAAACACATTTCATAATCAGGTCAAATAGTTTTTGAAAAATATTATCAAATAGTCAAATATTTTAATAAAATCTGATTGCATAATGCATAAGTTGACATTGATGAGTGCACGAAACAAGTACGCGCAGCGTTGATTTTAGATACAAATTAAAAAAATTTAGATAAAAAATAATATCGATTTGTTAACATCGTGTTTTTACGTGTCTGCAGTTCCGTCTACTTTAAGTTGAGCGGATTTGATAAAATGTAAAATTGATCGGTCAAATTGTAGGATCAAAATTAATTGTTGTGATAAATTGTTTCGGTGTGTGATGTAGATTGTTTTAATATAAATATTTTTAAGAACTGTAAAAAATGAGTGTTTCTTATTTTCTTAAGAAATTTAGAAACATATACAGCTTGGGTAAGTCTACTTTTGAGACTTTAAATTTACGTACATATTCTGATAATTGACTGCAGATGCATATACTATTTTAATGAAAAGCATTTTAATATTATTTTGTTCGCTTTTAATACTTTTTTCGAGTTGATAAATTTTAGTTATGCATCAATGTAGACAGCCTGGTTTATTTGTCCAATATAACTGTAAATTCTAGAGGCTCGACATTTAACTGAAATACAATTTCATATAATTAATTCATTTATTACACCATCTGATTTAATGCTAAAAACAATTTTTACACAAAACAGTTTAATTAAAAACGATTAAAAGATGTGCATGAGTCCAAAAGTTACATATTTTTGCCTGCTTTATTCATCGAATAACAGGATTGTGGAGTTATTTTCTCAACAAAAAAGTTATAGCATTGTAAATACCGCATTCAAATCCGTTTAGTAGTTCTGGCGGTTTTAGCAAACATAAAAACTCGTAACGCGATTTAAATAATTCCCGAAATTCCGTTAAAAAAAAAATCGCGCCCCGATTTTTTCCGACAAACTTCAGAATTTCAATAATAAATCACAGGTAATTGGACTTAATAAGACATTATTGTTAATATTGCGACGTTTCGACTCTTTATTGAGAGAATTTCATTCTTTCGGTCTTCTTGAACATCAATCGTCAATCGGAATGAATCTACCGGATTTTTCATACTTCCAAATTCTACCAAAAAAATGGTGTATTAGTAACATACTTGATAATGAAATGAATGATTTTGTAATTTTAAATTTGTTTTTGGTCAAAATGAAATATTTAATCTTATAGAACACACTTTAAAATGCTTTAATAATTGGTAATCATTTTAAATAATGAATTATACGAAAACTAGTGCTTTCATAAATTTCATAGGTTTTGCTCCGTTCAGTTGATACTGATAAAATTTTAAGGACACATTTTAATCTTTACTATAGTCTATATTTAAAATTTAACATTCATACTTCACAATGTAATATAAGCGGTATAAATTGTATGGATGCATGCATTACTTTGCCGCTCCATTCAGCAATCCGTGCAATAATTATTAACTCCTTACATTTTGATATCTTACTTTAAAACGGTAAATTTTACGGCGATGTCCTTAATTTTTTCGGGTTCCTAGTACAATTTTTTAAATTATTGCATTACACACATTTTTCGGTAATATAACATATGTACAGTACAGCGTTGCCAGACGTCCCGATTTTTAAATCAAAATTAAATGTCCCAGGCTCAGTCCCGCTTTTCGGGGATAAAACACAAGCAGTTTTCTTTCGATAGTCCGTCACCATCGGATTTACCATTTTGTTTTTTTTTTATATGAAGCTTTTTGTTTGCCATCGCACGTAGTCGCTATCATTTTTTTTATCTCAAAATTTCGTTCGAGAAAGAAATGACCTCATAACTTCTTTTCAAAAATAGTGTGGTAATCTTGAAACCAGCGTTGCCAGACGTCCCGATTTTGGCGGGACGTCCCGATTTTTAAATCAAAATTAAATGTCCCGCGCGGGACAGGCTCAGTCCCGCTTTTCGGAAATAACTCGACTGTGCGTAAATAATTATTCTCTTATTGTAAGTTGCAATTTGTAACACTCACTCCTCAGACTATTGTTTGAAACGCCATATTTTTCTAATGAATAAAACTTTTTTGATTTTGATTTCTGTTTTTTTTTATTTTTTTTTTTTATTCAGAAGACGAATAAGACTCAACTATTTAACGATAGGATAAATCTGATTTAAAATATCATATTTTTATTAAAATACATTTTCTATGGCTATTTTTGCTATCTATTGTCACGTAAACGTAATTTGAACTCAAATAAAGAGATAAATATTTAAAAACTTCTGATTATATACGTTTTTTTACTATGTCCCGCTTTCGACGAAAGAATTCCGCTTTTTTCACTCAAAAAGTTCCAAAGTCCCGACTTGGCAAAAAAAAATCTGGCAACGCTGGTACAGTACCTACCAAATTTACATATTTTAAGTCCATCGAGAATAATAAGCAAATGTCGGCCAGGTGTGGAATTTGCAATTTCACCACTGATAATAATTAATAAACACCCATTAGGTACATTCTTAAAATGAAGTTATCATTGATTTAAATACAATAAATATAAATTCCAGTCTAACTGTTTTGTATCGAAATATAATTTAATAATATCTCGTGTACAATATTCGAAAAAAACGAATTTCAAAAGCATCAAATAATTGTTGAAAAATATTAAAAAACGCCTTTAATTAACTAGAAAATGAATACTGTCGAAAATCGGAAGCAGAAGTGGAAAGTGGAGGAGGGCACCGTGCAAATCTCAACCTGTTTTGTGAGCTATATCGAATATTTAGACTTTCCAACAACACACACAGTTGCTTTCTTTTCCAATTACACTAGGCGTCTCTGTCTTTAGTATCTGCGCCAGTATTGGTCACACTCTTTCTAAACGGCATTACGTAACGCACACCATCTGCTCACAAGACGCGCTCACAGTCTAACGTGCTTTCGACGTGTTCGGTGCGCTCGCGCGTCAAATCAGAGTGTGATCGTTCGCGCGCACGCGTCGTACCGTCGCTAGTACGCGAGCAACCTTCTTGTTCTCTCACTGAGCGCGCCGGTTTCAACATCCATCTAACCACCCCCGCGATCATCTGAAGCGAGGGTTCAGCCGGTTGTATTGTTGAGGCTTTATACGCCGTTCGAAACTCAGATAGGACGGTCGTGCAGCGTTGTACCTCCTTAAAACCATATCGTGCAACAAGCTAGTATCAACGGCACACTATGATATAACAGTGGCACATACACACACATACAAACAACCCCACACAAATACATACATATAGCTCCGAAGTGTGTGTATCTGTTACAATTTACAAAACTTGTGTTCATTCACAGAAAATAATAACTCTGGATTAAAAAAAAATTAGCTCATACGGTGGTGATATTCTAGAACTTATTTATTGGGTGTTATAGAAACATATATATAATTAGATTTTAATGAGTGTGTATATGACAATATGACAAATATTAATTAAAAATATATAAGTACATTTAGTGCCGGGATAAATATTGACGCCATAACAAAAAATTTTAAATGGCAGATTTGGAAGAATTCCCTATGCTTCAAGCTGCATCATCGCCGTTACTTGATTTGGCATCGTTGCGTTTACCCGACTCAGATGAATACGATTACGAAAGTCGTCGACGCGTCAGCAACAGTAACAATAATAACGATTTATCGTTAATGACAACATCGTCTTCGGGTGGTCCGTCGATTCGTTATCGCCACCGACCTTCGTATACGTTCAGCGGCGGTGAAGAAGCAATGATTGGTTCGGCGGACGGTGGAGGTGGTCGAGGTATTGCCGATTTACTTGGCAATTCAATTCTTGATATGGTAAATATGCAAAGCGCTGCAGCGTCGTCTGATACCGACGATATGTCGTCGTCGTTGAGGACGTCGGCTGCCGTTATCGAATACGGAATCAAAGCTAATGGAGCAACGCTAATAATGAATTCAACAATGAATACGACCGATGCAGCAGCTTTTGTGCCGGAACTTTTTTACAGACATTCACTTGCAATGACTGTCGTTTATTGTGTCGCTTATTTACTCGTGTTTGCTGTTGGACTGGTTGGCAATTGTTTCGTGATTGCAGTTGTTTTTCGTACACCAAGAATGAGAACCGTCACCAACTTTTTCATCGTCAATTTGGCCGTTGCTGATATACTCGTGATCGTCTTTTGCTTGCCGGCCACTCTCATGTCTAACATCTTTGTCCGTGAGTACTCTACATTTATATATATTTCTGTCTATCTATATATATGTTTTATTATTGCATAATAATGTGTTTTAGAATAGTAGATAAGTAAATTAAGTACAGCGTTGAATTGCTCGTAAAAATGCAGCTATAAACTCATCGATGTGTTTCAAGAATTACAATGCACAGGTTTTTTTTTTTTGAAAAATCAAACATTGCTATCAAACTGATTTTACTAATATATCTCTTGGTTTTTATTTAGAATTTTAAAACGACATTATTCTCGAAAAAACATTTTTGAAAATTTGCTCTTTTCTAAAGCGAAAATCTTTTTCAAAAGCAATCGCATTTTTTCAAAATCGGCTTAGCAATTTTGATTTTCGCATTAACACAAAATAATATCATGGAAATAATTTTCATAAGAATGAAAAAAACTTATTTAGTCCGAAAAAAACTTGAAATTATTATAAAGGGCAGCACCATATTTTATGCTACGCTTGCGTCTAAGAAAAAAATCTGAATATATCACAAAACTAATAAATTTTGAAAATAATTTTTACCACATATTATGAGTACATACCTAACTACAGTAATGTGAGATTAGAATTATCCAGTTATTGGATAACTCGATTAAATTGAATGTACAGAAAACGAAAAAGAACTCCAAATCTTCACTTGTTTTTCTAACCTTGACATCTATATAGTATCTATTTCAACATTGCAGTATTTGCAATTTCGTTACTAAAGATAAATATTATTTATTATTTTGTTATTTTCTCTTTTTTGTGGTTTTATTATATTCGAAGTGCAAACATGCATTTTCAACATACGACAAAACTGTCTGCTATCGTAGAAGCCGATTATTTTCATCATTTAATACCTACAGGGCGCTGCATTTTAGATACAATCACTCCTCTTTTTGAAAATCTCTTCCCTGATTTTTTCATAGCATCATCACAGAGCTCATAGCTAACCAAAAATGTTTAAAAGTTATGTTAAGGCTGTCGGAACGCTCTGAATTTTGTTTGTGCTGAAACCCAGCAGTAAGAAGCGAGGTAGGCAAAAGACATATTGTAGGTGTGACCTTCTTTAGCTCTGTCTCGCTCAAATCATCCGCACGTTTCAATTTTTGGCTGGTGTCAACTACGAGGCTATAAAAATGTTGCTGCAAGGGTGCCGCTGTCAATTGATTACTCTAAGTTTGGGAAATATTTTAAAGATTTAAAAAAACTTTTCCGAAAAAGGAAGTCACTTTAGGTTTGTGATGGAACAGTTTTGTGAAATAAGTACGAATAAGGTCAAATACTAAAATGATCAAATCTCAATCTAAGAAGAGACATGAATCTTTAGGGAAAAAAGTTTGTTATAATTTGATCAATTAAATGAAAAAATAGACGTTTTGCCCTTTTTTTGGTTCTTCGGTATATAAATGAAGAAAAATGTTAATCTGCAATGAACAAAGAAAATGTTTGGTGAATGAACAATACTTAATTAATTATATAGTATATTATGTAAAAAAATAATATCTGTTAGAAATTACTTTATAGTGAGATCACTTCGTTATAAAGTGAAGAGAATTTAATGAATGAAATTTGATATTTATGTGTGGAGAAAATGTTAAATCTTGTTTTATTATGTATAAAAATTTTAAATTAATTAAATAATTCATTTTATTTTAATTAAATCAAAATTTTTAAACATAATAAGAAAACAATATTTTACGGTTTCTCTCGTCATTAACATCAAATTTCATTCATTAAATACTCTTCTCTTTGTAAAGATGTAATCTCACTATAGATGGTAATTCCTAACATGTATTATTTTCTTGTTTTTGGTACACATACGAAATATAATTAATTGTTCATTAATCTAACATTTTCTTTGTTCATTGCAGATTAACTTTTTTCATAATTTATATAATGAAGAAGCCCAAAAGGACAAAAAGTCTATTTTTTCATTAAATTAACAAGACCAAATTATGACAAAATTTTTCCCTGAAATTTGAAATTTGATTATTTTAATATTTGACTGATTCATCCTAATATCACGTAAATTAGAAGTTATGCTCTTGTTGAATGTAGTTTAAAACCGTCAATAATAACAGCGCACTGAAAAAGTACTGCTGCCCTAATCTACTACAAAATGGCCGTTCCCCACTGTCAAAATTTAAAATTGCTCCTTTAAAAAATGACACAATATTAATTGTAAAATGACATTGGCTTAGACTGAATTCTGTACCGTTTGTAGATTTTTGTTGTAAAATATGATTTCTGCAGTAACATCTATTTATTTATTATTTATTGAATTTTGCCGCCCCTAAAATTTTACCGTTCCTAAAATGTTAGCGTTTTAGGCTATATACGTAAATATAAAATAAGGTACTATGGGTACGTAATTGGGAATGTCTAACGTTATCTTAATAGTAATTGCTTTTTCAATTGTTATATTACAATATAAATCATTTTGATGCACAATGTAAATTCAATTTTCCAACACAGAAAACGGGGAAAATGTACTAATAGGATTTTCCTATGGTCACGATTGGCACAGATGCAATATACAATTATTGTTTTAAATGATAATAAAATCCACGTTTGGGAAGAATGCCAATTACACAATTCCATAAAAAATCTACTATATATAAATAATATTAATTGACGACTAGCTGTGCTCGCGTCAACGTTATTGTGAATATCTTTTGAGGCAGGTTATTGTTTAAATAAAAAATCTAAAAAAATAAATTAGATAACTTTTGTGTAACTTTATATCAAATCATTTTTTTTATCTCTCTCAGCGTCAATATTGTCTGTTATGTATTTACAAAGTAACCTAAACTAGCATCCTTGGCAATTAACTGTCTTAATCTGCATTATTCGAATTCTGCTACAGCATCATAGATGGTACCCTGTTGAATTTTATCGAAGAAGCTTCTTTACTATGAACCTCAAATATCTTAAATTTAATTAAGTTAATAATTTATTCACAATGACGCCCAAAAATTATTTCCGTCATTTATAATATTTTTGCGATTCTGTTCTAATTCCTAATTGTCAGTAACATAATAATAATTCAGGTGAAAAGACCAATCTGTACGTTTCAACATATTTATTCGTTATACGACGTTTCGTCGGTATTATTCCGACTTCCTGAGGTATTTAGTTTTAACAGACATAAATAGATATAATAAAAAAAAACGTCGTATAACGAATAAATGTGTTGAAACATACAGATTGGTCTTTTCACCTGATTCTTTTTACCTGATTTATTTCAAGACCTGATTTTTCCTAATAATATAATAATTTTTACAATAATTTGACCAAACGGTGACGTCAGATGAAAGATATTTTAGAAATATCATAAATATCAGATACGTTTATTCTAAAAGGCTATATGAAAAAAAAAATGAAAAATCTCGTATGAATTACAAACTACGTATTCAGTTAAAAAAAAAATGGTGCCCGGCAGAAGTTATAACTTCACGATAATTGATATTCACTTTTTCGTTAAAGATGTACATTGATAAAACAATATGTCTAGAGAGATATTTTAAAAGTTAACTTGTTCACATTAACAACTAGTTTCATGGTGTCTCATTTTCGTTGAATATTGCGTGCGCAACTTCCGTAACAGAGAAAATTTAACCCTCAATACGCCAAAAGAAGCATAACTTCAAAAAATCGGTCTGCGCGTTTTCGAGCGATGCTAGTATAAACAGACTAAAATTCTGAAAATAAGTTGTCACAAAATTTACATGCAACAAGACGATATAATAACACAGGGTTTTTCAAGTTTATTTTGTCGCGAATCCCCTGTACAATTTTTCAGTTGAGTAATTTGTTGCCGGAACGCTAGTAAGAATATATAAATATATTATAATATATTGTAATAATTATGTATATAAAATATATTTTACAACTCAATTTTTATGAAAAAAAATAAGAATAAACTGTAACGTTTCACATCATGAAGTTTCATTTTCACGAAAATTGGACGATTTATCGCTTGTATCCGCACACAAGACATAGTTGAGGGTCTATACAATTTTGCATATTTATTTATCATACGGCCGTTGAAACTTCGGGACATAAAACATACTTTCATACGTTGCCACCGACAAATTATAGAGTCCATGGTTGTAGCGTGTTTTCTGTTTTTCACGGATAAGATCATTGCTCTATTATTTTTTTTATTATACAGTAGAACTCCGACTAAGCTATATCATACTGGCTATTTTACTTGGCTTCGCCCGATTAACAGCTCGCTATTTTGGCTTACTGCTCATCACCCCTTTACTACACCGATCCCATCGAAAACTCACGGAGTGAGTATGTTTGGAAAAGTATCTAACAGAGTCGTCCAAAAATTTGATAGTCTTGAGCAATGCATATTTGCAAATGAGAATCAATGAAATATGCAAATATATTAAACGCTAAGCATAAACTGCCCCATGATGACTTAGAAAACAGTCACACTTCTTTATCTATAGAAAGAGATGTATATAAATTATTTTTCCCGTAGTTTGCTTGACAGATCAGTAGATCTAGTCAGACTACATCATTTCGGTAGCGGAGTAATCCTATGTTTAAAATTCCTATTCTCCGAAAAATTCTGAAAAAAATGTGTTTCATAATCTATTTGAATGTAGATTCCAAGAAAAAGGGGGGACGACCCCATTTTAATAGTTTTAATATACTTGGTTGCTTGCTTTCGACTTCGGAGAGCAGTTCCGATAAAACCAGATTCATACTCAAGCATTTTTAAAAAGAGGATTTAGAATTGTTTCTTACAACTAAAAAAATATGTAATCGATTCGAAATTATTTATATTCGGCTGGCATTCTGTAAATTGGTTCTGCTAAATTATTAAACTGTAATTCCAGTATCAAGCTTGATTTATGCGAACGATATTACTGCCCTCTATGAACTGAAATTAAAATTTCTGGTAATATCATTGAACATGCTGATACTAAATTGCATTTTCCATTGGCACTCTGCTGAAAATTTGATTATCTGAATATAGTAAACTCTCGATTACGAGGTTTTCGATTCCCACATTATCATTGTTTCTATTGAATTTTTGTACAAACAATACTAGTTTTGATATTCGTGTTTTGATTTGATTTCCGTAATAATAACAATCATTTTTTTTTTATTTTGAAGAATACCTTATTTTGGCGATTTTGTGAATTTCACCAAGGGGCAACTCAGTGAGTTGGCGTCACGAAAAGCTTGTGACGTTTTTGCGTGGCCTACTAAACTTGTTTATGCAGTACAATAGCATCTATAAATGACATAATAAAAGTGAATTTCTTTGTATATATAGCTACGAATTACAAAATTCACATACTGCGAGAGTTGTTTTTTTCAGTGAATTATACAGAAGTTGGTTTAAGTAAAACAAATAAAGAGAATAATCACTTTGTCTGTAATTGTACAGTTTTAAAGATTTTTATATCGAATTTCAGTTTTCATCATTTTTTTGTTTCTTATTAATAAATATAAAATTTACATTTTAATAACTTTGTTGTTTTTTGTATATATACGCGAATTTTAATCATTAATATAAAACGCGTATTGAGCTTAGCTACGAACCGACGCACCTCTTATATATAAGAAGCCAATTTTCAATTGTTTTTTATGTTTACAAAATCCACGGTTAATGATTCTTTTATAATGAACCTATACTATGTTTCAATATATTATGACTGTATTTTATGTGTTTTTATTTATTGTACAATTAACCAGCTATAAATGGTGGTATAGACTATATACGTATAGAATGTGTGTAAACGTATTATAATACGTTTACACACATTTTATACGTATATAGTCTATATATTTATGTAAAACACCTTAGTGTTTGCTTGAATTCTGCAAGTCAATTTTATTTAACTCTTGCAGCATCATATAATTTACTGGTTCGTCCAGGTAAATTTTGATTTGGCAACGAAACAATCAAGAGCCAACACATCTTTCTTACATCACTTTAGTGATTACTCCATCTCTTATAGCTTAGCCAGTGTAGACCAACTTTGCTCAGATATCCCAGTTTTTCTCTTATCACCTTTTTGTTTTAGCGTAATAATATATAACCTAAGCTACTTAGAAGAAACCAGGTTTTTAAACATTAAAATAATTTTCCGAATCGCTTTAGTAGTTTCTGAGATTACGCGCCACAAACACATAAACTTTTATTTTATTTTAGTCATTCGATCGGTACGGTAGGTTTTATAATATCGACGATGGTAACATGTTGTTTTAATGTAATTTTTTTGTGATTTCGTAAATGGTCGTTATTTATTTCGAATTTTTTAAATTGGTTTTAATTAAATATTATTATATTATATTTGTATAATCTATTAAACACTTTTAGCAGAAATTCTGTACAGTATATTACAGAATATCTAAATAAATTCACTTAGAGAAATATGACGTTTTTGGAATTATTTAAAACCATTTTTTTAAATATAAAATATACTAAAAAATAAAAATTTACATAATAAATACGTGTTTTATAGATTATACAATTATACAATTGCAATTATTTAGCGTAAATACATTTAAATGCCATAATGTATGTATTATCAAATATATTATTTTGTTGGCAGAATGTAGTACTGCGGCTCGAATGTTTATTATTTTTTTGACATGATTGATTTAAAATTCTGTAAAGTTTGTTTTATGACGTCTCAAAAATGTTTCTGAGTAAGAAGTACTCCAATCTTTAATCTGTGTGATGAAATAAGCGAGATTAGAAAAATATAAAACAATTTGATTTGTTGGTTTGGTTGCTTTAAAGTAAGTACATAGAAGAAACAAATAATAATACTCTAGCTTATAACGGCGGGTACTTAACTGCTTCTATTCTTTTTTTTATTAAAGGTATTCTTTGTTGACTGTTCGAGGATCTCAATGAGTTTTATATTCTCTCATAAAAAGTGCATTGTGCAAACGAAAGACGGTCAAAAGAATAGCGGAAGTGACATTTTGTATTATTATACAAAGTTTGTCATTATTATTATACATTTTTTAATTTGAAACACAAGATTTTATATTTGTGAATTACACAAAAACTGTTTATTTAAATGTATCATGGATCTTTAAATAAATTTTTCTTAGTCGAAATGGCCGTAATTTCCCCATCAGGAGTGGGGGATGTGATTTGTTAGCGGGGAACCGAAACCGATTGCCTGACGGTTAGGCTAAATACAAACGCGTTAAAGGGGAAAGTCTATTGACACGCCCTTTTTAGTTTAGTGTTTACTTGGTTACAAATTAATATGAATTCAAGAAGTGAAATTTACGCGCACCTAGTTTTTTTTTCGTTCGGGGATATCTTCTGAAAGTTTATGCTGAAGCCGCAATTTTTGTTTGATGCTTAATATTTCACAAGCCACTGGTGCTACGACAAAAATTGTAAGGACCTTTTTTGTAGACCGTTAAATTCTTTACAGCTTTGATTTTCGTGGAATTAACCGTTTAGTGAAAGAAAGAGATGTTAAACACGACAAGAGAAAAAAGAACAAGTGCTTCTTCTGAGAGATAAGCGATAACAAATTTTGTTTACAAGAATAAATTTTTGTAAACTTTGACACGCTGTAACATGCAAGTGGTTTATTTTGCATAATAGCCCCGGGATACTTAAATTTGACATAAGTTACTTTGCGTTGTGC
The DNA here is from genome assembly GCA_034508555.1 of Venustoraphidia nigricollis. NCBI lineage: Eukaryota > Metazoa > Arthropoda > Insecta > Raphidioptera > Raphidiidae > Venustoraphidia > Venustoraphidia nigricollis. Next base: position 2,147,158 of record JAVRKA010000006.1, read on the forward strand.
CCCCGGATATCTTGGAGCTATACAAATATAATATTAATGTGTGTCCTATAAAATAGCAGTTACATTTACCTTTCAGGTTGGTATGTATGTCTGGGGGTTATTGAAACGGTCGATATTGATTCAACTTCACGGCAATACATTTTTACTTTCGTCTCAAAGTTCGGAAAAGTTCGTCAGCGAAAATTGTTATCGTTTTACTAAAGAATGTTAGCCATGCTACAGAAAGAAAAATATTTAAATGTTCACCGGCCCGTAAAAAAGAAACTGCCAATTGCCATTATATTATCTGGACTGTGTCAAAGGTTTGACACACTTTTCTATTTTATATAAAATAATTTTGACCTACATAAAAAAAACTTTCTGGACGTTTACTGTTCGTTTATATATGCCTTTGAAGTTATAGGAATTTTTTTCTTTTTGTATGCTTTTATATTATGGTATTTCGGGTTTGGACAAGGCAGAAAATAATTAAATTAATTGAAGTGGACAACAAATGGATTATACAAGTTGTTCTGCTAGTTGCTACGCTTCGCAGCAGTGTTTCTCAACGTTTTCATGCTCATTGTTTTACAATATTTATGGAAAACTGTGTAAATATCGTAACGACACTCTAGGGCACCGTAGCATTCGGATTAAAAATCACTGATCTACATTGTTGACGATGTGAGACCGATGTTGGGTTGCAGAAAGCGTTTTCAATAAATTTGATTTGACTACGATCTTAGCTTGTAACCACATATATTTCTCCATAAGAAAAGCATAGTAGAATTTTAAATCAATCCTGCTTGAAACGTAATTGATCAATTGAAGCGATATTTTTTTTTAATTGTGTATACATGCATATGACATAGTTTTACAATTCTAATCCACTAGTCGGGAAAATAAGTGAAAATTCACGTTTCAAAATTTGACAATATTTTTTCGTTTTGAGGTCTCCTGAGAAAAATATATTTTTCGAAAAACTCTGTCTGTTAGTCTGTGAGCACGATACAGGCCAAACGAATGAACGGATCGAAACCAAATTTTGGGAGCATTTTTGGTATGAAAATATGAAGAGCCTTATTGTTTTTGGGGAAAATCGGTGCATGCGTAAAAGAAATGTATGCTATATCATTGTTTTTTTTCACATAATTATATACTTTTTCATAATGATTTATGTTCTATTTATTTTTGTAAAAACATGTTTTTCTAAACTTTATAGTTTCGGAAATCAGCTTTTCTTTTCTTCTGGAAAATTTGACGTTAAATCCAGTGAAATCACATGGAGTTTACACTGAATGTTTATTTTAAATTTTTATCAGATCACTCGTATCTGCTGGAGTTATTAAAATTCAATAATCTCAAATTCTAAAAAAATCCAAAAGAAATCGTCTGTTTACTTTGTAATCACAAGAAAAATCATTTTATCTTCAACGCATGTAACTTCCACCACATTTACGTTACTCCCACCACATATACGTTGCTCCCACCATATCCACGTGGCCTCCGCCATATTCATTCAAAAAGGAACTCTCGCAGTATGTAGACTTTGTAATCCATTGGCTATGGATACAAACACATGAATCATTACTTCTGTAAAGAATCGGAATTGTCGATTTTATGTATGTCTATGTCTCACACACATAGAATAAAACCGACCATTCCAATTCTTTACAGATGTGTTTGTATATATAGCGAATGGATTACAAAGTCTACATACTGCGAGAGTTCCTTTTTGAATGAATTTTACAGAAGTTACTTCAATTAATACAAATAAATAAAATCGTAATATAGTTAGTAATTTTACAGTTTTGAAAATTTCAGTTTTCGATCAGTTTGTTCTGTTCGGACTAATCTTTGAAACGGATGAACCGATTTTGATGGCATTTCACGGACAGATAAAGGATTATGCCAGAAGTAGTCTAGACTACATTTTATCGTAAAAATAATCCTTATGAGAGTGAACACACTACCCGAACGGGGTGGGGGTGAATTTTATGTAAAAGAATTTAACCGGGTACAATGTATCTACTATACCAAGCGGACGAAGTTGCGGGCAAACCGCTAGTATGTAAATAAATGAAGAACATTTTCTATTTTAAGCTTTTAAATATTGTTATTACCTTAAAAATAAACATTTTTAATTAAATATTTGAAAAAAAAATATAGGTAATAGTAGAAATAACCAACCTCTCAAAAGTAATTTTAAAAGTTAGTGTAATGTTAGAAAAATGTTTGTTCGCGCTAAAAAGCTCAGTGAAATAGACTAACAATTTTCTTTATAAAAATGGATGAAAGGGAATTTTCAAAACATATCTAGATGGCTTAAAGGTCATTTTCGAATATTTTATGGGAAGTAATTAGAGTGGAAAATAGACATTAATAAAACACAATGTGCGTTTAAAAAGTAATCACGAACATTTGATTGAGTTTTAAGTATGTTCTTCTACAATAGGACTGGTCAACATTATTTCTTGCGAGCCACGGAATTATTTTTAAACTCATATGCTTGTCTGTGTTGTCTTCAGTCGAGACGGGAAAAAAACCCAACGCCTCGAGAACTCGAGAAATCAATTCCGTGCTTGGTAACTAAAAAAAAACACGCTTATAACACGCACGTTACGAGTTTCTTGTATTTCTGAAAGCCTATTTTATAAGGAAAAGCGTTGAATTAAAATTTGATTCCTTTTTTGATTATTTTGCGGATTACTGGTTTAGTTTTAGTTGTCATACTACGCACAATTTAAAAAAATAATGAATGTTCATTATGCTTTGTTGAATCGAAAAACTGCAGTGATGTTAATAACATAATATTTTCTATATATAAAAGACATTTTTAGTTGAAGTTGGTAGCAAAATATTTGTTTTGTTAAACAAGTTATCTAAATATGAACTACTTAGTAATTTTGTTGATTTAATTTTACTAATTATTTTTTATATAATTAAAGACTGTTGTACTTTTGGGAACTTGTAGAGACCCAATAATTATAAAAAAGTTAAGCACTACCCTACTCTTTTATACAGATCATTCGAGTATAATGTGTTTAATTTATTGTTTGTTGTTGATTTGTTAATTAATAACTGCAATTTATGGCAACTAAAAATTTACCATTTGAATTAATTGATCTCATCTATCAGTCTAATTTGTAATAAAGCATAAATTTGAAAATAACATCGTGTTTTATTAAAAATTTCAAAATTTCTCAAGATACTCGAGAAATCCGGGTCGAGAATTCTCGTGCCTCGAGAAATAAAAAAGGTCGAGAAATCAGAAACCCTATAGTAAAATCGCAATCTTTTTGTTTTACTTTACGCACTAGAAACAAAGCGCACATACCTCGTTGATATACTCAATTTAACATTCATGTCACCTGTCAAAATATAACCAGAACAGAATAATATTTTGTCAAGAAAACTGCGAACGCGAAAGAATTTTTACTTATAGCGAATACGTACCGCCATTTCAATACTAGTATTTAATGACAACTTGTTAAAACTGTAAATAAGTAATGACACGTAGAAACAATATACAAAACACCCAATGAACGCTCTTGAAATTTTCCACGTTGGAGCCAACAATCATTCTGCCCTCTGCACGGAGTCTATACGTAAATTTTAAACATTAATATAAAATGTACCTTTTTTATTATCTTTTCGATTGTATGTTGAAGTGCGTCCAAATTTTTAATAAGAACTTTTAATCTTTTGTTTACAAAATGGCGTATTGTTTGTAAATAAGAAACACAACGACTGTTTTATTTTTTCTTCGACTAGAGTTGGCCGGCGTTGGTTTAAGCCTTTGTTCCAATAATAACTTTCTTCCAATGTTACAGTCGGTTGGTGGGTACAATTTATGACGTAATAAAAGCGTACCTGCTCATTTCTACCTATATGTTCATTATTTATTTTATCTCCAGGTCATAGATCAGAAGGAAAGCAGAGATTACATTGCCACGTCTGGCCTAAACTCTTACGTCATACACTAGGCAATAACAACACTCGTATGTTACACAACGGATGAGCGAAAAAAAGGGACAAACAAGCACGAGCAGGTCTCGCACCATCCCTCTAAATCAGGAGCTCCCAAACTTATTTTGCCTACTGCCCACTTTGAGAATAAATTATTTTTTAGCACCCCTATTTTTTCACCTACTTAAAAACCACTATAACTTCAAATTAAATTAATTAATTATTGTGAGCTATATTAGCGGAGATTAAACATTCATTCTAAACGAGACTTTTACTATAACCCGCAACAGTTAACTTGAGACCTGAGCGTCTCAAGTTAAATCTTACGGGCTACACCTGCCAATGAGAATGATTATTGAAATGCAACTTTATAGTATTCAGACAGAGTATCTTTTATTCAAAATAAAACAAACATAATCGATTCTTATTTAAAAACTAATGTGAAGGATGAATCTGATGCTATTTAATAAGTTTGTTGATATCAGGTTCCAATTTACTCAAGAACAGCCGCAAGTCGCCACGTTCGGTAACATGCAAACGAATTCTCTTTTTAGTAAGCAGCGTTGCCACAGCACTAAATCCACGTTCACACAAATATGGCGATGGGAATGCTATCAAGAATCGTTGAACGATTGACCACAATCCAGGGTACAATTGCGGGATCGGTTTTTGTAGCCAAAACTCTTGGTAACCATTTTTGAACTTGATTTTTATTTCCTCTCGAGTCGAGAGCTCAGTCGGTGTTTGGGTACGTTATTTGTTTATGAATGAGGAACAATGCTTAAAATTACCATATTCAGTCATGTGGGACGACCCTGCTCAGAACATTCAGTATATTTTTGGGGTACCCGAACTAAAAAATTTAATTTGTATTTTATTGACATTTTATATGTAGTACGGAGCGGAAGATTCATATTTCACTTGTAAAAATCGTCCAGTCGGGTTTTTCACCCGGTGTAAAATTCGGTTGACTTGTTGTTCAAATGTATATGAAACGAAAAAAAAAGAACCCGTCGCAAAGGACTGCCTACCTATTGTCGTAAAAATGAATTTAAAGCTTAAGTTTCTGAAAATGTGGTGGATAATAATAAATACGGAGAGTAAAAATATGATAACGTGCATTATTATCTTTTATTACGTTTTATTGTTGAAGAATTTGCATTTTTACACGTTGGAATGGACCTATTATCATCGAATTAAATAGGGTAAGTGTACCAGTTCTCGGCCGCATAATTTACGACCGACTATTTTTTTATATTTATTATTGACAGAGTAGGTACTACGTTTTTACGTAAAATACTTATATAAATTTAAAGCGCAAGCCGTTTTCTTTCGATAGTCCGCCAGCGGTCCCATACAACCGATTTTTTTTATTGAAGCTTTTGACGCGGTAGGGTAAAATCGATTTATGAGATGGAAAATGTAACGAAACATTGCAATGCACTTTATAGGCTATATACATATTATAAAAACCGACCGGACAACGTTGTGCTAAAGAACATAGGCTCAATTCCGGCGGTCGGTGCCATTATTATTTTTTTTTTCAATTATACGAGTTTTGTGTGTGTAATGTGTAGTATAATATTAACAATCTCTTTGGTTTTTCACTACACATCTGTCAACTCTATGTGTATTGTTTATATTATTATAAAGAAACATTTCTGACCGCTCTTTTTTAACTTATTCTTGTAATAATCAGGTTTCATCGGAACTATTCTTCATTGCTCGGAAAAGTTAAAGCACGTAACTCAGCTCCGTCAAATTTTGATGGGTTCAATCTAGTATGTAATAATAATAATAAAACAGCTTGAGAATAGCCGAGCGTGCAGCGATGCCGTTGTTTATATTGTGTATCGATGGCTTTTCTTTATAAGCCCTCAGTTTCCAAGCTCTCAGCTGAAAATTGATATAAATATCAATTGGAGTTTCGATTTGCTTTTAAAGAAATGAATTGATTCTAGACTCAATCACGCACCATGTTGATAACCTTTAAAAAAGTATAGATAATGAATTATAAATATTTTAGAGGAATTAGGATCAAAGAAATAAAAGACAAATTATTATTTCACAACGTTTCGTATTAAATTAATACTTCATCAGGTGATCTAAAATAAAATAACAAGACAATTTAACAATCAATAATAAAACAAATAAATAAATATTAAACATACCTTAATTTTAAATATTAAACATACCTTAATTAAAACGTTGTGAAATAATAATTTGTCTTTTATTTCTTTGATCCTAATTCCTCTAAAATATTTATAATTTATTAACATCAAAAGGATCTGATTATACATTTTTCAAAGTATAGATAATGTTTTAATTTTAAATCTCTGGTTTCGTATTTTTCTCTTCCGCGCCTAAGGAAGTTTCATAAAAAGAAATGAATTCGAAACTCGGATTGCGGGATCTGCCTGTAAACATTGACATAAAAGAAGTTTGTGAAAATGTTTTTCATTTAGTCACAATGCTTCAAGAAAATAACGTTACACTAGCTCAACGATTCGAAAGAAACTTGTAGTTTCTTTTTTATTTATAAAGGCTCATGTCAAAGAAAAGATTTGCAAAACGAAATAACGTCAAGAAAAATGATTTTATTGCTAGTTAAAGTAAAATATACACACAAAAGAAAAACATTTATTTTTCTAATTTACAGTGAATATTGAGAGAAAGTTGATACAATTTCTGAATTAGAATATTACCATTTCAACCCACTATTTTTACAAATTACATATGTTTGATTAATTTTTACAGGTTAAACTATATTATGTAACCATGGAAACAAATAGCAAATACCATATTTGTTACTAGCCGTTACCCGTGTCACTGCGCGCGTCGACAAATTTTATGTTATTTGTTATAATATGTCAAATGTGAACACTTTCGAAGTTGGAATGGTCTTGTCGCCCAATTGGCTGAATTTCTTTTTATTATTACAATTTTGTACAAAAATAATTATAGATATTTGAATTAATCGGATCTTAAACCAAAATACTGGGATTAAATTGAGATTCGTAACTCAAAATTCCATGATTGAACAAACGAAGTGAGTGAGATCCATGCAATAAAAATTTATTTTGAGGGAGTTTTGGAGTAGTAAAATAAATCTACTGCGGGCGTTAAAAAAAATGTCATACTAACAATCATTTCCATAAATGAATATAGTATATCGAGCCAACGGTTATCTCTCAGTTCCCATTTCTACCGCCATGAACGCGATCTGACAGCTACCGCTCCCTCTATATTTCTCGACTTGAACTGTGAACGTCTTCACAGTACACGGATGGGTATTGGATACGGGTCTGACCACAACGGGGTAATTGGAAATGCCCTATTGAATAGTGACGTATCGGGAAATGTCTTGCAAGGTCCAGTCCTAGTACAGTTTACGACGTTGCTTTTGTACATATTACAGCAACCCTCCTATTTATTTGTACCTCCTACGAGGTTATCTAAAATAGCAGAACATCTGTCCGCAATTTCGTTTTTTATTTTCAAGAATCATTGGAGAATGAGACATTTTTTCGATTATTAGTAGGTATTTAGTTTTTTCTGTTTTGTCAATGTATTTTTGTGTCCGTTTTTCTGGTCTTGTTTAATTTTAAGTTTTGTTAATATTAGTATTTACGTTATATTCTTGTTCTTTAGGATTCTGCACCTCAAAAGGGAAAAAGGAACTCTTATAGGATCACTTTGTTGTCCGTCTGTCTGTCGTTCTGCCAAGATCCTTTTTGTCAAGAACGTGTGAAGGTATCAAGTTTAAATTCATGTCAAATACTCAGGTGTGCAATCCCTTGGAGCTGTGAAAAAATTAAACTTCCAAATCAACGCAGCCAAAAGATGCATATGCGGCATAAACGGCATATTTTGACACTCGCAAGGGAATCAAAACCTTCTCGTCGACCTAGATTCATGGCAAGAAGCAATGTCTTATTAAATATTATTATATAATAATTTTTTTATTTTGTCCAAAAACAAACTTATAAAACCACAATACCTATTAGCAAATACACTATATTGTCGGCAGGGTTTTGGCACTGCGACCCGAGTTTTTCTTACTTACTATGATCGGTTATGTTGCTACTAATATGGCAGAACATAGTTCAATTAAGACTGTCGGAACGCTCTAAATTTAAGTCAAAAATAGAACTTCGGCTGTCAACTGATTGTAGACTTATTCGTCAACATTCTGCAAAAATTCTTTCTCTATAAGGAAGATAAAGGACAAATCTAAGTCTCTAATGGACTACTTTTGTAATTTATGTACGATTTACTAGCAAATTAATTGTGCTAAAAAAAACACACGTTTTCAATGTCACACTACGACCTTATTCGTACTTATTTCACAAAATTGTTCCATCACAAACCTAAAGTGACTCTTCCTTTTTCGGAAAAGTTTTTTAAATCTTCAAAATATTTCCAAAAATTAGAGTAATCAATTGACAGCGGCACCCTTGCAATAGCATCTTTTAGCCTCATAGTGGGCACCAGCCAAAAATTGAAATGTGCGGAGAAGGTCATACCCACAATATGTCTTTTGAATACCTCGCCTCTTACTGCTGGGTCTCAACACAAACTGTGTGAAAGTGATCCAACAATGTTAACTGATCATACGGAGTAAGAATAAATATGAGCAACTGTATATTTGTGTAAGACTGGTGGAATAGACGTAGTGAACCAAAGAAGAATTAGTTTGCACCGCACAGTGCTGACCGTGGAATTGCTTTTGGTCTCTAACTGGAAGTGTAAAACTGTAAATCACTTTTAAGTCGTTGCCACGCAGAATATAAGATGTTGCACTGCAAAATGACCTCTGTTTACTGTCGGGTTCTATGAATATGACGACTGGAAGAAACCGATAGTTGCAGAGGTGGAGATTGGTTTATAAATCGATTTTTTTGAGTGTAGTTGCCTGGACAACGTATATTGGTTATAATAATAATAATGCGTTTAACGTCCGTTTCTCGACTTTATGTCATAACAGACGCCATTCGCGCCATTACTATTTTCCATTTACTACACTTTCTGTTATTTTCTTCATTTTTTAAAACTTCAACTTATATAATGGCAATGAGCGAATGAAGGAATTATAGGAAATTAGGATAAGGTAGGTAATTTTTGAACTAGGAGTTTGATAGGTAATCGGCCATTGCCTCAAATAAGGAACCATCTCGATATTTATCTGGAATTAATTGAGGGCAACCTTGGAAAACCTCAACCAAGATGGCCGGTACAGGAATTACCGTTTCTCGGCGAGGGGCAGTAGGAAAAAGTCCTAGCCACATCTGCCCCTGCCCGGAATCGAACCCGTACCTCCCGAATGCGAGTCTAGTGCTGTACCGCTACTCTACCCAGCTCGGTTAATTTTGGTAATACATTATTGCATTAAGCTTGACGCTTGACTGACTAAAAAAAAAAATTGAGAATAGCAATTCGACGCTTATATTTATATTCGTTCAGCCTTAACTTCCGAGGTGTTAATCGATTTTAACACTTTCCACGCCGTGCCGTTGTGTTCGAAAAGATGACGGATGGTCTTTTATAATTTTTTGACTTAAATTAGTTCAGTAGTTAAAAAATATTAAACCACTATTATGTGAAAAATTAAACTTTTTATAAAAAAAATTAAACAGCATTTAAAAAAATCGAAGAAAAAAAATAAATTTCGAGGTCGGCGACAATTTAATAAAACCCGGGTCGCAGTGCCAAAACCCTGCCGACAATATAGTGTATTTGCTTGTATAGGGCCGTGTGGTTTTATACTTTTATTATGTGAAATTAAGTTTGTTTTTGGGCAAAATAAAAAATTTAACCCCTTAATCCACCCCTTAATTTCTTAATTGTAATATTATTATCAATCTAACGTCTACACCGAATTAAATACACTCTTCAATAAATAAGTCACTATCTGCAAACTAGTGTTTTCATAAAATTTGTAAATCCGGTCCTGTCGGGCCGATTTTATTAAAATTGTGGGGACACTTTTTAATCACTACCAAAGGGTCAAATTTCAATTTTGAAACGATTCGGAGAATTTTTTCGGTATTTTGGGACCCAAAAACATTTTTCAACCCCTAAAAACCACCCTTAAAATGTCCCGATTACGCCCATTTTAAATAGGCTTCTTGCGGTGATGGATTTCAACACGTGGCCCAAATTTCGTTAAAATCAATTAACTCTTTCGAAAGTTATTGCGCGTACACATATATATATATATATATATATATATATATATATATATATATATATATACGTATATAAATATATATATATATATATATATATATATATATATATATATATATATATACATATATATATAAACATTTTTAAAAATGGTGCCAAAGTGTTTAGGAGGTTATGAAACGTCGAGAAATTTTGGTCCGACCCCTAGGTCCCGCCATCCGACCGACGCCAATAGTGTATGTTGCCATATGGCAAATACACTAAAAAGTAGTTATCTAAAAAAAATTAACAGATAAAGAAACGTAGTTGGTATTTGATCGATTTGTTATATAGATTAATAAATAAGGAATTTTAGCCGAAAATTCACAGGATTTTTTTTGGCGAATAAATAACACAAGTCGATAAATTACTAGTCCATTTTGGATTTAAACCTCTTTCTACGCTTGTGATCGACACCGCGGACGGCGAAAAAGAAGATTACGTTTTTTATTGTGCTCTAGAGTTCAGACCGCTTGGATAAGAGATTAGACTCGTCCTTATATAAGCGTTTTTATATCGGGAATTAGTTTTTAAAATTTTAATCAAAGTAATTGTACTGCTGAATAAATGAACAATTTGTTTTACAACTTTCCTGAGATTCGCTTTCTATTGAATTTATACAAGATTTAATTCATACACATAAGTCGTCTATAGTTGGGTATAAACTTATTGTAGATTATAGACGTTCGGCAACTAAGATCATTAACGTCCACGAATATGTTTGGATTTGTTAATTATATTCAATTATTTATATTGTCCAATTTTTTAAGCGTTAAATATTTTACTGTTTATTTATAATTATTCACTTGATTCGTTCAGATTTACGATTTATTGATACATTACTCACTCACTTCGCTTCCTCGCTCTCCAACTTGGTATCGTTCTCGTTGGCACTCGAGTGAAGCCGGGCCTATAGATCTAAACCTTCTTCAAGAATTCAAATTTTCACTTGAACGAAGTCAGAGCGCACAGTTATTATAGATATAAACTGCATTCAAATCTGTTCATTATAGCGAATTCAGTATTTCATCCGGGAGAAGCCGAACTGGCCAACTATCTATTATAACCTATGTACTAAAGCATAGTGTCAACTATGGAACAGTTAAAAACATGTTGAAATCAGTTAAGTAGTTTTTGAAATAAACTAACAAACTTTGTAATATTAATACTTTATTTATAATAATTTGTTTGAAGTGGCTTTATCAGACAAAGATCTTAAACTGTATGACCATGTTTGTAGATACATTGTAGATTATAAACGCTCGACAACTGCGATCATTAATGTCTGTTGGCATCTTCTATTTTGTCGCATGGCTAGAGATTCTTACTTTCTCTTTTATTCAAATTACCGTTTTATTTCTTTTAAATATATATATTTATATTTTTTGTGGAATAGTCAGCGAAGGATCGTAACCAAAATCCTCAGCTAATAACATGTTTTGTGAATGTGAGTTATTTCGTTGGCAAAATGAGAAGTTGAAATTATTCTGTATTTCTCATTCCATTTGCGAAATAAACCCATCGGTGCATAATAAAGTCGTTTGTTCGCCTCTCGCAAGAACTGAATAAAATGTCATATCTTGAGTTGAACGTCTGTACATTGAGTGGTGCCTACAAGATGTTCGGGAAACTTCTTTACTGAGTTGCAGAAAGTCTATTTGAACAATGACATTCGATCGTAACCTCACATATTTCGCCATAAGAACAGCATTGTAAAATTTTAAATCGAACCTACTCAAAAAAATAACAGATTGGTTGAAATATTTTTTTTAATCTATACATTTTTTGGCACGTTGGGAGTAACATTTTAGCAGGCAACGCAAGTTGCGCGCGCACAGCTAACGAAAATTCGACAGTATGAAGTTGGCCGCGCTACGAAAATTCGACAGTATGAGAGACCCTGTCTGAAAAGATTATATGATCGCAATTTAAGATCATCGTAGATTTTCTGACAACGCGTTCTGCAACCCCGCACTAGATTTCAAAATAGACATAGTTCCGATTACTGGAAGTTAAAAATTTGAATTAAAAAAACATGTCCGGTTCTTGGTTTGCCTCCAACGCCTCACGTAGAGCTTTTAAAACCCTTAACGACATCGATTTTTGGGATACGCGCGTCACTTTGCAGCCTGCCGAGATGAGTTTTCTTTCTCTCTAACCTCCATGATAAATTACTTCAGGAAGATCAATAATTTTTTAATACAGAGTTTCAAAAGCCCTGCTTTAAAGCTCTCGATGCCAAGATAGGTAAATATAGTAGATTATAGACAGTCGACAAATCGAGATCTAGTCTGTAAAATTATTTTATAACTGTTATTTTAGCGGCATATTTTTAATAACACTCTCAAAATTATTATATTTTTGTAGAGATACTACAGAAAGTTATAGACATACTGTATAAAAAAGAACAAGAGAGAGAAAACTATAATCAGATCAAGGTTGATTCAACTTTCTCACAAGAAGAACAAAGAAAAACAATAGAGAATAAAAAAAGAAAACTACTCAGTTAGTTTAGCTATGTATTATATCAACCCATAAGATATTTGAATATGAAATGCAATTTGGTGTTCACTATACGGGATTATATATGTATTTTTTTTTAAATTAGTTTTACTTAATTTTTTTACACCTAATTTAATCATATATTATTACAAAAAAGAGAGCGTGCATTTTACACTACACACTACAGCAGTAAAACTGGTATAATTGTAAAAAAATAATAATGGCACTGACCGCTGGGATCGAACCTACGACCATTAGACTACGATGCAACAGTTATACCTCACTAGCTCTCGTAGATTTTAAGAACTCGAAATTTTTTAAAGCCATCAGCGCCTATAATCATTTAGACCAACTCAAATTCCACATTTTTTTAAACAATAAATTGAAAATACCGTTATTACTTTCACTAGTTTTTTTTATTAAAAGTTAAGAGCTGAGAGTTTTTTATAGATGAATCATGTCGACGCCACGTGAGCAAGGGCATCCGTACTATACCTCAAACTTTAAAACAAAGAATTTATTTTGAGGCTTAGAAGGTTCAGAAAGTGTCATCAAAAATCAAGGTCACGTCTTTATTCGTTCAAATAGCGTAATAAAAAGTTGACGAAATGATGCCATTATGGGCGGCTAAAAGTAAATTAATTTAATTAAAAAGAAAATCAGAAGGGTAGACAGTCGGGGTAGTTTTTTAATGTAAGATAGTTTGGATGGCGTTCATTGATGTTAAAGGTCGTGTCAGGTTAGGTTAATCCCCGACAAGCCTTTCTTAATCCTGAGGAGCAAATGAGCGCGTCTGCAGAGAATACTCTTCCTGGTCCCTTTTCACAAAAAAAACTTGTGTCACTGTGCCAACGTGTTATCCCATTTCTTAACACTGCAGTCGATACACGATAATGACTGAGCTTATACCACAAGAATAAATAAAAACCAGAAGCATAACTCAGTGGCGGGTGCCTTTGATGTGTCTACCGACGGATTCGTGACGTATAATTCAAGTCGAATAGAATAGAATATAATTTAATTGCAAAACGTCAAATGAAAAATTGAGAAAATCATTTATATTATAAAAACAGTTTCTTTTAAATAAAGTGTTGAGCTTAATTTTAAATTTTTTAAGGAGTAAAACCTGTATTGACTCTGGCAGCCTGTTAAAATATTTTTTAGCCATGTAATCAGGGGCAGCTTGGGACAGATATAGCCTTCGTCGGGGTAGACAAATTTAATTTTTTATTCTTGTGTTAAGATATGTTTTTTTAATATGTTTTATTGATTTTCTATAGGCGTACCTAATTAATTTATATATTCACGGTTTTGTTTGTTTAAAAAAAATGTTTTACTATCATAGCAAGCACAATTTTGAAATGAAATAGAACAAGAGTAGGTACCTAGATAAAAGAACTAAGTAAAATGTCTTATTAAACGCGACAACAATTCGCTGTAAACTTTCTAACACTCGAGACGGTGCGGCCGTTTCAAGATAGAATCTCAGTTTAATCGAGAATGAGTTAAAGCTCGTAATAGAGAGTTATACTTCTGGTTATTTATTTATTGCTGAGCTTACACTGTGAATTTATTTTAGATTTTCGGATCGGTTTTAGTCGGATAGATTTTGGTTTGGCAACGAAATACTCAAGAGCAACCAATCTCTCAGATAGGACTTTATTAAGGTAGTTGTCGTGGTTAAGGCACACCGTCAGAAAATTCTTAATTTTTGTATACTTATTAAGGACATGTTAATACAATTACCCTGAAAATTTGAAGTCGATCGACCGTATATAATCCGAGATAAATTCAATTAAAAATTGGATAATTAACATTGATTGTATACGATCTCTGTAGTTCTGAACCAGTTTCTTATTTATAAAAAAAGAACCAACTGTCAGAAACTTTCCAAAAACTGACAGTCTTTTAATGCATTTGTTATAAGTTTAAAAAAAAAATAAGAAAATTTTTTGACCGTCTAATTATTTATAAATAACGGTTTAAAGTTCAACAATTTATAGAGAAGTATACATGCGTATGAATACCGTATGGGTTACGTTTCCACGGGTACAGTCTTGCGTACAAATTATGGATCACTTAGCTACAAGCTAGTATACTTTTTTGGCGCGTATAATCTATAACTTTTTGACAATATTGTACCACGACAACTACCTTAATACCTCCATTCAGTTCTCAGAAATTGCGTGTGGAATCCCCGATTTTCTCTCACTGTTCATCCAAAAAGGAAGTATCATAATTTTAACAATCATAACATGAAGAAACTTAGTATAATTATTATAATGATTTCTTTTTTTGTATGTTTTATTTATACGACAGTAAGGCAACCAGAATGTGTAAATTTCATATTTTTGTAACTTCCTGTAAAGAGTTTTATCTTAAATACAGTATTCATAAAAAAATTTAACAATCTGTACGTACGGATGTTCCCTCGCGACGCCTAAACCACTGAAATGATTTTAAACATTTTTGTGTGAATCGATTAGTCTTCATAGCAACAGTGACATAGACTATATTATTAAAAAAAGAGACAATATGGCGACCATAATGAAAATAAAACAAGTATTTCTGATACATCTTAATAAATATATATTTTTTGGTGCCCTAAAAATGTTAAATAAAATTGAACATTAAAAAAACTGAAACTTGGCTGCGTAAAAGAAGAAAACGACAATACAAAAGAAAAGAAAGAAATTGCTTAAAGTTTTGGTATGGTAGTAATGAGATGGCATTAAAACTAATATCATTTTACCCGACTACTTTTTATACTGGAAGCTTTTATAATCAGGTTTTACTTATTTTAACTCTTAATTTTATTTATTTTTCCTTTTCTAATAAGTACTGTTTTTGGCAAGTCAACGCGACGCCTTAAGTTATTTTTAAAACCACGGAACGCTGGCTTCGGCTCACCTGGCGAGGCGTCGAAAATACCAGCGTCGCTGTGAAACTAGTTGAAACAGTGCTTTTGGCGTCTCCTAGATGTCGTTTAACCTTTATTTATGTTTATACACCCGGATCTATGTTCTCTCTTCTTCTAAAACATACGTATTCTGTCTTTTATTGTCTCTCCGTCTCTGTTTCTCTTACAAGCGCACACATTACACTTCCGTATAACGGGTATAACAACCTAACCGTTTGTTGTTCCAACTTACAAGTGGAGAACGCCACAGCCTAACAACCTGTCCTATAATAATACTTATTGCAAGACGAAGGCCATATTTTAATCGAACCGAAGATGATTTTTTCAGCCGAAGCTAAATCTGAACTTCGAGTTTTTCCGCCTTCAAGTGAACTCAACCTTTGATTTTTTCACCTTTAGTTGAAACTGACCTTCGGTTTTTTTTCCACATTCAGCTGAAGTTGAACTTCGGTTTTTCTGTGCCTGGCAAAAGCGGACATAATTATAAAACAAAAAAAGAGAAGAAAACAGTTTTTTTTATGAAATAGAGCGTTTTATTTTTAATATTTCGTAATTTATTTTATGTGCCAAAAGCAGGCAGGTATTTTTTAAAAGGACAAAGAGCAACTTACAAGGACTTATAAAGTGTTGAACAAGTTAACTTCAAGAGCATAAACAAAAATTAAAATTTCTACTAGCACAGAAAGGTTTATACTCTACTTAAAAATTTTTTAATTATTTGAGTTTTATATTCGGTCTCTGGTACAGTTTTCAGCTTTAAATCTAAATTTAAAATATCATTCATTTTCAACCAAATCAATAGGCACATTTAGTTGAAAGTCGTATCAGATATCTGTTATTAAAGAGTAATTTTTGTATTGACGCTATCTTAACTGTTCAGTAATCTACACTAATATTATAAAGAGGAAAGATTTGTATTTTTTTGTGTGTGTATGTTTGTAATGAATAAACTCAAAAACTACAGTGCCGATTTAAAAAACCCTTTCACCATTAGAAAGCTACATTCACCCTGAGTAACATAGGCTATATTTATTGCTAGAAAATATTAAGGATCCTTACTAAAATTTTAGTAGCGTAACCCAAGATGTAAAAAAAATGCCATAAAACATCTTTCGTCGCATGCGCTGCGGAAACTATTGATGATAGAACAAAAGTATGTTCTACAATATTAAAGAACATATCAATAACTACAAAAAACTTCCCGATACTATATGTCCAACTATTATCGTTATGTCACAATAACCACTTTTTACATTTTAATAATCTATATAGATAAAAGACGATGTATATGTAATCTATGGACTCCAAACGGGTAGACCATTTTTATGAAATTTTCAGACAATCTTTAGATTAGCCCAGCGGGTGATCTGAAGTTTGGTAGCGATCGGATTAACAGAATTTTTTAAATTTGTTTTTGGGAAATAAGATTTTTCTTCGATTTTTGAACATTCACAAATAAAAGCGATTGAATTCGCGCAAATTCAATACACGTTGAGAATTTAATGATAATGATTCTCATCTTTTATATCCTATATATTACATTTACACCCGGGTGAAGCAGGACTGGTTACAGAATAAAGAAATTGTCTAATCTTATGACTGAAAATTCAGCTCTGTTTTAAAACATCATTTCGATGAAATCAAACAATGTAAGTTAAGTCTACTTGCTGTTTTGTTTGGTCGTAAATAAAAGTTTTTTTTTAGATAAACATGTTCAAGTATTTACGAAGACGTTCTTGCAATCTGATTTTACACCCATAAACGAAAAACTTTGTCTTTCGTGCTTATTCACTTCATACGTCGGTCGTTCCGATTTTTTTCAGTATCTTTTATTTCGGTTGAATACGAGTCCAGACTATCAAACATTTTACTACCACGGGTCAGATTCTTTGTCCGCCCTTAGTTTTTCAAAAAAGTATGTTCGTCTGTCAGAATGATACTGGTCAAACGACTAAGTGATCGAAACTAGAGATGGGAAAAACGGGTCTTTTTAGTGATCTGCATCTTTGCATCTGGATCCCGTATGTGAGCCGGCTCAGAAAGAGCCGAGTTCTGAATATGCGTTACTGCAGTCTGCCACTGAGTTACCTAGCTCAGTCGATCATATCACGACCTGTATAGAATCAAGAATGCATAGCCAAACATGTGATGTATGAGTCATTTGAGCTGACAGATGCATCAAAGCGAGAACTGATACCGAAGTGTAAAACGTGCTTCTGTGTGTTAAGTGTTTCACTGAGTTACGCGGATCCGTTGATCCGTCGGCTCAAAGAAAAGTGAGTCGACTCTCACGGATCTTCTGTCGGAGTCGGCTCTTTGAACCGGTTCAAATCTGAGTTACACAACTCTAATCGAAACATTTTGATAAGATGTTTGACACGCGAATATGGAGCGCTGCTGTATTATTTCTACGGGAAATCATCGGTTATAGTGAATCAACCGTCACGATTAACTAATTCAAATCACTTTTAAAACATTTTACAAAATTTTAATTTATTATTTTTAATGAGCTACTGAAACAGAACAGCTTTTCAACTCAGTTTTTAAGCCGCAAGTCAGTAAAAGGGCAAATATATTATGAGAATATTTGTGAGCGTTTTTTTCCAATTTAAAATTTGACGAAAAAGTATTTGACGACATGTGTCTAGATTCTATTGCAATATTTGATGTGCGAGTTGTGACATTATGCAAAAACGAGAATCAGGCGATCCATAATAGCAATCCATTCGAGATACATACTGCATTTTTTGCACGTATCGCTTATAAAATAGTTGATTTTCACTTCATAATAATATATCTGACAGCTGTCATATTCTGTGTGTGCGGCCATATTGCATTTCATTCTAGTTGTTTACGTAAAATATGTCTGCGTTGTATCGCGTGCTATCTCTGTTCATCTTATCATAATTAAGGCAACGCTTGTTTGCTGTTTGTAACTGAACGCGATAAACTCACTGTTAACCGATTTTCATGCGATTTCCACGAATAGCTGGAGAAAATATTTGGGGGTATTTCAGACCAGATTGTCTTAAAACCGATAACTGTTTTCCCGGGCAGCGCTAGGTAAATATGGCTTTTATTTTAAGAAGCCGTCTGTAAGATTTAAACGCTATAATAAAAACATTTCGACATGCTATTTGAATACAACACGTACTTTTCCTACTAGCTTAATTAGAATGTCATTTGTAAAGCGTGCCTTGTTTAAATTTTAATAAGTTTTTTACTGGACTAATAAGTGAAAGACGAGAGAATGTATCTTTGTTAGTAAAAAGAAGGGAACAAGATAATACAGTAAATTAAATGGTAGCAAAATACAAAGAAAATGATGTAAGGTTTGGTTATACTTATTCGTTTTTGCAAACGGCTCTACTTTACAATAGAATATTATTTGCAATATTGGATATATTCCTTTTAACAGACGTTATTATAAACATAAACCAAGCAAAATAGTAGGTTATGTATCTAGTGCATGAATTATTATTATATAACGCAGTGTGTCATCATGGTAAAACGAACACTAGCTGAAGATGAATTTTTTCTCTCATAGTAACTAAGATCCCATATATCCGTTTTTGTACTGTCGTGGGTTCGAATCTCGCTTCTGCTTATGAATGTTTTGTGAAGTCGAATTATTTGATAATTTATTTTTTTGTATATTATTAGTCAATAAAACAAGTTCTGGCTAATTACACTCGGTGTAGAAGCCAAAAAATATTTTAAAATTAATCTGTCTTTCGTAATGCTTCGGAAAAATCTTACACGTTATAAATAATACTTCCATAGTTATAAATAATTAAAAATTAGAACATATTTAGAGAAAAAAATCCATCTTCGGGACCACGAGTTTTTGAGATCTTGTACCTATTCATCGAAAACTATTGATCCCCAAAGTTTGATCGAGAGCTAATTTCCATAAGGATTCTGCGAATCCTTTAGCAAAAATTTGATTTAAGCCATTTTACGTTATGACCGTAGATATATCTTCAACTTCAAGCTCGGAGATGACCTTTAAAGAGTTACTGAAATGTATTTGATTCAGTTCAGGTTTAATTAAAATAAACTTTTAAAATATGTGAAAACTATTTCAATAAAACGTTGCCGAGTTTTGTTTATTATTCAAAGTCTTTTTTAAAAATATTTTATATGAATTTCTTTGGAGTAATAAAGTTAGTTTTATTATAAAGAAAATATGTATATTGAAAGGCAGTTAAACCAAAGTATTATTTGAAAAAAAAAAGATTCACTAAATTATATAGGCACTACTGAAATTCTTCTTTGAAAGTGAAAAGATTTGGGATTAAATCCTGACGATGAGTTGTTAAAAAACATTTTTTTTAATATAGCATTGTAACAATGGGTGTTTCTTAACAATTATGGCAAACTATAGCTATTTTACTGTCTAAAAAATACTCTAGTAGATTTTTTTAATTACTTGATACCAGATAACTCGCACCTAATTTCAAGTCTAGTCACACGATACTTGTAACATTATGAATGAAGAAATTTTGATAAGCAAATTTCAATCAATAATAAAGAGACGCTTGATTTATTGGATACTTAAACAAAAGCAGTGTAAAGAAATCGTAATTCTAAACGATGAGAATCTCTAACGAAGTTATCGGACGGCTGGGTCAACAGAATCAGATATCAAAAGGTTCGGTGAAATGATCATAACTCAATATAGAGTTTCTTCTGTTTGAACACACTAAAAAACTTGAACACTGTCGACTGTCTTCTGTTGACAAATGGCGGCGTTAGATGTAATTCTATACGTATAACATCTGCTCTTGCCTCGAGACAAATAAATGCCGTTTTATGGTGGGTAGTGGATTTAATTTTTGACCAGCTGTTTTTGAAACTGATTTATTTAATGAATCTCTTTAAGAGAAATGGGTGAAAACACACTAGATATTATAATACCTACATGTAACGGACTTTTATAACGGACTTTTCAATTCTATTTTACAGTATGGACTGATTATATGGGGTGCTGACCCTCATGTTGACAGAGTCTTCAAATTGCAAAAAAAGGCAGTTAGAATATTAACTAAATCGAAATATAATGCTCACTGCGCTCCTCTTTTTAAGGCCTTAAATATCATGACGCTACCTTCTCTGTTTGTTTTCGTTAATCTTTTGTACGTCAAACGAAATCTATCCAACTTCCAAATTCTTGAGGAAATACACTCTCACAATACACGTGGTGCGAAAAATATAATAGTGCCTTTTCATCCTGTAAACAAACAGACATATGGACCAAGTTATTGGTCCCAAAAATTATATAATACTCTACATCTGGAAACGCGTTCCCTTCCTGAAAAATATTTTAAAAAAGTTGTCAAAAAGCAACTATTGGAAATTTGTCTGTATAGTTTTAAGGATTTCTTTTTTTTAATACACAAATGCTATATGACGTTTTTGTCAATTTTCAGTTATGACAAATGAATTTGTATTCTATTCTATTCTATTCTAACATCAGCTATAGTTCCACAATAAGTGTGCGGTACCATTAGCTCCCCACGTGTGTGTTCTATAACCAAATTTTGGTTTATAAAGAAATAAACATTTAAATTGTTCATAACAATTTTTTTATATAATAACACGCTTAGCTGCTAAGGCTATATGCATGGAAGGTTATAAGACTGATAATGTTGAAATGGTTCTTAATAATTGATATCGATAGAATTTTTCAATCTGAAAAAAATACATTATATATATTGCTGAATTAGTGCTTCAATAAGCTTTTATTTGACACCCTACACTATGCCTTCCATTTCCCAATTTATTCCCTGAAATTAATCCTCAGAAACAAAATTAACTTTTTTATACTTCACTTCTGCATTTGGGTCACCGCAGTCTATCTCTGTACCAAATTTCAAATTTTTACGTCAAATAGTTTTAGAAGAAATCGCCTGTGGCAGACGAACATCAAGTGATTCCATAAGTGTTTCATTTTGCACAGAACACCAAAAACGGGGATTTTCAACGAAAATCTAAATCTCTCAGAACTTTTTCAAATTTATCAGTCTTGTAGTAAAAGGCACGCTGATTCCAATGAGCACTAACAAGCGTCTCTATCTTTTTTAATTTATAAGTTGTATGCGTCAAAATTTTCAAAAAATCGCAAAAAAACGACTCTCGAATGATGAAATCATAATCATGTTCTCGAATGAAATTCTTGTCCAGCCAAAAACGAAATTTGAACGTATCAAGGAATTTTGTGCTCTCGTCACGAAATACGAGATATTTACTACTTGTATAATATTTACGAATCGATTATATTCGAGTTTATTGGCATCACTGCTCAACTAAAATCAGAATGAGTTGTTTGCGGAAACCGGAGACCATAAACTAATTCTGTATAAGAATATATAAAACAAACTTTATTCGTATTGACTAGACAGTGGCCATTATTGCAACGGCGCGGCAGTTCATTGACATGAGTTTTGCCATTTGCAATTATTATTATTATTATTGTATACATCAAATTGTTTGGCAGCTGGATTTGAGATTAACCGAGCGTATAGTAAATGGCGTTGTTTATATGGCGTTTCCGCGACTTCCCTATTATATTACAAACTTCATGTTCCCAGTAGAAAAGAGTCAACAAAAGATTTCGAGCAGTCATTTCAAAACTCGTGAAAATTTAGGTGTAAATCTTGTATCTGGAATTAAACTTTAAAGATGAATTACTATCAATGTTTGAAAAAGGTTAAAGATTTCCGAGAAACTGTTTTTCATGTGAGTTAGTGCATTTTATATGCAACAAACACGTAATATAGAGCTATGAACTATGAGCTGATGAACATTTACCTTAAATAGCTTGTTTACATAGAAATCCCTTTCATACATATTTTTTGGTTATCAGATGAGGGGCTTTCATTTTCATTTAATAATAACATAATTAATTAAGATATGCCATGCAAATATCATAAACAGAAGGTTTTTAAGCACAGTATAAAAACAAAGAACGAACGAATTAATTAGATCTTTGTAGTTAACCAAAAAAATATGCTGAATATCATAATATGACGGAGCCTTATATATACTACAAAGAGTCTATTTTATATTCCAAACAAAGCTTAAAAACAAACACTAAAATAAGTCGTAACGTTAAAAGAGTTCATCATAGACGTCATACGGAAACTGAATTACAAATGACGCTGCGGCCAAATGTTGCTCACTCAACACGACGACGTCTCGCGCTCAGCAGAAATAAGGTCTGTCCACACTTTTATATAAAAATGTTCAGACGATAAATGTTGCTTGAAAAAAGAAACTCGGATCGCAGTGCAGAACCCTACTGGAAACCAGTGGCATTAAATGTGAACTGAAATTTGATCTTTGACAGAATTAAAAAATTTAGCTTTCATACATGATCAAATATTTCTCAATTTTTATATTCGATACGTACATACAGACCAGCGTTGCCAGATTTTTTTTTTTGCCAAGTCGGGATTTTGGAACTTCTTGAGTGAAAAAAGCGGGATTCTTTCGTCGAAAGCGGGACAGTAAGAAGTTTTTAAATATTTATCTTTTTATTTGAGTTCAAATTACGTTTACGTGACAATAGATAGCAAAAATAGCCATAGAAAATGTATTTTAATAAAAATATGATATTTTAAATCAGATTTACCCTATCGTTAAATAGTTGAGTCTTATTCGTCTTCTGAATAAAAAAAAAACAGAAATCAAAATCAAAAAAATTTTATTCATTAGAAAAATATGGCGTTTCAAACAATAGTCTGCGGAGTAAGTGTTACAAATTGCAACTTAAAATAAGAGAATAATTATTTACGCATGGTCGAGTTATCCCCGAAAAACGGAACTGGGCCTGTCCCGCGCGGGACATTTAATTTTGATTTAAAAATCGGGACGTCTGGCAACGTTGATACAGACACACATACTTCATTTCAAAAATAGTTTAAAAATAGTATAGTACCTTTAAATATACTTTGTTGAAAATTTGGCTTCATTACAATTTACTGGGAAGTTAATAAACCAAGGCGCTTCGTCAAGATTTACGACCTGTACAGCTCGGACGTACATACATACAGATCAGCCGGTAACTGCTGTTTGCATTTCCAATTAAAATTTTAAGACTCGAACTCAAATCAACCTAGAAATGGTTCCACTTTACAAAACAGAATATCCCCTTTTCAAAAAGGCTTCAAGTTGAATGGCTTTTATGCGAAATTAACGTAAAAATAACTTTTTGTATGAACGTAACTCAGTTCTGATGTACCAAAACAATAATTAAGCACATCCGCTAGCAATTAAAAAATAATTTATGTAATTTGAACAAATATAAAAGATCTTAACCATTTTCTAAGAAATTGAAAAGGCAATATACTAAGACTTGCCTTTTTTTCACAAATTGGAAAATCTTTCGTTTATCTAGCGGATATTTTTCAGATTGAAGATAATAGAAAATTGTATGTTGAATTAAATAATAAAATTGTTACGTGATATTTCCAGCAAACCTGAAATACCGACATCAGAAATTATTCATATAAAATACCCAAACTTTATAAAAGGCGTCATATTTTTCATCTACATAATCTTAAAACATGATACAGCTATAAAAATGAAATAATGTAGGGCATTTAGTTTGTATGGATATGCTTGCCGTTCCAAAAATGTTTGAGAAAAATTAAGATAAATAAAGTAGCATTAGGGTCAACCTGAGCTTTTTACCACCAAAAGAAAACAATAATTTAATATCTCACAGGGATTTTTGTCATTTTATGTCGCGTTAATTGGCTTTTTTATTACTTTTGATATATTTTAAAAGACCACACACACTCTGTACCGGCACGAACGAGCATGACAGGCACAGCACGAACCTGCGCGGTATTTTTAGTTTACATCGTTTTTTACGATTTACAAGTCTTGAGAATTTTTTAAATATTTTAAATATCGAGCTTGTAAAAATAAAACCTGAAACTCATTTTGAAATTCTTTGCTTTTCATGCCTCTATAGCGGTAGTAAAATAACCCATTTCGCACTAGTGCGTAAAGTAAAGCAAATTAAGATATGTGAATCGTGTTTGTACTGCCATTTTCCTAGTAAATGTATGAAAATTCAACGCAGCCTGCAATTGGAAGTGAATTTGCTCAATATCAAAAATTTTGGAAATTCTGTAAAAATCAGCTATTTTGTACGTGCAAAAAATATTATATTGTGTAATTCGTGCATGATGATATTATGACTCATGTGACGGTTAAAACTCGCTACCGCTCGTTTTAACATAATGTCGCATTCGCCTAATATTCGTCATCACGCACAAGAAACATAACCAATTATTATTATACCACGTAAACGCTTATGAGGCATTAATAAAAAGTTCACTGTATAAAAGAAACAAAAAACAAGTCAAATATTTGAATGTTCTCAAGGTCGCGTTCAAAGTCGAATAGCTCGAAGATGTAAATATGTAACTGTTTGTCCAAAATTAATAATTAATGTTATGAAATGTTTGAATAAAGATACAGTATTGCTATATACTAATGTTTAAGCAAGAAATGAAACATTCATAGCTTTTAAATTCGGTTTCAGGAAACGACGCCGAGAACGTTTTACCAATCCGGTTTTTTGAAGTACCTAAAATTGAACAAAACATTTTTGTTTCGTTTTGAATTTAGTATGACTGTGATTAGTTGAGTTGAGTATTTATTGAATTATTGTAATTATTTAACATTTTCTCTTTTTTTTTAATTTCGTTTTCTGTTCAATAAATACTCCACAAAATATTTGTGTTCTGTAAATTTAAACAAATATATTTGCAAAAGAACTTGCATTAACGATGACTTGTAGACATTTTCGACTCATTTGTGGGTCAGACATCGGGTGGTGAATTTATTGTACTTACAGCTTTTATAAATTCCGATAAAGTGATGCAAGAGATGATAATATTCTAGGTCTGCCTTTAAATTTACATTAACTGATGTAAATTGAAATAATTTATGTTAAGAAAAAGTTTTTTTTCATTCACAAAGTAGTCATGAATTAACTAAAATATAATCCGATCTTCGCATAAATCTAAAAAGCTACTTTTCTTTGTGTTCTCTGAGTTTGTGATTCCAAGTTATTTAAAATTCAATTTAAATATTCATTAAAAAACACGTTGATTGTCATCGTAAATTTTTCATTTATTACTTTACTACGACCAGTACATAATGTTTTTTGTTTTATAAATATAGATCGCCATATGTTCTCGACAAAATCGTAACAAATGCTAATCGTACTATCAGAGCGCGCGTCCGGCTTTGATGTCGAAAAAAAAGTTTCTAAGTCGTGTAAAATAATAAAGTTAGGAAACGGCACAAATTTAATTAATATAACTTATTACATACCTATACTTTTATTAAATTGGCGTCGACTTCAAAATTGAAGGAGGATAATTTTTTTTATAAACTTTTTATTTTCAAGATATCCACTAGAGTCAAAATATCGGTAAACAAATGCTGGAGAAATGATGTAACATATATATATATAAAAACCTCTTTTTTAAAGCCAGTTATTACTGGAACGATTTTTATAAAAATATGGGATCATTTTATAAACATTTTGAACAGAATGGCGTAGAAATTATTGAAATCGGTTAACCTGTCGAGAAATTATCACTGAACAAACATGTCGAATAGATGATCTCTTTTTTTAAGTCGGTACTAAACCTGAAAATAGTAGTAACGCAACCGTGGACAAAACTGCAATTCGAAAAAAAAATCGGTTGAGTAGGAACCTATATAAATTGAATATTGGTACTAGGCCCAGTTAACTTATATGCCGATTTCAGTGATTGTAGGCATCTTAAGAAATTAAAAAAGGTGGAGAATATACGAGTTTAACGGCTGTGTTTTATTAGATGTAGTAGCATTACAGAAGTACTTTTAGATATGCCAATATATCTTCAATTGGCTAGCCTTACTACTAGCAAGCAGCGAGCGCACGGCTAGCAACTGAAATGTGTCTTCATTTAGGCTACGCATTGGTATAAAATGTATGTCTCAGGGGGATTGCATCGTCTTGATTCCACCGGCGTGGCAAAGGAGGTAAAAGAGACTCTTATGTATTGCTGATGTTTACGAGTGAGATAAACCCATACGTATACTCCTTGTTCTATACAAATAAATATTCCAGACGTACCTTTTTAAGTAAAAAAGAGAGAGCGCTCACAAAATATATTCTTAATGGTTTTTCTGACCGCCTATGAAATCTAATCTTACATTCATACCATTGATACAGGGAATGGACCGACCATTTCCGATCAAAAATAGATCTACTGTTGTGCTATCGAGATAAAGAAATCAGCTAACAATTTCTGTGAATGCTATTGGTCCGTATCTGAATTTCTGTAAACGCTATTGGATCGAATTTTATTAGTGTATTTGCCATAAGGCAACATACACTATTGGCGTTGGTCGGATGGCGGGACCTAGGGGTCGGACCAAAATTTCTCGACGTTTCATATATATATATATATTTATATACGTATATATATATATATATATATGTGTGCAGGCAATAACTTTCGAAAGAGTTAATTGATTTTAATGAAATTTGGTCCACGTGTTGAAATCCATCACCGCAAGAAGCCTATTTAAAATGGGCGTAATCGGGGCATTTTAAGGGTACTTTTTAGGGGTTGAAAAATGTTTTTGGGCCCCAAAATACCGAAAAATTCTCAGAATCGTTTCAAAATTGACATTTAACCCTTTAGTAGTAATTAAAAGGTGCCCCTAAACTTTAAATAAAATCGGCCCGACAGGACCGGACTTACAAGTTTTATGAAAACACTCGTTTACATATAGTGAATTATTTACTGAAAGTTGTATATAATTTGGTATAGATGTTCGATTTATAATAATATTGCAATTAAGAAAAAAAATGTTATTTTAAGGGGTGTATTAAGGAGTAAAATTTTTTATTTTGCCCAAAAACCAACTTAAGCTCACAAAATAAAGCCACACTGCCTGTATTAGCAAATACACTATATTGTCGGCAGGGTTTTGGCACTGCGACCCGGGTTTTTTTTCATTAACGTTATTGGTTCATGTCTTAACTTTCTGAACGCTAATGGTCCGAGTATGAATCTCCCAGAATTTGACTGGTTCGAATCTTAATCATCTCTAAACTCTATTTAATCGAGTCTGAATTTTTCTGAACGCTATTGGTCCGAGCTGAGTCTTCGTGAATTTTATTGATAAGAATCTCAATCACCCTAAAGGTTATTTGAACGAATCTGAATTTCTTTGAATGCTATTGCTTTGAATCTGAATCTCCCTGATCATTACTGTTTCGAATGTGAAGCCCCTAGAATTAATTCATGAACTATATATTTTTTTCTTAAAAGGGTACTAAAAAGTTTCCACCTTTATGGTGAAAGAAACATAATTTTTTTTGGCGACAAAGCATCCCTGGAGCGGACTTCGTATTCCTCATTTACCTTGTAAACCGTTACAAATAAATTTCATAGGACAAAAATTGTAGAGCAGGATTTATTCTATAAAGTGCATGTCACACAATTTTTTAATGTTCTTCATAAAAAAAGTTCAGTCTAAGTCTTGTTTGTGTCCCATTTCGATATCTTTAAAAATTGAAAAGCTATAGGCAGTCAAAGTTTCATTCATCATAGAGTTTTGCGTGTTTTTTTATCCTCTATTATTTCCAGGCCCGGATTTAGAAATTTGCCGCCCCTAGGCAGTTGCGAAAATTAACCGCCCCCCCTCCCATCGCGAAACTTCTTCAATGGTGGAATAAGTTTGGTACAAAAGTTTTCCAATAAATAAAATGCACCTTTTTGAAAGCAAATATTTTATTTTATTATAATCAGTATTCTAGTATTCATGAAGTATATGATACATTGAGCAATTACCATTATGTTTGCGATTGTTTTTCGAAGAGTATTGCTCATTGGTTAAAATTTTTACGTCTCGATTTTCGGATGGCAAACTCATCGATGACGGAATCAAAATCTAAAGACATGAGCAAATCTGACTCTATAGTTAACAAAGCGAGCGCGTTTAATCGTTCTGCAACCAGTCTTGATCTTAAGTAGTTTTTCACAAAATTTGCCGCCCTTCAATTCCCGCCGCTCTAGGCAGCTGCCTATACTGCCTGTATGGTAAATCCGGGCCTGATTATTTCGCGGAATATATAGAAAATGTAGTTTACGTAAAAATACTTTTGATTTGAAATTAATTTGCAATTAAATGTTTTCTTCAAGATAATCAGCAGATTGAGTTTCATCAGATTGTTCAATTTTCCTGCTTAGCTAAAAAAATAATGTCGTTACGCATTAGCGTTAGAGGAAGCTGTTGCTATACCATCAACACTATTGGTTCAAAACTTAATCTCAGTAAGCACTGATTTTGACTGAGTCTCAATTTTTGTTATTACAGTGCGCCTGCTTAGAAAGAGATAGCTCATCTCCTTCAACTAGTGACACATTTTCTAGTCAGGGGTGTAGCTACCACCGTATCTGCCGTATCAATTATACGGGGCCCCCAACGTGCGTAAGCAAAAATTAATAAAAACTTCCCAATTTTTTTTTATTTCAGAAATGACAAAAGTCAAAAAAATTAATTTCTTTTTTTCCCGCGTAAAGCGTGAGTTCAAAAGTTGGCAACACCCTACATCGGTTATCGTGGACTGCGGGATTTCCCCGTTTAAATCATTTACTTCAACGGAGGAAGGGCCCTCAAACAAATTTTTATACGGGGCCCCGCCATGGCACGCTACGCTTCTGTTTCTAGTCTATTCTTTGTGTCATTGAATTCATACATTTGTTCCCTTTCACTCTTTATTTTTCTTTCTTTGATGTCCCGAGCCGAAGCAATTGTTAAAAATTTTATTATGTAAAAGTGTTTTCGTATTGCTTATTTAAATAAATTAGTACCCGGATGACCAAGTTTTGCTTGATAGAGTTAAATAAAAAACTCATGTGCATGAAAAATACGTATAGTTGTATTAAAAAATAATTAATTTAAACAAATACACCTCATAGATTCGAAGTAGGTACTCGCACTATTGCTATTTTTATCCACGATACAGCGCTTTCGTCGCTTGCGCAATGAGTGTGTTCATATTGCTTATTTAAATAAATTAGAACCCGGATGACCGAGTTTTGTTCGAAAGAGTTATATAAAAAAATGTGTGTAAAAAATACGTATAGTTATATTTAAAAAAAGTGGGCACATGTATTTATGTACGGGCGTTAAAAGTTATACTTCTTTGGCGTGATTAAATACTAATTCTTTAGCGAGCAACTTCATCTTGTTAATTTTGATCTTATATTGCGCGCGCGCATCGTAAAAACGCATTGTCATAATTTTTTCATAACGCGCTAAAAGAAGTATATCCAATTTAAACATACACAATCTGTACTTAATATTATAAAGAGGTAATTTTTTGTAAGTTTGGATGTAGGAGGTAATCTCGAATACTACTCATTCGAATTCAAATTGTTTTTTCACCAATTTTTACAGTGAACCAGCGTTGCCAGACGTCTCGATTTTGGCGGGACGTCCCGATTTTTAAATCAAAATTAAATGTCCCGCTTTTCGGGGATGACTCGACCGTGCGTAAATAATTATTCTCTTATTGTAAGTTGCAATTTGTAACACTCACTACGCAGACTATTGTTTGAAACGCCATATTTTTCTGATGAATAAAACTTTTTTGATTTTGATTCCTGTTTTTTTTTATTTTTTTTTATTCAGAAGACGAATAAGACAACTATTTAACGATAGGGTAAATCTGATTAAAAATATCATAATTTTATTAAAATACATTTTCTATGGCTATTTTTGCTATCTATTGTCACGTAAACGTAATTTGAACTCAAATAAAAAGATAAATATTTAAAAACTTCTGATTATATACGTTTTTTTACTATGTCCCGCTTTCGACGAAAGAATCCCGCTTTTTTCACTCAAAAAGTTCCAAAATCCCGACTTGGCAAAAAAAAAATCTGGCAACGCTGCAGTGAACCTTCAGGATGGTTACAGACTATTTATTATCGCGTTAAAATCAAGCCACTTTTCGTGGAGACCAACACCGCTTGACACCGTTCGACCGATCACCATGAAACTTTGCAGAAGGTTTTTATGCTATCCACTTTGTTGTAACTCGCCACTAGACCGTCATATGGTAGAGCCGAAGGTTCCACTACATGTTATCGCTGTAGTGTGTAATTTCATTTGTGTACAAAGCCGCGGGTAACGACTAGTCGTATAAAAATGTGTAGTCCGTGTAGGTACTGTGAAAAAATAATATTGAAAATAAATAATTTATGCTAACGTAAGGTTATTAGTCTATCCGGCTTATTTATAAAGGGATACATTTCAGTTTGAATGGAAAGAGCCACGTTTATTAATTAAGTTTCTTTTTGTACGTTGCATAGACTGAACTACCTACGTCATTTACTTCTGAAATTTATTTAATTCGGTAGCTTTATGTGTTCCACATTTCTTCTCTCGTGATTGCTGAATGGTGATGGAACTTTGAGAACTCAAGACATTAATGTAATTCTTTTTTTCTCTGTACTTTCATACTATGTACTCTTTTTTTCTTTTTCACGCGTCT
This sequence comes from Venustoraphidia nigricollis, assembly GCA_034508555.1. Taxonomy (NCBI): domain Eukaryota; kingdom Metazoa; phylum Arthropoda; class Insecta; order Raphidioptera; family Raphidiidae; genus Venustoraphidia; species Venustoraphidia nigricollis. The sequence continues at coordinate 2,178,345 of JAVRKA010000006.1, forward strand.
ATAATCTACAATCTCCATTCTCTTTCTCTATGTTAAAGTATCCGGGGAACAGACATCCTCTTTTTACAGTTTTATTATTAATATTGTCAAATATTATAAAACACAGATTCCCAACGGGAACGGTGACGTCTCCCAGTGGACGCTGGAGCTTTTCATAGAAGCTTTATGATTTTTAATAATAATAATAATGCGTTTAACGTCCATTTCTCGACTTTATGTCATAACAGACGTCATTCGCACCATTACTATTTTTTCATCTACCACTTCCCGTTATTTTCTACATTTTTTTACAACTTCAACTTATGTAATAGCAATGGGCGAATGAAGGAATTATAGGAAATTAGGATAAGGTAGGAGTTTGATAGGTAATCGGCCATGGCTTCAAATAAGGAACCATCTCGATATTTATCTGGAATTAATTGAGGGAAACCATGGAAAACCTCAATCAAGATGACCGGCACAGGAATTACCGTTTCTCGGCGAGAGGCAATAGGAAAAAGTCCCAGCCACATCTGCCCCCGCCGGGGTTCGAACCCGGTACCTCCCGAATGCTGGTATAGTGCTGTCACCACTACTCTACACAGCTCGGTATGATTTTTAATAGCTAAATAAACAAATAATACGTAACAATATTTTAACATTTCATATAAAATTAACTATTATAGATTACGGGACGTTGGAGTGGTGGCTAAGAAATGACTGGGAGTCTCTATTATAAAATGTGAAGTATTTGCAACTCTAACCTAAAATTGGCATCAAACAACACTAGCTCCGCGCGCAGGTTGAATTCTATCAAATTCTATAGAAAAATTATAATGTAACCAGCAAATAGATTTTTAAAATTTTCCTGTGTAGCAAAAAAAAAATTCATTAGAGAACGGGAGCAATACTGAAGCAACGGTTGCTTCATCGTAGACATCCCGAGCCCATAGATAGAACCAGTTTTTGACTGTCGTGTGTAAATTGTCAAGAGTTGCAAATTTCCTTCAATCCGGCGTCATACGGTCCGGCAAGTTTAATAATTCAGCACGACATTCAGGAGAAAAGTTTATTAAATTTTTTGAATGCAACAGTTCGTTAACAGTGTTGGACCACTTTCACACTATTTGTGCTGAGACCCAGCGGTAAGAGGCGAGGTAGACAAAAGACATATTGTGGGTGTGATCTTCTTTAGCTCTGTCTCGCTCAAATCATTCGCACGTTTCAATTTTTGGCTGGTGCCAACCACGAGGCTAAAAGATGCTATTGCAAGGGTGTAGCTGTCAATTGATTACTCTAATTTTTGGAAATACTTTGAAGATTTAAAAAACTTTTCCGAAAAAGGAAGTGTCACTTAAGGTTTGTGATGGAACAGTTTTGTAAAATAAGTACGAGTAAGGTCGTAGTGTGATATTGAAAACGTGTGTTTTTTTGGCACAATTGATGCCAACATTTTTCTAGTAAATCGTACATAAATTACAAAAGTAGTTCATTAGAGACCTAGATTTGTCCTTTATCTTCCTTATAGAGAAAGATTTTTTGCAGAATGTTGACGAATATAAGTTTACAATCAGTTGACAGCCGAAGCTCTATTTTTGGCTTAAATTCAGAGCGTTCCGACAGCCTTAAGTAGTGCTGAAATAATGTACCTTCACATTATATGAAGTGATTTCATAAAAAAAACGAAGAGAGAAGACTAAAAAATAAACTTATATTCGAGATTTCTTAACAAGGATCAGTCTTTTTGCAGCTCAACATTGTTATTAAAATATTTATGCTACTGTAGTCAGTTTTAAGTTTCCGTTCTCATTGTTTTATTTTTCTTTTATTACCGAGCTGTGTAGAGTAGTGGTGACAGCACTAGACCAGCATTCGAGAGGTACCGGGTTCGAATCCCGGCGGGGGCAGATGTGGCTGGGACTTTTTCCTACTGTCTCTCGCCGAGAAACAGTAATTCCTGTACCGGCCATCTTGATTGAGGTTTTCCATGGTTTCCCTCAATTAATTCCAGATAAAAATCGAGATGGTTCCTGGCCGATTACCTATCAAACTCCTAGTTCAAAAATTACCTACCTTATCCTAATTTCCTATAATTCCTTCATTCGCCCATTGCTATTACATAAGTTGAAGTTGTAAAAAATGTAGAAAATAACGGGAAGTGGTAGATGAAAAAATAGTAATGGTTCGAATGGCGTCTGTTATGACATAAAGTCGAGAAATGGACGTTAAACGCATTCTTATTTTTCTTTTATTGTCATACTGTAATCGGGAATATTTTGTATTCCAGAATGCTTCAAATCCCGACCGTAGCAGATTAAAGGAAGTTTACTGTATTTGCATTATTTGGTGGAGTCTAGTGCAAATAGTCGAATGAAATGCAGAATCGCCTGTTTGTTGGCACTGGTATAGAAATGCAGATGAATGCGACACATAGCCGGGAGCCTGTTAAAGTTTCAATTAGTAAAGGACCTGTTTTGGAGTGCGTTTAAAAAGCTCAATGAATATTTAATTCCAATATAGGTGTACATATAGATTTCACGTATCTAACTTCAGCACACCTTGTGTGACGCCCGACCCGTTATCGCATCCCGCCAATACACGACCGTCGCGACGCCGCCTCCCCCTCGTACCCGGCCCTAAACTCTATACACTTATGTAATATTATATTATATAATGTAAGCATTTACTGGGTGCAAAATCGATATAGGGATTTAACATCGAAATTATTACGGACCGCCCACTAAAGCTCTTTTTAGACGGAAAGTTTTAAAATCCAAAAGGAGAGGCTTTATTAACTTCTCAGTATATTGGAAAGCTATTGTAATGGGTCCGAAAATTGAAATCAAAATTCATATCATATTTGTATGTTTCAAGCAGTGTTGCCAGATTTTTTTTTTGCCAAGTCGGGATTTTGGAACTTTTTGACTGAAAAAAGCGGGATTCTTTCGTCGAAAGCGGGACATAGTAAAAAAACGTATATAATCAGAAGTTTTTAAATATTTATCTTTTTATTTGAGTTCAAATTACGTTTACGTGACAATAGATAGCAAAAATAGCCATAGAAAATGTATTTTAATTAAAATATGATATTTTAAGTCAGATTTACCCTATCGTTAAATAGTTGTCTTATTCGTCTTCTGAATAAAAAAAAATAAAAAAAAACAGAAATCAAAATCAAAAAAATTTTATTCATTAGAAAAATATGGCGTTTCAAACAATAGTCTGAGGAGTGAGTGTTACAAATTGCAAATTACAATAAGAGAATAATTATTTACGCACAGTCGAGTTATTTCCGAAAAGCGGGACTGAGCCTGTCCCGCGCGGGACATTTAATTTTGATTTAAAAATCGGGACGTCCCGCCAAAATCGGGACGTCTGGCAACGCTGGTTTCAAGATTACCACACTATTTTTGAAAAGAAGTTATGAGGTCATTTCTTTCTCGAATGAAATTTTGAGATAAAAAAAATGATAGCGACTACGTGCGATGGCAAACAAAAAGCTTCATATAAAAAAAAAAACAAAATGGTAAATCCGATGGTGACGGTCTATCGAAAGAAAACTGCTTGTGTTTTAAATAGATTGTATTTACAAAATACAATTTCTGAAAAAAGAGTTGAACAACACTCCTCTAAAAAAGTTTAATAGTGATTATTTTTACGCAATTGGACAATTTGTACATTTATCTTATTTAACCTAGGCGATGCTAAAACTGGTCAAACGGCAATTGAATTATTTGCTTCATTGGCTTTTATTGGCTGTCGACATCCAATATTAACATCGTTATGCACAAAATGAACGCTGCGTAACAGTTTGTTAATACTTTATTTCCGACTTTTCACATTAAAAAATAATTTATTATAACACGTTTTCTTCAAAAGCGCAATACATTCTTATAACTTCCACACTGCTTACACACTGTATACGCGTACTAAATTTCATTGAAATCATATCGGAGGTTTAAAAGCACGGACCAGCACGACAGCATGGACCAGCAGGTTCTGTGTGCTGCAGACGTTTTGCAGTTTTTAAGTATTGAGGGTGCAACGTGGACCTCCATGTCGTATATAGTTCGGTGGAAGAATTTTTTATTTTGACGACGGTGTGTGAAAAGGAGGAAGAAGAAGAAGCCAGAGAAAAAAGAAGGTTTTGGGTTTATCCTATTAATGCTAATTCATTAATGAAAATGACGTATCATTAGCACACTAGATCGATCAAGCACGGCTAGGCAGAAATCGCAGGTAACCGACTGACGGTCGTTGCTGGTTGCAGGTGCTGGTATAATGTTCGCTACTCCATTAAATAACATCGATACCTTCACGAAAATGATTCTCTGGTTTGTGCTGTGCCGACCGTGTTGGTCCGTACTTGAAACGTGTGCGCGGTTTTTAAATAGAACAGACACCTAAAATGAGAAAATCTAAAAAGCATCAGTTATGACTTGATTACACGCAAAATGTCTAAAAAAGATAAAAAAGTATGAAGTTTTATTATTAGTGTTAATAAACAAAAATGTGTTACGTATTATTTAGTCGATTTAATAGAGACTTAAAGAACTTATGGATTAGATTAAGTTGGCTAGCATCACGATGATATGATCAGACTTTAATGCATTGTAGGGAAGGTAATGCTTGCACTGCAAATGGGGCGTTTTATCGATTCAGCAGAAGAATAATGCCCGGATTAGTTCTCTAGGTGATCATTTTTACACCTTTGTTTCCTACGTTGAGGTCATTCGACTCAGAAACTGTAGACTTTTAGTAATTTCTCTTTGTGGACCAATAAAATATACTGATTCATTTGCGCACAAGTACCATTGAACTTATAGCATCACACTTGTAAAGTTGATTCCACATTATGTGCAACGTTTGCAATGTGTAACGTTTGCCGAACTTGCGTGTCATTCAACGTGAGTCAACCTACGTCAAGTATTTCATAGGGAGATTCCGTCCGATGTCGCTAGTAGAGTTGGGTAACTCAGATCTGAACCGGTTCACAGTGCGGCCGATTGCCAAAAGTGCGGCCAAAAGTCCAAAAAAACAAGTTTCTATTTGGGGTTTTTTCACCCTTGAGTTGGCTGCCATGATCCTTCAAGAAACTAAAATCGTTCATAGTGATGACTAATTCGTCATGCCCCTTCCTTAGGCTCAGTTGTAATGTGGCCTTCGCTCGAGCGCCACTCTACAGTTAATACACTGAGAACGGTTATACAGGTGAAAAATTTTATGTAATAAAGAAAATCAAATAAGACCAAATGGAGTCCACTTCTGAAGGTGAGTAGAACATGTAAAAAAAGTACTAATTATCAATTGGTAAGAAGTGAATTAGGGAAAACATAAACAATATTGTCATTTTTTCACATTAATTTTTCCGAAAATTAGACTTTTCAAATGATACTGCATTAAAACGCTGCAAAACGCTGCTTTGAAACCATATTGACATGATAATTAAATATATTATCTACCAAATAAAACAAGATTCAGCTGCCAAGAGCTGCCTATTCATCTTTTATGCCCTTTTTTCGAAATCACAGCACGATTATTTTTCGAACATCATGGGAAATCTGCTCAAATTATTGGAATCGATTAAGATATTATTTATCGGTTTTACGTCATATTACAAGCAATTTCATGTGGATATGAAATCGATGTGAACAAATTTAGGCAGTATTGCAAAGAATTAGCTGAAAGGATCGTACATGCATATGATTGGTATTACATGCCTACTTTAGTGCATAAACTTCTAATTCACGGCCCAGACATCGTTAAACAATCAATACTACCTATAGGCCAAATGTCCGAGGATGCCCAAGAGGCATGTCATAATTTTTTTAACATTTTCCGCGTTGCTTATGCAAGAAAAAACTATAGGCAAAACACGATGGAGGACGTTTTCAAAATATTTCTGATTTCATCCGATCCTTACATTTCTACTTGCCGAAAATTACCAGTAAAACCACTTAAGTCTTTATCACCTGATACAATCGATTTATTATCAGCTCCATCTGTACATAACGAAGAAAAAGAGTCGGAAAGTTTGAACAGTTCCTCTGCCTCAGAGTCAGAAGCAGACGTAGATGTGGATTCCTACGAAACCAATTTTTTATTATAACATAATTGACCTACCAATTATTTTTAATTAAAAATTGTTTGTATATTTTTATGCTCAATAGAAATAAAGATTGTTATAACAATATTCAAAAATATTTCTTTCCTTACAACATAAAAACTCAAACCACGAATTTTCTTCGATTACAATTTTTTCTTCAAAGCATTAACACAAAATATTTCGGAATATAATTTTTAAAATATTTATTCTTGTAACTGTAAATGTTGTGAATTTACAAAATCCCAATTTTATAATCAACTTTTATTTACAATAAACAAAAATATATATTTTACATTCTACAATGTATACATACAGATCGTTTTTTTAATTTCTCCATTTTTGGCTGTATTAGGTGTGGCGATGTGATGCCATCTTGAATTTCGTAATTCTGACAATGGATTCGTAATCAGCGACCCCAAAAACCCCCGAGTACAAGATTTCAGGTCGATCGTTAAAGTTTTCGAGTTTTGGCCGCACTTTTGGCAATCGGCCGCACTGTGCGGTTCAAAGAGCCGACTTCGACAGAAGATCCGTGAGAGCCGACTCACTTTTTTTTGAGCCGACGGATCAACGGATCCGCATAACTCAGTGAAACACTTAACACACAGAAGCACATTTTACACTTATGTATCAGTTCTTACTTTGATGCATCTGTCAGCTCAAATGACTCATGCATCACATGTTTGGCTATGCATTCTTGATTCTATACAGGTCGTGATATGATTGACTGAACTAGGTAACTTAGTGGCAGACTGCAGTAACATATTCAGAACTCGGCTCTTTTTGAAGCGGTTCAGTAAGCCGGCTCACATACGGGATCCAGATGCAAAGATGCAGATCACTAAAAAGACCCGTTTTTCCCATCTCGAGTCGCTAGTATACTCTATTTTGACGTTCATAGAAAAAAAAAAAAGATTTTTGTGATGTAATTACAAATTTACAGTTGTCGGATTTTCTCCTTTACTTGTGCTATAAGATATTGCTTCTTGCCAAATTTCATGATTCTAGGTCAACGGGAAGTACTTTTTAGGTTTTGATTCCCTTGCGAATGTCAAAATATAAATTTTTTTATTGCGTTGACTTAGAAGCCTGATTTTTTCACAGCTCTAAGGGATTGCAAACCTGAGTATTTGATGTTAATTTCAACCTCATATCTCCACGAATTCCTGAGAAAAAAGGTCTTGACAGACATACAGTCAGACAGATGGACAACGAAGTGATTCTATAAGGGTTGCTTTTTTCCTTTTGAGGTATGGAACCCTAAAAACGGATATGCTTCGTTTAACAGTTGTCGAAATCAGGCATATGCCACGTGATCTCCTCTACTCTACATACTCCTGCTCAAGAGTCGGACCTGCTTTAAAGCCAATTCAGACTAGCCGTTCTCGGTTACGATTCACCGGTCCGGTTGGGAGCTCGACCAATCAGGGCGCAGTCGTTCCCGATTGCGGTTCGGTTCGAGCGTTTAGGTTCAGCTCTAATTTCAACCGGACCGTTCGCAACTGTAGCCAATGAGAACGCTTGCTGGAGTCACGTGACTAGCCAGCTGTTTTTGTTGACGTTTAACTACACATCAAACGTCAAATCATATTTCGAAATTGCGCATGCGCACCGAGAATAATCTCAGAACCGAATCGGGATAGTGTGAGCAGCCTAGATTAATCGAGAACCGAACCGAACCGGTGAATCGTAACCGAGAACGGCTAGTCTGAATTGGCTTTTAGTCCGACACTGAGATACTAAAGTTTAATTAAAAAATTTACACTGTTGCGTTTGTTATACAAAAGAGTAAGATACACCGATCTGTTTAGTAACTAAACAGATCGGTGTATCTTACTCTTTTGTATAACAAACGCAACAGTGTAAATTTTTTAATTGGAGTATGATAGTAAACACACCCAGTATTCGGAAAATTAGTTCGCCACATAGTGTGAAGCCGGCATTAGAGCTTTCATTACTCAAATTCAAAGGGCATTGAACCGTACAGGAAGGTTATTGACTCCGGTTTTCTCACATCCTCTGTGTACTTAAATAAAGGATGTTTATTTCTCGTTTCTATGGCTTGTTTGAAACCTTTAATTTCCATAGTCTGGGAATAAATGATCCGGAAGGGTGTGACCCTGAAAGAACTGATTGACGTAGGCTCAGGACTGTTTGTAGACATACCACACTAATAACAAGAGGAACTTTTTGATTGCACTATAAGTATAGGAATCTAAAAAAAATCTGTTTTAGAATGACAAGAAAAAAAGAGGGTAATGTAGCCAAAACTACGCGGTAGGACTAAAAATCTCTCTCTCTCTCCCATTCAATTCCTACTAGACTGATTTTGAGATTATAAAATATGCTCTGTGTTGACACAATTCATTTTAGTAATGCTTTTATTAGCTGTGATTAAGCATTAAACTTCATATTTGGCTTGCTGCTTAAAAATTGTAATAAACATATATTTTTGCCCTAAAAATTGAATAAAAAACGTGACATTCGTCAACAGTTCTTTGCAGCTCATCACGAGATTACGAATTACAGAAAGTTTTTTCTTTACGTTAGATTTTATAATTACTGTCAAATTTGGCTTATTCAATAATGTTTTTCCAAATTTAACGTTTTCAGCATAAAAATTTATGAAACATGTTAATTTTCTTGTTTTTATTTGATTTTAAATCGTTTAAAAATAAAAGAAAGAATAGTTACTTCTTACCACAACAGATTTATTCAGTGGATGTACATTTCGAGAGCTAAGCTCCCATCTTAGCTCTCGAAACGTACATCCACTGAATAAATCTGTTGTGGTAAGAAGTAACTATTCTTTTTTTTATTTTTATTGTTCCAACCACAGTGCTCTTAATATTTATATTAAATCGTTTATTTAAATGAAATAAATTGAAAAATGTTAACTAAAAGTCATATGAGAAGAATAGTACATATTTCTAGTTTATTTTGAAAGCATAATCATCAAAAATTGAATAAGATTTTTAATAGAAAATAGAGTCTACCAAAACATAAGTAAGTGCATTTTAAATGAAAAAGGGAACATATTGAACAGCTGGTACTTAGTAACAAGCTTAAATAAAACACTGTCAGCTCTCGGGTCTTTGTTATTTTTCACGCGTTCCATAACGGATACTTCCGTTATGTTTAAAATCATTGCGATTAAAGAAGTTTTACTTCAAAAATGTGGAACGGCCACATTGGATCACATATTTTGTTAAGAATAGCAAGAAACTGAGGACTTCATGATTGCACAACATTTTGAGAAACAGTTTCATTCTGACAACACTATTATTAAAAGTAGGAACACTGAATTTAATTTTGGTTACTGGTTCGAAAAGTTAACTTAAGAAATTTCACAGCATGAAGTTTACAAACAGTTAAAGGACAGACGAATTAGAGCAGTCAGGATTAAAATGCTTTTACGCAGTTTCTACTTATACAGTATTCGTCAAAACTAACAATACCGAAAGAGAAAATTGTATCCGATCGAATTGAAATTCTGTACACGTATGTATTCCCGATAACAATGCATGATTCAATCGTTTTTAGAATGAAATAATCAATAATAATACTTCTTAATGTTTTTACGTAGACATTTTGAAAGACTAAAAGGAACGGTATAAAATATTGGTAATCCAGGTTGACTCTAATTAAATAAAAACCCGGGTCGCAGTGCCAAAACCCTGCCGACAATATAGTGTATTTGCTTGTATAGGGCCGTGTGGTTTTATACTTTTATTATGTGAAATTAAGTTTGTTTTTGGGCAAAATAAAAAATTTAACCCCTTAATACACCCCTTAAAATAACATTTTTTTCTTAATTGTAATATTATTATCAATCTAACGTCTTAACCGAATTAAATACACCCTTCAATAAATAAGTCACTATCTGCAAACTAGTGTTTTCATAAAATTTGTAAATCCGGTCCTGTCGGGCCGATTTTATTAAAATTGTGGAGAAACTTTTTAGTCACTACCAAAGGGTTAAATTTCAATTTTAAAACGTTTCGGAGAATTTTTTCGGTATTTTGGGGCCCAAAAACAGTTTTCAACCCCTAAAAACTACCCTTAAAATAGCCCGATTAGGCCCATTTTAAATAGGCTTCTTGCGGTGATGGATTTCAACATGTGGCCCAAATTTCGTTGAAATCAATTAACTCTTTCGAAAGTTATCGCGCGTACACATATATATATATATATATATATATATATATACGTATATAAATATATATATATATATATATATATATATACATATATATATAAACATTTTTAAAAATGGTGCCAAAGTGTTTAGGAGGTTATGAAACGTCGAGAAATTTTGGTCCGACCCCTAGGTCCCGCCATCCGACCGACGCCAATAGTGTATGTTGCCATATGGCAAATACACTAATTAATTAGAGCGGGTGTGATCCTTGATGACTGTGGAGAAATAATAGAATCCTAGTCGATTAATCGGCAAAATATAGCCTATTACATAAATATAATTCTTAACAAGATCATCATATCATATCATTATTTTCTCTCACTTCCGTCTTAAAAAAATCTAGAGTGATAACCATCATTTTTAATTAGTACGGAACCCTTCATGTGCGAGTCCAACTCACACTTGGTCAGTTTTTATTAATATTTTTGATCGTAATGATGTCATTATTCTGCTAATGACTGGAACTTCTTGAATCAGATTAGTTCACAACAGATTTCATAAGTTACTATACATTTAATTTTAAACTCCGCCTAATCCTCGTCATATAACTGTGTCTATATAAAAATATATATATGCACAGGTGTAACCCACCTCTATAGATTCTAACCAGAAGTAAATAAATAAATTAAATTAAATATAAAAAAACATGTAATAGGGATGTTGACTATTTTTGGGAAAGTGTTTTAAATCGTGCATAATATTGCCTAATATTGCCACAAATATTTATTATTTTTATTTAAATACAACTCAAGCCTTAAAAATCATGTATTTTAAATCCAGTTTCAAATTTCGGTCCAAAACGCCAATACTAGTCGCGTGACGTCACCTGTTCATACCAAAGGAGGCTCAAAAGTTTACACGGGAGCTACCATCCTATAGATGCGTATTCTGTGCTCATAAATGTTAGTAAACTGAGGTGATGAAAAGTCGTTTCGTAGTCGTTGCTATAGTTACATGTAATTTGACGTTTCCTACAAACAAGTAATAATAAATTACACACTAAATATTAACCAAACAATCAAGTTTTTTGACAGCGGCTGAACATATGACGTCATGCGCTCTGATTGGTGTCTGTTGTCACGTGACTTGAGAGTGATTTTATTAGGTTTTATTTATTAAATATTAATTAAATTCCTTAAAAATAAGGAAAAATATAGTGTTTTTTAGTATTTCTATCATAGAAACTACTACTTTTCGTTAAAATTATGTTTTTATTTGAATACAGTCAACATCCCTATTTTATTCAGAGGCACGACTCCATATCTGGGCGTTTCAATTTAAGCCTGCAATTTAAAAGTTTGTACAAACGTCTAATAAGGGAACAATATCTTTGAGTGCAGGAACTAGTTTGCGCACTTTACTCGAGAAAACCTAAGTTTATTGTGTTTTCTAACTTTACCCATAACATATACACAGATAAAGCAGTTTATTTGCTTGAATAAATAGCGTCAAATGTGTGAACTCACTGAACTTGAATAATAGGGCAAAGTACTAAATACTAGTGCCTGTAATTATTACTATACAGAATGTAGATTTATCTTTGACACGCTAAAAATAAGTTGTACATTATTATTTAAATACTCGACAATTGTTGTCACAAGCGCCTAAATTAAAATATAAAAAACGTCTCTCTGTAATTTAATTGTCATTTCTTGAAAATATATCAGTTGATTCTATACAAACTTGACACACTCTCTGTAGATAATCAAAATTTACCAGGCTACGCTCGAGTTAAGATGAGATTCTTTCTAGAAAAAAATATCTTAACGGCAGAGGCACAGAAGATACTTGGAAAAAAGTATCTATATACTCTAAAAAATAAAAGATAATTTATTTGAAAGTATCTAAATAAAAAATACTTTAGTGTCTAAGATTTTTCTGTGTATCTAAGATATTTGCATGTTACTTTTAAAAATTTCGTAGACACTCAAAAGCTGCTTAAATCATTTAAGTTGCTTTGTAAGTATCTAGAATAGGTACTTATCTTTAAATGTATCTTAAATTTCATACTTTAGAGTAGTATTTTCTTTTTCGGATGCAGATAATTTCTATAAACGGTATCTAAGTATTGAAGCTATAGAAAGCATTTAAAATACATAAAGTATCCAAACTCCAGAAGCATCTAAGATACAAAAAGTATCAAATTTACAAAAAGCATCTAAAATATGAAAAGTATGCAAACTACAGAAAGCATCCAAGATACAAAAAAAAATCTAAAATATAAAAAGTATCCCTGCTACAGAAAGCATTTACGCTACAAAAGTGTTTAATCTTCAAAAAGCATCTAAAAAACAAAAAGTATCCAAGCTACTGAATACATCAAAGATACAAAAACTATCCAAACTACAGAAAGATTCTAAGATACAAAAAGTATTCAAGCTACAAGAAAGTGTCCAAACTAAAGAAAGAATTTAAGATACAAAAAATATCCAAGGTACAGAAAGAATCTAAGATACAAAAAGTATCTAAGATACAAAATAATATAGAATCAGTAATCACTTTTGCAAGAAAAGTTAACATAAAGTTCGCATCAAAACGCGATCCAATCTGCCGACCGAATTGACGTCCACGCGAGCGAATTTATTGCAGAACGGAGTGCATTCGTTTTCCGAAAGAGAATCTGCAAAGATTCTTTACAAAACAATTTGCGATCCTTCCTCAGATGAATATTTTCGATCGGTGTTTTGTAATGTCGAAGGAATAATTAAGTCAATTGACATCGGAGCACGTCTAAAACACGGAGTGGTAAAGGAATCGGTTTACACAGAGTTCTGTATAGGATTACGCAATGCCTACACACAGATAGACATACAGACGGACATAATATAGAGATTTAGCTGCAGTACAGCAAACTGCAGTTAAACAGAGTGTAAAATTGTTTACTGATTCGCACACTGTTCTGATGAGACCAGATTATCCCATCGTCTGAGCGTATTCTCCGCTCTGTTCAAACTACACAACTAACTATATTATGAACACCACACGCAACTCAAGATTAGTGGGCGTAATTTTAGTGCAATATCAGGGCTGGAATAGAGTCTAGACTAGGGATGTCAGAAGTGCCAAAATGTATCGATATATATCGTATCGATATTTTTTTTAAATATCGATATCGGTACCGATATATTTTTTAAAAAATATCGATATATCGGTCCAATTTGAAAGAGGACAAGAAATTTAGTATACATATTGGCTAGCTTAATATGTACCGGGTGTCTCAGAAATCGCGCACCCAATTGTTGGGATCGTAAGAGAAAAATATTCACAGCCCAAAAATCCATGTTTGGAATTTTTTGATAACGTAGTTAATTAGTAATTAATTTACGTGTTTTAACAGTCTTTTTCACATAAGACGTTTTTCGCTCAAAACACTGTTTTTCGCACGACCTCTTGAAAATCTTGAAGTGAATTTTACTGTATTTATTTGCTAATCGTTTCGACAGAAATTGTCTTCTTTTAGACCTTAAAAATTAGCAGAATAGTTTTATTTTATCCTTTTAAATCAAAACAAATTTTCTTGATAAGTCAACGTTTTCCTTCCTTCGTTTTTCGATTACCCAACCCAACAAAGTGTCCACTTTCTCACTCAAAATACGTGTCAATTTTTGATATGCTCACGCCGTATAAATACCGTATAGCAGCCATTACAATTTGTGAAATAGCCTAAAAGTTATCTTAGACAGTTCGATTTGCTATAAAATATTTTAATAAGACTAAAATACTTTACGTTACGATAAAAATATTATTATATTTGTCATAAAATATGTTTCGCAGAACGTAAATCGTATGTTTACTAAACACTAAATGAAATACATATAATAGAAATATTTCTACTTCACATATTCCAATGTTATTTATTGAGTCGTAATACGACTGAGATCCGTTCGATCTTCATAAAAAATTTACTGCCTCTTACTTTTCTTATCTATACCTATTTACGGTTCTATATGTTTACGTCATACTTACTTGAAGATATAACTTAACGTTAACTTAGCATTTTCATGACGTCATTTCCGACACTAAGCCACAATATGTCCCTTATTAAATAACACAGAATTGTGGTTAACGATATAAAAAATATAGCAAGTTTGAAGTTTTTTATTTTTATATATCATTTTTTTCGTTTTCAACAGATCCGGCTTAAATATATAGGGTGTAGTGTATATTTAAGTAGGTCATATAACATTGCAATTTAAAAACTGTAAAGGTGGCGGTTCGCGCCGCGACAGAGACAGGAGACCGAGACTGGAGACAGAGACTGGAGACCGAGACCGTTACTTGACCTTAGGTTTTCTATGTGTGTCAGTTCGCGAGCGAGACCGAGACAGGAGACCGCGACGCGAGACAGAAGACCGCGAGACGGTCTCTACCCCGGACTAGTACTGTCTCGCGTCTCGCTCGAGACGCACGTGCAAAATTGTCAAAAATGACGTCGTTTTCTGATGAAGACACCGATAAATTGATTGAAATGATTAGACAACATTCTGCGGTATTTAATTCTCAGTTTGACGCATACAGAGATGAAAATTTGAAGGATAATATTTCGTGGCCTCTAGTTGTATATAATTTGTTGATAGGCATTCTTCGTTTTGTTTTATAATAATAATATAATAGCAAGTCATCGTCTTCTTCTTCTTCCAATAGTAACTTCATAACTGAATGGCTTTCCATTACGCTGTGAATTAATAATTTTCCATAACACGACACGATTGACTCTAACGACTCAACAAAACTGAATGAACAGATGTCTTTACACAACAGACCACCGGAGACGGAGACATTTGTCTCGGTCTCCAGTCTCTGTCTCCGGTCTCGGTCTCCTGTCTCTGTCGCGGCGCGAACCGCCACCTTAAGGTATTATTATTTATAATTATTATTAAATCATTGTTCTAGTTATTAGTGCAAAATTTGCATTCCTATTGATATAAATATATGTAAGAGAGTATTAAAGGAAGAAATGTACATAATGTACACAGAAGATGTCACTATGTCAGTGTAACCTCATATAGTAACATTAATTTATTTTAAATACGAATAAACAAACTAATTAAATATAGTCAGATAAGTGTTTAATTTACAAAGAGTCTTTAAA
The DNA here is from genome assembly GCA_034508555.1 of Venustoraphidia nigricollis. Taxonomy (NCBI): domain Eukaryota; kingdom Metazoa; phylum Arthropoda; class Insecta; order Raphidioptera; family Raphidiidae; genus Venustoraphidia; species Venustoraphidia nigricollis. Next base: position 2,193,723 of record JAVRKA010000006.1, read on the forward strand.
ATCACAAACTATTACAAGGGTTTGATGAGGTTAGCTTCTAAAATAATCAAGATACAGTCATGTCTGGGATACTATGTATACGTGGTTGAAAATCACAAATTCGAGATAACGGTTAGTATATACTTTAACATAGATTAAACTGTACGTTTATAAATCCTTAAAAATTCACCTAGGTTACGTTTATATTTACGCCGGTTGCACCTACAGCAACATGTCATCAAACCGCAGGGTAACGCTCAAATAGCTCATGGCAAAGTAACATACTTTTGAATAAGCGATATTGCGTCGAGATTCGATGCTATCGCAGCAACGTAGATTATTATTTTGACGAAGGGGCTACGATTCTAATACGTAACTATGAGAAAAATCTACTTAAAATTAATTGTAGACTTTTTTAAGGTCATCTACAGCTAGGTTTATTTGAACTTGGTATCAGTTTATTATATAATATTTATATTATATAATAAACTGAAAATCCAATTGTCACTTGTACTCGGGTTAAAACCTGGGAGCCAGCGATTTGTAATAGAGGAACTATGGAAATGCTATACAAAATAATAGCATCGCTACATGCTCAAGCCGTTTAAAATAAACAGTAATTATAATTGCCAAAAATATTTCCAAATTTTTGTCCTATTATTAATTTGAAACGATAATCTACTCATGACAGATATGTATGATTTTCGTTACGTCCACCATATATACCCGTTCTTCCGCCATTAGACAGCTTTAGATTTTTTTAATGCGTATTATAAATTATTGTTGTTATTCTTATTTTGCCACAGCTATCTGGACACAGCGAATATTAGTACTTGAATTTTTTAAGTATTTTTTAATGATATATTAAAACTAACATCTATTAAAGCATCTGTCACTTCAAATGTCCTCACTCATAACAACTATTCTTAATAAGAGATATAAATGTAGGTATCAACTTCTTTTTTTATTTATTTCATTTTTGCAAACTAAAAAAAAACAATTGTGTAGGCTTTCTCGGCTGGCGTTGTTGCAAAACTTCTTGGTTTCCGGGCTTGTACGCCGTGGTCCATTGGTAGAAATACCAATGGACCACGGCATACAAGCCCGGAAACCAAGAAGTTTTGTAAAAAAAAACAGGTCACAAGAAGGTGTCAGTTACTACGGCCCGCGGAAAAATGTAAAATTTATTCTGGCTCATGTTATAAAAAAGGTTGCCCACCCTTGTTCTAGACGCTAATGAACTTTGATGTTGAGCATCTATAATCTACTATCTCTTTTTCTCTCATGTATTATTCCGGCACAGTTACCCGATTTTCAAACGCTAATAATAAGAATAATACATTTTTTATTCCATGAAAAACAAAGAAAAAAATACACAATTAAGTTAGCAGGAAAGTGGCCTTTCCTGCTAACTTAATTGTGTATGTTTAAAAAAATATGGACGCAACAATTTCCAATGTAAAGAAAAAAATATTAGAGAGTTAGAAAATTATTTGTTGTGTATTTATATTGCATATTAATTTTCTCAACAATTTTAATGAAAATATCGACCGGCATATTATGTTATACAGATCCAATATTTTCAGTTGATTGATCATTATTATTCTATTTATATCAATTGGAATGATTGATTAGATAAACACACGTAAAGTGGTGGCACCCGCCTCTGTTTACGAAGACACAGTGCACTCCCAATAGAATCTACAAAAGCAAATACGATATGTAACACATATAATATGTGTGTCACATCCAAATTGTAAATTTAGCCGTTTTACAAAGCGGCTGATCGTTTCATAAAACCAAAGGTTTTTCGGGGTCTAGGGGATTAAAGATCAATGAGATCTCACTTTTTAAAATGGGGTTTAAAATTCATTTTAATAACATCAAAATCAGAGTTGAAATTTGCTGACATGACCAAACAATATTATTATAAAATTCATCCAAAAATATGTCAATATTCATTTTTTAAATTGGTCCAGAAAACTCGAAATTTACCCAAAAATTGTCAAAATTCATCTAAAAATTTGTCAAAATATCCCTAAAAAAATATCAGAAAAATTATCAAAATTAACCCAAAAAAACTCAAAATTTTAAATGTTAAAGCTTATAAAAAAATTATAGATTTTCACCTAAAAAATTGTTAATATTCATCTGTGATTATGAGCTTGCCGTATTGTCGATTCGAAGACTGTTGGTTCAGCATTTTTGAAAAGCGGCTGAACGCTATGTAGCTTTTTTACAAAACAGCGCCTTTTTATTAAATGTCCAGCCGCTTTATAAAGCAGCAAAATTTACAATTCACTCGTGATATATACATATATCGCGTTCTAGCTCCTCTGCTTTACAATACAAATATATACATTTTGTATATGTATTCATATACGAGGTGCGTTTAACATAGCTTCACGATAGGGATTGGGCAAAAGAAAATCACAAACCGTAACTTCTGACGTTTGTGTAGCGAAAACTCCAGTCAATAGACAATAGCGATGTAAAACAAGACCTACTGGTCCCACATTGCCGGAACACATAATTACAGATGGATTCACATATTTTCAATTTATGTATTATGATTTTTCTCACGTATTTTCGAGTTTTTAGCCCCTACTTTTCACGTAAAATGTGTTCTTTTACGCTACTCAATGAATAAACTGTCAAAAATGTAAAAAGAGTTACGATTGGTCTATGAATGCCACGAAGTGGCGATGACGGAGATACTGAAAATACATTCGCCAATTTATGCCGACAGGTTGAAAATACATGTGATCTACTGTATTGACATGAGAATGAAAGGTTATTTTAAGACTAATTTAGTGCACGCAATTTAAATTTAGGCATTCGGTTGGTCATCAGATTTTATCCCGTGCATGCGTTTTAAGTGTGCTGTTATTATTGACGACTTATATTGTTTTCTTACAAAGTGAACATATAAGATTTATAATAATTTAATTTGGACGTGAGCTCTTTGATGATGCTAAAGATGCAAATGATAGAGAGATAAATATATTGTGACCAATATGGTATAGAAGCGTCAAAAAGATACAAAAATTCAGATAATTTTACAAAGTCTTACATAAAAATACAATAGTTTTATATATTACACGAAAAGAAATCTGTGAAATTGTCCAAATACATATTCTGTAGCATAATCTTAATTCTATTTTTAAAAATGTTCATCGGTAAGGCCTTTATACTGTCCGGAAGATGATTATAGAATTTGGGTGCCCAAAAGTTGGGACCATTGATAAAAGGTCAAAACAGCTTCTGGTGCTCTGAGAATGTATTTGATTTGCTGTTTGTACATGAAACTAATTCTATTACTTACCACAAAAAACATATTATAATTATTTAAAAGTTTTTTTTGTATAACAGACTGATTTTTATTGAACACATGGTATAATAACGTATGCAGAGATTGAAAATAACGAAACTGTTTGGTTTATTTTTGTGACGTAATCGCGATAGAGATTGATGATGCTCTGGCAAAATACAAACCACCCACTATCTATCACAAGATAATTCATAATGCGACCTTGATCTGTGCTATCATCTCCTCCATCAGTTGCTCTATTCGGGCATATGATCGCTATTGATATATTTTTTGTTGTTGTATTGTAGTCAAGGCATTGAAATTATTCAATTTATTTATTTCTCTTAATAGAGTGATCTTTAAAGCAAAGTGATTTTTTCTTGTCATTTTAAATTATTCGATAATTTGACCTACTTCAGATTTTCAAGGACAAGATATTTTTGTATTATTTACTTTAAAATCTTAAATAGTAGCACCGGCTACTCTAGACCGATGTCTAGTGTGCTCTATTATAAATCTAGCACTGAGTTTAAGTACCATTTAACAGATAATAATTATATTACTTTTTATTAATCCCCTGAGATGTGTTAAAACCAAAATGTGTCTAAAACTCTGCCCTCTGAGTACGAAAATCCCATAACACGTGTATCGCATTTTATTGAAAATCAGTTCTCTAGTTTGTTAATTTTGCATTAAAACTACTTTTTTTTGTATAGGAGCCGTATCTTAAAGCTGTCAGAACGCTCTGAATTTAAGCCAAAAATAGACCTTCGGCTGTCAACTGATTGTAGACTTATTCGTCGACATTCTGCAAAAATTCTTTCTCTATAAGGAAGATAAAGGACAAATCTAGGTCTCTAATGAACTACTTTTGTAATTTATGTACGATTTACTAGAAAAAAGTTGGCATCAATTGTGCCAAAAAAACACACTTTTCAATGTCACACTACGACCTTACTCGTACTTATTTCACAAAACTGTTCCATCACAAACCTAAAGTGACTCTTCCTTTTTCGCAAAAGTTTTTTAAATCTTTAAAATATTTCCAAAAATTAGAGTAATTAATTGACAACGGCGCCCTTGCAATAGCATCTTTTAGCCTCGTAATGTGACACCAGCCAAAAATTGAAACGTGCGAATGATTTGAGCGAGACAGATCTAAAGAAGGTCACACCCACGATATGTCTTTTGCCTACCTCGCCTCTTACCGCTGGGTCTCAGCACAAACTGTGTGAAAGTGATCCAATACTGTTAACGCGAGCTAAGGCGTTCATAAAGAAACCTATCCTTTGAATTTAGGAGTGCTATATATATCTACTAGATTTTACTGAAATCGGATGAGAGGTTTAAAAGTTATAGCTGAACTAACAGACAGGCACAAAACCTCCTTTTATAGTTTTATCATTGATTTACCAATGATAAATTAAAAAGATATATCTAAATAATTTACCATTGTATACTATGGAAGATAATTTTATGTAATGTTTTTAATTGTATGTAACGTATTCTATAACTTTGCAAGGTCTTTAGAATAAAAAACTGTTTATTATTATCATTATTAATAGAAAATATTCGTAGTTACGTAGATCAGAAAATAAGACAATTGATGTTATAATTTATTTCATGAAAATAACTTATTTTTTTGTTCACATACCTAGCAATATTTTCTGTTATTAGCGACATAAATATGACATCTAATATAATAATAATAATCTCACTGAAATCCTTCATTTCATAGTTAGAGGAATTTTTCCTTCACATAATAATTATTGATTTTATTTGAAAAAAAGGGTTACAAATCGTCAATAATATTATTGATACTGATTAGTATTGATTCAATTATTGTTTAAAAAAATCTACTATAAAGACAGTTAAAACGGCGAGCAAGGTAGTATGATAACACCAATACTGAAGTCACTGAAAAGTGAGAGTGTTTAAATGTTTTAATAATAAACTGCAATGAGAATAATTCATACCCTGAATGCTTCACGTAGTTGAAGCAAAGTTATGTAGCTACGTGACATTCTTCGCTACGTACGGCTACGAGACTGAATGTTAAGCTAATCCTGTAGGAATTTGATGAACACTGTAGCACAGAGTCGGCGTTTCATCCCAAGGTCAAACAAGATAAATACTTTTACTTAAAAAAATCTTTTCATTCGGACGTTCTGCCTCGTGGCTTGTCCTCGTGAGACATTCATTTCGAACTCAGTCCCGAATGTATATTATTGTAGCACAGAAGCGGGGTTTCGTTCCAAGGTCAAACAAAACAAATACTTTTACTTAAAAAAGAAACCTTTTCATTCGGCTGTTCTATCTCGTGGCTTGTCCTCTGGAGGCGTTCTTTTCGAACGCAGTTCTGATTGTATATTAATTTATTCATTCAAACCGAGCGAGTAACGTAGTGGTGAAAGAACTGGACTCATATTTGGAAGGTATTGGGCTCGATTCGGCGGAGGCCGTTGTGACTTTTTCCGACTTTTTCTCGTTGAGAAACCATAAATTCTGTGCCACTGAGATTTTTCAGGGTTTCCAGATAAATATTGAAAAATACAGGACTATATTACAAAATTGTTGAAGTCTCGCAAAACGCGCCTAAAATAGTATATTACATCACAAGGGCAGAAAGTTGAAATTCTTGTACTGGACATAATGTCGCGCAGTTCGGGGCTTTCAATCTTCTGCCTGTGTGGTATAATACTATTTTTCTTTATACCCGATTGAAAGTGCTTTTATTATAAAAATTTTTAATTATTCTTATTTTTCTTTGATTAATTTTTACTTATTAGCACTATTTAACTTTTATTCACCATTATCTAAAAAGACTAATAATTTTCAAGTCAGCAATTTTGAGGTTATACGCAGTAACACCTGTTAGCTACTACTGGCTGGTGGCAGTCTCACGTATCAGTGTGCACGAGAAAACTCTTTCGGCCCGCTGTTATAGATGGCGTGCGAGTAATTCCAGCAGAGCATAAATGTTAAGTTTTCTTCCATAAAATCGGATCCGAAAGTACGTACTTTCGACCGAGTATAAAGAAAAAGTTTTATTTCAATAATATTTATTTATTCGGCCAACCCGATCAAGTTTGCTGTCCTCGTATAGTATAGACGCGCTTGCCCTGAATATGTACAATAACACATATGTAGTACATATTATGTTTAACTAGAGAGTAATTGAGGATTGTTCATGACAAGCTCGTAGAGGTGAGAAGAATTAGGTCATCGGCGCACCGGGCCGTTTCATAGGCCGCTGACCTGATCATTGTAATAATATGTCATTCAGAGTATACCTTCTGTACGTGCGCCGTGCACGTTATTTTACTGTGCTAATTTTTATGCGTGCATACTGACAGCCACAATAATATCAAATAATAATAATAATGCGTTTAACGTCCGTTTGTCGACTTTTATGTCACAACCGACGCCATTCGCACCATTACTATTTTCCATTTTAACACTTCCCGTTATTTTCTACATTTCTAAAACTTCAACTTATGTAATAGCAATGGGCGAATGAAGGAATTATAGGAAATTAGGATAGGATAGGTAATTTTTGAACAAGGATTTTGATAGGTAATCGGCCAGAAACCATCTCGATATTTATCTGGAATTAATTGAGGGAAACCATGGAAAACCTCAATCAAGATGGCCGGTACAAGAATTATCGTTTCTCGGCGAGAGGCAGTAGGAAAAAGTCCCAGCCACATCTGCCCGCGCCGGGATTTGAACCCGTACCTCCCCCGAATGCGAGTCTAGTGCTGTCACCACTACTCTACCCAGCTCGGTCAGCCACAATAATATCAAAATTGCATTGTGGGAAATGTGAATTGATGGCTATTTTTGGTACATTCTGCATTAAATGTAATTGAATGTAATGTACTTGTCCCGCATTACACCTCGAATAGGATCGCTTCTAAACTTGAACAAACTTTTTCGGTGCGACGCAGCCATTCTTGAAACAGTCAGTGAGTGAACATGAACGTTTGGTTTTAATTATACTTCGTCAGACATGGAGTATGCTGCCATACAGCCGTACATTACTTGTGTATATGTGTACATAATTATATAGTAAATGAGGAAATAAGCTTGCAAACAACGTTATTTGATTGGCGCTGAAAAATAAGGAAATCACAATTGGAAATGTATTTTGTTCGTTACGAGAGTTAATCGAAAAAATTGTACAATTTGTTTGTTTTATAAAAAAGTATTTACATTTTTAGTGTCCTATATTTATATTTGTTTTGAAAAACACTACGCTTGTTAATGTACAGGATTTTTCGAAGGACATAACATTAAAAAAAATTTAAACCTATTTTTTCGTTTGTATCATTTGTATTCAATTTGCATGCAAGTAATTTATGGAAATAAAAGGACTGGAAATACATGATCTCTATCATATTCTATCCTCCTCATCAATGAACCGAATACCGATATATGGCAAAGGAATGTCCACTAGTGTAGTTCAATTGTAACCACCTCTATTCTGTTAGTAGCCTCTACTCTATTGGTAGCTTTTTTCTGCGAGCAACTTCATCCTGTTAATTTCGATGTTACATCGTAAAAATCCACTCTCATCATTTTTTCATAACGTGTCAAAATGAGTATAGCTTGAAAAACAGTTTAATGAATGAAAATAAATATTTCTTACATTTCATTTAACTTCAGTTGTTAAGTAGGGAAAATTTTGCTATTAAATTTTAACCCACGTCCACATATTCGATCAACTTGAAATTTTGCACGCATCTGATGACAACACAATTTTTTAATGTCTTCGATCTGATGAAAGGGCCAGGAACGCCTCGATGGTGAACAGTATTTTCTTGCTTAGCCTTCCATAAGGATTTTATTCTTCGTTGATACATTTTATTAAAAGCTTCCTTAATTTTTTTTATTCATAACTTATTTAATATTCCTTCCAAGTTCCAATAATTTAAATGTCAGACTTTTAAAGTAGAATGTCATTATGTTTTACGACTGTTTACTAAAATGAAATAAAAAAGAACGCGAATGGTTTTCTGCCATTATAAGGTAATAATTACTAATAACACGTTTTTAAGAAAATTTAATTACATTTTCTGTTGTCTAAGAAATCATGGAAAGAAAATTGAAGATAATTATATGTCCTGAAAACACTGAACTTCTGACATTTCAAATTCTTTTTTTTTTTGCATCATTACGTATAGTCATAAATTATAAGGGTTTGTCTACGCATTGACGAGATGAAACCGGATTAATTTTTATTCCCTATCTAAAAAATTTTGGAAGTTATGGACAATCAAAGCTGAAACCATCACTGACTTTTTTCTACACAAAATAAACAAGCCTACCTATCTCCATTATACCTTTCTGCAACTCAGCATTGATCTACTTTCAAAGTACTGAAATGATGATGATGATGATTAATTCCATATTCCTTAGAGGACGCTTGGTAAAGTTTAATCTCTGTCATTTTTACCCCCCCCCCCCCATTTTTAGTTCGCTCTTTTGCTGTCTGTTTCCTGTCTACCTGTTTGTTAGGGTACAAATTTTGCAATCAATTTTTCATTTACTTCCCGTTATCCAATTGAGTTGAAATTTTGCGAACATGTGCAGTTCCGATGACAATACAATATTATGGGAACTATCTCACCGATTCGGCTTCGTACGGATGCAAATTTGAATTTTCGCCCACTTCCCGTTAAACAACTGACTTCAAATTTAGCAAGTATGTGTAATTTCGATGGCAATACAATATTATGGAAACTAGCTGAATGGTTCGGCTCTCCACCGGGTGCAAATTGCGCTTCTCGATGAGCTGGAGACTTGAAACTTTAAAATTTCACACACACAAGACTAAAAAGCAGAAAATAATTATTTAAATTTATAAAAAATTGTATAGGTATCAAGTTTTTAAAATGGACTAAAGAGTATAAGATAATTTCTCCTAGTCCAATATAAAAAGCGCGGGTGTAAACTTTATGATTGGCTAGGAGAAATTATTTTATACTTTTTAGTACGTTTTAAAAACGTAGCATATTAAACTTTTTTTTAAATTTAAGTAATTATTTTATGTTAATTACCATTGTAAAATACAATGCCAAATAATCGTATGTGATTAACATACAACTATACTTTATTTCTTTTTTGTCCTTGGTAATTAATATAAAAATGAATTTTCGGGAAAAAGGACTTTATTCATTTTTAATATTAAGTGTTTTACTTATAAATAAAGTCCTTTTTCCCGAAAATTCATTTTTATACAACTATACTTTCAAAGTCGTACCAAAAATCAAGCACGAATCCACTTTGAAAGTAAAAGTTGTACCATCAATAATATCCACCATTCATCTATTGTACGCCGACTCGACGTTGGCTGTGCCTGGGCATGTTTAATAATACGGGCAACAGTTCACAATCTTGTTAGTCAAAGATCTTCTAGCAAACGCAAAGCTTCTCAGTCAAGGAATAAACTTAATCTAGATTTAATGAATGACATTTCTAATAGCTAATAAGGTCTCTGAATGTGACAATATTACAGATGGGACACGGCTTTATGCTTTCGCTAAATCTCAAGCAGGCCATTTAACAGTCGTTATGTTTTACGCGGCCACATTTCATAATGAGAAGATAGTACGATAAAGTACATTCCTGACATAACAAAAACACGGCATTAATAAGAGATGACAACACTGCTTGTACTATTAAGACGATATCGCTACTCTTTATGCTTAGACGTCACTTTTATCAGACATTTGAATATTAACTTTGCTCGCATCAATAAAAATTTAGACGAATGTGCCGTATATAAAATTCCATTAATGATTTGTTTTTTAAGGTAGTTGTCGAGGTACAATATTGTCAAAAGTAGCTAAGTGATCTATAATTTGTACGCAAGACTGTACCCGTGGAAACGTAACCCATACAGTATTCATATGCATGTATACTTTCCTATAAATTGTTGAACTTCAAACCGTTATTTATAAATAATTAGACGGTCAAAATTTTTTTCTTAATTTTTTAAGCTCATAACAAATGCATTGAAAGTTTCTGACAGTTAGTTCTTTTTTTATAAATAAGAAACTGGTTCAGAACTACAGAGATCGTATACAATCAATGTTAATTATCCAATTTTTAATTGACTTTATCTCGGATTATATACGGTCGATCGACTTCAAATTTTCAAGGTAATTGTATTATCATGTCCTTAATAAGTATACAAAAATTAAGAATTTTCTGACGGTGTGCCTTAACCACGACAACTCTCTTAATCACACGATTCATTCGTTGTCGGCTTTCTCAGTACATTGAAAGCTCTGTCGCAAGTGAATATAGTATTTGACTCAAAATTTGTGTGGTCACAAATTTAGACGAATGTGGACGTGTGTGTAGTAGGTACACAAATAATTTAGCGCTTTTTAGAAAGGAAGGGGTAATTATATACATACATAGTTTTGTGACGTTAAAGGAGAAATTATTTAACAACAAGGAAATAAACGAGTAACCTTGAGCACGACAAAGGAAGGGTCAATTGTATACATATACACATTTACACGTGTATAACCTTCAAAAGTTTGGGTTTTATAATTTTGTATAACTGTCAAAGTACTATATAATAGAAAAAGTGTGTGTTGATAAATAATGTATGTTCACGTACAGTGTTTAGATATTGTGTACATATACACATTTACATATATTTATTATTTATATGAGCAGGTATTTATAAATATTATAAATGTGTGTATTTTATTGAGCGTCAGCGCATGCGTCATAGTTTCATAGTTTCACTTCCCCCGTAAGCTTATGGATCTCACCAATATAAGCGTTTTTTAACGATGCTGTATTCTTCTTCCAGCTTGCCTTAAAAATATTTCTGGTAACGAAATTAACACGTTCTTCAATTTCAAAACATCTCGTCGTAGTTTCATCGTTATTTTCCTTTTCATCAGATAATAAAATGACCTGAGCAGCTGACAAGATACGCATCTGCGTTTCTTTCAAGCATCGTATGTTGGTAGTTGGTACCTACTCAGTAGTACACAAAACACACAGGACGATAGTAAATAGCGTGGCCCGTTTGTAAAGACTGTTGGGAGTACTACGTATAGTGCTACCTCTTGAAACGCACATACAGAATGTTCTATTCAATGTACGCTTGCGCAAAACAGTTCCAAAGAGTGAACGCCAATGGAACGTGTCCTTTGTTGAGTGGACATGCACGAGGAACTATCTCGTTCCACTGTTTCATGTTGTATGGAAGGAAAGATGTTATATAATTATCGGTGCCCGAGGATTGTTGCCTTTTCTTTGCAGTCGCAGGTTACTTACTCGTTAACATAGTTTGTACTTTAGGTTGTTGGAACGCTCTGAATTTAAGCCAAAAATAGGACTTCGGCTGATAGCTGATTGTAGACTTATTAGTCAACATTTTGCAAAAATTCTGTCTCTATAAGGAAGATAAAAGACAAATCTAGGTCTTTAATGGACTACTTTTGTAATACTATTTACTAGAAAAACGCACGTTTTCAGTGCCACATTACGACCTTATTAGTGTATTTGCCATAAGGCAACATACACTATTTCATATAATCGCTCCAAACCAAACCGAAAGTGACTCTTCCTTTTTCGCAAAAGTTTTTAAATCTTCAAAATATTTTCAAAATTTAGACTAATCAACTGACAGCGGCACCCTTGCAACAGCATTTTTTAGCCTCGTAGTGTGGCTTAAATTCAGAGCGTTCCGACAGCCTTAAAAGAAACGTGACCTTGATATTTTATTTTCTGAGCTCTTTGGTTGTTATCAATAAATAACGATTTCATCCATCACTAAATTGCTGTTGAACATAAAAATGTGACATTTGTTCTTCCCTTTCTCTACTGCAAGTACAGTCGCAGACCGATTTCAGTTTACTCAGTAACTTAGTTCGTACTTAAAAAAAAGTGACCTTGCTAATTTATCTCCCGCATTCTTTAGTTGTTATCAATAAATAACGGTTTCATCCATGTGATGGAATATTTTTTTGATGCGATTCAACTCACTTGAAGAGTGAGTGAATAGATTACTTCTTATCGCGGTCAAAAAGAATTGCGGGTTTTAGCCGAGCAATCTCCAAAACATCAAAACATACATCAGACGATTTACATATCTAATGTATGGAAAAAATTTAGATAGTGGATTCGTTGCGTAGGGTCCTTTAATAAGGTAATTATTGTCGGGTTTTTGTCTAGTCTGTATGTCTGCATAAATTAAATTAACTTGAAAATTTATAACTACAACATTTATTCAAAAATTATATCTTAACATAAGTTCAGTTATAAACGCGTGCTTTAATTATAGGATAATTTAAGAGCAAGAAAAAATATATTGATATTAATACATATTACTGTTATCATAAGGTTATTAATTCACGTTAGATCATACCAAGCTATATATTATTAACTTTTGTAACACGCGGTTAGAAAAATAACGAAATTTATAAAAATATTTGTTTTAATATGACAACCAAGATTACGGGGATAACAATTTACTTTAAAATCAGGCAATGGATCCACGATGAAACAAATTAAAAATGAGAACTTTCATTTGCGACTTTGCAAATATTCGGTTACTTCCGGTTTTAGAATCATCCGGCTCACTTTAATAGATGGTTTTATGTATCAAATTTGGTATCTTAATTTTTTGAGACGATCACGCAATATGGGAATCGTTATTTTATTTAAATATGTTTAAATTTATTGGATAAATTAGATTTATCGTATCTTTTTCAAAACGTGTTGAATTTAGTATCTTAACCTAAATTTTAATACTTATACTAGCATGCAAACTACGTTGAATACTAGAAATTATAACTAATAACTTAATTCTATATTTATATTTTAGTTTAACTGAATTTGATTATTTGGATAAAATGTTTTTACTTATCTTCAGATTTTTCTTAGAATATTAGCTTATTTGAACTCCAAGCCCATGACGTCACACCGAGTATCCTGCGACCTTGCACGCGGCAAAAATACTCAATTGCATTTTGATAAAATGCAGCTTTAAGAGGTCTAGGATGGAACAACGGCGATGATAAGGCGTTTGAACATCTGCTAATGTTTGCAGTTGAATAATTGACTAATAGATGTCATAGGAAAGTTATTCCACGAAATCCATCACTAAATTGCTGCCAGACGTAGAAATGTGACATTTCTTGTCCCCCTTTCACTGCAGTCACAGGTTTCGGTTTACCCGGTAACCTAGTTCGTCTGTTCAGTGCTGTCAGACTTTGTCTTATAGTACCAACAGTCGCTTTACGTTACGCAGCTTTCACAACCGTGTCGTAGCTGTCTGTGCGTGCGTCGCTTTTCGTAGCGACGTACGCGCTCACACACACACACACACATAGATGCGAGCGCGTAGAACGCACTCGCGTACACACAGACGCGAGGCATCGAAGCGCTTCACTGACTACCTCCAGCATACCGTCTCGCTCATCTCCATTTTGTTTCATGTCCAGGGCCGGCTCAATCAGCGAAACAGGCACGGTGTTTGCGCTAGCATATTTTTAATGACGGCACAACCGAAAATACGTACTTTCGTATCACTGTGCACGAGAAAACTGTTTCGGCCCGCCGTTACAGACGGCATGCGAGTAATCCCATTAGTGCTTTCTGTTGTATCGAAGCCGAAAGTACGTACTTTCGACAGGGTATGAAGAAAAATTTATTTTTGGAACGAAGTTCCTTATCGCGGGTTGGCGAGGGGACCTAGCCGAGAAAAAATGTAACATATCACGAAAAATCGTAAGACAAAAAATGTCACGAAAAACCGTAAGACGTATAATGTATACTGGTATACGGTGATACGGGGTGTTTTATATTATACCGGGTGTTTTTAGATTATACCGGATGTTTTTATATTATACCGGGTGTTTTATATTATACCGGGTACTTTTAGATTATACCGAATGTTTTTAGATTATACCGGGTGTTCTTAGATTATACCGGGTGTTTTTAGATTGTACCGGGTGTTTTTAGATTATATCGGGTGTTTTTAGATTATACCAGGTGTTTTTAGATTATACCGGGTGTTTTTAGATTATACCGGGTATTTTTAGATTATACCGGGTGTTTTTAGATTATATCGGGTGTTTTTAGATTATAATGGTTGTTTTTAGATTATACCGGGTGTTTTGGAACAAAGTTCCTTATCGCGGGTTGGCGAGGCGACCTAGCCGAGAAAAAATGTAACGCGTCACGAAAAAACGTCACGAAAAAGCGTTTTATATATGTGTGTGTGTATGTGTGTATGTATATTATGTATGTGAATTAATTATGCCAATCCTGCATACGAAAGGGACTTCGTTCCAAACGCGTGTCCCGCGACACGTTCCATTTTTTTATTTTATTTGATGTACTTTCAACTGCAAACATGTTTTTTTCTTGTACTTGATGATACAGTTTAAACTACAACCGCTTCTCCGTCTATACGAGATTTTTGAAAAAATCTGACCCTAAGCCCAGCCTGCACTTGGTATTGAGAAACGACAAGGAGTTAGTAGACAGCATGACGGCGGAGACGACGCACGTCTGTTGTACAGAAGACGCATCCAGTGGAGAAAATATAAGAAGCCGGTCTCAGAGAGAATTCATCATACGCACTACACTATCTGTGTTCTGCGCCTGTGTATTATTATTGTACACTGAGCGTCAAAAGGTGCCCCCCACTCTTTGATTTTTTTAACGGTATTTTCAACCAATTTTGGACAGGTTTCAAGGAACATAGAATACAGTGGGGTTTTATTCATTCCGTAATCTTGTTCATATGTCAGTTGAAATGCCATTAATCCGCTCCAGCCCCCAAAATGCCACCCCAGTTGTTTTTGTCACGTGGTTTTGAATTAAAAAAATGTATTTATAAATGACTTAAGCATACGGAACGATGGTTAATTTTCGTTACTGTTTTTCTCTTCACTGGTCTTTGTCTTTTTCGCCACGCTTTCTTCACTTTCACCTGCAGGCCGTTGAAAAAACCTGTCCGTGGAGATTTGGATCTTCCTTTCTTTCAGAATGTTGCTGAAATGAGTTAGACATCAATAGATTTTAAACAACGATGCTCAACCAGTTGCAACTTTTTCGGGGTGTTCCTTTTCCATGAACTGTGATACTCTCTCCCACATTCCCAAGATTTCCTTTATCTCAGGACTGAGGCCTGAGGCGCGAGAAAATTCGAGACGCGTTGAGCGCACTCGTATTTCAAAAAATTCGTTTGTTAGGGCAGTCGTATGTCGAGGTACCACTGTATTATTTTTGCATAGATGGTTTATATGACTGTATAGCGATAGTACGTAAAGAAAAGCAAAAGTATGGCGATTTTACCAATTCAATAGTTATATCTCTGTCAGTTTCCATTTAAATCCATATGAGCGACAGAAAAGCAAAGTATGCGCTGAACAGTCCACACTAAAATGGTCGAACGTGAACTGTCAAAAATATTACAAATATACTAATAATAATGTGAATATCAGCTATTTTATGGGAGCTGCGCGCAAAAAAATGGAGTATATCTCTGTCAGTTTCCATTTAAATCCATATGAGCGACAGAGAAGCAAAGTAGGCACTGAACAGTCCACACTAAAATGTCCGAACGTGAACTGTCAAAAATATTACAAATATACTTGTTATAATGTGAAAATCATCTATTTTATGGGAGGTACGCGCAAAAAAATGGAGTATATGTATCTCGATTGTAATGCTTATTATATATAATGCTGATTATCCCTGAGCAATATAGGCTATATTTTATTTTGATAAAATGTAAAAATCCCAAATAAACTGGTTAAATTTGAATACATTGTGCTGAAAGTACGGATATATAAAAAAAACTCTTTGTGCGCCTCGCTCGGCACGAATGTAATACGGTGAAGTCGAAGGCTGCACTACTTTTGTCGCTGCCGTGTTCCATCTCAATCACTCCAAAGGAGGTAGCAGTAAGTATGAGATAAAAATGAAATAAATAAAACAATAAAATTTGATTTAATCAAGACGAGGTCTAGATAAGTCTGATCACAACGAGATTGGAAATGTAATGAAACTTGTTTGTTTCTTGAGCGTAGTTAATAGAAACTCAAAACAAAACAATGTTGTGCTCGACAATGCTGGGTATTAATGTTGTCTCAAAAAGATCTGACATTAGTAATGGTGCAGGTAACGTCTGTGAATTCGAAAAACGGAAATTAAACGCATTATTATTATTTAAATTACTCCCAAAGTTCTTCGTAATGTCGTTCAAAAGATGGTAGGGGAATGATGGGATATTTTTGACGCGCAATGTATGCCAGAATGTGTCTGTGTGTGTGTGTGTGTGAATAAGGGAGCTCCTGGTAGCTTTTTGTCAGCGCATAGAAATTGAAGCTCACGGTAGCACGGACTACATGCACGTAGATTAAATTTTTATATAAGAGTGAAAGAGAACGATGGGCCATTCTGAAAATTATATTGAAAACGACTTCACTGAATAGAAGATTCAGAAACCTGTTAACAAAGATTTATGTTTATGAAGTTTAATAATTTACTCGGAAGATGAAATGCAGATGAACGTTATTTTGTCTCTTTCTCTCTCTCTCTCTCTCTCTCTCTCTCTGTCTGTCTTTATTAATATTTTTGAGCGTGAGAATAGTCGAGCGTGTAGCGATGGCGTTTTATTTATATGGCGTTTATGTAATATAGCTCTTCTGTTACAAACATCGGAATCCCAGACCACCAATAGCTAAGGTTACATGGGTTCAGAAGCAATTCGTATTTCCAATTTATTATTATTTTTAAGGTTCCGTACATCCGATGAAAAAATTCCCGCATTTGTCTGTCCGTATGTCACAGCTTATTTTCTCCGAATTTATAGGACGATTGCTTTGAAATTTATATATGTTCTTCTACTCATTAATGGTTATCGTCCGTACTAAAATTGCTTATTTTCGAAAATATTTTCTTATTTTTTTAAACGATTTTTAACAAAAAAATTAACAAAAAACACAAACTTTTTTTCTACAGTCCGCCATTTTTTTTCTTTTTAATGAAATTGATTAATTTTAGTAGTGACGATAGCGACATCCCTACTGAACAATGATCCATTCGATTTTTTTATTTCAGACAACATGAACAGCCGCTATTACCATGACCAGTGACCTGCTTTTTTTTTAGTGTCTAAAAATATATATAAAAAAAATGTGATAAGAGAAAAAAAACTTTTTTTATACAGTTTAAGATACAAACAAAAACATAAAAAAATTAAAATGATTGAATGTTATTGTCGTCTAAAAAAAAATTCCCTAAAAAGAGGTAAAATTTATGCGTTCACATAAGAATACCCCCATAATTATTTTGTTAACAGTATTTTATTTTGTAAAATAGTAAAACTCTGATGTATGAGTGGAAGCGAGAGAAAAGACCGTTTAATTTAAATTCCCCAGAACCAAGAGAGACAGAAACTCCTATTCAATTATTAAAATGTATTTTGTCATATTCTTTTAATCGGTTACGTAATAGTTTGCAATGACCTTTTCTTAATCTAAAAATTCTTGTCGTATTCTGTTCGCGACCGTTTTAAAAACATACCTGCATTGTGCTGACATTATAATTTATTGTGTATAATTCTTCATAATTTAATTAATTGAGTGACTCTAATTATCTTTACCAATAAATAATTATACTTTTAAAAATCAAATCAATTCATGTGTTTGTATCGAAATTCTGTGCCATCATTAGTGAGAGCTGTTGTTATTTTTGGAATTTCTGGGAGAGAGGTTCGAGACGTTACAAAAATTCCAGGTAATTTTGGAGTCGAAGGATCGAACCAGAATCAGGACGGGGGAAGCCAAGCTGTCACGTCGTTGTGGTAAAATAAAAATTTAATAGTTTTCAATCTCAATTCTCAAGTGATAACTTGATTTGATTTAGAGAAAAAAATGGAACTCGTCCATATCCGAGTTTGGACGCGGACAGTAATTTAAAACAAGTTTAGTTGTACCTCATTTACTGGCTTTGAATTAAATATCTACCAATTTACAAAAAAAAAATAAAGATTTAAAAAAAAAACTTTAAATTTCGTGTATTAAAAAAAAATAAAAAAAAATTTTAAAAAAACAATAACTTTGAACTACGTATTAGAGAAAATGTTATATACATTTTAGAATCCATACATTAAGAAAAAACAAAATCAAACTTCATATCAGTATATATATCAGTATATGATAATATAAGACCGTGGCATATTATTCAAGTGCCTCATGCGACATATCAAATGAAAGGTCTCGTTATGAGAAATAAAAATACATATTTTTTACAATAATTTTTAAATACCTACGTAGTTTAAAAGATATTAAAAACAATAGATATACAAACATCGAGCATTCGTATTTTTCCGTTTAGGTTTTCTTGTAAACTATGAGTGAGACCCTATATTCCCTATTTTTTCAAAAATTTAGGCTCAGATAAGGAGGGCCTTAGCTCCGAAACTACTGAGCCTAAAATTTGGGAAAAATAGGAAATATAGAGTCTGACTCATAGTTTATAGGAAAACCTAAACAAAAAAAGAACAGCATTAATAATTTGTATGCACTGTATTAAATAGTAGAACTGAGAGCATGAAAATTAATCGAACGCTGCTTCGTGGCAATTTGCGTGCAACTACATTGTTGTCGTTTCGATACATTAACGTGTTACGTTTCTAAATGGCTGTCTACTGCACGGCGCGGTGTCATATTATACCTTAATGATAATATGTACCTACGGCAAACCGCTCAATCCAGTTTACGGTCCCCCTAGACCCATTGATGGAATTATGTCACTGTAGCTATGTCGAGTTTGCAGCATGATGCTGATAGCCTGATACATGGTATAATTTAAAGTAAACAAGTTTCATAAAGAGGCGGCGTTTACACATACAGAATAATATATTAAATTAAAACTATTTTGTCAGTAAGGTCCTGCACTGTGACTTGGTTTTTTCATTCTTTGAACTCTTCATATTGTTCGAGACGTATTCTACGTATACCTCAGTAACAGCGTTGCCAGACGTCCCGATTTTTAAATCAAAATTAAATGTCCCGCGCGGGACAGGCTCAGTCCCGCTTTTCGGGGATAACTCAACCGCGCGTAAATAATTATTCTCTTATTGTAATTTGCAATTTGTAACACTCACTCCTCAGACTATTTTTTGCAACGCCATATTTTTCTAATGAATAAAACTTTTTTGATTTTGATTTCTGTTTTTTTTTATTTTTTTTATTCAGAAGACTCAACTATTTATTCAGAAGACGAATAAGACTCAACTATTTAACAATAGGGTAAATCTGATTTAAAATATCATATTTTTATTAAAATACATTTTCTATGGCTATTTTTGCTATCTATTGTCACGTAAACGTAATTTGAACTCTAATAAAAAGATAAATATTTAAAAACTTTTGATTATTTATATACGTTTTTTTACTATGTCCCGCTTTCGACGAAAAAATCCCGCTTTTTTCACTCAAAAAGTTCCAAAATCCCGACTTGGCAAAAAAAAAATTTGGCAACGCTGCTCAGTGAGGTCTTCGGAATAAAACTTTATTTTTAATATCCTAGTACCAGAAGTTATTATAATGGGTTCTATTAAATAGAAATTAAGTTTTTTTGTTTCAAGCTCACTGCAAAGTAGTAAGAAGAAGTAAGTGTGTGTGTGTGTGTGTGTGTGTGTACATTTCTTTCTAGAACGAATTCTCGAGAATAAAAAATAATATCGATTACATTAGGATACCAGTCGATGCATATTAACGTAAATATGATTTGAATTTTTTTTTTCAAAATCGATCCAACCGTTTTTATTTATTTATTTATTTTATTTTTTTGTTTAAATAAAATATTGCAAAAAGTGTATTTTTGGAATTTTTTTAAAAATATTTCTCGGGTCTAATTCGTTAAATTCCATATTAATTTTATCAAATTAATGTTAAATACCATATTTAATTCATCTTTTTTTTATATCATAGTTTTATTATAATTTAAACATATTGAGGTTAGTCATACCATTGTTTCTTTTTTGTAAATTATTTAATCCATAAGGTTTAATATTTTTATTATGATTGTTAATTTTTGTAAAAAAAAAAAAAAATATTTTCAGAGCTTGATAAAGTCTTGATTGAATAAAGACGAAACGTTGCAATCAATGAGTGTTTAAATTCATTTATTTTTATTCCAATTACCCGTGAAACAAATTTCTATTACCATATTTAATATTTTATACTGAAAGTTGGTCGTGTGGACTTCAGGGCTCGCAATTGTAGAGTCCAAATACACGACCTACTTCACGGTTTGTTGTTGTTGTTATTATTATTATTATTATTATATTTCTTGGAGTTATTAACACGTATTTCTTTTTTTTTCAGGTGAGTCTTTTTTCATCTATAAACTTCATTAGTCTAATTCTATGCAGAAACAAAATACTGTCGACTTGTATGTAAGCCAACATTAAATTAAAAAAGCTATTTTAATGTTAATTTAAAATATGATCGTTTTAAAGAAATTGTAGAAACACAAAGTAATATGACAATGTATTTAGGATTAGTACAATTTACCAGCTGCTAACTAGCTTTAGTCCATGATGATGAAAATTATTTTTTCCGAAACGTTGGCCATACTCGAAATATCGGTAAACGTTTTAAAATGTTCCTCAACTAAACATTCCCTCGACTAATTAACATAGCGTGAATACATAAAATAGCGATACGTTGAGATTAAACGACTAGTTGTGGAATTTTAAAAAAATAAGCAAGCCCATGCGAGTACCTCGCAGTTACGTAATATAAATTTTATTCCATTCTATTCAAAGACTTCAGCGCCACTACGTTACTTAATGTTACCGACAACTGTTTAAATAAACAGATTGTCACCAGATGACAGAGTTTGCCGCCAGACGGCGACATTTGTCTTTTCTGAATATTATTTTCTGTAATGAAATTGTTAAAATTTTTAAACTGTAATTTTTTAATGAAAACATTAATTTTAAGATATTAACTTATTTTTCGTCATTAGAGAGAAAAATAATCTCCAAAATTAATTTTGATACAGTATTAAGGGAGATATTTCATATCGACAAAAATCACCTTTGAGAAATAATATACACCAATAGTAGTTTTATATATTTGTAGAGATTGCTTGTACCGGGATAGTGAAACTGAATTAATAGATAGATGTATATATAGATATATGCATATAAATGCATCAAGGTAGGCTGGATTGACCTGTGTAGGATTCGTACGCATGCGCCATGACCCACAGTGAGGCCGGCTAGTGACCTGATTCCAGGAGAGTTTAGTGACAACCGGCGTGCTGCTTCTACTACCACCGGTGCCGCTATAAGTCCCTTGAATTGGCTGCTGCACAGGGCGTAGTGCTTATACTGAAAGACAGTTTCTATAATAATGCGAAACGAGGTAGGGAATGATCATTACCCACTAATCAATAGAGTCCGACCGGCGCGACGGCCAGTTTATTAGCCGAACCCGAAAGCAAGGGCGTACGCAGAACTTTGTCCGCGGGGAGGGAGGTTGCCAAGAGCTATGAGAGTAAACAAGGACGTCCGGTTATCGTACTGCAATTAAATCATATGCGATAATCTAATGCTGGGTTGCAGAAAACATCGTCAGATGATTTGACAATGATCTTAGATTGCGACCACACAAAAGTCTCCTGCACGATAAATGATCGTTTGAAACGATATATTTTTTTAAACTGTGTACATTTAGGCTTAAGTACTACTGTTCCTCACTTTTTCAATTCTGTCTGCACGTATCGATATATTTTTATCTGTAATTGAACCTACTGGTCTGTTGATAAATAAATTTATTATAAATTTAAATTTATACATGTATTTAAGGTAGTTGTCGTGGTACAATATTGTCAAAAAGTCATAGATTATACGCGCCACAAAAGTATACTAGCTTGTAGCTAACTGATCCATAATTTGTACGCAAGACTGTACCCGTGGAAACGTAGCCCATACAGTATTCATATGCATGTATACTTTTCTATAAATTGTTGAACTTTAAACCGTTATTTATAAATAATTAGACGGTCAAAATTTTTTTCTTAATTTTTTAAGCTCATAACAAATGCATTGAAAGACTGTCAGTTTTTGGAAAGTTTCTGACAGTTAGTTCTTTTTTTATAAATAAGAAACTGGTTCAGAACTACAGAGATCGTATACAATCAATGTTAATTATCCAATTTTTAATTGAATTTATCTCGGATTATATATGGTCGATCGACTTCAAATTTTCAGGGTAATTGTATTATCATGTCCTAAATAAGTATACAAAAATTAAGAATTTTCTGACGATGTGCCTTAACTACGACAACTATCTTAACATAGTTTTTTGTAAATTTTCACTTCGAAAAAACATTTTTCGGCGTATATTGACCAAAATTTATCTTGAAAAGCGATCTTTTTCTATGTAGATCAGTCATCTGTTTTCACAATTTACTGTTTCTACATGACAGGGAGTTTCACAACGACATTAGATTGTTCGTGTTTGAATAAAAACTGTTATTATATTATCTTAATCCTTGTCGTTGTCAAATCAATTTTTTGACAATGTTTTCTGCAACTCAGCATTAATGTTCTAAGTGCAATTCGGGGAATTTTCAAATAAACGAGGAAGCTTTCGGAATTCTTACACTTTATTCCATTAATCCATTATTCCAGAACCCGGGAAGCGCGTTGGTTACCTTTTTGTTCCCTTAGTTTCCTAAGATCGAATGAACTCTGGAAGATGGCTTTTTTACTATAGCTTGCGAAAAAAAGGTTTTACGTAGTCGGGTTTTAATTTTTTTAAACATTTTTTTTCCATATCTTATAAATAAGTTAATTTCAGATAAGAATGTTCAGTTACTTATAAAATAATTAAAAAAAGTAAATTAAACAAACAGCACAAAGTCCAAATATTTCCAATGTATCATCCAAGACAAAATGGCGGATAATAGTTTTTTTTTATAGCCTATGTTATTCTTGACATTGAGGCGATTCCAGCGATACCTCATTTATCAAAATCGGTCAACTTATTTAGTCTCTAAGAAGGAGCATCTATTTTAGACTGCTAAAATCATAACCCTCCCTTTTGACTTTGTCGTAGTCGGATAAAAACTTACATTATTGCGTTTATCTTAGATTATATTATTAAAATGGTTTATAATATACAAATTCACAGACACTAATGACTTCAGTTGTTGAACGTCTATAATCTATTCTCTCAAACTCAATGCATGCTGCGCTATCTGACATTGTCGTACGAACTACGAAGTCTTTGAACTTGTTTATTTTGTAATAGTCTATGGGTTCGGCTTAGAGATCCACAAAAGTAAATCCGTCAACACTGAATGCCGCCTTGCCATCTAGTAGATCGCGTGCCGGATTATTGTTGAGCTGCACGCTATTTACACTAGGTTATCACCGAAAACAACTGACTGACGATCCGATTTCAATATTGGTCGTGTTCTGCAATCGTGACAGCGTTTACGGGTCAGAAACCAGCGCGATAATTCACATGCTACTTTTTTTAGAACCAAAGTAAAAAGTAGTTTTTAAATACTAACCTTTTTTCATTGAACAAATGCTAATTATCTCTTCACCATTCCACTAAATTGAAATTCACGTTTCTGAAAAATTTCAGCCATTCTTTATACTTGATTAAAACACTTTTTAACGTACAAAATCAGTTGACGAAAATACATGAGTCTGACTTGGGTGCAGTGCATATTTATTAAGAACACGTATTTCTGCTGTAGTTAACCACACCAACAAAACAAAATCGCAAAAGACAATTTGAAAATTAATCAGCTCATAAAAGCGATTTAAATCATATTTGTCATACTTTTATGTGAGAATAAAATCACATATTTCTTTCAAACAATCTTTTATAACATCTGTTATGAAGTAATCTGATTCGAGCAGTTCAGCCAATAGTAGCATTATGATGTCATCAAGGTAAAACACGAACAAATAAACGACGTGCGAATTGAACGTGCTTTTTATTCGGCAGATATTTGATTCAGCGTGCTCTAATTATTTAGATTACATTCTATCACAAAATAACGACTTTGACAATATTCTTAGTTGAGTATGAGAGCTCTGATGATGCTAAAAAAATCGAAACTACTCCTTATTGAGTTTAACGTTTTAGTAATTCATTTGCAATTCCCTAGTATATTATGGAAGAAGGTAGATGCATTGATTTATATATTTTTTTCCACGCTGGCACGTGAATCGCGTGAAGTTGTACGGGAGCAATCAACTCTAGATATCTACTATGCCGACTACATGTTCTACAACCTGACTTACTACGTACCACCGTCGTCGTAACGATCGTAACAAGAACACGCTGAATATCTGGGTTACATAGAATCATCCACATTGCAAAGTGGCACACGGACTCGAATTTGTCACTTTGCGCTATACGTGCAATCTCCGAGCACTGTCTCGAACTGAAACTCTTTCAGTAATAGTCGCGACTTAAACCACTATCGTGATGGAATGAGTTATCAATTACTCTACAGTGACATAGTGATTAATAACTCATTCCGTTCGGTTTGTGGGAAGTTTCGGGTGTAAGTCCCGACGGGGACAGTGTTTGCAAATAAATTGTTCTGATATCGCATTGTAACAATGGTGGCAAGACTTTAACTAGCCTACTGACTTCTTTAGTAATTCCGTTCAACGGCGTAAAAAAACTGACGAAAAACGATACTTCAGTCTTTTTTCTTTTTTTTTTGTATTGTTTTTATAGGGTCTCTCGGTAACTTGAGAACAGCCGAGCGTGTAGCAATACCACTGTTTATATGACATCACGACTTGTCTATTACAAGCCCCCAATTCTCAGATTCTGATCTGTAGTATATCATTTTTAAGGTTATCAACGACTAGAGTTATTTGAACTCAAAAATTCACACTGTCAATTTATTAGATTTTTCCCTGTAATATTTATAATTATTTTGTATAAATTTATTACTTTCTTTATTTAAAAATGAAATATGGAGTTATAGGCCATAAATCTGGAATCTTGTAAAAATAAAATGTATAACTTTTTAGGGTATGTCAGTAAACAATCTTTTTTTTATTTGTTTATTTTGTTTAATTATAAATTAAAAGTATAAATTTTACTTTTACTAGTTCTCGGGGATTTGTAATGGAGGAGATGAGGATCTTAACTTTATGCTACTGAAAAGCGGACATAAGCTGCTCCAGTTTGGGACCATGGATAGTTTCTTCTATAAAGTTGTATAATATGTCAAAATGTTACAGTATGAATACTTATTTAAATATTTTGAAAATGATATTGTTACGTCATGTCATTGTTGAACTTGTTGAACTGTTTCCGAATAACTATTTTTAGATGCTTCGCAAATATTTATGCCACCATTTATAAAAGGTTTCGCGTCATTTTATCTAAAATACACATTCGTTCTCTAGAAAAATCTTAATGTGAAGTACTCGCGAGTTGTTATGTGCCAATATCTTTACCTGAAATATATCAATAGTTCCGATCTTATTGGGTTACAATTTAGTTCGATTTTTGTCTAAAAAATGCCACCGTGGTAGTAGCAATAAGTTGATTGGACCGGTCGCTATACTCCTAGCGTCTCGCTTCTCATAAAAAGTAAATACGCGCCGAATTGAGAATCTCCTCCTTTCTTGAAGTCGGTTAAAAGAAGAATTGGTGATGGAAAATTATCCGTTATTTTTTATTTTAACCATTTTATCCGGATAATTAGCCGTCTATAAAACAACATGGCGGTTTCCGGTTTCTGTTTCCCATAACAACAAAAAAACAAAACAATACAGCAGTTTTCAACAGTAGAATTGCAAGAATTAATTTAATAATGCATTCATATTAATTAAATATTGGTATTAAAATACAATTAAAATCTCGACCAAAATTTATAATCATGCACAAAACTTTCTGCACAACCTTGTATAATAATAATAATGAATAGCCGCGGATATTTAGCCGGCTAATTAGCGTGTTATTAGTGTATTTGCCATATGGCAACATACACTATTGGCGTCGGTCGGATGGCGGGACCTAGGGGTCGGACCAAAATTTCTCGACGTTTCATAACCTCCTAAACACATTGGCACCATTTTTAAAAATGTTTATATATATATATGTATATATATATATATATATGTGTACGCGCGATAACTTTCGAAAGAGTTAATTGATTTCAACGAAATTTGGACCACGTGTTGAAACCCATCACCGCAAGAAGCCTATTTAAAATGGGCCTAATCGGGCTATTTTAAGGGTAGTTTTTAGGGGTTGAAAACTGTTTTTGGGCTCCAAAATACCGAAAAAATTCTCCGAATCGTTTCAAAATTGAAATTTAACCCTCCGGTAGTGATTAAAAAGTGTCCCCACAATTTTAATAAAATCGGCCCGACAGGACCGGATTTACAAATTTTATGAAAACACTAGTTTGCAGATAGTGACTTATTTATTGAAGAGTGTATTTAATTCGGTGTAGACGTTAGATTGATAATAATATTACAATTAAGAAAAAAATGTTATTTTAAGGGGTGTATTAAGGGGTTAAATTTTTTATTTTGCCCAAAAACAAACTTAATTTCACATAATAAAAGTTAAAACCACACGGCCCTATACAAGCAAATACACTATATTGTCGGCAGGGTTTTGGCACTGCGACCCGGGTTTTTTATCCTTTTAAATCACTAGTATAGATTGTCACATTTTCAAAACAGATACAAGAGTGTAATGTGTGCATCTACCTTTAATTCTCTATTTTTTCCAATATAAATGTCTTCAATTTCCGGTGCCCTAAATAATTTTGTAAGAAAAGCGTTTTGATGATGAAAATCAGTGCGAAAACTAGTTTCCGCGTCGAGGATATAAGCAGCGGTTGTGAGTTTCGTGTTTATATAGGTTTAACATACAACTTTCAACTGTGATAGTTATCACTAATTATATTGCAATCAGAAATCTATTAGCAGTGTTTGTTTACAGTTAATTCATGTAATGACACCTACAAATCCGTGCATGCGCATTAATGAAACAGGAAGTTGCTGTTATATACATGCTGCGACAGAATAAATGTGATCTTATTTAAAACTGCAAAATGCAAATTCTTTATTGCTCCAAAAACAAAACAGCATATTATTTAAAAGAATATCTTAGATCACTCAGATCTAAAAATTACTCTACACAAAATAATTTGGTTTACTTGCTTGTCGAGACTTGCGATCGCCATATAGTAATTAATCCTTATTAGTGTATTTGCCATATGGCAACATACACTATTGGCGTCGGTCGGATGGCGGGACCTAGGGGTCGGACCAAAATTTCTCGACGTTTCATAACCTCCTAAACACTTTGGCACTATTTTTAAAAATGTTTATATATATATATATATATATATATATATATATATATATATATATATATATACGTATATATATATATATATATATATTTATATACGTATATATATATATATATATATATATATATTTATATGTGCGGGCAATAACTTTCGAAGGAGTTAATTAATTTTAACGAAATTTGGCATACATGTTGGAATCCATCACCGCACGAAGCCTATTTAAAATGGGTCCAATCGGGTCATTTTAAGGGTAGTTTTTAGGGGTTGAAAAAAGTTTTTGGGCCCAAAAATACCGAAAAAATTCTCAGAATCGTTTCAAAATTGAAATTTAACCCTTTAGTAGCAATTAAAAAGTGCTTCTAAAATTATAAGCAAATCGGCCCGACAGGACCGGACTTACAAATTTTATGAAAACGCTAGTTTGCGCATACGAATTTACTTACTGAAGGTCGTATTTAATTTGGTGCAGATGTTGGATTGATAACAATATTTCAACTAATAAAATTATTATTGTAAGGGGTGTATTAAGGGGTTCAATTTTTTTTTTTTGGCCAAAAACAAACTTAATTTCATTTAATAAAGCCACAATACCTGTATTAGCAAATACACTATATTGTCGGCAGGGTTTTGGCACTGCGACCCGGGTTTTTTATCCAATTAAACTTGATTTCTTAAATATGTAAACTATATATCCGGACGAAGCCAAACAGGACCGCTACTTTTTTTTATGTCAGTGGTCAAAAAAATAATGTAAATGAGTAATTTTTAAATTTTTATGTATCAATTTTGTTTTAGGAAATTGGTGCCAAAAGCCAGTTTGTTCTAAAACATGATAAGAAGTTGACATGTCTAGAAAAGCTAAGCGTTACAAAATATTATATAGTCATACGGCAAGGGCACTTCTGTCTTCGGCACTTCCATGCGAAAGAGGCCAACTTAGGCAAATGACCAAGTTGAAAAAGTGATCAACTTAAAAGGTTTTACTGTATTCAAGTTGTGATATTAAGTAACATCTTATATTGCAATAAGTCTAATGTATTTGCACGGTATATATTATGTAAAAACTTTGTCCCGGTTTTATGTAAATATGGAACACAACGATTAGACTTATTGATTGTCATGCCAAAGGTTGTAACCTTAATATTACCTTGCAAGGACGTACGGATAATTTTGTTCAGAGGAGGGGGGCAAGAGTTATGACAGTTAACATGGATATCCGGTTATCAGACTGCAATTAGGTCAAACTTTAAAAACTCTAAGTTCAATTTGGGGACTGTTCAGACGATCGTATCTTTTATTTGGACCAACGAAAATTGTTAGGCAAAGAAATATTTGTTTGTGCTATTGGATTGTATAATTTATTTGAACCAAACAAGAAATGGTTGGAGGCAAACAAATATTGCAGAGACAAATGTTGTTTTTGGTAAGAAAATATTTTTTGGTCCAAATAGATTATACGATTTAATAGGCACAATTTGGTTGCCTCAATTTTTTCACAGAGAACTTATAATTAAGGAACCAAAAGCCTGTGACCTTTAGGGGACAGGAGTGAGAGCGAGATATCGTATGTTATAGACGCTCGACAGCTAATTTAATTAGTGTCTATCTTGGGTATAAAGAAAGCGACATGAAAACTAAAGCTTAATGTGAATACGGACCTTATATTGAATTATATATCGCGGACCGTTTGTTACAGTGATGACTGATTGATACGTGTTTTGTCCCAATAAATTTGATATAATATCTATGCATGCTTAAACAGGGGAACAATACAAGCTGTTCGTGTATTGGGATGACACATAAAACAGAATGATAACGGGAACGTTAGCTTCTAAAGCCTCGGACACATTGTACGATAGGTACTACATTACCAAAATTTGGAATTGCAACGAATTCGACATCATACTGAGTATTCAGACTTTAAAAGTAGATTGTATATCTATAGTATCGTGATGGATTATGTTACGCTTTGATGTGACATGAGCGCCAACGAGTCTTAACAGTTACACGAGTCGCAATATCATTACGCACGAGTTGTGTACGGTATTTTTTGCACGTACGTCCTATGTTGGGTTTTCAATGACGTTACATAGCTTATCGTATTCCACTCGTTAAATTCCTTCATTTGATACACACTGTAAGAGAATAAGGTAATTCGCCATCTTGGAGCGTCCGCCATATTGGGTTTACAACGACGTCACATAGATTATTAAGTTATTGTATTTCACTCTTCAAACTCTTTAATTTGATACCCATGTTAAGAAGGTTGTGAGGAAAAAAGTAATACGCCATCTTGGAGCGTCCCGTCATAATTTCAGAGTTCTAGCTTCATTAGATCTAGTCGAAATTTTGATTGCAAGATTTGCTCTAAACTGACTGACTGACTCACTAACAAACATGTGAGGTTAAATAAAAGCTTGTAACGTGGATTCAGAACTTTGAAATCTACCCTTGAATTCACAGAAAACGTTTCTCGATCATAAACTCTCCAAAAATGACCCGATAGCCATGAGAGTTGTGAAATCAAGTGTAATTTCACTTTATCAGCCGAGTAGGGACAAAGAGTAGCGACGAAATTGGAACGCAGGGCTAGTAGCGAGCACGATTCAGCTGTTTTGTGCCGACGGAAAACCCGGCAGGTGGTTTTGTTGTGGTCGGTCGATCAAGTATTCCGTGCGTGGGGCGGCATGAAGCGGCCCCGTCGTCGGTCGGTCGAGCACTGTGGGGAGAGGTGCGAGGCGCGCGAGGTACCGAGCTATGTCAATTCTGCAACAAGGGGTTATGTTTTGCGCGAGAAACCTTAACTTCGTCTAGTCCCCTGTTTTCCCGTCGGTAGGACGTTTACTTCCCTATATTATACTGTACTGATGGACAAGACAGTTCTTTACCAATAGCAGGTGCTACTATTTTGCACAAGCAAATGTTTGTAGCTTTCTGAAGTTGAATGCGTTTAAAGTTTTCAGAAAATCACTATAAACGTTTGAATTGTCCACTGAGAAAGAAAATAGTTTGAGGTAAACAAATGTGTCTATTAGATCATAGAGTATTTTTTGCGCAAACAAGCCTCAAATAATTTTTGATTGATCTAAATAAATTTAAAATTATCCGATCCAATAAGCACAAAAAACATTTTGTAAGGAATGTAATAATTTAACGCAGTGTTAGCGAATTTTAGACGAAAATCAAAATTTCTCAGAACTTGTGGTAAAAGACACACTGGCTCCAATGCGCACAACCATTCTGCATCTTTTTTCGTTAAGAAATTGTCTGCGTTTTAAAAAATCACGGAAAACTAAAAGAGATACAACCAGCGTAATTTGTCTTATAAATATAAATTAAATTTTTTTAGAGGACAGTGGATCATTCAATTAATAATGCATTAATATCCAATCGCAACGTTTCGTTTTTATTTTAAAAACTTCATCAGGCTCTTAGATAATAATGAAAATATTCATTTTGATAAAAATTGCGACAAGTTTTTTACCATAATCCAGATAAGAAAAAACTGTCTTATAAAATAAAAACGAAACGTTGCGATTGGATATTAATGCATTATTAATTAAATGATCCACTGTCCTCTAAAAAAATTTAATTATAATATATTGGATCTGAAACCACATATATCTTATAAATATTCTCACTAAAATGTGTGTTTGGTATCGTGCTCTAGTCTAAAAAGTACTGACACTTTGGCATTACTGTGTTTTCAGTCCAAACACTGAGTTATCTACACCACACTGATATACCGAACGCAGTTATATAACATAT
Source organism: Venustoraphidia nigricollis (assembly GCA_034508555.1). NCBI lineage: Eukaryota > Metazoa > Arthropoda > Insecta > Raphidioptera > Raphidiidae > Venustoraphidia > Venustoraphidia nigricollis. Next base: position 2,225,170 of record JAVRKA010000006.1, read on the forward strand.
ATATTAAAGTGCCATGAAAGATTTCATTTTTTGCGATTTTTTTAATCAAAGAGAGAGATTGTAATTGTTGTGCGTCAAATAAAAAATATAGCAATCTATGTTGGTTCGCGCAGTATCAAACGTATTTCCATCTCTTTTCTGAAATCTTAATAGTCGGATATTTAAAAATATTTGCAAAAAGCTAGACACTTTTTCCGGGATTTAAGACTATTTTTGACAACTTTTTATAGGTACACAAGTTTAAACACTTTCCCAAAAAGAGTCTTAAACCCCGGAAAAACTTTTTGAAAATATTTTTAAATATATATCTAATGAAGCTGCAGCTGTAAAAATTTCAGCGTGAATTAATCACTTATTTCTTCATTTTAGAAAATTCAACTTTGGGGTATTTTGGTTTAATGTTAACCCCTCCAAAAGTGTCTGCCTCATTTATTTATTTATTTAAAATCAACTACTTTCGAATAGTACCTGTTGGCTTTTAAATCAAACACTTTTTTTGGCACATATTTTTTAAACCTTTCCTGTATGCGTAGTACCAGGCGTACCCGGATAGGACAGGCAAACACTCATTTACCTAGACATCTTACCTATATATACTATTATATAAAATTTCTACCTGAATCAAACACTTCATGAAACGGGTGTCATCTGATCTTGGACTATAATGGAAAAGGGGGGGCATAAGTTTCTCTTTATAGGATCTCGGTGAAAAACATACATCGTATAGTTTGAAACATTATCCGTTACCCGAAAGCCAACTAAGATACGTGGTATGTGTATAGAGTTAAAATATCATGTCTGTTTGTACTTCAAGAAGTTTATTATTTAAAACTTACGTCTGCGAGTTAAGTATCTCGATGTTTTAGCACGAAGTCTACATAAATCTCTGGCAACAGATTTTACGATGTCTGTAAAATAAATAATGAAAATATTGTTGTATACTATATTATATAATATCTAGTTACAATATTATTAATTCACAATATATATTTATAAAAACGTAACAGTTTTGTGAAAATGATATTTATTTATTATTCCGATAACACAAATCCAATTACATTTATACTATATGTAGCGTATTGTGTCGTTGTTTCAATTTTTCCTGGATAATAAATCATTTTGTGTTAAGAGGATTTCAAATCGGAATCCATTTTGGAAATAAGGGATGGCCTATAGGTATAGACATAAATAATGGAAAATAAGAGATTTGAGTCACAACAGTGAATGTTAGATTATAATAACAAATTATTTATACAAGAGGTGGCGTGTATGCGTGCTTGAAGTTAGACTTCTTTGCCGTAACTAAATACTATTTTTTTAGTATACATGCAAGTAATTTATTAAATTAAAATCTTCATAAAGTTTAAGAACAATAATAAATACAGTCGAACCTGGATAAGCAAGAGTTTAAGGGACCGCGATCTCTTTTTCGCTTACGGAGGTTTGTCACTAACCCGAGTTTCTAGCTTATGCAGGTAAAGAATTGGCCTTTCTCACTTATAGAGGTCTATAAAAATACAGCAAATATGCAGTGATAAAAATGTATACGTATTATTCGACATAGATGCTAAAAAAAGAAAACAAAAAATCTTACACTAGTATTTACTTAAAGAAATTCGTTAATTGCTTCTGCGTTTCTATTTTTACATTTTGAGTATACTTTTCTAGTTCACAAATTTTATTAAATATTGTTTTATCAACAACTGTTGAGTATTCAAAAAACATTCCTAAATTTCGTGGAACTATTAATACATTCGACTATCGGCAAGCAGAAGTCTCAGTTATAGAGGTCCATGTGTGAAAAACGCCTTTCTCTTATATACAGGTTTCTCTTTCTCACTTATAGAGGTTTTAGAGGGTTACAAAGACGGTACCTGGCAACTACTCTCACTTAGAGAGTTTTCTCGCTCACCCAGTTCTCACTCACTTAGGTTCGACTGTAAAAATATTTGAAAACACTTTAAAAATTTTTTACTTTTATAATCAATCCATTAAGTAATCAAAAATTTTGCTGGATAACACAAAATGACTAGTTGTAATCAAAAGTTATAGTCGTCTAGTAAATTAAATAGTCCATTATTTTGTTGTTGTAAATTATAGACGCTCGACAACTTAGGTCATTTGCGTCTTAATTACATCAAATAACACAATCACTTAAAACTTAACGACATCGCAAAACATCCATGAGCAGAGACGGGATTCGAACCCACGACAGTCCGGTTAAGAAGCCAGAACGCTAACAGCTAGACCATACTGTCCTCTTATTTAATAGTCGTTTTTTATTTTGCTAGTGTCTGGTTTAATGTGGAATATTAAACCAGACACTAGCAAAATTTGAACAGCCAACTTTTGTTTTTTTTATGCAGACGACAGTACATAGAAAATTCTTGAGATCAAAAAGGTGCCTCTTATTCTTGAAGTTGAATGAAAATGAACAATATTTTATGTCTAGCCAAAGTAAACCGGAAAATGAATTTGTCTGTCCATATTTTATATTTGAACGCGAATCCTTGAAACGAATTCACTTTTTCCTATTATTGTAATACGCTTTAATACATTCAGTTATTCAATATGTGTGTCCGCAAGACAAAACTGTTAATGTCAAAATTTTGCTACTAACTTAATTATTTTTATAAGCTTTTATTAGTGTATTTGCCATATGGCAACATACACTATTGGCATCGGTCGGATGGCGGGACCTAAGGGTCGGACCAAAATTTCTCGACGTTTCATAACCTCCTAAACACTTTGGCACCATTTTTGAAAATGTTTATATATATATGTATATATATATATATATATATATATATTTATATATATATATATATATATATATATATATATAGGTATATATGTGTACGGGCAATAACTTTCGAAAGAGTTAATTCATTTTAACGAAATTTGGCACACATGTTGGAATCCATCACCGCACGAAGCCTATTTAAAATAGGCCCAATCGGCTCATTTTAAGGGTGGTTTTTAGGGGTTGAAAAAAGTTTTTGGGCCCAAAAATACCTAAACAATTCTCAGAATCGTTTCAAAATTGAAATTTAACCCTTTAATAGCAATTAAAAAGAGCTCCTAAAATTTTAATAAAATCGGCCCGACAGGACCGGATTTTCAAATTTTCTGAAAACACTAGTTTGCAGATAGTGAGTTATTTACTGAAAGGTGTTTTTAATTTTGGTGTAGACGTTCGATCGACAAAAATAATGTAGTTAAGAAAAAAATGTAATTTTAAGGGGTGTATTAAGGAATTATTTTTTTTATTTTGCCCAACAATCACCTTAAGTTCACATAATAAAGCCACAAGGCCTGTATCAGCAAATACACTATATTGTCGGCAGGGTTTTGGCACTGCGACCCGGGTTTTTAAAAAGTGTCCCTAAAATTTTGATAAAATCGGCCCGAGAGGACCGGATTTACAAATTTTATGAAAAAACTAGTTTGGAGATTATGAATTATTTACTGAAAGGTGTATATAATTTAGTATAGACGTTCGATTGGTAATAATATTGCAATTAAGAAAAAAAAATGTTATTTAAGGGGTGTATTAAGGAGTCTATTTTTTTATTTTGCCCAGAAACCAACTAAAGTTCGCATAATAAAGCCACATTGCCTGTATAAGCAAATACACTATATTGTCGGCAGGGTTTTGGCACTGCGACCCGGGTTTTTTAAATTCATTATTAGTATTATTTTATATATATGTAGGGTAAACGGTAAGTAATACATATTTAAAATTAAATACCATGTTGTTATATGAATAAAGAAGTTTCACTACCTCCATGAGCTCATGTGAGTAAATGTTTGAGTTATTTTTTGTTTATTTTTCGATACACGGGAGCCTTTAAAGCGAAAAGAACAATTGTCTGGGTTTGGACTTTGGATCATGTAACTGCATATTATTTGTTAATTTCAATATTATAGCATGTACATAGGTAAAAACGGTGAATAGATCTTCCAAATCCAAAATCCCTGGATCCCAAAATATCAAGTGATTTTAAACATCGGAGTCGGAGTTAAATGTAAGATCATAAGCCGTTTAAAAAGAGGTTTACACAGTAGAGATGGGAAAAACGGGTCTTTTTAGTGATCTGCATCTTTGCATCTGGATCCCGTATGTGAGCCGGCTCACTGAACTGGTTCAAAAAAAGCCGAGTTCTGAATATGTTACTGCAGTCTGCCACTGAGTTACCTAGTTCAGTCAATCATATCACGACCTGTATAGAATCAAGAATGCATAGCCAAACATGTGATGCATGAGTCATTTGAGCTGACAGATGCATCAAAGCAAGAACTGATACGTAAGTGTAAAATGTGCTTCTGTGTGTTAAGTGTTTCACTGAGTTATGCGGATTCGTTGATCCGTCGGCTCAAAAAAAGTGAGTCGGCTCTCACGGATCTTCTGTCGGAGTCGACTCTTTGAACCGGTTCAGATCTGAGTTAGCCAACTCTACTACACAGCTCATTATACTCAGCATTCGAAAGTAATCGTATGATTTTTTTTGAGTTAAAAAGATTATGAGTTGCACAAGAACTGCCTCACAATTCTATTCCATTTTAGAATTGAGAAAGGTAAAATAAGCAATTTTTAAGACAGCTCGGTTTACTTTATATCTAAGATTTTTTAGTAGATATAATAGGGTTCTGTTTGAATCCTTTGGGTACGTACGAAGCCCTAAAAATTAACATAAGTCGTTTTGTTTTGTAACTACAAATAGATGAACGTTTTCAACATACGAAAAATTAAACATCGATTTGCAACCGACATCACAAAGAAATTGTTGAAAGATTAATAGATTCACGTATAGTATATATTGAACAGAGTGTTACGGTGGATGGGCTTATGATGCGCGGGGGATAAGGGGTAAAACACGCGAATAAGAAAATAGAATAAAAAAAACTGGCAAATAAAAGATTGATGATATATATGAGATAGCTACTGATGCTTGCGGAGGATTTTCGACGTTTAAACCACAAATGCAATCCTTTTACGCGGACACGTTTGTATTTTTGCCAGTGTTATGACATTATTGGTATATATTATTTCTCAAAGGTGTTTTTGTCGGCAGGAAATATTTCCCTTAATCCTGATTATAATAATAATAATCAGTTTAAATCGCATTCATACAAAAACAAACAAATTATTGATCTACTACTAATATTGCTTTCCAACCTAAATTTTGATCAATATCTGCAAAGCAATGTTTCGAATTGAAAATTGTACAAAAAAAAACATTAAGCCTCATCCTTATAAGCTCACTTAAGGAATTTAAATTCTTTAGTTTTTAATATTATTCCAAAGTTTAATTTTTTTTATGTGAAATTTCTAAAATATTTATACATACTTAGCAAATTCTATTTATTTTCTGTAGGATATGTAAATCCCTAAAAATTTCGAACTGAGCAACTTTGATATCTCATTATTGTAATAAGAGATATTAATGTTGGAAATATAACAATTTTGTCTATCAAAAATAATTATATAATTGCTTTTAATTATGCCTCAGCCACACACTCGACGAGTGGCATGGGAAGTAGCGAGGAAAGGAGGCAGAGACGTTGTGTGGCCACGTTACTCGTCATGCCACACGTCATGCTCCTCGTCATGTCCAGTGCTCCCTCGATTGTCGGTTTTTTGTGCGCGAGTCAAAGGACCGGCAATAAAAGCACGAGTAAGCCGGCCACATACTCCCGCGCCACTCAGTACGCATCAAGCGGTCTAAGTGTGAAGGCATTGTGCGCACGCTGTCACAGTATCGACCTCCATTGCCGAAAGGTGGAAGCCGAGTGCGGAGCGTCGCGAGTACAGCAGTGTTTGGCCGCTTAGGGCAACTTCGCGACAGCGCGATGAGCAGAGCGAGTAGCAGTGCGAGGAGCATAGTCTGGCAGTAGGGTTAGATTGACGATCATAATTATGGCGAAATTATTACACATTTTAAGGGGGAACGTATATGTTTAGTTCATGTGAAAATTTTCACATGGATAGATCGTTAATTCATAGCATAGTTTTATTTACGTACTATAATCTATAGAAAAACATTTTTAATATGAATTTTCTGTAGTATATCAACATCATATGTTCACATTAATGGGCGTTTCCTTCAAATTACAGAAATTTTTTGTGCTTCAATTGTTCCTAATTTTAAACGTAAGATTCATAACCGAAGCACTGACTTTATGTTCATTCTTGTCTTACTATTTTGCTAATCAAAATGCAACACATTATAAACTTCTGTCCTTGTCAGTTTCATGTAATTTAGGGAACAACTAACTTCCCCTTTCTTTGTTTATTCTACTTACCATCGATTTCTTACATTTTTCAAACAGATACGTTGCTAACGAAGTTCAAAGAACTTCAAAAAGCTAGATTGAACACATGTATACACAGTTTAAAAAAAATCGTCGATCAATTATTTTTCAAACAGATACGATTTAAAACTCTACTATGGTTTTCTAATGAAGAAATACGTGTGGTCACAATCTAACGACGTTGTCAAATTAAATTTTCTGACAATGCTTTTTGCAACCCTGCATCAACTTCTCTTATAAAAAATATGACCAAATTTGAAAAAATAAAATTATTAAATATTATTGTTATCGTACATGGTGGTGTTGATCCAATAGAATGTCACAGTAAAGGAAGATTTGGTTTGAGGATCAAAAATTTATGTTATCATCCATAATTTTTTTAAATACAAAATTATCAGGAATGTGGACAATTATTAAAAACGCATACAATCAATTCAGCAACGTTTCGACCTTTTTATTAGGACTTCATCAGGCGTCTTGATTTTATAACGTGTAATAATACTAATTTATTATACAACATTCTTCAGATTTATTCATCATAATTTACAACATTTCTTTATTTTATTAAACTAAAATAGCTGACAGATTTTTTTTAAGTTAGTTATATGTAACTAACTAACTTAAAATTTTTTTTCTGTCAGCTATTTTAATTTAATAAAATAAAGAAATATTGTAAATTATGATGAGTAAATCTGAAGGATGTTGTATAATAAATTAGTATTATTACACATTATAAAATCAAGACGCCTGATGAAAACCTAATACAAAGGTCGAAACGTTGCTGAATTGATTGTATGCGTTTTTAATAATGGCCCACTTTCCTGATAATTATATATTTTAAAACTATTAAAGTTTCTTATTATAAAATTAACGTCTCTCTTTACACGAGCCGCCACTGATCCGGCGTCGTTTATTTGAATGCCTATGTTCGCAGCGCGATCAATTTGAGATTAGAATCACTTTGGGAGCTTCATTCGCCGTCTTCTGCTTCGAGCCACTTCTTCAAAGGCTTTATATTCTTTCTTGTAAGGTGGGATCAAATATTATATTCATTTCACAATATTATTTTTAAGATGTTTTATAAACGGACAGGTATTTATCATTCAGATATTTGATTGATGACACAGCCTCAGAACTCATCGTACTAATGGCTTATTTCCATCAGTTTTATCGACTATCTACTATGGCCTCTGACGACGCCTTTGCTCGCGTTAACGTCAATCAAGACAGAAATGTTATCTTAAGCCTGATCATATCAATGACATTTAATAGACCAATTCAATACCTATAGCTACCTCACAAATCAAATCGAGAACAGCTTGATGTAAAGACTTAGATCAAACTGTCGTGGGTTCGAATTCCACTTCCGTTCATGGATGTTTTGTTGTGTCGCTTAATTTAATTTGACAGAATTACACGCTAATGACCTTAGCTGTTGATAAATAAAGTAAATAAAAAACCCGGGTCGCAGTGCCAAAACCCTGCCGACAATATAGTGTATTTGCTTATACAGGCAGTGTGGCTTTATTATGCGAACTTTAGTTGGTTTCTGGGCAAAATAAAAAATTAGACTCCTTAATACACCCCTTAAATAACATTTTTGTTTCATAATTGCAATATTATTATCCATCGAATCTTTATACTAAATTATATACATATTTCAGTAAATAATTCATAATCTGCAAACTAGTTTTTTCATAAAATTTGTAAATCCGATCCTGTCGGGCCGATTTTATCAAAACTTTAGGGACACTTTTTAATTACTATCAGAGGGTTAAATTTCAATTTTGAAACGATTCGGAGAATTTTTTCGGTATTTTGGGGCCCAAAAACATTTTTCAACCCCTAAAAACTACCCTTCCGCGCACACACATATATATATATGTATATAAACATTTTCAAAAATGGTGCCAAACTGTTTAGGAGGTTATGAAACGTCGAGAAATTTTTGTGCGACCCCTAGGTCCCGCCATCCGACCGACGCCAATAGTGTATGTTGCCATATGACAAATACACTAATAAAGCAAAGCTACAAAATTTTAAATGTGGTGGTGGGAGAGCTGGTACTTACGGTGGAAGTACGGGTACTGGCAATGCAGGAACAAAGTATTATTATTTTAACAGATATCTTATACAAACCCGAGTGCTGCCAGATAAATGTATATTTCAAGATTGGGTACCTTTGATAGTGACATCTAACAAACGAATTTCAAAGTAGTATATAAATATCTAAACATCTTAAGTAATCACTGCTAGAAGTGACGGAAACAACTTGATACATCATTTATAACCTTTGGCTCGTGTTAATGCCGATTTTGACAGAAATGTTAACCTTTACGTAGCCGGATAGAACATAACCTATATTTTAAGTTTACTAGCTAACAGTGTATGAATTTTCATCAAAATCGAGATCCTGTTACAATTATGTCACATGAACCGATTTTGCGATAAAACTACGTAATCAACATTTGATTTGTCGCTTGAGACTCAACACAGATAGTTTCCTGTTGGTGGGAAAAAGTCAGCCTGAATTTCTGAGGTACAATCTTTAAAGTATACATACATTTTTAGAAACGTGTGGTTTAAAATATCGCACTACATGAATTCTAAGTAAATTTCGATACGCTTAAAATAATTCGGCAATTTTGGTACACACTGTATATCTTTAACGAAGCTTCTGACAAAAAATATATTGATAGCGGTTGTTTTTATGATGTTATAAACTTTTTTTGATGTGTCCAAAAATTATTTTATGGACTTTTTATCAACTAGTATTTTCCTGTAAACACTATACCGAAGGCCGTAATATTATTAGCCTAGAATTACGACGTGGTTTATGTTCAAAATTTACACCTAGTGCTTACAGGGCTGAACAATTACGAATACTATATTTAAAAAAACGTATCAACAAAAAAAATTATCGCAAAATAGGGGTGTGCGAATACTGAAGTTCCTTCTTTTATTTTTTTTATTTTTTTGGCCTAGTTAATACTTCATATTTTAAAACAAAATCGTACAATTTTTATGCATTTTTGCTAATCGTCTGAAAGGGCAAATATATGGGAATAGTGAATTTTGATCTAAATATTATATACCATACTATAAATATCCTACTAATTTAGATTAAAATTTACTTTTCTAAATTTTACAATGTTTTTTCATTTTCGTTGTAAGGTCCCCTAAGTCCAAAAAAATAAAATTTTCGAAAAAAGTCTGTTCGCCTGTGAGTACGACCAAGCGGATCGAAACCAAATTTTGGTAAAATATTTAACATGCAAATTGGAAGAGCTCCGATCTGACGTACTACACCACCGGATTAGCAAATACTAGTGTAGTCTACTACATTACTAAAACAACAATCAGTTTCATTAGTGACGCGTTGGTTCAAAACGCGGACATTTCCCATTTTGGACTTCATTGTTGTTGAATAAATAAATGCCTTCCTAGGCCATCAAAAATCGATGTGTAATCTGTGCTACGTACTCCTACATGTAAGTATAACGGTTTACATGTTACCAACATTCAAAAGAGAATTAGCTGTAGTGATGATCCAAACTGCTACTTTTCAATCACCACGTGATTCTTGATTGCTACTCTTAAATATCAATAATGAAAGTTCAAAATATTCGAAAACATATAAGTAGAAAAATTAACAAAATAAAATAATGAAAAACGAATTTAAAAAAAATCGAAATATATTATTACCAGCATATAGCTAAGTAAATAGCAGTGCGTAACAATATAATCGGCATATATTTATTTCTCACGGTGTATTTTGTCGGTATATGAAATATCTCATTTAATACGATATCAAAATTAATGTTTGGTACGCCATTTTGGAGATTATTTTTCTCTCTAATGACGAAAAATAACTTAATATTTTAAAATTAATGTTTTCATTAAAAAATTACGTGTTTATTTAAACAGTTGTCGGTAATATTAAGTGACGTATAGTGGCTCTGAAGTCTCTGAATAGAATAGAATAAAATGTATTTTCACATATTATATTACGTAACTGACCACTAATGGTGCGAAGTATTCGCACGGGTTCGCTAGTATTAATTAATTACAAAAAATAAAATGATGACAATTACTCTAAAAATAAACATGATATCAACAACACTGAGTCATATTGATGAAGGTATTAAGAATATATATTTGATTTCACTTGGAAAAATATCAATTTGTCAGTGTTGTTACTTGATATCAATATCAAAAATCATAACTAGGTCTTAATATTGTAGCAATCACAGATATTTGTGTGAACGAGTAACAGTGGCAACCTGTGCTTTTTTAGTATCAGTGATTGAATCATAGTTATGTGAAATATCACTCATAACTAATTAGCGGCTAGTCCGGTGTTGCCTCACATGACTTAGCGTTCTGAGAATGACATCTGGTATCGACAATCGGGTAATTATTAAATAATGAATAATTTATTTTCGAACAAAGCTTGAATATCGAATAAAGGATAATTATCGGTTAACGGATAATTAACCGAGAATACCTAGATTATTAAACAACAGGCAATTATGGATAATTACCGGACAATGTATAATTCAGATAATGAATAATTATGGAAAAATATGGAACAATGGGGGCAAATAACGGACATTAAACACTGCTTATCGGACTATGGATAATTTTCGGACGAAATCTAATTTCCGCAGTTGTAAGTTGATTTGTGCAGATCTTTGAGCATTGAGTGCCAAGTACCTACTTGTCGTCACCTCTAATGTGTATCAACTTGAAATATGGGTAAAATCAGATGGTATTTTTTTCAGATATTTCCCGTCTATATGGTTTTGAAGGAAATGTTTCCGCAAACTTTTCCTCGTGTTGAAAGTGTTTTCGACTACAACTATACCGTATTTGCGACCAAAAGACTAAAATACGTATGTCAGTATTTTCGTAATTTTTATGTTTAAATACATGCTTTACGTATATTTTAGCTTTAAATTATTTTATTGTTTATAATTTATTTAACTTTAAATATAAATAAACTTGCACAAACTGTGTGTCTTCGGGGAACATTATGATTTTTAGGGGTTTCATACATCCGATAAAAAAACGGAGCTCTTATAGGATCACTCTCGTGTCTCTGTATCACAGCTTATTTTTTTAGTTTATTCGTTTACGGAGATTCTGTGATAGGAAATTATCTCGAGACATACCATCAATAATTCTACCTTTTTTCATTGTAACAAAAAACAAAGCACAAAATCATAAATTTTATCGTATGATTAAGTCAACATCAATATTATTTTACTAATAATTCAACATAAATGCTTTTTTTGAGTCCTCAAATGTAGGTATAATTTCCATAACGTCAAAATTATAGCAAATTTAAGGGGGTTCACCAGTGTAACGACCGATTATCGAGCGGTTTTTCAGGAATTTATTGTAGGAGAACTACTAAAGTTTTTTCAACAGTTTTTACGCCATTTTGTTCGTGTATTACCTAGTATTCTACATAAATTTTGTTGAAAGTCTAATCGAATTAATGTGCCTCTGATAAAGGCTGAAATGTGACTTCCACAAAATGACACTTCCAAACGGTGTGCAAGATGCAGTACGCATCGATTGTCTGAAACGAAAAATGAAAATATCTCGTTATTCGTAACCCATTTGCCGAGGTACTGACGTAGGGGTTTTGCAAAATTTTGAAAATTAACAAAATGGCGGGCCTTGAAAAAAAATCCGTTTTTTACGTATTTTTCTCTGACATTATAAGCTGTAAAAAATGTAAAAATCAAAATTTTAAAAATCCCTTACTTCAGTACCTTGATAAATGTATAAAAACTGCACACACAAAATTTCAACTTTTAGCGCAATCCTGCACACCAACTTGAAAAACATAGTTTTGAGAAACCCGGGCGTGGGCGTCTTTGGGGACTTGTAGCTCACAAACTAAGCCGGATACATACAAATCCTTAAGATGTCATTTCTAACATGTTTTAGATAAGAAATATACAAAAAAAAACGATTTTTTGAAAATTTTACACTGGTGAACCCCCTTAAATGAACAGTAGATGTCAGCGTAGTGGTTTTAGATCTTATATGAGATAATAATTATAGATTTGATTGCAATATTATTCCATTATTTTTTCAAGAACTCTACATGGCAGGTTTTGTCTTGCGCCCAGGGATATTTGTACACAGATATACAAGTTTGCAGTATTATCACGTTTACTTTAAAGTCCTTAGAGTATCGTAACAAGTCTTTACGAGTGTACTGAGCACTTCAACTATTCTCCGGTAGATGTCGACAACAATATTTTATAGCGACTAGTGTTTTGTAGTTTGTTCAAATTTATCAATTTTCGCTAAAACTGTTGTTTCTCACAAAAGTGTCGACACGCTCTTTTGTTTCTTATTTTATGTAAGTAGAGTAGTATCGTTTTATGAAAAGAGTAGCGAGAGAGAGAGAGAGAGAGAGACTGTAGATTATAGACGCTAAATCACTCAACCTACAATCTCTCTCGCCACTCTCTTTACAAAAACGATACTCTTCTATAACAGGTCGAGACTCCGTTACTTTTTGAATCAGTGATCAGTCATGAGGCTGTTCCACTTTTTTTTTCTTTTGAGGGTTAGAAGCTATAAAATTATTTTTTTGAAATTTTGTTCACAAAATAATTTTTAAAAGTGTTTACTTAGCTTACGTCACATCCTAAGCTCGGGTAACTTCGAAGTACAAGAAATATTGAATGAATATTGTGCCAGACATAGTGTAACTAATTGAGTCCTCCACTTACTAACAGTGGCCATTTTTTGTATTTTTCCAAGGTCTGTGTTTGTTTTGGGATCCTAATGCTGCGTGGGCCTGTGACGAGAAAAGGTGTTGGCTCCTTTATTCCTTGTTTGCTTAATCCTCATCACATTGTGTCTGGCACATGGGATTAAATCCCTGAAGTCAATGCCGCTACGGAAGTGACGCGAACTATGATCAGCTAATCACCGTTGGCTATATCCTATTCTCTCCTCACATTGAAAGTAATCCGTTTCACTATATTTCCCTGTTGCGCGGCGGATATGGGATGCCCAACGTTTCCCGTATAGAGCGTAGCGTTTTGATGATGGCGTCTCTTTTTCAAATTAAACATAATTTGAGATATTTCTGCCAAGTCTTAAATTTTGAGATTTATCATAAAAATTATAAATAATCAAAGACACCTAGAAATTGGAAGCAGATGCATTTCAATCCCTAAATGCGTACTTTTGTCATGTAACTAGTTAAATACCGCGCCTAATTTTCACCCAATAATCGGTTATGTAGCGTATGTCCTTGCCGATTATTCGATTATCCGGCATGTGATTTGTCGAAAACCCAATTATCTGGTTTGGTGTATACTCGTTGCAACTCCACTTTTTTCTAAAAACATTTAATGTTTCTACACTTGTGAAAATGATAGTGGTCCGGAAGAAGATAATTTTTATTAGACACATACCTCCGGTTGCATGCTATTTTCACCAGTTCTTCGCAAGGTCATTTTCACGACATAAAAATTGATTTTTTTCTCATTAACAATTCGTGTTACGATCAAAATTTGGCACTTTGACAAACGACATGCGAGCACGAAATTATAACTGACGAAACTTCTATTCAGATATTTTTCTTCGGTGCGTGGCTTCTTATATAACCATAATTATGGGCTAATAATTTATATCAATACATTAAAATTTAAACCGATTTGTCGCTATTCATTATCGGGTTTTTAAATTTTTATTGTGTGACTTAAATAAGTAAACAGCTTGAGAATAGCCCAATGTCTAGCAATGCCGCTGTTTCCATGGTTTCTCTATTGCAAATTCTCACATCCTAGATTTTAAATAATATGCAAAAAAACACCCAAGTTGTATATTTCAGTGTACTGAGAAATGGAAAAAATCATCAAAACATTTTCAATATTTTTGCATAGAAAAACAATGCAAAGAAGTACAACAAGAATATGCAATGAAATGAAAGACAGACGACAGATGTACCTAATTAACAGTCATTTTCAACAAAAGACAACGCTCCTTCTGCTTTTATCACAATGAAATGGCTGACTGAGATTCTCGCCTCAGAACTTCCGTCTCGAATCTGTAAATATACCGTGTCTCAAAAAAATCAATTTGCTGCAGAAAAACTTCATCTCTTGTCATGCTAGAAATTTAAAAAAGAAATATTTCTATGGCCTGAGCTAAAACTACTTTTTTTCTTAAAAAAGTTGCAAGGGATTTTTTCTGGCTCAATAAGTAAAGCTCAATCAATTCCAAATTTCAAGCTCAACGAGAAAAGAACTTTTTTGGTAACTGAAAAAAATCAGAAAAAAACCGATCTTATAAGAATAGCTCAATCAATTCCAAATTCCTTTAAACTAATTACCACTTTACGAGAAAAGAACTTTCTTGGAACTGAAAAAAATTTTTTCAATCCAAATTCCTCGAAACCAGTTTCCAGCTTGACGAGAAAAGAACTTTTTTGAAAACAGAAATTTCAGAAAAAAATCCAAATTTCCCGAAACTAATTTCGAAGAATTTCTTTGGTGACAAATTTTTTTTAGAAAAAATCGATTTTGTTTTATCAATCAATTCTAAATTCCTCGAAACAAATTTTTAACTTGACGAGAAAAGAACTTTTTTGCGTACTGGTAATTTTTTTTCAGAAATTAATTTTCAAAAAAATCGAATCACAGTTCAATGGATTTCAAATGTCATGAAACAAATTTCTGGTTTGACGAGGAATCGAGTTTGAAAAAACATTTTAGTTATTATTTGGATGATGATCCGGTTGGGTTCGAAAAAACTTGCATCTCTATGTGATGAGCTTTAAGAAGGAAAATGTTTATTCAACAGTCGAGGAACGGCATTCAGCCACGAGGTTCGAACACGTTACATGACATTCCGATGCCTGCATAGCAGGGGTAATCTAAGTAGGCTTTAGAGCGTAGTAGCGATAGAATGTTGTACATAGTAAACGACAGTTTGTGAAAATTCCTTTTCTTTGCGTTGGTACTCACTCCGACACATTCGAGTGAATGTCAAATATCATCAAATGCAATATTTAAACACAGATTTATATTTCAAACTCGCTTTTACTCGCACATTCGTTCGCTTTTTTGACAGTTTTGACAGAAAGTTTATCTTAACTCGAGAGTTTAATTTTCTTATCTTAACCCAACTGTGTATTTTACACTGCACACTACAGAAGTAAAACCATTCCTATAAATAATAAAACGTTATAGTCCTAGGTTTAAAGAATGACCATGCAAAATTTCTTCAAAATTTATCCACACATTTAAACGCTGTCACGGGAGAAAAAAACAAATAGAAGCCATCGGGGTTGCTGAATTGCTCAAAAAATAAAATATCCTAGAATATATACCGGGTGTTTTTTTCAAAACTTTGAATGGATTTTTTTGTTGATACACCGGTTGAATCAAAAAAAGTTTTAGGCAAAAGCTGTTGGGTTTTGAGGGGGTAATAATTTACACGTAATACCAACCCCCTCCCCCCGCCCCTCGGCAGGGGGGATAACTTTTGTTTTTTAAATGAAAACCCCCGATTTTTATGATTAAATTTTTTTTTGTGTAAAAATGAACTACTTTGGTCTAAAACTTTTTTTAATTTTCCCTGTTATTTTTGTGTAAAGTCTTGATAATTTTGATGATAATGATGATGGGTGGGGGAGTATTCCGAGTGGGGGGAGGGGGTTGGTGTTACGTGTAAATTATTTCCTCCTCAAAACCCAACAACTTTTGCCTAAAACTTTTTTTGATTCAACCATTCAAAGTTTTGAAAAAAACACCCGGTATATTAAAGTTACAATAGATAATAAAATTCGACCCTAAAGCGAATGCCGAATAATCAGCAAGGTCGAGTATCGAATAACTAAATATTAGGCACGGTTTTTAATTAGATCCTCAAACATTTTTAAACTACACATTTTTGAAGTAAAACATTTTTTGTCACGGTAGATTGAAATTGATTCTTGGAATTGGTCGTAATGTACGTAACCTTACGGTCGTGGGTTCGATCCCAACGGTTGATAGCATTATTTTTTTTTTTTATTACAATTATACGTTTTAAACTTATGTAGTGTGTAGTGTAAAATACAGTCTCTTTTTTATTTTACGGTACCGTTTACACATAAAAAATAATTTTGTGTATTCGGTATTCGGTCGAATATATATAAGAATTTGCGGTTTCTGCTCGAATATATGCAGAATATCAAATAGTTACAACTTTACTTGACAGCGGTTTTGCAATATTTTTCACATTTATCTGAATTGCTGTAATCAACTTCACTTCATTGAACTCTTGTTGAATTTTAATTAAAAATGGAAGGAAATAAATCCAGTCATGTTGGAACTGGAAGAACGTCATTAGTAAGGTCATGTTCTAACTTTTCCATTCTGTGAAACGAAGACGACTTCTGTTATAAACAGTATAGCCAACTGCGAGAGCTATAGTGTGTCTGGCATCGCTCACGAAACAGGAGATAACGTTCAGAAAACCTTTATACAGTTGTTGTGGTATTCCTGCTTGGCTAGGCAAACATTTTGGCATCGTCAATACTAATATATAAAACAGAAACAAGAAATATGTCTGTAATTTAGTTATCTCGAAAATTTTTCGAATAGGTGATTTGTAGATGGAGAAACCGATTTTGATAATAACCGGTCATCTAATCCGTGCAGTTTAAAATTAATTTTTATAATATATATACTGATGTTCAAAAAGTCTGGAATCGCTGAAATATCCCAAAGGAATGGTGTTTTCACGGAAAATGATCCGAATAAAAGTTTCTCAATTCCAAGCAACGCTTACCCCCACGTGGGGCTGGGGTCAACTCTAAAATTTCAAATAGCAAACCTTATTTTTCTCGATTAGATTGTATTTTCCAGACAAAAATAAACATGTTTTGTTCGAGCAATTTTTTTCAAGCTACCAATTACGAACGGGGCTTGAAAAAAATTCCAAATTACCTCCGACTCCCTACTTGGAAATTTTGTATAGTTTTTTTTTATTCTAGAGTTTAGTAGTCTTTGTTGTGTAAAACAGTTAATCACGACACAATTTTAAAAACCTTATATGGAACGACTCTCCTGTTGACCTATTCAGCAGGAGGTTGGAGGTAATTTGTAAATTAAAATGATAAATTCCTTTAATAAATGTGATAAGGCTTCTTAGATGAGCTTTCACCTGTCAAAGTTTGTCTGTGTGCTAATAAATCATTCTTTAGAGACGAGAAAAGCTTCTTCGAGAAAGTAACAAGACGAGAATGGCAAAATTTCTCGTTTCGAAATGCGAGATGAGAACGAGAAGGTCCATTTCTTGACGAGCCGGGACAGCTTCACCACTGTCAACAGTTAATATATCCGATAAATGATGTGTTGTCGTTGAGCTGAGTTGAATGAAATAGCAACGTGTGTTACATTATGTAAACAGTCACACATGGCATCATTTAGCCGGCAGCAAGCAGCCGGCACGCGCATATAAAGCGGTGAGAACATTCCGCGTTGTCTTGCTGTGTAACGATATCACAGAAAATGATAACAGAAGTGAAACTCGCTATCAGTGCCTTTGATCATTAGCTTATGGCTGTTTGAGAAATACAATCGTAGAGAAAAGTATGTTCCTTCCTGCATATACTATAAGATAGGGAAACACGTTTTCAAAACTTTTACTCTGGTACAGTTTGTTATGCACCAACACATGATACATGATTCATATTAACATAGATGATACCGTGACATCGTCGCATTTGAAATGAAATCTGTCAATTTCATTTGTTAATTCTCAAAACTGGGCGGAAGTTCTGTTAAAAGTGTTTTTAAATTAAAATGGTTAGATACATAGATATTTAGAGATTTATTGACAAATTGATTTTTTTTATTTATTTGGTTCTTTTATGAATTGAATTCAAGTCAAAAAGACTGGCAAGTAATATCATAGCTATCTGCTATGCCATAATTTATCTATTTGACATTTACGTAACACTTAGCAGTCTTATGTTGGGTTCCAGAAAGCACTGTCAAAACATCTGATTGGCAATGACTTTAGATTGTAACCACACATATTTAGCCATGGCAGAGTTTTAAATCGATCCTGTTCGAAAAATAATTAATCGATTAAAACGGTATTTTTATAAAACTATGTATACATGTATTTAGTATCGTTTTTTTGAACAATTTCCACTTTTCACCGTTGCAATCAATCAATTATTTTTTTTGCGAACAAGATAGCTTTAAAATTCTGCAATGCTTTTTTTATAGAAAAATATGAAGTTACAATTTAAGATTATTGTCAAATCAAATTTTTTGACAATGGTTTCTGCAATCAGCGTAGCCAGATTTTTTTTTTGCCAAGTCGGGATTTTGGAACTGTTTGACTGAAAAAAGCGGGATTCTTTCTTTGAAAGCGGGACATAGTAAAAAAAAACGTATATAATCAGAAGTTTTTAAATATTTATTTTTTCATTTGAGTTCAAATTACGTTTACGTGACAATAGATAGCAAAAATAGCCATAGAAAATGTATTTTAATAAAAATATGATATTTTAAATCAGATTTACCCTATCGTTACATAGTTGAGTCTTATTCGTCTTCTGAATAAAAAAAATAAAAAAAACAGAAATCAAAATCAAAAAAGTTTTATTCATTAGAAAAATATGGCGTCTCAAACAATAGTCTGAGGAGTGAGTGTTACAAATTGCAGCTTACAATAAGAGAATAATTAATTATTTACGCACGGTCGGGTTATCCCCGAAAACCGGGACTGAGTCTGTCCCGCGCGGGACATTTAATTTTGATTTAAAAATCGGGACGTCCCGCCAAAATCGGGACGTCTGGCAACACTGTCTGCAATCCACCATAAGTGTGCGTGTTTAATTTGTGACGGTAAAATTTGATATCAAAATGACTGATTTGAACATGCGTATGAAAAGAACGCGTCGACAACTGCGGCTTCTGTATGCTGTTTACTAATTCTGTGACAATATTATATAAAATAGTACTGCAGAGAGATACACATAGAATACCGCAGCGTTTAAACACAAGCATCCTCTTCCGTTTACAGACACTAACTGCCTCACGCACACGCGTATCCACTCGTATCCTCCGAGTACAGCGTCGGAAAAAGGAATAGCACAGTAACGTGCTAGATAATAATAATAATAATAATTTTTTTATTTAATCACGGGAAATTGGACAATTGAATTTTAATATAGATAAACTAAATTAAAAAATTTTGCGACGTTTCGTTAATTTGTTTTAACTTCTTCGGGCAAAACTTTAACTAGTTAGTCATAACTTCAATAAAATTTAGATATTTAACAATACATATATTTAATTCAATAAAAATCAAACAGTAGGTAATATTTAAGCGAAATGAATTTATGTAAAAAAAAAAAAGAAAAAAAAAATTACATACCTAATTTCATTTCGCTTAAATATTACTATTTGATTTTTATTGAATTAAATATATGTATTGTTAAATATTTAAATTTTATTGAAGTTATGGTTAACTAGTTAAAGTTTTGCCCGAAGAAGTTAAAACAAATTAACGAAACGTCGCAAAATTTTTTAATTTAGTTTATCTATATTAAAATTCAATTGTCCAATTTCCCGTGATTAAATAAAAAACTTATTAATTATAATGGACGTGAACAATATTGAGAATAATAATAATAATAATAATGCGTTTAACGTCCGTTTCTCGACTTAATGTCATAACAGACGCCATTCGCACCATTACTATTTTCCATCTACCACACTACCCGTTATTTTTCTACATTTATAAAACTTCTACGTATGTAATAGCAATGGGCGAATGCAGGAATTATAGGAAATTAGGATAAGGTAGGCAATTTTTGAACTAGGAGTTTGATAGGTAGTCGGCCATGGCCTCAAATAAGAAACCATCTCGATATTTGTCTGGAATTAATTGAGGGAAACCATGGAAAACCTCAATCAAGATGGCCGATACAGGAATTACCGTTTCTCGGCGAGAGGCAGTAGGAAAAAGATGCTAACAAAACGGAATCTTATTACAGTTTGTTACAAATTGTTTTAATAATCACTTAGAATTTTTTTATTCTTAAATTTTTAAACCCGGACTACAAATGAAGCCCCGCCCGGATGCTCCCAGGATGTCCTCTAAACTAGGACAAATCCGGGGAAACCCGGACGGATGGTAACCCTATCTATAAGGAAGATAAAGGACAACTCTAGATCTACAATGGACTACTTTTGTAATTTGTGTACGATTTACTAGAAAAAAGTTTTCAATGTCACACTACGACCTTTTTCGTACTTATTTCAAAAAATTGTTCCATCACAAACCTAAAGTGACTCTTTCTTTTTCGGAATTTTTTTTTAAAACTTCATAAAATATTTTCAAAATTTAGAGTATTCAACTGACAGCGGCACCCTTGCTACAGCATTTTTTTGCCTCGTAGTGTGGTTTAAATTCAGAGCATTCCGACAGCCTTAAGGAAGATAAAATTATTTTAATACTCGATAATGAACTTATCTTTTTCCTTCGTATACTTCTGTACTTTCATTATATATAGGTACAGGCACATAGGAGTAGGCTGCGTATGTGTGTGAGTGTACCCATAATATAACGTACGAACATCTGTACGGAACTACGGAATAATACGTAAAATGTCTCATTACATTTACTGGGTTAGTTGTACAGTTGTTGTTTAAAGATTCATTTCATTTTAATTATAACATACTTCATTAATTATTATATCTACTTTTCTATCCACTAAACAATTTTACAAATCCCCACAGCACAGTCATATACACTCTGATGGCGGGGGTGTCCTCGGTTTTGAAGGCACCACTCTTAGTACACTTTACCTCCGCTAGGTTCGTTTCCCGTTTCCCGAGAAAACTCGGGAAATATGTCGAGTTTTTTCGGTAATGAGAGTGTCTTGGATTTTGGAAGAATTTATCGGAGTAGAGTTTTATCTCCGCTAAATCTACTTTTCCGGGATTGGGGAACTAGTCGTGTTTTAACGGTGCTAGGGGTGTCCTGAGTTTTGAAGAAATCGATTGTAGTTCAACGTTATCTCCGCTAGATTCATCGTGGTTTATCATTCGCGTGGATCGAGAAAGATCGTGAAAGTAATCGGGTTTCTCGATAGTGGGGGTGTCCTCAGTTTTGAAGACACCGCTTGAATTACACTTGGAATTACACTTGGAATCGAGACTTATGATGCTATACTGTTTCTTTTTTAACCGACTTCAAAAAAAAGGAGGAGGTTTTCAATTCGTCGAAATCTTTTTTTTTAATTTTTTATGTGTTCCCCGATTACTCAAAGACGCGTGAACCGATTTGGAAAATTCTTTTTTTGTTTGAAAGGGTATACATCCCAGGTGGTCCCATATAGTATAAAAAATCGGTTCATCCGTTTTTAAATGAACTCAAAAAACATATTTTTTAATGTATGTTACCTCATATCTCCAACATTTGTAAAGCGATTATGATTATTCTTTTCTTATTTAATAAATTTTACTTAAATCGGTTCAGTAGTTTTTAAAAATGTGCGAAATTAAATCCACCACTAAAATGTAAAAAATAAAAAAAAGTCACTAAAAAGATGAAAATAATAATGAAATTTTGAGGTCAGTTCCAATTTAATAAAAGTAGATACCTATTAATTTTAAGTTTCAGTAATAAAATTGGCACCGACCTAAAAATTTCATTATTATGTTCATCTTTTTAGTGACTTTTTTGAAGGAGGTTAATATTTTTTGTTTATCATAAATGTATTTAAACTGAGGACACTCCCACCACCAAAAAACTAGACCAGCTTCTCGATCGGTGTATACAATCGTGCCCCACAGAAATATTTACTATCAGATTTTGCCCGCGACTACGTTCGTGGGAACTTTTTTTTCTTCAGGTCTTAGTTTTGATGAAAACATAATTTTATTCCAAACGTAGCCAGATAAAAAGTACCCTACCTTTTAGTTTAATCGATATCAAACCGGCCATTTTCAAGTATTGGCTTTACAAATAATCAGACGTTCATCTCCTCCACTGTTTGTGCCAACTAGATCGTATTTTCTATTTTTGAACAAAACAATATTTTATTGCTTCAAATAAGATTCGTTTGTAATTTATAAATATTTTAGAGGAATTCGGATCAATGAAATTAAAAGACAAATTATTATTTCACAACGTTTCGTATTAAATTAATACTTCATCAGGTGATCTAAAATTAAATAACAAGACAATTTAACAACCAATAATAATAATAATACGAAACGTTGTGAAATAATAATTTGTCTTTTAATTTCATTGATACTAATTCCTCTAAAATATTTATAAATTATTAACATCAAAAGGATCTGATATATACGTTATTCAAAAAAGATTTGTTTGGTTCAAATACATTTTACGAACCAATAGCCACAAGCAAAATATATTAATTTGCCTCAAACAATTTGTGTTTGGTTCAAATAAATTATACGATCCAATAAGCACAAATATGTATCAAGATTCTAATGCATTATTTTATGTACGGGATGTGACATTGTTGATAACGAGCGATAAGCGAGGTTTAATAGTCATAAAAGCATTACAATCTAAATACATACTGCATTTGCACGTACCAATCCTATAAAATATCTGATTTTCACATCACAATATTTGTAATATTTTCGACAGTACAGTTCGGTCATATTACATTTATATGTGAATTGTTTACGATGACAATGCCTACTATGCAGTATCTTTTAGTCATATAAATGGAAAATGACAGAAATATTACTATTGGACTGGTAAAATCGAATTATTTTTGTTTTACTTTACGCACTAGCGCGAAAAGGGTCATTTTACAACCGTCATACAGGCATGAAGAAGCTAATTGTTTGTTTTAAACCGCTTTTTTTCTCAGTATATTTAAGTATACTTCAAGTTCGCGCACCAATAATACACCAAATTTATTCGACACCATTCAACCGATTTTGGAGTTATATCTATATAAAGACAGACAGATAAAAATTTCTATACGTTCCCTTTCAATTAACTGATAGACAGACCGATAAACAAATATTAATCCCTAACAAATACGTTCTTGACATAATTTTTACGAACTCAGAATGGATTTTAAACTTTTTCGCTTCATTTTGAAAACACTGCAATCAGACATTTCTATATCATTTATCATTTCCTACAGTTATAATGCATGAAAGTACAAACATTAGTAAAATATTATATGGTTTGGCCGTTAAACTTAATTACAATGTTTATTTTATGTCAGTGTCAGATCTTATCTTAAAAGTTATGCTGAATTAAGATTAACTTAAACAGTTAACCGTCCAAAGAATGGTATACACAATGTTATGATGACATCTGAATTTAAATATGTTAACATACTGTTTTAGTTTTATTTCTGCATATTTTATTTTTTATTTCCTTATAGGTAAAGTGAGCAGAAAAAGTATAGGTTTACTAAATAAAAATAAAGCTATATTTACAAAAAAAAAAAAAAAAAAACAAAGTTTGGAATCTTATAGCTACTTAAATAATAACTTTCAATTTAAGGCCTTAGAATTTACAGGAGGTTAAAAAATTTTCGGATTTTTTTCATGTTTACAAAAGTGTAAGAACTAATACAATTAGATCCACGTTTTCGAAAAAATAAAGTAACAAATTCCTCAAATCATAAAATATGCCCTTGGGAAATTTCGAACTGTAGTCGCAAACATACTTTTATTACTGCTTTTATTAGCTGTGGTTAAGCATTAAGCTTCACAAAAATTGTCTTGCTGCTTAAAAATTTCAAAAATCATATTTTTGCCCTAAAAATCGAATCAAAAAACGTGATATTCGTCAATATTTGTTTACAGCACGTCAAAAGATTTCGAATAACGGAAGATCAAATTAAATCAACATTTTGAAATCTTTTCCTTACAAATACTGGCAAATCTGGCTTGCTCAATAATTTTTTTTCTGTACAAAAATTTATGTGAAACGTGTTAATTTTCTCGTTTTTATCTGATTTTAAATCGTTTATTTAGATTAAATAAACTATAAAAACTTAGCTAAAAGTTAGATGGGAAGAATGAAACATATTTCTAGATTATTTTGAAGCATTAACATCAAAGATTGAATAAGATTTTTCATAAAAATTTAGAGATTTTCGAAACATAAGTACATTTACATGCAGACACACACACATACTGCTCGAAAAATACAGCTATGCAGGTGAAAAAGGGAGCATATTGACTAACTAGTACTTAGTAACCTTAATATCAACAATTTGTAAATTTACAATTGAATATTTTATATTTCAATTGTAAATTTACAAATTGTGTTTTAATAATTCAATTACAGTTGTAAAGCTTGAAAAAGTCCCAAGCAAGGGACGAAACGTCGCTATAAATAACAAATAAGTGTTTACTTAAAAAGTCCTTTTTCCCGACAAATCATTTTTATATTAATGTAAATAATTTGTTCTTTATCATTACGCCGGACGAACTGTATACTATATAGCTTTATGCAATTATAAACTTGCGTTCCAGTCGTCGTGATCGGCCGAACTGTATAGCTTTGCCCTCCAGAAATGAATCCGCGGACTCTATCGGACATGCTTAGGAACCCCAGCTAGCTTAGGAAACGCTGATACATAATGTGCGTTATTTCAGTCATATAATATTATTGCGATCCAGGTAGCCTTGACCTCGGCCATTGTTCAGTTTTTGAGCGCCATGAATATAATAGAAGAACAATTAACGAGTGATTATATTATACACCTCGAATACCCTTTCAAATAAAAACAATAGAAGCGCGCGTATACCTACGTAATATCTGTCTGTACTTTTCACAGCCTGCTTCAAAAATATACAGATACAATTTAATTTCCAAATCTTCATGGTTTCCGCGGTCTTGTAGGCCGTGATCTAATGATTTATCCATACGTGACGTTTAGTCACCAACTCCGGTCAACATATTCAAAGGCGATGTGACAATGGCCGAAGTGCGTCTCACTCGGTAGCATCAACAGTAGTGAAGCCATCGGTTACACCATATTACGATCTTGCCTTGCGGGGCTGTACCTCGTCCGACAACGTCAACAGTAGTGGAACCCTCGGCTCCACCTTATTACGATCTTGCCGAACGAGATCCAATTGTGAATCTAAACCATCTAACACCATCTAAACACACATACAATATTTCATCAAAATCGGTCCAGCTGTTCAGTCACATACACACGTATAGAAGAATTATTTATGTAAAGATATAATAATTAATAATAGAAAACAGTATCACGGGCAATTGGAATGATGAAAATAAATCAATTTAAACACTCATTGATTGCAACGTTTCGTCTTTTCTTTAATTAAGACTTTTTCAAGCTCTAAAAAATTTTTACAAAAATTAACATTCATATAATAAAAATATTAAACATTATGGATTAAATAATTTACTAAAAAGAAACAATATGCTTAAACGATAGTTAAAATATGATATAATATGCAATTTAGCATTAATTAAAGAAAAGACGAAACGTTGCAATCAATGAGTGTTTAAATTGATTTATTTTCATCATTCCAATTACTCGTGATACTGTTTTCTATTATAACATATATCTGGAATTGAACTTTAAAGATGAATATTGACATAATATATACACTCTAACTTTAAAAGCTGATAGAACATCTCATAAATAAGTCGAATTCGTAAAAATAGTACGGAATCCTCTGTGCGCGTGTCTGAGTTGCACTTGACCAGTTTTTTTATGGAATAGTTTTGAAACAGTCTGTAAAATATACGCAATATATCTGTGTATTGTCCCTGTATATAAGTATAATTCACCGGGCAGATAATGCATAACGAATTACATTGATGCCAGATAAAAATGTTCATGATGAATTATTGTTGGCCAGTTCCGATGTTTCACGTTCAATCGCGATTCAAAACAATGTTGTATTGCCGCAATCCCCTACGTCAGGTTTCAAAAGGTCGACCACGTATGCTGCTACAATAATTCAGCATTTCAATGGTTGCCACACCAATTTCTTCACAAAATGTTTAGGACGACTTTACCAGCGACGACATCTAGCAAACAACCGATTTTTGCGATTTTGTCTCGAGATGTGCATACGCACGCAGAGTTTAAATAAAATCGGTCCAGTGGTTTCAATTTCAGACGTGACCATAGACAGATATTTCTTTTTCAGAAAACGCTTTTCCTGACTTCCCAGTATCCAGGTTCTAGCCCGAGAATTGGTAATTGATTTCAACTAAATTAGGCCCACGCGTTGAAATCCATCACCGCAAGAAGCCTATCTAAAATGGCCTTAATCGGGTCATTTTAGGGATAGTTTTGAGGGGTTGAAAATTGTTTTTGGGCCTCAAAACACCAAAAAAATTCTCCGAATCGTTTCAAAATTGAAATTTAATCCTCTGGCAGTAATTAAAATGTGTCCCTAAAATTTTTATAAAATCGGCTCAACAGGACCGGACTTACAATTTTTTTGAAAACACTAATTTGCAGATAGTGACTTATTTATTGAAGGGTGTATTTAATTCGGTGTAAACGTTAGATTGATAATAATATTACAATTAAGAAAACAAATGTTATTTTAAGGGGTGTATTAAGGGATTAAATTTTTTATTTTGCCCAAAAACAAACTTAATTTCACATAATAAAACTATAAAACCACACGGCCCTATACAAGCAAATACACTATATTGTCGGCAGGATTTTGGCACTGCGAGCCGGGTTTTTTTTTTATTTGGAACCAAGGTCACGAATACGTCGGTAGCCAGAGAAAAAAGCACCACCTGCGCATTATGCTTCTTTACTTGTTCTTGTGATCGTACCATAAGGATCCCGCTTTTTACCATTTGTTGTGGATTTCTAATAATAATCCCGGGAAAATAGGACCACCGACAGCTTTATTTTACCTTGTTTGAAGTCCACGTTAAGCTACAGATCTTGTCTCTGGCGATGGCTTTGTGGTGTAGATAAAATGATCTCTATTAATAAGGTCAAGGATAACGGTGCGTGTAAAGGACGCAAATTAATTCATTATCAACATCTAGAATGTAATAAAAAGTGAACCCATTATATTTCGCACCAATAGAATGTAAAATAAACATTCTCGATAACGTAATATTTGCATTGAATTAAATTTCGTACGAGGTACTCTGTTTATTTTTTACGAATTTTAAAAATGTAGGTTGAAAAAAAGGCGTAAAAATATGCTAAGCAAATATTAAATTTTAACTGGAAAATAAATACACATTATGTAGGTATGTATGTTCTGCAAAATAAATAGAAAGGATAGCCAATTATTCATTGTTGGGTTGCGTTCAAAATTAACTAAAACCAACCGCTAAAAGCGCTAATGGCAATATTTTGCTGTCCTTGAGTGGAGGTGTAGACCTATAGAAAAGGAAACATTTGGTATATAACGTATGTATGTAAGAACAAAAAAAAAACGCGAAACTGCAAAGCTTTAAAAATACAGTTTTCTTCTATATATTTATTATTAGATAATGCATTTTATCTCTTCATTTTTAATGAATTAGTTATTTTTGACAGTAACCTTAAGATTTTTTGTTTGAAATATATACTATTAAGTATTGCTATGCCCATAAAAAATGTACTAATTTACCACGCGCGCTTCATAAAACGCAACATTCCTTTGTCTGTTTATAACTCGAGAACCACTGAAACGATTTCATGTGGTTTTATTTCCTATATAAATATCTACATTTTGTGGTCAGGTCTTAGGCATTGTCTGAATAAAATTGATTTTGGTTCAAATATGTGTTGGATACATTAGTTGTAGATAACAGTAAAATTTACATTGAAAAAAGTATACGTTATGTATGGTTAGACTTTTGTATAACAAACGCTATAGTGTCAAAAGTGTCAATACTTTTTAAACTATTACGAGTAAATATACACTGTTAAATTCATAATCTTTCTTTTTTCGCAATCGGGGAAAAGGAGATAAAAATACTCTGGATGGGTACAACTCGCGGTGTATCGTCTCGCGATGTTGCCAAGTCACTGGATACATGTGCGCGTCAGTAATAATCAGCATTGCCAGATTTTTTTTGCCAAGTCGGGATTTTGGAACTTTTTGATTGAAAAAAGCGGGATTCTTTCGTCGAAAGCGGGACATAGTAAAAAAACGTATATGATCAGAAGTTTTTAAATATTTATCTTTTTATTTGAGTTAAAATTGCGTTTACGTGACAATAGATAGCAAAAATAGGCATACAAAATGTACTTAATAAAAATATGATATTTTAAATCAGATTTACCCTATCGTTAAATAGTTGAGTCTTATTCGTCTTCTGAATAAAAAATAAAAAAAGTTTTATTCATTAGAAAAATATGGCGTTTCAAACAATAGTCTGAGGAGTGAGTGTTACAAATTGCAACTTACAATAAGAGGATAATTATTTACGCACGGTCGAGTTATCTCCGAAAAGCGGGACTGAGCCTGTCCCGCGCAGGACATTTAATTTTGATTTAAAAATCGGGACGTCTCGCCAAAATCGGGACGTCTGGCAACGCTGGTAATAATCGTCCAGTGTATATAAGATTTTAAAGTTTATTTTAAACGCATCCCTTGACACATGACGAGTACATATAACTTGACACATATGCAGTACCCCTGATTTGTTGATTTCATTAATTATAAAACAAAAAGACACATGTGTAATAACATTACTGTTCTAATTAAAAAATGACAGATGTGTAAAAGTAAATCAAAAAAGGGGCGTGAGAATAGCCGAGATCGTCGTTGTGCATGTGGAATTACCATGGTTTATTCATTATAAGGTTATTCGATGAATAAAGCACTTTCCAGAAGAAAATCTGAAATTTAATTATGTTATTTACGGATATTTAATACATTCACCTTATTTTTTTTTTAATTTTGGACGTCTAGTTTTCAAGTAATTAATTATTATACATCGAAGCTCAGCTTCGATGTATATTAATTTCGGTCAGAAATCCTGTATGTGTAAAATTTTCTCTCGTACCGTATCTCGAGAACCTTACATTTGTTTTCCATCAAATTTTGAAGAGCGATGCGTTCCTATCATGACACGGTCTCTATTGATTTTCATTTATGTAACTAAAAAATTAGTGCCCTTTTGACCATAATATGTCAAAATAACCTCCGTAACTTGTTAAAAATATGTTTTCAACATAATGATGAGTGAGAGACTCACCGGAAATGCAGATAAACCAAATTGGCCCTAGACAAAATTTTGAAAAACTATATACAGATTATTCGAAAGTTTGACTGTTTTAGATAACATAAAAATTATAATGGAAATTTTTTACGTGTAGTTTTACTTAAAAATTGTCGAAACAACTCTCAAATTACTTATTAGCCATGTTTGAACTATATCTGTCTCTTAAACACATTGTATAATACTCGCCACTGTTCTAAAAGGTTCTGAAGTTAGTCACAAACAGCGTCGCAAATGCATATTTTAGAGCCGTCCTGGTTGTTTTGTGGGAAAGGAAGACTCCCACCACCTCCCAGTTACCAGCACAGGACGTGCAATCGTCGGTGATTGGTTATCGCTGGTTGTCTTGTCACTTTTCTGCTACAAAGTTCAGTCCAGTATGCTATTGTTAAGTTGTTTCTTTGATTGTTAATTGATCAAGATGCCTAATACAGTTTTGTATATGAAAGCACGAAAAATAATTTTTTGGATGACTTTATGCAAGGAATTAGACCTTTAGATTAAAGAAAAACTAAAAATAATTATATAGCGCAAATTTGTAGTTTTTTAACCGATTGTACCTGCGCAAGCCTCCATTTGCATCTAACTTCTGAGCCTTTTAGATCCATGGCACGTACTATACTGATGTACTCAAAGTATGTCTTAAATATTAAAAAAATAAATTATGATTTATAGGATATGTTTAAATAAGAAAGTCATATAACATTTTTTTTTTATTTCAACAAAATAAGAACTTAATTACTACTAATACAATGAGACTAATAATCTTATAAGTTTGATCAAAAATTTATTCAGTAGCTTTTTAGTTTACTCGAAACATAAATTGACAAACAGACAAAAATTTTGAAAATGGCTTACAATATAGAAAAGCACTGGATACAGTCCTATTGTTTCAGTAAAAGTAATGTGACAAATGAATTTATCTCGGATCGGATTGGCTCTAGCTCTTAATGAAAAAAAAATGGCGTGTATGTGTGAAATATAGACATGTTGGAAGTCGATTTTCATTAAAGGCAGAGCATTCTCTGACCACTTGACAGTTCAATCTACTAAACATGGTGGCCAGTTCTATTTTATGGCAGACATCAAATATACAAGGTGTAGCAAAAAGTTGTGTATTTATAGTTGCGAGGAGAAAATCCAAAAATTTTAGAATTTTTAGGAGTGTACAAAGACAAAATTAAGTAAAATAAAAATGGCGTGTTAATTATTAGTCAATTGTTTGATTAAAAAAAATTTTTTAATAAAACATATATGTATTAAAAGGTTTTAAAAATATGATGCCTCTAAAAAATTCAAAAAGATCAGATATTGCAAAGTAAGATTAGCTTCATCACGTATAGAGCCATTTTTGTTCCAGAATTTTTTTTTTACAAATACCACAATTTTGCACAAAATTAAATTATCGTAAAAACAAAAAAAAATGGCCTCATACGCGGTGAAGACTTTTACTATATCTAGTTTTTTTTTAATTCGAGATAAACGTAATTAGATTTTAAGTCCTTCAAAATATTTCGCTGCAAGTCCTATAGCACAAAGCAAACTAGACACAAGTGTTCATGTCCTGATTTGAAAACTGGTAAAAGTTTCAATACATATAGGTAATTGAAAATATATAATGTACCTGCTTGGTTCAAATAACCTTGAGAGTTAAAAAAAGAAATTAATCTCAACAGTCGCGGTAACTAACGGGTTACGCAATAAGTTCGTATAATGTAATCAGCTACAGAAAACCAGTATCAGAGCTGGCACCTATAACTTTACAAAAGCAAATTCATCATTTTTGACGTTTTAAATATAAAAAGTACAACGACATGGCCGTTAAACGCCGTCACTGGTGTCACAGCGCACGCTCCAAGCACATCTATCACTGATTTTTTCTTTATTATGAATAATAACCAGAAATATGTTTTGACGTTCCATTCGACGTAGCTGTGATAACATTCTTCATTATATTATTTAAGTGCCGTATTTTTAATCAAGGTCATTTCTTTTCTGCATGCCATATCACGTCAATCAAAATTAAAGCGGCCCACAGACAGTAGAGCATGATTGACAATCATTGTGATCGCACAGACATTTCATGATAGATTGCTCTAGATTATTCTCAAAGATGGATTTAACTGAACATTTTCACTATAAGCCCCCAGTTTTCTGGTTCTAATTCAAGAACTGGTTTTAATTGGTTATTAAAAATAATATCGTGTATTGAAAAAATAAATATGTACTAAGCCTAAGTAGTCCTTGGCTCTTGATGAACTTTTGCATAAATGTTTGGTGATCAATATTAGTTTCCCTTGAGCATACATTATACAAATACAATAATGCTAAATGGATAATTTTACTATCGCTATACAGGCATAAACCGAGCTGGGTAGAGTAGTGGTACTGCACTAGACTCGCATTCGGGAGGTAGGGGTTCGATTCCCGGCAGGGGCAGATGTGGCTGGGACTTTTTCCTACTGCCTCTCGCCGAGAAACGGTAATTCCTGTACCGGCCATCTTGATTGAGGTTTTCCATGGTTTCCCTCAATTAATTCCAGATAAATATCGAGATGGTTCCTTATTTGAGTACATGGCCGATTACCTATCAAACTCCTAGTTCAAAAATTACCTACCTTATCCTAATTTCCTATAATTCCTTCATTCGCCCATTGCTATTATATAAGTTGAAGTTTTAAAAAATGTAGAAAATAACGGGAGGTGGTAAATGGAAAATAGTAATGGTGCGAATGGCGTCTGTTATGACATAAAGTCGAGAAACGGACGTTAAACGCATTATTATTATTATTATTATTATTATACAGGCATAAAAAGCAGCTATTTTACAGAGATGTGCAAAAAAAAATATTATGCTCCATCTTGTATTGTCGGCATAGTTTAAATAATTTAATCGTTTCGAGAAATAATTAAGTCATTACAATTTGGTGAATAACTGAATGGTTATGCTGAGAGATAATGTTATTTTAACAGCGTGTTTTTGAATTTGGTGAAAATTATTATGACGTGTGATAATGGTGCATTTTAGCAATTGTACAAACAGCGCGACGGTGGCGTTGGATATAATTAAACATGTACCGATGACACAACAACACAATTCCATTTGGGTCCTATATGTTATGCATTCATAATGGAGAACAAATTCGCACGCTGCAGTATACCGGATGTGTTATGTAGGGCTATTTTTAGATTTTTTTACCACCAATGAAAAAACGGTTTGAAAGTTTACAAAAATGGTTTCACTTTTATCAGAAATAAGCACATTGATCAATACCAATAACGAAATTATAAAGGATTTTTTGAGGTTTAACTTTTTTAGCGACGTACTTATCTGTTTGAAAAAAGTAAGAAATCGAGGGAAAGTAGAATGAAACAAATTAAGGGGAAGTTAGTTTGTCCCCCACATTTCATGAAACTGACAAGGACAGAAGTTTATAGTATGTTGCATTCTGATTCGCTCGAATCTGACGTTTAAAATTACGATCAAGTGAAGTACAAAATAATTTCTGTAATTTGACGTACAAACGGTAGGAACTCATATATTCCATGTAAATTCAGAAATAAAAATATTAAATATCATATTCTCTATTTTCAGATATCGGAACAATTTTCAGATTAAACATTTTTTAAATACAAGTATATGCTGAAACGTCACATTATGTGAGGTTATGATGTTGATATACTACAGACAATTCATATTAAAAATGTTTTTTCTGTAGATTATAGTATGTCCATGTGAGAATTTTCAAATGACGTAAACATCAAAGTGCTCTCTTAAAATGTGTAATAATTTTGCCGTAATTATAATATTAAAAACTAAAAAATTTAAACTTCTTATGTGACCTTATGAGGGTGAGGCTCATTATAATTTTTTTCTGTACATTTTTAGGGTTCCGTACAAAAAAACGAACCCTTATAGGATCACTCTCGTGTCTGTCTGTCTGTTCGTCTCCACAGCGTAAATAAACGAATTTCGATTTTCAGGGTTAAATGTCAAATGTGACATATCAAATGAAAGGATTCGGTATGAGAACTACAAAAATATTTTTGTATAAATCGAGCATCGTCCTTCCCCCTTATCGCCGAAACTACTGAGCTTAAAATTTTGAAAATAATAGGGAATAATAATAATAATAATAATAATAATGCGTTTAACGTCCGTTTCTCGACTTTATGTCATAACAGACGCCATTCGCACCATTACTATTTTCCATTTACCACCTCCCGTTATTTTCTGCATTTTTTAAAACTTCAACTTATATAATAGCAATGGGCGAATGAAGAAATTATAGGAAATTAGGATAAGGTAGGTAATTTTTGAACTAGGAGTTTGATAGGTAATCAGCCATGAACTCAAATAAGGAACCATCTCGATATTTATCTGGAATTAATTGAGCGAAACCATGGAAAACCTCAATCAAGATGGCCGGTACAGGAATTACCGTTTCTCGGCGAGAGGAAGTAAGAAAAAGTCCCAGCCACATCTGCCCCTGCCGGAAATCGAACCCGTACCTCCCGAATGCGAGTCTAGTGCTGTACCACTACTCTACCCAGCTCGGTTAAAATAATAGGAAATATAGAACCTCACCCATAGTTTACAGGAAAATCAAAATGAAAATCCTAAGTCTTAAAGTTCTCACGGAACACTGAATGGCACGGAACCCTCCCCACGAGAGTTCGGTTCGCACTTGACCGTTATATAATAATTTCTAAACGGTATAATAAATACAAAAACAGTTAAACTAGCTTCCGGAATTAATAATAATATTATACAACGTATATATACAATTCCGGGTTCTGGGTGTATCCTCCTTGACGTTGTGATGTCACTTTTTACTCTCTGATTATTATCTGGGTTAAAATAAAACAGGGCTTTATACTGACGGCTTGTTATGTAACATGCTCAATCCAGTAGAGGACAGATTGGTGGAACAGTTAACGTGCTGTGCCGGCATGAGTTCGAATCCCATATCCGCTCATGAATGTTTTGTGATGTCGATTAATTTAATTTGATGTAATTAGACACTAATGACCTTTGAGATAGTAAACATCTTTACTATCCAACAATTTCCGCTATAGCGAAAGTGATGCAATACAACTTTGAGATTCACCCTTTTTGGTCGTACAGCTCGTTACAATCAGCGCAATTTGTTCTATAAATATTCACAATTTCAAAAATATATTAAAGGTTGCAATTTTTTTGAGGCATACACAAAAAACACGCGAATTTTTGACGAAAATCGAACTCTCAGAATTTTTTCAACTCGTTTAAAAGTCATAAGTTTACAAAAAAAAAAAAATGAGAATAGCCGTATTTTTTGATAAAAATATACTCTTTGATATTTTTCAACTTAATCATGCTTGTAACTATTTGCGGTCTTTGAGCACAAAATTAAATCCCTCTGAAAATTTTTGATAATGTTTTTTCTAAAAATTATTTTTCGAGGGAGATTCTTCTTAAGTCAGGTCCACCATGTCTTTGGTGTCGCCAATCCTGTTCTACAGTACATTTGTCGGGAGACTATTGTACTGAGAAACGACAAACTAAATTCGAATAGCGTTCAGTTTGAAGCCCTGATACAAATTGCTTTTAGGTTACAGCGTAGCTAGGACGATGGCTATATAGATTCGTACCTACTTTCAAACGGCTAAATGCGTGCGTAGACCGGCCTGATTGTAGCTAACTTCCAACTACTCGGATACAGTTGTCTAATATCCAATTTCCCTTATTATATCTTCGGTCTCAACTCAGCAAAATTGCCGCACTAGAATATTCAAATAGCAAATTCGAAAGATATGAATAATTCCGTGTAAGTCGATAAAATGACGAAAACGAGTTGATAAGGAGCTTCTTGTAGACTACTTCACGCTATTTTTTATTATTTTCGAGCGACTATAATCTACGACAACTCTCTCTTTCTTTCGACCACGTTCTCCCTTTTTAGTATCACAATCTTGTGAATCTCCCTCTCAAACATTACGTCAAAATTTAACGCAGTCCTACACCTATTAATTGATTAATTTATATTTTTTATTTAAAAAAAGACGTGTCGCGGAACACACGACCGATGTGAAACTTCTTTTATGCGTGAATATTATAAAAACTAATAAACTATAATTAATTAAAAACAAAAATTCAACGTAAAAACATACAAAATATTAGGCGACCTAAGGGCCATTGGACCCGCGACTTTCGCGTTATTAACGTAGCGTTAAACGATAGTTCGTACCCCGCATAAACTTGTCTCGAAATGTAAGTCACACATTTGTGAACGCATTTATGTCACATTTTTAATATTCGTTTCATTCATTTTACTCCCAAAATCGTCGAGGTACAGCATAAGAAGTTTCACTTACATATTATCTGAGGCCTCTTCTGGTGACACGTTATTTCACTAAGCACTACCACCTAATGGATGATATAGAAATTATTTTTTTATACTTCTTTTGGTGCATTGAGGGTAAAATTTGCTCTATTATGGAAGTTGCACTTGCAGCATGCAGGGAACATGAGACAATGTTGAAATCGTCGATAATGTTGATTCTTCGATGCAGTATAGTTTTACTTTGTATTCATAGATGACACGTCCTATTTTTTTCTGATAACGTCAAAATAGTTATTTCGTAAAACAACAAAGTAGGTTGTACTAGAGACATTGGACGGAACTTCTTAAAAGCTACAGTGTTATTAACAACTTTTGACTGTCAAATAACCTCAATACTTGTATTTTTTTAAATTGGGGATTCAACAGTATTTTATTTTATCAATGTACATACATCCATAACGAAAAAGTGACTATCAATTATCGCGATCACGCCAAAAAATATAACTTCTGCCATTTTTTTGCTAACAGATTCTAAAAAGTATAGTTCCGCTATTCGATGCGCATAATATTGCGAATAAGGATTCTCAGCAATAACACGAGGATCATAAACATATACCTACGTAAAATTAATTCAATTTCCTGTGAAATAACTGTTTTATTAGGTAATTTAAATACGTTGTCATTTATAACTTTAATTCCATTTTATAAATGTAGATGTACATTAATATACTATTTCGTATTTTAGAATTAGTACTTTTCTGTCGAGACATTTTTTACTGTTTTAGAAGCGAAGCTTCTATAGCGACGTTGCACACTCGACCATTGGGAAGTAAATGCCACGTGATCTACTGTACTCTACGTACTCCTGCTCAGAAGTGCCAAAAAGTATCGATGGATATGTTTGAGATTATATTAAGCTAGCCAATATGTATACTAAATTTCTTCGAGTGCCAATGTTCTGTTTAAAATTGTACCGATATATCGATACTTGAAAAGAATATCGATACGATATATATCGATATCGTATCGATATTTTTTTCAAGTATCAATATATCGGTACAATTTTAAACAGAACTCGAAAAAATTTAGTAGACATATTGGCTAGCTTAATATAATCTCAAATAGTAATTAACGGACATTTTTCTAATAAATCAAGTAATATATAATTATCTGAAATCAAAAACAACGATAAGAATTTTTTTGTTTATTAATCAAACGCCTAATATATTTAGGGGCAGATAATTTTAGAGATTAATCGAACAATTAGTAAAGCCAGGAATGGCGAACCTATGGCATGCCTGCTAGAAGTAACATTCGAGAGAAAATTGTTGGTACAGCATGAATTGAGGTGTAAATCGAAATAATTAAAAATATTGTAGATGTTGTAGAAATGAAACGAAATATTGCATGAATAGCTATTTTGACTGTTTATTATTCCGAAAATATCGAAAAATCCGGAGAAAAAGAAACGTGTTTTACATGTGCTTTATTCACTGTTGTTGTTTTTGGAACGCATTTAAAGTATGTTCCAAAAATCTGTTTCTTTTTCAGTGGAGTTTTCGATATTTTCAGAATAATTAAACGACCAGAATCAGTCGCAGTAGTACAACACAAGTGTTGCTACTGGAACAAAATATTGGTTTTTGATATTCGGTATTTTATATCGATATATCAGTATATCTAAATATTAAATATCGCCCAAAAATATTGATATATCAAATAAAAAATATCGATATATCGATATTTTTCCCTACTGCTGGTGTTTATTCCTTTAGTCCAACACTGAAAAACAGATCAGTTGTATCTTACTCGTGTGAATAACAAACTCAATAGTGTAAAAAGTGTTAACACTTTTTAAACTGGAGTACGATACCAAACACACCTTTTGATAAATTTAAAAAAACGATCAATTGCGAACCAAACTACTGTGGAGAGGGTTCTTCGTACCATTCAGTTTTCCGTGAGAACTTTAAAACTTAGGATTTTCATTTAAGTTTTTCTGTAAACTATGAGTGAGGTCCTATAATCTCTATTATTTTCAAAATTTTAAGCTCAGTAGTTTCGGAGATGGATCAGACGTCCTCCGACGCGACTCGTATTTTTGTTTTTGTTGAAGTTACATTTCTTTAGATGCGGTAGATAGTATTGATTATAATGTAAATATCCACGTGCAATTACTGAACGCAGATCCCTGTATATTTTTGAATAATTCCAGAACACATTTTCCCGTTTGTGTAAAATTTAATTAAGCATTTCCTTATATACTTAATATTTTGTAACTAAAGGTATCTTTGTATGAATGATTGTATATTCATAATTTGATTTTCATATTTTCCGACTACCTGAACACAGAGAATAAATTTCCACAGAACATTGCTCAGGTTATTGAACTTGCCTAACAGGCACGTATTTTAAAGTATATATTTTTTTTAAACATATAAATGAAAGAATATCATTTGACAAAAAGTCGGGACACGAGAATATCCGCGCGTATATAGCGATGCCGTTATAATTCAAAACGCTCGATAACTGAGTTCATTAGCATATATTGTTTTCAGGCCCCAGTTCTCAGGTGATGTGTGGTTTGTAGTGATAAAACTACTTGAAAACTGCAAAATGTCTACTGCACATCACGAAATCTGCACTAAAATTGGCTGGTTTTTGCTAGTTTCTGTTGATGGTTTTGTATGTGATATCGTGCAGGTTGCAAATTTGTGCTGTGCTTGACAGGATCGGACTTATAAATTTTATGAAAACGTTTACAGATAGAGAATTATACGTACTGAATGCTGTAGGTATATAATTTTGTGCAGATGATGAATTGATAAAACAGAGACGAAATATTGAAATTAAGAAAAAATAATGTATATATCAGATCCTTTCGATGTTAATAATTCATAAATATTTTAGAGGAATTAGGATCAATGAAATTAAAAGACAAATTAACAACCAATAATAAAACAAATAAATAAATATTAAACATACCTTAATTAATTGTCTTAATAATTAAATCTAATTATTAAGACAATTAATTAAGGTATTTGTCTTTTAATTTCATTGATCCTGATTCCTCTAAAGAATTTATAAATTAAGAAAAAATATTATTTTAAGGGATGTTTTAAGGGTTAAATTTTTTATATTCTCCAAAACCAAACAAATTCATATAATAAAGTCACACTACCTGTATTAGCTAATACACTATATTGTCGGCAGGGTTTTGGTACTATGACCCGGGTTTTTTTTTCAAACATTAAGCTTCACAAAATTTGGCTTGCTGTTTAAAAATTTAAAAAAACACATATTGTTGCCCTAAAATTGAAACAAAAAAGTGATATTCGTCAATATTGCTTTACAGCACGTCACGAGATTTCGAATTAGGGAAAAGTAAATTAACATTTTGAAGTCTTTTCTTTATGAGCATATGCTAAAAATACTGATAAATGTGGTTTGCTTAAGATTTTTTTTCAAATTCATTTTTTTTCTGTACAAAAATTTGTATAAAACTTATGCTAATTTTAATTTTTAAATCGTTTATTTAGATTAAATAAACTATAAAAAGTGGGCTAAAAGTCATATAGGAAGAATGGTGGATATTTCTAATTTATTCTGAGACATTAACATCAATGACTGTTCGTAGATAGAGCTTTGGGGGTGAAAAAGGGGGTATATTGAACAGCTAGCAGACGGTCACTTTACATAAATAATTAAATTTAAAATCGTGTATGTTTTATTCACTCTCTGCTTTCAAAACGAAGTTCTTTTATCACGAAAGTTAATTAGCGGCAACGAACTTAAAAAAAAGTATATAAAAGATAAAAAAGTAAACTATGACAAGTAACTTTGTACACATCAAAGTACAAAGACAAACAACAAAACCAGGTCCAATTGTTTGTGTTCAAAATGAACTGTATGAACCGTTCTAAAAACTTGAAAGTGTTTCTTTGTGAAAGGCTGATCTCCCGTAGATTGACAAACCACGTAGTTCTACCTAGATCTTGTTTCTGAAAACGACAGCTGAATCAATTTTAGACCTACGTCAGCTAACCACTAAATGTAACTATTTGCGTCTAGTGACACAACTGGCGACTATGCGCACTAATCCACTAATTCGTTTTCATTTGATGAAAAGCAAAAATACGACATAATTCACTTTATGTGTTTCATACTGTTGTTTAAAGTTACAGAAAGAAAGGTAATATATACCAAGAGTCCGTCAGTGTCACTCCGTCGTTATTTTATAAAAGCTGAAAGTTTCGCAGCGCATGCTTCCAACGATGGGCGATTATGTGCTTTGGGTCATCGTGGCTTTGGCAGGTAACAGGTAGCAAAGTTGCATAAAATACCGACTTAATTTCGTTAAATTGTAAAGCGTAAGTTTTTTATATTTTTCTTCGGAATACATAATAGAAATGACGTCGTCCATTGCCAGACACTTAATATCGTGGCAACCCCTTGCCTACATCCTTAAATTTCAATAAATTATAACTGTAGGTACTTACGTTATAGTATAAAAGCTGAATTTTAGACAGGTTACTTGGAGAACTATTAGAAGATGTTTCCCCAGTAACCAGACAGTTTTGACAGTTCTAAACCCCTAGCCAGACAAACATATAGGGTAGCTGTAGGTGCGAGCGCATCAGTATTTCACTCGCATCTATTCGCGCTCGCACCTATAGCTACACTATATGTTTGTCTGGCTAGGGGTTAGAACTGTCAAAACTGTCTGGTTACTGGGGAAACATCTTCTAATAGTTCTCGCGCCTACAGCTAAATTGTAACTGTACTTACGTTATAGTATAAAAGCTGAATTTTATACAGGTTACTTGGGGAACTATTAAAGATGTTTCCCCAGTAACCAGATAGTTTCGACAGTTCTAACCCCTAGCCAGACAAACATATAGGGTAACTGTAGGTGCGAGCGCATCAGTATTTCACTCGCATCTATTCGCGCTCGCACCTATAGCTACACTATATCTTTGTCTGGCTAGGGGTTAGCACTGTCGAAACTGTCTGGTTACTGGGAAAACATCTTCTAATAGTTCCCCAAGTAAGCTGTATAAAATTAAGCTTTTATACTATAACGTAAGTACAGTTACAATTTAGCTGTAGGTGCGAGCGCGAATAGATGCGAGTGAAATACTGATGTACTCGCGCCTCGCATTCAAAAATGAAAAAACGTCAATACATAAAAAATATACCTATAAATTTAAAAAATATTTTTTATCAAACTTCTCTCTTAGTTCTTTGTCCACATTTTTAGATGAGATGTAATTCAAATATACGTTGATAACTAACAAAATTAAAATTTCCAGTGGCTTCAGTAGTTGAACGTCTATAATATTCGATAATATTAACAGTCTCCCACTAACAAAATCATTCAACAATAATTTCCATAAATGAATATAATATACGATATAGTCGCTCAGTTTTCCTTTTCGTCACAATGAACACGCTTGTCAGTTACCTTTATATTTCCCCTCCGTAAACATCTATTCTGAAGCAACGGTTGTCGCTTAGTTCCCGTTTCTGCTACTATGAACGCGATCTG
The DNA here is from genome assembly GCA_034508555.1 of Venustoraphidia nigricollis. Lineage (NCBI taxonomy): Eukaryota > Metazoa > Arthropoda > Insecta > Raphidioptera > Raphidiidae > Venustoraphidia > Venustoraphidia nigricollis. The sequence continues at coordinate 2,266,591 of JAVRKA010000006.1, forward strand.
TCTATATTTCTCCTTCGTGTACAAAGTCAATACTATAGGAAATTGAACAGTGTTGATGCCGTTTTTAAAATTTTCCATTTGTATTTACATATCTGTTTTAAATTGCATTATGTGATAGAATGCTATTTCGGTTCGTAGCCATTTTTTTTCTTCATTGTTGACATTCACTGCTGTAAATAGTGACTGCATTATCATTGTGTCGCTTCCGCACATTTCGTTTCGTTCGCTCAGTTTGCTGTTGCAGCAGAGATTTATTTCCTGCTCGCCTGATACTGGAGAGTTGCATATTGAATTCTAGTGAAATATTACATATGAGACGATGGAAAGCTATTGTATAGCTGTTAGTGCAATAGCTTGCCAATTCCATAGTCTTTTGGGATGTGCAGGGGTGTGCAAATACTCGAAAGATTGAGTACCGGTCGCGTAATAAAAGTGCTCGATCGTCAAGTAGAAAAAATTAAGTAAAAAATCTTTTAAAAACCAGTTTTATTAAAATCTACTGAAAGGAAGAAAATAACAAACAATCCAACATATAAAATAATTTCATTATCATTGTTGACCTGACATAAAAGCTTGTCGCGAGATGTTCATAAAAATTCCAGCCAATTGGGCGACAGGACCATTCCAACTTTAAAAATATTCACATTTGACATATTATAACAAATAAAATAAAACTTCTGTTGACGCGCGCAGTGATGCTGGTAACGGCTAGTAACAAATATGATATTTCCTATTTGTTTTCATGGTTACATAATATGGTTTAACATGTAAAAGTTAATCAAGCATGCTTGTCAGCTATCTTACTAATTTCTTTTCAACAGATCTTTGGAACAAAAAACAGCTGATTTTTTTAAATTTTATTTTTTACAAAACTTTTATTAAAAAAATAAATAGAACATAAACCATTATGAAAAAGTATACAATTATGTGAGAAAAAACAACGTTATAGCGTCTGTTGCTTTTGCGCATGCGCCGATTTTCCCCTAAAACAATAGGGCTCTTTATATTTGCATACCAAACATCCTTCCAAAATTTGGTTTCAATCCGTTCGACCTGTATCATGCTCACAGACAAACAGACGCACGGAGTTTTTTCAAAAATATGGACTTTGGATTCAGGAAACCTTAAAACGAAAAAATATTGTAAAATTTTGAAAAGTTAATTTTGACCTAAAGTAGTACCATTCCCCACTAGTGGGTTGGAATGGTAAAAAATGCATACTTAAAACTTTTCATGAAAAGCATTTAGGTCAGGTCAATAATGATAAAATGATTTTATTTGTTTGATTTGATAATTTTTAGCTTACCTTTGCAAACATTTACCCATCTGCACTCGGTCTATTTTTGGATTACGCCTCTGCTCAATCATATCGCGTAATATCTATAATTTTCTTCGTTTTAGTACATTTTAATAAAAGCTTGTTTTTAAAAGATTTTTTACTCATATTTTATCATTTCCGCTTTATATATATAAAGCACTTAGCATGAGTGTATTATCATCAAATCCGTCTGCTGACTAAAACAAGTCCAGACACGAAACGTCTACCATAGGCTGTTGAACAGTTGCTTAGTGAGTTGGCAATCCTGACTGCAGCATCAGGTCATGGTTATCAGATGATTGTATTGTCATACGTACGCAAAATTTCAAATTAATAGATTCAAAATCGACTTGCAAGATTCGACCCAATCTGACTGACTGAAACATATGGAAAATTTCAAACAATTAAAAAAAATTGTTTCATAATGTATTTGTAAATATATCTAACAAAAAAAATATGGAACGATCCCATTTGGAAGGTGTATGGATGGATAAAGAAATATTCTCAATCGAATCTTATAAATAATACAAAGAAAAATGTATTCCCGATAAATTTCATCCCTGGAACACTTACGCTCGATTGTAGCAGCAAAAACTAACGTGAAATTTTTCGCCAGAAACTGCACTGAATCACAAATTTCTGTATAAGTTTCAAGTTTAAATCCTTTTGCGACGTCCTGTCAATAAATATCATGTATCGAATTTTAATGTTAATCTGATGTTATTTCTTTTGAAAAATAAATAATAAAATAAATAAAAATAACGTATTTTAAAAACGATTTTATTGTATTTGTTCTATTTGTAAAAATATTCAGAGAATTTATTTTATTACAAAACCCTCTTTGATTCTAATAGGTATATTGACTTGCATCATGCATGTTAAATATCTGCATTTGATTTACAATTTACATCGATTTCCAGATATATTATCTAGTAGATTCAGATTTCAATCCATAAAACATCATTCTACTATTTTCTTTAACTAAAGTTTAATGTAAATCAAATGTAGATATCTGACGCGTGAAGTCAATATGTCGTTTGTAGGGTAAAGTACCAGTAAGATATGTTGGTGATGTTTTTTTTTATTTTCAAGCGTTTTTTTAGAGAAAGAACAAAAAAATTAACCAAAGCTGATAAGGCACGTTAACAATAGTTTTTACAACAAATATTCACTATAATTACGAACGCTTATGTTTTTAAATGTATAGAATTTGCATATAAAGAAAATAAAAAATGAAGTGGCTAATTGGTGACAGGAGAAAGTTCATTCGGAAGTATGTAACTGGATAACAGAAGATTTAGTGCGTATCAACACTTTATCTTCGTTTACCTTATATTACGTATTTGTATTGGTTAAAATTAGTCAAGCAGCGATTCCTGTTTTTAAGATTACGATTAACAAACCAATAATCGTACGATGACGATTAATTATAGATAAATTAAAGATATAATGTAAAATAATCTTTATTGGGTGCTGTCTTCGCAAAATATTGTCAAATATAGCCAATTTCTCTTTTTACAGTATGCGACATTTTTTTCCGAAAAAAGCAAATTCAGCGAAAAGATGAACAATTAAAAAAGTGCACTAAAACACCTGAACCGCGTTTAGAACAAAGCAACATTAAACTTTAACAACTAAACAAGTCCTAACAACAGTGCTGGATTTACACTAGGGGCTATTGCCCAGGGCGGCAAATTTCCAAGGGTTTTCACATTATAGACATTTTTTTTTCGAAAAGTGTGATCGTGTTAAAAACATTAATAAATAAAATACGTTTTCTCTTGATTAAGACTGTATGTGTAAAATTATAAACACTGCAGTTTTATTTAAAAAAAGGAGGAGGTTCTCAATTCGTCGGAATCTTTTTTTTTATGTATGTTCCCCGATTACTCGAAGACGCCTGAACCGATTTGGATTTTTTTTTGTTTGAAAGGGTATACATCCCAGGTGGTCCCATATAGTTTTTATTAAAATCGGTTCCACCATTTTTAAATGACGTCAAAAAAACATATTTTATAATGTATGCTACCTCATATCTCCAACATTTGTAAATAGCGATTATGATGATTCTTTTCTTATTTAATAGGGCACATATCTTCAGGGTGATCCCACATAAATTTTACTTAAATCGGTTCAGTAGTTTTTAAAAATGTGCGAAATCAAATCCACCTCTTAAAAGTAAAAAATAAAAAAACTTAAAAAAAAATTAACGTCCTTCAAAAAAATCACTAAAAAGATGAAAATAATGAAATTTTGAGGTCGGAGCTAATTTCATTACAAAAAAAATCACATGAAATTTTGAGGTCGGCGCCTATTTAATAAAAGTAGATACGTAATTAAAAGTTTTTGTAATGAAATTAGCTCCGACCTCAAAATTTCATTATTTTCATTTTTTTAGTGATTTTTTTGAAAGAGGTTAACATTTTTTTTTAAGTTTTTTGGTAAAAAGAATAATCATTTTGTTATTCACAATTTTTGAAAGTTTTCGACTCGGTCGCAATTTGTTTGATTTCAAGTGCGAGTCGAACTCGCGAGAAGAGGGTTCCGTACTATTCCGTTTTCCGTAAGTACTTTAAGACTTAAGATTTTCGTTTCAATTTTCCTGGAAACTATGGGTGAGACCTGACATTCCCTCGGCCTCGGGCTTATGGGGAGCCCCTCGGGCCCTTTCGGCCCAGTCAGACCCTGTAGGTACCTACTCACAAACACATATCAGCCCTAGTTGCACAAACATTCATCTGTTGAATCGCTGACAATAATCGTAAAATAATCATAGATTAATTGTACAATTGTAATAATCGTGGATTAATCACAGTCGTAATCATTGCATCACTAGTTAAAATGTGGGTATATTTTTGAAACAGTCTGTATAATGACGTGCAGGTGACTTTCTGTCACGCCTGTACCGTAAACTAAAGCCCTAAAGCTTCCTGTCCAGTAGTAGGTTGACTTGCACGAACGTATAAATCCGATCTGACTCTAACACAGTTTTAGCTGTGATGCATTAGTTGTAGAGGTGTTAACTATACCAGCTCGCCTGCTCGTATTTTGCAGTACTTTATAGACACTAGATCGTAATTCATTGTTACTGAACTACGGCAGTGGTGGATGAAAAAGCTACAGTTGTCTATTCTTCTGAAAAAAAGAGGTGCGTCGTTTCGTGGACGCACGACGAAAGCATAGCATAGCATTTTTATTAATTTTTAATGATAGATGGAAAATAGTAATGGTGTGAATGGCGTTTGTTATGGCATAAAGTCAAGAAACAGACTTTAAACGCTTTATTATATTATTCTTATTATACCGAGCTGGGTAGAGTAGTGGTGATAGCACTAGACTCGCATTCGGGAGGTACCGGGTTCGAATCCCGGCAGGGGCAGATGTGGCTGGGAGTTTTTTCCTACTGCCTCTCGCCGAGAAACGGTAATTCCTGTACCGGCCATCTTAATTGAGGTTTTCCATGGTTTCCCTCAATTAATTCCAGATAAATATCGAGATGGTTCCTTATTTGAGGCCATGGCCGATTACCTATCAAACTCCTAGCTCAAAAATTACCTACCTTATCTTAATTACCTATAATTCCTTCATTCGCCCATTGCTATTACATAAGTTGAAGTTGTAAAAAAATGTAGAAAATAACGGGAAGTGGTAGATGAAAAAATAATAATGGTGCGAATGGCGTCTGTTATGACATAAAGTCGAGAAACGGACGTTAAACGCATTATTATTATTATTATATTATTGTTATTATATATTATTAAAATTATTTATTGTAAATTCAAATAAAAACTATAATTTGTAGAAACCTTAATGGTTATGACCATATATTATCAGTGCAATTTACCAACTATTGACTTGCCTAAAGCCCTGAAGATGAAATAAAATATTTCGAAACGATGGCCTGTAAGCGGAACATCGGTAAAGCTTTTTTCTTTTGATTGTTCCTCATCCAAACTTCTTTTCAACGATTAAAGCAAACTATTAGCTATTTGTTTCTGTTATCGATAGTTATTTTGACAGACAAATCATTCACCGCCGATCTTGTGACGTCATAGTATACAAATTTATAGGTGTGTTATAATGTTATATAATATGGGAATGCAGTAAAGACAGTGACCTTGTAGCCGAACAAGCTTTGACCCATATTTACGAAGCTTTTATGTTTGTATAGCTGTATCTGTAATCCGAAATAACATTATCTCAACATCTCACATGTTTGTTCGTAGATAGAGCTGTGTACGGCATACAAATTTAATTATTCCTCTGCTGAAAATTTAAAATGAAACAATGTTTTCACTTAGATTATGACTGATAATGGAATTCAGACGACTCAGAATGAATGCACGGATTAGAATATTTGAATATTTTTATTTAAATCTGTTCGCTCATTGTTGAGCATAAATTAAACAATGAGTTTTTAAAACTACAACTGAATGTTTAGGACTGACGTCCTTTCTCTTTTTCTGGATATTTTGAAGTTATACTTCTTTTGTCGCGTTATTAAAAAACAATGTGAATTAATTTTGTTCATGACATCAAAATTAACAGGATGAAGTTGCTCACAGAAAAAGGTACCAGCAGAATACATTAATAGACCATTGATTTACACTAGTGGACGTGCCGTCGCCATATTATGACGTTATAGTTGTTTTTTGGAGGTTAGGGTAAGTACGCATGAGCGTAGCGTCTAATAAGTGTATTTATGAAAATATCATTCCACTCCTTTTATTATTTTATTTCAATAAATTATTTGCATGTATATTATAGAAACCAGTTTTAATCGCGCCAAAGAATTGTAACTTCTATCCTGCGTACATCATTTTTTTTATTACAAACCAGCACTAATATAACCAAAACTAAAATTTGAGAAATATTACATATTTAAAACACAAGGCGGTTTTTTTGCTCGGCTCGACCGATTTTGATTTTTTTTTGCATTATTTGTATAACTCTCCAGAGTAGCCAGCTCTACTTTGTCTTGCCATTTTGTTCGAGACTTTGTTCCCTCATCGACTAGTAAATAAATGACGTCAAAAGAGCTTTGGTACTAGGTCTAGATAATCGTGACAGCTGGTGACCTGTAAAAAGTAAGCGACTTTAATCTCAGATTTGTACTAGATGATAGAAAACCTATATTCTTTTTGCTGCAAGCTTCAAGCTTTCAAGTTTGTTTTTAATTTTGAATGATACATAGTTCTGATTATTGCAGAAATGTATTTTGAGGTTATGTTCCATTAATATGTTTGTGCAGTGGAATTAGAGCATACAGAGAACAAGTGAATATCATCGCACGGTGCTCTGATACTGCAGTGATTGAGAAGGATTTTAATGCTGCACGTTGCAGATGGTGTGATTTGCGAGATGCATCGTTTGCGCAAACAAATAAAGACGGACTAAATTTAAGTAAATACATCACTGAGCTTTTATATATATACAGGCTGACCTCGTCCAAACTCGACGAGAATTATTTTGTAGAAATAAAACAAATAATTGTAATTGTTTAATATTATTAGTAAATTGTTCAATACGGTATAGTTTGCACCTATTCTAGTGTTTAATATTATTAAAAAGAAACAATTCTGAACGTCCTTTTTCTGCACTGTGACAATGCCGGCCCTGTACATAATTATTTTATTGTGTAACTTTAAAGTAATTTCGTAATTTTGAGATACTTATATACAATTCATTTTATAGGTTAATTATCAATCTTGAAAATCATTACAAGTAAAATCTTTCAAATGTATATAGCATGTGTCATCGCACTTAGAGCAGGAATCTTTGAACTGATTTTGCTCAAAGTTTGCACGCATTTTCAAGATGGTTGCACCTTGCTGTGAAATTGCAAAAAAGATTTTGCAGGAGCTGAGTAATTAAAAATGAGTTAAAAAAAGTAGAAAACATCTTTTATCTAAAATTGTTTTTGATGAGATTTTATATATGAACAATTCTCTAGTATAAGTAATTAGTATACGGTGGGATAAATGGTCCTTCCAAAAAATTTGAAATTATGACTACGAAATATACAACAGTGATGGTGCATTTCCAACTAATGTTATGCACGTATTTTAGTCTCTAGTTCTCACACAAAATGTCGCTTCCTACACTGCTCCGCTAGTGAAAAAATACGTTTGACCCCAAATTAATAAGGATTTTTTCTTTTCGGGTTATGACTGCCACGAATTGAGGATGAATGATAAGTTGGCAATACAGAAGTCGATTTGTCCCGATAGGTTGAAAATACATTAGTTCTACTCATGAATCTGGTAATTATAGGGGGAATCCATTGAGGTACGGGTGAAAGCATTGGTTCAAAGTAAGAATGGTGTCGATTTTTGATTGGCCACCACCGTGTGCTGCAAACAAAAGAAATTTTCTTTTTACACCGTACAACCAACATAAATTTCATGCCACTAGACATGCGCAGTGCGCCGGCCAATGGCAAGCGGACACCACTCACCTCGTCGCGTCCCTAATCGACTTTACCCTCCTCGTCTACGTGCTCTATCTCTATATTCCTATGTCTATGGTTCTTACTGTACTATAATAGTCTATGAGTCCTACTCTTGAATAAGAAAGGTTATTCCGAAACTTGTTGGTAAAACCTACTGTATATGCGATGATAATCCATTTGCAAAAAAAGCTAATATTTATATAAGTAAGATGTAACTGTATTATGAAGAACTACAGCGCTTTTTAAACGCTACAGCTTACAATAATCTATCGTCGATAAATGGATATATATTCCAAGTATATATATCAACCGTTTTGTACTCCCTGTGGCGCCACACTCGGGAAGGGCTGAAAGTGCAATTACCGGAAAGCCGCTTAACTCGTCTTCTCAAATTTAAATTCACTTCAGTGCTGAGTATTAAGAGTAACGTTATTTAATCGTATGATACTATTTTATTTTAGAAGGATAATAAATTATTATCTCCTTTCCTTGAAGTATATAGCTAATCCAGAACAAATATATTTTACTTCTATTTGGATACAAATAAGGTCACTTACCAAGTATAACAAAAGTAGGGTGGAATTACATTTCTTTTTCATTCTATTTAAAAACACCAACTGACAGGACTTTCTTAGCCTGAATGTAATATAACGGTGACGGACGTAACAAAAAACGGATACAAAGAAGTTACGTTCCGGTGGTGCCGCCGCTACCAAGAAAACCACACCGTATTTATTTCTATGCATACATATTTTCTTACGTCATTCACCGCTATATTACAGTATCGCTACCAGAGACCAGTAATTTGTTGCTGTTGTTGAGAAAAAGTTTTTGAAGACAATCAAATTTCGCTGTCAAACTAAAAACTGCTCTTGCAAGCCTAACTTAGAAAACTTGTGGTAAATATAAACTAATTATACATCTATACTACAAGACTATGTGTCTTGGTTTCCGGGCCACGTTTTCGTGAAGCTTTAGTAGTAAATCCGCTGTACGAGAACTTCCGTGTAAAAGCACCTTAAATTAAAGCAAGATTTTAATTAATAGAAACGGAATTAAGCATAAGTGTAGTGGCAGTTTAGAGTAGGTAATTGGTTAGGACATGGTAGCAAACAGGGTCGGATTAAGCAAATTCGAAATCTTTAAAAAATCACAAGATCAAATAATAATAATAATAATAGGAATTCCTATATTTGTATATAATTGATGGATCTGAATATGGACAACATTGATCAAATAATAATCTTTTTTACCTGAGGGTGGTGAAGTTAAAAACAAATGTCTTCACTTATTACCTGCTGAAACCTAAGCGGTTAAATATTTAAGAAAAAAGATTTTTGGGTGACAATTTTAACAAATAATTTATTTTATCAATACCACTAACATATGTTACTTTTTAAGGTAGTTGTCGTGGTACAATATTGTCAAAAAGTTATAGATTATACGCGCCACAAAAGTATACTAGCGCTTGTAACTAAGTGACCCATAATTTGTACGCAAGACTGTACCCGTGGAAACGTAACCCATACAGTATTTATATGCATGTATACTTTTCTATAGATTGTTGAACTTTAAACCGTTATTTATTTATGAATAATTAGACGGTCAAAAAAAAATGTCTTATTTTTTTTAAACTCATAACAAATGCATTGAAAGACTGTCAGTTTTTGAAAAGTTTCTGACAGTTAGTTCTTTTTTTTTAAATAAGAAACTGGTTCAGAACTACAGAGATCGTATACAATCAATGTTAATTATCCAATTTTTAATTGAATTTATCTCGAATTATATACGGTCGATCGACTTCAAATTTTCAGGGTAATTGTATAATCATGTCCTTAATAAGTATACAAAAATTAAGAATTTTCTGACGGTGTGCCTTAACCACGACAACTACCTTAATGTTTAACAAGTTGAAAACACTAAAAATATTTTGAATAAGTATTCTTAAAAAAATATTAATTGAAAAATCGAACAGTCTGCCAAAAAGTCACCTATACCTGTAAGGTTTCACATGGCTATCCTTTAACATTTTAACCATGCACACTTTTTTCTTCTCGAAATTAAAAAAAATGCTGATTTTTTTAAATTTTTTTATAGTAAATAATGTCATCCATGTTATGTCGAATAATTTAGCTTCTATAAATGCTATTAGAATAGAATAGCATTTATTGATCCAAAAACATACAAATATGTATAGGATTCGTCAAAAAAGAACGATATGTTTACAATTATTCATTTATAACAAAATCATCTTATACAGACATTGTTTAAGAAAAGCAGCCTTTAATTCTCTTTTAAATTTAGAAATGTGTAGATTTTTGAAACTGTGTGGCAATTTATTAAACATTTTCAGAGCGTGATATTCGAAGCTCTTGTTAAATAACATTAGTGTCGATTTTGGTAAAGTAATATTAGAATTATTCCTTGTGTTATGTCCATGGATAACCTGAAACGTATCATAATTATGGATACGTCGTTTAATAAAACATAAAGTAAAGTAGACATATATGGACGGCACAGTTAAAATACGTTTTTCTGTAAATGTTTGTCTGCAACTGCTACGAAAATTAAGATTAAAAATGACGCAGATTGCTTTTTTTTGAATGTGCAATGGAAACATTACACCAACAAACAAACAACAAGGTTTCGTGCAAACGTTTCAGATTAGAACCCTTGAAAACCAAATATTTGGGACTTGGGTACGTCAGGCTATTGATCACATCCACCATGAATAGAGCGAGTGTCTCACGGGACCTCTCAAACTGTTCGGAACTTTGTTCGATGTTGGGAACCGGTATAGCGGTAACAAATAATGTCCAGCCCCTCAATTTATTTATTATTATGTCAAAGCGACGGGGCTGTATTCATGCTTCAAGTCCGGACCTGGTAACAGGCATGCAAACACGCGCCAGCACAATTTCGTTTGGTACCCAGGCCACGTGCAAGTGTTGGTTAGAGTTGGTAAGCCTGCTGATGCCATCTGCTCTCCTCCTTTTCTACGCCTCCTCCTATATGAAACCATCTACGGTAATTACACGTGCGTTTACGACTTTCTTTTTAACATTTTAAGTTAATTATCAAACATCCTCCAAAACTCACTTTTAACAGACTGCCAGCTATTTTTAAAACCTCACACTAAAACTTCCGTACCTGGTAGCATTTTAAAAAGAAGATACTTTTTAAACAACTTCCTGTTTTGCACAAAGACAATAGTCGGTGATACTCTTTTTTGAATTTACAACTCTGGAACTGAATAATTCAATTTACAAAAGTTGTTCTTTAAGACGGTGAATCAAAGAAACTATTTAACTTTACATAACTTCTCATTTTTAAAAAGATGACAAAAAAAACACAATTAGTATTCGCGCTAATGACCTTAGCTGTCGAAAGTCTATAAGATAAAATAGTTCACAATCTCTTTCTAAAAAGGAGCAATAACTGTTTTATCAGAAAATAGTTTCGTAAGTAATTTACTATGGTTGAAAAAATATTTGTTCTGATCTAGAAGTTGACTACCCATTGATTTCAAATCTTTATTGACAAACTTTCAATAAATATAAAAACAGGAAAGAATTGTTTAAAAATTATTGACAAAACAATATTAATTTATTTAACAAAGTAATATTTTTCACTTGAATAATCTCTAATAAGTCTATGGCTTATTGGTCATTCTACCTGACTCAGAATTACCTGCTCGAATGATTTTCGAAAGGGTCAACTGTCCGTCGATCAGGATAAAAGGACCTGCTTTGACTCATTAGAGACATATCGTCTTCGTATTTCGAGCTGTTAACATCGAATCTACAGTGAGAAGAAAAATGGCACCAAGAATGGATCCAAGAAGACTACTCAAGGTTCGTCGTCGGCTGGTTTTCGAAGGAGGACCACGGGATCAACGAGTCGAACATCTGCAGGAGCACTTCATGCGTCGAGCGGTGGGACATCTAAACGTGGATTTCATTGCGGAGATGCATCGAGCGGTGGTCAGTTCTACACCGATGAAGAGGAAGCGGGACGACATCGAGGACGTGGAAAAAAAACAGACCGCCAAAAAGGACGAAGATGACAGCGGTGACGAGGAGTTCCATTCTTGCCGGGAGGAATCATCGGACGACAGTTTGTACGTGACGGCTGTTGAGACGCCACAGAAACCACCAGCGAAGAGGCCACGATTGTTTGGAATGACGTCGCAGGAAAAAAAAATGTTGGAGAACATTTACAAGTTCAGGAGGATGAGGCCGCGTAAATTGTATTAGAGTTAGTTGTAGTATTTGTATATATTTGTTATTTTTGACTTTGTATTTATAATTGTACAGTTTAATTTATTATTATTGACAAAATATATTTATATTATTAATGTTATTAGTTTTTTATTTACTATTTCTTTACAATTTATAAAAATAAACACGGGTTATATTAAAAGAAGATAACTCAAATTCAACTTGACTTGGCCAGGACCTACTATGATAGTTCTGGTCGTGATTGGATTTAATAGTTTTAAGAGAAAAAAAACCCGGGTCGCAGTGCCAAAACCCTGCCGACAATATAGTGTATTTGCTTGTATAGGACCGTGTGGTTTTAGACTTTTATTATGTGAAATTAAGTTTGTTTTTGGGCAAAATAAAAAATTTAACCCCTTAATACACCCCTTAAGATAACATTTTTTTCTTAATTGTAATATTATTATCAATCTAACGTCTACACCGAATTAAAGACACCCTTCAATAAATAAGTCACTATCTGCAAATTAGTGTTTTCAAAAAATGTGTAAGTCCGGTCCTGTTGGGCCGATTTTACTAAAATTTTAGAGGCACTTTTTAATTGCTATTAAAGGGTTAAATTTCAATTTTGAAACGATTCTGAGATATTTTTCGGTATTTTGGGGCCCAAAACTTTTTTCAACCCCTAAAAGCCACCCTTAAATTGATCCGATTAGGCCCATTTTAAATAGGCTTCGTGCGGTCATGGATCCCAACATGTGTGCCAAATTTCGTTAAAATGAATTAACTCCTTCGAAAGTTATAGCCCGCACACATATATATATACCTATATATATAAATATATATATATATATATATATATATATATATATATATATATATATATATATATATATATATACATATATATATATAAACATTTTTAAAAATGGTGCCAAAGTGTTTAGGAGGTTATGAAACGTCGAGAAATTTTGGTCCGACCCCTAGGTCCCGCCATCCGACCGACGCCAATAGTGTATGTTGCCATATGGCAAATACACTAAAAAGAAAAATATTTTTTAAAATGCAAACACAAAACCTTAAGCAGAATTATTATTTCAGGAGATATTAACTAAATCTACTGGATTACTAAGTACCGAAATCCATTGTACCCATGCGCTAGAGAGATAACAGTGAAATCGACCCAAAATGGCTGACTGCCAGAAAATAATTTTGTCATGTTATTATAATTTTTTAATTATAATTCCCTTAAGATTTATAAGTAAAGAGTATTATTGTACATACCTAATGTAATATAAATTGTTGTTTTTAATAATTGGCCAAATGTCACTTCTACCTGGACTAAATGCGTTCAGGTAGATGTGGTCGCTGCATATATATTTTTTATTTTATGTTATATGTTTTTATTTTCGGAATGTTTCCCTCAAATAATTTCAGATAAACATCGAGGCCATGGCTAATTACCTATCAAACTTCTAGTTTAAAAATTACCTACCTTACCCTAATTTCCTATAATTTCTTTATTCGCACATTGCTATTAGACACTTAAGTAGAAGTTTTGAAAAATTTAGAAAATAACGGGGAGTGGTAAATGGAAAATTTGAATGGTACGAATGACGTCTGTTATGACATAAAGTCGAGAAACGATCGTTAAACGCATTATTATTATATTTATTTTTAGTCGACTTCAAAACAAAAGAGATTATATTATATTTCAGCACGTATTTTGTTCCATTTTTTATTTCTTTTAACTTATTATTTTTCCTTACTTAAGAAAACTTTTATATATTGAGTCATAAGCATCATCATATTGGATGATTGCGGTACTTTGCCTAATCTAGAAACTTTAGTGTTTACTGAAGGCGGTGTCCCCCTATCAATTATTTTATCAATCATCTAACTCAAAAGGCAAGAATATTGAAATGCGTGAACACACTGGATATAAGCCATTATGTTCCACAAACCGTGGCGACAAGTTTTTTCCTGCATCGAATTATCCATTAATTTCTTTCGTCCAACTTTTTACCAACAACAAGCACATCCCATTCTATTCGAGACGTTCGTTCGAATTCTATATTATCAGGTTGTTTTTGTCCGTTTATGATAATAGCTCTGCATTTGCAGTTCAATTTGAACCTTTTTTTGTTCGATATATATGTTATAGTTCAGGCTTAAAATGCTGTTTGTGTTTTAAATGTCTTGGCTTTTTCAAAATAATTCTTATAAAATTTACTTACTTCTTAGTCTATAATAACAGTTTATATAATTTATCTCATTCGTAAATGAAGGTATTATACGAACAAGTGACATTATGTTAAAACAAGAGAGTCACCCGAATCATAATATCATTACGAACAAGATACCTACATACTACATATTTTGCACGAACCTCCTCTAAAATAGTTGATGTTCACATCTTAGTAAGGAAAAAGAATTTAGAAGAAATTACATTCGAGAGTACTTGCTACATTATAGCAAGTATTGTTACATTAACCTCCTCTTCTTTTATGTTAATTTGTCGAAATTATTTTTCTTTAACTAAAAAAAATTGTTTAATCTAACGATTACATTTAAGAAAACAATTAAATACGAATTATTTATAATTTAATTTTCATTTATTTAAAGTAAGTGCTTTACGCTTATAATAGTTCATTCAATACACTCTACAGTAATAAATTATTATACTACGCTCTTTCTTTTCCCTTTAAAACACTGCATGTAATTGTCTCTCTCAGATTGCGTTTTACAGTATGTAATATATGAATACTTAGTTTTTTACCTGCCAGTTTTCTATGAAGCACTGCATGCAAGTGATTCTTTCGAGTCTCATAATCGAAAATCAATTTGTTATAATAATCAAATCGAATGCAAAGACAGAATGAAATGTGTTTTCACTCGCACCCTAACTACTCGAGATGCTTATATGCATTGCACAGTACTGAATACGATTACTTACGTCTTTTATCTGCGTTTGCACTGACAATCGAAACCGAGAGCAAAATTTTTCGAGAGTTGAAATATAATAATACCAACACATCTATTATTATGATACATCAGCTGAAGGAATCATTTTGAATGAACCTTTCGATTATCAAAATTATTCGATTATTTCCAAGACTAACCGATGTCTTTCTGGACATAGTGTGATGCCAACATCAAAGTTTTAAACGTTTCGCGCATCCCTAAGTAGACAACGAAACGCATGATGAGCTTAGGCCTAGAACATATACAGATGTTTGTGTCGAGTTGTTCTAACATCCTCTCTTGTTACCTATTCTTCTTGTAATAGTTTTTTTTCTTTTGTTAACGTACAAACTAATTAGACAAAGTCGATTTAAAGCTCATTTACCAAATGGCTTCTAAATAGAATTTATTCCGCTAATTACGCAAGAACGAAAGTCTAACGGAAACTTTCAAATATTATATAACTGGATATTTATTGCGTTACGAATTATAAAAAAATAATACCTAAAAATATTGGTAAAGGAAAACTTTTTAAAGACAAGCTTTTATTGAATTGTACTAAAAAAGAAAAACTATTTTTTTAATAATTTAGGTTCATAGTTATAAACGCGTGGGTCTTTACTATCATAGAGCTTACAACCCACGCTTTTTATAATTTATTATCAACCTAAATTATAAAAAAAAATATTTTTTTCTTTTTTTGCACAATTCAATAAAAGTTTGTCTTTGAAAAGTTTTTTTTACTAATATTTTATATTGTTCTTTTTAATCTTTCAAAACTTTTACTATCTCTGGGTCCCGCCATTCGACCGACGCTAATATGTATGTGCCATACGCAAATGCACTAAAACAATATTAAAGCGAACGAAATCGCTGGCAATTACTAGTTATATTATACCACTAACCTTGAATGTTGCGTTTAAAAGTCGTAATCTTTTCGTAATTCATCGCGTAATCTCGTGATGCAGTAACACACTTGATAATTAATTATTTAACGTTAGCAGAACGGATATTTTACCGGATATAATAGGAAAGCAGAAAATACCTGTAACATTCGTTTGTTAATTTTACAATGAAAAACAAAAGAGTAGACATATCTCTGCTCGTCTTTTATTCGTTTGTGACGCTGCTGTAATTATGTTAGCTTCTGTTTATCAAATTATTGCCGCTTAGCACGGTTCGACCTTTATAATACTTTAGAATTTAAACCTTTAAATATGAGGATTCGTAGAGATTATCAGTACGTACCCTGAAAAAATATTCAGCCATAAAACACGTTCATAGAAAGGGAGGATATTTCATTGTACTGAAAAAAAACGCTTCTTTGTAAGTATGAAAAAAAATGTGGGCGCATTGTAAGTGAAACTTAAATGCAAAAGCGTCACATTATAATGATTTTCTGCGATTGAGAGCGTAACTAAAATTGAAACGTGTCCGTCTTATTGGCGGTTTATGTCATAAGAAGTAAGACGATCGATAATCTCCTCTTCGCTAACGTACTGAGTAGGGCTCCATTTCTTAACATGTGAATTACTTAACCGCGAAATACGCCCGTCTTACTTTGTCTGGTTTATTTTATAAAGAGTGTGTTGCTCAATATTACTTTGTCCCCTATTTTTCACAGTGAGTAACGAGTATAGATGTTTCATTTTTCGTTACGATCCCATTTGTTAACATACAAATTTGCCCTGAAATACGCCCTTTTTATTTGATTGACGGTTTATTTCGTATAATGGATATATTACCTCTGTCTCTCCTGCCTCTCACTAAGACAATGAGTGGCAAATAGAGGCGTTTCACTTTTCGTTACGCTCTCATTTCTTAACAAGCAACGTACACTATCGAGATAGAATCACCTCAAAAATTACTGACAAAATTTTTTTGTACCTTTTTTATTTGATTGTAAATTACAGATGCCCGACAAGTAGGGTCATTAGTGTCTGTTTGAATATTTTCGTTGATATAACGTACAGTTTTCCAATGTTTATTTTTATCGAATAAAGTGCACTCTGAAAATTTACAAACTTTGCATTATATATGGACTTAAGGAAAAGTGCTCAAGTCGAAATTTAAAAATGATCCAATTATTTGTCTTTTACTGCATATAGAATAAACTAATAATAAAAATAACGCGTTTAACGATCGTTTCTCAACTTTATGTCATAACATTACAATTTTCTACATTTTTTAAAACTTCAACTTAAGTGTCTAATAGCTATGTGCCAATATAGGAATTATAGGAAATTAGGGTAAGGTAGGTAATTTTTAGACTAGAAGTTTGATAGGTAATAGGCCATGGACTCGATGTTTATCTGAAATTATTTGAGGGACATATTCCGAAAATAAAAATATATAACATAAAATAAAAAATATATATGCAGCGGCCACATCTACCTGAACGCATTTAGTCCAGGTAGAAGTGACATTTGGCCAATTATTAAAAACAACAATTTATATTACATTAGGTATGTACATGAATAAATCGTAAAGGAATAATAATTAAAAAACCAATAACATTAATAATATAAATATATTTTGTCAATAATAATAAATAAAACTGTACAATAATAAATACAAAGTCAAAAATAACAAATATATACAAATAATACAACTAACTCTAATAAAATTTACGCGGCCTCATCCTCCTGAACTTGTAAATGTTCTCCAGCATTTTCTTTTCCTGCGACGTCATTCCAAACAATCGCGGCCGCTTCGCTGGTGGTTTCTGTGGCGTCTCAACAGCCGTCACGTACAAACTGTCGTCCGATGATTCCTCCCGGCAAGAGTGGAACTCCTCGTCACCGCTGTCATCTTCGTCCTTTTTGGCGGTCTGTTTCGTTTCCACGTCCTCGATGTCGTCCCGCTTCCTCTTCATCGGTGTAGAAGTGACCACCGCTCGATGCATACGCGTAATGAAGTTCTCGTGTTCCACTCGTAGATCCCGTGGTCCTCCTTCGAAAACCAGCCGACGACGAACCTTGAGCAGTCTTCTTGGATCCATTCTTGGTGCCATTTTTCTTCTCACTGTAGATTCGATGTTAACAGCTCGAAATACGAAGACGATATGCCTCTCATGAGTCAAAGCATGTCCTTTTATGCTGATCGACGACAGTTGACCCTTTCGAAAATCAATCGACCATGTAATTCTGAGACAGGTAGAATGACAAATAGGCCATAGACTAGATTATTAAAATTGACACTATCGAAACAGAATCACTTGAAAAATTCTTGACTAAATTTTTTTGTACCTTTTTTATTTGATTATAAATTACAGATGCTCGGCAAGTAGGGTCATTAGTGTCTGTTTGAATATTTTCGTTGATATAACGTAGGTACAGTTTTCCGATGTTTATTTTTGTCGATTAAAGTGCACTCTGAAAATTTATAAACTTTACATTAAATATATATGGATTTAAGGAAAAGTGCTCATGTCGAAATTTAAAAATGATACAATTATATGTCTTTTACTGAATATAGAATAAACTAATAATAAAATAATGCGTTTAACGTCTGTTTCTCGACATTATGTCATAACAGACGCCACTCGCACCATTGCTATTTTTCATTTACCACGTTTCGTTATTTTCTATATTTTTTAAGCTTCAATAGGAATGTTCGAAGGGTGGATTTATAGAAAATTAGGATAAAGAAGGCAACTTTATGAGGAGAGTTTGACAAGTAAGCGGTCATGACCTTGGATAAAATATACCGTCTCCATGGTTATCTTGAATTATTGAAGGAAACTATGAAAAACCTCAATAAGGTTAGCGGTACAGAAATTACCATTTCCCGACGTGAGACAATAGAAAAAAGTCTCAGCCATATCTTCCCCGCTGGTATTCGAACTCAGTACCGTCCGAATGCGTCTTGTATAACTACTGGATTTACCAAGTACCGCAATCCATTGTACCCATGTGCTAGAAAGAGATAAAAATGAAAGGAATTTAAG
Source organism: Venustoraphidia nigricollis (assembly GCA_034508555.1). Lineage (NCBI taxonomy): Eukaryota > Metazoa > Arthropoda > Insecta > Raphidioptera > Raphidiidae > Venustoraphidia > Venustoraphidia nigricollis. The sequence continues at coordinate 2,285,493 of JAVRKA010000006.1, forward strand.
ATGGCTGACAAACCGAAATTGATTTTTAGTTTTACATGTTCCCGATAATACTAACATTTACTTTAATTTTTGAATAAGAAAATGATTATCTCTTAATATTTATTAGTGTATTTGCCATATGGCAACATTCACTATTGGCGTCGGTCGGATGGCGGGACCTAGGGGTCGGACCAAAATTTCTCGACGTTTCATAACCTCCTAAACACTTTCCCACCATTTTTAAAAATGTTTATATATATGTATATATATATATATATATATATTTATATACGTATATATATATATATATAGGTATATATGGGTGCGGGCTATAACTTTCGAAGAAGTTAATTTATTTTAACTAAATTTGGCACACATGTTGGAATCCATCACCGCACGAAGCCTCTTTAAAATGGGCCCAATCGAGCCATTTTAAGGGTAGTTTTTAGGGGTTGAAAAATGTTTTTGGGGCCCAATTTACCGAAAAAATTCTCCGAATCGTTTCAAAATTGAAATTTAACCCTCCGGTAGTAATTAAAAAGTGTCCCTAAAATTTTAATAAAATCGGCCCGACAGGACCGGACTTACAAATTTTATGAAAACACTAGTTTGCAGATAGTGAATTATTTACTGAAAGTTGTATATAATTTGGTATAGAGGTTCGATTGATAATAATATTGCAATTAAGAAAAAAAAATGTTATTTTAAGGGCTGTATTAAGGAGTAAAATTTTTTTTTCCCAAAAACCAACTTAAGTTCGCATAATAAAGCCACACTGCCTGTATCAGCAAATACACTATATTGTCGGCAGGGTTTTGGCACTGCGACCCGGGTTTTTTTTGAACTTGTTATGATTTTTTCCTTAGTTGCGACAACTTTAATATATTCTAATCGACTCGCAAGCCCCAAAATGGCGAACGAATGTCTAGAGACTGTCTCGTCGCTACGGCTATATATCACAGTTTTGACTGTAATAAAAAGAGGCATTACTGCTAAATAATACATGCATCTACATAAAAATGTATCTAAAAATATAGCATTTTTTTCGACATAAGGAGTTTTACTTCTTGGACGCAGATATAAAGGCAATGAATATTGAGGAGTAATTAAAAGAGCTCGTACTGTGCAACTATTTCACTCATTTTATATTCTCTTTTAATGAAATAAACGAAGACAGAGATTGTAACGTTGATGCACTTAAGACTTTTAATGAATCACTTTTCATATTAAAATCAGTCAACTCTCTGAATTCAAGACATTATTGAATGCCAAAGTAACGTTTGCACAAATAAAACTACGGCTATTTATCTTGTAACGCTTGAAATTGGAAATGTTTGCGCAATTTCTGTTTAAGTTATAAAAAATTCGCTAGTATAGTAGCTATAAATCGTGGGCTAGTGACGATTTTATGTATATTATTTGCCCAAATCTGAGTTTTTGTGAATTCTACATCCTGATACTTGTATATAATTTATTGAAATAAAATCTTCAAAAAATTTAAGAATAATAGGTACCTAATTACAAAAAGTTTACCTCAAATATCTATTTGAGAACATTTTCTAAATTTTATTTTGGTTGTCAGTATTTTTCTCAAAAACAATTCATGGTTGTACTGAAAGGTTACAATCATTTAGTATATTATTATATATTTTCCAGGTAGTAGAAAGTATATTAATTTATGTCACCTCTCATTTCATATTGGGTCTCTTATGACCAACTTCATTTTTTAGCGCGCGACCATCTTCATACTGTCGAATTTTCGTTAGCGCACCCAACTTCATACTTTCAAATGTTTGGTTAGCAGTGCGCGCGCAACTTTCATTGCCTGCTAAATTCTTACTCTCAACGCACCAAAAGAAGTATAACCTCAAAACTATATACATTAGTAGTGAAAAGATTCGGGTTTAAATCCCGACGGTGACGTGTTGGAATAATACATTTTTCTATTATATTGTTACAACAATGAATGTTTCTTAGCAATTATAGCAGACATAAGCTATTATACTAAATAAACTCAAAAATATAGATATGAAGAAAACAAACTTAAACCCAACGGTTGGAGTTAACAATAAATATTATTAATATCTGTGTAGAAGGTGTTGCTTTTGTCTCAGCTAAGTAGATGGCAGCTGTATCTTCAGATTGAAAAGCATACACAGTTCTGCAAGAAAGATGATGATGATGGAGTCGATAGGATACAATGCCAAGTCCAGGTGTTAGCGAATACATCGGCATCGGTGATGAAGGTGGTGAATGGCGGTTGTTGTAAGTGTAAATTGTATGAATCACTGTTGCCAGTTTGATTTTATAACTATTGTAGAAATCAGCACTCAATTCAATGCGTGGAGGATTTCGATGTTTACTGTGAACTCTTCATTGCTAGTCACAAACAACGACATTGCGCGTTTGTTCTATCTGGGTAGAGTTGGGTAACTCAGATCTGAACCGGTTCAAAGAGCCAACTCCGACAGAAGATCCGTGAAAACCGACTCACTTTTTTTTGAGCCGACGGGTCAACGGTTCCGCATAACTCAGTGAAACACTTAACACACAGAAGCACATTTTACACTTACGTATCAGTTCTTGCTTTGATGCATCTGTCAGCTCAAATGACTCATGCATCACATGTTTGACTATGCATTCTTGATTCTATACAGGTCGTGATATGATTGACTGAACTAGGTAACTCAGTGGCAGACTGCAGTAACATATTCAGAACTCGGCTCTTTTTGAACCGGTTCAGTGAGCCGGCTCACATACGGGATCTAGATGCAAAGATGCAGATCACTAAAAAGACCCGTCTTTCCCATCTCTATATTATCTGGGACATGATTTTGCGATCGATATAACTGGTTTTAGAATAACTTATATTAAATACAATTAAACCACCGTATACCGGGGTGTCGCTAGAGGCAGCTGCCCCTCCCTAGAAGCTCCGGATTTTTTTTAAGTTTTAACTTTTCCTGCCAGATGTAAGTAATAAATTGTAGCGTCCAGTAGAATCAGTCTCAAACTAAAATCAAATTTATGGATAAAAATGAGTCTTTATTTACTCGTTCTACCGACTAACGCCACAAATTTACACATTTTCTTTGAACCAATGCGCGTGGTCCCCAGCGTACTTTGAATTCGCGTGGGGTGCAAAGATCGTGGGGGGACCCGAGGAAAGTATGTTTTAGTTAAGTTTTTAAAGATAAGGCGCAATCATTTAGCTGTTATTTTACAGAATTTATTTCATTTCAACTTAATTGCTTCATCCGTGTCTGCAACAAAAAGGCTTTTAACGGCAAAGGTTGGCTAAGCATTTTTTTGTGTATTTCATTATTATATATTTGTGCAATAAAGAAATCAATAAATATGTTAAACTATCTCACAAATCTGAAATTTTTGTTTTTTCTTATCCTTGTGCCCGCCCTTGGCTCAAAGCCTGGCGACACCCTTGCCCGTATATGGTAGGAAGCACATAGATATTCGGATAGGAGACATGAATTTGCCTCGGCAGGTATAAGATGACCAGGAGAACAGACGACTGGAATGGATTGGATGATGAAATCCCTCAAAAGACTGTACCATTTTGACTTTTTTTTCAATGTTTCAATTGCTATTATATTTATTTTTAGGGAGCAAAAGAACGCACCTTTTGTATTTTTATTAAAACAAAAAAAAATAATAAAATAGTTATATAAGTTAGTAGTCCGACCTCAATTATGTAATTGATGTAAAGTTTTTGCATTCCATTCTGTGTCTTAAAAATAGTTTTTTGAGTCAGTTATAATTCGATTCTAACATAGAACACATTATAAAATTCTTTTTTCTGATCTGCTGATCCCTTTTTTTAAATTTCTTAATTTCACAAAATTCGTAAATTTTTACCTTTATTTTTGTTTAAATTATTATCGAGCGACTTTAGTTTGTGATTTTTGATATTTTTGGTTTAAATTATTATATACTTGTTTTAAGTGATTTGTTTTGTTTTTTCGTGGCGTTCCTTTACCTTTTCTCCTTTCTATAACGCCACAAGACTAAAAATAGAAGGCTGGAGACGACAAATCCTAGATCGTACCGAGTGAAAAAAAACGGTGTAGCAGGTCAAGATCCCTCTTGAGTTGAACTATATGGCCACGGAGCGAGTCATACTAATAAGTTGTGATCTATATGATTTTTTGTGTCTTAATATTATTTTGTTGCCCATATCCGAGCACCCGTCGAATAATGGGAACTATACTATAGTTAAGAAATCTTTTGACAATATGGCAACATCGGTAAACTGTATGATTGTGAGTGTCGTGCGACAGTGATAAAGTGTATTCACGAACGTTTGCTATTCATTTAGATAGACGACAGTGATGGAAGCTTAAAAGCTCATGTTCACACTTAGCGTGTCGGCAAACAGTAAGTTGTGCTTTTAAAATACCGCACCGTTGGCAAGCCCGCTGCTCTCCTGATACAACACCCACCAGTTATGTCATCCTATAATGTTGGTATACATGAACACCCAACCACACCCCCGAAATACCTTGTCGTTTGGAGGAGTGAGAAGTGCGTTCTGAAAAGAAAAAGATTTTATTTAAACTTAAATTGTCGTTTTTATTTTTTTTTTAGTGTAGTATTTGCCATATGGCAACATACACTATTGGCGTCGGTCGGATGGCGGGACCTAGGGGTCGGACCAAAATTTCTCGACGTTTCATAACCTCCTAAACACTTTGGCACCATTTTTAAAAATGTTTATATATATATGTATATATATATATATATATATATATATATATATATATATATATATATATATATATATATATATATATATATATATATATATATATATATAGGTATATATGTGTACGGGCAATAACTTTCGAAGGAGTTAATTTATTTTAACGAAATTTGGCACACATCTTGGAATCCATCACCGCACGAAGCCTATTTAAAATAGGCCCAATCGGATCATTTTAAGGGTGGTTTTTAGGGGTTGAAAAAAGTTTTTGGGCCCAAAAATACCTAAAAAATTCTCAGAATCGTTTCAAAATTGAAATTTACCCTTTAATTGCAATTAAAAAGTGCTCCTAAAATTTTAATAAAATCGGCCCGACAGGACCGGATTTACAAATTTTCTGGAAACACTAGTATGCAGATAGTGAGTTATTTAATGAGATGTTTTTAATTTTGGTGTAGACGTTCGATCGACAATAATAATGTAGTTAAGAAAAAATGTAATTTTAAGGGATGTATTAAGGAGTTAATTTTTTTTATTTTGCCCTACAATCACCTTAAGTTCACATAATAAAGCCACAAGGCCTATATTAGCAAATACACTATATTGTCGACAGGGTTTTGGCACTGCGACCCGGGTTTTTTTTATTTACTAATTATTACAGTCAGTATAAATCTCCGTAGGCCGACAAGTACCTATTAATAGCCGAAGCGCTTTCAGACAAGCTGGAATATATTTGAATCTGTTTTGTTAGATCACAGAAAACATATTAGTTTTGTACCCCTTCACAGGCCTGGATTTAACCATCATGTTAAAAAAATGGTCAAAATTCCAATTTTTTTACCTAATCTTAGTACATATAGATAGATAGATATTTCTTTATTTTGACAGACTAAAGTCTGTATTATACCTCGAATAGTATTAACTTGAGAGCAAAATACTTAGTTATCAAATTTAGATAAAAGTGAATTCTGTGCAAAAAATGTTCCCTTTTGTCATACATTCGCTTGTTTCGAATCGATATAAGCCGAAACATTTTATTATAAGTATAAAAAAATATACCTATCTTATTAAGCTATTATTACCTGATCTTAGTTTAAAATTATCAATAGTAAAAGGTAGCCAGAAATTAATGGTTATTAGAAAGAGTCCAACATTTTCGTCAATTAAAATTGTATACAAAATTTCATATAACCAAGGAAAAAAAATAATAAGTTCAAAAATAAATGTCGATGAGATAGTCATTTTCATATTCAGAAAAACATACATTATCCAAATTTAAAATTGTGCAAATAATGTAAAGTTTGTGATCTTTTGAAAAGCAACATAAAGTAAATGTTACTGAAAGCATGTAAGACTTAAAATTATTTTCTGGCAGTCAACCATTTTGGATCGATTTCACTGTTATCTCTTCAGCGCACGGGTACAATGAGTTTTGGTACTTGGTAATGCAGTAACTTTAGTTAATATTATCTCCTAAAATAATAATTCTGCTATAAGGTTTTGTTTGTATTTGCATTTTAAAAAATATTTTTCTTTTTTTTTCTTAAAACTAGTAAATCCAATCACGACCATGTCAAGTTGAATATTTTAGTTATCTTCTTTTAATATAATCCGTGTTTATTCTTATATATATAAATAGTAATCAAAAAACTAATAACATTAATAATATAAATATATTTTGTCAATAATAATAAATTAAACTGTACAATAATAAATACAAAGTCAAAAATAACAAATATATACAAATAATCCAACTAACTCTAATAAAATTTACGCGGCCTCATCCTCCTGAACTTGTAAATGTTCTCCAGCATTTTCTTTTCCTGCGACGTCATTCCAAACAATCGCGGCCGCTTCGCTGGTGGTTTCTGTGGCGTCTCAACAGCCGTCACGTACAAACTGTCGTCCGATAATTCCTCCCGGCAAGAGTGGAACTCCTCGTCACCGCTGTCATCTTTGTCCTTTTTGGCGGTCTGTTTCGTTTCCACGTCCTCGATGTCGTCCCGCTTCCTCTTCATCGGTGTAGAACTGACCACCGCTCGATGCATCTCCGCAATGAAATCCACGTTTAGATGTCCCACCGCTCGACGCATACGCGTAATGAAGTTCTCGTGCAGATGTTCGACTCGTTGATCCCGTGGTCCTCCTTCGAAAACCAGCCGACGACGAACCTTGAGCAGTCTTCTTGGATCCATTCTTGGTGCCATTTTTTTCTCACTGTAGATTCGATGTTAACAGCTCGAAATACGAAGACGATATGCCTCTCATGAGTCAAAGCAGGTCCTTTTATGCTGATGGATGGCAGCTGACCCTTTTCGAAAATCATTCGAGCATGTAATTCTAAGACAGGTTGAATGGTCACTCGACCGTACAATTCTGAGTTAGGTAGGTAAATTTATCAGAGATTATTATTTTCTTATTATTAATGCGATTTTTTAAAGGTAATAATAATACCGTATATTTCAATGTTCTGTTAGGTCTATGGCCTGAATTGTCGAGCGTCTAATAGTATATTAATTAGGAGGAAAATATTATTTACTATCGTAAAAGAAATAATCTACTCATTGCATTGAGTGTAATTGCAGAAGGTAATAATTCTTTGTTTAAAATAAAACTAGTTCAAGCAATTGTTTTTTTTTTATTTTCGCAGCTACAAGTCAAACTAAAATTTCATTTTAAAGATACGATTTACTAAGTGGAAAAAATAATTTCTGCTACTAATAAAATATTTCATAATTGTTATTAATATCATTGTTAATAATTTACCAGACTATTTCACACATCCTTGAGAAAAAACATTCATTTTTATTGTATAACCATGACCCGCTGTTTTATACCTTTATTAAATATTTTTGTATACAAATTTGCATAATGCGAGATACCCATTTGGGCAGAACATAAAAAACAATCATACTTATAAACCAAATAATGTAAAAATATTGATGGTGAATCAACACATTTTTAATGCACGGTGATCATTGTAACGTTGTCTCGTTGCATTCCTCTTTTTATTTGTTTAAATTTTGTAAAGATCACCTATAGCTAATGTTTTTTAACTTCATTAAGAAGCTAAGTCTATTAATATTAATATTGTTGCTATGTCTGGCACCCGGCGCCAGACACAGCAACAATATTTGAACACTTGTTTTAAAACTTGTGAGGCACGGGTAATTGGGTATTTGTCCAAAGTTTGATCACACATTTGTACTTTGCCATTCGGTGTCGGTTTTTCGAGCGCACCAAAGCGTTCAAAGTTCAAATGTGCGCGTAGTCTGCTACACTTGCGCAAAGTTCAGTTACTCGTAAATCACTGAATAGAAAGGTCGCTTTGTTCAGTCGCAAGATGAATTGGAGCAACGAAAGTGTCCTTGAATTTATTGAGTTACTTGAAGAAGAACCATGTATATGGAACCCAAAAAATAAAAATCATAAAAATATAAATTTGGTCAATGATGCCTAGATCAGAATAAATAATAAATTGTCAGTGTCTTGCTCTATCGAGGAATTAAGAAACAATATTGTCGTCCATCTTGTTTGTTAATTTGAATACTTTGCAGACACGTTTGCTACAAGTGCTGCAAAGCATGTCTGGATGGTGCAGCAAACATGTGTTCAAATGTGTGAGCAAAGTCTTTGTTCAAATATTTGTCTGTGTCTGGGTTAGCAAAATAAAAAACAAACAAAAGTGGTTACTCACAGTGCTTATTTCAAAATCAGATCTCCAAATATTTAGTCCACTACTGATTATAATAGTTAAAAAAAAATATAACGAAAACCGTACTTGGAGAACGCATTTATAAACCGCCTTCTCTTTTAGTTTTTTTTTTTACTTGAAATTAATTTGAAATGAACTGATCATCAAACCTCTCGACGCACGAGGGTCATCCGGCGCTGATGAAGTGTTCTGACAATAAAAACCGATTTCAAATAAACCAATTGTTATGGATTAAAACAATTGGTTCTCACTTGACAGTTGATTCTCTTTTCAAATGATTTATTTTCAACATAAAATGAATATCGACCTCATCAATAAATTGCAATATTATAAAATCAATATTAGTTGTCAGTTGCAATGGTCGCTTACTTTTATTGCATAATTCTATCACCTCCATGTAAAATGGGTTATGTCAATTTTTTGTTGGAGGTCACCCAATTTGAATTTAAAAAATAAAAGAAAGTTTTTGAAAAACTATTCAAAATTAATGTGTAACAAAAATATCCGTAACGAATTTTTAAAGAGAGTAAAAAAGAAAAAATAAGTAGATTGAAAAACATTTTTAATTTTTTTTCTATTTTTAATTATCGGCTTACAAACTTCTACTGCGATTATTGTAGCACCAGAAATCTCAAAAACTTGAACATGAACTATATTTTTGTAAGATAGTGTTCATTTATTTTTTAGAAATGTTGTAGTTAGAAAACATTATTTTGCAAACACCCCAACAAAATAGCTGCTTTTTATACCTATATAGCGGTAGTAAAATGACCCGTTTAACAGTACTGCTGTTAATTGAAACAAATTAATTTTATCTTACTGCAAATAACAGAAATGTTCAATGACGGTCTGTCAGTCACCATTTAACGACATAAGAGAAACAAAGATAGCGAAGCAGGCGTAGTTTTTTATAAACAACTCAAATGACTACACACACAGCTATCAAAAATATTAAAGATATACTTATTATGATGTGCAAATCAGCTATTTTATAGGATGCAATTACCATAAATGTAATATGCTTCTTGAAAGTAATGCTACTAGAACTCGTTTTTCCACAACGTCATACAAAATAATAGCTTGTGATTTTAAATGTTCTTTGTAAATTTAACACTTTGCTGACTATATTTAATTAGTGTATTTATTTGTATTTAAAATAAATTAATGCACCACTCTACATCAGGTTATACTGACATAGTAACACTTTCTATGTACATTACTTACACCTCCTCCTTTAATATTCTCTTACATATATTTATATCTATAGAAATGCAGATTTTGGATTAAGGCTGTCGGAACGCTCTGAATTTTGTTTGAGCTGAAACCCAGCGTCAAGGGGCGAGGTAGACAAAAGACATATTGTGGGTGTGACCTTCTTTAGCTCTGTCTCGCTCAAATCATCCGCACGTTTCAATTTTTGGCTGGTGCTACACTAGGTACAAGGCTAAAAGATGCTATTGCAAGGGTGTCGCTGGCAATTGATTACTTTAATTTTCGGAAATATTTTGAAGATTTAAAAAACTTTTCCGAAAAAGGAAGAGTCACTTTAGGTTTGTGATGGAACAGTTTTGTGACATAACTCCGAATAAGGTCGTAGTATGACATTGAAAACGTGTGTTTTTTAGGCACACTTAATGCCAACTTTTTTCTAGTAAATCGTACATAAATAACAAAAGTAGTCCATTAGAAACCTAGATTTGTTCTTTATCTTCCTTATAGAGAAAGAATGTTTGCAGAATGTTGACGAATAAGTCTACAATCAGTTGACAGCCGAAGCTCTATTTTTGGCTTAAATTCAGAGCGTTCCGACAGCCTTAATAACTAGAACAATGATTTACTAATAACAATTATAAAAAAACCCGGGTCGCAGTGCCAAAACCCTGCCGACAATATAGTGTATTTACTTGTGTAGGGCCGTGTGGTTTTATACTTTTATTATGTGAAATTAAGTTTGTTTTTGGGCAAAATAAAAAATTTAACCCCTTAATACACCCCCTAAAATAACATTTTTTTCTTAATTGTAATATTATTATCAATCTAACGTCTACACCGAATTAAATACACCCTTCAATAAATAAGTCACTATCTGCAAACTAGTGTTTTCATAAAATTTGTAAATCCGGTCCTGTCGGGCCGATTTTATTAAAATTGTGGGGACACTTTTTAATCACTACCAGAGGGTTAAATTTCAATTTTGAAACGATTCGGAGAATTTTTTCGGTATTTTAGGGTCCAAAAACATTTTTCAACCCCTAAAAACTACCCTTAAAATGGCCCGATTAGGCCCATTTTAAATAGGCTTCTTGCGGCGATGGATTTCAACACGTGGGCCAAATTTAGTTGAAATCAATTAACTCTTTCGAAAGTTATTGCTCGCACACATATATATATACGTATATATATATATATATACGTATATATATATATATATAAATATATATATACATATATATAAACATTTTTAAAAATGGTGCCAACGTGTTTAGGAGGTTATGAAACGTCGAGAAATTTTGGTCCGACCCCTAGGTCCCGCCATCCGACCGACGCCAATAGTGTATGTTGCCTTATGGCAAATACACTAATAATAACACTCTGCAGTTTTTAAATTGGTATGTTATATGACATACTTAAATATACACTACAGCATTCACGTTCTGAAAATATAAACTACTGTTTTCAAATTCATTAAAAATTCTGGAACAGGATCCCCGGTCTTATCAGCTTGTGTACTGTATGTGATAGGTTGAAGGAAGTGGTGGGTGGGAAGTTCGCGACTGTGAAATGTGTAGCTGGGGCTGCCCCATATCCGGGAGAGCGGAGACATCTTTCATCATTTGTACGTGTACAAGTTCAAGGTCGTTTCGCGCGTCATTTTGCCACTGGCAGTGAATAAAGTATAGCCACACTTATCATGAATGTATATCAAGTATCTGTATACATGTTATCCGTGCATGTAGCATTTTTCTATAGATGGATCGAGTGTGCGCCGAATGGACAAACAAAACACGTAAGCTTCATAGAATCTTGTAAAGACGGCGATCCACCTAACAGTGTACAGCTATCGTCCGAAACAATGTAACTGACGGGTTTTACAATGTACCGCTACCGTTATTTATATGGACTTTGCATATTACAAACCTCCGGTTCCCAGGCTCTAATTCGAGGCTTGGTAATAGTGTCAAATCGACATACAATTTATTATTAAAAAATAAATTGAAATTATTAATTGGTGTGCCATATTGTTTAGGCGAATACGAAATTATAGTCCTTACCGACTTCGCTTTGATGTCAGTGTTAAAGCTGTTGGTACGCTTTGAATTTAAGCCACACTACTAGGCTAAAAATTAGAGATGGGAAAAAAGGGTTTTTTAGTGATCTGCATCTTTGCATCTGGATCCCGTATGTGAGCCGGCTCACTGAACCGGTTCAAAAAGAACCGAGTTCTGAATATGTTACTGCAGTCTGACACTGAGTTACCTAGTTCAGTCAATCATATCACGACCTGTATAGAATCAAGAATACATAGCCAAACATGTGATGCATGAGTCATTTGAGCTGACAGATGCATCAAAGCAAGAACTGATACGTAAGTGTAAAATGTGCTTCTGTGTGTTAAGTGTTTCACTGAGTTATGCGGATCCGTTGATGCGTCGGCTCAAAAAAAAGTGAGTAGGCTCTCACGGATCTTCTGTCGGAGTCGGCTCTTTGAACCGGTTCACATCTGAGTTACCCAACACTACTAAAAATACTGTTGCAAGGGTGCCGCTGTCAGTTGATTACTCTAAATTTTAGAAATATTTTGAAGATTTAAAAATGTCAATTAAACTTCTCCTAATTTGAAATCTCGTATCGTGCGGTAAAGGAATGTTGACAAATTCACGTTTTTTGGTACAATTTTTGGAAAGTTTTATGCAATAACCCAAATTTTGTGAATCTTAATATTTAATCACAGCTATTAAAAACCGTAGTGAAAAGTGTTTTGCGAGCACAGTTTTGAAATTTGAATTTTCCGAGAGCATTTTTTTACAATCTGAATGAATGGACACCTCAACAAAAACCTAATTTACAACTGATTGTTACCAGTATCCTATATTTTTTTAGTTGGGTTAATAATGTATCAAAATCAGTCCAGCCGTTCTTGAACTGTGCTGGTGCAATCAGAAATACAGATAAAGAGGGATATTGTATATTATGAAAAGTGTCCTACATGTTTTATAGAATCGAATATGTCAATAAATAAAATCGAAATTTCGAAAAGATATAAAATGCTTCATTTCCTTCTTCATCACAGATCTTCAGTACACCGTTATGTGAAATGCTGCCTTAAGGAAATGGATGCGAAAAATTGTTACAAACGGTTTGTCGTTGCTGCAAAAACAGACAGAAATTGTAAGTTAAACAAGTGTTATATTTCTTCGATAACAGCATGCTGTTATTTTTGAATTACTTGTCGTCTTGATTTATAAGATATTTTTGCCATTCCAACTCCACAATTAAATGGTACTAATTTAGATCGAAATTCATTTTTCAAAATTTTACAATATTTTTTTAAAGTGTCCCGATCCTAAAAAACATAATTTTGGAAAAAAGTATGTGTATCTGTTAGTCTCTTCGTCTGTGAACACTATAAAGGTCACACGGTTGAGCGGATCAAAACCAAATTTTGGTAAGATGTTTGAGATTGAAATTTGAAGACACTATTGTTTTTCAAAAAAATCGGCGCAAGCGTAGCAGAGATATACGCTATGGCGTTATTTTTCCTGTTATAGCGATATATTTTTATAACGGTTTATTATTTTATTTATTTTTCCAAGATAGTTTTGTTAAAAACATTTTCTTTGCTTTTTAGTTTTCGAAATATTTTGAAAATAAAAAATCAGCTGATCTTTTGTTCTGAAGATCTGTCAAAAAATTGAGGTATGCGTTGGTTAATGAAACCATCTTATGTAGGTAACCACAATTTACTACTAGCCATTACACGCGTCACTGCACGCGAGAATAGTCATTTTATTTTGTTTATTATTATATGTATATGTCAAATGTCGATATTTTTGAAGTTGCAATGGGCCTGTTGCCCAATTGGCTGGAATTTTTTTAAACTACTATAAGAACTTTAATTTGAAAATGTCTACAGCTCTACAGTAGTACAAAAATCGACTGATGTACTTAAAAGATGTTTCTAAGTCACAATTGTGCAAGAAAGTATGTTAAATACATATACGTATACATAGTTTAAAAAATATCGTTTGAATCGCTGAATTATTTTTTGAGCAGGATTACTTAATTTAAAATTCTTATGCAGAAATATGTATGGTCACAGGTTTTTGTCAATTCAAATTTTCTGAGAAGGCTTTCTTGCAACCGAACATAAGACTGAATAACACTAATGTTTACAATATCTGTAATAATAAAAAAAATATAGCAAAACGTATTGTACAAACAGAATTGCGATGAGTGGAGCTTCCGTACCCAAAAGCAGATGGCGGTGTATCAAGTTGCTATTTTTTACGTTTATATCCGGTTTTAAAATTTCAGACTAAAATAAGCATAACGGAGTTTCTTTATATGGATACAACTGTTATATTCGTACAAGGTCTGAAATAAAATAAAAATTTATCTCATGAAACGTGAATGAAGCATACAGCAAGGTTATGTAACACAAGTATGTGACAATATAGGCTGTACTTTACAAAAAAAAAATACATAGCCTCATATGTTTGTAGAAGAAAGTTGTATGTCAGAGTTGGACAACTTTTTTTAACTGTGGGTCAAAATAAAAAAAAATCTCATTGAGCAATTTAATTGATAAATATTTTACATGAACTATTTTATCTAGATTTATATTTTGACTAAAAATTTTATAATGACACTTTCTTGTCTTTTTTACTATACGAATATAATTCCTATTTTTATTATTATTAATAATAATAAAATGCTATATATTTTGTTTGCATCAACTGTTACGATCATCTGGACGTAGTACTAATTAATAGGGTATTGTCCTATCTTCCACTAATTATTGAAAAATAATTTACCTGTATTTATTAGTCTTTAAAAATATCAATAATTAAAAAAGTTATAGTCTATTGAAAATTGCCCACCTATAGAACAAGGTGTGACGTCATTTGTCTGCAGTTTACATACAAGCAACACATTTTTCACCCAATTTAACTTGTCTAATTGACTTGAAACATTTTAAAAACAAGTCGAAAAATGAAACGATATAACATGTGGTGGAAGATTCGGTGTTTGTGGTGGGAGAACGTGTCTTAAATCGTTTTACAAGCGTTTTTGTATATAATACATGTATAGTATAAAATGCACTAAAAAGAAAAAAAATTATTTAGGTTAATATTAATAAAAGCGCGAGTCGTAAACTCTATAATGTTTTATTACAGTTTATAATGTTTATTTATTTAATACCAATAATTACACGAATAATCTCTTAATAATATTGTATTAGTTATAAGTAGCTACAGACTGAAGAAGCGAAAACAAAAATACAAATAATAAAAATACAAAAAAAAATATATAATAGTCAATCATAGAAAAACATTGATATGTAATCAATACTTTCAATAATGTTCCCTTTAAACTCTTTAAGTTTTTATTTATGAATATCTATAATATTAACCAAATTGAATATTGTTTTTTTATAGTTTTGGCACATTTTCATAACAGCTTGTTTTAAAAAATGTACCTACTTTATTAGTGTATTTGCCACATGGCAACATACACTATTGGCATCGGTCGGATGGCGGGACCTAGGGGTGTGCGGGCAATAACTTTCGAAAGAGTTAATTGATTTCAACTAAATTTGGCCCACGTGTTGAAATCCATCACCGCAAAAAGCCTATTTAAAATGGGCGTAATCGGGGCATTTTAAGGGTAGTTTTAGGGGTTGAAAAATGTTTTTAGGCCCCAAAATACCGAAAAAATTCTCAGAATCGTTTCAAAATTGACATTTAACCCTTTAGTAGTGTTTAAAAAGTGTTCTTAAAATTTTAATAAAATCGGCCCGACAGGACCGAATTTACAAATTTTACGAAAACGTTATTTTGCAGATAGTGAATTATTTACTGAAAGGTGTATATAATTTGGTATAGAGGTTCGATCGATAATAATATTGCAATTAAGAAAAAAAATGTTATTTTAAGGGGTGTATTGAGGAGTCAAATTTTTTATTTTGCCCAAAAACCAACTTAAGTTCGCATAATAAAGCCACACTGCCTGTATAAGCAAATAGACTATATTGTCGGCAGGGTTTTGGCACTGCGACCCGGGTTTTTTTTAATTATAGACTAAAAATTCAGTAAACACTTTTATTAGTTCCCAGCTAGTGACCTGTTAAAGGACGAATCATATAAACAAGGACATGTTTATGATCTCGGTTGTTATTAAACCCTTTTATTTTTTAATCACCTAATATAGCTGTCTAAATAAAACTGTCTTTCTATATATTAAAAAAAGAATAACGTTTCTCTCTGTTTTTTGTTACAAAATTCATTAGCAATTAATTCAAAGAGAAATGACACAAAAACAAAAATTAAATTACTATATTTTGTGCAGTGTAAACGGGACTCTGGAAGATGATTTAATGACAATGTTTTTGCTTGGAAACTACAATAAACTTAGCTGAACAAAAAATGTGAACCGGCAACTTGGGCCATTATCAGCGGACAAAACATCGATAAACAATTTGCGTTAATCAGTAAATTATATATTTCACCTAGTCACGGTATCTGCGATTCAAAGCAAGGTGTAGTTAGTAGTTATTTGTGTCAACTTGTACGTAAGTTCGTGTTAAACTTTTACAGGTAACCCTCGTTTAAAGCTTAAGTAACATAAAAGTTTTAAATTATGTAGCTTAATGTAAATTAATGTCGTACAACACAACGGTTTAAATTAGTTGCACTTAAGAAATTTATTTTATAACAGTAGGGTCGTCCTACGCATCAAAAGTTGGAAATATATTATGTAAATCAATTAATCAACTTTTTCGTTCTTATATCCTTCCTCTTAAGGCTGGCGGAACGCTCTGAATTTCATTTGTGCTGAGACCCAGCGGTAAGGGGCGAGGTAAGCAAAAGACATATTGTGGGTGTGGCCTTCTTTAGCTCTGTCTCGCTCAAATCATCCGCACGTTTCAATTTTTGGCTGGTGCCAACTACGAGGATAAAAGATGCAATTGAAAGGGTGCCGCTGTCAATTGATTACTTTAATTTTTGGAAATATTTTGAAGATTTAAAAAACTTTTCCGAAAAAGGAAGAGTCACTTTAGGTTTGTGATGGAACAGTTTTGTGAAATAACTACGAATAAGGTCGTAGTGTGACATTGAAAATGTGCGTTTTTTTGGCACAATTGATGCCAACTTTTTTCTAGTAAATCGTACATAAATTACAAAAGTAGTCCATTAAAGACTTAGATTTGTCCTTTATCTTCCTTACAGAGAAAGAATTTTTGCAAAATGTCGACGAATAAGTCTACAATCAGTTGACAGCCGAAGCTCTATTTTTGGCTTAAATTCAGAGCGTTCCGACAGCCTTAATAGCAGACAGGAATTATAGAAATATATATTTTTTTAACACCGAGTATAGACCGTCATACGATAACATGGAAGACAGTCACACTTCTTTATCTATAAAACATGACCTGCTCACAATTTGACAGATAACTGGGCATGCCACAGTATATTTAGTCAGCGAACAGGCTAAAATTATCTATTATAATGGATACTTTTGTAATTTTTTTATCATAGAAGAAATTTCTGCAAAATTCACAAAAAAATTGTATCATAATCTATTTGCAGATTCCTGCCACAAAAAATGAGGTACTAGTACATGTGCTATATACCAGCGATCGGCAACCCAAATACATTGGTATGCCACAAACAGGTAATTTAAATACTGGACACTCAGTGTAGGTACCAATGAATAAAATTAGTAAATATATTGCAATAATTTTATTCTGTATAATTATACACGCTCCATAAAAACATCATAAAAATCATTGACATACTCGGCAGAAATAAAAAAAAATACAATTTTTTTAACGTACCGAAAATTTTACTAACTCGTCATTTTCGAGGCGTGCCACCTAGTGACATGCGTGGAATAGGTTGCCGACCGCTGTTATATACTATGGATTGATAATATAGATTTAGTGTTGAAATATTGCAGCATTAAAATTAATATCCACCAAGCGTAAAGATCGCAAGATTATGATTATTGACATTTAATTCTAATAGCGTATTTCAGTACTACATACAGTTGAAACTATATGATGTGAATATAAAGAGAATGTTGCGAATGAAATGGAAGGGAATAGCCGTGTAACAAAGACAGACAGATAGACAGACAGACAGACACTGCAAGAATCATGGAGGTAACCGAGTGAGTTAAGCATTGAAAGTCGAACAAAGATCATAAGTACAATAATATGGCGACTGTTTGTTGAACAGCTGATTTCTGACTTTTAGGTTAGATCCATTTTATAGATCAAAACATGATTCAAGAATATTATGCCGATGAAGAACTTAATAAAACACCGAAGGCGAATTGAAAAGAGTACAGTAACATGGCGGCTGTTGGTTTATCAGCTGATTACTGACTTTTAGGTTAGAAGCATTTTTTAAATCAAAACACCAAGAACATCGTGGAGATAAAGAAATTAGTAAAATATTTCTCAAATGTTTCGGGGAAGATTTTAATGGTTTCTATGTTGAACACAAGTCTTGAAGAAAACTTTGATGATTTTTATATTCAGTGCAAAGAAAGACGTTGATGGGTTCTAACCTGAGTGCCAATTTTGAAAAAGAATTCGATAGTTTTTATTTGAAGAATATACTGAATTATAGCTCTATTTGTATATGGAATTACAGCGAGTAAAGGAAAGTTAGAAATAATAGTTGTGATCTCTCCGAATAATTTTTACTTCCATGGAGAAAACACAGAGTGGTATGCCAGCAGGGAAATGGGAAGCTGTAACGTTAGATTGAATTGCAGATACTCAGTATTACGATGAACAAACGCATGTGGAACCGGAATTAAGGCAGCACTATTGAAAACAACGGCTCTTAATAGTGCATGGACTTAAAAGGTCACATCTACCTGAAAACATTCAAAATGAAAGTTAATTAGGATTTTTTAGGATGTACAGAGCTAATATTATAAGCATTATTTCTCAAAGGTGTTTTTTTTGTCGATAGAAAATATCTCCCTTAATATTGTATCAAAATTAATGTTTGATACGCCATTTTGGAGATTAGTTTTCTTTCTAAAAAATAAAAATAGTAGTACTTCTTACCACAACAGATTTATTCAGTGGATGTACATTTCGAGAGCTAAGCTTCCATCTTCAGCAAACACTAAACTCAGTCAATTTAGTGTTTGCTGAAGATGGGAGCTTAGCTCTCGAAATATATATCCACTTAATAAATCTATTGTGGTAAAAAATACTATTCTTTTATTTTTATTTTGTTTTATAGTTTTCTTTCTAATGACGAAAAATAAGTTAATATCTTAAAGTTAATGTTTTCATTAAAAAATTACAGTTTAAAAATGTTAACAATTTTATTACAGAAAATAACATTCAGAAAAAACAAATGTCGTCATCTAGTAGCAATCTGTTTATTTTAACCGTTGTCGGTAATATGACGTGTAGTGGCGCTGAAGTCTCTGAATAGAATGGAATAAAATTTATTTCCACCCTATTATATTACATAACTGACCACTAACGGTGCGAAATGTTCGTACGAGTCCGCTAGTATTAGGTAATTGTCAAATGAGATTTTATGATAAAGCTTTCTGTAACACGGCATATAAGTTTCCAATTAGTCGTTATTCTAAAGAAAAAAATACAATAAAAATACTCTCAATTTATCATAAAGATATATTTTTTAGTTTTTTTCTAATTTCTCGATAGTGATCCTCTAAATTCAGATATACTACTATGTAGAACCATCGTATGGTACTACTGGTAAAATCAGCATACAAAATAATTCAGGCTTTAAAAGCTTAGCACGTTTCAATCGCATTCTATTTAATGGTCGAAACTTCAGAAGAAAGGTTATGTCTATTTTAATCGAGAAATTGTATCGATACACTTTTTCTACTAAATAGGAGTGTGAAACATTCAGGCTTTAATTTTAAAGTCAAAGCAGCAAAGTCGTGTACTTAATGAATACTAAAAGTTTATTTTTTCCTTAATCAGTACTAATATAAAATTTATTTATTTATTTATTTATTTATTTATTTATTTATTTATTTATTTATTTATTTATTTATTTATTTATTTATTTATTTATTTATTTATTTATTTATTTATTTATTTATTTATTTATTTATTTATTTATTTATTTATTTATTTATTTATTTATTTATTTATTTATTTATTTATTTATTTATTTATTTATTTATTTATTTATTTATTTATTTATTTATTCAAATAAGTTTCTACAGGCATAGCCCAATTACAGAAAATGTGTTGCTAAATTTCTGATACGTTTCTAAATTCACTGTATGTGCAGTTAAAAATGTCAATATTACTGCAATTTTCATTTATAAATTTACACATTCGATAAACAGGTGAATTTGTGAACTGATACGTTCTCGGTGCAAGTAAATAAAACGATTGGTGCTTTCGGCTATTAAATTTAGGGATATGGAAAGGCAATAGGTTAAGAAAATCTTGGTTATCAATTTGATTATGCAATAATTTGAATAAGAATAGACAGAGAGCAAAATTTCTGCGACCTTTAAGCGATGTACAAGAGTGAATTTGTAGCAGGTCATTATAACTCGTATATTTAGGATAAATACCAGTCATTTTAAATGTTAAAAATCTAAGAAACTTACTCTGTACACGTTCAATATTGTGTATGGTGACATTGTAATGGGGATCCCAAATCAGACTGGCATATTCTATCTTAGATCTGACGTACGTATTGAAAAGTCTAATTAGGGTATTGGGATTTGTAAAGTATTGACAACTCCTAAATATAAATCCCAACATAGAATATGTAGATTTAATTATATTTTCAATATATTATATTTTCAAAATTAAATACTAACATATCTTTTGTTTGTAAGTCCGTTTTTTTTTCATGTATTTTGTACGGAAAAAGGCCTTTTTTTCTATCAGAATCACACGAGAATTGCTAGATCGATTTTGATAAAATTTGATATACTACATAATAATAACATTCAGCTTTGATGTATTTATATTAATTATTAATATATATTTTTCTTTTTTTCAGGTGAGTTTCTTTTTATCATCTTTATAATCCAGAAGCATATGACGTAGAACACTGTATCCGAATTGTATGTACAAGAAACAATTTTTTTCAAAATATCTTTTAGTAATAAACAAATTGGAAAGGGATGCAAAAATTCGAAAATATCTCTATGTAAAAATTAAATGCGAGCTGTGACATTACACATTAAGTGTAATCTGAGAGAGTCAACTGTATAATAGAGCAACTCAAGGTAAAACTTTTGAAGTACCGTTGAAACGCGAGCGGGTACAGTAGAAAGTACTGAGAGAGATTGTCAAGAGAATTCGAGGAGGAGTAGAGTCCGATGTACGGTCGGTAATGGGGAGCGCGCAGCACGTTGACATATTGATCTCCATAAATAACATCGGCTGGGCGTAACGTGTGAATGTTCACAAGGCTGTTATTAGCGGGCCGAGTATCGTGTAAATGACGTTTAAATGCATGCATTCTGTCCTACTTAAAATATGTTGAATCTCTGTGCTTGTCCCATAGGGCGGTTTTTTTTCCATTAAACGACCTAGATAAATTGATAGTTTTATTTATCTCGACTAAATTTAAATACGATGAAAAACATTTAAAAAAATAGAACTGACTTAAAAATGAGAGTCGAACAAAGTTCCATAACTGTGCTTTTCATAAAATGCTTTCATTTCGCGAAATTTGAAACTTGAGCGACGTTTGAAATTTTTGTGACGTTAAAAGGGGAATGTTTCAACAAGGGAGAAATATAAGAGAAACTTTAAGCGCGAGAAAGTAAGACGCATTGATATACATATACACATTTACACGTCTATAACCTATGTATGTGGCAAGGTTAGTTTATACAATAGTTTATCGTGGGTTTTATAGCATTGAATAACTGTAAAGTACTATATAACAAAAAAAGTCTGCGTTGCTAAATAATGTATTTAGACAGTGTATATATAACTTCTACGTAGAATTTTTGAAGTGAAACTTCTTTAGTGCCGTATCTGTTTGAAATAAAAGGGGAATGATTCAACAGCGGGGAAATATAAGAGCAACTTTAAGCGCGAGAAAGTAAGACGCATTGGTATACATATACACATTTACACGTCTATAACCTATGTGGCAAGATTAATTGATTCAGTAGTTTTGCGTGGATTGTCAATGTACTATATTATGGGAAACGTATGTGTTGTTAATATACATAGTTTATATATACAACTTCTAAGTAGAATTTTTGAAGTGAAACTTCTTTTGCGACGTGTCTGTTTGAAATGTTCTGTGACGTTAAAGGGGAAATGATTCAACAGCGGAGAAATATAAAAGAAATTTTGAGCGCGAGAAAGGACGGGGACACGTATAAAGCAATGCGTATTGTGTGTATTTTGTTTACTATCAGCGCATGCGTAACATGAACTACGGTCATCATATCAGCTGTAATAAATAGTTTCGAATAGAGAAGGGAAAAACGGGTCTTTTTAGTGATCTGAACCGGTTCAAAAAGAGCCGAGTTCTGAATATGTTACTGCAGTCTGTCACTGAGTTACCTAGTTCAGTCAATCATATCACGACCTGTATAGAATCAAGAATGCATAGCCAAACATGTGATGCATGAGTCATTTGAGCTGACAGATGCATCAAAGCAAGAACTGATACGTAAGTGTAAAATGTGCTTCTGTGTGTTAAGTGTTTCACTGAGTTATGCGGATCCGTTGATCCGTCGGCTCAAAAAAATGTGAGTCGGCTCTCACGGATCTTCTGTCGGAGTCGGCTCTTTGAACCGGTTCAGATCTGAGTTACCCAACACTAGTTTCGAAAGAAGTTTTACTTCTCCTCACACATTTTTTTAGCATTTTACACTTCAAATCGTCGAGACATAAGAAGTTTCATTTAAAAAAATATTTTTTTCAAGTAGACTAGACAGGAAGTGAGGCATAAAATAACAATTTAGTATTTGCTCTCTTTAATGATCAACGTTTCGGCAACGATTTGTGCCTTCCATAAAAAAAAACCATAGACCATAATTAGTTATGTTAGTACGAAATTGTGTATACAATGAATTATTTTATAACTTAACGGTTTTTGCTATTTTAAGGTAAGAAGCTTAAAAAAAATAAAATTTAAAATATATTGTTTTAACAACATAGTTTAAACTAGCTCATAATCTTTTAGCATATTTTTTTTTTTAACATTTAATCTATATTATTGTACATTTTTGTAGATCCTGAAGAAGGCACAAATCGTTGCCGAAACGTTGATCATTAAAGAGAGCAAATACTAAATTGTTATCTTATGCCTCACTTCCTGTCTAGTCTACTTACATTATAAAAGAGGTGATACTATAATTTATATTTTTTTCAGTTTAAATAAGTACATTTGGACAATATTAAAAATAATACAGCGAATTAAATTCCGACAAAGGTAAACATAATGGAAAAGTAGCATATAATTGAATAATTAATTAAAACAAAGGAAAAATGCGCCTAATTACTGACAAGTAAACATATTACGTAGGTAGTCGGAGTTTTGTTCGGGAAGTTTTGTTGTTCCAGGAGCTTAATGGCTGTTGTGCAGAAATTTGCTCATTAGCAGTTGTAAATCAGAAACAAATTCACTCTACTCATTTTCTCACATCTATATATACCATTATATTACCCAACGTGCATAAAATCAGGGTTGCCAAATTTGTCTGAAAAATAAAACCGGACACCATGGCGGCAGAAAGAGAAAGGTGTTCTGTCAGTGTGTGCAAGAAAAACTGGCAGTTGATTTGAATCAGTTAAATTTCTCATCTTTTTTAACTTGACGGAAGTTTTTGGTTTCGGTCAGATTTTCAACGTTTTGAGGTCCTAAAAAGTTATTCTGAGTATTTTTGTTGTACGATATTTTTAGAGCGAATCGACCGATTCAGAATGGGTTTGCGACATTCGAAAGCATTTATTGAGATTTAGATCTCATTACATTTTCGAGTCAATCGTTTCAAAATTATTTAAAGATAAAAACATTTTTCACGTTTTTGTCACATGATTTCTATTTGTTTATACGGTGATGAAAAAAGTCCATTAAACCTTAAATTAACTTAAATATAAAAGAAAATAAAAATCAACAATTTTTTCTTACTGGTCAGAAATTCTCAACTATTTTTTATAAACTTCTTTAATGTATTATGAACACAATAATATCAATTTATTGCAACATATTTACCACATAACAGGAAGTTTTAGGGTTTCCATATTTTTATCAAAAAATATGATATTAATGTCTATTTTTTAAGTTTTAAATGTACATAAATATTATACTGTTCCAAAAACAAATATTTTAGTTGCATTTTTTCTAGCTTTTAAAATTATTGTTGTTGGTTTTTTCCTCATAACTGTAAAGTCGGTGAAATTAGAGACCGTCCTTAGTTCATCAGGCGACATAATATTATATTTTAATACGCCAACCGCAAATTGTGATCTTCCACGAGCGTTGATAGTAAATGCAAATATTTGCACATGGTCACGTGTTAATTTCCCATCCGTGCGTCTGCGTATATTGTTCCTTGTCCACACTGAATTGAAATCAGGGTCGGTCAAACACATCCTCACATGTTACATCTCATTCTCCGTAATTAAATGTAAATAATTTTTCATTTATTTTTGCTCTTTTATTATTAAGATCTGGATGATCGAGCTTTGCTCTGAAGAGTTAAATAAAAAATAAAATAAAAACCCGGGTCGCAGTGCCAAAACTCTGCCGACAATATAGTGTATTTGCTTGTATAGGGCCGTGTGGTTTTATACTTTTATT
Organism: Venustoraphidia nigricollis; assembly: GCA_034508555.1. NCBI lineage: Eukaryota > Metazoa > Arthropoda > Insecta > Raphidioptera > Raphidiidae > Venustoraphidia > Venustoraphidia nigricollis. The sequence goes on from JAVRKA010000006.1 coordinate 2,309,935, forward strand.
ATGTGAAATTAAGTTTGTTTTTGGGCAAAATAAAAAATTTAACCCCTTAATACACCCCTTAAAATAATATTTTTTTTCTTAATTGTAATATTATTATCAATCTAACGTCTACACCGAATTAAAGACACCCTTCAATAAATAAATCACTATCTGCAAATTAGTGTTTTCAAAAAATTTGTAAGTCCGATGCTGTCGGGCCGATTTTATTAAAATTTTAGGGACACTTTTTAATTACTACTAAAGGGTTAAATGTTAATTTTGAAACGATTCTGAGAATTTTTTCGGTATTTTGGGGCCCAAAAACATTTTTCAACCCCTAAAAACTACCCTTAAAATGCCCCGATTACGCCCATTTTAAATAGGCTTCTTGTGGTGATAGATTTCAATACGTGAGCCAAATTTCGTTAAAATCAATTAACTCTGTCGAAAGTTATTGCCCGCACACACATATATATATATATATATATATATATATATATATATATATATACGTATATAAATATATATATATACACACATATATATATATATATAAACATTTTCAAAAATGGTGCCAAAGTGTTTAGGAGGTTATGAAACGTAGAGAAATTTTGGTCCGACCCCTAGGTCCCGCCATCCGACCAACGCCAATAGTGTATGTTGCCATATGGCAAATACACTAATAAAATGCTTAAACTGTATTAAAAAAACTTTTGAAAAAATATGAACCTCCTTCAAAAGTGACTAAAAAGATGACAATAATGAAATTTTTAGCCCCCAGAATCAAAATTCAACTTTTTATACTTCACGTCTGTATTTAAGTTAGTCCACTCTATCTCTGTGCGAAATTTCAAATACCTCGTCAAATAAAATTCCCTGTGACAGACGGATACCGGAGTGATTTCACAAGTGTTCCATTTTGTACGAAACACTAACTCTAACTAACACTAACACTAACACTAACTCATAGCGTTATCTGTAGATGTGTACCTCTACTACATGCGTAAGATGGTTGCCGCTCAACTGCCTTTTAGGAAAATATAAAAAAAAATCAAAAAGACCCTTGGGAAAATTTAGCAGTCTATTATTTAAATAATCTGATGAAAGATCGGTCCTTTGGTACAAATAATGGAAACTAAACGTGTTTTATCAAAGATATTCTCTTTCATTCTTTAATTTAGCCATATCTGGAGGAATATATTATTCATTCATTAAAATATCACTGGAGGTTGGCAACTTGCCACTACATTGAGCCAACATATGTGTGTGCATATATTTACCTCCAATATAAGGATGTACGAGAAAGGATGTACGGTGTAAGGATGTACGAGAAGTGAACTTTCCTTGAATCAAATACTTGATTTTTAAACCAAATCAAATGTTTAATAATCTCTCGATTTTCGAGTAAGTACTATCTAGGGATTGCAATGCTGGATCCAGCAATCCAGCTAGATCCAGCGCATTTTTGGTCTTGCTGGAACATCTGGCGCTGGATCCAGCGGTGCGGATCCGCAATCAGCTAAAAACAAGAAATTAACTAGGTCTGAGAAGGATTATGATAAGATATTGAAGAAAGAAATGGCACTTTATGAAAGTGAGGGAGTAAGACGTGAAGACCTAACTTTAATCTATGATTATTTGATGACTCTCAAACCAACCTTAGAGGTAGAGAGAGCCCTTTCTTTAAGAAGTAGGCTGGGAGATAACACCACCAATATTATTTCTTTTTTGAGATCTTACTTTAAAAAAAGTAAAAAAAAACTGTAACATAAATTATTGATTGGCTTTATTCTTTAAAAGACAAGTCAAGTGTAAAATTATATAATATACTTAATTTATATTAATATAAAGTTTTGTTTCTAATAAGAGTTAACTAAACATTTTATAAACAGGAAACACAATTTTATTTCTAAAATTATTGAGATTGAGAAACTGAGACTACATAGTTTGTAAAATAGGTAAACGAATAACTATTTCAGAGATCTAGAATATCAGTTTATGTGATTTAAGACTGTATTGTGATAATTAATAATTATACTCCGGATACTCGTAACTATTACTTACTATTAGGGTACTTTACTAACGTCAAAAAAACGAGTACCTATTTGATGTAAATGTAGATAAATAGCTGTTAAAGTTTCTAGAATTAAAAAATTGTTATATTTCATCTTTAAAGTTCAATTCCAGATATATGTTATAGTAGAAAACAATATCACGGGTAATTGGAATAAAATTTTTTCAGAAGCTTGAAAAAGTCTTAATTTAATAAAGACGAAACGTTGCAATCAATGAGTGTTTAAATTGATTTATTTTATTCCAATTACCCGTGATATTGTTTTCTATTATTGTTATATTTATTTGAAAAATCGATTAATGCTGGATCCGCGCTGGATCCAGCTGGATTTGCTTTAATCCAGCATAAATCCAGCTGGATTGAAAATTCTGCTGGATTGCAATCCCTAGTACTATCTATTTGTTAAATTCCCGATTTTGAATTGACTTGCGTATTGGCCAAATAAATGTTCAGGTCAAGTAATTAAAGTACTTACAAATGATTTAAGAGTCTATAGTCGAGTATTTAAAAAATCAACACTATTTTTGAGTCTACGCGAGGAATTATTTGATACAGATTTTTTAAAGTATTTTTTGTACTTGGTCAAAATTTTTACAGAATCTTTTCCGAATTTATTTTTTACTCGACAAATTTTTGTCAAGTGTTGTTATTTTCGTTGACTCGACGATTAGTACTCGACCGTCACACGCTTTTTACGCATTACTCGCACACCCCTAGTATGTATTCATATTTACTTCCAATGTTTTGTGATAGACCAGTGACCTTTTTCACTTGCACTAAAAGTTTTTATCTCACGGATTGCGACATCAGAACTTTCACGAGCCATCTATTGTCTTTTTCCAAGTGATTTTTGGCGAAAAAGACATTATGTATACAACGAATAAATAAAAGAACTGTTAAACCACTGGTGTAGCTAGATAAATCACGAAACAGTCGTACCTACATCAATTTTATTATAGGTACATTTTTTATCTGCAGATTCACTAAATCAGGTCGTAAATCCTTATAAAATGTTAAATCAATTACATAGTTTTTATTTACTTTCGAAAAACCTCATATCTTAGTCTACGTTCAATTGCGTCTTATTTAAGACCTTTAAACCCTGGAACTGGCAATATGGGAAAACAGAAACAATTATTATATATATATATATATATAAATAAAATAATGTATATATCAGATCCTTTTGATGTTAATAATTAATAAATATTTTAGAGGAATTAGAATCAATGAAATTAAAAGACAAATTATTATTTCACAACGTTTCGTATTAAATTAATACTTCATCAGGTGATCTTAATTAATTGTCTCAATAATTGGATTTAATTCAATTATCTTGTTATACTATTTTGAGATATCATAACAAATCAAAATTTTAAGTCGGTATATTACAATTTATACAGAGTAAAAATTTTAATTAGTTTAAAAAAATTTTTACTCTGTATAAATTGTAATATAACTACTTAAAATTTTGATTTGTTATGATATCTCAAAATAGTATAACAAAATAATTGAATTAAATCTAATTATTAAGACAATTAATTAAGATCACCTGATGAAGTATTAATTTAATGCGAAACGTTGTGAAATAATAATTTGTTTTTTAATTTCATTGATCCTAATTCCTCTAAAATATTTATTAATTATTAATAAAATAATGTAATTACGAGTATAAATAAATAAAAAATCTCGGGTCTCAGTGCGAAACCCTGTCGACAGTATAGTGCAGGAGTATCTTCTATAAAATAGCTGTGTTTCACTCCATAATATATTCGACAGCTTCATATTCTGTGACTGCGGCCCTAATACATTTCATTTGGGTTATTTACGAAAACTACGCCGGTTTTGTGTCAGTTCATCACAGAGATTAAACGGTAACTGCCAGGTTGTTTTTGGAATTTACTTCTTAATTGGTAATTTTTTACTTTTTCACACAAGTGCTAAATGGGTAAATTCACTATCGCTGTACAGGCACAAAGTACATCCATTTTATAGTGGAGCATGCAAAAATATAATTTTCTACTAAGCCCAGGTAACCTTGATAAGTAAAGGAGGTGTATTAACTAAAATATAACGTCATTATTTTTTTAAGCCACCAACTGCCAGTATTAATTGGGCCTAGTAAAAAATTATAATTTCAATAATAAATTGAAAATCCAATAGATAAATTTTATCGGTTCTCGGATTGAACCTGGGAGCTAGGGGCTTGCAAACAGTCACATAAACATCGACAACGCAACGAACTCGGATATTGTCAGACCTAAAACAATTCTGGTTAAGTACGCCACTGAAAGGAAAACAAGAATACGAAGGCGTCCAGATTGCTGTCGCCGAATCGTTTTTCCACGGTCAATGTCTGACATTGGTGAAGAAAATGCATTAAAGCTCGAGACATTCAATAAACTCCGAGAAAACGCTACATTATTGATGTTTATACTTATGTAAATATTTGCAAAATGTAGATAACTGTTTAATCAAAGGCTAAAAAGATCTAGTTGTCGCCCTTTGTTAATAAAATAAAATTCAAAAAGTCGAGATCGTTTAAAATGTTGTCGTTTAGGTGAACGCTATCGTGGTTAGGTACTCTTTGTCGTTTTAACCTAAAATTTAAAAAAATATGATTGTATTCCCTTTCATTTGATACACTTGAAAATTTGTTTGCTCTCCAAAATTAACCTCCATTTAAGATTTAGAATTTTAGTTTAGTTTTCCTTCTAGGTCTTATATTTGCCATTCTTTTAAAAATTATAGGCTCAGTAGTGTCGGACATAAGGTGCTCGATTTCCCATATTTTCTTTAACATCTTTAATTTCATTTAAGCTATGCACTTTAAAATTATAAAAAAAAATATATTTATATTTCTCATAACGAGGCCTTTCATTTGATATGTCACACGATTCGCTTGAAAATGTAATTATTCTTAGTTTTCTAATTTGACCCCTAAAATCAGAATTCGTTACTTAGACTATACGTCGGTAATTTGGTTACCTAACTCTATATAGGTACCTTTCAACTTTTTTCGTCCAATAGATTCCGAGAAAATAAACTGTAATAGATAGACAGATACGAAAATGATCCTATGAGGGTTCTGTATTTTCATCGGATGTACGAAAGCCTAAAAAGAGTATTTAGAACTGTAACACTTAAAAAAATATAAATTCAAATTAGTACTAGCTATGTCTAATCCTGTCAATCGGTGTCAAAATTCTAAAAAAAATTGTTACGGCAATTATCGTTCGCAAATCTCTTGATCACTTAGAATTCTAACACTTTAAAGTATGAATTAGTACTAGGTCTAGATAATCTTGAAAGTTGGTGTCCAAAACTTATAAAACCGTTTTCACCCAAAAAAAACTGATGTTCGGTATTTATTTTAGAGATAAAGCTTCGTTTTATGTATAATACATCGATTCTTTTTGCTGTAGTTGTATTGTTGAATGGGCTGAGCAGTGGACCATATAAGCTGAAAACCTGGTCAATATTTAAACTGACAGAAATAACAATATTTCATATTTTTCTTAAGCCTTGGTTCCCTAAGATGAATGGTCAACGCTTCAACCCAATTGGGGTTCTTCAAACCTTCATTAATTCCAATAAGTCGTGAAGAAGACACCGTGCTGAAATGTTGGCAATTCAAGAAATTTAGCAAATAAAATAATATTGTTATTTATTTGTTTGCATCCCCGTTTATTCTAGAATAAATAAACCTCTAACAAGGTACTTCAAGAAAATTAAATAAAATGGTACACTCTCTAAATAACCTGCTGAAATACCTGAAAGAGGCAAATCTATAACCCGGGCTCCAGACACAGACAAATATTTGAACAAAGACTTTGCTCACACATTTGAACACATGTTTGCTGCACCAGCCAGACATGCTTTGCAGACACTTTTAGCAAACGTGTCTGCAAAGTATTCAAATAGATAACAAACAAGATGGACGACGATTTTTTTTTAATTCTTCGATAGAGCAAGGCACTGACAATTTATTATTTATTCTGATCCAGGCATTATTGACCAAATTCTATTTTTATGATTTTTATTTTTTGGGTTCCATATACATGGTTCTTCTTCAAGTAACTCAATAAATTCAAGGACACTTTCGTTGCTCCAGTCCATCTTGCGGCTGTACAAAGTGACCGTTCTACTTAATGATTTACGATTAACTGAACTTTGCACAAGTGTAGCAGCTACGCAAACATTTGAACTTTGAATGCTTTGATGTGCACCGAATGGCAAAGTACAAATGTGTGATCAAACTTTGAACAAATACCCAAATACCCGTGCCTCACAAGTGTTAAAACAAGTGTTCAAATAAGTGTTCAAATATTGTTGCTAGGTCTGGCGCCCGGGTTAGAAATATAAAATAATTTTTAACCAAATTTATTATGTAATATTGTAAAGTACCTTTAGAGTAACATTATATAACATTATATTGTTTACTGTATCGGTTCCAGTGTTAGTGGCCATAGATGCCGAAACACTAAAACTTTAAATAAAAGAAAACAAAACAAATCAAACAAAAAACAAACATAACTTATTAATCCTTTTTCCATGTATCCATTCACTTGACGTAAAAACCGTTTTTATGTCATAAACCTTTCTTTTTAATTCGAATAAAATTTGGCACATTTCTGACATTTCAAGTTAACAATTTTTAACTCCACGTTTTCTTGTATTATGGCCCACTGTGAAACTGATCTGTTGTACGTTCCGCAGCATATGTACTTTTGCACACATGTATCTTTTCGGTATCTGAGAAAAGAGAATTTACTATTGATTTACTATTAGGTTTGTCTTTGACGATATGGACGAACTGCCAGACGATATACCGTCATTGAGGAAACACAACGTTCGACAAACTACTTCCAGAATTTTACGTTATTGCTCAACTATTTTTATTACATTTGCATTCCGCTTTTTATATTATTGTTATGTTTATTCTTTGTTCGGTATTTATTGCGCGCTGTTTTATTTACACTTATCGAGCGTCTATAACATACAATCTCTCACAATGTCACAAAACTTTTATCACTTATGTAAGTCCGGATCTCAAATATAAACTTTTAATATGGCATCTTGTCACTTTGGGGTGTAAAATGAATGCAACTGAAAACACTGACACAAATAAATGACGACAAACCCATTGAAAGACAAAAAATGTCAAAAACAAATATTAAACATATGTACCTACAGAATATAAAAATTAAATAAATTGAATTGCAAAAGAAAATTTTTATTGTTCAGTTTTACTTTGATCATGTACCCGGCTAGAGCGCGACACGCCTTTTTAAGGTCCCGTACAAAGTACGAACCCGTATAGGGTCACTCTCGTGTCTGTTTGTCCGTCTGTCACAGCTTATTTTGCCCGAATCCACTGTCTGATCAGGTTCTCGCAAGGTTGCCAAGGCAAGTAATTAAAGTCACTACTTGTATTACCTTTTCTGCAAGCATTCTCTGTAAAGGTGACGGTTCGCGCCGCGACAGAGACAGGAGACCGAGACCGGAGACAGATACTGGAGACCGAGACAAATGTCTCCGTCTCCGGTGGTCTGTTGTGTACCGAGACCAAAGACCTTTGTACATTCAGTTTTGTTGAGTCGTTAGAGTCAATCGTGTCGTGTTCTGGAAAATTATTAATCTACAGAGTAATGGAAAGCCATTCAGTTATGAAGTTACTATTGGAAGAAGAAGAAGACGATGACTTGCTATTATATTATTATTATAAAACAAAACGAAGAATGCCTACCTACAAATTATATACAACTAGAGGCCACGAAATATTATCCTTCAAATTTTCATCTCTGTATGCGTCAAATTGATAATTAAATAGCGCAGGATGTTGTCTAATCATTTCAATCAATTTATCGGTGTCTTCATCTGAAAACGACGTCATTTTGCGCAATTTTGCACGTGCGTCTCGAGCGAGACGCGAGACATTACTAGGCCGGGGTAGAGACCGTTTCGCGGTCTTCTGTCTCGCGTCGCGGTCTCCTGTCTCGGTCTCGCTCGCGAACTGACACACATAGAAAACCTAAAGTCAAGTAACGGTCTCGGTCTCCAGTCTCTGTCTCTGGTCTCGGTCTCCTGTCTCTGTCGCGGCTCGAACCGCCACCTTAAAATCGGAACAATTTTTTACATCGGCCGCTTGTACTATTCGTCTGACTTAAATAATTACGTTGAATGTTTTTCATAGAACCACTTCTCAAGATTTTTTAAGTTAGTCAAATAAATATTTTGCTTTCAACAGACTAACGTCAAACATTACAACCCACTATCGTATATTTAATACATTATCTAATATTCTCTCACATTCTGGCCGTGCGAGATCAGTATACGGCGAACATAGGCGGCCTTGTTATAAATAAACATACCTCCTTGACGAAGCAAAAAAAAAACTGGTTTAAAAGTACGTGAGCATGGTTTCTTAAATTTCTAAATAATAAACGGCGAAAGCAAAAAAGTACGACATGGTGTAAGCAAAGGTGCGATATGGTGGACGTACGTGTATTAAAAAAACGAATCACTTAAATGTTAGTATAGGTTTATTAAAAGAAAAACGATAAATATTTTAGATTCAGTCTGTCATACGCGCTACTAGTGCGTGAAAGCATATACGCATTCTGTGCTTGAAGCGCTATAGTTGTTACAAGCGAGGGTGTCCCGTTAAAATAAATGTACGTTAGCTCCACGCAACTGTGAATTCATTTTATATATTTAGAACATTTGGTTCAAGGTTTTATTACCTTTTTGTCAATGTCAATTTTTACTTTTTGTGGCCGCTATGTTTCTTGTCAGTTTGTTCTATTCGCAATATTGAGATTGATTGCTTGCGACCCATTACTACATTATTATAAATAGTCCTATTATTACCCACAGTCGCTTTTACATTTCATTTCTTTATATACTACAAAAATTAACCCCAAAACACACGATTCACGTTTAGCTAGCCGCGCTAGCAGAGGATGCTTAAGGCTGTCGGAACGCTCTGAATTTAAGCCAAAAATAGAGCTTCGGCTGTCAATTGATTGTAGACTTACTCGTCAACATTCTGCAAAAATTCTTTCTCTATAAGAAAGGTAAAGGACAAATCTAGGTCTCTAATGGACTACTTTTGTAATTTATGTACGATTTACTAGAAAAAAGTTGGCATTAATTGTGCTAAAAAAACACACGTTTTCAATGTCACACTACAACCTTATTCGTACTTATTTCACAAAACTGTTCCATCACAAACCTAAAGTGACTCTTGCTTTTTCGGAAAAGTTTTTTAAATCTTCAAAATAATTCCAGAATTTAGAGTAATCAACTGACAGCGGCACCCTTGCAAGAATTTTTTTTAGCCTCGTAGCTGGCACCAGCCAAAAATTGAAACGTGCGGATGATTTGAGCGAGACAGACCTAAAGAAGGTCACACCCGCAATATGTCTTTTGCCTACCTCGTCCCTTACCGCTGGGTCTCAGCACAAACAAAGTTTAGAGCGTTCCGACATATCCAGATACTATTCAAAACATCGATATTTTTTTAAATATTTATCTGGCAGCACTGTCGCTCTGAGTAGCTGAAGGCAAAGGTGTGCGGTAGGGGATTGTGGCGCTTGACGGAATATTTAGGTACCAGCCGCTTTCGGCAAAATTTAATTGATCCCTATTGAGTAACTATTTATATCTATATGAGAAAAAAATCTTTAATATGTGCTTTTAATAATTACGTTCTGAGAAAAATATTAATAAATAACTAGCGGACCCGTGCTAATACTTCGCACCATTAGTGGTTAGTTACGTTATATAATAGGATGGAAATAAATTTTATTCTATATTCTATTAAGAGACTTCAGCACCACTACGTCACAATATTGCCGACAATTGTTAAAATTAACAGACTGTTACGAGATGGCGATATTTATTTTATTTCATCTAATTCTATTTAGACTTCAGCGCCACTACATTTTTTTAATAAAAACATTAATTTTAAGATATTAACTTATTTTTCGTCATTAGAGAGAAAAATAATCTCCAAAATGGCGTATTAAACATTAGTTTTTATACAGTATTAAGGGAAATATTTCCTACCGACAAAAAACACCTTTGAGAAATAATATATACCGGTTATGAATACACTTTAACCCATTAACGACGAAGAATCGTGTTTTTTTTTCTCATTTTCAAGCTAGATTCTTATCATCGAAAAAAAATCATTTGCAAATAAAAAATATGTTCCCTTGTACTTTTGAGTGTCCCCTTTCCGAATCCGGAGTCAAAATTGAGTTTTGTCCATTAGAAAAAAAAATATGGCCGTTTTTAAACAAAAAAAACCGAAAAAATCGAAGACATTTTTTTTTCAATATTTTTTTTCTCATTGAAGACGCGCGAGGACCCCCCCTTTTTCTTCAACCATGAGTGCACAAAATAGTTGTAGTTTAAGAATATATTTTTTTAATTTGTCGACATTGACATTTTCACCCCCAAAATGGCGCTTTTCATCCCTTCAGCAGGAAGACAATTTTCACTCTCGGTGCCCGACAAAGAAATATTCAAATCTTAACGAAAATTGGTATCCTGGGGTTTTCAAGGTCGCTGATTACGATTCCGCCCTCAAAATTCGAAAATTCAAAATGGCGGATCCAATATGGCGAACCCAAATTCAAAAACTTATTTGAATCGGATGAAATGTGGCACTCAGGGGTTTTCGAGGTCGCTGATTACAAATCTGCCCTCAAAATTCGAAAATTCAAAATGGCGGTTCCAATATGGCGGACTCAAATTCAAAAACTTATTTGAATCGGATGAAATGTGGCACTCGGAGGTCTTCGAGGTCCTTGATAACGAATCTGGCATCATCATTTCAAAATTCAAAATGGCGAATGCAAAATTGAAAAAAGATGTGACAGGCATATACAAAACTTATTTGCAGACAGAAATATTCATGGATAATAAATATATTTGTATCAGGGATAATATTCAATGATGACCCGTATAAACAAAAACAAGATGAAATGTAAGATAATCGGAGATTTCTCAGCCTCTGCAACGTCAATTTTTATTCGACACATGAAAAATATAATATATGATCATAAAATGTGAATCAATTGAATGATTATTATTTACATTTATATAAAGTTGTCAATTCTTCAATAAACGTTAGATAATAACTGGACGTTAATGGGAAGGTGTCCGCCATATTGCATCCGCCATTTTGAATTTTGAAATGATGATGCCAGATTCGTTATGAAGGACCTCGAAAACCCCCGAGTGCCACATTTCATCCGATTCAAATAAGTTTTTAAATTTGGGTTCGCCATATTGGATCCGCCATTTTGAATTTTCGAATTTTGAAGGCGGAATCGTAATCAGCGACCTTGAAAACCCCGGGATACCAATTTTCGTTAAGATTTGAATATTTTTTTTGTCGGGAACCGAGAGTGAAAATTGTCTTCCTGCTCAAGGGATGAAAAGCGCCATTTTGGGGGTGAAAATGTCAATGTCGACAAATTAAAAAAATATATTCTTAAACTACAACTATTTTGTGCACTCATGGTTGAAGAAAAAGGGGGGGTCCTCGCGCATCTTCAATGAGAAAAAAAATATTGAAAAAAAAATGTCTTCGATTTTTTCGGTTTTTTTTGTTTAAAAACGGCCATATTTTTTTTTCTAATGGACAAAACTCAATTTTGACTCCGGATTCGGAAAGGGGACACTCAAAAGTACAAGGGAACATATTTTTTATTTGCAAATGATTTTTTTTCGATGATAAGAATCTAGCTTGAAAATGAGAAAAAAAAACACGATTCTTCGTCGTTAATGGGTTAACAACACTTAATACATTACTGTATGTTAGCCCGAGCATAAATAAAAAGTAACCTATATATTTTTGAAAGTTTTGAAAAAAACGACTTTTTTTTGCACATTAAACATGTTGGAAATCAATTTTTTTTTTGTAAAACTCATTATTTTTTTAACCACGTTTTTTTTTGACCAATACATCGAAAAAAAGTTTTATTTCAAATGATTGAGTGAAAGTGATTGAAAAAATATTTTGGATACTAATGGGACTACTTTTATATTACATGTAATTTACAGCGACCTTCGGACAAGACATTTTTTCCCCTTATTTTATTTCCATAAAGAATCGATCCCAAAATAAGACTCTCGCCCGTTCAAAGATTCTGTATTAACACGTGACCTCTTTTCTCATTTATATGCTAATATTAAAGCTGTCATTGCATTTTTTAACACTTTCTCGAAATAAATGATTCTGTATATAGTCCCTCTTTTTATATTACACCAGAAGTGTAAATTCAAAGCACACATATTTACGCAAAAAAATATTTTCGCATAGCAAAAATAAAAGAAAGATGTATATTACACTACACATTACAGAAATAAAACTGGTGTAACTGTAAAAAAACAAAACAAAAAATGACAATATCACTGACCGCCGGTATCGAACCTACGATTTTTAGGTAACAAGGCAACCGTTCTACCTCGCTTCCACCTTAGTTAATGTTCTAAAGCCGGTTCCTATAGTAAGTATATTGTATACGTACATTGAAACATGTTCATTACATTTTCAATCTCATGAATCAATTTAACCATACCAAGCCAAAAGAAATTTTACTTGAAAAATATTGTCACGTGTTTACTTACCATTGGCTATTTTTATAAATGTCAAAATTTTCTGAGATGCCGTGTAAATATAATTTCTAAAATTTAGTATTTTTTTAGAAAAAAATATTCAGAAGTTACAGCTTCTTTTCCAACACAAATATAATAATAATTAATTGTAAGTTTTAGCAGGAAAGTGGATCAAGGAAGTAGATCAAAATATCGATTACTACATTTGCGACGTTTCGGCCTTTATTAGGGTTTCTTCAGGCATCGTAATCTCATCATAATTAATGTACATCCTCTATTGAAAAATGACCAATTGTAGAATGAAATATTTGGATAAACCAAAAAACTTTTTTATTTTATTTTTAATTATAGAATACTGACAGTATATTTTATAAAAACCGGGTTTTATAAAATATACTATAATACTAACATACTAATATACTAATAAAAAAGTTTTTTGGTTTATCCAAATATTTCATTCTACAATTGGTCATTTTTCAATAGAGGATGTACATTAATTATCATGAAATTACGATGCCTGAAGAAGACCTAATAAAGGCCGAAACGTCGCAAATGTAATAATCGATATTTTGATCCACTTCATTGATCCACTTTCCTGCTAAAACTTACAATAAATCATTAGAATGAACGCAACGGTAGAGAATTATAGTAATAATAATAATTTATTACTTCCATAAAGAATACATTGGTATATAAAAACAAAATGTTATACAAAATTAAAGTATGTTCCTTCCAAGGAAAACCTAAGCTGAGGAAACCATTATAAGGAGATGATGTGGACATTTAACTGAACTTAAATAATTTGACTTTATCTGGACACAAAACATTTGAAATAGAAAAAAATATAAATGTAATATAAAAAGAAAAAACTAAAGCGTATTATAAGATATTGTAGAATCCTTATTCTATGCGAAACACTGTTTTAAGAAATATGTATATAATATTTTTTATAAATAATATTAATTTCGATAAAGTATTACAAATGAGAACCTGTCTCATATTACACGTATCCATCGATCAAGTATCATCGGTAGTGTATCGCTAATATAGCTATTAGATAGGGTGTCATTATTTAATTTAATCACTTCCAGTTATCTCAAATCGCGCTTCTAGGGATGTGTCAAAATAAATAGCAATAGACGTGCACCAAATCGACTTAATTCTCATGCAAATTAAGATTTTCTAATTTCTCATTTTCCAGTATTCTTTTTTGTTACTGCTCTACAATTGTTTTTGGGGCACTATTGTAATAACAATAACACAAACTGATTTCTTTCGACAGTTCGTCAGCGGCGCCTTCTCAACCAGCTTACATTTTTTGAAGTTATACTTCTTTTAGCGCTGACCAACTTCAAGGTGTGTAATGTGGTGAGAGATAATGTCTAGAGACGCCTTCTTAGGATCTTTGTGTAGTGTTGTAGTGGGTAGAGTAGTGGTGACAGCACTAGACTCGCATTCGAGAGGGACGGAATCGAATCCAGGCGGGGGCATTTGTGGCTGGGACTTTTTCCTACCGCCTCTCACCAAAAAACGGTAATTCCTGTACCGGCCATCTTGATTGAGGTTTTCCATGGTTTCTCTCAATTAATTCCAAATAAATATCGAGATGGTTCCTTATTTGAGGCCATGGCCGATTACCTATCAAACTCCTAGTTCAAAAATTACTCACCTAATCCTAATTTCCTATAATTCCTTCATTAGGTCATAAGTTGAAGTTTTAAAAAATGTAGAAAATTTCAGGAAGTGGTAAATAGAAAACAGTAATGATGCGAATGGCGTTTGTTATGACATAAAGTCGAGAAACGGACATTAAACGCATTGTTATTAATTTACTTTTTGCCGAGATATTTTTCGAAAAATTATCTCACCGTCCTATTTCGACAAAGTCAGTCTATCAGCAACAATAATACAAACATATTTTACGAGCAGTATTTGGCGTATTATTTATTACAATGTTGGCAGCTGGACGATTGTGTTTACAAATCCAGCAAGCTGTTTGTTTCTCCCTGAAACTCGACGTTACCGATTATGGACTGAATTCGATAACATACTTGTTATAATCTGTATATCATTTCCTTAATGGACTACATTATCGACGGAAACGACACGCGTATAAATTACGGAAATTGCCCGAATCGATACATCAGCTCGATCGTTCTCAAATTACGTATAGACTGACCCCCGTCGAATTTCGATATTTGGTAAAGTATTTAAGCAATTAAAGAAACATTTGTTATTGTTTATTACATTATTATAAGGAAAAAATGCTACATGCATAGCACAGGCAAACATGAAGAGAATTGGGTTATATGGAAAAATAAAAAAAAAACTTTAAAAAATATGAAATTAACCTCCTTCAAATAAGTCACTAAAAAATTTCACATCGATCTACAATTGACAAAAATATCGGTGCACATACATAAAAAAACATACGAATATAGAACCTCCTCTTTTTTTGAAGTCGGTTAAAAATATATAAAGGCGTTCAGTTGATCGCCGAGTTCGTGAGACAGACGATCTCCTAAAAAGCCTTATTTACAGGAATGCAAATGTATTTTGGCTTTTAATTTTTAAACCGAGAAATAGCGTCACTATACTCACTTTTACATGTAAAAATTTGCAATCAATTTTTCAGTTTAAAATTTTAAATGTCAGAAAATGCTTTATTTAATTTAAATATAAAAGTGAGGCATGAATTCCCCAATATATCTTGTTTTGATTTTAAACATCGCACAACATTTTGTGAAAAGTCGCTACTTTATGTTGGGCATAAAATTTTTCAAAAGCTCCCCCAAGAGATACAAAAGGAGAAAAAAAGAAACATTTTCCAAAAACAGTTAAAAAAGTTTGTAATACATTTAGTACCGTACAGTGTAAAATTTTTAGTGTAATTTTTAGCAATTTTATCTCTTAATGTAATTTTTAGCAATTTTATCTTATATTGTAATATCTTATATGTATTTTGGACGTTTGCAAACTTGTACAGAGTCAACGCAAATAAATTATTATTATTATTATATCTAGTCAATATATCTAATTAATGTTGTTGTCATTGATGAATAAAAAAAAGCTTCTCACTTTGACAAATTGCATCATTTGTTTTAATATTCAACCAATCTTGATCTTCTGACATGGAGTCCCACACAGCCTTTGCACCCTTGCGCTGTGAATTATCAAATTCAGCACTGAGCGCGGCGCATAATTCAAATATGAAGAATTGTAACATATAGATCTAAAACCCATTAAATTTGTGTGACGCAATATTTGAACGTCTTTTGGGTTTGGTGAAATCAATAAGGAAACACTTTTGTTTGTATAGAGATGGATTAATATTGAAAATTTGTTAACGCAACGAAATGTGGCGGAGCATCAATTGAAAGAAATTGATGTGAAAGGCCAACTGTAATAGGTGCGTCATTTCTCAAATACTCACGCACTCTTGTGAAAACAACACGGAAAATGCAATGAGTAAGGAGAAAACTAAATTTACGACGTATCCTGAACTTGTCTGATCGAAGGTATAAATTGAACCTTTACCCTTTGTGTTCTCTGACACCGTAGCATAATTCCTTACTGAAAAATATATCATATTCGTTGGTTCTTAGCATTTCAGATATTTTCACACTTTCAGTTTTCCTTACATAAATACTGAAACTTATAAGAAATAATTTAGAGCTGCTACTTTGTTTATTAGAATTTCGACAGCGTAGTTTTTTTTACAAGCTTTCATTTAATAGGGATGTTGACTATTTTTGGGAAAGTGTTTTAAATCGTGCATAAGTACCTAATATGCCACAAATATTTATTATTTTTATTTAAATACAACTCAAGCCTTAAAAATCATGTATTTTAAATTCAGTTTCAAATTTCGGTCCAAAACGCCAATACTAGTCGCGTGACGTCACCTGTTCATACCAAAGGAGGCTCAAAAGTTTACACGAGAGCTACCATCCTATAGATGCGTATTCTGTGCTCATAAACGTTAGTAAACTGAGGTGATGAAAAGTTGTTTCGTAGTCGGTGCTATAGTTACATGTAATTTGACGTTTCCTATAAACAAATAATAATAAATTACACACTAAATATTAACCAAACAATGAAGTTTTTTGATAGCAGCTGAACATATGACGTCATGCGCTCTGATTGGTGTCTGTTGTCACGTGACTTGAGAGTGATTTTATTGGGTTTTATTTATTAAATATTAATTAGATTCCTTAAAAATAAGGAAAAATATAGTGTTTTTTAGTATTTCTATCATAGAAACTACTACTTTTCGTTAAAACTATGTTTTTATTTGAATACAGTCAACATCCCTATTGTTTGTATGTTTATTCGGGTCAAATCTTGCCACTGAATTTTAAAGCAGTTATTCTCAACCGATCGAACTGAAATTTTGCATACACGTTTAGTTTGGATGACAATGCATAGTTAGCTAAGTGACGTCATTCTTAATCTAATATGGCGGACCGCCTAAGATGGCGGACTAGTTATTTTTTATATACATACTTTCATGACGGGTATCAAATGAAAGGATTTGCTGAGAAAAACACCAATAAATTAATAGTCACAAACATTTTTAAATGCTCTAAAAAGAAGAAAATAAAATACTAGAAAAAAAACTTTTCAAAGAAAAGCTTTTATTGCAGTGTACTAAAAAGAATAAAAATAAGATTTAATAATTCAGGTTCCTAATTACAAAAGCGTGGTTCGTGACTATCACAGAGCTTACAATCCACGCTTTTATAATTATGAACCTAAATTATTAAAACTTATATTAGTATGAATGAAATAGTTTATTTGTCTTTAAATTACTTCGATAATAGATACAGAAATCATTTTCGAGGTGACAAAAGTATTTAAATTATATTAGAATGTTTTTATTTAATTTTTTTTCGCTTTGTCTATAAATATGGTGTAACTATGTTGCCAAAATAAATATTTCTCTGAAAGGCGAAGGTGATTATCATTTTAAATGAAAGATATTTATGAACGTTGACGAATAAATGTTGTTTGTTTATTTATTGTAGATTATAGACACTCGACAATTAAGATCATTCGAGTATTACATCTAAATTACAACAAATAACATCACAAAACACATATGTGTGGGACGTCGGATTCGAACCCACGACAGTTCGATCCAAAGACCGGCACGCTAGCCGCTACAACAAGTTGTTCTCGAATTTTATTGTAACACAACAATACCTTCTCCTCTCCAACAACTGCTATTTTCGATTTGGAGGTATAAAAAAAATCCAATTTTGACATAAGCTATTTTGTCGCATAGCCACAGATAATACGATACAGTTTTCGGACTCTATTATCGACAGGACACTGTTAAACTTTTATCATTACAATAACTGACAAACGGGAAAAATAATATACAATTTATTATTGTATAAAAAATGACGTCAAACAGTCTTTATAATAAATCTCTTGTAGCGGATTGGTTTCAAAAAAAACTCTGACAAAAACTTCAAACTCGAGCTCGCTTGCAGCTGAGACTTGCGGTAAAAACATAGTGAAGCATCACACTGCACCAAAAATGTATCATTGCTTGGCTTATCTGTTTTTATGCACTATCTTTGGTCTAAATGCAAAACCGCTCATCTCTAAATTTTCGTAATTTTTGGAGTAACTTCCACGAATACTATACAAGGATCACGAACTCATATGGGAGAAATTTTGTATACCTGTAATATGGTCAACACAAATAAAATTTATTATTATTATTATTATTATTATTATTATTGAGAAGGAAATATTCCTTAAAAAAATTTGCATCCACAAGCACCCAAACTTCGGGTTCGTCACCGTCATACTAGGGATACTTGTGGAGCTAGTTGTAACTGTAACCGCGTCTCAAACCATGAAATGGGCGATTACAGTGAGTTTGGGTCGTGCGCACGGAGTACACGGAGCGACCCAATAAGCACGGCCTTTTGCATACGGCAAATTAGTGACTCAGCAATACGCTGACATTATTATTATTATTATTATTATTAACAGACTCTGTCCACTAAATCGTACATATTAGGTATTCTTTTTTTACAGCTAGCGTTGCTAATTTCCCAATTGTATTGACGTGAATTTATCATAAATATTTATCATAAATTTATCATAACTTCATACATATGAAGTAAACAAGTGTTTATAACTAGATTAGATAAATAAGCTGTTAAAATATTTATTGAATTAGAAGATTTTTAAATTAATAAATTATTGAATATAATGTAACAATTAATTTTAATATTTATTTAAACTTTGAAACACTAAACCAATATAATTGTGAAATTCTGCTGTTTTATTAATTTGTGTTTCATCTGACTTATGTGGAGTGCATGGACGTCCTTAAACTGCCGCCTTACCTCCTCCAACCGTTTAGATCATAGACAGTAGACACCCATGGTTTCGATATATACAGATCACTAGTGACCTCTTATTTCAGGAAGCGTTTTATATTACATGGAGTTCGTATTCCTTTATATAGTCTCCACAGTAATTTTGCTGAAAATTGTAACGAAAAAAATAAAATAACAACACCGTCAAAAGTGGGGGAACTGGAATGAGCTATTAGAGGAGAACCAATCGGAATTGGCTTGGAGGTAGTGTGTTGAAGGGAAATTTCTGTTTGCATAGTAGAAATAATATCCATGAGGCAAGCCTTCATAGCAAGACGCCAGGAGTATAGTATAATCAACTGTGATAATTAGATAAAATTGAAATTAACTACATACGTAATGTATATAGTTCGGATCAGAACCAACATATATTGGTGTTTAATTAGAGTTTACACATAATGCAAATATTTACCCATAAATTTTCAGATGTATGAGATTTACACGTAGCAAGTTTTTTTTTTATATTTTTAAACTTTCTTTCCTATCGCCGTGTTACTGATTTATTTATTGTTTTGTTTTTTTATTTTTTTGTTTTAATTTTAGTCGTCGATGTTAAACTTAATTTTGTATAAAAATGATTTGTCGGGAAAAAGGACTTTGTAAGTAAACACTTATTTGTTATTTATAGCGATGTTTCGTCCCTTGCTTGGGACTTTTTCAAGCTTTATAACTATTAAATGTTTTGATCAAGTAGATATAAAAGTTAAAATACACATGTAAATATTAATTTTAGTTAAACAATTGTTCATTAGAAAGTTTGTAATAATTCCGTTTTTAAAAAATATTTTTACGGTTATTCTTCAAACTACTTTAGACAAAAAAGTAAAAAAGTCAATGAATTTTGTATGTAGCGATGAATTTATTTCTATGGCGTTTTCATGTGTCCTCTGCTACAAGCCCCCAGTTCCTAAGTTCTAATTTGAGAACAGATAAAAAATGTATTTATTTGAAAAAATAATAAAATGAAAATTGGAACTCGAGTTGGCAACTTTAAAAACATGTTGAAAACTTTTTTAGAATTCAGTGTCTTCTCTTTTCTGAGAGATTTATTACAGGAACCCCTCACTACATTCTGTGGAAAAACTTGAAAAGAAATATTTGACGATCGTCGTATTATTGTTTGATCACATTACTAAGCATTATCGCGTAACAAATGAGAGCAAGAAAAATCCTTGAGGTGGACTGTTGACCCTTTATGTCATAAAGTTTTCTCATCGCTTGACCTCAATACAATTTTTTTAAGCTGATAATAGTAGTGAAATGACTGTTATGAGGTTTCTTTCAATCATTGCATCGCATTATTAAGCTTAAATTTATATGCAGTGTGCCCTAAATATTTTAATCTTCTTATATTCTGCACATTTATACAGCTGATGTAGTTGTGGAAATAGAAAGTGGATGATTATTTTTATAAACTATGTCAAGAAATATTTTACGAACGCCTGAGAAAGTGTGAATAATTACACAAAACGTTGCGCAAAGTAAAAATTTCATTTTGACTGGTAATTCCCAATCCTTTATCCTCTAAAAATTTACTATTATAAAGTACTAGATTTCCGTATCGGGTAAAATTATGTATCTGGTTTGTAAACGAAGGTATTATCGCGAGAGTGACATATCATCACGAGAATGGTAACAGTCACTCGAGTGATAATATCATTACAAACAAGATACATACTATATTTTTTGTACATACCGCCTATAAAATAACTAATTTTCACATTGTAATAAGATATTTGTAATATTTTTGATCCTTCAATTCGGATGCATATGTAAACTGTTTATGATACCAAAGTCTACTATGCTTGTCTCTTGTACTCATATAGATTTAAATGGCAACTGACAAAGATATACTACCGGATTGGTAAAATCGAATTACTTTTATTTTACTTAAGCATTAGTGCAAAACTGATCTTTTTAGAACCACTATGTCGCTTTTTTATATAGGAAATCGTGCAAAAAAGTATTTTTATTTAAAATCAACTTTCATAGATCGAGTATCCAATGAAAAACGTTAATCCTTTGTTACAACTCAACCCGATTTTCCGAGGATTTATTTTAAACGACTATCAAATACCGTTACTATTCGACCAGTACTCGATTTTTCAATAGTAATTATTGTACACCCCTGATATACAGCTTTCCGATAACTTTTACATCAAAATGTAAAGAAAATGAAATGTCAGTGTGATGTTTAAAAAGCAAGACTTGTGCAGTTTTCAACTTTTGATACTTCAAAAATATTTTTTTTAACTCAACTTGAAATAGAATTTGAATAGATTTTATTTTGAAACAAATATTTTTCTATTCTTCTTTAGTAATTTTTTAGAGAAAATATTCTTTCTCTTCTTTCTCTCTCTCTCTCTCTCTCTCTGTCTGTATTTGTGAATAATAATTATTTGGGATTTTCATAATGCAATAGCAAACTATAGCTACTTATTTGTTTCGTAACAAATATTAAGTTCTTGGCATTATTATTTCAAGGTATGTGCAATAAATCAAAATACAATATTTTCAAGTTTCCAAAAAAGCGTGTAAAATTAAATTAATATTTATTGACAATCATTATCAACAACATAACAAACGGTAAATGCTTCGAACTTTATTGAATTTACTAGAACAACGGAAACTTTTTCTCTGAAAGAGAGATAACTTTTTTTATTTACATTAACTTTCAAAAACCACTCTATAAATTTGCCATTTCGTAGTCGCACCATCGTGTATTATATACCTCCTTGAATCTTAATATTATGATTAATACCTTAAGAGTGAAATATTAAATTAAACAATAACTACTTATTTTAAGCGTAATAAATCTGTATTATTAATAATGTAGCTACTGCAGTTGCATAATAACTCGTATTTAAGGTTGCAGTTATGCGCCTTACGAGCTCTGCGTTATTGTTTCCGCTGCTCATAAAATCCATAGCCAACTACAGAAATCATAATGTACTATGTTGAATGCAAATGAGCTTGCACTTTATTGTTTTTAAGGTAGATTTTTACGTGATGTCAAACAAAAAGAAACCAGCCAAACACGAACGTATTTCTTGCGCATTCAAATTACTAAATAACAAATTACTATAGTGGAGGTTTTTTCAAAATAGGTATAATAGGGTTTTAAAAGTGAGAGTAAAGTTCTCGAAACGTCAGCAATAAATGCGAATTTAAAAGATTAGTATTATAGTATTTTCAAGCCAAAACACTGAAGATACCCATTGAAAATTTACCTCAGTTTTTCAAAATACCAACGAGAGTAAATTAGCAAACGCTTTTAGTTTTCTTTTACCTTCATGTTTTTTTTGGGAGATTTCGAATTTAGATGTGAAGAGCTTATTTTTTTAGTGTTCCGCACAAAACAGAACACTTATGGGATCTCTTCGGTGTCCGTCTCTCACAGACAACTTTCTTTGAAACTATTCAACATAAAATTTGAAATTTGACACAAAAAGTGTGGTAGCCCAAATACAGACGTGAAGTAAAAAAGGTGAATTTTGATTCGGAGGATTTATTTCAGAGATGAATTGAGACAATGGCAGTTTTTTTCAAAGATTTCATATAGGACGTTAAATGAAAGCTTATTGAATAACGAAATCAACAATATAATATATTATTTTTGATAATTTTAGCATTTTTCGGGAAAAGTGCTTTCTATCATTATTACCAAAATGATCGGTCAGAAAAATCTAAAAAAATCATAACATTGATAATTAATTCTCAATATTGTTCACGTCTATTATAATTAGTAAGTTTTTTTTATTGTCCAATTTCCCGTTAAAAAATAAAAAAAAAACTTATTGATAATTAAGTGTAGATAAAACGAAAATTCTTAGGATTAAAAAATTCCAGAGTGATCAATACTTATAAACAATTTAATTGACACTATATTTCACATTAATAAATACGTCAAACTGGTATATAGTAATATCGAGCATTACGTATAAGTAAACTGAGTTTCCACTGCAATCGGTGGCGGTCCTTACGCTAATTCAATGGTACCTCACGAGACTCGTAATCACAGGGTCGTGGGTTTGAGCTCCACGTTGGACGAAAATTTATTTTTTATCTTTATGTGTTAAGCATCCTTTTTAGTAAAAAAAATAGTGCAAAAACATTATCAGGATAGAAAAATTCTGCTTGTTATAAACAATTTAATTGCTTATTCTCTGTAGTTGCAGAACCAAAATTTCGTTATAGAACGCACAAGTGGGGGGCTGATGAGCCGAAAAACTAATGGTGCAAGTATAGCTTGATCGCTTTTTCATTAAAAAAACAAATTAATGCATGCCTCATAGAAAGTCTGCTCAAATTATACCAACCTAAATAAATGCACATAATATTCTTTTGCACAGTATATTCTTTAAAGACGTATTGTTCAAAACGTTTTTTATTTTGTTCACATTTGAGAACCTTATACTTATTATAACAATTATTTCACACAACAAAGTCAGACGAAGAACTTTGATCAAGCGAATTAATTTCAATCCAGGTGCAAATGCAGGCCTAAAAGTGCAATCTTGTGCATGCAGTTATAACAGCGGTGGACGCAGGGGGAAGTACAAAGCGTGTATAGTAATATTGTGGAATGGTGGGGGAATATTGGATGGAGGTTACTCTCTCACTACGCTAGGGAAATGGGGTCATGGAGACGCGAGTGCAGTGTTCTATTTAGGTCGGGCCATTGAACTAACGACGGTTGGAGGGAAAGACGCAGGTTGTGCATTCTCGCATTTCCCGGGCTTGCACCATCGCCGCCATCATGTGCATAATCCTAACAGCCAAAGCTGACGTATAATTATAGGCCTGCAACTCAAACATTAATGCCGGGCTGCAGAAACCATTGTCAAACATTTTGAATTGACAATGATCTTAGATTGTAATCATATAATTACAGTTTTAATATAATAAGGAGCAGTCTAATATCGTTGTGAAACTCCCTGTCATATAAAACATTAAATTCTACACACACAAAATCAAATGATTAATCTACACAGAAAAATATGATTTTTCCAGCTCATTTTTGATCAAAGTATCTAGAATAAAATTGTTTCGATATATGAAAATTGTACAAAAAACGATGTTATAATAATATACATGTAATAAATTATAAATATTTTAGAGGAATTAGGATCAATGAAATTAAAAGACAAATTATTATTTCACAACGTTTCGTATTGAATTAGTACTTCATCAGGTGATCTAAAATAAAATAACAAGACAATTTAACAACCAATAATAAAACAAATAAATAAATATTAAACATACCTTAATTAATTGTCTTAATAACTAGATTTAATTCAATTATCTTGTTATACTATTTTAAATTATCATAACAAATCAAAATTTTAAGTATATTACAATTCATACAGAGTGAAAATTTTTTTAAACTAAATAAACAAATAAACAGTTTATATTAATCACAACAGTTACAGTAACTAATTTGTATGTATACAAAATTTCATTACTCTAATTTTATGTATGCGTCAATCTCAGTCATTATATTAAACTTTATATTTTCAAATATCAATTTAATTTCATTATTAATAACATTAAATAATAACTTAAGTTGTCTTTATCAACTTTTTATATTTATCCAAAATACCATTATATAAACAACTTAAGTTATTAGTGTCAGTTTTTAAATTTATTGAATCGTTCAGATAAATCCAGATCATTTCACTTATGTTCCTTTTGAATTGATTAGACTCTATATCTAATATTTTAACTTTATCAAATTCAAAATTGAATCTTAGAGTGAATATTGAGAGCTCAAATTTTTAGAGAATTTTTTTTATCAATTTGGAAACGTTTGACCCCCTGAGAGCATAGAAATTTAACAGTACCCCTGTTAAGGACCACCCTAATGTACATGTTTCCTGCAAACCTCGATAATATAAACGTACCGCTAGTACTCTTCAGGATTTTTTGTGTTCATGTTACCGAGATTGTACTGTATTCAGGAAATCTACTAGTTAAGCCGGGTCCAGACGTGTGTAACGCGTAATGTAATCTATCGTGTAATGTAACACGAATTCTGCGTGTGGACGACACTACGAGCATTGCATGTAACGCTCGCACCGGCGTTCGCCGTGATCCATCGGCTGTCGGTTTTTAGCGCGAACACAAAGGCGCTCGCAGTACTCGTTTGGACGGCGTTCGTGCCGATTGTGTCGTGTGTACGTTCATGATACGAATAATCGCTTGAACTTATCAGTTTGTATCAAGAAAAACGTGTTATTTGGGATCCAAAAAATCCGGATTACTTTAAAAAAATCTGAAATTTTCAGTTAATAAATATATATAAATAAAAGCAGCATCAGCTATCATGACTTTGCTAATCGGCATGTTCGTAGCAACTGAGTGGAAACAGCTTTTGACAAAGATTCGCTTTCACGATTCGCGTTGAGTTCGTGTGCTGTCCACACTGTTGACGCTAAATCTTACATTACACGTTACACACGTCTGGA
The DNA here is from genome assembly GCA_034508555.1 of Venustoraphidia nigricollis. Classification (NCBI taxonomy): domain Eukaryota; kingdom Metazoa; phylum Arthropoda; class Insecta; order Raphidioptera; family Raphidiidae; genus Venustoraphidia; species Venustoraphidia nigricollis. Next base: position 2,335,491 of record JAVRKA010000006.1, read on the forward strand.
CCCGGCTTTAGACATTAACGAGTCGTACGTCGGCTCTGTCGTAGACGATTGTACGTTGTACGGTCGTGCCAACGTGCACACACACATCCATACGATAACAGAGTACGGTCGGTACAACACAGCTAGACAAGCAGCCGCTGCACTGGCCGCAGAATAATTGCACACAACAGGACTGTGGAGCGTACAGCCCGCGCCACCCGCCTTCGTGTTTTAACGCCAAGCTACTCTCGAACAAAAAACGATCGCAATGTTGGAAATGCATTGCTGTGTCATCGTAGCGGATAAAAGGGACAGTTTCTTACGAGACGCCTGTTAAGAATGCTATGCAGTGTATACGCCCTTAACGGATGAAGAAGGTTTCTTTTTTCAATGGCTCATTTTTTTGCAAACACCTTGTTCTCAGGTTCTAATCCTAGATAATCTACAACTTTCTCTCTAACTTAAAGATTAAAATAGAATGGGATGGTCTCTCGGCCCAAATGCACCACATCCTGAAAGGATTTTTGTGCTTCCCCTTTTACTCGATTTAGTCAACAAATAATCTGGATCTTATGAGCTCCAGAAGATTTGCTACTAGATTGTCTTGTGGAACTATTCCATCCTCATCGATGTAACCAAAGATGGTTGTTCTCCTGTAAGTTAAAGTCTTACATTCGAACACGATATGGGTGGCTGTTTTATCCTCCATTTTGCAATCTCTCTCACGAGAAGTGGTGAAAATATCAATTGGAAGTTAGAACACTGTAATTGAAAAATGAGAGCCCCCGTTATTTTAAAACAGGATTCGTAACCTTTTCTGGACTACCGCATTTTTAGAAGAAAAAAATTCTAACGCCCCGTAGTTCATAATAGTTAATTATATATGAAAAATATTTTTTTAAACTATTCTTTTCCAAAATATAGGTACCTAAAGAAAATTGGAAAAATTTAAAAAAAAATTTTTTGACAAAAAGTTTTCAACACTTTCAAAAGTATGTAAATAAATACACTAATAAGTCAAACGGATGAGCGGATTGAAACCTAATTTTTGAAGGATGTTTGGCATGTAAATATGAAAAACCCTTCTGTTTTTGGAGAAAATCGAGATAGGTGTACTTTTTAAATCGATTTACTTACCATTCTGTTTATTTTTCCAAGAAAGTTTTGTTAAAGATTGTTTTTTCTAAGCATCTTAGTTTTAGATTATTTAAAAAAACTGAAAAACAATCTGCTGCTCTTTGTTCTGAAGATCTGCTAAAACGAAATTAGGTAGCTGACAAGCATACTTTGGTTATCTTTTACGTGTTAAACCATATTATGTAACTATGGAAACGAATAGCAAATATTTATTACTAATCATTTCCCGCGTCCCCGTACGCGTTAACCGAAATTTTATTTAATTTATTATATGTCAAATGTCCATATTTTTGACGTTGGATTGAGCCTGCCGCCCATTTGGCTGGATTTTTTATTCAAAAGTAATAAATATTAAGAATAGCCGAGCGTGTGGGGAAGCAGTTGTTTATATCGCGTTTTCATAACTCCTTTATGGCAAGCCCTGTAGTATTTGTCAGAAATATTTTTAAATTCAAATAAATAATCATTCATTTTTAACTCAATCGTTTTATTCTAATTTCAGTTTACAACTGTCTATAATAATTTTAATGTGGTCACAATTTAATACAATTACGTAATCTCGAAATACTTAAATAATAAACATATAACTAAAAATCATTCCATTACAAGCCCCCAGTTTCCGAGTTCTAATATAATTGGATTTTCGATTTATTGTTAAGAAAGTAATAAATTGAAAATATGAATTGGTTCTGGGCCCAAATAACCCTAGCTGTTTGTGGCCTTACAAAATATTGTTGTTCTAAAAGAATTTTTTATAAATATTTTCAAAAATTAATAATGGCGCCTGCAAGGAAAATGGCATTATAATGATGGTTGAACAACATTATCACAAGAAGACTGTTTCACTAAAATTGGCTCATATTTCATAAAATATTATGATGATGTATTCAGCACGTTACCCCAGCGTAATGGAATAATTTGACTCTTCCAGTCATGCGCTTTAACGTCCCAGAATAGACTTGTCAATAACGCCGCTTTAAAAAAAACTTGTTCAACTTTTATATTTTAACTTTTGTTTTTACTGCATTGTTTTATCTTTCATGTTATTACTTTTTTTTTTGTTAAGGCCACCGACTGCCAGGGTTATCTGGGCATAGTGCTAACTCATATTTAATGAAAAAATGATAATCCAGTTGGTATTTTTAAAAGTTTTCAGATTGCAACCTAAGAACTGGGGGTATCGTAATATACGCTTGGTTATTTTCGAGACCACATTTTATTAAGCACGTGTTTCTAGGTCAAATTAATATTTTATCGCATTTTGTAAAACAATCGTATTTTTCACTAATTTCGAAACCTGTAAAGTAGTAGTTTAAATATTTAGTGCGTAAATTATTATTTTATGACACAGTGTGGCATTATGATAAAGCGTGAGCCAGTGAGTTTTAACAGCTACACAAGTCTTGAAAAAACAACGAGAATAATGAACCGATGTATGAAAAATACACCATTATAACAGAAAAAAACGTCCAAGCGCATATATGGAGTGCGCATGCGCCGATCTTCCCCAAAAACAATTGAGATTTTCATATTTACCTGTCAAACATCTTACTAAAATTTAATTTTGATTTGGTTTACCGTTTGATTCACAGACTTTGTTAGGAGGCTAACACCAGATGAAGATTATTGCTAAGTGCCGGTTCAAAGCAAGTTTTAGGATAAAGCGAGATCCTAATATGCCCCTAATATATACTACAATCACCGAGCTGGGTAGACTAGTGGTGACAGCACTAGACTCGCATTCGGGAGGTCCGGGTTCGAATCCCGGCGGGGGCAGATGTGGCTGGGACTTTTTCCTACTGTCTCTCACCGAGAAACGATAATTCCTGTACCGGCCATCTTAATTGAGGTTTTCCATGGTTTCCCTCAATTAATTCCAGATAAATATCGAGATGGTTCCTTATTTGAGGCTATGGCCGATTACCTATCAAACTCCTAGTTCAAAAAATACCTACCTTATCCTAATTTCCTATAATTCCTTCATTCGCCCATTGCTATTACATAAGTTGAAGTTTTAAAAATGAAGAAAAATAACGGGAAGCGTGGTAGATGGAAAATAGTAATGGTGCGAATGGCGTCTGTTATGACATAAAGTCGAGAAACGGACTTTAAACACATTATTATTATTATTATTATTATTAATGTATACTACAATCAAAATATCGAAAAGTGAAAAAAATATTTTGTCTTTTATTTCTCTTTAGCACTCAGGCGCCTCCTGAGACTTGGCACCTGGAGCGCCCGGTCCGTTCGCACTATGGTAGAGCTGGCTTTGTTGCTACTAAGTTGTAGTAGTTCTTCACTCCTCTTTCGGGATGGTCATTTAATAAAAGCCTTGTCATATTGCTGTCGGGAAATCTGCTTCCAGCAAGTCTTATGCTGATTTTTTTACTATTCCGTTATTTGACCCCGTACTGTGCTCAACAGGTACATAGTTCAACTATAATATTTCAATAAATACGATATTCATATATAAAATAAAATATGGGTCACATTCATTCTTCAGTTGGTATTATGCGAGAACTATGTCTGCTATAATAGACAGTTCTGATAGAGATCAGTGACCTACATTTTCATGAAAAAATGGTAGGCATTAGTGTAATAATGATGGAGGAAAACTTTCTAGGTGAAATATTTTTCACATATTTCAACAAATAACTATGCCATCAATTTTATCCACATATTAATGCGTTCTTATAACACAATCAAGCAATCATAGAGCGATTACTTGGGTGTAGCTTTTTGCGACTACATTAATTGAGCTTGACAATAGTCGAGCTTGTATCGATAGCTTTGTTTACATAGCGTTTCCATGGTTCTCTATTGCAAGCCCCCAGTTTACAGTTTCTAGTTCAAGAAGTGGTAAAAAAATCAATAAGATTTTTATTTTTATAAAAAAAAAATAGAAATATGAATTGATACTATAGGCCTCAATATTCCTAGCTATCATAGGCCTTACAAAAAAAGCCCTTTATTATAGATATTAAAACTTTAATAAATAAGTTGAAATCAATATAATTAAAATGTTTTTATACATAATATGTCGAATTGATATCCTCTTTTTTTTAAATCGGTTAGAAATGGTTGGAAATACAACTCATAATTTTATTAACATAAAAGAATAATTAAATTATGTTATTTTCAAGTTTTCATCATAAAGTTCAGTTTTAATTATGTAAAAATATTACAGAACCAACATAAATACAACTGGCGTAAAACTCATTTATTAAAACCGTATAAAGTTTTCCTAATTAATAATAAAACTAAAATATTTGTCCTTTACAATCAATTTTCCCTTTGCCGGTTAGTTTGACATTTTAATTTTTATTTATCAAATGATTTTCTTATAATTACTGGTATTTTTCTTTACAAAATTAAGTTTAATATTTAATTAAATAAAATAACCACACTATATGGCCTAATAATAATAGTACTTAATTTCCTTTAATAAATAACATGTAATTAGTAAAACGTGAAAAATTAACTGTAATTTACTAAATGTACATTTACAAGGCCGTAACATTACTATATAAAAGAAAAAACATGTTATTCTTTAGAACAATACTTTTTATGAAAAGTTTTTTATAAATATTAATACATACCTAGTTAATTTATTGTGATATACTGGCCAAATTTTAAGTTATACATATTAATTATACAGGATTAGCCACAAATCAAAAACTCCAAATTTAATATTTGATTTTTTTTAGATATTTACAAAAATAATACATCTATTGTTCAGATAAAATACTGTATTTCATTGAAAAGATTAGTCGCTGATAAAAATTCTGTTTAACCATTTTCACAAAAACTACCCGAGAAATATATTTAAAAAATACAAAAATCAGCTTAGGAGGCTTAGCATTTTGGTGACAGATATAGTATAGTTCCATACATGAAATATTTTTCATGAGTATTGACTATTAAAAATAATTTCAAAACACTAACACTTTTTTATCGACGTACCTACGTTTCGCAAACCATGAGACGATTAAACACTTCTTCTTCTTCTTCTTGAGTGTTTTCACATCAAAAGGTTTACGTTCCTTTAAGAAATCATCGATACAAAGAGTATGTTAAATCATTTTCAGCAAAATTAGGTGCGAAAAAATTAGACATAATCAGTTTTGCCTTGTATACCCAGATCGAAACGTAAACCAATAAAGAAAATCTAGCACATATTTTGCTGCAACCGCAAAATTCCCTACAGTCCTGCTTTAATGCTATTTTTGTTAGTTGCACCCTTGTTGAGCGTCGATCGGTATTGATAAATGTGGTTCGTTACGAGCTCGGTGTATTATTGCGTACATTCAGGGGAATTTGGTGGCAACATAGTATCGTGCCCTGAACGGTGCGTGTTTGAGGTGCGTGTTCTGGGTGCGTGTGTGCGTGACTTTTCTCCCGACTCTCTTGCAGTCACATGCTATAATACAGATCGATTTATGTTTCATCTGCGTGCGCCACCTCGCCACGCTCCGCTGCCTCGATCTGCCACAAGCGCAAGGTGCGTTAAATATTTCCAAAATACAGCGATAAATTATTGCTTTCACAAGACCAACTGGCTTATGTCGCATTTTCAATATTTTTATAGAGTAGTGTATTTTTTGTATAGTGTAACGTTTTTACGGTATACATGTAGTAATTTGGCGCCCAACTCGGGGACTTTATCAAAATTTCAATATTGCAAATACTATTTGGAGACAAACATTTCAGAAGCCTGCAATGATATTAGATTCACAAAAATTTTACTTTCCGGTCCACCTAGCCCCAAGTTCGTATCTTTCTGTTTAGAAGTTATTACAGTTTAAAATATCTCAAAATGAATATATTATATTTAAATGTCTATTAAAATGTAGAAGAAGGTTCAATTTTGTAAAAAGACGATTAAGAAAGGTTTCGTTAATTGCTGTACCTAATACAATACAGTTCAGCAGGATAGTTCTCAAGTTAATCTAATTGAATCGTTGATAATCTGCACAGAATCCGTAAATGAGATTTAAAATAGTAATTCTGTAAAGGTCGTTTTACAAACGATTGTTTTATAGTAAAGTTGTAATCAGTTAAAATAACATTCTTGTATACATGAATTATCTTCTGAGACATGATAACATGTAAACAGCTGGAATAACAAACTAAACACAATTTCATAAACAATCTGGAAACCGTTTAACCGTTATGGTCGGCCATTGTATACATCGTTCTTTGTTTATATCGTTCAATAAATTCCAATTTTCAAACATACATTATTATATATACCGAGAATGGTTCACAAACATCACTTGTCTAAATTGAACGTAGTTATATATTCCCCGACTGAGAAAATAATAGTAAGAAAAACTATTTAAGGACAAGTTTTTTTTTGAAATGTGCAAAAAAGGAAACTATTTTTTTTTATAACTTAAGCGTAGGCTGTAACTTCTATGATCATTTATCAGTCACAACCCACGCTTTTATAATTATGAACCTAAATTATTAAAAATTAGTTTTTCTTCTTTTATACACTATGCAACTTTAAAAAAGTTTCTTCTTTTTAGTCTTTAAAAATAATTTACTATTAAAATAAATTGGAAATATAACCCTAACTGCTGAAGGCTTTAAGAAAATAACGATTGTATACCTATTGAAAGCAGCGGTAGTAAAATTACCTTTTTTTCACTAGTGCGTAAAGTAAAACAAAAGCAATGCGACTTTACGAATTAGTAATTCCGTCAGTTGTCATTTTAAAACCACATGAGCAAAAGAGACATCAAAGTAGGCGTTTATCTTCGCAAATAACCCAAATAAGTTCCAACTGTCAGATATATAAATATACACTTATTGTGAATTGAAAATCAGTTATTTTATAAGAGCTACGTGCAAAAAATGTAGTATGTATCGCGATTGCAATGCTTTTAAGACTCGTGCGACTATTGAAATGCGTTGGTCTAGATACATAAACTACTGTTTTGACATTAGATAATACAACACCATTGTTTATTTTTAGTTTCTGTGGATTCATCATAGATGCTGATGACCTTAGCTATCGTTTTAAGCAATTTCTTTCAGAAATGACTAAGCTGTGAAAATCCTATTTGAGCTTGGATATGCGTATAGAAATAACGCGCATTGTTCTGAATCAGAACTTAGGTAGAATTTGCATGTAAAATATACTTAAATATGTATTTTGTAATTTAAATGCATGCGGCACTAAAGTATCGTTCAGTTTTTTTAGAGGTAGATGCATTCACCGCAATGTTACGTTATCCACAATTGCATATAAAAGTTCAGGTGACTGCTCTCGGGAAATTTCGAACTGTGATCGCAAAATTCATTTTATTACTGATTTTATTAGCTATGATTAAGCATTAAGCTTCACAAAATTTTGATTTCTGCTTAAAAATTTCAAAAAACATATATTTTTGCCTTAAAAATTGAATAAAAAAACGTGATATTCGTCAATATAATAAATTCGTCAATGATTGCGTAATATACAAAAATCATGACGTCATCCACCGCTCCACCTGTCGCATAGTGTCGATTTTACTTTGTTTTATAGTCATTGCATAAAAGTAAGTGATTTCATTAGTCTTTTTATGCAATGCTGTACACGTTATAATATTTCATTCTAATCTAACAGTGTTTCAAGTGTAAGATGTTGTGAAGTGTTTTATTTCGAGAACTTATTTTTTTGTGTTTTATGTTTTTCGCTGTTTATTCCGTCCAGGAAAATTATGGAGCTAGCAGTTTATAAAAGGTAACATTTTAATTAATAATTTAATTTATATTTCAATAGATAAGATAATAAAAAATGCATAAAAGATGGTAACATTGCCAAGATTATTTTATGTTTAATTTCTGACATAAATATGCTCTCCGAAAATGTCATACTGTGGTTGCAAAATTCATTTTATTACTGTTTTTATTAGCTGTGATTAAGCACTAAGCTCCAAAAATTTGCTCTGCTACTTAAAATTATCATAAAACCATAATATATTTTCGCCTTAAAAATTGAATAAAAAAACGTGATATTCGTCAATATAATAAATTCGTCAATGATTGCGTAATATACAAAAATCATGACGTCATCCACCGCTCCACCTGTCGCATAGTGTCGATTTTACTTTGTTTTATAGTCATTGCATAAAAGTAAGTGATTTCATTAGTCTTTTTATGCAATGCTGTACACGTTATAATATTTCATTCTAATCTAACAGTGTTTCAAGTGTAAGATGTTGTGAAGTGTTTTATTTCGAGAACTTATTTTTTTGTGTTTTATGTTTTTCGCTGTTTATTCCGTTCAGGAAAATTATGGAGCTAGCGGTTTATAAAAGGTAACATTTTAATTAATAATTTAATTTATATTTCAATAGATAAGATAATAAAAAATGCATAAAAGATGGTAACATTGCCAAGATTATTTTATGTTTAATTTCTGACATAAATATGCTCTCCGAAAATGTCATACTGTGGTTGCAAAATTCATTTTATTACTGTTTTTATTAGCTGTGATTAAGCACTAAGCTCCAAAAATTTGCTCTGCTACTTAAAATTATCATAAAACCATATATTTTCGCCTTAAAAATTGAATAAAAAAACATTATATATTCATCAATACTTTTCGAATTACAGGAAGACAAATTAATATTTTGAAATGTTTTCTTTACAAACTTATATAAAAAATACTAACAAATTTAGCTTGCTCAATAATTTTTTTCAAATCTAACTTTTTCTGTTCAAAAAGTTGTGAATAACTTTTCTTATTTTGTCGTTTTTATCTGATTTTTAATCGTTTGCTTAGATCAAAATATAAATTGTAAAAACTTGGCTAAAAATGATATGGGAAGAATAGCACGTATTTCTAATTTATTTTGAAACACTATCAGAGATTGAATAAGATATTTCTTAGAAAATAAGATATTTCCGAAACGTGAGTAAGTGCATTTTACATGCACGCACACGCACACGCACGCATCCAGCTGAATGTAAGATTGCAGGCGAAAAACGGGGATTATTGAACAGCTGGCAGTCACCTTAATCCAGCAATCTAATTTCTTGCCAGATATTCTCAGGACATAACATTTCTATACTATTAAAAATGGAATGAACTCATGTTAACCTGACCTCACCGTACATGGGGTACAGAAAAGAAAACAAAGAAACTATACATCATGCGACGAGAAGATATTGTAAGCCATTCATTAGAAAACCTTTTAAACCACTTGGATAGTTCTTGACAAAATAAGTTATCTAAACCCAGTCGTGGGTGAACGATTGTGGTACAAACTATTCATTATTATTTCTTCTGTAAAATTGCAGAACTTCTTATATATGTAGTTATTGACCAACACAGCGTGTATAGTTCTAGCTCCCCAGAAACATTTGTCAATTCATAAACCTTAATAGTACCTGTGTTGACTATCGAATAGTTTTTGTTACTTGATAATTCCAAAGCCATTTAAGTTCCAGTAAATTGTTGCAAAACCAGGCACTCTTGAAACCTCACTTGTATAAACAAAAAGATACAGGGTTAAATGTTAAAAACACACTCGTTTCTTGATCGCCCGAGGTACTGAATGCTGAACACTCTATTGTACTTGTATAATTCCAAAATATCTTTGATAGTTCCAGCCACAAGTGAATAGTTATGATACGGGATATTCATCGTTAAATCTCATGATCCCTTGACTCAGATAATTGCAAAGCAACTTACATAATTCCAGTTAAAAATAAAAAAGACTTTTCATTTGCAAATCTCACAATAAACTGAGCTATTAATTAGTTCTTGAGTAAAGCAGCTTACGTAGTTCCCGTTAGAAATAAAATTTAAGAGACGTTTCGGTACTAAATATCAATATAAATTGAAGTATTGTACGTTGAATAGTTCTTGACCACATCAACGCACATAGTTCTCGTTGGAAAAAAGGCTATATTTGTTACTATATTTCAAAATAACTTTAGGTATTATACGCTGACTAGTCCTTGACCATATCAACTTACATAGTTCCCGTCGGCAATTAAATTACTAAATCTGAAAATAACTTGAGGTATTGTACGTTGAATAGTTCTTGACCACATCAACGTACATAGTTCTCGCTGGAAAAAAGGCTATATTTATTACTATATTTCAAAATAACTTTAGGTAATATACGCTGACTAGTCCTTGACCATATCAACTTACATAGTTCCCGTCGGCAATTAAATTACTAAATCTGAAAATAACTTGAGGTAGTGTACGTTGAATAGTTCTCGACCACAGCAACTTACATAGTTCCAACTATAAGTGAATGAATGTTTATACTAAGATAGCTAGCCAAGTGAACTAGGAAGCGTACACGTGTCCGAACTACGTGCCGCTATGAACTGGCATTAGATGTCCGGAGCACGTATTACAGGAATCATGTGTTTCATCTTCAATCATCCTTGCTATAACACCGTTCAGCTATTAGATATCCGCTTCTGATTGTCTCATAATTGTCTCTCATCTTCGAGATGATATAGGAAATAAATAAACCGAACATATTTTAGTTTGGAAGTCAAGTTTTGTCGCCTGTCGAAAAAATATTAATCTTTGAAAGTTCTATTATTTTAATGGTTTAAAAGTTCACAAAAGTGAATACTGAGTGACTTCACTTTTTTCAGAAATAAGCATATTAAACAATACTTTTAATGCAACTGTAAAGGAATGTTTTTTCTGTACGTTTTTAGGGTACCGTACAAAAAACAAACCCTTATGGGATCAGTCTCGTGTCGGTTTGTCTATCACTGCTTATTTTTTTCCGAATCTACTGTACCAAAAAAGTTAAAATTTGGTACATATAAGGAGTTTGATAACCCAACCAGGGACGTGTAGCATAAACAAACGAATTCTGATTTTGGGTGTTAATTTTGGGGGGACAAAATAAAAAAAATAAACAATGTATCATGTGACATATCAAAGGATTCGTTATGAGAAATACAAACATATATTTTTTATACTTTTAAAATGAATAGTTTAAAAAATATAAAAGAAAATACACGAAAATTGAAGATTCCCCCTTATCTCCGAAAATACTGAGCCTAAAATTTTGAAAAATAGGGAAAATAAGAAAACCTAAACGGAAATTCTAAGTCTTAAAGTTCTCACGAAAACGGAATGGTGAAAGCAATTTAATCTTTTTCCAAGTCGAATCCGATTTCAGTGAAATTTCGTTTCTCAATTCAAAAGATTGACTACTTTTTACTTGTTTTCGATCCTCTAAATCCCCATAAAAAATGTTTTTTTGGTTCTGACTATATTGAAATACATATGCGCGGGTTATTAAGCTTTATAACTATGCCAAATTTCAGTTCGATACCAATATTTAATCAAGAGAAAAAAAAATGAGGCGTGTCATCTATGAATACAAAGTAAAACTATACTGCATCGAAGAATCAACTTTGTCGACGATTTTAATATTGCCGATACACGTAGTGTCTCAAATTCGCTGCCGTAACAAATCATCATGCTGCGTGCGCAATTTCCGTAACAGAGAAAAGTTTACTCTCAATGCGCGAAAAGAAGTATAACTTCAAAAAGAATGCTGAGTTAACAACAGTTAAATCTCAATTCTCGACAAGTAACAGGGTGTCACATTGCAATATAGTTAACAACACTCGGTGTTCATAGTTGAAATAGAGTTGTCCTATAGTCCAATATTTTAAATGAAATCGGCCGTATGTTTTATTTATGACAGCGTAAGAGAGTCTGCAATGGCGCCGGCTTAGAGCACAAGGCCACCGCTCGCCAGAGACAATGCGACTCCATTTTTTTTAACAAATACAAGTCGTTCATCATCGACACTAATGTATAAAATTGTGTCGGGATTAACTTCCCGTTACTGAAAATTTTCACAAAAACAAAAAAGTTATTGGTTTCGGTTCGATTTTCGAAACTCGAGCTTTCATCTGATGTCAACGTTTGGGGTTTTAGGAAGTTATTTTGACTATTTTTGGATGGACGTCCGTATGTATGTGTGAATGTGTGTAAAAAAATTTTTATCGCACGATATCTTTAGAGCGATTGAGACCAAGTTTGCGGTATTCGAAAGAGTTTATTGAGACTTAGATCGGATTCTGTTTTGGAGTCAATCGGTCCAGTAGTTTCAAAGTTATTTAAAAATTAAAAATAACATTTTTTCACCTATTTGTCCCAAAACTTCTAATCTACTTGCTTATACGATGATCAGAAAAGTTCATCAGAACATTTAAGCCGATAAAAAAAATCAACAATTTTTAGGATTCCGTGCATCCGATGAAAAAACGAAACTCATATTTTTCTTGTGACTCAGAAATTCTAAATTACTTTTTTATAACATTCTTTAATGTATTTATAAACACAATAATATACATTTATTGTAACGTATTTAACACATAGCGGGGAGTTTTAGGGTTGACACACGGGTCAACTGGCTTTATTTTTGTAATTTCGCTTTCTTAAGAGTTTTTGAACTGAATACTTTTTATGCAACTCCCGATGCGTTTAACGCAAAGCGTTAAGCAATGACACATGCGCGACACTATTTTCCATGAGATAGATGCAAGATGTGGAAAGCTAGAAAGATTGTAGATTAGTCCGATTGAACGAGACAACCTCAGTATTGTGCTAACCTTGTGTGCCATCGATATGTAAAACTTAATATTTTTTACGAAATTTTTTAAATTATTTTAAATAAATAATAAACCCCAAAATGGTGAACAATTGCAGTACTGCGTCAAATCCAGTACCTTGAGAAATCTTGTTGGGTCTTTTTGAGACAACATTAAGGCTATCAGAACGCTCTGAATGTAAGCCACACTACGAGGCTAAAAAATCCCGTTGCAAGGGTGCCGCTGTCAGTTGATTAATCTAAATTTTGGAAATATCTAAGATTTAAAAAACTTTTCCGAAAAAGGAAGAGTCACTTTAGGTTTGTGATGGAACAATTTTGTGAAATAAGTACGAATAAGGTCGTAGTGTGACATTGAAAACGTGTGTTTTTTGCCACAATTAATTCCAACTTTTTTCTAGTAAAACGTACATAAATTACAAAAATAGTCCATTAGAGACCTAGATTTGTCCTTTATCTTCCTTATAGAGAAAGAATTTTTGCAAAATGTTGACGAATAAGTCTACAATCAGCTATAAGCGGAAGCCCTATTTTTGGTTTTAATTCAGAGCGTTCCGACAGTCTTAATATTCTGCATTGTCGACCACAACAGTGTTTCGTTTTAAATTTCTATTAGCAACGCTTAAGAAACAAACAAATATAATATAATTTTCAATCTCGTTGTGATCAGACATATTTAGATTTCGTCTTGATTAAGGTAGTTGTCGTGGTTAAGACACACCGTCAGAAAATTCTTAATTTTTGTATACTTATTAAGGACATCATAATACAATTACCCTGAAAATTTGAAGTCAATCGACCGTATATAATCCGAGATAAACTCAATTAAAAATTGGATAATTAACATTGATTGTATATACGATCTCTGTAGTTCTGAACCAGTTTCTTATTTATAAAAAAAGAACTAACTGTCAGAAACTTTCCAAAAACTGACAGTCTTTCAATGCATTTGTTATGAGTTTAAAAAAAAATAAGAAAAAATTTTTGACCGTCTAATTATTTATAAATAACGGTTTAAAGTTCAACAATTTATAGAAAAGTATACACGCATATATGAATACTGTATGGGTTACGTACAAATTATGGATGACTTATCTACAAGCTAGTATTCTTTTGTGGCGCGTATAATCTATAACTTTTTGACTATATTGTACCACGACAACTACCTTAAATAAAATTTTATTGTTTTATTTATTTATTTTGTATTAATAGATCCAATTGATCTTTATAATATGAACGTTTCAAATATGAACTAACAGTGCACATAGACCACATAATTCTCTCGTGCAGTTTGTTGCTATACATGTGTTACACTGAGAAATCGAGCCCCAAAACTAAAACCTCTGTAACATGCAGACAGCGTTTAGTTGGAGATTTTGCAGGGCATTTACTCAGCCTCACAGTTAGTGTATATATAATAACATATACATGAAGGACATTGACTCCTTCAGTTTAGCACGAACTCTATACTCCTATGTAGGTACTATCGAATGGATCAATCCGACAACTGCTTATAACTTCAGAGCACATAACGTCTGAACTAAAATTTACTACGGTCGGTTCAATTTAAACTCACTTCAAGATCAACACCAGGTGCGGATCTACCCATAGCATAAAGGTCCACAACCACTAAATCGGATCGGTACAGCAGTGTATATACACATTTAATGTTGCCGAGTCGATCCGAGCCGACTAGTGCGTGGAAACGCATGTAACTTCATGTATCCCAAAACTGCCGATCGTATCGAGTTGGTCCGTCTAATTCAGTGGCTGTTCGTGCTCCAATTTAAAAAGTGTTGTCACTTTTGAGTTTGTTATATAAAAGTCTAACGTACACTTTTCAAAGTCAATTTCACTGAGTTATCTACATTAAACGCATCTATTAATTATATATGAAAAATGCAAGGGAGAAAAGCTGCCAGACTTATGATTCTCAAATGAAAAACATTTATGCAGAAATAAATACTTCAAAGGATATTTTATGGAACAGATAAATTAGTCAATATTTATTTTGTTTAACACAACGTTTCGTAATAATTTATTACTTGTTCAGGTGCTCTAAAATAAATAAATATTGACTAATTTATCTGCTCCATAAAATATCCCTTGAACTATTTATTTTAATTAAAAATAAGGAGCTGAACTTTCTGTAATAATTTATACAGAAATTGTTGCTATTATTAGTGTATTTGCCATATGGCACATACACTATTGGCGTCGGTCGGATGGCGGGACTTAGGGGTCGGACCAAAATTTCTCGACGTTTCATAACCTCCTAAACACTTTGGCATCATTTTTGAAAATGTTTATATATATATATATGTATATATATATATATATATATATATATATATATATATATATATATATATATATATATATATATATATATATATATATATATATATATATATATATATATATATGTGTGCGGGCAATAACTTTCGAAAGAGTTACTTGATTTTAACGAAATTTGACCGACGTGTTGAAATCCATCACCGCAAGAAGCCTATTTAAAATGGGCGTAATCGGGCCATTTTAAGGGTAGTTTTTAGGGGTTGAAAAATGTTTTTGGGCCCCAAAATACCGAAAAAATTCTCAGAATCGTTTGAAAATTGAAATTTAACCCTTTAGTAGCAATTAAAAAGTGACCCTAAAATTTCAATAAAATCGGCCCGACAGGACCGGACTTACAAGTTTTTTGAAAACACTAATTTTTAGATAGTGACTTATTTATTGAAGGGTGTATTTAATTCGGTGTAGACGTTAGATTGATAATAATATTACAATTAAGAAAAAAATGTTATTTTAAGGGGCGTATTAAGGGGTTAAATTTTTTATTTTGCCCAAAAACAAACTTAATTTCACATAATAAAAGTATAAAACCACACGGCCCTATACAAGCAAATACACTATTTTGTCGGCAGGGTTTTGGCACTGCGACCCGGGTTTTTATTTTGCTTTACGGTAGACACTTGAGAAAATCAGTCGCTGCCTCTTATATAAGAATAATACTGGTAAATTTTGATCCAGACGGTATACAAAAATTTACAATTCAGCTTTATCGGACAACCCAACAAATACTACATAGCTACGAATATGGCTTTGTATTTTGATGTATGAATTTTTGAAGAGATAGTACCTATATTTGTTGACTGCGAGCTGCCATGTAATAGGAATTCTTTCAGCAATTGATATAACTCAATCCGGTTCATTCCAGAGTTGTGCATTATTTCTCATCAAAAGCTAAAATGTGTTTCTTTTCTTATTCCATCACTAACTTTTGCCATCGGTTTCATTAATAGTAATAATAATGATTGTATATTGTTTTATGAGTGCTTGGACAAAATTAGTGAATAAAAATAGCAATACATATCATTATGAGCAACGTTTCATAATATGTAGTGTAAGACGTGGAAATTTTTTTTTCTTTTCTTTTACTCATATATTATAAATATAAATAAATATAATATATAATAAATATAATATCGTATCGTGAACGATGACATACAACATCGCATATATACATACTGTATTGAGTCTTACGGTCAATACAGTATAATAGTAGTTATATAATTTTTGTCAGGATAACCACATACCATACGTAGTCACATATTATTGTCAGGACTTGTCAGGATCCTTGCGATTGTCGAGACGTGAGGTCAGATTCCAGCGGTCATCAACATGTTCCTGTCATAAAACGCATATGAGTATTCATAGATTCAAACAACATATTATATCATCATAGTTAATTATTTATTATATACATTATGACCCAATTACGATTCAATACAGTTATCTGTTATCACCACACATACAAGGCAACAGTACATTTAAACCGTTGCCATGGACACAGTTCCTTTAAACTGTTGTCAACTATCATCCAAGGCAGAGCAGTATCCAACTGATGCCATAGACACAGTACCTTTAAACTGTTGTCAGCATTCATCCAAGGCAGAGCAGTATCCAACTGATGCCATAGACACAGTACCTTTAAACTGTTGTCAGCATTCATCTAAGGCAGAGCAGTATCCAACTGATGCCATAGACACAGTACCTTCAAACTGTTGTCAGCATTCACACAAACAGAAATTATCGTTACGGCATGGTATCACAACCATTTGCCGATATACACTTTTCTCATCCCTAATATGGTCATATCACATAGGCCCATGATCATGTATTAACTTCATATGAAATACTCATTAAGCTTGCATTCGCAAACATTATAAATCTATGATAAATACTCAGTAGGTTTTAGACCTACCTTAATCTCTGGAAATGCTGGCACAATATCACAATACAATTTACACAGATTAATTACAATTATTATTGAAATATAACACATTCTGAATAGAATAATATGCAAAGACAAGCACAACTGTTCACTTCCAAATCTCATCAGTAACTGTTAAGCATCTCCGAACTGCCCCTTCGTCTTTCTGCCCTTTTCAAGTACATCGTTACATTTTTAACTAATAATTTATTATTTCTGAGAACCGTGTCCATCTACGACCCCACGCATTCAGAACAGACCATCCCTGTGTAGTGTCTGTCAACGTGTTCTTTATTATCTAACGTTTGCTAATTTTACATCTTAGGTGCTGGGAACAACTATGTTTAGAGATATTATGCCTTTTACCAACATCAAAAATAATATTACCTTACAGTAGTGCAATTTTTATTCACTAATTTTTTTTCAAGTACTCATGAAACACTATACTATTTGCAACTTTTTAGTAGGTAAATATATTAAAATCTAATGAGCCCCAGTATCTACTTGTCAAAAACAGCCAACATCCTTACAGTACCCGTTATGATTTATTTACATTGCCTTTATCCCATTTCCCTCAGTTTTAAAAATTATTTTCATATGTAGTTCCAAAAATATTAAATGATAATGTCCCATTCATCAGACCTGGCACATACTTTAAACAAAATAATTTGCACTGATTTTTCACTCGGCACGTGGTAGAACATGATTAATAATAACAAGTAACTAAAAAACACTTCAAAATTCTACAAATAATTCTTTATTTCTCGACGATCGTTTCGGACAATAAGTCCATCCTCAGGAGTACAAAAACTTATAAGTTTTTGTACTCCTGAGGATGGACTTATTGTCCGAAACGATCGTCGAGAAATAAAGAATTATTTGTAGAATTTTGAAGTGTTTTTTAATTACTTGTTATTTTAAACAAAATATTAGTTTTGAAACCAAATAAAATCAAAATTTTATTATTATAATTAATTTATATTAAAGAAATATAAAACCTCCGAATTTATTTGGATTTCACAAATTGGTATTGACAGCCTCAACCGTGCGCTGCCAGTTTAATTTTAAAACCACCCGTTCACTGAGGGATTAAAATCCTCTCTATAGTGCATTCATGAATCAATTCCATACCTGTGCTGTATTCATTTACAACCAATAATTAACCTGATTTGATTATTGTTAGATAACTATTTGTAAATAATTGCATTATTTACTGCAACTCTAAGCATTACCGTTACGAGTTTACCCCATGGGGCTTATAAAATGTACAAACGTTTATATACAGACTGTTTTTGAAACATAATAGAAAACTTCAGTGGAATCAGTGGAAATATTGACCACATATTGTATAGTACGTGCCATGAATCTAAAAGGCTCGGAAGTTAAATGCACGTGGAGGCTTGCGCAGGTGCAGTCGGTTGAAAAACTACAAATTTGCGCTATATTATTATTTTTAATTTTTCTTTAATCTACTAAAGGTCTAATTCCTTGCACAAAGTCATCCAAAAAATAATTTTTCGTGCTTGTCTATGCAAAACTGTATTAGGCAACTTGATCAATTAACAATCAAAGAAACAACTTAACAATAGCGTACTGGACTGTACTTTATAGCAGAAAAGCAAGTGACAAGACAATCAGCGAAAACCAATCACCGACGAGCGCACGTTCTGTGCCGGTAACTGGGAGATGGTGGGAGTCTTCCTTTCCCACAAAACAACCAGGACGGCTCTAAAATATGCATTTGCGACGCTGTTTGTGACAAACGTCAGAACCTTTTAGAACCGTGGCGAGTATTATAAGTACAGATATTTATTAATAAGAAAAATTATGCGTTCATGAACGACGCTATTCCAAATCTTCTTGGTTAATCAGATTAGCATCACCACGAGATGAATACAACTATAACGTTTTTAGTTTAGTTTTAATTATCTTCTGATGATGCTAGAATGATTAGCAAAACATGCCTCCAGAAATATTTAATATTAATTTGTTTTTATGTAATTAGAATATGTGTAAATATCAAGATTTAATAGAGTAATATTGTTTTATAAGGAGAGTGGCCAGAGAGAGAAAGAGAGAAATTATAGATTATAGAGCCTTAATGTATCTCTGTCTCGTCTCTCTTTTTTTAAAACAATCGAGGTCTCCTATGAGGATAAGATGTAAAAATGAGCATAGCAACGCTATCTCTCGCTGTAAAAATGAAAAGCCAAAATCTATTTACATTCCTATAACCGAGCTGGGAAGAATAGTGGTGACAGCACTAGACTCGCATTTGGGAGGTACGAGTTCGAATCCCGGCGGGAGCAGATGTGACTGGGACTTTTTCCTACTGCCTCTCGCCGAGAAATGGTAATTCCTGTACCGGCCATCTTGATTGAGGTTTTTCATGGTTTCCCTCAATTAATTCCAGATAAATATCGAGATGGTTCCTTATTTAGAGCCATGGCCGATTACCTGTCGAACTCCTAGTTCAAAAATTACCTACCTTATCCTAATTTCCTATAATTCCTTCATTCGCCCTTTGCTATTACGTAAGTTGAAGTTTTAAAAAATGTAGAAAATTTCGGGAAGTGGTAAACAGAAAATAGTAATGGTGCGAATTGCGTCTGTTATGACATAAAGTCGAGAAACGGACGTTAAACGCATTATTATTATTATTATTTACATTCCTGTAAATAAGGCTTTTTAGTAGATCATCTGTCTTACGAACTTGACGATCTACCGATCGCTTCGATCTAATGTTATAAATGAGTTTGACAGCAACATTAGACTGTTAAAAAAGATAATATGTGGTCACAATCTAAGGTCAGGTTAGATTTTCCGAGAATTCGTTCAGCAACCCAGCATGAGTGTTCACTAACTTGTTGAAACATCGCAAATAAAACAGTGTAGTGCGGCAAGTGGGCAAGTGTTTCTCAATCGCCAATCAGAAAACAAAGCGTTCCGAGTGGTCGACATCCGATCGTTCGCGAATGACCTTCAAACAAACAAGAGAACAACGTCGGGCGCGATGATGTTCCGCTCGACTTCATTCAGGATGTGCCCCAATGTTTTGGCATACACATAGAGGACTTTCCTTTTTATTTTCTCCGGAAGCATAAATCAGAGTCTGATATCCCGGCTTTATATATCTACATTATTTATACCGTGTCTCCAGGAATAATCGCAATATCCATACTACAATATTATAAGTGCTAACGTGTTTTTCTGTTACCTTTTCACGTCTAAACTGCTGAACAGATTTCGATAAAATTTGGCAAGGAAATTGACTGTATCCAGAAGAAGGAAAAAAAACCCGGGTCGCAGTGCCAAAACCCTGCCGACAATATAGTGTATTTGCTAATACAGGTATTGTGGCTTTATTAAATGAAATTAAGTTTGTTTTTGGACAAAATAAAAAAAATTGAACCCCTTAATACACCCCTTACAATAATAATTTTATTAGCTGAAATATTGTTATCAATCCAACATCTGCACCAAATTAAATACGACCATCAGTAAGTAAATTCGTATACGCAAACTAGTGTTTTCATAAAATTTGTAAGTCCGGTCCTGTCGGGCCGATTTGCTGACAATTTTAGGAGCACTTTTTAATTGCTACTAAAGGGTTAAATTTCAATTTTGAAACGATTCTGAGAATTTTTTCGGTATTTTTGGACCCAAAAACTTTTTTCAACCCCTAAAAACTACCCTTAAAATGCCCCGATTGGGCCCATTATAAATAGGCTTCGTGCGGTAATGGATTCCAACATGTATGTCAAATTTCGTTAAAATGAATTAACTCCTTCGAAAGTTATTGCCCGCACATATAAATATATATATATATATACGTATATAAATATATATATATATATATATATATATAAACATTTTTAAAAATGGTGCCAAAGTGTTTAGGAGGTTATGAAACGTCGAGAAATTTTGGTCCGACCCCTAGGTCCCGCCATCCGACCAACGCCAATAGTGTATGTTGCCATATGGCAAATACACTAATTAGGGGATGAAAATCCAATTATCAATATAATATTCACTGACTTGGTCATCACGATATTTTCGGAACTATTAGATCTACAGACTTGAGATTTAGCAGAGATGTTTTTTTTTATTAGAGATCCGCTAAGAATTGATTTTACGAAAATCGACTCTCAAGGGAACTTGCGGAAGCATTATAGATAAAAAAATCCGTTTTTGCCGTTTCTGACAAAAACATATTCTTATTGAGTAGATTAATATCATACCAAGCGAAACACAGCCCCGCGAGGCAAAACTATAATACGGTGGAGTTGAAGACTCTGCTACTGTGGTCGCTGTCAAGTTTCATCTCAATCGCGTGCGGAGCTGCGGGTAGCAGCTATTAAGTAGAGAAATGCCACAGCATTTTTAACTCAATTCATCAATTTTTTAGGGCTCTGCTTATGACATATTGATATGTTTTTATTATAATAAAAAGATGTAAATATCGCTGTTGTAATCATTGTATAAAAAAAATAATTTGTTTCTACGACTGGTCCACCTCCCTGGGCCAGTTGTAGAAACGAATTTAATTTTTACTATCATAGCAAGCACAAGTTTAAAATGAAATTAAAAGTGTACGGTCTAGACTATAGATACAGTAACTAAATAAATTGTTTTATTTAACCCGACTCGCAGGGAACAATTCACTGTAAACATTCCAGTACTTGAGACGGTACAGCACTGACCGTTTCAGGATAGAATAGAGAGAGATAGAGAGGGAGAGAGAGAGAGAATCAGATACACACGTCCAGACACCAGTCAGGAAATCCTGATAACATAAGTCTAATATCTTCATGTAACACGTACTATGTATATATAATAAATAAATATGTGTGGCGTTGGTTTTCTTAAACGTCCGGTATAATATAGAGACGGCACGCGTTCATTCTAAACTAAGTCCTCCGCCATAAACGCAGAAATCGTGTTTTGTTGTACCCAACTCATATTTATTATTATCCGGAGGAATGAATTAGCGCCGGTTTGTGAAGATAAGAATTTTAGTTTCTTCTAGTTTAATACGGGAGGATGGACTCAAGAAAAATGATTTATGTGAGATGTGTCAGAAAATTTTATACAGGCTGATTTATTAGTTCAACGACAAACTTTAACAGATGAAAGCAGATCTAATTTTAAGAAAAAAAAATATTAACCTCCTTCAAAAAAATCACTAAAAAGATGAAAATAATGAAATTTTGAGGTCGGAGCTAATTTCATTACAAAAACTTTTAATTACATATCTACTTTTGTTAAATAGGCTCTGACCTCAAAATTTCATTATTTTCATCTTTCTAGTGATTTTTTTGAAGGAGGTTAACATTTTTTTTAAAGATTTTTTATTTTTTACTTTTTAGTGGTGGATTTGATTTCGCACATTTTTAAAAACTACTGAACCGATTTAAGTAAAATTTATGTGGGATCACCCTGAAGATGTGCTCTATTAAATAAGAAAAGAATCATCATAATCGCTTTACAAACGTTGTAGATATGAAGTAGCATACATTAAAAAATATGGTTTTTGACGTCATTTAAAAACGGATGAACCGATTTTAATAAAAACTATATGGGACCACCTGGGATGTATACCCTTTCAAAGAAAAAAAGAATTTTCCAAGTCGATTCAGGCGTCTTCGAGTAATCGGGGAACATACATAAAAAATAAAAAAAATATATATTCCGACGAATTGAGAACCTCCTCCTTTTTTTGCCACTTATTTAACAATTTTAATTTGTTGAACAAAATATTCGTCGTTATTTTTATCTTTTTATTAAATTATTATATATGAGCTCCTATTTGTCAATGTTTGTCGGACATCCTTTATAAGTGAAACTAAAAAAACAGACAAAAATTTGAATATTATCATAAAAAAGTGAGTGCATGTTCTTTTGTACGCGCATTTGAAGTTACACTTCTTGCACAGTCATTCTTAGAGCGAGTCGACTATATCATGACAATGTACGCAAGAGTACTCACGCATACTTCGTGTTTTAATTATTTTTTTAAAATGAAAACTCGCTGTAATCAAAGCTGACACTTGTATTTAAACGGTCCCTTTTGATAAACAAGTTAAAAACAAGCATTTGTTCTCATGGGAAAATTATATTAAATTGTCCAAAGAATTTTTAGTATTGTAATTAAAAAGAAATTTATTAGAGAGCAGTGCTTTAGAAATCAAAGTGGATTTTGTAATTAAAATTATTTAATTATCATTAGGGGAAAAAATTGAAGAAATACATTATATACGGTTTAATTAGTTAAATACTAGCATGAAAGAATTATATATATTAAATTGCAACGAAACTTCAATTGCAAAATTATTACTAGCGACCCGATCCCGCTTCGCACGGGTAGCACTAATTATCTAATTATCTGTAGCCATAAAAGATGAGATTCATTATCATAAAATTCTCAACGTGTATTGAATTTGCGCGAATTCAAAGAATTATATATATTGAATTGCAACGAAACTTCAATTGCAAAATTAGTACTAGCGGCCCGGTCCCCCTTCGCAACGGGTAGCACTAATTATCTAATTATCTGTAGCCATAAAAGATGAGATTCATTATCATAAAATTCTCAACGTGTATTGAATTTGCGCGAATTCAATCGTTAAGACCGTCGGAACGCTCTGCATTTGTCACACTACGAGGCTAAAAAGTGTAGTTGCAAGACTGCCGCTGTAAGTTGATTACTCTAAATTTTCGAAATATTTTGAAGATTTAAAAAACTTTTCCGAAAAAGGAAGACTCACTTTAGGTTTGTGATGGAACAATTTAGAGAAATAAGTACGAATAAGGTCGTAGTGTGACATTGAAAACGTATGTTTTTTGCCACAGTTAATGCCAACTTTTTTCCAGTACATAAATTAGAAAAGTAGACCTATATTTGTCTTTCATCTTCCTTGTAGAAAAACAATTTTTGCAAAATGTTGACAAATAAGTCTACAATCAGCTATCAGCCGAAGCCCTATTTTTGGCTTAAATTCAGAGTGTTCCGACAGTCTTAAATTGTGAATGTTTAAAAATCGAAGAAAAATCAAAATTGCCAAAAAACAAAAAAAAATCTGTTGATTTTATCACTACCAAACTTCACAGAATCACCCGCTGGGCTAATCTGAATATTTCCGAAAAATTTCATCAAAATCGGTTCAGCCATTTTGGAGTCCATAGGGAACATACATACACATATCGATTATTGACTACTAACGGGATTTGAGCTCTAAGAATATATTACGAAACGTTAGCTAATAAATTGCATATCAATCCAATAATTTGTTATTTGGAATCTACAGTCAAAGAAGAATCACTTAAAAAATAAATATTAATACAATTTATCCTAAATTTAAGTAAAAAAAATTTATAAAATAAAAGTCAAAATATATCTGTTCACAAAAAAGGCTATGAATATTAATTAAAAATACAAAAGAGAACAGTTTATAAAAAAATCAGTTTTAATTATATTCAGTGGATTGAAAAGAAAAATTAAAAGTAAGGTAATAAAAATTGGAGTTTTATTATCGTTTTATACAAAAGCTTATTAGGTATAGGATGTTAGAGGGAAACGAAATTAAACTGTTAAAAAACGGCAAACAATCTGTTAAGATAACGATCTGATTTTGCTTGTTAATGGTGCAAAAGAGTCATTACTTTTATGATATTAAAACGTCCATTTGATAATCGATATTGTGAAACATTGTGAACAAGTTTTATACACAGTGGACCAAACTTACAAAAAAAGGTTTTTTAAATTTTAATTAAAGTCATCAATTGGCATGCTTTTCAGAGTCTAGTGTCAATTTTTTGCCGCACTCTTCGAGAGCAGCGCTAGCTTTAGTGCCTACTGCACGACACGGTTGGTAAATTGATTTATTAGATTGAAAATGGAACGAACGTGTCGCAATGTACGTATACCATATACTATAAAAATTGATTGTAGAACATTTAACAGTCTGGCGATAACGTAGCCTCGTACCTAAAAATCGTAAGTGCAATCCCAGCGTTTGGCGCCTTTATTATAGTGTTTTGATTTTTTTTTACAATTATATAACAATTTTGAATCTGTAGTGTGTAGTGTGAATACAGTCTCTTTTTATTATTATTATTATTATTATTATTAATAATATCTAATAATATTAATAATATGAAAACTATTCCGGCATGTCAGTGTATTGCTGACTCACTAATTTGCCGTATGCAAAAGGCCGTGCTTATTGGGTCGCTCCGTGTACTCCGTGCGCACGACCCAAACTCACTGTAATCGCCCATTTCATGGTTTGAGACGCGGTTATAGTTACAACTTGCTCCCTAGTATGACGGTGAAGAACCCGAAGTTTGGATGCTTGTGGATGCAAAATTTTTAAGGAATATTTCCTTCAACATAATAATAATAATGCGTTTAACGTCCGTTTCTCGACTTTATGTCATAACAGACGCCATTCACACCATTACTATTTTCCATTTACCAGGCCCCGTTATTTTCTACATTTAAAACTTCAACTTAAGTAATAGCAATGAACGAATGAAGGAATTATAGGAAATTAAGATAAACAGGTTTTGTCATAAGCACAACTTATTAAAAATCTTGATATAAAAAGACAACGAATATTTTAAACGTTTTACTGGTCAAAATATTTAAAAAGGTTGTTGAAAAGATTAAACAGCGCATCAAACGAGACGGTAATAGATGTTTTATTTTTATGGAGGAAAGCGTTTTTATTGTAATTTATCATTTTTTTTGCAACAACAGTCTAGCTGCGTAATTAAAATGTGTCTGTGCCGCACAGCGCGGCGCCCTTCGAGTTTGTTCCAACCGCCCCCCAACCGCCGCCCCTGTAATATCGCCCGTATATTATGAATATACGCATTGATTTTTTATCCAACTACGAAAAAAGGAGGGTTATGGTAAACTTATAAAGACAATACAGTAGGGCTGTGCAAAGTAGTGAAAGGTCTCGATGATGGAATCAAAAAAATATTCATACAATTTCGAGTTATGAAAAAAATGGTCGAACAATTTTAAGACGAGAAGAAAAATAGTTATTTGAGAATTTTCGAGCTGAGTAGAAAAAATATTAGAACAGATAAAATACGCTAGAACTGTTTTAAGTCGAGTGGTCAATATAATCTAATCTATAATCTATCGATAAGATTGATAGATGAGACGAAATGCCTGGTACTCGAAAAAACCGAGAGAAAAAAATTTAGACATTAAAAAATATTTTTAAAAAATCAGCAAATATCTAAAGTATTTTTGCCTGTACCTATACTATTCGGTGTGAAACAAAAGTCGAGTACCTATTTATTAAAATAGTCGGGTCGATTCGTCTAGAAAAAGAAAATTTACTGTTCGTACAGTCCTGGAATACAGGCTTATCTTTTTAATACGATAATATTATTTTAATTATCGCAAAAAAACTCATCTTCCACGGTCATATAGTCGCTAATTTGTAATTTTATGCTGACTAAACGTTATCTAAAGATAAATTGACATTCTGACATTTAGGGATGTGGATAAATCTTTTCACATAAATTATATAATAACTATTACTAGTTTAACCCTTCCATGCATCGTGTAGCATATATGCAACATGATATATTTTAAGTTCGTAAAGTCCTCTGTTAGAGCAAAAAGGAACAACATCATGATTCATAAAAGCAACAGCATGCGTTCTATCCATAATTCAATAACATCACATGTTTACCCTAACTTTCTTCAGTTTTTGACATTTCGATATAGTGTGTACTCATCCTTGTGAAGATTTGAAAAAAACTGCGTTTATAGATGTAAGTATAAAGCTTCGTATTGTGTTTTAAGTATTGAAAAAAATGTTTTTCATTGCTAAATGTATGTATAAGGATGTATAAATATACAGTTAATATTTATTATAGACACCGTTTGGCCAATTCCGTAATTTGATGATGTTGCATATATGCAACACTGCGCAGTCATGCAAAAGTGGACTTTTGTGTATTATTTGAAAAACTCACAAAGTATTTTTTTCTACGCAGTGATCTTTACAATATCATGGTAGATTATGTGCATAAATTATGCTACATTGTTTATAACAGAATGGATTATGAACTTGTCATCACTGAAAATGGGCGAAGAAAAAGAATAGCTCGCGAACAATTAGTTCATTTGTTGTCTATATCTCTGGAAAGTGAAGACGAATATGAAGACAGCGATGACAGTGTTCAATCCAGAGAGTATTCTAGATGCAAAAACGATAATTCCGAATTATTATCACAAAAACAATTCCGAATAGTGAATACCTTGTGTAATATTGGCGGTAAAATAGGAACGCCTAAAAGAGGAAGACCAGCTGCTCCTACACAAGAGCGTCGTGTAAATAAAAAATTATTTACACCGTTGCCTACAAAAGATGTAAGAAAAGACGCGACAGATCATTGGCCAGTGTGGAATCAAAAAAGAAACAGATGTAAACTTCCAAACTGTAAAGGCAAGTGACAAAAGTGTACTTTTGTCACTTGTCAAAAGTGTAAAATAAATTTATGCTTTAATAAAGACAAAAATTGTTATTGTACTTTTCATGAATAATTATTGTAAAACTTTTTGTTTGTGAAATAAATATAATTCTGAAAAATAATGCGAACTTTACAATCTTTTACTGATTTTATAGTGCAAACTGCAACAAATCGTTTTTCACCTCATTTCGCAATGTTGCACATATGCAACTTAATTTTTTTTTCAAAAAAAAGACATTAATATTATAATTACATTTTTTTAAATATTTTTCCCATTTTTATTAACATTTAAATAAGCTGTGTGATTTTTTTCAATAATTTTAAAAAAATCATGCATGGAAGGGTTAAAATTATCAGGACATTGGACAAACCGAAAAGTCGCTAAATTGATTATAAATTTTAATTTTGTCTAATTTCCTGATAATTTTAAACTTAAAAAAAATTATGGATGATAACATTAATACTATTACAAGTTTTACAGCTGCGTAAAAATTAATTAAT
The DNA here is from genome assembly GCA_034508555.1 of Venustoraphidia nigricollis. Taxonomy (NCBI): domain Eukaryota; kingdom Metazoa; phylum Arthropoda; class Insecta; order Raphidioptera; family Raphidiidae; genus Venustoraphidia; species Venustoraphidia nigricollis. The sequence continues at coordinate 2,363,487 of JAVRKA010000006.1, forward strand.
TCCTAACGAACTAAACAAAGAAGTATTTACTAAAATAATTATGTAATGAGTCAATCGACGTTATGGCCAATGTGGTGGCACTTTTTAAAATTTCTGTATGTTAATTTATAATAATAAATACCTTAATAAGCAAATATGAAGCCCTTTATCGTTTTATGGAAAACCTACGCGTGCGCAGAAGATATATATGTCATGACGTTTTTTTTTCATATAATGATGGCATGCTTTTTGTAACGGTTTATTATTTAACAGACTACCAGAAGGTTTATAGAGGAAAGAAATCTTAATCAGAAAGCGTTTTTAATAGATAAGCGCTTTTACAATATGAAAGACTTGGTGTAATAGTTATTGATTTTAGTATATTTGCTTTTTAATGTATGCATTGATAATTCTCATCTTGAACACTGTTGACCTAAGCTGTTTAGCGTCTATAATATGCAATTTCTCAATTACCATTTGTAAACGTTGCAGCTTTGGATATGCCAATAAATAATCTAGTATCAAATCGTTGCTTATGCGTTTTATTAAGAAGCTGCTTTATAAAAAAGCAGTAAAATAAAAACAAATTAAGAAGACAGCTTTCTGTTGCACTGCAATAATATATCCAATCACACAAAATAGTGAATTTTATGTCTTATTTTATTACGGATTTTATTAACGATACAAATTATTATTATTATCATCGATATTAAGAATACATATTTATGTTGGCAAAACATTTATTATCCATATGCTTCGTAGCTTTAAATTATGCCAACTAAATGAATTCGTCTTTTGAAAACTTGTTGAATATAAAAATAACTTTGTATAAGAGATGAATATTTTAGCAATAAAATACTGCTAGAAAAACAACAGAAAAAACACAAAATACATTTCTCAAAAAAAATAAAGGTTTCGAGAATATCCGAGTGTATAGTGATGTTGTTTATGTGACGTTTCCAGTTTCCAGGTTAATAAAAGTACAATTCGTCGACTTGGCAAAACTCTATAAAATTCGGGAAATGAATCAAAGTCGCATTTTTTGAATTTCAAATTTTAAACCATTTTAAATTGAAAACGAGTTTTGAGAATAAAAAACAAGTCAATCTTATGAATATACTAGAATAGTTTCAGAGAAAATCGCCAGTGACAGACGGACGGACGGACATCGAAGTGATTCCATATGTGGTCCGTTTTGCACAGAACTCTAATAATACCTTTTTTATTATTATTAGTTCTAAGGGAGACTAAAGCTGAAGGATCGTTGATTTCTATCTATTTTGAGGAAAACCAAAACCCAAAAAGAAAAAATATTTTGCACCATATAAACAATAATAATTGCATATTTCAAAGCTTGTTCCGATCTTGACTATGAATTAAATAGATCCTAAGTCCTCGGACAACTTTCCATCAATTTAAATAATAATTGCTTTAAGGCGTATTACAAACATACAAAAAATATATATAAAAAATTCTTATGGAATAAGTCCACCCTACTTGGCAAAATTAAATGTCATAAACTTTATTTTACATTTTTCCCGTTTTTAATTAAAACTCAACATCTTAATATCTCTTAAATTTTTATACGGTGTATACATTGTGAAAATCCATTCGATTATCAACAAAGAAAAACTACTGAATATAACTATCACCTGTTATAATAAAAAAAAGTTTTCTTTCGTTTTGAACTCGTTCGTTCATAAATCTGTTAAATGACTTAAAAAATTCGAACAATTTCCCTGAAAGAAGATGATACTATTTGGAATTCTATATAGCATGAAAATAATCTAATAAAACTTACTGACGCTCTGAATAATTTAATTTAATGGGATTTATTTTCTGTGCAGAACACTTTTGACTAAGCAATAATACTACAAGAATACATAAAAATTATAAAAATTTAAGTTAATGGATCGTCTTTATTTTTAATTAGCTGTCCTACCTGACTTCACTCGGGTAGACATTAGTTTCTTGTTTATCCCAAAAAGTTCATCCCGCGTACAACAATTTAATTCAGAGATCGCATGCGAGATCCTCGGCTTGTCTTACATTTTCGCTTACCTCTCATTTTCTTTGAGAGAAACTGGGGAATTCGCAGTTACAATTTTACAAAATTAAGTCGACAGAAACCAGGCAGATAAAGGCTTTCTTGGCATATTCTGTCTAAACTATTTAAAATATATAACCACAATACATGGAAAATTTGTTGGTGTAACACTTGGCCCCACGCTGGGCGCCAATTAGAACACCTGTTGTCTGTTCAGGTTTTAGTCTATATTTTATTACGCTAGGTAACAGAGAATTAGCAGTGGCGTTTAATTTATAGAAACAAAGCGACAAAAACCAGGTAGATTGTCAGATGCTTTCTTGGCAAATGCTACCTAAATCGTTTTGAAATCTATCAATGTAATGCATGGAAGATTTGTTGATGTAACAATTAGCCCCACGCTGGGCGCCAATTAAAACACCTGTTGTCTGATCAGGCTGTAGTTTATATTTTGTTACGCTAACTAACAAAGAATTAGCAGTGACAAATTTATGGAAGCAATTTCAAAAAATAGGTCGAGTAAAGAGTTTTTTGGCGTACGCTTGCTAATGCAATGTGTGGAAGATTTGTTGGAATTAATATCTTCTACAAAAAAGTTGGCGACAGCATATTTCTATTTTTAACAAACCCGGACCAAATTGAATCGAGCTGCTAGTTAATAACAAAAAAAGTGTTATAAAGAAGAGTAGTGAACTATTCACGTTGAAAGACGGTGCTGTAACGAAATGAAAACAATCCATTTTCTGCGTTTTCAGTGTAATAATTTTCAGTTTTATCATCACAACTTGTTGCGGGTATCATTTACACTGGCCGTATCTCTCGACGAGCAGCAAAGAGTAAATAGAACAGATGAATCGACTCCTGCACAATCCTGCTACTCCTGCTGACTGAACCCACGCGCCGCAGGAGAACTTCTGTTCACATGTGAAATATATGTTATGTGTTTTGTAGTAAACTACGATCGTTGTTGTTGAACATTTATATTATAAAGCAGATTGTTTTCATAAATAGAGGAGATAAAACATTTATGGTATTTATGTGCATTCTCTCTTTTTAATGAGCTAATCGATTATTTAACCACACTGCTCTAATAGGATTTTCAGTTAGGATTCTTTATTTAGTTCAACAATTGAATTAGTTGCTTTTTTTGTAAAGAGTTGCAGCAAGTATAAACACAAATTTAAAATTAAAAGGAGGATCAATCAAAACTATATTAATGTTCAAGTCATCCCTGGACGGAAACTGGATAATAATTACTTTTACGGGAAAAATGTTCATATTTTATACAACCTTAAATAAAACAGCTGTTCAATAGCTGCCATTTTTTTTAAAATGTAGTCAAAGTATCGGGAACATTAAAATGTTTTATCAGTAGATTCAAATGAACTGACTAATAATTATATAGTTGCGAAAAGTAGCTCATACGTTTTTTTTAATAACCTAAAATAAATCAGGTGTTCACTAGACGCCATGTTTATTTTTGCAGTATTGCCAAAATACTGGAAATCCTATCAATATCCCTATTCTCACTTGAAGAAAATTAACTGAGCTAATTTAGGAGAAAAACAGTTCGTTTTAATTGTTAAATAATCTACAATAAATCAAGTGTTTACTAGTCGCCATATTTATTTTGAAAGTGCTCAAAAACCTCAGAAATCTAAATGTTCCTATTACCATTGAATTAGTATATACTCTGCAAGTATTATGTGATTTACTTTTTACGAGAAAGAATTTCATTTTAATTTTTAAATAACCTTAAAATAAATCAACTGTTCGCTATCCGCCATCTTTATTTTCGAATTAGTGAAAAAGTAGATCATATTAAATAGCCTCGAAATCAACAAAGAAAAATTAAAAATTGGTGTCGAAAATAATTTCGACCATCTTTATTTACTCTGAAGCTATTGTTTACGAAATAGCTGTTGTAGACGATTTAACAGTAGTACAAGACTATAAGTGCTTGTACTTCAAAATGCTCTGAGATTACACATCCGTTCTCAACAATATGTAACCTGACAACTTCGACTCTAAAGAGCAGTTAGAAGTTCAGATGTGACACCATTTCCGATTGATAAAGTATCCAATACAAGTCGTGCAGCTGTCACCTTTACCATAACAAATGCACCTGAAATGTGGAATAGTAGGTCAATAGCTACACAGAACACTGACTAAATACCTCCAGGAGAGGTACGATTTAATTATTCCCATAAACCCGCACAGCATACCGGGTTCTCGTACAGATATTCAACGGAATTGGGGCAGTTCTTGCACTGTTCCAGTGTGCAATCAAGTTCAATACGGTAGATAATATTATTTATGCGTATTATTTATGTGCATACAGAATATCGATCAAGGTCAACTGTGACCTCATTCGAAAACTGTGACAAAATGGCGACTGCTTTAACTCACTTGCTCTTTAAATTGTCGGTCTTTAATTTATTAACGACATTTTTTGCGAGCTTTAGTTACAATTCGAAACAAAGCATTTGTAAAAAATATAGTCACAAGGAAAAATTGGTTAAGTAGATTTTATGGAATTTATTTCTGTCTCTTTAAGGTACTTGTCGTGGTACAATATTGTCAAAAAGTTATTGATTATACGCGCCACAAAAGTATACTAGCTTGTAGTAAAGTGATCCATAATTTGTACGCAAGACTGTATCCGTGGAAACGTAACCCATACAGTATTCATATGCATGTATACTTTTCTATAAATTGTTGAACTTTAAACCGTTATTTATAAATAATTAGACGGTCAAAAAAAAATTCTTATTTTTTTTAAACTCATAACAAATGCATTGAAAGACTATCAGTTTTTGGAAAGTTTCTGACAGTTAGTTCTTTTTTTATAAATAAGAAACTGGTTCAGAACTACAGAGATCGTATACAATCAATGTTAATTGTCCAATTTCTAATTGAATTTATCTCGGATTATATACGGTTGATCGACTTCAAATTTTCAGGGTAATTGTATTATCATGTCCTTAATAAGTATACAAAAATTAAGAATTTTCTGACGGTGTGCCTTAATCACGACAACTACCTTAAGCAGACAAAAAAAGATGTGATGAAAAGCTGCAACAGTGTAACAATGGGAACGAAAAACAACTCTCATCATATAGAGATTATATTATAAATATCTATTCGGTAAATAAAATTTCAATTTATAAACATTTTTTTCGTATTATGTATGTAAATTTTGCGTACTTAAGCAGGTTTCAGTTCTATAATATGTAGTGTAAACCAAACAGTTCATTTTTGGAGTGAGACTTTTTTGACACGGTAGGGTAAAACTATTTCTTGAGATTGAAAATGTAACGAACGTATTGCAATATACTGGCTGTAGAACGTTAAGCTAAGGTGACGGCGAGATAAAAGGTTGCTTCGTGTCCTAAATGTTATAGATTCAAACCTAGCGGTTGATCTCATGATTTGTTTTACTTTTGTAGTCTGTAGTGTAAAACACACTATCATTTTTTTATTTAAGGTTACCAAACGTCACTAAAGAAAACTTTCAATATTCTCAGTCTGTCTATTGATAAAAAAAGAACTATGCAACTTTCAAATGAACATATATGTATCAGAGACTGCATTAAACTAATATGGGGTTTGCCTTATCATTTTTACTAGCGTTTTACGTCTTCTAGCCTTCAAGTGCCGATATCGTAAACTTATTTATGTATCGTTATAGCCTTAATCAACGACTAACGATGCGTTTAGTGCAGTCGAGCTATTTTTATAAATGTTTAGTTGGAATATACCGTGCTGCTATTATTATACGAAGACTCTGAAAATGCTTCATTTTGTTATTTTTATCTTTTCGAAGAAAACTTTAACATTCATTGTACAAATATATTTAATGGTATTGCAGGCAGTTTTGCAAATTTTTATTTAATTTGTCATGTTTAACAGTGTGTTAGTTTGAATCAAAACTTGCAATCAAAATTTCAATTCGATGTAAAGTCCAGTGACAATGCATAAATCCAATATGGCGTACGCCACAAGATGGCGGATTACCTTTTCCTTCACAGTCATTTTAACATGAGTATCAAATGAAACGAGTTTGACGAGTGGAAACGATAAACTATGTAAACTCATCGTAAATTCAATATGGCGGACGCTACATATTCGATCGATTTGAAATTCTGTACACATATTATATATTCCTAATGACGATACATTGTTTTTAGATTTAAATTATTAATTAATTTGAATAAATTAAAGTTTTGCAAATATCTATTTTTTTGTATTTTCATGCCTTCTATGAACCCTGTGGCGCCTTGTTTTAGCTGCTGTTTAACAAAAAAAAAAAAAAATACATTTTATTTTATATAAACATGGGCAATGGCTAACGCCTTGAATAAAATAAGCTCCATAATTAATTGATGTGTAACATATTTTTCTTTCTTTTTCAGGTGAGTTGCTTTTCCATCTTTATACTTCAATGAGAAATACTGAGAACTGTGGACTGTATGTAAGCTGAAAAAATTTATTCACAATTCTGGACACAGTTTTAGCATGTGCAGTGTTTACCTTACAAGACTGAGCACACTTGACAAGCATGGACCACCACAGCACGGAGCAGAAAAGCCAGTTCACCCCTGTTAGCGCACATTAGACCAGCAACGACAGTCAGTCGGTCGCTTCCAATTTCTGTCTAGCCATGCTGGACCGATCTAGTGTGCCAGTGATGTATCATTCGTGAACCTGCACTAAAAGCTACTGGTTTATGCTGGTCCATTATGCGATATTGTGCAGGCTCTGCTGGTTCATGCTTGACGAGTGTGCGCGATATTTAAAATTTTAAATGCAATTAACTGCTGCCCTGCTAGTAATAGAGCATAGTTTATTTTTCATCTAGTTTTCTAAAGATTCACTTAAAAATAATCTTTTAAAACCGTGCCTGAATTATGGGAAGGAAATTAAATATATTAATGTCTATATAAAAGAAAATGTCCGTTAAGAATGTAGTATAATTTCTGCTGTCGAGCGTCTATAATTTACAATATCTAAGCTACTGTAGTTTATTATAACGATAGCCAAGCACGAATTTCAAATACGTAGCATTGTATTTTGTCAACAAGAATCTAGATGTAAATAATGTACCTAATTTAACAGTTCGTTCAAGAGAGGTGAAAAAGATTTCTCTGTACTACACAACAATAATAACGATAGCCACTCAAGTATTTCAAGCACGTGAACCTCCATTTCTAACGTAAAATAAAACTAAATTGACATGTATTACTGTTAGGCTCTCATATCTTGTTCAGAACTAAATCTTGCTATCAGAGCTGCGGTGGCGAGAAGTAAAAGTCCAATGGATAAAGGAAGAGTCGTGATTTGAATTTCAACCAGCGCTTTAAAAGTTGAGTAACATATTTGAAATGACGGCAAAGTTTCATGTCACAATAAAAATAATAATACTGATATGTCCAGGGCTCGTAAATAAATTCTCACTTTTAAATAAAACAATTTTGTGGAGCTATTGCAATATAGACGGTCAACAACTGAGGTTATTAACGAAAACAAAATTGTATTTTTGTTTTCAAAAAATATGAGCTATCGTGGGACGCTTGGCAGATATGAAACATTACACAGATATTCCCGAGTAAAATTCCGACACACATGCAAAGTAGCAAGTTTGTAGTGTAGTAGAGATGGAAGCGCTCAGTATAGGTATTGAGGGGAGCTCGAAGTCGGAAAGAGCCGACAGACGCGAGGTTGGCCGAATGGAACGTCGCAACGTGCAATTTAAACGTTTTCGCTCCTATTCAAGCGCGCCATTAAATGTTTCACATCAATAATAGAGAAATCTGTGCCACTGTCATCGATTGGAATTCCGTTGCTCGCGTGCTTTTATTTTTATATCTGCAATAAAGACGTGCAATAGCTTCAGTCCACCTCTGCGCCGTCTGCTTCCTTCCAATAGTTTCTACTTCGACCGTTTTGAAAATTAATATCATTTAAAAATATTGATTGAATTAAGTAAAAAGAAATTTAATCGGATAGTATGTTACATAACTAGTTAAATAATTTTTGCCTTTATTAAAAAAACGAGAAGCTTTTGTAAATATTTTTCTATAACTTCACATTCTATATTGCGAGTCTGCGCCGCATTGATTTAATTTCCTAAAAGAACAATACATAGTCGAAATGAAAAAGAATTTTCCAACAAACGAGTCACAGAACTCGTTAAAAGCAAAATCAGATGCACACGTTTCTAATTTCCTTTCACGTTTTGTCTCATTATATAACAAGACTCTTACAACTATAGCCAACTTCAATATAGTGAATGCCTTGTGACGTTTCAATAACGCAAAATAACTGCCAAAATATTCCCAAAATCAAGAACTTTTAAGTCAAAATGAGTTCTTATAACATTAATAATTAGAGAAATGGGAAGATTCTTGTGCGCAGTTTATTAAGAGGAACGGATATAAGATCAAAATATGTTCTTTACATTATTTATGTATGAAAAATAATCTGCACTGTTTAAACTATCGAATTATAATAGGCGGGACTTTTCTCAGAAAATAAGACTTCGAAGAGCATATAGCTTTCAAATAAATAATAATGCGTTTAACGTCCGTTTCTTGACTTTATGTCATAACAGACGCCATTCGCACCATTACTATTTTCCATCTACCACACTTCCCGTTATTATTCTACATTTTTAAAACTTCAACTTATGTAATAGCAATGGGCGAATGAAGGAATTATAGGAAATTAGGATAAGGTATGTAATTTTTGAACTAGGAGTTTGATAGGTAATCGGCCATGGCCTCAAATAAGGAACCATCTCGATATTTATCTGGAATTAATTGAGGGAAACCATGGAAAACCTCAATCAAGATGGCCGGTACAGGAATTATCGTTTCTCGGCGAGAGGCAGTAGGAAAAAATCCCAGCCACATCTGCCCCCGCCGGGATTCGAACCCGGACCTTCCGAATGCTAGTCTAGTGCTGTCACCACTACTCTACCCAGCTCGGTATATAGCTTTCAATATTCTAAGTTTACAATGAGCTCTGTAAAGCTATAAAAAATTGGAACGGCAAAATACTGAACGATCGAGTGAAAACGGATGAATATTAGGTTGCGCTTGGAGTCGCCAAAATTGAACACCCCTCTAAAGAAGATTCTGATTACGTTAGTGTCGACCCCAAAACGATATTATTTAAACTTAAAAAAATAAAACACATTAAAATACATCTACATCTACATCTACAAGCTTTTATTTAGTTTCACTTGTCTCGATGTCTGTGGGTTTGTAAATGAATCTTAGAAGTTGAATTTAACCCCACTTTCCATTGTTCAATTGAGCTAGAGCTGGCTCACTCAGATCTTAACCGATTCAAAGAGCCGACTCCGACAGAAGATCCGTGAGAGCCGACTCACTTTTTTTTGAGCCGACGGATCAACGGATCCGCATAACTCAGTGAAACACTTAACACACAGAAGCACATTTTACACTTACGTATCAGTTCTTGCTTTGATGCATCTGTCAGCTCAAATGACTCATGCATCACATGTTTGGCTATGCATTCTTGATTCTATACAGGTCGTGATATGATTGACTGAACTAGGTGACTCAGTAGCAGACTGCAATAACATATTCAGAACTCGGCTCTTTTTGAACCGGTTCAGTGAGCCGGCTCACATACGGGATCCAGATGCAAAGACCTGTTTTTCCCATCTCTAAATTGAGGTGAAATTTTGCACACATCTTTGATTCTGAACACAATACAATATAGTACATCGAATATTATGGTAGATCCAATATGGCCGCCACCACAAAATGGCGGATTACCTTCTTTTTTACAATTCCCTCCACATGGGTATCAAATGAAAAGGTATGGACACGTAGAATAGAATCAACAGTGTGACTTCATTCCAAATCCAAAATGGCGGCCAACTCGAAGTGGTGGGTCATTTATTTCTTTACAACCTCCTTGATATGAGTATCAAATGAAAGGATATGACAAGTAGAATACTGTAAACTGTGTGACGTTATGTAAAATCGAATATGGCGACTAAAAGGCGTAACTAAAAATATTAAAATAAAATATTAAAAAAAACAAACTTTTATAAAGACAAGTTTGTTTTGAACTGTACTAAAAAAAATTTTTAAAAATTTAATACCTAACTTAAGTTCCTAATTATAAAAGCGTGGGCGGTGACTGTCATAGAATTTACAACCAACGCTTTTTAGTACACTGCAATAAAGGCTTGTTTTTATAAACGTTTTTTTTATATTTTTTGTTTTACATGTCCATAAATTTGATGTGCAAAATGTTATTATATTACTTTAGTGTCTACATGCAAGCGTTTATAAATGATCCATGAACTGTTTGCTGCAGATTTAACTAGTATTGACATATTATTGACGCGTCTTAACATGGAAAAAAATGGAATACCCGAATTATCTTCGATAATGTGTATGCCTTATTATATTGAACGTGCTATACATGGAATTAATTAAATATACGCATGGCTGATTACAGAATTAATAAATATTATATACACAAAGTTGATTTCGTTCGTCAAAGAGCAGAGGAGTTTACGCGGTGCAGGAAAAGTCGACGCAACCACAGTACCTTATTAAAGCAGCTGACTGTCTTGTTAGTTGCTTTGTGTATATAGTTACTGATTAAATTACTCTTTTAAAAGCCCACTGAAAGAGAATTAGGCACGTATTGTAATATTCAATTTAGAAGAAGCCAGGGCGTGGTTTCAACTGTACAGAAAAAAAGTAAAAAAAAAACCCGGGTCGCAGTGCCAAAACCCTGCCGACAATATAGTGTATTTGCTTGTATAGAGCCGTGTGGTTTTATACTTTTATTATGTGAAATTAAGTTTGTTTTTGGGCAAAATAAAAAATTTAACCCCTTAATACACCCCTTAAAATAACATTTTTTTCTTAATTGTAATATTATTATCAATCTAACGTCTACACCGAATTAAATACACCCTTCAATAAATAAGTCACTATCTGCAAACTAGTGTTTTCATAAAATTTGTAAATCCGGTCCTGTCGGGCCGATTTTATTAAAATTGTGGGGACACTTTTTAATCACTACCAAAGGGTTAAATTTCAATTTTGAAACGATTCGGAGAATTTTTTCGGTATTTTGGGGCCCAAAAACATTTTTCAACCCCTAAAAACTACCCTTAAAATAGCCCGATTAGGCCCATTTTAAATAGGCTTCTTGCGGTGATGGATTTCAACACGTGGCCCAAATTTCGTTGAAATCAATTAACTCTTTCGAAAGTTATCGCGCGTACATATATATATATATATATATATATATATATATATAAACATTTTCAAAAATGGCGCCAAAGTGTTAAGTAGGTTATGAAACGTCGAGAAATTTTGGTCCGACCCCTAGGTCCCGCCATCCGACCGACGCCAATAGTGTATGTTGCCATATGGCAAATACACTAATAAAAAGAGTTAAAAAAATATCCTTCAAAAAAGTCACTAAAAAGATGAAAATAATGAAATTTTGAGGTCGATGCCAATTTAATAAAAATAGTTATGTAATTCAAAGTTTCAGTAATAAAATCGACTACGACCTCAAAATTTCATTTTTTTCATCTTTTTAGTGACTTTTGTGAAGGAGGTTAATATTTTTTTAAGTTAGACATTATATCGCATCCAAAATTATTATTATAATTCAATAATAAATCTCAGGTATTTGGATTAATAATACAAAACAATCGTGTTATTTCATTTATTAGTTATGGTAATAATTTACAAAAAAAAATGTTTTTTATATATTTTTTACTTATTTATAGTATAATTGAATTTGTATATATATATGTATTTTTCAGAGCCTGACGAAGACTAAATAAAGTAGTCGAAACGTAGCAAGATTAACAATAACACGATTGTTTTGTATTATTAATCCAAATACCTGAGATTTATTATTGAATTTTTTTAAAGTTTTTTAATTTTTTACTTTTTAGTGAATTTGATTTCGCACATTTTTATTAATAATATTTCGTAGGTATTTGCTTTGTTTATAAATTATAATAAAAAAACTTCTGAACCGATTTAAGTAAAATTTATGTGGGATATGCGCTATTAAATAAGAAAAGAATCACCATCAAAATCGGTTCATAAAAGCTAGCGAATGAGGTAGCATTCATATAAAAAATATGTTTTTTTGATTGCCTTTATTAATTTTCTTGTAAAATCTAAACCACGCCTCAGTCTCGCCCGATTATAATACTACAATACAATGCTTCTGTATTTGCAATGCCAAATTTTAATGATTCCTATTATATCGGCCGCGCTTAAAGTAAAGCAAATAACAACGTTACCTTATTACCTTCGTTACCTTTGTAATGCTTTCGTACAGGGTGTTCAACGAAAGAGTCAATTACATTAAAATATAACATTATTCTTTAGCATACTCATTACCTTCTGTAATTCCTTAAAGATCACGCACACTTGTCAAGCATAAACCTGCACGACCAGCACAAATCTGCAACGTCCATTTTGGCTCACAATAATTTTCAAATTTGGTCTAAAAGAACGCTTTATTTGCGAAGGTGCTTTTACCGACATAGTATTAATCCTTATTTCATCTTAAGTACTTAATTGAGACCAAAATTTCCCTTTATACCATTTAATTTGAATGAATATCTTCGGAAATATCACAAAATATAGAACTACTTATCTATATAGTACAATATTCAATTGCATCCAGAGTCCAGACAAAGCGAGACCGGGCCGCTAGTATAAAAATTAAATAGATAATTTTTTTTATGTAAATCGTATTGTTGTAGAGAGATATTGTAGATTATAGACGCTCAACAACTAAGGTCATCAGTGTCAGTATTGCTGTACAGTCGATTATCAATAATAAATGCAAAATATCTATCTAGATATATAAAAATCAATGTGTGTATATATGTTTCCTATAGACTCCAAAACGGTTGGACCGTATTTGATGAAATTTTCATGCAATCTTCAGATTAGCCTAGTGGGTGATCCTGTAACGTTTGGTAGCGCTCAGATCAACAGATTTGTTTTTTTTTTTTTTGAACATTCACAACTAAAAACGATTGAATTCGCGCAAATTCAATACACGTTGAGAATTTTATGATAATGATTCTCATTTTTTTATGGCTATACATAATTAGATAATTAGTGCAGCTAGTGCGAAGCAGGACCGGGCTGCTAGTATGTTTATAGAAATAAGAAACTTTTTGTGTTACTATCAGCGTTGCCAGATTTTTTTTTTTGCCAAGTCGAGACTTTGGAACTTTTTGAGTGAAAAAAGCGGGATTCTTTCGTCGAAAGCGGGACATAGTAAAAAACGTATATTATTAGAAGTTTTCAAATATTTATCTTTATATTTGAGTTCAAATTACGTTTACGTGACAATAGATAGCAAAAATAGCCATAGAAAATGTATTTTCATAAAAATATGATATTTTAAATCAGATTTACCCTATCGTTAAATAGTTGAGTCTTATTCGTCTTTTGAATAAAAAAAAACAGAAATCAAGATCAAAAAAGTTTTATTCATTAGAAAAATATGGCGTTTCAAACAATAGTCTGAGGAGTGAGTGTTACAAATTGTAACTTACAATACGAGAATAATTATTTACTCACGGTCGAGTTATCTCCGAAAAGCGGGACTGAGCCTGTCCCGCGCGGAACATTTAATTTTGATTTAAAAATCGGGACGTCTGGCAAAGCTGGTTACTATGCACTTTATTAAAACATCTTCGCCGAATGGGGCTAGACTCGTTGGAGCATTGTGCAACAAGGCGGCTCTTTTGACTTGGGTTTTATTCTAGTGTATTTTAAAAAGTTTTGACTGTTTGTAGTGCGCTTTAGTGTCATATTATTCATGTCCGCTGTTCTTTACAGCGTTTAGCTATATAGTTTTGAACGCAAACAGAAGGTAAGTGAGCGTAGGCAGGGACCGGAGCCCGGGGTGGCCTGGGCACACTGAGATATTGCGTCCGCAGCCTAAAGAGACAGGAATCAGGCCAATGGCGATTTCTTCTACATCAAATATTTAGGTCACATGAGCTATGTTTCACCTGGCATCGAGACAGTAATGGTGCGTTTGTCTGTACTCGGATGAAAAGTCGAAGATATTTACTAGCGTGAACCCGCGACTTCAACTCTATTATGTATTAAATTTGTTGCCCGCCGTTTCGGTTTGGAAAACGTATGAAACTTGCAAAGATTTGCGATATTTCAAAAATATAAAAATATATATGCTATGATAAACATTAACGTGTCATAGAAAAATATGGAAACCGGTTGACCCGTGGGTCAACCCTAAGACTTCTCGCTGTGTGTTAAATACGTTACAATAAATTGATACTATTGTGTTTATAATACATTGAAGAAGGCTATAAATAAAAGATTCGGGTCGCAGTACCAAGCCTTGCCGACAAATGTTGTATTTACCAACACAGGCAGTGTGACTTTTAGTTTAAAGTTTTTTAGACAAAATAAAAAATGTAGGTAGGTAATCCTATAATTGTACACCCCTTAAAATATTTTTTTTCCTAAATGCAATATTTTTGTCAATTCAAAATCTCCCCCAAGTTAAATACACCCTTCAGTAAATAAATCCTAATCGGCAAATTAGTGTTTTCACAAAATTTGTAAAATTATAGCAGCACATTTTAGTCATTACTGAAGGGTTCAATTTCATTTTTGAAACGATTTTAAGATTTTTTTCGGAAAAACTTATTTATACGTTAAATAGTTCAATTGACTCCAAAATCTAATCAGATCTAAATCTCAATAAACCCGTCCGAATACCGCAAACCCGATCTCAATCGGTTGATTCATTATACGATAAAACTTTAGTGCGCGCCGGCAAAGGTTTCCAATCCCAAAAAAATCGCATACTTATTAAACTAATATTCGTTTGCTCCACTACTCTTATGTCTGTCGCGAGGCAAGACTACGGTATGCTGGAGTCGAAAGCTACATTACTGTTATCGCTGCCGAGCAGACTATAAACAATGCTTCATCTCATTCACGTACGGAGCCGCGGGTAGCGGCTAGTTGTTACATAAAAATATAGCATATCCCCATCCCTATATAGTGTATATTAGATAAGAATACCTAGCCCTAACCTTTAACCTTATCAGGCAAATATCTATTGAAAACTATAGATATAGGAGCTTTCTATCAATAGTGTGGTTTTGAATCAGTCAAATGTACGGCCTACATAGAGATAAATGATCCATATATAGAACGAGTCAATCCTTTAATCTATTTGATGGCATTCTAACGACATTATTTCTGCTATCTGGAGAATTTTACTATGAATAAAACCTAGAATGCCTTCGATGATCATTATATGCTGTAATAGTACAGGTGTAACAGTGACCTCGATCGGAAAGGTATTTACTACTCCAATACCTGTATTGATATCAAACTAAAGGTTAAAGTTCGATGTTCATTTATTATGATAATCGTTATAGTCTGTCCATGGAAACAACAAAAAACTATTGATGATAATAGATTTTATACATCGTAATGGCTGATAGAGCTGTGACATAATGTTATAATAATAAAAAACCCGGGTCGCAGTGCCAAAACCCTGCCGACAATATAGTGTATTTGCTAATACAGGCCGTGTGGCTTTATTATGCGAACTTAGGTTGGATTTTGGGCAAAATAAAAAATTTAACTCCTTAATACACCCCTTAAAATTACATTTTTTCTTAATTGCAAACTTATTGTCGATGGAAGGTCTACACCGCATTAAATACACCACAGTAAATAAATCATAGTAAATAAATCACAGTAAATAAGTCACTATCTGCAAACTAGTATTTTCAAAAAATTTGTAAATCCGGTTCTGTCGGGCCGACATTATTAAAATTTTAGGAGCACTTCTTAGTTACTGCCAGAGAATTAAATTTCAATTTTGAAACGATTCGGAGAATTTTTTCGGTATTTTGGGGCCCAAAAACATTTTTCAACCCCTAAAAACTACCCTGAAAATGGTCCGATTGGGTCCATTTTAAATAGGGTTTTTGCGGCGGTGGATTCCAACAATTAACTCTTTCGAGAGTTATAGCACACACACACACACACACACATTAAGAAAGTTATGAAACCTCGAAAAATTTTGGTCCGATCTCTAGGTCCCGCCATCCGACCGACGCCAATAGTGTATGTTGCCATATGGCAAATACACTAATAATAATAATAATATATATTTCCCCTTAAAAAAGTAACTCGAAAAGAGAAGGGTTTGTCTTCAGAGTACAAATTAAAGTTTACAATATTAAAAAATATCACAAGTTTAAAAATTCGCCTACCGAATAAAAAACATTTTCCATTAAGAACGATTTTACCAATTTTTTAAATTTTCTTTCAACCGTCGTTTGAATAATTTCTTCAGGCAGGGAATTATATATCCGAACACAATTTTGGTAAACACTGTCATGAGATAATGCAAGTCTATGACTCTGAATACGTAATTCGTCTCTATGTCGTGTCATACGATTATGTATATGACTATTTTTTATAAACAAAGACTTATTTTAGAAAACAAATTTGACACTTTCGTATATGTATAGAGAATGTAGAGTTAGAATTTTGTTGTTTTTAAACAAAGGTTTAGCCGAATCTGAAATCGGAAAAATTCATGATTCTCAAAATTCTTTTCTGAATTATAAAGATACGTTTCAAGACATAAGATCCACTCCAAAAAATGATACCATAGCAACATATTGTTTGAAAGTAGCTGTAATAAATTGATTTTAGAACATTCATATCAAGAAATGACCTACATCTTATTATTAGGTAGCATATGCTGTTTAATTTTCTTGCTAGGCATGAAGCATGATAGTCCTAATTTAAGCCAGATGAGATATTTATTCCTAAGAATTTCGTAATATTAACGTTCTGGATTGATTTATTATTAAGTGTGGCATATAAAGAAAATTCAAATTTATTGTGAGGTGTGTGAAAATTAATTAATACGGTTTTATTGCTATTTAAAAAGAGTCCGTTTCGAGAACACCAGTTTTCGATTTGAAGAACACCTTGTTGGATATTAGATGATATATTAGATTTGTTAAAACGAACGCCAGCTGTTTTCTAAAAGTTTCTTTAAAAGACGGTACAGGTTAGGTATCTCCTGTTTTTGGCACATGAACGCTGATTAAAATATACTTTCCACTATCATCTTTTTTTATTAAAATTAAGTAATCCAGAAAGCTAATTGACAGAAAATTAGCAATTAAAATTTTAATCACGTATATTTAATTATGTACCTCTTTTTATAGAACGAAATTCTCAGAGTAAATAAGTTGATATACCTATTTTAGAAATGAAAATATTCTTTAAGAATAATCTTATATTATAAAAATACTATTCTTTACCCGCGACCTTTCTCCAATAATTGATTTTTAGGAGAACGGGCAGGCTAATTTTCAGTTTATTATTTTTTAATAAATTTAAAACTTAGTATAAAATTTATTTGTTGGGAAAAAGCCCTTTTTCCCAACAAATGAATTTTATATTAATTACCAAGGACAAAAAAGAAAAAGTCAATATTTAAAACTTAGTATTCGTAAAATATATACCGATAATTTGAGAAGTATACACATTCTATAAAGATGGCGGTATTGCCAATAATCACAATTTTTTAAATTTTTTTAAAAATATTCGATACTTTCTTTTATTAGTGTTTATTCTTTTATCGTTCATTTATGTTTCGATACGAAATCAGTTATTTAATATTAAACAACTATATTATAATTTTATCGACTTTGAGATGTACTTGTACCTCCTGGGTTATGTTACCACCATCACCGTTTTATTGCAATTTATATTACATTGTTTTTTTATTGATCCATTTCATTACTGCTATTGTTTTATAAATCAGTCGAGTAATAAAATATATCCTGGCATAAAATCACTTCACCTAAACTAATAATATTATTTTAAGTTATTGAGGGCGATGTTCAGAATATTTGTTTAAGTTACCGTGGTTTTGGGATTTAAGTAATGGAGGTTTTATGCTTTCAGGGGAAGGGAACTCAAAAAATTTTTAACTTACAGAGGTTCTTAGCTTATCGAGGTTCTACTGTATATATTCAAATGCATCACCTAATGTTTAATATACCTATATACTTTTTATTCGGTTATTATACGGTTAGGAAAAACTTCTATCAACAACGGACATGAACGCGAATACAGCCGCTGGTAAACGCTAGTTTTATTGTATAATTGAACGTATTTGTTACATTTATGTATAATTTCATCTTCTCACTTGCTTATAAAAATTACTTTATTCAAAACGAAAAAAAAAACTAGGACAATTCAGTTTTATGTTTAGCAACTCTAAAATTTCATTTACGGAAGTTTTATATACTTTTTCAAATCTGAATACAGACATTTGGTTTTATGATCTACTTTTGCTAAGATGAAAGAATTCCTGTTCTTACTTTGAAGTCACTTTTGAAAGCTTCACAAGAACTTCATACCGGAAGTCGGACAATTCTGCATTAAGGCGACGCGTCAACAATTTAAACATAAGCACAATTTTTATTTTTCACTACTTTTATACTATGATTATATATCTACACACACTTTTTTGTAATATCAGGATAATATACTGTTTCCCGCTTAATTTTAAAGTCATTTTTTAGTATTAAACTATACTGGTAGTATTCATTACCACTAATTATACAAGTGCGATATCAAACATACGAACTTTTTATTTGTGTTAAAATTGTATAGTTTTATTTTTGCTGGTTCTATACTGATCCAGACGAATTAGGTATAAAAATTGCATTTAGCTGAAAAATGTAATTAGTCTTTAAGGTAGTTGTCGTGGTTAAGGCACACCGTCAGAAAATTCTTAATTTTTGTATACTTATTAAGAACATCATAATACAATTACCCTGAAAATTTGAAGTCGATCGACCGTATATAATCCGAGATAAATTCAATTAAAAATTGGATAATTAACATTGATTGTATACGATCTCTGTAGTTCTGAACTAGTTTCTTATTTAAAAAAAGAACTAACTGTCAGAAACTTTCTAAAAACTGACAGTCTTTCAATGCATTTGTTGAGTTAAAAAAAAAAAAAAAACCCGGGTCGCAGTGCCAAAACCCTGCCGACAATATAGTGTATTTGCTTGTATAGGGCCGTGTGGTTTTTATACTTTTATTATGTGAAATTAAGTTTGTTTTTGGGCAAAATAAAAAAATTAACCCCTTAATACACCCCTTAAAATAACATTTTTTTCTTAATTGTAATATTATTATCAATCTAACGTCTACACCGAATTAAATACACCCTTCAATAAATAAGTCACTATCTGCAAACTAGTGTTTTCATAAAATTTGTAAATCCGGTCCTGTCGGGCCGATTTTATTAAAATTGTGGGGATACTTTTTAATCACTACCAGAGGGTTAAATTTCAATTTTGAAACGATTCGGAGAATTTTTTCGGTATTTTGGGGCCCAAAAACAGTTTTCAACCCCTAAAAACTACCCTTAAAATAGCCCGATTAGGCCCATTTTAAATAGGCTTCTTGCGGTGATGGGTTTCAACACGTGGCCCAAATTTCGTTGAAATCAATTAACTCTTTCGAAAGTTATCGCGCGTACACATATATATATATATATATATATATATATATATACGTATATAAATATATATATATATATATATATATATACATATATATATAAACATTTTTAAAAATAGTGCCAAAGTGTTTAGGAGGTTATGAAACGTCGAGAAATTTTGGTCCGACCCCTAGGTCCCGCCATCCGACCGACGCCAATAGTGTATGTTGCCTTATGGCAAATACACTAATAATAAAATTTTTTTGACTATCTAATTATTTATAAATAACGGTTTAAAGTTCAACAATTTATAGAAAAGTATACACGCATATGAATACTGTATGGGTTACGTTTCCACGGGTACAGTCGTGCATACAAATTATGGATCACTTAGCTACAAGCTAGTATACTTTTGTGGCGCGTATAATCTATATCTTTTTGACAATATTGTACCACGACAACTACCTTAAGGATTTAAGTCCAAAATTTCCTTAATTTATTGATCAACCGTGCTAGGCTAGTGAAATCTTTATTTAATAAAAAACTGAATTCACAAAAAAACAGACTGGATAATGTAACACGAGATGGAATAAAAGTAGGACAGAGTAAGCTGCAGGCATATTCGTCATGAAATAATCGTAAATCACGCAGTTTGCTCGGTCGGCGACGGTGGGTAATAATTCCGGCCGGGAAATTTAAAACTGGAATAGATAGAGCATTAAATGGGTTCGGTTCGGGGTATTCAATTGGCAGTGCGATATTGGACACACGTACATGGCCGCCTGCAGAGCGGCAACCCTCACGGCACAGCTATATCAATATTTAGGGACATTGATATTCCCGTCATGTTGGCTCTACTGTTCGACAGCGCGAGTTATGGTAACAGTGCCGTTCGACTCTCGCACGCACGACGATACGAACGTATAATCGTCGAATGAATGTAGTCAGGAAAGAGTGTTTAATAAGTCAATGGCTAGAGGAACCAAAAAATATAGACAGGCACAGTCTTGTTTCTTTTCTACTCAAATTAGTGGGAGATAATTGCAGTTTTGTAGACATTCGAGCGCATCCCCGAATTAATAATGTCAAAAACGATATCATCTTACAATTTTCCTAAAGTTGTCCAGTAATTTTATAATAATCCCAAAGTCTGCAAGTAATTTTGCAAATTTTGAAAATAATCAGCAATAATCCAAACGTAATCTGTATATAAAAGCGATGTATGCAATCTTTAGATTAACCCAGCGGGTGATCCTGTGAAATTTGGTAGCGATCGAATCAACAGAATTGGTTTTTTATTTTTGGCAATTTTGATTTTTTGGCAGTTTCGATTTTTCTTCGATTTTTGAACATTCACAATCAAAAGCGATTTAATTCGCGCAAATTCAATACACGTTGAGAATTTTATGATGACGATTCTCATCTTTTATATTCTATATATTACATTTACACACGGGCGAAGCCGGATTGGACCGCAACTCGCAAGTACGTTTATAATTTTGCTAGGATTTTTATAATACCTACACCAGATTCAACAATATTCCTGCGCTTGAAAAAAAGAAAACTTAAAAGTTGGTGTATTTATACAAAATTATTAGACGATGGGGAGGAATTTTCTTTAAAATGCCAACGAATTGCGATTTCACCCCTGATTCAATTACTTCGACGGTACGAACGCACGGAACTAGTACTCGTCGGTGCTGCTACGTCCGGAATGCGAATAATTGATGAATTTACTGTGGATTTAAATCATTCGCAGTCTGTATTTAAGTTTTGATTATTTATAATATGCCAATCAGTGCTGCTATTTTAGAATAGCGGACAACTTTAAAATTCATTGATGAAGGTAGCGACAGTGACTCTTTTTGAATAAAAAATTAAACAAACTTTATAATGATTACACAATTGCGTCAGTGATTTTTTAAATTTTAAATTTTTAAAAGAAAAACACCTTTAAAAAAATATATATTAACCTCCTTCAAAAAAAGTCACTAAAAACATGAAAATAATAAAATTTTGAGGTCGACGCCAATTTAATTAAAAGTAGGTATGTAATTAAAAGTTTAAAACGTTAAAAAATTACAAGAAATTCAGTTTGTTGATGCATAACTGATAAAACTATATAAATATCTATATATAAATTTGTACTAGGCCACATGACCTTAAAAAACAAAACACAAAGAAACGCTTCAAACAAATATTAAATTTTCAAACACAAATTAGAATAATAATGATTTAAATGAATGTAAGAAATTTTAGAATCATGCTGTATGCATACATTATGTAGGTAAAATATTACCTAGCGTAAATAGTACTTTTAAGTAAAAAAATTTCACAAAAAGTGTTCATTAATTTTTAACGTGAACAAAATTGTTTACATTAAAAAATCAATAAAACCAGGAAATCGGAAAAAATAATAGACATAGCGGTACTATAAGTTGTCCAACCTAATAACCCAGAGACAACACTAAACCTTTGTCGTGCTAATCAATAACATAATATTATGTACATGAGTGTAATATACTGACTGTTTGTGTAAAAATGAACTTTGAAAAAATCGGGCCGATTCAGCTTTGGTTGTGCCGCAGTATTTTCCCTAAGACTAGTTTTTCTAAATAGTAAATAGTAATTCATGTATCTAGAACGTGAATGCAGTTATGTACGAGGTGTGACATTCTGTTGAGATGAACCACCAGCTAGTTTTAACAGTCACACGAGTCATAATAGCATTTCGTTCCAGATACATACTACAATTTTGCATGCAGCTTCTATAAGATAGCTGATGTTCATTTAAAATAAAATTTCTGACAGCTAGTATCATCACTGTGTGCGACCATATTTAATTTCATTTGCGTTGTTCACGAAAATAACGCCTACTTTGTGTTGCTTTGTGCTCTGTTTATCTTATGGTAATAGATGGTAACTGACTAGTCGCTCTTGGAAATCACTGTTGGACTGATTAAATTGCACTTATTTGTTTTACTTTACGCACCAGTGCATAATGGGTCATTTTACTACCGCTGTACAGACATGAAAAGCAGTTATTTTATAAGGGGGTGTGTAAAAAAAATGTCAATGTAATTTTTCGATGTTTTATAAAATAATAATGTACTTACACAAAAATTGTATATTAAATTGGAACGGAACTTGGACTTTCCAAAGACACAAATATAGAAATTTTGAAAAGATTTGTCGAGTTTTGAGCTTCAAGATGATGCCAGCAAGTCAAAATTACTTTTAATTCTGTATATTTTAATATTTTATATTATTATTTTTTATCCCTGTAACTTGTGTGGATACAGTGTCGTAGCTAAGGCCTGGCAACAAGGACCCCCGCTAGAGGCATATGTAATGAAAATACTTTATTTTATTTTAATATTTCAAACAATTGAGCAAACGATTCCAGGTCCACAGAAAGGAAGAGGAGGGATTTTTTAGAGGGTATTACTATGGCTGAGTTCCACACTAGACGCGGTTGTTGTTGTCCCAAATGGATTTACTCTCCTTAACAAAAAATTTAAAAAAATAAGCAAAGAATTATCAAGTCCGCAAATTCAGAATCTTGTCCTAACTTTAGCTACGGAACTGTTTGGATGTTTGTCTATTAAAGTTTCACTTCTGTAGTGTGCAGTGTCTCATTTACCGTTATCTCATCGTTTTAGGACAGACTCGAGTCTGTCCGACAGGGAATTGTTTTACTTTTTAAATAAGTTTAGAGAAAATATCAACAAGGGACAAGGTGAAACGGAGAGGTTTCTCTAGTTCATTAAAACATAGAACGTGTAAATATTGAATTTAAAGCGAGTTGTTGGAACACCGCCGACAAACAAACACATTTACATGACCCTCGTCAGAACTGGGCGAGAGGAAGATGAAGATTTCGCACAGCAACAGCAAGGATTCTCGAGAAGAGTTCTCTCGGACACACACCTAGGTCACACAGAAAAGAATTTTCAGAAGTAACACTCGTACTCTGTCCCTTTGATCATATACAGCACGCGCCTAAAGTGTCTTCCTCTCTAGAACTCATGGTAAAAAATTGAGAGCGTTTTGTAAGAGTTACTATTCTGAGATTAGCTAGTATTTGTGATGTAAGTAAATATACTGCAATCAGCAAGTCAACAGTCCGAGCCTCTGGCGTCTGGGAAGATTAGATTGACCATTTACTATTCTTTGTCCAATTGTGTAGGCTTTCACGGCTGGCGTTGTTGCAAAACTTCTTGGTTTCCGGGCTAGTATGCCGTGGTCCATTGGTATTTCTACTTGACTTTTCGTCTACAACTGCGGTAGACATTATCAAAGGCGATGTGGTAGCGGGCGAAGTGTCCTTCTCGGCTGCTCACAAGCAAGTGAGCAGCCGAGCAGCTTGTGAGCAGCCGAGGACACTTCGCCCGCTACCACATCGCCTTTGATAGTGTCTACCGCAGTTGTAGACGAAAAGTCAAGTAGAAATACCAATAGACCACGGCGTACAAGCCCGAAAACCAAGAAGTTTTACTATTCTTTGGTTTTCTTAAAATACGGTTGATCGATAAGGACCGATGTTCGAAATAATAATGCAATATGTTTCAACATTTTTTTTTTTTTATTTCTCAACGTAGTTTCATTTCAGGTTTACACACTTTTCCCAACGTTCGTTTAACTCGTTGAAAAAATATGATTCTTCAAACCCTGCAAAATACGCTTCTGTCTCGACTATTATCTCTTCATTTGACCCGAATTTTTTCCTCTTCAAGTTAGGGAACAGGAAAAAATCGGTTAGTGCCAAGTCGGGCGAGTAAGGTGGGTACGGAAGCAATTCGTAATGCAGTTCATGCCGCGACAAGCAAAGACGAATGTGCTGATGCGTTGTCGTGATGAAAGAGCACTTTTTTCTTTGCCATATGGGACCATGTCTCCTTCAATTTCTCATTAAATCTATCCAACAACTCACTGTAGTACTGCCCGGTGATTATTGCTCCTTTCTGCAGAAAGTCCATGAGGATGATTCCTTTGAAATCCCAAAAAATCGTGGCCATAACCTTTCCGGCTGATGAGCCGAACACGAGTAACTTATTGATCAGCCCATGTGTTTATCTCGCTTATTTATTAAACAGAACTATGTAATCAGAACAATATTTACTAAAACGATCACCATGCAAAGAGGTCTTTAAATTAAATAAAATACATCAATTTAACATAGAAATCTACATGCGGGATTCCTGCTTTTCGCTTACTGCTGGTAAATAATTGTTGGCTAGTGTCACTTCTGTATGTCGTTTTCTGTGCCTGGGCACTAAACACACAGGAGGATAGTAGATAGAGTAATCGAAACTATTCCAGGTGACGTGAACGAGTGTGTGCGACAAAGTCCGTTAATAATATTGTTCTGACGTAACGGCTCATCCCACGGGACTCTATACAGGATGAGCATTATGCCGTTCAACTTGATATTTAGATTTGGAATATGAAGGATTAAATACATTGTAGGTTATAAACGCTGAAGTCATTAGCGTCGGGAATAGTAATCATAAGTAGACTAAATAAAAAACATTTTAAGTTAAACGGTTTTATTGTACAATCGATGGTGTACTAAAAGCTAGAAAATAGTTTTGGGTCACCAATCTGGGGCGCATTTAGTAAATAGTATTAAAGTCGATGAAGACATTCGAAAAGTCCCAACAAAAGAAACTTTTCTACTATATGCACCCCTCAATTTGATTTTAGTCTGATCAAAGACCTAGATTGGCGACTCCAAATTATTTTCTACCGTTTTGTATACTATCGATTGCACAGTAAAATCGCTTAGTTTAATTTTTTTTCTTTTTTATATATATAGTTTATTTTTAAAGTTTTAGTGTATTTCATTAAAAATGTGATTGGCATTCGATCAAGTACTACTTACCATAATATTGACTACACGTATGCAAAATTTCAATTCAATCGGATAACGAGAGATGGCTAAAAATCCAAAGGTTCGATTTTTACTCGGACGAAATTTGAGCCGATCAGCTATAGTTACCATAATATTTATATCATCGTGTGTATAAAACTGGTTCGAAAGTTGAGAAAGCTTAAAAAATAAAAATTATGATACTGAAGCGTCATTTTGTAGTCGAGATTGATATCTGACACTAGCGGCACACGCACGTTTGAACTTTTTGTATTTGCCGTGCCTTGACAACGATTTTGTATTGTTTTCTACGATGTTCTATGAATAGAACATTCTATGAATTAACGTAAGAATTTACACCCAAAGCGAAATTGTTTGCCAAAAATATTCCCATGCAACGGCGGCATTGTTTTACCTAAAGTTGAGCGGAATGTCTAAAATTATCTTCCCAGCCGGGGCTTACTTTGATCATGTATTTAAGTTTACATTTTATAGTAACGCCCACATTTAGCCACAAGCGACAGGCTAATGCCCTTTGTTAAATGGTATCACATTCCCTTTGCAGTTTCGTGTTTTCTTATAACAGGGTACTATGCCTTATATACGCACCGCTAAATTATAACATTTTTCGTAAAAATATCCAATTTTCAAAATTATTTAAAAACTATAACACTTATAACAACCTTATGTAAATTAACGTTATATGTAGGTTTTAAATTTAAAAAAAATTACGAAAAACAGTTTTTCAGGGCAAGCTCTTATTGAAATGTATACTAAAAAGGAAAATATATTTTTTAATAATTTAGATTCATATAATTATAAAAGCGTGACCTGTAAGTTCTATGATAGTTCATTAGTCACGGCCCACACTTCCTTTCTTTACATAAGTACCTATTATAAATTAAAGTCCCCCGCCGGGCCTTTTTCGATTTTTTTCAAATTCAGGAGTTATCAGATAATTTTGAGATTTCCAACTAGCTCCATTTCAAATTTCAACCTTTCAGGTCACCGCAAAATAGGAAAAAAACGCCTGAAAAGAAAAAAGAAAAACATGGCCTTTACCTATTTATTTAGATAATTACACAATATAAAGAATTGACATAAATTTATTCCTGGTACTTACTCTGCAGTCGTGAAAAGTGAGTACATTTATTAAAAGTTAAAACGGTTCATTGGGTACTTTTATCAAAAGTACTGTAAACGAAATTATTGATTTAAAATACAAAAATAGTGTAAATATTGATTCCTGACAAAAACCTTTTTACATAATAATAGTAGTTACTTTATTTCCTACAAATTTAGTTTACTTTACCGTTCTAAGCCAAAAGGACGTACCTACCTCATATTTTTTCATATTTTGGTTTGTAAATAAAAATCTAAATGAATGTGTTATCCTTTTTAGGAGTATTCCGATTCCTTTTTGAAGTCCTATTTTGATAAAATTGTTTTCAATTTTCACGATTTTTTAGTATCTATATATTTAATTATAAAGTAGAACAATGCATTTAGTATAAGGTAATTTTTCAAACAGTCCTAAACAATATGGTAAAAGTTTCAGTCAAATCGATCCAGTAACTCCTGATATAATCGCGGCCATTTTTTTACAACTCGTTTAAGCTCCCATAATTATCCGAATCATTTATCCATATCTAAACCACAGCATGGAAGAAGCTTGAACAGTGCCAAATTTCTACTTTCTAGCTTGTATCACTCTGGGAGCTTATGTCAAACTGACCGACAGACATCGGAATCAGTGTTCCATTTTTCTATTTTTAGTACGGAACATTAAAAATAATAAATTAGAAATAAAAACTAGTGCTAAGCTTCAATAATCTTAAGCGTTAACCTTAAAAACAGTCCACGAGTCAAATAAATTTGAAATTATTTCGTGTATTGGAAAATCAAAAAAATTCTATATAAGCAGTTTTGCTTTTTGGTCGTGGATATTATTTTATAGAAAGAGGAGTAGATAGGTATCAGAAATATATAATATTTTGAGAGTAGTATCATTTAGAGAAGATAGTAGCAAGCTGAGGAATCTGTATACAGAAAGAAGAGTGGGAAAAGCGTTTAGGAGCGGCATGATTTGCAAATTCAAGGCTAATTGTAGGAGGTATCTGTTCGGTCAACGGGGCATGTCGACTAGCGACGAACAACTATATATAAACATTAAGAGCACTATGGTTGGAACAATAAAATAAAAGAATAGTTACTTCTTACCACAACAGATTTATTCAGTGGATGTACATTTCGAGAGCTAAGCTCCCATCTTCAGCAAAACACTAAACTAAAGTGTTTTGCTGAAGATGGGAGCTTAGCTCTCGAAATGTACATCCACTGAATAAATCTGTTGTGGTAAGAGGTAACTATTCTTTTATTTTACGAACAACTAAATGACAATAATGATAGAACCATCCCTTGATAGAAAATATGAACCCGCACTACACGAAACTCGTTTGTACGCAGAAATAACTTTCCTATCTTCTCTAAACGATACTACTCTAGTATGTATGCATACCTTCAGAATACTGATTAATTGTATACAGCGGGTGGTTTGACTGGCTGGTGTGGTGAGCTTGTTGAGGGTACCATAAAGTGATAAGCATGCCCAACTAATATGTGTTACCAGAATATAATATGATTAACCAACTCGCTCTCCTTACGTGCTGCAAAGCGCTGTTTAAATTAAATAACAGCTTCCTTTGTTTATTAATTGATGAAAGCCAACCGAACTTATTCAACTACCCCTTCCAACGCGCAAGCACATGCTATGATAGGTACCTTTATGTAAAATCTTTGTTATTGTCGATGCATATGACCTTGGCGTGTCTTCTTTGTTTTGGTTTTTAATTTGATTGGTCTGTTGTCAACTGTTTCAACTGTTAAAGTAGAAGACAGCGTGCTTAGTTTGGATTAGACTGTCGTGGGTTCGAATCCCGCCTCTGTTCATGGATATTTTCTGATATTTGATGAACCTTATACGGTGAAACCACCCCCAACTAATATTTGTGCATATGCTCCATATATGTAGACATATACACAATTGGATATATTTTAAAAAATCTGTCAAACTAATACCTAATACCTAAACCAGTGGTACGCTGAGTTTTTTAAGTCGCTTCCTTTTTAGTGTGACTTATATTTCACCGTTCATTTGAAAAACAAACGATATGAACAAGGGTTGTCCTGCATTTTTTTTCTTTTAAGGGCTAGACTCTTTATTACAAATAAAACATAAAACAATTTTTTTTAGAATTCTCGGAAACTGATTTTTTTTTCAAAATATATATTTTTCAGTATAATTTTAAATTGACTACATCTTGCCGTCTCATTACATTATAAACCGCTTGTTCTTGTTTTTTGCGTGGCTGATACGGGATGCTCAACAGCTACAGCTTAGAGCGTAGCGAATGACAGTTGACTGACTCGCATTAAAACGACATTTTTGAAAAGCCCTGTTAATATCAAGAGCTTGATCTCATAAGCAAATGTTGTAAATTGATCATAATAACAGCCCAAGCGGAAATATTATAGGTACTGTTGATAATGGTATATAACCAAAGGTTGCACAGTAAATAATAAATATTGGTACAGGCAAATATCTATTATACGTTTGCCTTAAGTTGGAAAATAAAATTAAATAAATATCGTGACTTGATGAAAATGATTCACAATATTATCGGTTTCAAATCATTAAACAGACTCGGACTAATAATAATCATTATTTACAACCGGACAATGAAAACGTTTCGTTAAATTAAAATTAAATTTTCTGACACAACACACCTGACAAAGATTAAACAAAAGAAAATTACAAATTGTAAGATTAAAACTGCATGTTAAACTTTTGACATCTGTTGTGACGTAATCTGATACTAGCAGTCCAGTCAATAGCTTCATTACGATGTTATAATGATAAAACAAATGAACGGCATTCCAATTACCGCACGTACACTTTTAGATCTCTTTTGGAGTAGCTGCAAAAATAAAATAAAAAAATTTGGACGCCCATATGTATCCAGTAGTGATTTTACTGGTTCGTTATATTTTAGTTTGCGAAACTATTGTCGTTTAGATTGAAAATACGCGATAATAATTTAGAACTCTCGGAACTGTTTTAACCACGGACAGACGTACAGACGGACGCACATTGAGGTAAATTAATCGTAAACAGATAATAAACAATGTGTACATAATACGTTATATTACATAATCTCATGTATACATGTACACTTTATATACTGACTGAATCTCAAACGTCCGATTAACTTATTACCTATATAAAATATAAATATTTCTTTATTTGATAAATTCGTCGCGTGAAATGTTTGTAATTTATTTATTTATTTATTTATTTATTCAATAATAGATCTTTTGTGCTGGGATTCCGACTGAATGGTTCCTGAAACACCTGAAGTCAAAGTTAGAAATATGCCGTATAGTTTTGATTTACATGGTATAAAATATGAAAAAGAATTTTCATATCTCATGTAAATTAAAACTATACGGAAAAAAGCTGTTTCGATTTTGTGTAAATCGATTTAAAAAAAATCGATCAAGTGTAAGCTATATTTGAACAATTAGTGTTCCGTGCCATTAGAACCCCCACTTGTGTGTTCTATAGCTAAATTTTGATTTTGCAGTTATAAAGAAATAAACAAATAAATTAAAAAAAATTAAAACGTCTTTTATATAAATAAAAATATTGAACAGTATTGCAAGTAATTTTATTTTGTTAATATTCTATTACTGTTGGTAGAGTCAATATTATTAAACAAATAAATTGTTTATAATAGTAGATCACGCTCGATTTTTTTAATCCTGATAATTTTCGTTCAATCTACACTTAATTTTCAATGTTCATGGTTTTGATCAGATTCTTCTGAATGATCCTTTTATTAAAGCTAGTAAAGGACAACATTTTTTGAGTTATTATTTTTTATAAAATTTGGTGGACTTTAAATTATTAAAAGAGAAACAAAATTGTGCGTGTATCCATTGGAATCAGCGTGTCTTGTTTTAGCTGAATGCTTTAAAAAATGGCAAAAAATCAAGCGTTTCAAATATTTCTCAAAGTGAGAGTGTTAATAAAAAAGTACTTTGATTTCGATGAGCACAAACTAACGTCTGTATCTATTTTGGGTTAGACTTTCAAAGACTGGAAAATATACGTCAATCAGGGTCGGTCAAGCGGAGCGCCAATTCCCAGGGGGGCACCTCAATGGCGAATAAAAGTACAAAAAAAAATTTTTTTCGCTTTTCGATATTTTGATTGTGGTATATGTATATTAAGGGCAAGCAAGGGAGGCGCCATAATCCAAGCACCAAGTCCCAAGAGGTGCCTCAGTGGTAAAGAAAAATAAAGGAAAAAATATATTTTTCGCTTTCCGATATTTTGATTGTGTGGGGTTCCACGATTGGATTTCGCTCCATCTTAAAACTTGCCTCGGGTCGGTACTGATATCAACCTTGACAAAATGCGCAGTTTGATGTGAAAAACAGCTGTGTACCAGCCTATATAATACAACCATTTATTATGTAACACAAAGTATACATTATCGTGCAACCCTGACTCATTTATATAGCTAAAGTTTGAACGTTGCTTTCATCGGACTTTGTGAACAACCATTCCACAAACTCACAGCTTCTTAAGTTTTAAGAAAGTGTGCAACTAGCAAACCGTGCGAAGATTAAGGGTCCTTCAAGGACTCCGAACTTACATTTTGGACGCGTCCTACTTTAATAAATTACTGCCGCTTCTATGGCTGTCTCAACAATTGCTAGGTAATGACCGAGCGATTAACAATTAAAAAATATTAGCTTCGCAAAAAGTGGACAAATTATTGATGTTATACTGCTTTTGGCAAGTTGAGAGTAAAAAACTCGAAAGTATTAAATTGGCCATAAGAGACCCAGACTGCAATGACTTTCTGTCATCTGAAAACTATGTAATATACTAGACGACTATAACCTTCAATTACAACCAACAGTCGTTTTGAGTGTCATCCAGCGCAATTAAGGTATTTGTCGTGGTACAATATTGTCAAAAAGTTATAGATTATACGCGCCACAAAAGTATACTAGCTTGTAGCTAAGTGATCCATAATTTGTACGCAAGACTGTACCCGTGGAAACGTAACCCATACAGTATTCATATGCATGTATACTTTTCTATAAATTGTTGAACTTTAAACCGTTGTTTATAAATAATTAGACGTTCAAAAAAAAGGTCTTATTTTTTTTTAAACTCATAACAAATGCATTGAAACACTGTCAGTTTTTGGAAAGTTTCTGACAGTTAGTTCTTTTTTTATAAATAAGAAACTGATTCATAACTACAGAGATCGTATACAATCAATGTTAATTATCCAATTTTTAATTGAATTTATCTCGGATTATATACGGTCGATCGACTTCAGATTTTCAGGGTAATTGTATTATCATGTCCTTAATAAGTATACAAAAATTAAGAATTTTCTGACGGTGTGCCTTAACCACGACATCTACCTTAAGTAAAAACCAAAAAACAATTTATTAAAATAATATTTTTAAAAGATTTAAGAAAAATATACACAAATTAACCTCAAACATTTAAGAACATTTTTAAAATTTTATTTTGGTTTTTATTTTTATCTCCTGAATGACACTTTTAAAGCGACTAATGATTGTAATCACAAGTTTATGGTCGCGTCTAGTATAATATTATACAGTATCACACTGTCAGAGTTTCGTTACCTCAATGCGCTAAAGGAAATATAATTTCAAAAACTCTTCCGTCATTAAAAGGAAAATTAGTATTATTTTTTATTTAATGTTCGTAAAATTTTACATGAAACTTAATTTATTTACGTGCCATGAATTCAATCTTTCTAAGAGCCATTCGATAGCACTGTAATTGAATATTTTATATTTAAATTGGACACGATGGCGACATGTATCCAAGCAACGAACAAAGGAACGCTATTCGATTATCAATTGTTTGCTGGCAGATGCCTGTTACCTATAAGCACTTGAAATATTTTCGATGAACAGGTTCAAATAATACATTCCAAACTTGATTTATTTTTTCATAAACTGAAACAAAGAATACATTTTATCATTCCAAACAGTGGGGAATGGTGCTTATTAATTTCGGTCAAAATTCACTTCACGAAATTTCAATACATTTTCTTCTCTGTTTAAACTTCTATTCGAATTCAAACTTTTAGGTACTTCCGATGTTTGACGCGTAAATAAGAAGAGTCCTCTTGTGATTGAGAAAAATTACCAAAAAATCAATAGCTTTAAAACACATTAATAAAGAAATGAATTAATTTATTAAAAATTCTAGAGCTCATTCTTTCAAAGAAAGCATTATTGTCTTTTAAAATATAGCTATACATAAAAAAATAACAATGATTTATGAATCAAAATATAAAAATACTTAAAATTTAATTTAATAAATAGTAGGATAATGGAAACTGGGGCTGAAAAAGCAAATACTAAATTTTACACCTCTGAAACGTTTCGTAGACACAAGCACGATGGGTTAGCATCTTAACATTTCATGCTAACCTATAAACTTACCTGATGTGTCTACGAAACGTCGCAAATTTGTAAAATTTAGTATTTAACTTTATTGAGTTCAAGTTCCATTATCCTACAATTTATTTATTATTATGGACGATATCAATTTTCATTAAATATAATTTGTCTTTATGAAAAATTCAGAGAAAATAAAAAAGAACAATTTTTTCACAATGTAGTTGTTTAAATTTACGTTTTTTGAACAATAAATAAAAACCATTTTTATAACATAAATTTTTTAAAAATTCCTTGTAAAATTTATGCTTGTTTGAAGTTTCTTCAGTTCACCTGAGACTACTTATTTTAAAAATGTATGTCATACCTTTTAGAAATACATTTCTTATTATAATAAAAAATCAAATATGTAAAAACTCACAATACCGTATTTTGTTTTCAGACAATAACACTGATCGCATTACCAAATCCTACTGAAAAAATAGTGAATATGTATTGAGTTATTTAAACCTATAAATATGTGAACTTAAATTTGTTTTTGGACAAATTCAAAAAATGTCACCTATTAAATTTATTTTCTTTTTCAATACTTGGCATATATTTTATCAATCCAACATCTGCACTATATTAAACACACCCTCGATAATGACTTCAGTTGACGAACATCTACAATATCTACATAAAACACATTCTTCAATAAGTAATTCAATATTCGCACACTATTTTTTATAAAATTCGAAGGGTTTGAGAATAGCCAAGTTTATAATAATGCCGTTGCTTATATGGCATTTCCATGGCTCCTCTATTACAAGTTCCCAATTGTCAGGTTCTAATCCCAGAACTGGTAAAAAATTCCAACTAGATGTTCAATTTATAATTTCAAAAATAATAAATTGACAATACAAAT
Organism: Venustoraphidia nigricollis; assembly: GCA_034508555.1. Lineage (NCBI taxonomy): Eukaryota > Metazoa > Arthropoda > Insecta > Raphidioptera > Raphidiidae > Venustoraphidia > Venustoraphidia nigricollis. Next base: position 2,397,402 of record JAVRKA010000006.1, read on the forward strand.
TAGTACTAGCCCCAAATAACCCGTTGATGTTGAGCGTCCAAATAACCCTGTGACTGTGGGCTTAAAAAATACAATAAAGTCAGACTCTGCAATAGCCGGTTTTTTAGGATCACATTTTAGTATTTACTAAAGGGTTAAATTTTGTATTTGGAATAATATTTGGGAGGACGGCTTTAGAAAACTTTTTTGAACGTGTTATTTTAGCACGCCTGGTATTGCAAATACCATCGTGTGAAGTGGACGAGAAGATAGGCGAAGCGACAGAGGGGACGGGGGACATCATTATATACACAAGGTCACTGGCTGATTGATTATACCCGAAGGGCTTTTGGTTTCATCTCTGAAGACTTTAGTAATTACAGAGCAAATGGCGGTACGGCCTATTGTCGCCGACGATTATTTAACAGCTACCTTTTTTTAATAATAGCTATTGTAAATATTTCTATAAAAATTTCAACAGAAGAATTTTTGCCGAGTCAGTAAGATTATTAAATATCTTAGAAATAAAATATAACAATAGATTTGTCCCTCTTTGAGGAAAATTAAAAATTATAAGACGTTTTTCTGATATCAGGAGATAAAAAGAAAAAAACCCGGGTCGCAGTGCCAAAACCCTGCCGACAATATAGTGTATTTGCTTATGCAGGCAGTGTGGCTTTATTATGCGAACTTAAATTGGTTTTTGGGAAAAATATAAAATTTTACTCCTTAATACACCCCTTAAAATAACATTTTTTTTTTAATTGCAATATTATTATCAATCGAACCTCTATACCAACTTATATACACCTTTCAGTAAATAATTCACTATCTGCAAACTAGTCTTTCTTAAAATTTTTAAATCCGGTCCTGTAAGGTCGATTTTATTAAAATTTTAGGGGCACATTTTAATTACTGCCAGAGGGTTAAATTTCAATTTTGAAACGATTCGGAGAATTTTTTCGGTATTTTAGGGCCCAAAAACATTTTTCAACCCCTAAAAACTACCCTTAAGATGGCCCGATTAGGCCCATTTTAAATAGGCTTCTTGCGGTGATGGATTTCAACACGTGGGCCAAATTTAGTTGAAATCAATTAACTCTTTCGAAAGTTATTGCCCGCACACATATATATATACGTATATATATATATAAATATATATATAAATATATATATACATATATATAAACATTTTTAAAAATGGTGCCAAAGTGTTTAGGAGGTTATGAAACGTCGAGAAATTTTGGTCCGACCCCTAGGTCCCGCCATCCGACCGACGCCAATAGTGTATGTTGCCATATGGCAAATACACTAATAATAACTTCCTGATGATGAGTACATGATTATCGACACGCGCGTCAAGAAAATAGTGTTGTGTATTTGAGTAATTTTTTATAGAAATGTCCAGCAAACTGTCGGGAAATGAACCTACGAGCAATCTCAGAATGGGGCCTGGTTTCAGGTAACAAACATGGGAAGAAAATGATTGTAGGCCGTTCCTCAAAGCTAACTGAGAACTTAATTAGACTCAACAGACCGACACTCAGAAAGGTGATTGGGCTTTTAACCGGTCAAGCTTTTCTGAGAAAACACCTACATGTTGAGCAGGAATCGACACTATGTAGATTTTGCGAAATAAAGGATGAAACAGCCACCGATATCCTGTCAGAATGTGAGACTTTAACTTACAGGAGGACAACCATCTTTGGTTACATTGATGCGGATGGAATAGTTCCACAATCTAGTAGCAAATCTTCTGGAGCTCATAAGAAAATCCAGATTATTTGCTGACTAGACCCAGTAAAAGAGAGAAGCACAAAAATCCTTTCAGGATGTAGTGCATTTAGGCCAAGAGACCACCCCATTCTATTTTAATCTTTTTTTGAACTTTTTAGTGTATTTGCCATATGGCAACATACACTATTGGCGTCGGTCGGATGGCGGGACCTAGAGGTCGGACCAAAATTTCTCGACGTTTCATAACCTCCTAAACACTTTGGCACCATTTTTGAAAATGTTTATATATATATGTATATATATATATATATATATATATATATATATATATATATATATATATATATATATATATATATATATATATATATAGGTATATATGTGTACGGGCAATAACTTTCGAAGGAGTTAATTCATTTTAACGAAATTTGGCACACATGTTGGAATCCATCACCGCACGAAGCCTATTTAAAATGGGCCTAATCGGGCCATTTTAAGGGTAGTTTTTAGGGGTTGAAAAATGTTTTTGGGCCCTAAAATACCGAAAAAATTCTCCGAATCGTTTCAAAATGGAAATTTAACCCTCTGGCAGTAATTAAAATGTGTCCCTAAAATTTTAATAAAATCGACCTTACAGGACCGGATTTAAAAATTTTAAGAAAGACTAGTTTGCAGATAGTGAATTATTTACTGAAAGGTGTATATAACTTGGTATAGAGGTTCGATTGATAATAATATTGCAATTAAAAAAAAAATGTTATTTTAAGGGGTGTATTAAGGAGTAAATTTTTTTATCTGCCCAGAAACCAACTAAAGTTCGCATAATAAAGCCACACTGCCTGTATAAGCAAATACACTATATTGTCGGCAGGGTTTCGGCACTGCGACCCGGGTTTTTTTAATATTTATTATCTTCACATCAAAGTTTTCAGGAGATTTATTGAAAATTATCATTATTAAATCTTCCCGTCCCTCCACCATATTCGACCCGTACTTCCACCACATTGTCAAAAAAATTCTAAATTGTGATAAATCTATTATTTCATGTAATCCAACATGAAATTTGATTCTACTTCAAGTAGAATAGGTGTACGGGAACACAACACCATCTTCTTGAAACCTCTATTTGAAGTCGTCGAGCGCATTCCTTCTAACGTTGCTTTGATATATGTGCAAAGTGGATACAACACTGCATCAATCTTGCTGTTTTTTTAATGTGTTGACTAAACGCTCGATTTTTTGACTCTATTACATGTTAAAACCGTTCGCATCATCAAGGCTGTAGCTGGAGGGAGAATATTCTATCTTAAAATATCAATGCATTTAAAATTTGGACCTTCAAATTGCCGTTGTCCTACCTAAAATTTGCCCTGTCCATCCTCAAGTCTTGCATAACGTTTGACTCGGCTACTGTACCAAGCCAACTAAAAATGGACGTTCCAAACGGTTTATAGTTCATTAGATGATATAGCGAGTTGTTTTTTTTTATTGGCGCGAATTAAGACTGCTGCTCACTATTCTAATAACGCGGTCCCGACTTTAGCGTTATTGGGGGGATTACTGTAGTTGTCAAATATTTTAATCAAAAATTTAATAAATGGTATTTAATAATTTATAATAAGGGTTTCTCGCGCACCCACAAAAATATCTTCCCGCATCGCCTGGGGTGCGGGCACCCCAGGTTAAGAACCAACGCTCTAGAGCAATTAGCAATTATAATCGTGCAATCAACACACACAATAAATAAAAAACGAGACTGCTCGCTGCTCTGTAGTACGGCGCGCGGTATACGAACAAAAGATCAATAAAACAGTTGAAGCAATTCACCGCCGCTACGTTTGCTTTATACAGGCAAAAGCAAACGTTTCAAATCTACAATGGAATATCTAGCCGATATATTGTATCGACCGGAAGTGGAAATGGTAATAGAGTGAATAAACAATATTTCAAATGTACGATAAGAGGTGAAGTTCTTGTATAGCTGTTCACCTTTGCCACCCGGCATTGCTGAAAATCGAATCCCCTGCCTAAGAAATATTTTGACAAAAAACTTTATACATTATTTTTCTTGATTGCTTACCATTATTTTTGCGCAACATTGGACAAAATAAAAAAAACCCGGGTCGCAGTGCCAAAACCCTGCCGACAATATAGTGTATTTGCTAATACAGGTATTGTGGCTTTATTATGCGAACTTAAGTTGTTTTTTTGGGCAAAATAAAAATTTTGACTCCTTAATACACCCCTTAAAAGAACATTTTTTTCTCAGTTGCAATATTATTATCAATCGAACCTCTATACCCAATTATATACACCTTAAAGTAAATAATTCACTATCTGCAAACTAGTGTTTTCATAAAATTTGTAAATCCAGTCCTGTCGGGCCGATTTTATTAAAATTTTAGGAGCACTTTTTAATTGCTATTAAAGGGTTAAATTTCAATTTTGAAACGATTCTGAGAATTTTTTAGGTATTTTTGGGCCCAAAAACTTTTTTCAACCCCTAAAAACTACCCTTAAAATAGTCCGATTGGACCCATTTTAAATAGGCTTCTTGCGGTGATGGATTTCAGCACGTGGGCCAAATTTCGTTAAAATCAATTAACTCTTTCGAAAGTTATAGCCCGCACGTATATATATATATATATATATATATATATATATATATATATATATATATAAATATATATATATATACATATATATATAATTTTTCCAAAAATGGTGCCAAAGTGTTTAGGAGGCTATGAAACGTCGAGAAATTTTGGTCCGACCCCTAGGTCCCGCCATCCGACCGACGCCAATAGTGTATGTTGCCATATGGCAAATACACTAAAAACAAGGGATGTAGTGGGACTCGCTAGGCTCTAAGTACCTTTCGCTCTATATATTATGTTTTATTAAAAAACAAGCACAATGAGGGAATGGTAATATTTTTTTAATAGTTTTTTGATTAAAGTTTAAAAAAACATTTATACAAAATAAAATATGAATATATAAATATAGAAGTAAATATCAAGTGATATAATATAGAATGGATGTAAAAATACTTTTTTTTTTAAGTCGGGGCTGGGATCAAACCCGGGGCCTTGACTACACTAAGCATACGCCTTACCGGTTACTCCACAGTCCATTACAGCTGGCAATTTTCACGGTATCGGTATCGGTCGGACACTTTTTTCCTGTGTAACTTCCACCCGCCCGCCAAACGCGCGATAAGGAACATACTTCCAAGAATTCCAATAACAATAAGATTTCCTGTCCAACTTGGGAAATCAGTTTTAGGACTGTAGATTTAAGTAAATTGCGCTCGGAAATAATAATTGTAAATTATATATTTTTTTTCAAAACAAAAGCGTAATAACTTCGTATAGCAATTTTTTTTGTCTTAATGACATATAGGTACCTACATCTGTTGGATGAAGGAATCTAGTGGTACCGGTCGGTCCATAAAATCTCGACATTTCCCATCATTCTAAGTGACACCATTTTTGAAAACGTGTATTTAAACGAAATTTGTTATACACATTGCATTCACCACACAAAGCCTATTGAAATTGAGTGAACTCGGGTCATTTTAAAAGTTGTAAAAAAATGTTTTAAGGGTTGAAATTTCGCGCCCACAAATATTGACAAATTAAAAGAAATTGTTTTATAATCGAATATTGACCTTTGAAACTTGCCCCTAAAATGTTATCAAAATCGGAAAAACAGGGTAGGACTTACAAAACTTATGAAAACATTAGTTGGTAGATAAATACACTTAAAAGGTATTAAGATTAGGGATGTGTTAAATTTAAAGTTGCAAGTCGCAGGGCATGTGAAAGAACGTCAAAAAAGGATTACAAGATTTGATATTTCTTGAAGCGATATATTTATTTAGCACCGCTACTAGTACTAACAAAAAAATGCGAAATAATAACGATAACCTATTTAACAATTGAAATTAATATTTAAAATTTGTAAAAATGTAACTAATTTTGACGGAAAGCCGTACTTTTATTTGCCTCGAAGAAATGTAACATAAAAGTTTTTCAAAACCATGTGTACTATGTTTTATTTTTGTAACGACACTGATAACCGACATTTTGAAGTAAACAGAATAAAAAAAACAACTGAATAACATATTTTCTTGTATTCAAATTCCTTATAAGCGATCGCAAATACTGTTTTCACAAATTTCTATATTTTTATACAGAATCAGATACCTGTAGGTTTGCTGAACAAACTTTTTTAGAAGTTTCAGTAACCTCTAAAATAAATCCTGAACTATTTACCTCCGAATCGACCACGGTTCGGTTTAGATAAGATTCATTTGACCTACTATCCTAAAAAAAAAACTGCTGATGAGACGATTTGAAATGGAAAGTTCATATTAAAGAAATAGATTCTAAGTATACAGGGTGTACAATAAACATGTGCTATACCAATAAATTTAAATATTGTTTTTTTAGAATTAAATAGGCACCGTCCAAAATCTCATACTCTACCTATAATATTGTAAAAGTGAAAACTTCAGTTTTATTTCTTCGCATGTTTTTTAAAAAACGATTTATGGATCGATATTGCTCTTTTTCCATTTAGTCGAAAAATACAAAACACGAATGATAAAACTGGCTGTCAAAAATAACCTAACCTATGAATTTATCTACAACTCAACACGAGGTCGTTTAAAAGTCTGCAGTGCACGATGGTAAAGTCAATGTCACTCGTCAACGCCATCTGTCGTCAAACGCGGATACTTATTGATCAACCCTCGTATATCGCATTGCAATTTGCGAATCCTTTGCTCTCAGATTTTCGTCACAACACGACAGAGTAATGTCACTTTTGGTAGACCTAACGTACACTTTTCAATGTAAATTTCATTGCGTTATCTACACCTATACAAAACACAGCAAATGTGACATCCTGTATGCGTGTGAAACAAATGCACTTTTGCGGAACATACCGAGAGTGAGTCGATGCACATTGCACATGCAGTGAGGCCAGGTCAGGTTAGTGAGAGCCAATGAACGCGCGCCGCGTATGCATCTAGGCAACGCGAAAGCTCAATGCACTTGCAGGTGAGAGTCAGGTGAGCGTCGGACACTGACCTGACCTACTTCTGTCACGGACAGATAATACTGCACAATCAAACGCACAATTATACAATATATTGTAGTAAATACGTAATCAATACTATTACTCTAACTAAGCGGTGTAGCGTAATGCGATGACAGCACTAGACTCGCATTTGAGAGATACTTGGTTCGAATCCCGGCAGGAGCAGAAGTGGCTAGGAACTCTCACCTATTGCCTCTCGCCGGGAAACGGTAATTCCTGTACCAGCCATCTTGTTGACATTTTCCATGGTTTCCTTCAATTAATCTACACTAATATTATAAAGAGGAAAGATTTGTATTTGTGTGTGTGTGTATGTTTGTAATGAATACTCAAAAACTACTGTGCCGATTTAAAAAATGCTTTCACCATTAGAAAGCTACATTCACCCTGAATAACATAGGCTATATTTATTGCTAGAAAATATTAGGGATCCTTACTAAAACTTTAGTAACGTAACCCAAGGTGTAGAAAAAATGCCATAAAACATCTTTCGTCGCATGCGCTGCGGAAACTATTGATGATAGAACAAAAGTATGTTCTACAATATTAAAGAACATATCAATAACTACAAAAAACTTCGCGATACTATATGTCCAACTATTATCGTTGTCACAATAACCACTTTTCACATTTTAATAATCTATATAGATAAAAGACGATGTATATGTAATCTATGGACTCCAAACGGGTAGACCATTTTTGATGAAATTTTCAGACAATCTTTAGATTAGCCCAGCGGGTGATGTTCTGAAGTTTGGTAGCGATCAGATCAACAGAATTTTTAAAATTTCTTTTTGGGAAATAAGATTTTTCTTCGATTTTTGAACATTCACAAATAAAAGCGATTGAATTTGCGCAAATTCAATACACGTTGAGAATTTAATGATAATGATTCTCATCTTTTATATCCTATATATTACATTTACACCCGGGCGAAGACGGACTGGGCCGCTAGTTCCAGATAAATATCGAGATGGTTTCTTATTCCAGGCCATGGCCGAACTCCTATGCACTCATTGTTGCCTATCTTATCCTAATTTCCTATAATTCCTTCATTGGCACATCACTATCAATTAAGTTAAAGTTTACAAAATGTAAAAAATAACGGGAAGTGTGGTGATAGAAAATAGTAATGGAGCGAATGACGTCTGTTGTGATATAAGATCGAGAAATGGACGTTAAACGCATTACTATTATTATTATTATTAATCAGTATTATTAGTTTAGAGTCTAGGGTCTAGAGTTTAGACTGACATCGACGAACTTTGATGGAATGCGAATGTGCAAAATATTTACGAAATAATAAGAGAATTATTTGTAATTGTTTAAATTAATAATAAATTAATGATAATTAAAATTAATAACTTTTAACAAATTGGCAGGCTGCTTGTTTTCGGCATCGCCGTACGGTTAAATGGAACCAGGGTTCGACTGCTCGCCTTGGAGTTCTCCGAACATTGGCGATAAAACTCGATTCATACACAAGAATGTTAAAAAGGAGAACATTAACAATAATAATAAAAGGAAAAACAAGGACAAATAATTTTATTCCTACTACAGCCTTGCAACTTGTTATCGCAGTTATTTTCGTGGTACTCACTAACTTATAGTTAACACTGTAAATGTTTTTGTATTTTTTATGGATATAGATGCGGTCACGTGTATACTAGGTATTCGGTATATTTTAGTATTGAATTTAAAAAAACCGCAGTTAATATTTTAACGCCTCGCATGTAGTAAATCGAAATACATCCTATAATAATAACAATAGTCAGTTTTAAACATGCGAAACACAATAGCGAGCGATACAATCAATGTCATGTCGCGGACATACGATTAATGACCACTATTGTCGAGCGTCTATAATCTACTATATCTAACGATTAATAGTCGCCGTTCACAAATAGGAATGCGATATTAATATTAAATTTATTCTGATGTCACATCTCTTTAAATGACGTCATTTCCATAATACAGTATTTATTATTATAAATTATAATGGGGTCAAGATACCGGTTCCTGACCCACCACCTGTGGTCGACCAAAGTTTTATTTGACTTCACATGTTTGTCAGTCAGATTGGGTCAAATCTTGCAAGTTGATTTTGAACCACTTCTACTTGATCTATTACTTTGAAAATTTGTATAATTATGTAGTGTCGATGACAATACAATAATTTGAAAATCATGACCTTGATGCTGCAGTCAAGATAGTCAACTGACTATGCAATTTTTTAATAGTTTATTGTAAACGTACCGGAGTTTGAGCTCAGTTTTGGTTCTGATGATAATACATGCTACGTGCTTATAGAGTAGATGACTAAAACTAAAATAATAAAATATACGTAAAAAGTCTTTTAAAAACAAGTTTTTTATTAAAATGTACTAAAACGAAGAAAATAACAAACAATCAAACAAATAAAATCATTTTATTATTATTGTTCACCTGACCTCAAAGCTTGCCGCAAGATATCTTCATCAAAAAAATCATAATTTCATTTTAAATTCCTATTTTCGTATTTTCCCAATAATTGTACCGGTGCAAAAAAATAAAAAATATTAATTTACAACTGAGTTATACATCAAGCAGCGAATGTATAACTCAATTTTAAATAAATATTTTCGTACCTGTCGAGTTTGAAAATAATAAAATTATATTTTTTTTTTATTACATAAATATTTCTATATTAATAATAATCTATTCTGCCAAAGAAAAATTTAAAAAGAAAAATTACTGAACTGATTTAAGTAAAAATTATATGAGATCATTCCTCCATCTTCCTAAAAACAGCGGTGTAAATCATTCAAATCATTTAATCCCTCGAGAAGTCAGGGCTAAACAAACATATAATATATACGCCTCGAATCGATGATCTTTTTTGAGGTTGGCTAACAAAGTCGACTATAATTTGTGGTCAAGAGTTAGTGCATTTACCCTATAACAATACGCGGGTAGCATAGACGCGGCATGCAAGCTATGACGTGCCAAGGTCAAGACAAGGTTATACAAGTGTTGCCGCCATTTTAGGTAATGGTACTAAGTGTGCCTAGACTACAAAATAATGTACGCTTTTGTTTGTGTTAGTTGGTGTACGTCGTGAAGTTCAAGAGCGTAGATATTATTTTTGAAGTAAAACTTCTTTTGGCACAGTAAAGTAAAATTGATTTTTGAGACTGAAAATGTAACGAAACGTATCGCAACACATATATAACTGTATACTATAAAAACCCGCTGTAGAACAATAAGTTATATTGACGGCTACGTATAATTCTTGCCTCACATGTTCTATCCCAGCAGTTGGTGAAATATTTTTTGTTTGTTTTTTTTACATTTTTTTTTAATCTTTGGTGGTAATGCTTCAAAATAACCTAGAAATATGTAACGTTCTTCCTGTACAACTTCAAGTCAAGTTTTACATATTTTCTGATCTAAATAAACGTCTTAAATTCGAAAAAAATTGGTATTTTGACACGAATTTTTGTACAGGAAAAATTTAATTTGAAAAAAATTACTAAGTAACTCAAATTTGTCAGTATTTTTAACATAAGCATGTAAAAAAAACTTCAAAATGTTAATTTGCCTCTCCGAAATTCGAAATCTCGTGACGTGCTGTAAAGAAATATTGACGAATATCGTGCATGTTTTGTGATTTTTAGAGCAAAAATATGTTTTTTTTTTTTAATTTTTAAGCAGCAAACCAAATTTGGTGAAGCTTAATGCTTAATCACAGCAAATAAAAACAGTAATGAAATGAATTTTGTAACCACAATTGGAAATCCCCCGAAAGCATATTTTACAAACATACACAATTAATTTGTGAAATTCTCAGTATTGTCATTTTTATCCACGATAAAGCGCTTTTTTCGCCTGTCATAGATACGCATAAAGCGTATATTGACATGTCAGATGTCAAATGTATTTCCTGTTGACAATAAAAATCTATTTCTTACATGTAAAATGTTGCTCAATCGTGCGTGCGCCACTGCAATCGGGCATATATTATAGATATAGTCGAAGCTGATATTATGGCGTACAAATGATAAATTACCCATAATACTGACATAATAAATAATGCATGTAATATTTAGATCGAGCGTATAGCGTAATGGCAGATGCGCGATCATAGAGAAATGAATCGGAATGGAGAGATAGATTGTAGATTATTATAGATGCTCGACAGCTAAGGTCCTCAGCGGAGATTTAGTAGCACAACTCGCCCACGCAGTCAACTGCAGCGCTAACAATTAGGCTTTACTGTTCCTATACTAATGAGGCTAATTAACATTTACTGTTCGTCCTTAGTGTCACGTTCAGTGTTATTAATAAATTTATACCTTTCTCACCAGATTGTAAAAAAACGGTTTGATAATATAAGGTGCTACTTATAAATAGCAGTTTGCACCTCAAATATTTTCCATTAAAAACGATTACGCTCTGTCGACGCTGTTTTTAAATCTATTGGATTCGGGTAAACGCTAAATGCAGGACATATAAGCATACTATAGATCCGATAAGCGAAATATTGATAAAAGGCCTGGAAAGAATTACAACGTTTTTAAAAATACTAGCGGTACCTGTGCGAATAATTCGCACTAAAATTCGTTACTAATTTCTCACACTCTTTATAACTTTCTTCTTTTTGTTGTATTACATTACAAAGCTCAGTGACGGTTCAAGAAAATATTTTTCTAAAACTGTCATATAGAGGCGCAAGTATCGAAAACGTTGAGCTGAAACGCCGCCATACGAAAAGTATTTATACGTGAATTTTGATTAAAAATTAAACAAAAAAAATTTACCGACCGTCAATCATGTTGATGTTGTTTCAAAGTTAGAACCGTCAGATGGCAGCATTGCTGCATATACTGAATAAATGTTTAATTGTTATAATTAATTATTTTGCAAAAACAAAAGCAATAATAGATTATTTAATTGTTGATGTCGGTAGAGCAAGCAATTATCTATAAAATGATATAAAATTTATGTGGAGCAATTGTGTGTTTTTTTCGAAAAAGGGAGGCAAACATCTTAACCTTAGCGTATTAATATATATGATATATACAGCAAGATGCGAGAGATGCGTTCCTGCGCTATACGAAACAACGCTAAACAAGGTTATCTTAATACGTAGATAATAGGCATAAGTGAAACAGAACCGAGAATAAGAAAATTTGTTGTTTTTTTTTTAATTTTGTAACATTTATTGTGAAATACTTTTTTATCACATTATCTAATTATAGATATATTAATTGCTGATTTTGATTTTTGTTCATAAAACATTGATGAAAATCAAATAAAAGTTCAAGTAAGAAGTTATGTTTGTGATGAGAAAGGTTCCTCATTTGACATATTTTGTTTTTCGTGAAGAACCCATTTAATGTCGTTTGCCTTTTTCTGTTTCGGTCAACAAGCTGTTGTCGATAACAAAATATTGCACCAATGACACTTCATCTTGCCTTTGAATTTCTATCAACATTTGAATCATTTTGTATAAACTGATCCATAATTTACGTTATAGTGGCTAAACTTTTTTTAAAAAACCGCATAATATTGAAACAGCTTAAGCTAATCAGCGTTAAACGAAGTCTTACTGTATAAATTACTTAATTTTAAGGGTTCTCGAATTTTGGGGTGACAGAGACACACATTTCTTATAGTTTATGTAACCCTGGCTTAACAAAGACGAGAATTATGAGTACCAAGCTTTAGTGTGAACGAAATACTAGCCGATGTTTTCCTTACGTAAACGTGTTTCCCATTCTTCGAGCTAGTAATTCAGGTGATTATACAAACCGCAATTGATATCACCAAGGCGTAGGCTAATTCTATAAGAGGTGACTAAAACGAGTGTTTCAGAGAATCGAAGGTGTAGCGCTTATACTGTTATTTATATGGCGTTTTCGTGGCTTCTGTGGGCTTTTGTGCATATTTTTTATCGGAAAATTATGATTTTGTGATAAAAAATAGGTGTTTCTATTAAAAATGTCAAAGTTACCCTCATTCCTGCGCAGGAGTTTGGTGGTATTTGTCTGCAAACGATGTCCCCCTTCAAACTGAACAACTTTTGTCTGAAACTTTTTTTTTAACTAAAGTCATTTTCCACCCCCTTACAGGGAGAGGAAATCAAGCAGTGGAGTCAGTTTGGGTCACTTGATTCCCGGCACCTGAAACACTGTTAACCAGGGCAAAAAACGTTTTGGAAATCGATTTGTACGCGAAAAGGCGATATGGGGGTGGTTTTTGGCTAATTCGAAGAGGTTGCCGAGGAAAAAAAACTGTTTTTCCCACCACCATCGTTTTCAGCGACCTCAAAAACAGGAGAGGGTGGTTATTTTGGAGGTCCGGCAAAAAAAAAACAAACGCGAAAACCATGAAAAATCCTGACTCATTCACTGCACTATAACACTATTGTAGGAGTTGATGTTGATGTAGTTTGTTTGTTTATTTTCACTATAACTCATATTTTTCTCTATTCAATGTAAATCATTTAATAAACCATTATATTTAACAATAAAGAAGGCGTCCCTGGTCAAGAATCCGATCACATCTATTAAAAACAGAGACACGTCGCCATTTCGTTTTTAAGGAAGCTACAATTCTGAAGATGGAATGGTAAAAATAAAGTTATAGACCTTTAGTTGTGATCATCGTCTAAATCAGCGTGCTAGCTGGAGTGTCGCCTCCCGTATAATTTGCCTGCTTTAAAATATCACATTACATACAACAGCTCTAAAGTTGGAACTACGGTATCAGAGACTCAGGTGTTTGTACGTAAGCCAAAGCTATATAACAATATTCTCACCTAGGCTCATTTATTCAAGTGTAGGTAGAAACTGAAAATTACTTCTAAAACCCTGGAAGATTCTTTTGGGTTTGAAAGCTTAATGCTCGGGTTTTGCCTAATACTACTTTTTAGCACAGAATTTCACGCACTAGCTCAGTGATAAAAGTATTTTTATATCTATTTTCAATATCGTATCAAACTCGAACTTAACCTTAAGGCCAAAATGAAATCACAAATTAGCTGATCCAAAATGTGCGCCACATCCTATAAGGATTTTTGAATTTCATGATACGCTTTTACAAGCTAGTACTCAGTCATAGTAAAGGAAGTTTGGTTGTGGATCAATAAATAAATAAGCTTTACCAAAGTTTTTCTGATGGCCAACGTTTCGAAAAATTTATTTAATAAATGTTTCGAAACGTTGGCCATCAGCAAAACTTTGGTAAAGCTTATTTATTTATTGATCCTCAACCAAACTTCCTTTACTGTGACATTCTATTGGATGATTGGATCAACACCACCATATACGAAGTTTGTACTCAGTGTCATCTTTGACAAATGAATATCTTTCATTTACCTACTCACATTTTAATCATTGTTCTTTTTTTAACAAATTTTTAAGATATAAAAAAATTCATAATTTATATGAATCCTTGAAGTCTAGACATAATAATGAGTCATACTGTTTACCAAATGTCTACACTGAGACTGCTTAGTTTTTTTAAAGAAATCTTCCAAAATTGAAATCAATTTCCGCTATATTGGCACCAATATTCCTAGAAAAAAAGCCGATATATCTAATACAGCATTTTCCAAATGGATATTGGTATATGAAACGTCGAGAAATTTAGTCCGACCCCTAGGTTCCGTCATCCGACCGACGCCAATAGTGTATGTGCCATATGACAAATACACTAAAAAGATATTTCACTGTTTTCTATTGGTGTTTAGTAAGTCGTGTACCAGCAGCAAAACAATACAATTAGCAAAACCGTTCCCAAATAATGAATTCGCGGCACCATTTTATACAGTCGCAAAGCTTTTAGCTTAAATTAATTCAAACACAATCGACGAGTTCACGGTAATAGTATTTAAATTGAGCATCGGAACTAACGAACAATACATAGATACTAACCATGAAGGTCGGTAAATTAGATGCGTTTTATACCCACACCAAAACCGTTGTGTTCACTATCACGCTCGGAGCTTGCCTCGGACCGGTACGGCAATGATCGGCATGACTAAAATTAAGCCAATTTTTCACCAATAACTAGAATTAGTTGGGTGTAGTATACATTTTAATAGTTTTAAATAATAAATTAATTCAGGAAAAAAATGTTAATTTTTTCCCATTTAATACTAACTGATTACAAAAATAAATTGTATCTATTTATCTATCTATTGTGAATAAATAAAATCGTCGTCAAAACATTGAAAATTCGTCTAAATGTTTTAAACCAATAAAAGTAACACGCAAAAGTGTTAAATCAAAAATCAAAATATATTAAAGTTTCACAAAAAAATGCTACCTTTTCATAAGCTGTTCTCAAATTCACCTCCAAAATTGCCTAAACATGTCTCAAAATAATCTGAGAACTGTACCAAAACCATGGCAACTATCCTTTTGCTCAAAAAGTATCCCAAAGCCGTTAAAAACCACATTCAAATCGTTATAAAACTTCCTCACAAATAATAATTTTTAATCCAAAAATGTTTCTAAAGACGCATATATAGCAGTTGTCGAACAATCTTTAAAAAAATTTCTCTCTTATTATATAATATTCCAAAAAAAAAAATTATTTGGGCCAGTTAATTTTGATCCCTGAATAGCGCGGTGAAATTTGAAGTAAGGCGTCCATCGCCCAGGATCAATAAATAATAATAGTTTATTTGTGGTGCCATAATGGATACAAATTGTCAATTCAGAGTCCATCAAGGACAATTAGTAGGTTCATCAAGAACACAGTCGTTCATGACCCACCAGAAATTCATCTAAATTATAAAAAGCGCTTGCTATCAAAAATTCTTTCAAGTATTTTTCAAATTTTGATAATTTGCCACAATTTTTAATATTTTGAGGCAGCTTGTTAAAAATAGTAATACCCAGACAATTTGGGGATTTTTTTGAGATATTCAAATGCTTGAAAGGCACTCTAAGCTCACACTTAGATCGAGTATTTAGATCATGAACGTCCGAGTTCTTGATGAACCTACTAGAATTCTTGAATGAAGCAGTACTGATGTTTAAAACTGCATTTAATCTACAGATATCTCGATACCATTTGTATCATCTTCAGAGCATTACAGCTATAGTTATTTAAGATGTTTGCAGATTAAAGGCAACTTTAAACACTTATAGATTCTGTGCCACGGATGCCATTTAAATTTTACAATGCAATTTAGGACTCGATAGTTCGTTAAGACGCATTAAGCACTATCTATAGCAAGTATTAGATGTGCGAGGAAATCTTTAGATTTATCTATAGGTAAAGGAAAAAGGAGTATAGCTATATAGCTACATATGAGCTACTATATTACCATTATCGATCCCGACATCTTAACAACTACATAATTGCTCACAGCAAGTTATCTATTGTGATATACTCTGTCGTTGTACTCCAGTAATTTGTATAAAGGCGTTTCGCTTAGAGTCTAAAAGTGTCGTTAAAGACCGGTTTTTACAGTGCGATTTTAATTGATCAAGTGAAATTGAAATTGACGTGAACAATTTTTCGTTCACTTTTTTCAGTGAAAATTGACTGGTTATTAATTGGCATCGGTCGGATGGCGGGACCAAAATTTCTCGACGTTTTATAACCTCCTAAACACTTTGACATCATTTTTATGTTTATATATATATATATGTGTGTGTGTGTATGTGTGTGTGTGTGTACGGGCAATAACTTTCGAAAGAGTTAATTTATTTTAGCCCACGTATTGAAATCCATCCCTGCCAGAAGCCTATTTAAAATGGGCGTAATCGGGTCATTTTAAGGGTAGTTTTTAGGGGTTGAAAAATGTTTTTGGGTCCCAAAATACCGAAAAAATTCTCAAAATCATTTCAAAATTGACATTTAACCCGTTAGTAGCAATTAAAAAGTGCCCCTAAAATTTTAATAAAATCGGCCCAACAGGACCGGACTTACAAATTTTTTGAAAACACTAATTTGTAGATAGTGACTTATTTATTGAAGGGTGTATTTAATTCGGTGTAGACGTTAGATTGATAATATTATTGCAATTAAGAAAAAAAATGTTATTTTAAGGGGTGTACTAAGGAGTCAAATTTTTAATTTTGCCCAAAAACCAACTTAATTCGCGTAATAAAGCCACACTGCCTGTATAAGCAAATACACTATATTGTCGGCAGGGTTTTGGCACTGCGACCCGGGTTTTTTCAACTTTAAAATGACGTCAAATATAGTTTTTCGTGCAGGTCTCGAGATAATTGTCGTTTTGTTAAGAGAAGAGCTATAAGAATTTACGAGTATAGTTAAATGTGCAAAAAGCATAGCAAACATAAAACCAGCTATATTAATTATAAAACTGACAAATGACAGCACTGAACACTTGAATCATCAATCGCTTGAAGTTGGCTGCGACAATAATTTACCAGTTTCACAATCATAGTTTCAACTAGTCTGAAGTTGAACTATGACTCACACTTGAAAGATAAAGTTAATCTCAGTCCAGCTTTTGTGCAATCAACTTCATTGATCAATAAAAGTTCATTCATTTTAAGTTGATCATTTCAATTGATCTCTGTTTTACCTGTTTTATCAATTCATCATCTGCACCAAATTTCATGACAGTTTTCTCTATCCACATAACAAATGTCCGGCCCTGTCAAGATGGTTTTAATAAAATTTTAGGAGCACCTTTACCTACTACTAAAGGATCAAATTTTGAATGAATTTCGAGAATTTTTTCGGTATTTGTAGACAAAGTTTTAGCCCCTAAATACCCCCCTTAAAATGATCCGATTGCAAACGAACGCCTTTGCTTCGAATTCACATCACCTAAACCTTATTTGTTGAGTAAAAATAATCGTAAATTGTTTTACTTCCCGTATTACTTAACATTCTTGCATTATTGAAGTATTTAACGTACACCTGATCTCCTAAACTAAAGGAACCTCCTTTCAGTGCTAGTCAAATTTATATCCGTTCATATACTTAGTATGGTTCGCTTGTTCTAGACTGGTATGCTTTACTTTGTTTTATTACTTTGCCGCTCTGTTAAGGGAATCGTACTATAATGATTAGTCATTCTCTCCTATTTCAGAACAGTAATATAATAACCTTCATCTGCGATGTCGCTTGCGTTAAAAAAATTTTTACTAAACTTTCTTAAAAAATTCTAGCCAACGGCCAACTTCGAAAATATTGACATTTAATATACAATATTATAATAAATAAAATAAAATTTCTGTTAAAGCGTGCAGTGACACGGGTAGCGACTAGTAATAAATATTATGAAATCATCAAAATTGGTTTACAAATGCTGAAGATATGAGGTAGCATGCGTATATATATTTTTTGAAGTCAACTAAAAACGATTGAACCGATTTTAAGAAAAACTATATGTGACCAACCCGATAACATTCTGAACAAAATGAAGTCGGATTTTTTTTTAAATCGGTTCACAGCGGCCGGAATTATCGCGGTACCTATAAAAAAACACGTCGAATTGTATAACCTATTTTTTTAAGCCGGTTAAAAATGATGGAAGGATAGCGAATCTAACTTTTTGACACATATATCCAGCGTCGAACTGGCCATATAGTCGAGGTGGCGTTTGCCAGCTGGGTCCTAGCAGGCCCTCCAACGAGCCTGCAAGCCAGGCGGTAGATAGAATAGAGGACCCACGCAGGCTAGGTCCCAACTATTGCGACCTAAATGTAAACTAGATCAGATGGTTGTTCATACAGTTGGAGAGAAGTGAAATAGAAAAATATCCCATCTACCATTATCCAGTCTCGAGCCCCGGGCTTGTGGGGAGCCACTCGGGCCCTTCCGGTCCAGTCCGACATGCACATATCTGAAAATTTTACAGTCACATGAAGTATAATATGTATGCAGTGTGACAGATAATTAATCGCTAGATAATCGAAGGCCTACTGTACATTTTTTGCGTGTTTTATAATCGTCAATATAATATGGACCAAATGTTTTTCTCATCTTGTATGAAATGTCTTAACATTTATATGACTATGACACGGCGATACTAATAACCGAAGAAATAACGACGCAATGTTATTGCAATCATTTTGCCCGTAAAAATGAAAATAAATTGTAGCAAATTATAAAGGTTATGTTTTTCGGACACGATAAAAACTCATTAAACCACTAATTGATACAATTACGTTCTAAAGGCGGTCTCAAACGACTCCTGCATTCCAATACGCCAATATTTTGTGCCTGCACATTTGGAAAATTATTATTATCGAAGGAACAATGGGCTTGTCTCGCATATTTTTTCTTTTTGAGGACTAAAAAGATGTGCTATAATTTTTTTTTAATAAATTTTTGGAAGCCCTTTTTGGAACACCTAAACACAAGTTTACTTGTTGAAGTTATACTTCTTTTGACACGTTGAGAACAATATTTTAGCATGTAACGGAAGTTGCGCGCGCACAGTGAATGAAAATTCGACAGTCTGAAGTTGGCCGCGCTAACGAAACTTCGGCAGTATGAAGTTAACCACGCTAACAAAAATTCGAAAAAAAAAATTTGAAAGTGTTTTCAAATATTTGAGGTTAATTTTTGTAAGTATTATTCATGCCTTTGTCATTCTGTTCATATTTTTTTATTCTTAATTTTTATACATATTTTAACTGTTTATTTTAATTGCCTATAAATCGACAACCTGCATTTCTATTTTCTTTTTAAAATCTGACATTTTCTTTTTTGACATTCTATTTTACGTGACGTTACGTCCGCCTTACCAGCAAAAATTCTTTTTCAAAGTATTTCTCACTTAACGAAAATATTTTTTTCAATTTATTTCTTATTATTTTTAATACAGAATATTGTAGTATTAAGAAATAAATTGAAAAAATATTTTCATTAAGGTAGTTGTCGTGGTACAATATTTTCAAAAAGTTATAGATTATACGCGCCACAAAAGTATACTAGTTTGTAGCTAAGTGATCCATAATTTGTACGCAAGACTGTACCCATGGAAACGTAACCCAGACAGTATTCATATGCATGTATACTTTTCTATAAATTGTTGAACTTTAAACCGTTATTTATAAATAATTAGACGTTCAAAAATTGTTTCTTATTTTTTTTAAACTCATAACAAATGCATTGAAAGACTGTCAGTTTTTGGAAAGTTTCTGACAGTTAGTTCTTTTTTTATAAATCAATGTTAATTATCCAATTTTTAATTAAATTTATCTCGAATTATATACAGTCGATCGACTTCAAATTTTCAGGGTAATTGTATTATCGTGTCCTTAATAAGTATACAAAAATTAAGAATTTTCTGACGGGTGTGCCTTAAGCGAAAAATACTTTGAGTTTTTCGTCGCAAAATCATAATACTTATATTTTCATTAAAGAAATAATTTCCAAAAATCTAAAAAAATTGTAGATACTCCTCTGATGTGAAGGTTTCAGGGCTGCCACCATTGTTGTACTCCCCTACATCCGGTCCTGAATAATAAAAGTAGAAATGTAAAATAAATGACATAATTGCAATGTAAGTTGAGGGGATGTGACATTGTAGCATGACCTAGAAAGTTATTTTCCATAAAAAACTAGTGAAATATTAGTTACACTAGTAGAGCGAAATGACAGAGACAAATTCATTTTCTAGTGTACGTTTCAATCCCGTATTCAACAACGTAATACAAAACAAAAGCAGAAGCAAAAACCTAGCCTTGGGTTGAATTGTTAAAATTGATTGCTGAGCATAACGCTGCTTTACACCTGCGCTCTTAAAACGTTTTTAATGGCTAGATCACATTCGCGTCTAGCGTACCAGTAGCGCCACACAGGGGCGCCGACTTTAAACAAACCCCGAGGATGCTCATTCGTTTACAAAAACAGGCGAAGTACGAGTTTTTGGCACCTCAAATCTTCAATTGAAATCAGAATGTTATTTGAACTTTAATAACCAGCAAAAAATGGTCAAGTTGGAGTCTCCAGACTTCATTATTAATGAAACGTTGAAATATCAATTTTTGATAAAATAAGTTTATATTATAGAAAGGTGCCAAGAGCCATGGCAAATAATGTGTCAAAAATTGTATGCTTTTCTTGTTTTTGCTACTTGACCCCTTTGATATTTCAACGCTTCAAATTAGGGTAAGTGCTGCAAAGCTATGATGATGCCTTTACAGTTCACAGGCTTGTGGCTATTCCGCACCCATTATATATTTTCTGTGGATTCTGAAGACTCCGAATATTCCGAAAATAAATAAAAAATAATCTTTTATTTCAAGCATGAATTTGAAAAAGTCTTGAGAAATTTCGATTTTCGTTAAAAATCCGCATTTATTTTTTATCACAAAAATCTCCATCTTCCATATATTTAGAATGTTTATAGAACAAATTAAGCTGATTCCAAAGAGGACATATTTATTTAGAAAGATACGAATATTCAATATTTTTTTTAACTGGCAACGCATGCATACCAGAAAAGATACAGACATTGTCTTTACTGCAAACTTGGTGAGTTTGAAAAATCTTAAGAGATTTTGATTTTCGTTAAAAAATCGCGTGTTTGTTAAGGTACTCTTGACTTAAAAATATCGCAAAAATAGAATATTTCATATATTTTTTAACTGAAACATTTGTAGAAAAAATCCGATACTTCCAATGAGCACAAGCACATTTCTGTTCAAATTGCTACCGGATTGGTACCATGTAGATTTTATTAAAATCGATTCATCCGTTTTTAAATGACATCAGAAAAACTTATTTTTTATATGAATGCTACCTTATATCGCCCGCATTTGTGAACCGATTATGATGATGATTTTTTCTTATTTAATAGGGCATACCTTCAGGGTGATCCCACATTAAGTTTACTTAAATCGGTTCAGGGTTTTTTTTTATTATAATTTATAAACAAACCAAATACGAAATATTATTAATAAAAATGTGCGAAATCAAATCCACTAAAAAGTAAATAATAAAAAAGCTTTTTTAAAAAAAATTCCTTCTTCAAAAAAGTCACTAAAAAGATGAAAATAATGAAATTTTGAAGTCGGAGCCAATTTCATTACTAAAATTTTAAATTACTACTTTTATTAAATTGGCACTGACCTCAAAATTTCATTATTTTTATCTTTTTAGTGACTTTTTTGAAGGAGATTAATATTTTTTAAAGCTTTTATTAACGTCTATTGAAAACCGGTGAGATAACAGTAATAACTGTTATCAAAAAATAACAGGTTCTCTCGCCACAAGTTAAAAGAACAACATGCAGTGTTCAATCGTCCATCCGAAAGCGATACAGCTTTCGATAAAGCAGCATCTCGTTTAACTTAACCGATTGCATCGAGTTTATGAACTGTGAACCTACGCTACAACCAAAGATGATACATATTATAGAGTCGCCATGCAACGTTTATAAAAGCGTGACTAGAAGCATTATAGCGAAGTTTGGGTGACCTACTTAAAAATTATGGACGGTGGGGGCAAAGAGAATCATCTCAATGTAGGTATACTAATGTGTCCCTCGAATAGAATTTAACAAGATGACACTGCTGTTCCAAAAAGACTACCCTATGAAGAAAGCGCCAAAAGTTGTTAGAGCAGGAAAATATTAAACAAAGAAAGATAAATACATACGCTTTCTGAAGGAGCCGTTTTTAAATATAAAATACATAATGGTCATAAATGTAATAGACGTAAAACAATTTTAAAAAGTGCACAAACTTTTACCATAATTATAAAATAGCTCCTAATGACTTAAAAATTTCTGACAATAATTCTTAAAAATTGTAGTATCAGAAAAAAAATTTAAAAAAATCAATTTTCCGATCCTTTTCCCCCCTTAAACTTTACTAATTCACCAGCGCTACTCTTATTGTTATTGAACCACTATTTAATATTTTTTAGCTGACCACTTTTTCAGTTCAACACCCATAAAAGATTGTCCTCCTTATCTCCACCGTCCATAATAAAAATGTACTTTAACCATCTAATGTTCCGTCATTTACAGCCCTTTAGAAATATGTCGGAACCATGTATCAGGAGTACAGAAATTTAATTTAATGTATGATTTGTTTCAGCGTGGGTGTTGGGCTGGTGGATGTGCAAAACCGTTCCATATGTCCAAGGAGTATCGGTTGCTGCTTCAGTATATAGTCTCATCGCAGTCTCAGTAGACAGGTCAGTGTAAATTAACTATATAATATTATGTGCAGCAGTGGTTCCTAAACTGTGCATTGCGACGTCCCGAACCATCTCGATCTAGGACGTAATATCCAAGAGAACGGAACGGAGCACATTTTCGTACGTACAACAAGCTCAAAAAATTGTTTCAACTAAGTTTAGGAACCGCCGTTACATATAGGAGAACAATTTTTTACAGAATTTCTTTTTTATTTTAAGGTTGTATAACTGTCATTTAATTCTGGGCGTAATACCAAGTGTACCAATTTCTATATTTCTTTTACCTAAATAATTTTTACTTTTCACCCGTTTTAGCTTTTTTTCATAAAATCAATACAATTTAATTATATACTAACCTACATTTTTAACATTTAATTGATAACTGAAACTATAATAACGACTTTTTTTATATTTATTTGCTCTATTTTCAACGAATGCAACAGTAGGTAGATATAGAAAAAAATATAAATACAGTCAAAATCTGTTATAACGACATCGAAGGGTCTACTCATATTTGGTCTAAAAACCAATAGTCGTAACAACCCGTGATGTTTTCGAGGTGCAAAGTAATTTTTTATAAAGTATGTAGTATTATTGAATGTGTAGGTACCTATCATATAAATCTATAGATATTAATAGGAATGATATTCACATTATCATAATCATTTTTCTGTTTTCATAAAATCTGTAATTTTGGTCTGTTTGGAACACTTCTGTGCGTAGGAATTTTGTTTACAATACAGCTGGTCGTTCTAACAAATATAATTCTCCGAAGATATGATAAATGTAGTCGCTTAATGCGGATGTCGTAATAAGCAATGTCGTAAAAAACAGTGTTTTTTATAAGGCGGTCATACAGAATTCAGCCGGGACCTATGATTTTGGTCAATATAACCAGTATGTTGTTCTAAACGATGTCGTTGTAAACAGTTTTGACTGTAGTATATTACACCGTAAGGGCAGGAATTTCAACTTTCTGGGCAAATGGTGTATAGTCTTTAATATTTTTTGTTCCAATATATATTTTTAACGTGGAAGGAAAGTTTGGTTGAGGAACAGTTGAAAAAAAGAAGCTTTATCGATGTTTCGCTTGTGGCCTACGTTTCGGAAACGTAGGCCACAAGCGAAACATCGGTAAAGCTTCTTTTTTTCAACTGCTCCTCAACCAAACTTTCCTTCCACGTTACAAATGGTGTATACTATTTTTTTCGTGCCCAGTCGAAAGTACGTACTTTCGTATCGGTGTGCATGAGAAAACTCACGGCATTCGAGTAATTCTCGGCTAAAGAAGTTTCACTTCAAAAATGTTTTATGACGACGAGGTACTCAGACTACAAGTATTTAAGAATCGCTGTACTGTATGAAATCAACGGTCGCGATCACAAAAACGAGTTTGTTGTTGAGGAAACTAAAGATTGAATTACGGGCGTCGCAAAGTGTCCCTCGATCGAGTGGACGTAAACGATTCCTGCAGTGTCTGGTGCCTCGTAATGGCGACATTGTGTTAGCAGGTGCCTGGAACACACAGAACACTGAACATATAGAACATGAAGCGTTGAACGCTTGTCGATGATAATGTTCGCAGACTGCCGTAACAACTCCCCTGATATTATAAAAAAACTTTGATTGTTTTTTTCTTTCTTTTTTGTCACACAGATATCTACCGCAACTTAAATCGCACAGTGGCGTATAAAGTGTTTATGTTTACTTGTTTGCGTAGCGAATATAATTTCTGACCACTATGTAATTTTCATTACTTGATTACGTCGGTAAGAATAAGACATTTTTTTTGTAACAAAAAGTTGGTAATTAACGTAGGTATAAAAAATTGAGTACATATTTGAATTATAAAACAACCGCATGTGTAACCCTAGTTGAACTTCGAAATATTTATAATTTTTTTATGAATTTTTTCTAAAGAATATTTTTTTACGTTACGATGGAGCCACCGCTACCGAGAAAATCACATTAGGGATGGAAAAAGCGCGCGCTAAATCGATTTTTGACTTTGGAATCGACTTCAAATTCTTTGACTCTTGAAGTCGATTAATCATCTCTGATAGTCGACTTTTGTGACTTAAGTCGACTTTTTAGAAATTTAGTAATTCCTGTATACAAACTTAGATATTTTAATATTTTATTAAATTATGAACGTACAAACGTTAGATGCAAATGGAGGCTTGTGCAAGTATAGTCGGTTGAAAAACTACGAACTCGCGCTATATTATTATTTTTAATTTTTCTTTAATCTAAAGGTCTAATTCCTTGCACTAAAGTCATCCATCCTGGTCGTACTTGAGTGTGGGACTTTGGGGGTTCTCAGCAGACAAATTATCATCTGAATCACCGTATTAGGCATCTTGAACAATCAAAGAAACAATAATAGCGTACTGGACTGTACTTTATAGCGGGAAAGCGACAATTGACAAGACAACGAACGTTAACCAATCGCCGACGAGTACACATACTGTGCCGGTAACTGGGAGGTGGTAGGAATCTTCCTTTCCCACAAAACTACCAAAATATGCATTTGCGACGCTGTTTGTGAGTAACTTCAGAACCTTTTAGAACCGCGGCGAGTATTATACTAAGTAATGTATAAAAAAGTCGAAAAGTCATTGAGTGAGAATCGATTCTAATCGATTCGAGATAGGCTCAACTCGACCCTAAAAAGTCGATTATTTTTTTCAAAAGATCGATTCTTGACTAAAGTCAGAGTCGACTTTCCTATCCCTAAATCACATCAATTTACTTGCACACACAGGTTTTTGTTAAATCATTTACCGTAATATTAAGGCCGCTATATTACGGCAGGAAGCCTAGGCTCAAGTTAATCCGAAGTTAAACAAAAATAATTAGATGCAAAATAGCTAAAATAAGCACGTAAAATGCTAGGATACAAATATTTTAGTACAACACTTGTTATATAAGTAATTTTTGTATAGCTATAAGACATTCATCGAAGTAGAATTGTTCATGTCCGCCCGTAGGTATTAGGAATCGTTAGAACAACCAGAAAGTCTTGCACGTAATGTATGCGTAGGCGTTCTTTCAGACATTTTAACCTCCATTGCTGGTTCATAAATATACTGCTTTCTATACCCTCTATATTGCATTCAAACATGCAAATTCCAACCATTCAATCGAGGATTGAAATGCACTAGACACGTCATCAGACATATCATCATTTCGTTTCCTATATTTTCTTTCACTTGATAAGGGGAAGTTCTCCAAGAAGATTTTCTTTAGGAAAGAAAATCTCCTAAAAACTCTCTTTAGGACGACACAAGAAAACGCAATGTTAACAGTGACCTTTTCACGGCACATATTGTTTTCGATTTTACCAGCCAAGTTCTTTATGAAGAAAAAGATTATCTTCGAAAGTCTCTAAAAGAAAGATACTCCTTTCGTGTGAAAGAAAGGTATGTCAGCGCTAGCTGTTCTCTGATGTTCTCTGATTGATAGAATTATTATTATTGATATCAGGTTGATATTATTGATTTAAAATATCAGAAAAAAATTCTAAGAGCTTTGCGAAAGAAATTCTCTTCGAAATTCTCTGCACGAATGCTACTTCTCACACTCGTGTGAAAGAAAGGTACAGTAGTTTTTCAGTAGTTTTTTGTTTATAGCCCATTTTTTTTTATTTAAAATACCAGAAAAGTCCCTAAGAAGACACTACTTGGGAAAGAGATTCTCCTCGAAAATCTCTGAAAGAAAGATACTTCTCTCGTCGAAAAAATCATTGCTCTGTTTTTGGCGTATATTATTTTTGATTTATAATACCAGGAAAAGTCTCTAAGAAGACACTCCTTGGGAAAGAGAATCTTCTCGAAAGTCTCTGAAAGAAAGACACTTCTCTTGTCTGAAAGAAGGGTAGGTCAACGGTAATCGTTGCTCTTTTTCGGCGCATATTATTTTTTGTTTAAAATACCAGAAAAAATCTAGAAGAAGACGTTCTTTGGTAAAGAGATACTCGTCGAAATTCTATGAAAAAAGACACCTCTCGTCTGAAAGAAAGGTAGTTCAACGTCATAATAAGTGCTGTGTTTACAACGTATATTATTTTTTACATAAAATCTCAGGAAAATTCTGGAATAAGTCGCTCCATTGGAAAGACATTCCCCTAAAAATTTTCTGTAACAAAGACACGAACAATGTACCAACGCTTAACAATAAACGAATTGTTGCAAAACCGATGAAATTTCTTGAATTGGCAATAATTTTTAAATTCAGAATTTTGGAAATAAGTGGAAAATGATGGTCTACAAGAAATATTTTTCTAAAAAAAAATAATTTGGGTTCCAAAGTGTGATTCCTAAAGAAACTGACCTGTACATATCATTGAAAGTTTAAGCCATTGCTCACTGCTTGAAGTTTATTTCCAGATTTTTCCACATTTTTTTTCATACTCTAACTGGGCATCAGAAACGATACGACATCTGGTGGTAGAAATTTAAACAATAAACACATTACATTTGATGTGCTGTTATTCCTATATATATGAAAAATGGCAGATTCGACATTCCATTTGACCTAAACTCCGCTCATATGTCAAAACCCAATAACCGCTCGCTACCACCAGTTTTACACTTCGACACAGACATTAATGAACTCAGTTGTCGAGCGTCTCTCTCTCTCGTACGACACAAGTAGTGACTCCACCGAAGATGTTTTCTCGGTTGTTTCCTTTCTCGGAATAATATTCGCATATCCGTGGTCACTGGTCAAGATGTCAGCAAAATATTATTGTTAGACGCCTCTACGTACAAAAGTATAAAAGGTAGTTGGCTGAGAGACGGTGACAAGCGGTTTTTTTCATTATACGAATTGAACGTCCACATCTAAAATGAAATATGACGTGCTTAGTGCCGCAAGTAGTAATGGTCTTTATGGAGCTGTACGTACGTCATATCTCCGTAGCGCACACGCAGGTACTAGGAGCTACTCTTATGTTGGTAGTTCTTACAGGGTGATGATGAGTTGTGAGTTTTCCGGCCCGAATTCGTTTGGATATATTTTGGTTTGGCAACGAAATATTCAAGAGCCACAAATTTCTCATATACCGGCTGTTCAGTAAACCTTACGTAAGATTTTAACCGCGTGGCTCAAAGTAACAAAACATGCTCTCAGGAAAAACCTCACGGCCTTCGAAATACCTTTTTTAGATACGTTTGTGACACAATTTATTGTATTATTAATAATAATAATGCGTTTAACGTCCGTTTCTCGACTTTATGTCATAACAGACGCCATTCGCACCATTACTATTTTCCATCTACCACACTTCCCGTTATTTTTCTACATTTTTAAAACTTCAACTTATGTAATAGCAATGGGCGAATGAAGGAATTATAGGAAATTAGGATAAGGTAGGTAATTTTTGAACTAGGAGTTTGATAGGTAATCGGCCATGTACTCAAATAAGGAACCATCTCGATATTTATCTGGAATTAATTGAGGGAAACCATGGAAAACCTCAATTAAGATGGCCGGTACAGGAACTACCGTTTCTCGGCGAGAGGCAGTAGGAAAAAATCCCAGCCGCATCTGCCCCCGCCGGGATTCGAACCCGGACCTCCCGAATGCGAGTCTAGTGCTATCACCACTACTCTACCCACCTCGGTAATTTATTGTATTGTATGAAGAAATATAATTGTTTTACAGTTTATCGGATGCTTATAAATAAATTCGACAATTCCAAACTTTCTACAATACAGCACTCTTTACAGAAGTAATAATTGATGTGTTTGTATATATAGCCAATGGATTACAAAGTTCACATACTGCGAGAGTTGCTTTTTTAGTTAATTTTACAGAAGTTAGTTCAATTAATACAAATAAATATAAATCGTAACGTAGTCTGTAATTGTACAGTTTTAAAGATTCATAGAGCGAATTTTCAGTTTTCAGTCCGGGCTAATCTTTAACCCTTATATGGTGATGGAAATCTTCGTAAAGGACACACTGTATCTCTGAAATTACTTAAATTAAAAAAGAAATACATGTTCGACGGTCTTTTGAACACACTACCTGAACTATGGAAAATTGAAGATCGGAAAGATGATCAGCTTTAAAACACGTCACCCTGTATATTTGTGTAGATACCTTAGAGCGCATCCTCCGTGCTCATATAATAATTCCCCCGTCTAATGGACTTTGTAACCTCTGTCATGGTTGATAATACTGAATGCTTCGAGTTATTATTATTATACTTGCTGGACGCTCGCGTTTAATGACCGGATATCTGAAGCATTTTAAAACTTCAGTAACAAAAGAAGGACTCTTAAGTCACCCAAGCGTGGTTCTGAATCATTTTCATTTTAACCGACTTCAAGAAAAGGAAGGTATACAATTCACCGTGTTTTTTATGTTTGGTCCGCGATATTTCCGCCAGTTATGAACCGATATTATAATGATTCTTATTTTATTTAATAGGGCATACCTTCTAGATGATCCCATATAAATTTTACTTAGATCGGCTCAGTAGTTTTTTTTTGTTTTTATATAGGTATATTTCTAGTTTTAAGTTTGGTTATGAGACGAAACGTTGTACAAAAATATTAAAGAATTATTTTTAAACAAGTCTTGTCAATCCAAATACCTATGAATATTAACAATAAAAAAATAAGTTTGTTATTTCATAAACAAAATTTTTAAATTGAACCTATTTTAAATCAGGAGAAGAAAAAATAAAATTTTGATAAAATTATTAGGTATTATTATAAAATTTATTTGTTGGGAAAAAGGACTTCTTTAAGTGAACACTTATTTGTTATATAATGCGACGTTTCGTCTATTTATTGGGACTTTTTCAAGCTTATAGCATTAAATTTGAACATCAACCGTAAAAATTTTTTTTAAAAAACGGTTTTATTATAAAAGTTTTTATGAACAATTGTTTAACTAAAATTTATATCTACATGTTAACTTTTATATCTACTCGAACAAAACATTTAATGTTATAAGCTTAAAAAAGTCCCAATAAAGGGACGAAACGTCGCATTATATAACAAATAAGTGTTCACTTAAAGAAGTCGTTTTTCCCAACAAATAAATTTTATATTAATTATCAAGGACAAAAAAGAAAAAAGTCGATATTAGGAATTATTATTTTCCTTATTTTAGTGAGTAACCTTTTTGATTGTTTTTTTTTATGTTTTTGAAGTAGAATTTCTTTTGGAATGTAGTGTAAAATTCTTTCTTGAGATTGAAAATGTAACAAACATGCTGCAATGTACGTATACCGTATACGTTAAAAACCGGATATAGAACATTAAGCTAATATGACTGCGGGATAGAAAACTAAAGGTCGTGGGTTTGATAGATAGATTGTAGATTATTATAGATGCTCAACATCTAAGATCTATTCGTAGGTTTGAACCCGGCGGTCGGTACCATTATTATTATTTTTTTTACAATTATACCAGATTCATTTCTGCGATGTGCAGTGTAAATTCTATTTTTTTCTTAGGTCGTGTAGTTATAATTATTCTCATTCAAAGGTAGATTGAAAGATGTCGCATCGCTGCGATCAGATAAGAACTATTTCTCTCTAAACTTACATTAATGCGATTCATGAATGAAATTAATTTCTTATTATTTTGTTTTTGCTCATTTTATAATTTTCTTTCATTAACATTTATGCGATTGTGAGTTTTGTAAACAGAAGCAACGAGAAAGAAATTATATAACGTCAAAGTTTGAAACACAATAAGTTTGTCATGGCATTTTTATAGACTCCCTCTTTTTCTTCTCTTTAAAAAGACTTCTGAATTTTATACAAATTGTTTGCAAGATTTATTTTATGAACAGAATCTAGTGAAAGGTAGCGCTTTTGTCGAATTTCTCGAAAACGGATGAAGGCGCATAATATATTAAAAATGTCTTTTCAGTGTATTTGCCATTTGACACATACACTATTGGCCCTAGGGACCGGAACAAAATTTCTCGACGGTTCACATATTTCTAAACTATTGGCATCATTTTTGGAAATGAAAAGAACTTCATTGATACGAAATTTATCATACGAAATCTATTTAAAATTGACCTTTGAACGATTTTAAGGGTAGTTTTTAGGGGTTGAAAAATGTTTTTGAATCCAAAGCTACCAAAAAACTCTCAGAATAAAGAATAAAATGTTCTGCAAAAATTTTAATAAAATCAGATAGACAGGACGGGACTTACGCATTTTCTGAAAACTATTTTCAGATATGGTTTTTTAACTGAAAGGTGTGCAGATGTTGGAATATTGCAATTAAGAAAAAATTATTATTTTAAGGCACATATTATGGGATTAAATGTTTTATTTTGCCCAAACACTCAAGTCCACATAATAAAGCCACAATGCCTGTAAAAGCAAATTCACTATATTGTCGGCAGGGGTTGGCATTGCGACCCGAGTTTTTATGCTTGCTCTCGACAACCTAAGATCTATTGTTAACATAAATACACTTAAACTAAATTGAACAAAAAAAGTACGTCTTCATTGAAATTTTTTTTATAATATACCGAATGATTTAAAATGTTTGAGCATAAATTTAGAAGATCATTATCATTCAATTTGGAGTAAAAATTACGGTACTCAAGCGTAACCAAATTATGAAAACAACTTTATTTAAATTAATAATATTGACTCTACCAACAGTAATAGATATATTAACAAAATAAAATTACTTGCAATACTGTTCAGTTGGTTTTTATTGATATAAAATACTACGTTTCAACCAAACTTTGTGGTCCTTTTCAAGTACAAAATTAATAATTAATAATTAGTGTATTTGCCATATGGCAACATTCACTATTGGCGTCGGTCGGATGGCGGGACCTAGGGATCGGACCAAAATTTCTCGACGTTTCATAACCTCCTAAACACTTTGGCACCATTTTTAAAAATGTTTATATATATATGTATATATATATATATATTTATATATATATATATATATATATATATATATATATATATATGTGTACGCGCGATAACTTTCGAAAGAGTTAATTGATTTCAACGAAATTTGGGCCACATGTTGAAATCCATCACCGCAAGAAGCCTATTTAAAATGGGCCTAATCGGGCTATTTTAAGGGTAGTTTTTAGGGGTTGAAAAATTTTTTGGGCCCCAAAATACCGAAAAAATTCTCCGAATCGTTTCAAAATTGAAATTTAACCCTTTGGTAGTGATTAAAAAGTTTCCCCACAATTTTAATAAAATCGGCCTGACAGGACCGGATTTACAAATTTTATGAAAACACTAGTTTGCAGATAGTGACTTATTTATTGAAGGGTGTATTTAATTCGGTGTAGACGTTAGATTGATAATAATATTACAATTAAGAAAAAAATGTTATTTTAAGGGGTTAAATTTTTTATTTTGCCCAAAAACAAACTTAATTTCACATAATAAAAGTATAAAACCACACGGCCCTATACAAGCAAATACACTATATTGTCGGCAGGGTTTTGGCACTGCGACCCGGGTTTTTTAATTTTGTCCTTGAAAAGGACCACAAAGTTTGGTTGAAACATAGTATTTTATATCAATAAAAACCAATTGAACAGTATTGCAAGTAATTTTATTTTGTTAATACCTTTATTTAAAATCAGATTACATCTTTACTCTTTAATGACTTCAAAAACAACATTTGAAAAAATAGTTTAAAAAATTTAAACCTGCTTCAGAAATGAAATCAGATTGCATCTAAAAAAAAGAGATAGCAATTCCCTACCTAGATGCAATTAGTAGTCCAGCGCAATTAATTCTGGCTAGTGGTGAAAACCAATCATACCTTAGGTCTGTATGTACCTGCTGCCACCTACATATGTTACGGGTGTCATATGTTCATGTCCTCTAACTATGGGTAGGGAAAATGATTATGAAACGTAGGGAAAATGTTTTATTCTTTTGAAATTGAAAAATTTACCTGATATCACATTGTGCTCATTTGTTATAATTTTTATTGAATTAATAAAAAATGTTTTTACGAGTAATTAAATATCATATATTGTAAAATCATTGTATAATAATTACCGCATCACTTGTTTTACTAGTTTTATCACAAACAAGCTTAAAATGACAATGTTTACTAACAAACTTGTAAAGTTTTATTAGTAAAAATAACAATTT
Organism: Venustoraphidia nigricollis; assembly: GCA_034508555.1. NCBI lineage: Eukaryota > Metazoa > Arthropoda > Insecta > Raphidioptera > Raphidiidae > Venustoraphidia > Venustoraphidia nigricollis. The sequence goes on from JAVRKA010000006.1 coordinate 2,430,487, forward strand.
GGTACAAATGGAGTTTTTATATTTATTTTTCATTACTCGTTGGTAGTGCAACTGGTTAATATAATAGAATATTCATTAGTTGCGACGAATTTACTGTGTTACATGTAATAAAAATTCACATTGTCGTAAAAAATCACATAAATTTCAATTGTATAATAAAGTTCTTTGTTTACTCCTAAGGAACATTTTTCCCCCCGTATTTACGACCACGTTGTATGTTAATCCTGCTGTTACAACTAAACTAAAAAGATTTCAAAATTTTTAAAATATACTAATGACAATTTTTAACACGCTTTTAAAAGCTTCATCTGTATGTTTGTTTGTTTGTAATGGAATATTTGAACGTGAAATTCACTCACTGCAAAACGTCAGATTAAACCGAAACTTTGCGCACTTATTAAAGGCCGATGACAATACAATAATTAGATAAGTTTGTCCCATTATCCTGACCACGATCATCAGGATAAAAAAATATGACTAAAAACTAAAAAAAGGTTTAAAAAACTAGAACACACGCTTTAATAGCAAACCAAGCTATAAAATAAAAGATATTTTTTTATTGTAAAAAAGCGTGCTGTGCTTATAACTATTTTATACTAACTTCACTTTTACAAATAGTTACCAATGAAATATTTATACCAGTTGATACCAAGTACTTACCCAATCTTTTTTTCAATAAAAAAATATTTTTTACTTTACTATTAAAGCGTGTTTTTTTAGTTTTTATAAACTATTATTTGCTTATATTCCTTTTTAATAAATAAAAAAATTTTAATTTAGTAATTTTATTTTTTTTTGTATACGAGTACATGTAAAACAAATATAAAATACGTAAAAAACATAGTTTCCGTCGTGTGTCCACAAACTGATGCACCTCTTTTTATTTATATAAATAAATGTAGATATTATTAGTTTCTCAAATGGATTGGCAATACTTTATTATTGTAATTATTCGGTTTAATAATAATTTATTATGTTCATAGATACTTTAAATTGAGAAATAAAAATTTATAGACTAAAAGCTGAAAGTCGTATCAACAACCCAGCTCTAGTTGACATATAAACAGAAATGCGCAAGTCAATATATAAATTAAATCCGAATTTCTTTATGCTTCTGATACGCCACTGCAACAAATCATATCGGCAAGCCTCGAAGGAATCATTCACTACAAAGGATGATATCGGAAACCCATCCCACAAATATTTCACACTCCTTTCTTTCCCAACCTGTTATTCTATACATAATATTTTCATTCAAAGGCTAATTTTATATACGCAAGGCTTATGTAAAACACAACAAGCCAATTCAGAAATCTTTCAGAAATACACGACGCCTGTACTCGAGAAATGACGTTATTTTCAGCAGCTATAAGAATTTTCAACAAAAACCTTCTCATTGTTTACGAATCAATTGAATAACGGTTAGCACACTGATCACGTAATAGACGTCGTTACGCGGTTCGACACGCCGGTTTTAGCGATCTCTAATATCTGGATAGTTCATAACAGTTATTGTTGGTGATTTCCATTTACTCGATTCTCAACACTGAACTTCACCGATATTATAATAATAATAGTAATATAAAAACCCGGGTCGCAGTGCCAAAACCCTGCCGACAATATAGTGTATTTGCTAATACAGGCCTTGTGGCTTTATTATGTGAACTTAAGGTGATTATTGGGCAAAATAAAAAAATTAACTCCTTAATACACCCCTTTAAATTACATTTTTTTAACTACATCATTATTGTCGATCAAAGGTCTACACCAAAATTAAAAACACCTTTCAGGAAATAACTCACTATCTGCAAACTAGTGTTTTCAGAAAATTTTTAAATCCGGTCCTGTCGGGCCGATTTTATTGAAATTTTAGGAACACTTTTTAATTACTATGAAAGGGTTAACTTTCAATTTTGAAACAATTCTGAGAACTTTTTAGGTATTTTTGGGCCCAAAAACTTTTTTCATCCCCTAAAAACCACCCTTAAAATGACCCGATTGGGCCCATTTTAAATAGGCTTCGTGCGGTGATGGATTCCAACATGTGTGCCAAATTTCGTTAAAATAAATTAACTCCTTCGAAAGTTATTGCCCGTACACATATATACCTATATATATATATATAAATTATAAATATTTTAGAGGAATTAGGATCAAAGAAATAAAAGACAAATTATTATTTCACAACGTTTCGTATTAATATTAATACTTCATCAGGTGATCTAAAATAAAATAACAAGACAATTTAACAATCAATAATAAAACAAATAAATTTATTTGTTTTATTATTGATTGTTAAATTGTCTTGTTATTTTATTTTAGATCACCTGATGAAGTATTAATATTAATACGAAACGTTGTGAAATAATAATTTGTCTTTTTAGTGTATTTGCCATATGGCAACATACACTATTGGCGTCGGTCGGATGGCGGGACCTAGGGGTCGGACCAAAATTTCTCGACGTTTCATAACCTCCTAAACACTTTGGCACCATTTTTGAAAATGTTTATATATATATGTATATATATATATATATATATATATTTATATATATATATATATATATATATATATATATATATAGGTATATATGTGTACGGGCAATAACTTTCGAAAGAATTAATTCATTTTAACGAAATTTGGCACACATGTTGGAATCCATCACCGCACGAAGCCTATTTAAAATAGGCCCAATCGGGTCATTTTAAGGGTGGTTTTTAGGGGTTGAAAAAAGTTTTTGGGCCCAAAAATACCTAAAAAATTCTCAGATTCGTTTCAAAATTGAAATTTAACCCTTTAGTAGCAATTAAAAAGTGCTCTTAAAATTTTAATAAAATCGGCCCGACAGGACCGGATTTTCAAATTTTCTGAAAACACTAGTTTGCAGATAGTGAGTTATTTACTGAAAGGTGTTTTTAATTTTGGTGTAGACGTTCGATCGACAATAATAATGTAATTAAGAAAAAAATGTAATTTTAAGGGGTGTATTAAGGACTTATTTTTTTTTATTTTGCCCAGCAATCACCTTAAGTTCACATAATAAAGCCACAAGGCCTGTATTAGCAAATACACTATATTGTCGACAGGGTTTCGGCACTGCGACCCGGGTTTTATTTCTTTGATCCTAATTCCTCTAAAATATTTATAATTTATTAACATCAAAAGGATCTGATTATACATTTTTCAATATATATATATATATATATAAATATATATATATATATATATAAATATATATATATATATATATATATATATATATATATATATATATAAACATTTTTAAAAATGGTGCCAAAGTGTTTAGGAGGTTATGAAAAGTCGAGAAATTTTGGTCCGACCCCTAGGTCCCGCCATCCGACCGATGCCAATAGTGTATGTTGCCATATGGCAAATACACTAATAATGCGTTTAACGTCCATTTCTCCACTTTATGTCAAAACAGACACCATTCGCACCATTATTATTTTTAGGGTTCCGCACCTCAAAAGGAAAAAACGGAACCCTCGTGTGTCTGTCCATCCCACTGTCGCCGAACTACTGGACCGATTGAGTTGAAATTTGATACACATATGTATGTCGGTGACCATAAGACGAACGTGTAACGTAAATAAATTAATTTTGAACATGGGGGTCATTTTTGGAGGGTAAATTAGAAAATAAAAAAAACAGTTTAGCAAACTGTATACCGTGTGACATATCAAATGAAAGGGCTTGTAGTAAGGGTTTCAATAATAATGATTTTAAAATAAATAGTTTTAAAGTTATTTAAGAAAATAGATGAACAATTGACCATTCTTCCCTCCCCCCTTATCAACGAAACTACTGCGCCTAAGATTTTGAAAAAATAGGGAATGTCGGGTCTCGCCCACAGTTTACAGGAAAATTGAAACAAAAATCTTAAGTCTTAAAGTACTCACGGAAAACAGGATAGTACGGAACCCTCTTCTCGCGAGTTCGGCTCGCACTTAACAGGTTTTTCATCTACCACTTTCCGTTATTTTCTACGTTTTTAAGACTTCAACTTAATTAATAGGCGAATCAAGGAATTGTAGGAAATTAGGATAAGGTGCAAGATTTTTGAATTAGGAGTTTTATAGGTAATTGGCCATGGCCCCGAATACGGAAGCATCTCGATATTTATTTGGAATTAATTAAGGGAAACTATGATTCCACCCATATTATGTGGAATGTTATGCATTAAGGTTGCTAACACTTACTTTTATGTTAGCAGTATTTATTGTTTATTTAATAACAACTTTTATATTTTACCTACATATTTTTATTCATTGAAACATTTCAATTAAGAAATAAACGTTATCCTTTTTTTTTCAAAATTTTCATATATCGAGTCTAATTCGCGTGAACCTTTCAACACCACATTTATCAAAATCGGTCCAATATTTAAAGCTAGTGCTACACAAACCAGCAAATATACTTTACACTCAACCTTATCACAATTTTTCTTTCGATAATCGAATCATATTTTTTTCGACAAAGCATTAAATGGAAAACCGAACTAAAAACGATTGTTAGCTGTTGGCTTTCTGGCGTTTGACAAGAATTAATTTTCCTCTGAGAGACTTCTGCGGTGGCTTTAAATCCTTATAACTGAGAGCTTACTTCCATTTTTACTTCTTAGCGTTTATCTCTTGTGAAGTAATTAATTTTTACAGTTTTTCTTTATGCACATCTTTTTATTATCTGTTTCTGTGAGTTTATATAGTTTATTAGTTGTAAAAATATTGTTATTTGAGTATAGTTACGCTCTAGTTGGTAAATAGTTCTTGAACTCAAAGAACAGCGATGCGCGTTGGAAATGTTGACGAAAAATTATTCTCACGAAGAGACCCGCATCTGGACGGAAATAAGGCTTATACTTTCATTAAATATTCCAAATTCCACTTATACTCATTTTTACACGACTTCCTATAAAATAGCTACTTTTCATGCATGTATAGCGGTTGTAAATGACCCTTTTTCGCACAAGTGCGTAAAGTAAACCAAAAATAAATCAATCAATAGACATATCTCTGTCAGTTGGCATTTAAATTCAAATGAGCAAAAGAGATTGCATAGTAGACGTTGCCATCGTAAAAATTTTCATATATAATTCCAATATTACCGAACTGAATTGTCGAAAATATGACAAACTTAAATGTGATGTAAAAATCAGCTATTTTATAGAATATACGTACGAAAAATGTAGTATGTATATCGTGTGACTGTTAAAACTCGTTAATCGCTCGTTATTGACAATATCGTACATAAAATTATGCATTACAATCTTGATACATAAACTACTATTATATTATATTTTTCAATTTCTATTGATATTTTGTCTTAGTGTCGTACAAAATATCAAACCAATTATTTAGGAGTTGTTTCTCGTAAGATCAGACTTTCTCGCAGGTGAAGAGTTTCTCGCGAGGGAGTGTTGGTGCAACATGAGGTTTTATGTGAGATAAAAAGTTAAGGAGTACAAGGGGGAATTCCGTAAGAGACGTACGCGAAATGTGTTGGTTCAATCGTACATCCTCGGGACTCCTCAGTCCGCTTAATCGCTTGACTCTTGTCACGGAACACATCTGTGGCAGTTGGTGTCCGGTGCGGCGACTATGTCTGTCAAGTGATTTCATTGCTGAGGCGACACAGAATAAATAAATAACCAGAAGTATTACGCGCATTATTCCTTCCCGTAACTTCCGTGCTCGGTTAACCTGAGATTATATTCTGAAACGGCCAGTAAGCACTGAATTGTTTCTTGCGCGTCGGGTTTAAAAAGACATTTTATCCAGCTACTTTATCTAGGTACTTGTTTTATTTCATTTTAAAATTGTGCTCGCTAGTAAAACAGCTTTTTTAAAAATATAATAATAATAATAATAATGCGTTTGACGTCCATTTCTCGACTTTATGTCATAACAGACGCCATTCGCACCATTACCATTTTTTCATGTACCACTTCCCGTTATTTTCTACATTTTTTACAACTTCAACTTATATAATAGCAATGGGCGAATTAACGAATTATAGGAAATTAGGATAAGGTAGGTAATTTTTTAAACTAGGAGTTTGATTAATCAAATTAATTTTTTAATTTCAACTGTCCTAACATTGTTTATTTTTGAAATTTTTCTTGACTTTATGTCATAACAGACGCCATTCGCACCATTACTATTTTCCATCTGCCACACTTCCCGTTATTTTTCTACATTTTTAAAACTTCAACTTATGTAATAGCTATGGGCGAATGAAGGAATTATAAGAAATTAGAATAAGGTAGATAATTTTTTATCTAGGAGTTTGATAGGTAATCGGCCATGGTCTCAAATAAGGAACCATCTCGATATTTATCTGGAATTAATTGAGGGAAACCATGGAAAACCTCAATCAAGATGGTCGGTACAGGAATTACCGTTTCTCGGCGAGAGGCAGTAGGAAAAAGTCCCAGCTACATCTGCCCGTAAATATATAAATTAATTAACAATGTCTATGAACAAACAATAAACTTTCTTCTTCTTGAAACCAAGATTACTAATCCGTCGGTAGCTATACAAAAGGCGCCGCCTTCGAATTATGCTTCTGGTTGTATACATTTTCTTGCAGATTTTTTTAAAACAAAACCGTAAATATTTAAATCAATTAGATATGCCTATGAAAAAACAATAATATTTCATCTTTTACTTGGAACCAAGGTCATGAATCCGTGGGTAACCACATAAAAGGCACCGCCTCCGAGTTATTCTTATGGATGTTTACTTATTTTTGTCACGTCGGACACCAGTATTTCGTGCGTAAATGCTCTTATTATATTCTAAAAAAATGTGTAATCTCACAGCTTCGACCATATGTTTAAACAGCTAAGAAAATAATCCCGTGACGCACGACGCTTCGAGATGTGCTCAAGTAAGGAGTAGAGACAATTCTGCAGATAGTTTACTACACGGGAATTAGGTGACACGGTAAACTGCTATTCGCCTGGGAATTCACACGACCCCTTGACCTTTATTCTGACGGTTGTAGGTGTTCCTCAGTGTCAACCAGCGTTGCCAGAATTAATTCTACTGGCTCATATATACAAAAATCAATAAAATTGATTCTTGCCGGTCTATGAAAATGATTCATTAGATTTTTATTCTCTTATGGGTATTCACATAAACTTTTTTAACTTCCTTAATTTCGAGTGTTTTTGCCTATACATAATATATGCATGAAAATATTTTTATAAAATTTCTCTCGCAATTGGAACACTTTCTTCACACTTTTTTAGAAATAATCAGAGAAATTTTGTAACGTTTCTCTGAGTTCCTCAACTGTTCTGATTTTCTCTGAAAAACTGAAGTTAAAATTTCTTAGAGAAAATCTGAGAAACTTCAGAGAAATGTTTGATTTTTTCTGAAGAAAGTCTACCAAGCTACGAAGGAAACTCTTTACTTATTGTCATAAAAGAAAAATGAATTAAGTAGATATGTTAGTAATGAAAACGGAACTAAAATAATAATTATTCATTGATCCGTTATAACCAATTTTTCTAACATATTTGCATTTGTAAGGGTCCTAGCCTTGAGTCTGAAAGCAAAACGTTGTTGTTCGATTAAAGCCACCAGCAGCTAATGTTATTTGGATCTCGCACCAAATATTTAACAAAAATTATTAATAACAAATTGAAAATTCAGTTACTGTTACCAGTTCGCGGACTAGAAAATTTTATTATGGTAACCCTAGATATAGCTGAAAATCGGCCAAGTTGGCAATGCTGTTGCCAACCTCGTCGACTTGAACACCTGACGTAGAGTTTTGTTGAAAATTTAATTTGCACTCTGCTTCCTTCTCCCGAACACCCGGGGAACATCACCTAAACTGAAAACAAGCATCAGAGAAGTGTCTGAAAAAATCTCACTGGAAACTTTACGATTTCTGTGCAGCTGTTTTTTTTTAATGTCACTAAAAGAAATACAGTAATACTAAAATTGAAAGAGAATAAATAAAAAAAATATATATTTTTCAAAAACAAAAGGGCCCTTTATATTTACATATCAATTTTTTTATCAAAATTTAGTTTTGGTTCGCTCATTCGATTGACCTGTATCGTGTTCACAGACAAAGAGACGAACAGACTTTTTGCAAAATTGTGTTGTTTGGACTCGGTAGACCTTAAAACGAAAAGAAAAAATTTTGAAAAGCGAATTTTGACCCAAATTAGTTCCATTCTCCCACTTGTGATATTGAACGATAAGAAATCAGCTAAGAATGATTTTTTTTTAAATTCCAGACTTAATGTTCGAATGAAAACATGGAACTATCATCGGACTTTTCTCTGCATTAAATTTCCAGCCGAGTTTTCATTTAAATGCTAATCATATACGGAAATGTTGTTTAAAATTCATCTCCGGAAACCTTTTTGATATTGTTAAAACTCTAATTAGCTATTCATGCTCGGTACGTTATTTTATGCCAGTTTGTAGTACAATTTGTGTCCACTTTAAATGAACAAATTAAAAAGTAAGTGAAATGAATTCGCACTTTAAATTCCATATGTTTGCGTTTTTTTTTTAACGCTACAAAAAATTTTACTGGACAATTTTGATTTTCAGCCTTCAAACTTCTAGCCTTTTTAAAAATCTATATATTTTAAAGCTTGTTCCGATCCTGACTATGAATTAAATAAATTGAAATATTCGAGGACTTAGGATCCAAAATAAGTTGCATTGAACTGACTGGAAACTGTGTATTTTAATTAGTTTAAAGAGGTTTTTAAGAACTATTTGACTTTAAATCGTAGCCTAACATGGAAACGACGAAGCAGCTAATTTATGACAGAGTTAATACATAAATCTATTGTGGTATGGGATATTGAAACCTATGATTTTGGTCAATGTAACCAGTATGTTGTTCTAAACGATGTCGTCGGGAACGGTTTTAATTGTATTTGTTATTGTCGAATTTTGGTTAGCTGTGTTGCCTACTAAAACTTCAAAAAAATAAATACAAGCATGTGAATTTCTGAACATATTCGCGCTAGCCTCTTTAGCTAATTTGAAATTGTATCAAAATTGGTTCAGCCATTCTTAAGTAATGTTGATACAGAGAAAACAAATTCTAGAAAGACGCGTCTTCCCCTTTTTATACTAAAAGTATTAAAAAACTCAATTTAATTTCAGAAAAATCAGTATCCTTTCTAAAGTTGGCTGTGATATATTTCGGTTGGTTGGTTGTTTTTGTGTTTTCTATTCAGTATGTGCATTTTAATGAACCCATCAATTGTATGACGATAAAAAGTTAATAGTGTCACAATATATCACCTAAGCAGTACCGCCTATACATACGAGGGCTGACATGAAAGTGATGACCTGACTTCAACTTCTCGGAGTTTTTTATAAACTGCGTTATTTGTTAATTAGCTGTCTAAGACGCATAATAATAATAATTTATTTGCATAGCCAAAAGTTAGGTACAAAAAGTCAGCATATAATTACATAATACGATTTAATACATGTTAAAAAATTCGTCTAAACTATAAAAATTACTTTCAATTAAAAAAGTCCTCAATTTTTTTTGAAAAAAATGTTAAGTGATTTGATATTTTTTATATTGTCGGGTATCTTATTAAAAATTTTTATTCCATTGTAAAGACAGGCTTTTTTTTGTATAGAGTCAATCGATGGGTTGGTATCGTTAGCGCATTTTTCATATTGGTGTTCAGTTATAGTGTCGCATTTGAAAATATCTATGTTTTTAAAAACGAAAATACAAATCTTAAAGAGGTGAAAGTTAATAGATTAAAATGTTTAAAAAGAGCTCTGCAAGATTCTCTTTTGGCGGTTTTTGCTATAATTCTTACGGACTGCTTTTGAATTAAGAAAATTCTAATGGTTTCTCTTACTCCGTCCCATACAAAAATGCAGTACGACATGATAAAATAAAAATTGGCGTAGTACAATGATATCACCGATTCCAAACTTGCTCGTTTACTGACTTGCCGCAGCGCATAGCAAACAGATGTTAACTTTTTAGCCAGCTTATCTATATGGTGTGTCCATGAAAGATTCTAGTCGATTGTAACCCCATAAAACGTATTTATCGTTGGTTGTTATCGTCAACACTGCGTATCTACCAAATTTTAGCTTTCTAGATCAAAAGCTTTCAAATGAGACCAAAAAGATGGAAAAAATGTCGGTTATTCTAATCGATTAGATGTGTCCAGAGACATATCTTCAAAAATGTATCCCATGTTGATGCCGGTGATCCTCGAAATATAATTCCAATAATAAAAATGAACGTTAGAACTAATGAATTACAATGTTAAAAACGAATACTTCGTACCGTAAGTGGTCAGTTACGTAATATAATAGGATGGAAATAAATTTTATTCTTTATATTCTATTCAGAGACTTGAGCGTCACTACGTCACTTTATATTATCGACAATTATTAAAATAAACAGATTTCCACCAGTTTTCGTCATTAGAAAGAAAAGTAACCTTCAAAATAGCGTATCAAACATTACATGTATATACTTTGGAAATTGTTGCGTCCATATTTTTTTCAAACATACACAATTAAGTTAGCAGGAAAGTGGACAAATTGATGTAAATCATTAAACCAATTATTAATTTAGCGACGTTCCGGTCATTTATTTGATCTTCATCAGGCATCTATTAAATTAATAATTGGTTTATTGATTTACATCAATTTGTCCACTTTCCTGCTAACTTAATTGTGTATTACATATACTATTTTTAGGGTTTTTACATACACTATATTGTCGGCAGAATTTTGGCACTGCGACCCGGACTTTTTTATTTGGTCTCCTCTGGTACCAAAATTCAAAAATCAGGGATTGTTCTCGGAAGGTATCGAACATACAAAAAGTCATTAGGGTTGTACAACTGATACAAAGAAGAAATCTAAACTAAGTTTAATTTTAAATTTAGTTTACATAAACTCACATAATAAAACCAGTTCGTACAGTTTCACGGGCTATGAAATTGTAACGGACAGACAAACTAAATGAAAATATATTTTTCGAAACGTTGGCCATCAGCAAAACTTGGGTAAAGCTTTATTTAATTATTGACCGAGCTGGGTAGAGTAGTGGTGACAGCACTAGACTCGCATTTCGGGGGTACCGGGTTCGAATCCCGGCGGGAGCAGATGTGGCTGGGACTTTTTTCTACTGCCTCTCGCCGAGAAACGGTAATTCCTGTACCGGCCATCTTGATTGAGGTTTTCCATGGTTTCCCTCAATTAATTCCAGATAAATATCGAGATGGTTCCTTATTTGAGGCCATGGCCGATTACCTATCAAACTCCTAGTTCAAAAATTACCTACCTTATCCTAATTTCCTATAATTCCTTCATTCGCCCATTGCTATTACATAAGTTGAAGTTGTAAAAAATGTAGAAAATAACGGGACATGGTAGATGAAAAATAGTAATGGTTGCGAATGGCGTCTGTTATGACATAAAGTCGAGAAACGGACGTTAAACGCATTATTATTATTATTATTATTTATTTACTTATTGATCCTCAACCAAACTTCCTTTACTGAGACTAAATAGAGCTACATTTGTGGGTACGAAAATTCGTCTCAATATTTTGCCATACCTCGTGTAGAAGTGTTGCAGCTGGTAGGATAATTAAGACGGTCATATGTTACGCCCCCGCGTTTTGTGCAGGAGCGCATGAACGTCGACAGGACAACGTAATTAATGCATATATATCCCGGTGTAAACCGTGATCGCCGGACAAACCGAGCGAGGGAAGGGTGACACAGCTTACAGTACAGAATGTCTTCTTTTCGACGGAATAATACGAGTAACTTTTTATGTTGTTCGTAACAAAAGGAAAATTTGAAATATGATATATGAGGAATAATGTTGCCAGATGTCCTGTTTTTGGCGGAATATCCCGTTTTTCAGCCCTCTCAGGACATGTTTCACCAGCACCCCGAGAGAGACGTCCCAAATCCTGATTATTCATTTAAGTAGCAAAGGCGCAGTATGTACTCAAAAAAAAGTGAGCAGTCTTGCAGTAGTCGCCAATGATATGTAATGTCTAGCCTCAGTAATGAGCAGAATTTTCGTGAAAATGTGAGTTGGGTATTGAGTACAATTACTTCACATATTTACTAGTATTTTTTTATGAAATTTTAATCAATTTTTTATTTTTTAGTAGGTTTTGTAAAAAAATATTGTATTTGTCCTTATAATTTAAAAGAAAAATTATTATGAAAAAGCATATACTCAAGATAGGAAAGATATATAAAGGTTAAAAATTTAACAGCTTTCTAAGTCAAAAAATTGTTAAAGAAAGAACTTTCCATAAGTCCTGAAGGTGATAGAAGTAGATGACATAAGATAAATATGGAAAGTTCTTTTATCATTTAAGAAATTCTTCTTCTTGTAAGCTTCAATCCATTTTTTCCAGTTTCAGTCTCTGAAGCCTCCTTTATCCTTTCTCTCCAGCTTCATCTGGAACGTCAACATTTTCTTCTCACTTCTGATATTGAAAATTATTTTCTACTTTCCGACATCCTCTGCACAATTAAAATATATGGAAACAATATCATATTTGTTCGAAACCTCAAAATTGTCGATTACTTTAAAATCTTCATCGCTTCGATATTTCATCTAGAATATAGATCATCCAAATCTTCAAATTTTAATAAGTGATGAATTTTATATCAGCACAATCGTCAAAAGGTAATAAACGCTCGGCAAGTAAGGTTTGGTTGGGTCGCGAACCAAAAACCCATAAATTTATGATTTGATTAAAACTGAATTGGTGTCTTTTTTTAAATTAAATATTCGTTGATGTTTCGACATTTGTCATTAACACCCATAAGTTAGTGGTACATATACAAAAAAGAATACATTAATACTATTAAGCAGTGATATTGGAGATGAATCGGTCAGCAGACGTCTCCACTACGCTAGCTAAGCTCTGTCCACCGAGTACGCAGTTTATTGTGTCCTCCACCCAACATTGAATGTAATGTTCTGAATGAAGTTGCCAGTTTCTAATTGGAGTTTCAAAGTTCGTCCATTCTACAATATATAAATTGTGGGAATTCGCTTTGTATGTGTGTCGACTTTTAAAATGAATGTTTGGACATCTAAAATACCGTTTTATTATCATTCACTACAGTTTGTCCTTGAGTTCCTCAAATAAGGTTCTGACATGACGTTTTTTTATACCTTGCGTAAGTTTTATGGATTGTTAATTAAATCTTAATTATCTCCTAATTATATTTCAACATGGTTAGTGAAACGTATGTCAATAAAACAGTTTTGTTCTTTGTAAAGCTCAATTGTTTTTAAGTGTTTATTTTGTTCATTTTTTCATCAAACACCTCCCAAAACTTGTCTACGAGAATCTGGTGGACCATACGAATATCAAATTCATAGACCTTCAGTCGAGATCGAGCAATAGAATAGACCAGATTATCTTCACAATAGAAAGGGCATCTGCATGAGCACAATAAGATGGGAATTTCGACTCTTATTTCTGATTTATATATTTGGTTCTCGCGAACTAAGGGTAGTATTTCATATTGAACGAAAATAATAAATTACAAAAAAAAAAAATTTTAAAATAACCTCATCTGCACGCGTTTAAGATGAAACACGACAACAGTAGTGGAACCTTCGGCTCCATCATATTACGGACTAGTGGCAAGTTACAACAAAGTGGGTAGCATAAAAACCTGCTCCAATACATATATGTGCCAAATTTCATGATGATCGTTCAAACGGTGTCGATGTGCTTCTAAGATGTACCAACATCCACTTTTTTGTATGTACTTTCATTAAATTGGCGCCAAATTCAAAACTATTATTTTTCGCTTTTTAATGACTTTTTTAAAGGACGTTAGAGCCTCCCTGTTTTATAAGAGTATTAACTGAGTAAGTTGAAGTGACTGGCCTATACCCGAATCACATTTATTTTCCATTCATAGTATTTTCGTTCATCTTGAACGAATCATTCTCACACGACTCGCTTCTCAACTATGGAGCAAGGTCGACTTATTGTCCGTTGACAGATGATGTTTTTATTGATCGTATTAAAATGACTTTAAAAAGATTTTAATCTCGAATAAAAAAAATAATAATCTTATTTTTCTCTAAAAAAGCTACTCTTTTATGAAAAACACTTTCGTATCTAATAATGTATTATGAACTGTTAAGTCCGGCGCTACCCGAGTAGCATGACAGCTTGATTCCCAGTTTAAATGCTCAGTTGTAAAGTAAATTGCGAGTTGCACCTGGATAAAGTCGGATTAGTGTATTCTGAAAGCACTTTTTTAAAAAGTAATAAAAAATCAGTTGCTTAGGCTTTATTTGTACAATTTAAAAATTCCGGCTATTATTTGGCGACTGGAACATACCAACTTCAAAAATTTTTATATTTGATAAACTGAGTTAAATAACATTTCTGTTGACACGTGCAGTAACGCGGGTAACGACTATTAATAAATGTGACGAAACTTGCTATTCGTTTACATTGTTATTTGATATGGTTTTTCATGTAAAAATTAACCAAAGCATGCTTGTCAGCTGCCCAATAATTTTTTTTAGATATACAGTAAGGCCTCGATAATTCGGACATTCAGTAAACCGGATTCTTTGATAATTCGGCTAAGCATTTCAATTACATTGTGTACTTTATAATCCGGATTTGACAGTACTTGGTAATTCGGATCTGCGTTTTTAAACGTCTATTTCATTCAAATTAATAATTAATACTATAGCGATAGTGATAGATTCCCCGGCATGTATTCGGTCGGATCTGATACATATCTAAAGGATTCCTATAAGCAGGCATTATATGTGTGACGTTGTTTTGATTGAGTATTAATTGTATATAGGTGCGTTATTTTATGTTCTACATAAGTATATAAAATAATTTTATACACGTATATGTTAAAATAGCTTCTAGAAGAAAACACACTACGTTGTCAATAAAACAAAAATCCGACATAGCCCGTGGTGAAAGTGGAAAAGTTTTGGCAAATGAATACAGGATAGGAACATCAATTTCCGATATAAAAAAGAACAAAAACCAAATCAAAAGATATGGTATATTTTAATGACTATTTTGGATTTTTACTATGTATGTGTTCCTTCTTTTATTCCGGTCCCGGCGCCCGAAAGGAATTACGAAAAGCCGAATATTCAGAAATGGAAACTCATTTGTATGCATGGTTTTGTATACACAACGATCAATGCATGTTCCAATTCCCTACGAAATCTTATCTGCCAAAGCAAAACTTCTATACCGAAATCTATGGAAATGATAATTTTAGAGCTAGTAGAAAAGGATTAAGCAAACAATAATATAAAATTTAATAAACATACTTCTATTTTGCATAATTTTTTGTTTACGTACTATTTTCTAGTTATTTTGTAATAAATGTTCACCTTTCATATAAAAAAGCTGGGCTGCTTCAGTAATCCGAATTTTTTACTAATCCGGATCACAGCGGTTTTAATTAGTCCGGATTATCGAGGCCTTACTGTATCTCAAAATATTTGGGAAACTATGAAACTTAGAAAAAATTTTTTTACGAAACTCTTGGAATAATAAGTAGAATAATAAACCGTTATGAAATGTACATACTGTCATTAGGTATATAAAAAACGCATACGCCGAATTTCCCCAAAAACAATAGGGCTCTTTATATTTGCATATTAAACATCCTCCCAAAATTTGATTTTAATTCGCTCTTCAGTTTGACCTGTATCCTGCTCACGGACAGACAGAAATTTCCAAATTGTGTATTTTAGACTCGAGAGACCTTAAAACAAAAAAACTATTGTATAATTTTGAAAAGTGAATTTTGATCTAAATTAATACCATTCCCCCACTTGTGGAGTTGGAATGGTAAAAATAAAAAAAATGACATTTATATATAGATATATATTTATATTTATTGTAAAATGATGATTTATACAAATAAGCCATTTACCTATTCTATTCTGTAAAAATATGTAATAATTTTTCTTATGTCTACTAATGAACCGATTTGAAAACCCTACTTTTTAATGAGTAGCATTTATTATTACGTTAGGATAAAAGGACAACGAGTAGTAAGCGAAAAATAGCGATTTTCAACCGGACAGCTAGATATTATTGTTTAACACCAAAAGCTATAATAAATGCAATAAAATTTACTATAAATTAAATGATGCCTGGCCACTAACACATTATATTTTATAGCTCTGAAATGTCCTAGTGGCCCGTCATATAACAGATATTATTAACTGCAAAAAAATGAAAACCCTTTCCATGCTACTTCACTGCAGACCTTGGCCCAAAATTAAAGATATACAAAAATTATATACCTACATTATGTGAATAATTTTTTATGGCTTACTTGATATCCATATCATTATACCGTAACAGTGATTCATTTTGTCAAAGACATTGTGAAAAAATAATGGAATAAATATTTGTGCCCGCATGACAAAACTGCTTATGTCAAATTTTCCCATTTTTTCTTTCCCATATACGAAGCTATAGGAGATGTCTTATGATCGTACAAAAATTCGGTTTTGAATTTTTGGATTAATTTGCACATCTTCAGGTCTCGTGATTCCAAAAGCTGTTCAAAAAAATATCTGTCTGTCTATTTGTGAGTCCAAATATACTCCACAGTGTTCTGGGGCTATTTTTTTAACAGGCTACCAGTGACTCTGAGAGAGGAGAAAAATTTTATGATATTTAAGAAACATCTGAAATCGTTTTTAATTTTAAAATGCTTATATGATGTAAGTGATTTTGTGTAATTTAATACGTATTTATGTATTGACAATTCTCATTTGTATATTCTATAACATGAGAGATGCTTTGAAAAAAAAAAAAAACAAAACCACTGGCTACTGTAATTTTACATATATGATTTCGGCGGTCGCACCTCCAGGTGAAATCTTAAAATGAGTTGTATCTCAAATATGGAAAAAACCTATAAAAACCGAAAATATTTTTTCCTCGAAAACGGCCGCAACGATTTTGCTTAAACTTTGTACACGAATACTCCCTTAATACTGATATAAGATGCCATATTTAGTTCCTCCCAGAAAATGCAGAGAGGAAGATTTTGAGGTAGAGGAACGTATGTGCTATGTTGGACCATTGATTTTAACTAAACGTTTCGTCTCTATGTAAATTCTGAATTTAAAGTCAATCTCAAAACTCTGCTAACTCCAGTTATCGAGCGTCTATAATCTACAATCTCCCTTTCACAACTCGGGACTTATTTTATGGAAACACACTTCCCATGTTAAACAATCAGAAAAACTGATAAAATGAGTTTAAAAATAATAAGCCGTATATAAAATTGATTTGTCGGGAAAAAGGACTTTTTAAGTAAACACTTTTTTGTTATTTTAGCGACGTTTCGTTCCTTGCTTGGAACTTTTTCATAGCTTTATAACTATTAAATGTTTAGATCAAGTAGATATAAAGGTTAAAATACACATATAAATATAAATTTGAGTTACACAATTATTCATTAAAAGTTTATAATAATTCCGTTTTTAAAAAAAAATATTTTTACGGTTGATGTTCAAATTATTTATTTTAAAATAAATCGTAAATAAAATAAATAATTTGAACATCAACCGTAAAAATATTTTTTTTTAAAGCGGAATTATTATAAACTTTTAATGAACAATTGTGTAACTCAAATTTATATTTATATGTGTATTTTAACTTTCATATCTACTTGATCTAAATTCTAAACATTTAATAGTTATAAAGCTATGAAAAAGTTCCAAGCAAGGAACGAAACGTCTCTATAATAACAAATAAGTGTTTACTTAAAAAGTCCTTTTTTCCGACAAATCAATTTTATATTAATTACCAAGGACAAAAAAGAAAAAAAGTCAATACTACACACTATAGATAAGTGAAACTTCTACCGAGTATATAAGCCCACACACACACACACACATACGCACACACACACACACACACATCCTGCAGCGATGCCTTCCCAGCGTCCCACTCTGACTCATCGGCGTCGTCGGGTTTGATGTTACACGTTTAGCCGAAGAAGTCTGAAATAGAGAAGTGCTTCAAAAAAAGTCGATAACTTTTCGATACGCCCCTGTATTGTCTTTTTTTTTAGTAATTAAACGTAAAGGTGACATGTTTTACCGACAGCAGGTGATATATGGAACGCACGATATTAAAATAAACACATTACTTAACAAAACAAGGTTAAGGTGTCTTTCTGACCATATTAGCAATTGATTCAACATAATATCTCGTTTCGCCGTGGACCGAAACCAGATACGCTTCAAACCCATTCAAGTATCAATGTTAATGCGCTCGTACTTACCAGCCGGTCGTTTGTGCTTGCACTCTGCACGCAAAATATATAAACTTAAAGATTACAAAAAAATTAGCAAAAATTACACATTTAAACTGTATCGCATTTTTCCCAGGGACAGTTTGATATAGAAACGTGAAATTAAGCTTTCTAAATACGAAAAGTTGAATTTTATTTTTAGGGGACAGTTTTGAGGGGTGGAAGGAAAGAAAAAAATAAAATATTTTTCGGGATTTTCATGTGAGATAACAAACAAAACCTTGTTAAAGCGCAAAATAAAAAATATATACAAATTGTTTTTTTAATGTGAACATTCTTTTACATTTTTCTAAAAAAAACCTTAAGAATTACTTTTCGGAGAATGTTGATAAGGAAGTATTAAACGAAAAAAAAATACAAATCTTAATTTTTAACTTGGGTTAAAAAATTAAAAAACTAGCGGAATCGTTATACAAAAAAAATAACAACAGTAGATGAGTGAACAAGAAATATATTTTTAGATAAATAAATAATTGATAAATAAACTATAAATCTTTTGTATTTGAGATCAAGAACATCATTGTAACTTTACTTCTAATAATAATAATAGCAACAATAATACTTTCTAAAATCTACTTGAAATGTCCACAGTTTCGATTTTAGATAACATTTAGGCAATCTTTATTTCTTTGTTTGTTCAAGACCTTTGACCAAAAGGCGTAACTGCTTATGTAATATTTTTTTTTTATTTTCAGATAGTTTTTAACTGTCATCGTGTGTCTATAATCTGCAATATGGATCTATCTTTTAACTGTATTTTGTCCAATATTAAGTTAAAACATAATAAATTTAAAATACATTTTAAAAGTGGATTAATTGATAACTATTTTAATTTCAGAAATAATTAATTATATGACCTACTAGTACAAAAAAATGATAGATTGAGTTTGATTTGAAGTTATCGGTTTTAAGAAAATTACTTTTTGCAACGCGATGTTTTGTTTCTATATTTTGACGTCACAAAATTGGTGTCTTTTAAACGCACATTTATATCTCAAAATTTTAAACTTAATGCTGTCAGAACGCTCTGAATTTAAAAAATGCTGTTGCAAGAGTGCCGCTGTCAGTTGATTACTCTAAATTTTGGAAATATTTTGAAGATGTAAAAAACTTTCGAAAAAAGAAGAGTCATTTTATATTTGTGATGGGACAATTTTGTGAAATAAATTCGAATAAGGTCGTAGTGTGTCATTGAAAACATGTGTTTTTTGGCACAATTAATGCCAACTGTTTTTTAGTAAATCGTAAATAAATTACCAAAGTAGTCCATTAGATTTGTCCTTTGTCTTCCTTATAGAGAAACAATTTTTTCAAAATGTTGACGAATAAGTCTACAATCAGCTATTGACGAAACTCTATTTTTGGCTTAAATTCAGAGCATTCCGACAGCTTTAATGTTTTTAGTTAAAAATGCTGTTATATGAGAGAACAAATTTAATAAATGACATGTTCGTGCTGTAAAGAACACGGCATGCGTGTCGAGTTTATTTAAAAATTATATATTTTTGCATAAATTATCTCATTACAATTTTATTTTTTTAAATTAATTTTTTTTTATTACGAGCAATATTTTTGTTCTACAACTGTATAATGCAGATTATTATTTCAAACAAAATTGGTTTTCAATTTTTTTTAACCTCCCATTGGCTTCAGGGATTTAATCCCGTGTGCCAGACACAATCAACACCGGGTACGCTACATAAAACCTTTATTTTTAAGTTTTTGTACAAAACTTTTATATGACATAAAACAATAAAGTATTTTTGTGTTATCTTATCTTAAACAAACAAGGATTAATGATCCAACACCGAGCTGGGTAGAGTAGTGGTGACAGCACTAGACTCGCATTCGGGAGGTCCGGGTTCGAATCCCGGCGGGGGCAGATGTGGCTGGGACTTTTTCCTACTGCCTCTCGGCGAGAAACGGTAATTCCTGTACCGGCCATCTTAATTGAGGTTTTCCATGGTTTTCCTCAATTAATTCCAGATAAATATCGAGATGGTTTGAGGCCATGGCCGGATTACCTATGAACTTCCTAGTTCAAAAATTACCTACCTTATCCTAATTTCCTATAATTTCTTCATTCGCCCATTGCTATTACATAAGTTGAAGTTTTAAAAATGTAGAAAAATAATGGGAAAATGTGGTAGATGGAAAATAGTAATGGTGCGAATGGCGTCTGTTATGACATAAAGTCGAGAAACGGATGTTAAACGCATTATTATTATTATTATTATTATTATAATGATCCAATACCTTTTCTCGCCACAGGTCCCCGCAGCATTATAGGATCCCAAAACAAACACAGAACTCAGACCTGGTTTTCATTTTAAAAAAAGATAACATATTTTATAAATTGCATCAAAATTTCGAATTCGATTTTTTCGCCATTACAAGACTTTCTTCACTCCTATAAAAGTAAAAAGGGTATAACAAATCTCTTAAAAAATAACCACAAGAATATGCCAATAATTGCAATTTATTTTTTAAATAAATAAATAAATTACACAACAGTTTTGTTAAATACAAACAATTCTAACACAAATAGTTTGCAATAAGTTTTACGGTCATTATTTCATGCAGTAAATAATTAAATAATAGTTGATTATCAACTATTCATTTAATTACTCACTGAAACGAATAATTTAATGATGTTTGCACACATTAAATTGTCATCTGAATGGTGGAGAAACAAATATTATAATATAAAACAATATAACGGTTGATTTAATAGATGTGTTGTTCAAATAACAGCGATTTTAATGATGTACAAGGACCGGGTGAGCGGCATGGACAACTGGTACAGTTTTGACGATCGGTACGCTGTGAACGACTGGGGCAGCGTGTACGACTGGTACAGTCTTGACGACTGGAACCGGGTGATGGACGACTGAGCCATGATGTACTACGGAGTGGGACACAACTGGAGCTGCGTGTACGACTGGAGCATGGACGATTGGGGCGGCGTGGACAACTGGGGCAACACCAACGAGGCCTGGAGCGGCGGCAGCGCAAGCCAGGACGGCGGCAAGAACGAACTGCAATAAAAAAACATGTGATAAAATTCTACTAGCGAACACATTTTGTACACGACTGCTTATAAAATAGCTGTTTTTCATGTCTGTATTGCGCACTAGTGCGTAAAGTAAGACAAAAGAAATGCGAAACGTAGCCGTGCAGTTTATATTACATTGTTTTTTTTTATTGATCCATTTCATTACTGGTTTCGTTTTATAAATCAATCGGGTAATAAAATACATGTTAACTGTCAAAAATTTTAAACATGATGTGACAATCGGTAAAAATATATGTTTCGTCCTCTCACTCGTTTTAACACAATGTGGTCATAATATATGTCATCACGCACTAGAAACATAATCTGATATTTCGTGCGGGTCTTTTTAATCATTACTTTTGCTTGGGATTTTTACCGTTTTGTTTCGAAACGTCATCTATAAGTTTTTTTTATTTTTTAACGGGAAATTGGACAATTCAATTTTAATATAGTTAAACTAAATTAAAAAATTGCAACGTTTCGTTAAATCTTTTTAACTTCTTCGGGCAGAACTTTAAAAGTAATGAGACGCTGTTATGAAAAATCTCAAACTCTAGATTTTTACAAAAATGACCAAACTTAACAGGATTTGACGTTCTCAATAGTGGTTTTTTTTAAATAGCCAATGACAAAAGAAAGTGACAGCGGTTAAAGGTTTATACAACGACGCCTGTATTTTCAACTTCTCCTTCATCTTCACTTCTAGACAGCCATAAATCAATCAGAAGAACCCTTTATTTATTTGAGGTTAAACGTTGCCCTGAAGAGCGGAGCAGAAGACAATTGTCGTGAGAAAAAAGGACAAAAAATTTGAAATTACATAAGGAAAACCAGTTGAAAATAGATGGTGTTTAAAATACATGAATAGTATATTCTGTCCGATGTCACTAGTATATAATAACCAACAATCTCAGGTTAATTCTTTACAAAATTGTAAAAGTTTCCTATTCGCGTTGGTACAATATTAACTTGAAAATCGTTGAACCGTTTTTAACTTAGTTTTTACAATTTTGTAAAGAATTAACCTGAGAATTCTTTACAAAATCGTAAAAACTAAGTTAAAAACGGTTCAACGATTTTCAAGTTAATATTGTACCAACGCGAATAGGAAACTTTAATATTATTAAGGTGGGATGTCAGCTTTATGTTTAAAGTCGAAGTATAAAATGACAACGAATAATGTCCAGTAAAGTTTGCCAAACAATTTCAAGTAATTAATCTAAACTGAGTGAAAGGACATCATTTATGTTTCACAATCCTTTATACAGTTTAAAACATATAATTTAGTAGATAAAATGGCGAGATCTTGACCCAAATTCTATGCACCATTTAAAACACATGTTCGCTCCCTAATGTGTCGTCCGGAATTGTAATTGTTTTTGTTTCAGAGTGGGATGTGGGACGCGCCCCCACCTTAAACTTTACATTTAACTACTGGAACACTCTTTTTTTATTATAATAGAATACAATTTATTCGCGATATTCTTACACCGTGTACTAAAAATGTTGAGGTTATGTGATCGAATACAAAAACGAAAAAACATTTCAAGTAATTTCGTGTTCTAGCAAATTTTTACATTTGATAAGCATCAATGTTAAATTTTGTATCAATAAATTTGAGAAAAATAACAATTTAAAAAAATGTTATTGAGCTCGACCCTTGCTAAATTCAAAATTTCAAAAAACTACTTTCAAAAATTAGATTACATAAAAAAAAATGTTAACGACCTGAGCTAATCGCACATACCAGCAAATTTCAAAAATTAATAAAACGTACCCACGTATCAGTTTTAAATCATAAATGATTTTGTATTAAAAAAAAAATGACGGAGGTCTTTCATGAAACGTACCCACCATTCTTGAAAAGTTTTCCTTTAAATTATCTGTTTTTTCAGTAATAACTTATCCAACCCTAGAACTGGCAATTGTCAAGCTGGGTATAACAATATTCCGATATTGTAGTTGTATATTTTTATTTTGAAATAAATTCGCATAAGACATTTTATTTCGAAAAAATATATTTAAAAAAAAATATTAACTTACCAATTTGAACATTTTGAATTTGTTGTTTGGTTTAGCGATTTGATAATCCAATATACACGTTGTGCACGTTTGTGATAATATGATTTGCACTCGGCTGTCTTTATATAGTAGTTGCACTTGTCATCCTCCCCGTTTTATTGGCCATCGCGACTGGGCGCTGGGCGGTTTGTAGCCGCAGTGTAACCTTACTCAACTATATTCTAACACATCTTTGTGTATAGCAAACCAATCAATATTATTGATATATTCATTATAAGTACCTTTACCTGTACATAGTATATGCCACATACACTATTGGCGTTGGTCGTACAGCGAAATCTAAGAGTTCCCTCGATTTACACCATTCTAACAACGCGGTTACATATTGGTGAGTTGTTAATGATTAGTGCGACGTAAACTAGTTAAAGAACCAATTAATTTCGTTAATTAGTTTACACTAACTTATATAAACAGGGTCCTCTTTTCCACTGGGCACTCTGGGCAAGTGCCCAGGGTCCAGCGATCGATGGGGCCCCCTAGTTGCTGCCAGATCAGCATCCGAAAGCCGATACTGCCAACAAAAATATATCGATATATTTTTTAATAATAATGTATTTGTTAATTATTGATTTAAAGTAATAATATTTAAGATTGTTGAAGAATTTTGTTTATGAAGGTACTCCTTTTTCCTGTTTTAATAATAGTAATAGTTATAGGATCCCCATTATCCTAAAGTGCCCAGGGCCTCCAATAGGTTAAATACGGCCCTGATTACAAAGAACTTTAGACAAGACGACTGCGATCATAAAACTGATTTTATTTAATTAGTTTTAAATATCGAACACATCAATGCTGTGGTTCGTGTGTAGGATTTGTTTCATTATACGATTCGTTCATTGGTTGATGGAGTTTTATTTGCGTTTTGTTTAGTTAACTCTATAAAAACTGAAATAGCTGGTTGTTTGACGTACGATTAATAGTAAATTTACCTAGTTTGTTGAATCAATGCCCATCACTAATATGGTAAAAAACGGTACATTTAAATGTCACAGTGCATGTTAGCAAAGACACTATTTTGTCAACAGGGTTAGGCACTACGACTGGTGTTTTTGATTAATTCATTACAGCCAATATCATATTTGTGCGTGCAATATTATAATTTATTATTGAGATTGTAATCTGATAATAATTAATATTGACTCGTTAATGAGGCGCTACCTATTAACACCAGAACTGTATTGAGTATTATTTCAACAGCAAATACTGAAAATAAAATAATTATAATCATTATTTGAAGTCAAAATATTTGCTTGTCACAGGATCGTTCAAGAAGAATTACTGAGAATTTAAAATCCCATTTAATTAATAACGTTACGACCTGCACCAACGTTCGACAGGCAACTGATACTTTCACCAGTTCTTAGACAAAATCGTAGGAACTGAGGCCTTCTAATAGACAACGCATGCCATCGCTATACGCTTGACTATTCTCAAACCCGACATTTTTGCAGTGAAACTTCTAAAGCAAGGGTATCTGTTCGAAAAAAATTGTGACGTTAAAGGGGAAATGTTACGTTAAAGGAGAAACATAAAAGAAACTTTGGCAACGCAGTATTATATAAAAACTTGGAACGTGTCGCTGGACACGCGTTTGGAACAAAGTTCCTTTCGTTTGCAGGGTTGGCATAATTAATACACATACATAATATACATAAACACATATATAAAACGCGTTACGAAAAACGTCTTACGCTTTTTCGTGACGCTTTTCCGTGACGCTTTTTCATGACGCTTTTTCGTGACGCTTTTTTGTGACGCTTTTTCGTGACGCGTTACATTTGTTCTCGGCTACGTCCCCTCGCCAACCCGCGATAAGGAACTTCGTTCCAAAAACATCTACGACTAAAGTTTTACTTCTGCCGCGAGCTTATGTGGATGCGGTTCAAAACTTTTTTTATTTGTAATTATTACAAACAATAATACAAAATATCACTAGGTTCAGATAATTATGACGACTGGTGACCTTACAATAAAAAATCTTCCCGTGATTAAATGGACGTTTTGTGTAAAAATATAAAATTGTGATATTTCTGAAACATTTCTCAAATTAAAGTAGGTTAAAAGGATAATTTTTAGCTTATTTAGAGTTCTATCAAATTTTAATGTTATTAATGTGTATTACATTAGTCAGGTTTGTTCTACTTAAATATATTTATTTAAATTTATGTCAGTCTGTATCTCATGGCTTATGCAAATTTTTTTCTAAACAAAAATAATAAGTTTAACAAAATCATACATCATTTTCATGACCTTTGAATACTAGTTTTATTGAGAGATCGTCTGCTGTTTAATAACAAACACAATTAATCGCATAAATCTATCATTAAGAACAACCTTTTCTGCATAAAAAATTATCGTTAATTATGTCGTTAATTTTTCACGTTTGTAATAAATATGTTAATAATTAGGTAATTTAATACCAAATAGTCCAGATTCTACTACTTGCTTTTCTTGTGTATTTCGGTACATGGATTAAATTCTAATCAATAATAAATTCGGTTAAAATAAATTCGGTGTTTCAGAATATTATTTCAACTACTAGAATAGTTAATAATAATAATAATGCGTTTAACGTCCGTTTGTCGACTTTTTATGTCATAACAGACGACATTCGCATCATACTATTTTCCATTTTACCACTTTCCGTTATTTTCTACATTTCTAAAACTTCAACTTAACTAATAGGAATGGGCGAATGAAAGAATTTTAGGAAATTAGGATAGGTAATTTTTGAACTGGGAGTTTGATAGGTAATCGGCCATGGCCTTGAATAAGGAACCATCTCGATATTTATCTGGAATTATTTGAGGGAAACCATGGAAAACCTCAATCAAGACGGTCGGTACAGGAATTACCGTTTCTCGGCGAGAGGCAATAGGAGAAGGTCCGAGCCACATCTGCCCCCGCCGGGATTTGAACCCGTACCACCTAAATGCCAGTCTAGTGCTGTCACCACTACTCTACCCAGCTCGGTAACTACTAGAATAGTTTAAAATATATTAAAATACTCGCATCTGTCCGTCACACAAAAACTGTCCAACATTGAGTCTTGGCGTCATGAAATTTATTGTGCTTCGCAAATTCGCATGCTGCGTGATTATTTTCATCACACTATGTGTCGTTCCTATTCCAACTTACGTAAGTTAGCGAGAGTCACTGAGGCTATACATTCGGGCGAAGCCTGATCGGGCGGCTACTCATAAATAAAAATACTTAATTGAACCAACTTCCAAAAAGAATAAAATATTTTTTTCATTTTGGGCATAACTCGTTTGACCATCTTATATTAATCTGCACAAGGTCTTAAAGTAGGCATATGTTAATTCAGTATCGTCATAAAAACCTTAATAAATTAGTGAACCACTAAAAGTGAATATTGATGAATTAGAAGCCGTCAAATAAAAAAACGGAAAAAACTATTATTAATATATTCATGCAGGTTCGACTCTAAAATCATTGACTTTGATTTTACAACAATATTTTGAACTTTTAAGATTTAAAACAGAAGTGATAATACATATTTTGGTTCTGACGTTCTATCATTTTAGAAACTAATTTTGAAAAGATAAAAACAGATACTGATTTTTAAAAAACGATTATAGTAATATTTCAATTCATTTTACAATCACCTTTCCTGTCTTTAATCAATTATATAAATCGGCGTAAACACATTACTAATGGTATAAGATATATTTTATTTCTACAAAGCTGCAGAACGCTATATAATTGTTATAAACATTCATTGTTGCAATTGATAACTCATTCCGCCGCGAAAGTGGAAAGATTCGGGTTTAAGTCCCGACGGTGTTGGTGGATAAAAAATATTTTTTTCTAATTTAGCATTGTAACAATGAATGTTTATAAAAATTACTATTGGTTTTTGGAAAGATAAAATGGTTTACGTGCAGGGGAAATGTTTCTTGTAAAGAAGTCCTTTTTAATTTATCAATGAAATAGAAACGAAGAAAAAGACAATCACTAAATTAGTCTAACCGTATTTTCTTCGCTTTTTGACAAACCCAAATTTTGATAAAATGTGATTCTTTAGTGTTTCATTTTGAAAAGTTTAGATCTTCATAAACGTTGAATGGCATCGTTTTCTATACGTAAAAAATTATAGTTAAAATTGTTACGTGGGCTTGGTCCAACCCGTCCCACTCGCTATAACGACATCTCAGCAACATATAAGATGACCCTTTTACTAATCGATTCAAGGCCCTTTCTGGCATCAATTATCAATGATGACGATGCCGAACCTGAACCTAAGGTGTAACCCTGTTCTATCAGACGACCTTAGCCTCTGATCTACTCCATGGCATAATATATTATTTATATTGGTGCCTAGTGCCTACCATTGACTTAAAAAACAGACGGTGTTCCGAAAACGACCACTGCTGTGTGAGTGAACTTCCCTGATAATTTAAATTTTCTGAGAACGCTATTAGTTGTTTTCAGTCTCTTTACTCAAGAAGCACTTTTCCAAATGCCTGATAGACAAATGCCGCGCTCGTGGTGGCGAAGTGAGAAAAATTGTGCGTAGATTATTGACATGACGTTTGACGAAATAGCGAGTTCTGTTACATCATATTTAATTTTTTGCGAGAATGTAAAAAAAATACGCATAAAGTAACATTTGAATTAAACAGTTAAAGGAACTTATCTTATAAATATTAACAGGGTTTATTTAATTACTATAACAATTCATTGCATAAATAATTTATTTTTTCTGATCATATTATCTACACTAATATTATAAAGAGGAAAGATTTGTATATTTGTATGTTTGTAATGAATAAACTCAAAAACTACTGTGCCGATTTAAAAAATTATTTCACCATTAGAAAGCTACATTCACCCTGAGTAACATAGGCTATATTTATTGCTAGAAAATATTAGGGATCCTTACTAAAACTTTAGTAACGTAACCCAAAGTGTAAAAAAATGCCATAAAACATCTTTCGTCGCATGTGCTGCGGAAACTATTGATGATAGAAGTGGGGCGCAGCGCGGCGAGGTAAGATAATACGGTGGAGACGAAGACTCCACAACTGTTGTCGCTGCCGTGTTGTATCTCAGTCGCGTGCGGCTATTAATAATAAATAGAAAGCAACACCGGGCAAATTTGTTTATTATTCTATAAGAAAAACCACTGCAGCATAATATGTCTTAATTCGGGCGAAGCCGAACCGGACCACTAGTGTAGTATAAAAGAAAACGCAACAGTATTTCCAAATACAACGTCCAGTTAACGCCACACGAAGAGTTGCGCATAGCTCATAAGGCATTTTCAGAAAATCTGATTTGGCAATGACCTTAGACTGTAACAACATCTTCCAGTTTTTTATAAATATAGGAACAGTCTAATGTCGTCAGACTCTTTGTTATGTAAAATAGTAGAACAAATGAATGATCAAAATAAAAAAAATCTTTTTATCAAAATGCATATAAAAGTGTTGTTTCGAAAGAGACGTTGCACAAAACAAAATCTATATAATTTACACAAAGTAAAAAGAATATTGTTTCAATCGATCATTTACAGTGTAAACTCTTTATAACATGATTCTTTATAACGATAAACTCTCTATAACATAGAAAAGATCACAATTTGGTTGGTTTACCTTTATAGCGCAGCAGCCATTCTCTATTACGAAGAAATGTGTTCATATTTAGACACAGAAAATCGTCATTGTCGGTGTTATTGTTTATGTTATGTTATCAGGTTACAAAAGACGCCGACTAAACCTTTGAGGCTCCGAAACTTCTGAGGTCGTAAACATCCGTCTTGCTTTTGTTATTGTTAATTGCCTTGAACACGTGCTTGGTTTGCTTGAAAATGATGGTCTCGAACTAAACACCTACCTATCGTATTATCAGTCGTAAACCAACTTTGAAACTGTTAACATGGCCAATAAAAGAAAAGCGTTATGTGTTGACGAAAAAGTTTGGTTGTTTTTCTTTCTTCACTCCATATAAAATGCTCGGTCCCTTGAGTTTCGTTATATAGAGTTTACACTGTATTTTTCGAGCAGGATGGAATTAAAATGCTTTTCTTATGAAGCTAAATGACAACGTAATAATAAACTAGCTGCTTTTCATGCCTGTATAACGGTCGTGAAATGACACATTTACAACTAGTGCTGTAAAGTTGCATAAGAAGTAAAATAAACGTAGTCGTACTACCATATCCGTTGTAAATCAAGGTCTAACCGCAGTCTACAATTACAAGTGATTTTGCTCAAAATTGAACTGTCAAAAATTTGGTACGCACAAAAAATATATTATATAATCGTGTTCATAATGGTATTACTCGAGTGACTGTTAAAACTCGCTATGCTCGTTTTAACATAATGTAATTTCTCATCAAAATAGTTTCAATCACGAACAAGATACATTAACTAATTTTTCCGACAATGCTTTTTGCAACACAGCACATGCTGTTTTCCGACCTGTGATTAGTCACATTTTTAAGTCAATGGTGTCTATAAGTGACTGCATCGTAATATCTGTGGACTGATTACGTTTACAGGTAGGCATATAAATAAATATAATAATAATATATCAGGTCAATCACTTGACGACCTCACCACCTCACCTTCATACGTCACTTTCATCGTCTTAACATACATCACCTCTTCATCTGTTAGTGATGGCGATATACGAAACAACAGAACGGCGTATACCTTGTTTTGTTTAAACGGTGTTAGCCGAAGGCGAGGATATACGCAGTTTGTAATTTTGCGTGAACAACTAACAACTTATAATAATAATAATAATATTCAAAACATAATATTAAAATAATAGCTTTGACCACACAGCATAGTAGCTTATGTCACCGATTTTTGATAAAAATCGCAAAAAAAAGAAATTTATACTAATATTATAAGTAGGTACAGTTTGGATGTAGGAGGTAATATCCGAAACTACTCATCCGATTTGAAATTTGTTTTCAGTAATGTTTAGAATGGACCTTCAGGATGGACATAAGCTATATATTATCGCGTTAAAATAAAAGCGTTTTGCGTAGAGACCATTTTGCAACGTCAGTCGACGAAAAAACTATTGTTACCATCGAGCAGGGCGCGGCCTCGCAAGGTAAGGTCGCAAAACAGTGGAGCCTAATATAGAACCTATTTTAATTTAGTTTTTAAAGAGACGATCCAACTAGGTAAATAGATGTATTCAAAAATACCTAATATTTAAAGATAGTTTGAAAAATACCTTCATTGTTTAGATTCCCGAGTAATATAATAATAATAATAATAATAATAATGCGTTTAACATCCCTTTGTCGACTTTTATGTCATAACAGACGCCATTCACACCATTACTATTTTCCATTTTACCACTTCCCGTTATTTTCTACATTTCTAGAACTTCAACTTCGCTAATAGCAATGGGCGAATGAAGGAATTTTCAGGAAATTAGGATAGGGTAGGTAATTTCTGAACTTAGAGTTTGATAGGTAATCGGCCATGCCTTGAATAAGGAACCGTCTCGATATTTATCTGGAATTAATTGAGAAAAACCATGGAAAACCTCAATCAAGATGGCCGGTTAAGGAATTACCGTTTCTCGGCGAGAGGCAGTAGGAAAAAGTCCCAGCCACATCTGCCCCCGCCGGGATTCGAACCCGAACCTCCCGAATGCGAGTCTAGTGCTGTCACCACTACTCTACCCAGCTCAGTTATTCCCGATTAATATAAACGGTATATTATTACGCTAAGAAAAAGTTGGGATGAGTAGTTGGCGAAAATGTAAATCAAGTCAGGGATTTCTGAACTAAATTAGTGTATACTATGGCTAAACTATAAAAAAAACCCGGGTCGCAGTGCCAAAACCCTGCCGACAATATAGTGTATTTGCTTGTATAGGGCCGTGAGGTTTTATACTTTTATTATGCGAAATAAAGTTTGTTTTTGGGCAAAATAAAAAATTTAACCCCTTAATACACCCCTTAAAATAACATTTTTTTTCTTAATTGTAATATTATTATCAATCTAACGTCTACACCGAATTAAATACACTCTTCAATAAATAAGTCACTATCTACAAATTAGTGTTTTCAAAAAATTTGTAAGTCCGGTCCTGTTGAGCCGATTTTATTGAAATTTTAGAGACAGTTTTTAATTACTATCAGAGGGTTAAATTTCAATTTTGAAACGATTCGGAGAATTTTTTCGGTATTTTGAGGCCCAAAAACATTTTTCATCCCCTAAAAACTACCCTTAAAATGCCCCGATTAGGCCCATTTTAAATAGGCTTCTTGCGGTGATGGATTTCAACACGTCGGCCAAATTTCGTTAAAATAAATTAACTCCTTCGAAAGTTATTGCCCGTACACATATATACCTATATATATATATATATATATATATATATATATATATATATATATATATATATATATATAAATATATATAATATATATATATATATATACATATATATATAAACATTTTTAAAAATGGTGCCAAAGTGTTTAGGAGGTTATGAAACGTCGAGAAATTTTGGTCCGACCCCTAGGTCCCGCCATCCGACCGACGCCAATAGTGTATGTTGCCATATGGCAAATACACTAAAAACGCGTAAAATTATATTTGAGAAAGTTGCTCTTGTTTATTTCGTTGCCAAACCAAAATCTACTCGGGCGAAATCAGATTGCTAGTGCATCTATAAAATGTTATTCATAGATATTAAGTTATCTTTAGTTTAGTTTTTGAACAATATGTTGCAACGATTGAGTCAGAACAATAAAGTCGAATATAACAAGTTGTGTGGAAAAGTTTTCACATCAAGTCCAGTGTAAACATTATCTTCTTTTACTGCATCAAATCGAATGACCGACAAAAATATATATAACATTTTCACGTGCAGATTATCGTTTTAAAATCGAGTTGAAATACAGCAGTGAAAAACTTACAGTGATGAAAGAAAGCATCAGGAAAGATATTATAGAAGATCGACAATAGTTGAATTTTAATTATTTTATATTACATCAAAATATTATAACCTGTTATGTAATCAGTGCATTTCAATTCTGTATTGCCTGCAATTTTTATTTAATTTTGTCTGTTTTATCTCAAGTGTTTAACTAAGTTGTTGCATTTTAGTGTATAAAAGTGCCAAAAAGGACCTGACATGTCATCTCAAAAACTTCATGGTATGTGTTCACCTTTATATTATTAATTTCTTTAAAATGATTTCTTGAAACTGCGAATTTAATTAATGTTTCTGTCAATAGTTCATAAGCTGAATTAGTTGATTTTTTTTATTCATGTATGCTTTTTTTATTTACGCGATTACTTCAGGGTTAATGGATAGTCTATTTTTAGATATTGCCTATTGCCCAAAATTATTTTATTAAAATGTATAAATTATTATTTTGAACTTAAAAAAACCATTTCAATAAACTACGACGATGCAGCTATCAACAAATTCAAGGTATAACACTCGAAGTAAATTATAGACGCTCGACATCTTACGTCATTAGCGAAGGTAACAGTCATTTTATCCATTTAATACAAGAACTAATTGACAATAAAAATTATTTTCGCGGTCATCATTATAATATTTCACCTTTTTAGTGTATTTGCCATATGGCAACATACACTATTGGCGTCGGTCGGATGGCGGGACCTAGGGGTCGGACCAAAATTTCTGGACGTTTCATAACCTCCTAAACACTTTGACACCATTTTTAAAAATGTTTATATATATATGTATATATATATTTATATATATATATATATATATATATATATATATATACGTATATATATATATATATATATACGTATATATATATATATATGTGTGCGGGCAATAACTTTCGAAAGAGTAAATTGATTTTAACGAAATTTGGCCCACGTGTTGAAATCCATCACCGCAAGAAACCTATTTAAAATGGGCGTAATCGGGTCATTTTAAGGGTAGTTTTTAGGGGTTGAAAAATGTTTTTGGGCCTCAAAATATCAAAAAAATTCTCAGAATCGTTTCAAAATTGACATTTAACCCTTTAGTAGTAATTAAAAAGTGTCCCTAAAATTTTAATAAAATCGGTCCGACAGGACCGGACTTACAAATTTTATGAAAACACTAGTTTGCAGATAGTGAATTATTTACTGAAAGTTGTATATAATTTGGTATAAAGGTTCGATTGATAATAATATTGCAATTAAGAAAAAAAATGTTATTTTAAGGGGTGTATTAAGGAGTTAAATTTTTTATTTTGCCCAAAAACCAACTTAAGTTCGCATAATAAAGCCACACTGCCTGTATAAGCAAATACACTATATTGTCGGCAGGGTTCTGGCACTGCGACCCGGGTTATTATTATTTTGTTGGTACATATTCAAAACCAATTTTTCGGCAGACGAGTCATTATGAAAACCAGTTGTTCATTTTACACTGAACTGCACTACAATTATATAATAAGGTCATGAGATATGTTAAAGTGAGGCAACACATTTTGAATTAGAACGGTACATGAAACAATTTACATATTTTGAAGTAGCAAGTTAACAACCCCTTGACATAGCGCATAGTTATTCTGTACCTTCATTATTACATATGATTAAATCTCATATATTATAACATGTTAACATAGGTACCATACACACACGCAGGATGTTGAATCTGTAAATAGCCAGAATTTTACCATTCCAACCCGGGGAATGGGGAATCCAAAATATCTTTTACTATTAATCATTCCAAATTTCTATCGTACATTGTTAAGTCAAAATTCACTTTTCAGAAGTTTACAATATTTTTCGTTCTGCGGTCCCCTGAATAAAAAAAAAAACATTTTGGAAAAAGTATGTGCGTCTGTTTGTCTGTGAACACGATACAGGTCAAACGGATGAGCGAATTGAATCTAAACTTTGAGAAGATATTTAGTACAGTGGACCCCCGGTAATCCGAAAAATATTTTGCAGGGCAGTGTCGAACTATCGAATTTGTCGGATTATAGAGTACTGCCTAAGACCCCCTACAGTCCGGAATTTTTTACAAAAGAGTACCTTGTAATCCGACAAATCACAGATCCAATGATAAGATTCTATATGTTATATATAAATGTACTCTGAACTTGTTCAATCATGCATTAGCGAAGATTGTCAAAAAAATATTCAATAATAAATAATAGACCATGTCGGATTACAGGGGGTGCCGGATTACCGGGGGTCCACTGTATGTAAATATGAAGAGCCCTATTGTTTTTGGGAAAATAGGCGCATGCGCAGAAGAGATATATGCTATAACGTTGTTTTTTGTATAATGATGGTATTCTCTTCATAACGGCTTATTATTCTATTTATTTTTCGAAGAAAGTTCCGTAATTTTTGTTTCTGAACTGTATAGTATCGAAAATATTTTCAAAATAAAAAAGTTACATGTTTCTTTTGCGTTGAAAATCTGTCAAAAAGAAATTAGGTAGCTGACAAGCATGCTTTGGGTAATTTTTACATGTAAAATCATATTGTACAAACGAATAGCAAATTTCATAATATTTACGCGCCACCATACGTCTTTACAGAAATTTTATTTTTTATTCTTATATCAAATTTCAATATCTTTGAAGCTAGAATAGTTCTGTCCCCCTACTGTTTGAAATTTTTTACATGCAAAATCTTTTAAGAAAAGTGAGTGCGTGTAATTCTTACGCGCGGTTGAAGTGAAACTTCTTTGCCGTTATAGCAAACATTACAATTCATTATTTTTCTAAATTTATAGTAATCTATTCTGTCAATAAACTTATCGGCAATAATACTTTCATTTAGTAGATATTTAGAAGTAAACCTTTACATACAAGTAAACTATCAAAATTTTCTAATTATACTGAAAATGGAGTGGATTTTATAGAGATTTTATTCGTTTTTATTAAATACGCTGAATAAACTTTATCTTCGCGTTTTAAGATGTTTCTATAAAAGTCGTTTTACGAGCCAGGAGATAATTTAAATTTTAAATCGAATATTGCACATTATTTTGTCTTTTTATAACGTTTTGATAGTTTTCTAAATTACTTAACAACCGACACAATAATCTGATACGATTACTTTGTTATAAATAACCACTGAAACATTTTAGTTTTTATTAGTGTATTTGCATATGTTTCGAAACAGTTGATTGATTTTAACGAAATTTGGCTCACATGTTCAAATTCATCATCGCACGAAGTGTACTTAAAATAGTTCCTATCGGGTCATTTTAGGGGTTGAAAAATTGTGCGCCCTAAAATATCGAAAAAATTCTCAGAACCGTTTTAAAATTTAAATTTAACCCTTTAGTAACAATTAAAAAGTTCCCCTAAGATTTTAATAAAATCGACTTACACATTTTTTGCAGATAATGAGTTATTTACTAAAGGGTGTATTTAATTTAGTGTAAATTGGTAATAATATTGCAATTAAGAAAAAAAATAATATTTTAAGGAGTGTATTAAGGACTTAAATTTTTTATTTTTCTCAAAAACCAATACATAAAGCCACACTGTTTGCATTAATAAATACACTATTTTGTCGGCAGGAAGTTATAGATAGACAGTGTAGAGTATAGACGCTCGATAACTAGTCTCCTTCGCATCCGAATTTCAAATTACATCTATTTGATAAAGAACATGTAAAATTTTAGTCTACTTTTTCTATTCCATCAAACAGAAATATCGCTATATCAATACCGATGCTAATTAATACGGAAATAAGTAAAACTATTAAATTATTTATAGGTTAGCTTGTGAATTATTGTTTCTGTTGAAATATGATTTGAAATAGCATCATGTTTATGCGTCAGACAACACTAGAAATAAAATAATAAAATTCTGTTGAAATGTGATTTAAAATTTCATCATTTTAAATCGTTAGAACAACAATAGAAACGCCTTGAAATATAATACACGTGTGATTACCATTGGACCAAATCCCCTAGTAAAATGGGCAATGCGTTCCTAAAGGCCTACAGTCTACAAGCCTATATTTTAAAATTTGATAGGATGT
Source organism: Venustoraphidia nigricollis (assembly GCA_034508555.1). Taxonomy (NCBI): domain Eukaryota; kingdom Metazoa; phylum Arthropoda; class Insecta; order Raphidioptera; family Raphidiidae; genus Venustoraphidia; species Venustoraphidia nigricollis. The sequence continues at coordinate 2,466,996 of JAVRKA010000006.1, forward strand.
GTTCGAAGGTTGTTTTTTTTTGCGTCTAAAAACTTGTCCGAAAGAATCGTTCCGTTAAACTCTAGTAAATATGCATTAAGATGTTCTCCAAAAAAATTAACTTAATCAGACAGACTAGATAAAACTTACAACATTTATCTAAACACTAGTTTGCGGATAGTAAATTACTGCTATGAAGAATTATTAAAGTACTGATATTGAACTGTTAAAATACATACAGAAATAAAGAAATATTTAATCGTTTTAGGGGATATATTAAAGACTATTATTTAATTCTCTACCGTTGCGTCCATTGTAATGATTAATTGTAAGTGGATCAAGGAAGTAGATCAAAATATCGATTATTACATTTGCGACGTTTCGGCCTTTATTAGGGTTTCTTCAGGCATCTAAAAATATTTTTGATCTCATTCCTTGATCCCCTTTCCTGCTAAAACTTACAATGTATAAAAAATGTATAAAATAAAAACATCGATCGCTAGATTCGGAACAAACATACAAACACTGCAAGTTAAATAAAAGCATGTAAAATACATTCAAATATAATAATGCAAGTATTTGCAAAATATGTGTTATTTTGTCAGCAGGATTCTGCACAGCGACCCAAGTTTTTTCTTTTTTTTTATTTATGTAGGTACTAGATCGATAAGAAATAATGTATCTCACACAAGATCTAAAAATAAACTTGTATTTTTCAGACTTGCAAAAAACGTATTATTAAAATGAATACGTAGAATTTCAATTACCATAGTATCGAAAAAATTTAAGTTTTTTTGTCGAAAATTTTGATTTTTTTAGTATTTATTACTGAACCTTGCTTTCCATCATATTTTCATAAGACCGTTACAGATTTAACTATTTCTAAATTTGCAATAGGTCTTGCATAGAGTAACATGAGAAGAGACAAAAGCACTTATATACATATTAGTTAAAAATAGGTTTTTTGTAAATATAATTAGACTAAACTTTAGTTCCAAACTTGAAATGCGCTTATTATCAAAGGTACCAGAAACCGCAAAAAAGTCGCAAATTAGCCAATCAGATAAAAACATCTCAGAAATGCTTCAATGCAATGTCTCCAAGAGAAAAGTATGCTGAATCGGTTAAGCCCAAACGGAAGTTTTTTAGTTTTGAAATTATGACGTTTTAAAATATATAAAAATTAAAATAAGTTTGAAGATGTATATCTCTTAAACTAAATGAAACTGACTCGCACACGGAGGGTTCCGTACCATCGTACAATATTTATTAATTTTATTTTGTCTTTTTTGACAGTAGTTCTTTTTATCGAAACTGTTCATTATGGATTTCGATGCGTCTTGTAACTATTAAAACCGCTTTACAAATATCGGTCATGCGTTTTAAGTACTTATTCCGCTAAGTAAAAATTTACGTTGCATTTTGCAATATTTCATACCTGAATATGTAGGCGAGACCCAAAGGCACCTGAGATATGATCAAATTAGGTCGGCAGTATATATTCAAGTGACATTAATTAGGTATTATAAATACAGATTTATGAATCTCTATAATATACAACATATATTTTTTTGCATTCTGCCAAAAAAATTCCTACACTTTCCACCTAGTAGTAAACAATCTTTCGCAAATGAAAATTTCCTCACACAATTCTCTTTTTACATTCTTTATAAAAAGCATAGTCATCTAATTTGTTCGTTGATCTACTAAAGGCCAACACAGACATCTTGATTTCCCCGCAAATTTTTTAGAAATATGTACATTTTGGAATATAATCTAAGCATTTTATTTCTATTTTAAAATGTAGAACTCATTTATATTTTTTTACTTGTTATTACGCAACACTGAAAATATTTTTTTTACTATCACAGGAACCTCTAAATCGATTTGGCTCAAAACCTAATCAGATATAAGTTAAAGGCTACCAAAGACAACAAAACAAATCGCGTGAACCCATATCATTCCGTTTTTGAGATATCGAAGGAGAAACAATGTCATCACACACACACGCATATCAATAAAAAAATACCATCAAATGATCTTTAAGGTATCAAAACGTGAAAATCTATTAATGTTCCGAAAATATATTCGAAGTTAATCCAATGGTCCCCTACCATAATAGCAGGTGAAATAAAAATGCAACCAATTTGTTCACAATTAGATATTTTTAGTGAAGACTTTATCGGACACTAAAATGCTTTAACTTTCTGAATTGCTTTAATTTAGAATAGAATAGAATAGAATAGAATAGAATAGAACTTTATTCAATAACATGTCACAATGACAAAGAATGCGTCAGTTAAAAATACAAGATTAAGAATATAAACAAATGAAATAGTCAAAAAAATTTGTACGGGCACTTGTCTATGAGATAATTAACAACACGTTTTTTAAATAATTTGTAGCTTTTAATGCTTACAATTTCTGCAGGTAAGCTGTCAAATAATTTCACAGCAGAGTAGCGGGGTCCCTTTGTATATAAAGCGAGGTGATGATCGGGAGTGCCGTGATTCAAACGACCTCGCGTATCATAATTGTGATCCGGCAAATGGCGGTGAAAAAGATGTTTATTTCTGAACAGATAACAAACGGACTTTAGTATGTATATCGCATATATTGTCATAATTCTGTGCTTATTAAATATTGGCTTACAAGAATCAGTGGGCTTTAGGTGGTATATTATCCTTAGTATCTTTTTTTGCATTATAAAAGCCCTTTCAATATCCGGAGATTTACCCCAGCACATAATCCCGTAACTCAGTAAAGGGTAGATATTTATTTATTTCAATTATCTTCCTTATGACATTCCGTATGTAAAAATTGAACGACTTGTACAGATTGACTATTATTTACTGTCATTAATTTGCGACTTTTGAGAAAATCTTTTATTACGAATGATAAATCTAAGACATTGACCTATATATCGTTTATATTCGAGAAATAAATCCAATCTAACATTGAATTTTAGGTCAAAACCGAACTTTGTGACACTATTAACAAGGTTTGTTACGACATCGTTTTGTGATCAGAGATGTGTTTTCTATATGGGAAAAACTTAAAACAGTAAGACAAACTTTCATTGTTTTGTTTTTAACCGACAAGTTTCACTGTTTTTCAACAAATGAAACTCTAAAACAAAAATAAACAAACAGTGTTCAACTGTTTCGCATTATGATATTTACAAACATTTAAAAGGATATACGAAAAGATGAGAAGAAAAATATAACATTTCTATTCATGTTTCTAAAACTGTCCAATTTTTATTTAAATTCTCCTTTTTCTTCGCCATTTCCTTTTATCTCAAGAAACCTTGAAACTAAGGTCGCATTCTCTCGATGAGCCTTCAAATCCATATGCATATAGCAGTAAGAAATGTTCCATAAATTCTATATAGAATTGTAGAAACAGGCTAAGACATGATGTAATAAAAATTGACAGATACACATTTACTTAACTTATATTTTTACAACCTATTATTCAACTTCACATGTTAGTCAGTTTGGATCAAATCTTGCAATCGAAATTTTGAAATTTTACACAAGTTTATATGTCCAGTGACAATACTATAAAGTGTGTCTAATATGGTTCTAAATCAATTATTGCAGACGACCCAAGATTGTTTTTTATCAACTCCCTTGCCATGGATATCAAATGAAAGAGTTTGATGATAAGCTATGTGGCGTCATTCTGAACCTAATCGATTCGAAATTAGGATTTTTTAATCCTTAATATTTTTTTAAGGATTTTAACCAAGTCTACTGTTTAGTATTAAACGAAATGTATGGTATATATTACCCATAACCATGGCAGTTGATGGTAAAAAAAAACTTTTGTATTTAACCTTTACGCGCTATTGAAGTAGAACTTCTTTGACGTAATGTCATATTTCAAGATTGAACTAAAATAAAAATAAATAAGTATTGTTATTTGAATTTTATGTAACACTATTTTTATTGTCTTTATAATTAATATTTTTTAATTTTTTTTCACTCTCAATTTTTGGGAAATATTCACTTGCTAATTGAAAATTAACTAAAAATTTAAAGCAACTGTTGCGTTACTGAACGGATATTCTTTGATCTATTTATAAATTAATTTGCATTCTAATGTAACGCCAACAACTGATCTTAATTTGCTAAATTACATTTAAAGGTTAAATAGTGCACGTGACAAAATGAATAAATGATAATCGGCACAGTTTGTGTCGGTAAGCTAGAAATATTACAACTGTGCGGCCATCTATTGACTAAAAGCTCCAACAGTCACCTTACAAAATTTCTAACTTACTTACTGTGCATAAACTGAACGTTACTTCCGTGGGAAAACGCTACTTCCTGTAAAAAAGATCTGAATTACCCCTCATGTTGCGCTTGAAGAACTTTTACTTTAAAAAGGGTCAATCTGAACACCTTTATTTACTATTCAATTTCAACGCGTACCGAATTATGGTAGTACTTACTTGTCTGAAAAAGATATGGGTCCATCCATTCTCACTGATAAATTGAAATAGAATTTTTTCCAATAGCTATATGACATGGGCGAACACGAACTTGTGTATTGTGAACATTCATCAAATTCGAGAAAAGAATTTATTTGAACGGAGAAGTCACTTCAAAATTGATCTGAACAGATGAATCTTGGTCAGTTAAAAAGTCTAAATGCAGACACATTCTCAATATTCTGCAGAATTACATTAAAAACACCACCGTTGGCTGGATTGGGATGCCGAGGTCGTCGAAGAGTTTGACGCAAGTTAACCCATTAAATCCCAATGCCTTTTTCCTATACGTACGTGTTACGGAGTATCGAAGTCTGGTTATCGATTTTTAATTTTTAGTGAATTTACACCTTTTCAAGTTCTCTGAATCGAAAAAGAATGTACAAATTTCTGTCTGTCATCTGTTTGTTTGTCGTCTGCCTGTTTGCATGCTAGTTTTGAACGGTTGAACCCCGAAGAGAAACTACAAGACTTCTTGGTTTCCGGGCTTGTACGCCGTGGTCCATTGGTATTTTTACCTGACGTTTCGTCTACAACTGCGGTAGACATTATCAAAGGCGATGTGGTGCATAAAAGAAGAAGGAGCAGCAGTAGTCGACACACTTGCTTGTGAGCAGCCGAGAAGGACACTTCGCCCGCTACCACATCGCCTTTGATAATGTCTACCGCAGTTGTAGACGAAACGTCAGGTAGAAATACCATTGGACCACGGCGTACAAGCCCGGAAACCAAGAAGTTTGCAACAACGCCAGCCGTGAAAGCCTACACAATTGGATGAAACTACAAGATTGATCCTTGCTCAAATGTGAGTCCTGGTAAAATATTAATATTTAAGTGCACGCAATTTGTCAAAAAATTCGTCTATCGGTAAGATTCGTCTTGTGACCTTAAAAACCTTCAGTTTTCTCAAGTGTGAGGTTTTTTTTCACAAGCATTTTTTCCGCTGTTAGCAATCAAGTACTAGTTATTTGACAGTCCAGCCAAGTGGAGCCATTTGAAGTGACGCGAGTAACTGCTAATAATAAATATTACAAGTATTTGCTATTCGTCTGCATGGTTACATAATATGGTTTCAACGCTGATGACCTCAGATATTGAGCGTCTATAACCTACAATTCAATATAGTTTTGCATGTAAAAATTGAGCAAAGCTACCTAAATCATTTTTTTTTGCAGAACAGCTGGTTGTTTTTATTTTTGAAATATTTCCAAAAATATAAAGTTTAAACAACAATTTCTTGTACAAAACTTTCATGAAAAAATTAATTTAAATAATAAACCGTTTCTGAAACTATACCGTCATAAAAAAACAATGCTATAGCACATATCTATTTTGCACAAGTACCGATTTTTCCCAAATACAACAGAACATCTTACCAACATTTGGTTTCGATCCGCTCATCCGTTTGACCTGTATTATGCTCACAGACAAACAAATAGACCAACAGACTTTTTCCAAAGATATGTTTTTTGGATTTAAAACGAAAAAAATTTGAAAAGTGAATTTTGACTTAAATTACTACCAATTCCCTTGAGTTGGAATGGTAAAAATACAATAAAAAATTTCGTAAAAATTAATGAAGATATTTCGGTATCGGACACTTTAACCGGTTAATTAAAAAGAAATAACTTTAAATTGCAATCTAAAAAGTGCATATAATTAGAAGTACACTATAATAAGTGCATACTAAACTTTGAAACTTGCACTACTTGCATTCTATAAGTGCCTACCTACACCATCGCTTAGTAGCAAGTATGAGTTCGAAATAAAATAAAACATTCTCCATTTTGTTGTTGAACTAGAAACAAACGAGCATCGATGAAATCTTCTTTACTATTTAAGTTGTACTATAGTTTTGACGATTCACTTAAAAGTGAAAAACGGCGCTTTTTATCTTTCTATTTGCTTTCCAATACAGTTTAAGGACACTTCATTCGATCACGCTGATCAAATAAAATCCTCGCGCATACTTGAACATGTCTAACATCTTTGCGATTCTATAATTATCCTGAAAACATGTAAATGTAACCATTTTGATTAACCGCTTATACTTGAAACTATTTCTCGCACAGCGAAAGCTACCGCGCTTACAATTGTCTGTTTAGGTTCTATTTTACTTTTGACGAATGTTCATTCGGCCATTTTGCTCAACAGGAACTAAACTTGAATTTGTCAATTTAAATTCATATTTGTATGAGAGGTTTTTTAGGCCATTCTGGTTAAACAATGTTCTAGTGAACATTCGAACATATTTCTAACCCAGTGAAAAGGATTGAGCTATATTCTGATAATTTAAGGTAGTTGTCATGGTACAATATTGTCAAAAAGTTATAGATTATATGCGCCACAAAACTATACTAGCTTGTAGCTAAGTGATCCATAATTTGTACCCGTGGAAACGTAACCTATACAGTATTCATATGCATGTATACTTTTCTATAAATTGTTGAACTTCAAACCGTTATTTATAAATAATTAGACGGTCAAAAATGTTTTCTTATTTTTTTTTAAACTCATAACACATGCATTGAAAGACTATCAGTTTTTGGAAAGTTTCTGACAGTTAGATCTTTTTTTATAAATAAGAAACTGGTTCATAACTACAGAGATCGTATACAATCAATGTTAATTATCCAATTTTTAATTGAATTTATCTCGGAATATATACGGTCGATTGACTTCAAATTTTCAGGGTAATTGTATTATCATGTCCTTAATAAGTATACAAAAATTAAGAATTTTCTGACGGTATGTCTTAACCACGACAACTACCTTAAATGCTATAGTATATGTATCGCGCTCACAAACAAGACTAACAGACAGACAGACTAAAAACTTGAGTTTAACTCAAGTTTTTAGTCTCTACGTCTTCCTGTTTCAACTGATTTAATAAATCAGTTGAAACAGAAAATAGATGGTGTTGAAAATGCGTGAGTCCGACTGTTAAGTTTTAGCGAATGGTTATTCAGTCCTTCGACTCAACCAATGTCCTCGCGTACTCTCGAAACGCATCCCTGTGAAGTGATCTGAGCTACATTCTGTCTATTCAGCGTGAGTTAGGACAACGTCTATACGATTGACAGAGATAATATAGCAACGGTTACATACGAGCCCTGAGGAATTTTACCTTTACCCTGATCTTCGGCAATTTGTTACAACTTACAGGGGTTGATAATTGATTAATGGCCATCTAACATTCTACGAGATACGGACACTTTATGTATCAGATGTAGATACCACCTTTCCCCACGTTTCGTCTTCTCCTTAGTTCTTACATTAAACTTTAAGAAACTTTCAAACTTGAACTCTCATAGCTGCCACCTATGTACTTGCAAAATAAGGTATTTCTCGTTCAAGTAGATAGATATAAGGATAGTATTAGTAGGTTGTTAGCTACTAAACCATTCTATAGTGTGATAAATTGTACAGTCGTGGGCTCAAAATAATTTACACTTAAGTTTTCTTCAGGTAAGTTTTAGCTTTTGCTGCCATGACACTGTGACAACATTTTGTGAATGTTTTCACGTATTTAAATGTCTTGATAATAATCATGGCTTAGCAACATTTAAAGAAATAATCATCGTTTAAATTCCTCGAAACTATTTAAACGAAAAATGGGAAATATTGCAAGACTGAAAAAAAGAATTTACTAGTATCAAATCTTTGTATGTTTTATTGAATAATATTGAGTAATTAAAATTGTATAATAAACAATTGAGTTTCCTTCAGATATTCGACATCTGTCGGGATTGAACCAAATAAACTTGAATTAATTGCTGTGGTTCGTGTATGGTGTCGGTGTCGAAGGCACGGAGAAGAGATCCATGTTTAAATTAGCTCTTTGGGTTTTGTTAATCATACTAATATTATAAAGAGGAAAGATTTGTACTTTTGTATGTTTGTAATGAATAAACTCAAAAACTACAGTGCCGATTTAAAAAACCCTTTCACCATTAGAAAGCTACATTCACCCTGAGTAACATAGGCTATATTTATTGCTAGAAAATATTAGAGATCCTTACTAAAATTTTAGTAGCGTAACCCAAGATGTAAAAAAAATGCCATAAAACATCCGTCGCATGCGCTGCGGAAACTATTGATGATAGAACAAAAGTATGTTCTACAATATTAAAGAACATATCAATAACTACAAAAAACTTCCCGATACTATATGTCCAACTATTATCGTTATGTCACAGTAACCACTTTTTACATTTTAATAATCTATATAGATAAAAGACGATGTATATATTGGACTCCAAACGGGTAGACAATTTTTGATGAAATTTTCAGACAATCTTTAGATTAGCCCAGCGGGTGATCTTCTGAAGTTTGGTAGCCATCGGATCAACAGAATTTTTTAAATTTCTTTTTGGGAAATAAGATTTTTCTTCGATTTTTGAACATTTACAAATAAAAGCGATTGAATTCGCGCAAATTCAATACACGTTGAGAATTTAATGATAATGATTCTCATCTTTTATACCCTATATATTACATTTACACCCGGGCGAAGCCGGACTGGGCCGCTAGTGATAAATAAAGTAGTTGAATCGTCAACTAGTTATTTCTAAAAACAGAAACCGTTGAATCGTTGATGAAAGATTAACAATTAATTTACCTAGCTCGTTGAATCAACGTCTGAGATAATCACAGACAGACAGACGACAAAATCTGAACGAGTTCCTTTTATATCTTTTAAGGTACGAAACCCCAAAAACTGTAATTATAATTATAACGAAGGTCATTATCAAACCAGACTTTCTAACAGTGCGATCTGCACTAAATAACTCAATTAATTCACACTGGCGACACATGCGCTCTAGATAATATATTAATGTCTGTATACACAATAAAACAAAACAATGACGGCCACAGCTACCTGTGATCTAATTGATTTCTGTTCAAGCAGGTGACCTTAGCACAAAACTGCATTCTAGATTGTAGATAATAGACGCTCGACAACCGAGGAGTTGCATTCTAATTAAACGTAATGTTGGTATACGTTATACATTACGCTGCTAAATAACAAGTCCCCAGTTAGTTATTATGTTATGCAGTTATCCCGGATGTAATGCAAATTATTCAACGGACTATAGAGTCCCTTTATTTCAACTTCATCTAACGATACAATTATGTATCATAAAGATTGAAATTGCTACTTGTAATAATTTTTTGTTAATTATATACAACTTCTCAGTCTGGCTTTTAAGGTAAATGTTGTGTCAAAATCGGCATTAAAACAATCCAGACGACTTTGGATTCGTCCGAGTAGATTTTGATTTGGCAATTTAATTATCTAAATCAACCAATCACTCGGTTATTACTTTACTGTATCTCTTATAGTTTAGGTTAGATATCGCATGCAGGATCTTCAATTTGCTTTACATTTTTACTCACTGATCATCCTTCTTTTTCGGGAAGAAGTATGCTTTTAAACAGTGAAAGAAGTTCTCAAATCGGTTTAGTGGTTCCCGAAATAGATCGTACATATAACGTTTGTCGCTGAGTGCGTTATAATTTAATTTAAAAAAATGACATGTGTCGCGGCACCAGCGTTGCCAGACATCCCGATTTTGGCGGGACGTCCCGATTTTTAAATCAAAATTAAATGTCCCGCGCGGGACAGGCTCAGTCCCGCTTTTCGGGGATAACTCGATCGTGCGTAAATAATTATTTTCTTATTGTAAGTTGCAATTTGTAACACTCACTCCTCAGACTATTGTTTGAAACGCCATATTTTTCTAATGAATAAAACTTTTTTGATTTTGATTTCCGTTTTTTTTATTTTTTTTTATTCAGAAGACGAATAAGACTCAACTATTTAACGATAGGGTAAATCTGATTTAAAATATCATATTTTTATTAAAATACATTTTCTATGGCTATTTTTGCTATCTATTGTCACGTAAACGTAATTTGATCTCAAATAAAAAGATAAATATTTAAAAACTTCTGATTATATACGATTTTTTACTATGTCCTGCTTTCGACGAAAGAATCCCGCTTTTTTCACTCAAAAAGTTCCAAAATCCCGACTTGGCAAAAAAAAATCTGGCAACACTGCGCGGCACACACAATCGCGGTGAAACTTCTTATGTACATGAATAATAATAATATTTGCTTTCCATTGCACATGTGTTTGAGATTCATTTTTTTCAATAGATAGCAAAATGTCGTTGTTTATATGGCATTTCCATATCTTCATCGTCACTCATTTGTCTTACTCGTTTGCATCAGTGCCTCTCGTTTCATTCGTAAGAAAATCTACTTCAAAAAAAGAGAAAAGCTACAAAGCATAGTACACGTCGAAATGATGATAACAGTAGTTTTTTGTCAATAAAAAAAATAAAAATGAAATATCATCGACTTAACGGACTGATTCATAACGGTTCACCCTTGGTTAGTTAAAATGTTTGCGCAGCTTTATTGCAATATTAGATCTGATATTTTAATCAATTTTATGATACTTAAGAATCGACATTCCTTTAATTAAAAAGAACATTGCAACAATGGTAAAACGTTTGAAACTCATTCATGCTATCTTCTACTACCTCATTTGCATTGCTAAACTGTTCCATTTTTGTTGTTTCAGTAAAATAATATTTCAACCGCTATAGGCGTACTCGTAATTTAATATGGATGTGAAAAACGCACCTTCATGTTTAGGGCTTAGAATGTGACCATAGTATTTCTGTAGAATATATTATAGGAACAGTCATTATCATAGAAATACCCCGTGATTATTCATGGACACTCAAGGCGTATCTCGTCTAATAGAAATACATGTAGAGTTGGGTAACTCAGATCTGAACCGGTTCAAAGAGCCGACTCACTTTTTTTTTGAGCCGACGGATCAACGGATCCACATAACTCAGTGAAACACTTAACACACAGAAGCACATTTTACACTTACGTATCAGTTCTTGCTTTGATGCATCTGTCAGCTCAAATGACTCATGCATCACATGTTTGGCTATGCATTCTTGATTCTATACAGGTCGTGATATGATTGACCGAACTAGGTAACTCAGTGGCAGACTGCAGCAACATATTTAGAACTCGGCTCTTTTTGAACCGGTTCAGTGAGCCGGCTCACATACGGGATCCAGATGCAAAGATGCAGATCACTAAAAAGACCCGTTTTTTCAATCTCTAAATACCAACATATCATTACAAGTCGGTCTACTACACCAGTGGTAGCTAAACTATTGGACCGAGAACTATCGGTAATTAACGTTAAAATTAAAATAATAAATACATAATAATTATATCATTATAACTATACCATAGTCAGCTGCGGCCTTAGGGGGTGGCGAACAGGACAATCGCCCGGGGCCTCGCTCTTGCAGGGGCCTCGCGCAACAACCCATGCAAATTAAAAAAAAATATAGATTTTTTAACTATATTTTTTTTATTTAAAACTTTTGATTTTGATCCTTAATTATTTATTCAGGTTATAACATAGCGGTAAATTAAAATAAAGTTAGTTAACTAATTCAGTCATTGAAAACATAATTGAAAAAGGCATTATGTAGTACTTAAATATCGCGCCTCGAATTAATTTTGTAAATATTTCAATGTGAAATATTTTAAAACTCAAATTTTATTTATTTGTATAACTTTAGCATTTCTCGTCAAACATGACAAATACCTAAACCAAACAACCAGACCTACTTTCGCATCACATACTTTTCACGAAAGACAAAGGGCCTCGCAAAGACCTGCCGCCCGGAGCCTCGCAATGGGTAAGGCCGCCGCTGACAATAGTTCAAATTATGATTTTTATATTAGACTAGACATTATATTTCGATATTACAAACACTTCAATTTTATTTATATGTCAGTATAGATATTCTCTTTTTTATCGACATTAATGAATGGCTTAGTGTCATATGTGCCTAAACAGTAATTAGTTGGAAAGTTGAATAGTCGTCAGCACGTTGTTGTTAATGTGCAAAACAGCATTGACTTATATTAGCGGTGGGGAAATCATTGTGTCAATTTATTTTACGTTACGAATTTATAAGTAGATACATCTTGTAATCCAAATCATAATATTAGTCCAGCAGCCACCGCCTGTTTTTTTGAGGGATTAATAACAGGCTGAATCTTCGTGAGTTCGTTCGGTTCGACGAGACGCCCAAGTTTTTCCTCTGTCCAAATTCTCAAAAAGGTAGGTAATGAACTGCGCAGATGTAAAACATGTGGATTTAGTAGGGTGTCGAAATTGTCTGACTAACAGTAAATTTTTCATTGAAATTTTAAGATAATATGATAATAAACTCGGAAAAACAATTGTCCTACAAAATCGATGGTTTGAGTTGGAGCGTCCTCCACGCCGAATATGTCGAAATAACGAGGTCATAAAAATTAATAATAACCAGCTGATTTTTTGTATGCAGCTTACTAAATATTAGTATAATTGAATGGCCACAAAGTCCTACAAATGTGGTGGTAGGTTTTCCTAGTCCTACGCTTGGTAAAATTGTGTTCTACACTTTATTCCCGATAGGACAAAATCAAACCTAGGTTGTTATTAATGAAAAAAGTGTTACCGTGGAATCGACAACTTCCAAGTGTAGGGCTAGGAAAACCTACCACTACATTTGTAGGACTTTGTGGCCATTCAATTATACTAATATTTAGTAAGCTGCATACAAAAAATCAGCTGGTTACTAATAATTTTTATGACCTCGTTATTTCGACATATTCGGCGTGGAGGACGCTCCAACTCAAACCATCGATTTTGTAGGACAATTGTTTTCTCGAGTTTATTATCATATTATCTTAAAATTTCAATGAAAAATTTACTATTAGTCAGACAATTTCGACACCCTACCAAATCGACATGTTTTACATCTGCGCAGTTCATTACCTACCTCTTTGAGAATTTGGACAGAGGAAAAACTTGGGCATCTCGTCGAACCGAACGAACTCACGAAGATTCAGCCTGTTATTAATCACTCAAAAAAACAGGCGGTGGCTGCTGGACTATATACATATGAAGTGATAAAAAATTGTTCCCTCGGAGAGAAAATCGAAAAACTGACTTCGTTAGGTTCTGTCTCGTGTCCTGAGTGTGAAAAGATTCAGTTTCCCGGTCAACAGGGGGCTTCTGAAGGTCGTAGAAAGAAAATTAGACAACAATAGGTAGATTTCTTAAATATAACATGAAAATGTGCCACGCAATTTTTTTTTTTATTTCCGTCACCCAGGTTTTCTGACGCTTTGTAAATCCCTGCATAACAATGACGGGCTTTTTTCCATCCTTAATAGATGTCGTTCACAGCATATTATTACTGAGCTTTTAGTTCGTGAAGAAACATAAATAACAGTTTCACCGCGTGCTCCTTATTCGCACAATGTTTGCCCGAGTACACCTACCACAACGTATGGCTATGCTGTGCAGTGACACTACAATAACTGAGACATGCATAAATGTCTAGTTATCTCTTAATACATCTTACCTCCTAGTACATGCAGTATATTATAATATGAAACCGTGCTCAGGAATTTAACATTTTTATAAAAATTATAAAATAGCTAGTGATGTAAAAGAATAAATTACCGGTTTTCTAGCCGGTTAAATATCTGCGGTAGTTTATTATTATTATTCAACGTTGTGCAGAAACTGTAATTTTTGATCAATGTTCATTGTTCTACATAAATATAAATATTAATACATTACTTTATTAATTATTTTTTAAGATAAAGATAAAATTGTTTTTTTTTTCTTTTTTGTCCTTGGTAATTAATATAAAAATGATTAGTCGGGAAAAAGGACTTTTTAAGTAAACACATGAAAAAGTCCCAAGCAAGGGACGAAACGTCGCTATAAATAACAAATAAGTGTTTACTTAAAAAGTCCTTTTTCCCGACAAATCATTTTTATAAAGATAAAATATTTATTAACTGAAATGCAATTTTGTACATTATAAGACAGCATTAAAACATTTAAAAAAAGCGTTCCGCGTGACCTGCTATCTAAAATAAAGAAAAGAGAAAATAAAACATAGTAAAACTTAAGACAGAATTGTACAATTGGGAAAAATATAGGGGAAAAAACCCAAAATTAATTTTTTCGATTCTACTGTTGAAAACTGCTTTATTGTTTTGTTTTTTGTTGTTATGAGAAACAGAAACTGAAAGTAATCATTTTGTTTTATTGATAGCCGGTTAATTAACCCGCCAAAATGATTATTATTATAAATAGCCATACCATTTGATCCCGCCCCATTCCTGCAGTTCGCGTTGGTCCGTAGGAGCCTTAATTTAATTCTCTTGTATTTTACATAATTTCTGTAACAGCAATACGAATAGAAATTATTAAAAAAAAACAAATTTTTAATAATTTCTGGATCGAACTCACCCCAATCAATGTGTAGTTTTGACTTGTTACGATGGGGGGGGGGGTGCCTTCAATAACAAACATATCATCGTTTTTTAATGAAAAAAAGGTTTACAATTTTAAAACAAAAATATTCTAACTAAAATAATAAACTCTCAAGATGAAAACCATATATTTATTTTCTTGGAAAAATAAATGTAACCCTCCTCGTTGAACATTTATTAAAACGAAAGAAAAATACCAAAAAAGTAAGAATTGTCACAGCTTACTATTTACAAGAGGGATTCGTTAGACACTAAAATATTATTATAAACAGCAAGGCTTGCCTTGACCTAGAAAGTCTAAGCTAGATTTCACAGCGTAGGTGAAATTTCATGTCAAAGAATAAGATTTCGAATATTACGTACATTTTTTGTTTATTTAAGTAATAACGCAACAAATGTTTATGGAAATGCACGGATTTAAAGAAAAGAGAAAATTGGTATCTACTCTCTATAACACAGGAGAATGTTTTGTTAGCTCTTCTTGACCCAAATTTATTTTTATTATAAACTAACTAGCTTTTACCCGCGGCTTTGTTCGTATTCATTCCGATTTTAACAGGAATCCTATGTTTCACGTCGCGTATACTAATACATAAAATTATATGTACGAATGTGTGTTTGAAAGGATTTAATAAACTGCTAGACAGATTTTAATTAAACTTTTTTTGAAACATTTCTATGATTCCAGAAGTGCTACAGACTATGTTTTATTTCGCTATTTTATCGCAAAGTTAATTAGGTTAATTTAAGGTAGTTGTCGTGGTACAATATTGTCAAAAAGTTATAGATTATACGCGCCACAAAAGTATACTGGCTTGTAGCTAAGTGATCCATAATTTGTACGCAAGACTGTACCCATGGAAACGTAACCCATACAGTATTCATATGCATGTATACTTTTCTATAAATTGTTGAACTTTAAACCGTTATTTATAAATAATTAGACGGTCAAAAAAATGTTCTTATTTTTTTTAAACTCATAACAAATGCATTGAAAGACTGCCAGTTTTTGGAAAGTTTCTGACAGTTAATTCTTTTTTTATAAATAAGAAACTGGTTCAGAACTACAGAGATCGTATACAATCAATGTTAATTATCCACTTTTTAATTGAATTTATCTCGGATTATATACGGTCGATCGACTTCAAATTTTCAGGGTAATTGTATTATCATGTCCTTAATAAGTATACAAAAATTAAGAATTTTCTGACGGTGTGTCTTAACGACGATAACTACCTTAATTGATTTTTAGGCATATATTTTTACACCTACATATATAAAATCGTTACGTATTGTCGAGGCACACCGCTATTCCTTCTTCTCCCTCGCCTGTGTTATATGTTACCAATACAAATTAGACGTGAAACAGGTTTAACGGGTTAAATTTTTTATATTGTCCAAAAACAAACATAAATTCACATAATAAAGTCACACTGCCTGTATTATAGCAGATACATTAATTGTCGGCAGGTTTTGGTACTAGAGTTGGGTAACTCAGATCTGAACCGGTTCAATGAGCCGACTCCGACAGAAGATCCGTGAGAGCCGACTCACTTTTTTTTTGAGCCGACGGATCAACGGATCCGCATAACTCAGTGAAACACTTAACACACACAAGCACATTTTACACTTACGTATCAGTTCTTGCTTTGATGCATCTGTCAGCTCAAATGACTCAAGCATCACATGTTTGGCTATGCATTCTTGATTCTATACAGCCGACTCACTTTTTTTTTGAGCCGACGGATCAACGGATCCGCATAACTCAGTGAAACACTTAACACACAGAAGCACATTTTACACTTACGTATCAGTTCTTGCTTTGATGCATCTGTCAGCTCAAATGACTCAAGCATCACATGTTTGGCTATGCATTCTTGATTCTATACAGCCGACTCACTTTTTTTTTGAGCCGACGGATCAACGGATCCGCATAACTCAGTGAAACACTTAACACACAGAAGCACATTTTACACTTACGTATCAGTTCTTGCTTTGATGCATCTGTCAGCTCAAATGACTCAAGCATCACATGTTTGGCTATGCATTCTTGATTCTATACAGGTCGTGATATGATTGACTGAACTAGGTAACTCAGTGGCAGACTGCAGTAACATATTCAGAACTCGGCTCTTTTTGAACCGGTCCCGTGAGCCGGCTCACATATGGGATCCAGAAGGAAAGATGCAGATCACTAAAAAGACCCGTTTTTCTCATCTCTATTTGGTACTACGACCCGATTTTTTTTTCTTAAAGTCACTTGAGTTTGAAATTTGATGGTTTTTAATTTCGTGATATTTGTAACCTATTTTTTTTGCGGAATTTATATAACGCGAGCGTATCCGCGGGCTCAGGCTAGTAAAAAATATTTTGTAAACTTCAACATGAGTTGTTGTACTTTGAGATCGTAAATATGTAGTCGCAAATAAAGTGTATATGTAATACATTGAGTAGGCAAAGAAGCACGTTCCACCTGTACTACAGCTTTATTTACCAACGGGATTTCGGATAAAACTATTCTCAAACGGAATGTGTTCACTTCTTGAGCTGACACCGGCGTACAAACGTAATAATATTGACAGCCGTTTGTTTGATTTTCTTTTGCGGTCGACATGAAACTGAAAACAGAATCACATAAAATTACGATTTTATTGAAAATGAAAAAATAAACCGGTGAAAAATACCAGATGCGGCACAAAACGGTATCCTTAAAGCATATCTACCAATTCTATGTTTTTTAAGCTTAACTGCTTTAGCGACGTCTCTGTTTGAAAAATGTAAGAAATCGAGGGGAAGTAGAATAAACAAATAAAGGGGAAGTTAGTTTGTCTCCTAAATTACATGAAACTGACAAGGACAGAAGTTTATAGTGTGTTGCATTTTGATTCGCAAAATAGTAAGACAAGGATGAACGGCTTAAATCTGACGTTTAAAATTACGAACAATTGAAGTACAAAATAATTTCTATAATTTGACGTACAAACGGTAGGAACTCATAATATATATTTCATGTAAATTCAGAAAGAAAAATATTAAATATATCATATTCAGATATCAGATCAATTTTCGAATTAAACGTTTATATGCTAAAACGTCCATTAATGTGAAGTTATGATGTTGATATACTACAGATAATTGATATTAAAAATGTTTTTCTGTAGATTATAGTATGTAAATAAAACTGTGGTATAAATGTGACGATCTGTCCATGTGAGTATTTTCACATAGCATAAACATCAAATATCCGAGAAGCATGTCTTTGTATCAGGTTGTATAAAAAAGAAACTGTATATTTTACACTACACACTACAAAAGTAAAATGTACAATTCTAAGAAAAACCAAAAAAAAATGGCACCGACGGCTGGGATCGAACCTACGACCCTTAGGTTACGAGTTTTTACCTCGTCGCCAACTTAGCTTAATGTTCTACAGCAGTTTTTTTTATAGTAACTATTCGATATAAGTACATTGCGATATGTTCGTAACATTTTTAATCTCAAGAATCAATTTTAGCCTATCGTGCTAAAAAAAAGTTTTGCTTCAAAAACTTTAACAACTACAAGCTACTCTCTCTGATTTAATTTAATAAATACAACGTAAAAAGCAGAGACGGACTTACCAAGTTATTAGGAGTTATCTGTTAAAGTTCTGTCGCCTATAAAGAAACTAAATAAAGTTATATAAAATAAGCAATCAAATTACCAAAATAATTCGCACATTCAGCAGATAAAATGCATATTTTTTTATTGCAACAATCAATATAATCAGTTTCGAGTTGTTATCGTCCATGTTGTTATATATTTATGGATAGTGGGTAATTGTCCAATTACCCACTATCCATAAAAATATAATCAGTGTTTTTTATAATGAATTCATAAATATAATTGAGCTAACTTCTTTCTATATACTGTATTAATACTATACTATATATTACACCGCAAGGGCAAAGTGTTGAAATTCCTACACTGCGCGACACGCGATATCCGAGACGAAGCAGGAATTTCAACTTTTTATCCTTTCGGTGTAATATACTATTTTTCTTCATACCCGGTCGACAGTACGTACTTTCGTATCAGTGTGTACAAGAAAACTGTTTAGGCCCGCTGTTACAGATGGCGTGCAAATAATTTCAGCAGTGCATAAATGTTCGGCTTTCTGTCTTAAAATCGAAGCCAAAACTACTTTCGCCCGGGTATAAAGAAAAAAATCTATTTTAATATCGCCTTAAGTGTGTATTTTGTAATTAACGTCTTTCTATATAACCAAAGTCAACTTAAAGGTAACAAAAGTCCTGATCCTACGAGATTGTCAAAGTTCGAAAAAAACACTCATTGAAAATCAAAGAATATTCGTTTGAGAAAATTTTGTGATTAGATATTTGTTTCTTAATTGCATTAACAAAACATGATTTTCTATCTTTTTTATTTTGCGGTTCTACTGAGCTGTGTAGAGTAGTGGTAACAGCACTAGACCAGCATTCGGGAGGTACCGGATTCGAATCCCGGCGGGGCAGATGTGGCTGGGACTTTTTCCTACTGTCTCTCGCCGAGAAACGGTAATTCCTGTACCGGCCATCTTGATTGAGGTTGTCCATGGTTTCCCTCAATTAATTCCAGATAAATATCGAGATGGTTCCTTATTTGAGGCCATGGCCGATTACCTATCAAACTCCTAGTTCAAAAATTACCTACCTTATCCTAATTTTCTATAATTCCTTCATTCGCCCATTACTATTACATAAGTTGAAGTAAAAAATGTAGAAAATAACGGGAAGTGGTAGATGAAAAAATAGTAATGGTGCGAATGACGTCTGTTATGACATAAAGTCGAGAAATGGACGTTAAACGCATTATTATTATTATTTTGCGGTTCTATTTGTCAAAACTGCCGCCTCCTAATAAAATGTGCCGCCCTAGGTTTTGGGCTACTCGGCCTATTGATGAATCCGCCACTGGTAAGGAGGAAGGTTTTTTTAAGTTGCACACATATTGGAAACTTCTTACGTAAGAGCCAGCTCATGTGCTATTATAAAAAGACAACTTCAAAATAACAGTGTCAAAGAAATAGCCGCAGGCGACCTTGAGAAGTTAACAGTGACATTGAGAAACAAAACTCATATCGACGTTCTTTTTTTCCCTTTGCTTTGTACATGTGACATCTATCAGCTGAAGATCGCAGCTGAAGGAATAACAAGAAAGAAACAAATGAGGGAAAGGATGAAACAAAAAACGTCGAGACATACAGACGAGACGAATCGCGGAACTGGTGACAGCGGAATGCTCATTTGTTAACGACTCGGCTCTCCGTTCGCTCGACGGGGGCCACTCCAGCTGTGTTTTAACAAATCTAATAAAATAAAATTTATAATCGACTTGTTTCAACCACGGTATAAGAAAGAATGGTAGTATATCTCCCATATAAAAAAACCGGTCAAGTGCGAGTCGAACTCGCGAGAAGAGGGTTCCGTACTATTCCGTTTTCCGTGAATACTTTAAGACTTAAGGTTTTCCTGTAAACGATGGGTGAGACCCTAAGTTGCCTATTTTTTTCAAAATTTTAGGCTCAGTAGTTTCGGAGATAAGGACGGGGGACGGTCTATTGTACATCTATTTCCTTAAATAACTTTAAAACTATTTATTTTAAAACTAAAAAAATATACATATTTTAGACCCTTACTACAAGCCTTTTCATTTGATGTCACACGGTACAGTTTGCAAAACTTTTCCTAATTTTTCCCCAAAAATTATCCCCAGGTTCAAAATTTATTTATTTACGTTACACATCTGTTTTTGGGTCACCGACTTACATATGTGTACCAAATTTCAACTCGATCGGTCCAGTAGGAGATAAGATGGGGGCAATGGTCAATTGTCATCTATTTTCTTAAATAACTTTAAAATTATTTATTTTAAAATTATCAAAAAAATATATTTGACACCCTTACTACAAGCTCTTTCATTTGATATGTCACACGATACAGTTTGCCAAACTTTTTTTTTTAATTTCCTAATTTTTTCCCCGAAAATGACCCCCATGTTCAAAATTCATTTATTTACGTTACATGTCCGTCTTATGGTCACCGACTTACGTATGTGTACCAAATTTCAACTCAATCGGTCCAGTAGTTCGGAGCAAATTGGCTAAAACAGTAGGACGGACAGACACACGAGTGATCCTATAATTGCAATCGTAAATCCTATCAACAAAATATTTCGGTCACACTCGGAAAAAAAATTGAACATTCAGCAAAACATTCGACTTCGGTTTCGGCCAAATAACTGGCCTTTGGATGAACACTGTGGCCAATATTGTAGCTTTTAAATGAATTATTATGTGAACTTGAATTAGTTCAAGGTAAACATTTTTTGCGTTGGAAAAATAAACATTATTTTTTACCGTATTTAACGAATAAATTAAATTTCCTGTACATCCCGTGGTTTGTTTTTTTTAATGTTGTATTTTGCGTAAATAAAAATGAACTGAAAACGTATTGCTTTATAAATTGATTAATTTAAGAAGAATTTATCAAGCGCGATTTTAATGACTTAGTGATTTCAATACATGTAGAAATGCTGTAAAGCAAAAAATAACAAAAAACTGTAACAAATCGCGTTCATTTATTATTTGACTATATACAAGTTGTAACAAAAAATTCAAAACAATTTACTAAAGTGATTTACTTATATATTCAAAATAAAGGAAATATGTCATGTCAAAATGTATTTAAATTGCTTCCAAACACTTTTTGAAGTATCTTTTAAATTCAACTAAATATGCTTGAATAAAATTTTGTTATGAACAAATAATTAAAGAACATTGTTAAAAAGATTAGGGTTTGGAAATATTTTATATATTTGACACAAGTATATTATGTATATATACTTTAACCAGCATATTTTTGAAAACGTGTTTAAAAAGTGGATAATTTTTAACAAAGATTTTAAAATCAGTTCTTTTTAAATTACTCCCTAGGGAATAATTTTTCAAGACAGACTTTTTAAGTTTAATGAAAATAATTTTTCTTATTTAAAACGGACTATAATCGTATGAAACTATTTTTAGACCATTTATCTGGACTTTATAGACTGTTAGCCTGCCAGGTTTATAAACTAAAATAAAAATAAATAAATAAATAAATAAATAAAAAATAACTGTAATAATCACAGATTTTTTCCCAAAAAATGCACATATTCATTATTTATATCATTTGCCTTTTCTACAAAAAATTATATTCATTTTTGTTTACGGAAAAAACAATCCCAGCTTATCTGGTATCAAGTTAAATAAATAAATACTTAAAAAAATTAAAATACAAATACCTAGCTACTTTACCATCTAGGGATTTGGAAAATACATAAGATTTCGATTTTTGCTATTATTTAAAACACAGGTGCACCGTAAAAAAATGTAATTTTTGTTAACGCTCGAAATCTGTCAGAACTTTTTCAAACGCCCCATGCTTGTACAAACTGAGTACAACCCGTAAATGAAACCGCGGGCAGTACCTTGATCTACAAAAAACTACAGGTTTCTGAAATTCCTCACGCGGTCAGTTTCCCACGTAAAGACGTGCAGCACAGACAATTGATACATCAAGATTATATATCCGCAGTTTAAGCGATTATTTAAGAACAATGGATATAACAGAGAAAGAGCGAATGATGTAACAATGTGCTAGTCGAGCATAAAATAATTTGAAATGTTTCATGGACACGGTCAGGGACGTGGCAATGCGGGGCCAGCTATCTGGGGAGGGAGGCGAAACGGGGTGAACGCGTCACAAAAGATGGATTCAGAAAAAAGAACGATGTATCAACGAGAAATGCCGACGATATAGAAAAGCTATGATACTTGCTCAATTTTTTAGACAAATATTAAAAACTTCTTATTAGAACGGGCCTTTTATTCTGTTGATGAATATTTATGTTACCGATAACTCTATAATTTCATTTTTGTATTTCTCGTTGACGTGTCAATGTATGTCTCAACTGATTAAATAAATATCATTATCATCATCATCATCATCATCATCATAACACTCGTTTTCTCTAAATATTAAACAGTCAGTGCCGGCAAGAATTCAGAGATATTTAGCCATATTCTACTATTTTTTGTTCTAATTACTGTGTTTACGTAGACTAGTGACTACCTAAATGTTAAATTACTGTAACATTTAGGTAGTCACTAGTCACTTTGCTTTAGCAGAATAAAAAACAAAGAAAAGTAGTTTGCACTGACTTTTCACTCGGCACGTGGTAGAACATGATTAATAATAACAAGTAATTAAAAAACACTTGAAAATTCTACAAATAATTCTTTATTTCTCGACGATCGTTTCGGACAATAAATCCATCCTCAGGAGTACAAAAACTTATAATATAAGTTTTTGTACTCCTGTGGATGGACTTATTGTCCGAAACAATCGTCGAGAAATAAAGAATTATTTGTAGAATTTTCAAGTGTTTTTTTAATTACTTGTTATTATTAATCATGTTCTACCAAGTGCTGACTAAAAAAATCAGTGCAAATTATATTTCTTTTATTTCCAAGATGCTTTTCCAAATATTCTCACTTCGTCGAATTTCGAAAGAGTCAGTCTAATTGACGAAAAGGGGCCGATTAAAGGTGATTGGTCGGGAAACGGTACCTCAAACCTTATATTTTGTAATATTAAACATATATTCCCATATATACCTATAGTATTATCTAGATCATTTTAGAACCAGGAACTGTTTGGAATATTAATAGGCCACGTTAATACGTTATAACTAAATCACTTGCATGGATTAAAGCTCCCTGACATTCAGCTGTGAACAAGACTTAAAATTTTCTACATTATTTAATCTACGCTGAAACATTTTATTTTTTTCAGTTGCGACGTTTTGAAGGGATTTAGGATTATTTAATCCTGTTCTCTGTCACTATTATAGTGACATGAATATTGATTCTGTCAAAAAGTATGAGTTGTACCAGTCGGTTCGTAATTTCTATAACCTAGGACTTAACTTACACTTTGCGTTAACTAAACTAACCCACGCACCCTTAGTGCAAACCAGATTATTGTTTTCTTTTAGAGTATCTGTTAGGTACGTTTATAAGATTTTTGATTGTGCATTTTGTATTTTGTTTTTCAAAGGAGTGTTATTACTAAACGACGATTTACCATAGTTATCTAACTGACAGCAATGTGTTTTATCATTGTTTCACTGTTTGTTTGACATTTCTCTATATTTCTATAATCTTCCCGCAAAAATGTTCTGTCATATAAATAAAACCGCATCAAAATCGGTTCGCCAATTGAAGAACTGTGATGATACAGTACGATTTAAATTTTTAACAGTCCTTTTTTGTTGCCGACCGATGTTACATATAACTCGCCGCTACCAGAAAATTACTACAGTAATTTTATTTTGGTAGGTTGATATAGACTATCATAGTCCCTGTCTGTCGTTGAAAAACGTAAACAACAAAATAAAATGATTGTTTAGTTACTTTGTGTTGAAATATCATTAAAGCTGCATTAATTAATCAATCATTGTTTATCGTTCAATTCCTTTAATGTATTGTTTTTTTTTATACAGCGTGTACAAAAAATATTATCTTCGCAATTTGGTTTAGTTAGTGTAAAATCTGTTACTTGTCTCTTTTGCACCGAACCGGACGAAATGCCTTTTTTTTTGACTATTTACTGAACTTGGCTACATTCTTTGTGAAACCGTATGCGGTAAACATTCAGGTATTCAACGATAGGTACTCATAATAAAAAAAACAATGTTATAATATACAGATTTACGAAGAGAATGCAATGCGCTACAGCTGTGTTGATGTCGCACTTAAAAAAAGGAGATAGAGACTTTATATTAGCCGTTTAGTCTTTGTTTTTACGGCGTTTCCAGCTGTGTTGATGTCGCACTTAAAAAAAGGAGAGAGAGACTTTAGATTAGCCATTTAGTCTTTGTTTTACGGCGTTTCTAGTTGTGTTGATGTCGCACTTAAAAAAAGGAGAAACAGACTTTAGATTAGCCGTTTAGTCTTTGTTTTACGGCGTTTCCAGCTGTGTTGATGTCTCACTTAAAAAAAGAAGAGAGAGACTTTAGATTAGCCGTTTAGTCTTTTTTTTTACGGCGTTTCCAGCTGTGTTGATGTCGCACATAAAAAAAGGAGAGAGAGACTTTAGATTAGCCATTTAGTCTTTGTTTTACGGCGTTTCTAGCTGTGTTGATGTCGCACATAAAAAAACGAGAGAGAGAGACTTTAGATTAGCCATTTAGTCTTTGTTTTTATGGCATTTCCATAGCTCCTCTATTACAAGCCCTCAGGTGCTAACTTCTAATCAGAGAAGTGGTAGAAGCATAAATTGAATTTTCAAAATATGAATATGGTGCTTCGCCCAAATAATCCTAACTGTTGGTAGCCTTAAAAAAACTAGTGTGTACTTAGAGCCTAGGCTAGCAGCGTCCAATAACTTTTTGATTGGTTTGTATTCTCAACAATAGATGGTAGTTCCGACCAAACGCGCTGTGTAAGTTCATAAATAGTACATCAGTTGATGATTATTTTCATTTCAAAAATGAAGAGAGCGGGCACACCGTACAAATGGAGATTTTTCTATGAGTACGACGTTAAGGCAACGCCAGCCGCCGGCAAGAATGACGGACGGACGGAATGAGAAGAAGAATTAAGCTAATAGTTTTCAATTTGCGGCGACGTTCGCGTGGTATCCGAGAGTGTAGCGTCTCGACGCTCTCGCATCGGCGCCTAACCGCTCACTGCTGACAGCTCAAACTCTGTTCTGGCGGAAGAACCGTATACATACATATTGTACAGTGTAATGCATATATACAGGGTTTAACAGAAAGCTCACTGACCGACTGCAGCGTTAAAGTGACTAGTCGCCAGCTGTTCAATATGATTCCTTATTCACTCGCGTAGTTCTATAGTACGAGTATTTAAATGTAGGTATAGGTGCATTCGAAATGCATGAAAAATAGTTCTAACTTCTGTGAAATACCTTATTCAATCTCCGATAGTAATGCTTTCAAAATAAACTAGGAGCTTCATTCTTCCCATATGATAATATAAGGAGTCAGATTATTATATATTATTTGACCTAAATAGACGATTTAAAATCCGGTAAAAACACACAAATATACAGAATTATACTTTCCGCAATTTGAAATCTCGTCGCAAATTTATAGAAATGAAAATATTAATATATACTTAAATACACAAAAAATGGCAGGGTGCTTTTTACCAAAGAAAACGTATATTCAGAACGTGGAAAACTTTTCGGATCTGTGGGTCCTACCCCTATGAAAACTTTGCAAATTATAAAAGTCTTATTTGCGTGCACTAAATGTGATTTTGACACATTTAAGCACATATCAAATTTTTAGTCTACTAATCAATCATTGATAATAGATTTCTGTTGCACCTTGTATATTCGAATGTATAATATATGCGTATATGATCACATAAGCTGTTCGGAAATTTGTCTGGACAATAAATGATCATCGTCATCAAAGGTCAATGGTAATTTGCCCAGGGTCAACTAAGAAGTTCACGTTTTGAAATATCTATAAAAACGGTTGATAAAAAAGGCAAGAAGAACTCATATGGAACAGAAACATATCGATCCATAATAAGTTATGGATGATTAATTTTTGTTTTATTTGTAAAATGAATGATTTGAGATTATTAGAACCTAATAGAAATATCTATTTGATTTTCAGTTTATTTATTATTAAAAATAGAAAAAGTTGAAAATATGAATAACTACTAGTATAAGATATAAGTTTTAATTTCTACAAGCTGCAGAACGGCTATTTAATTGTTAAACATTCATTGTTACAATCCTAAATCAGAAAAATTTATTTTCATCCAACAACACCGTCGGGATTCAAATCCGGATCTTTCCACTTTCGCGGCGGAAAGTGGAAAAATTCGGGTTTGAATCCCGACGGTGTTGGATAAAAATAAATTTTTCTGATTTAGTATTGTAACAATGAATGTTTAACAATAACTACTAGGCCTATCAGGGTCGGATTTTGACATAAAGACACTCAATTTCTAAAAAAATATAATAAAAAAATATTCACGTACAATTGGTCGGTTTTCGGATACTTTTAATGAATGTTAGTAAAAATGTACAATCAATTTTTCAAACTTAAATTATAAAAAATGCTTTATTGAATTTGAATATCTTGTTAGTATATCTACTTTTGAAATGTAGTTGTAAACTTTATCGTTTTCATTAATGAATAAAAAAAAGTTTTACACTTTAACAAATTGCATAGTATAAGTTTTAATATTCGTTCAATCTTGATCTCCTTCATCCCACATCATTTGTGCCCATGGGCCTTGAACTATCAGACCCAGCACTAAGATAATCCTAAGAATTATTCCCCAAAAAAGTTAAGAAATATACTTAACGACTTTTAGTATATATAGTACTTAAAAATCGACCCTAATATTATGCTAATCAACTTTTTTGATAACGGTGTTAAAATAATCTTAAGTTATTCATGAAGTATGAAATGGATATATTTTCTTGATATCAAGCTTTGATTACTTGTTTAGTTTGTTTTGAAAATTATAATAATATCTAATATTATAGTTATAATTATGTATATAATTAAATAAATACAGGTGGCTCACACGTAATGATTATTATCGTACTTAATTTATAAATTAGCTTCAGTTCAGAACTAAATATTTTCTATAACTGACGTGATTCTACATGAATTTTTGATACAATAAACTTAATCACTCGCTAAAAACACGAGAACTACTCAACAGATTTGAATATTGTTTTTGTCATTCGATAGCTTATTTATTGGGGATGGACTCTCCGGTCCGGCTTCGAGCGGGTGCAAATCGAGTTGATTTCGCTATACTGAACTAACTTCATGTAAGTATGTATAAAGCAAAGCTCCTCGAGTGTATTTTTCCACTAAAAACACGAAAACTACTTATCTATATATTAAATTTGCACCCGGGCGATAAAATTATAAGACGTTTAACAATATATTTGGATAAAGTGATGGGTTATGGTAAGATAAAAAAAGCAGTCGGTGTTCTTAAAATATAATATTTTAAAACGATCATCAGAGGCAACTAAATAGCGTTAGGAATCGAGGCAGCTTTCCGGAATGGAAAGTTCGCGTTGTTGTATGTCAGACACAGTTGCCAAATCGTTGTCGCCACGCCATCTCTGACATCGCACGACCTTCGCAAGTTTATGATAAAACACATTCTTGGTCGACAAAAAAAGAGAAAATAAAGTAATTAATTGTTTGTTCGCACGCAACAAGGACAACGACTACCACTGAAATAATATAAAAGCTGCATCGTTTTTAATTAAACTAAAACAGTTTTTTTCATTTTTGGAGATAAGTAATCGGCAAATAATTCTAATTTGTAATTTTTTTAATAGGCATTTCTTATTTATCATAGTTTTATGTTTTAAAAATTTTTAAACTGTAAATATAATTATTACAGAATCAACCATTGCTTGGGACGTTTTCAAGCTTTTTTCTTTTTTGTCCTTGGTAATTAATATAAAATTGATTTGTCGGGAAAAAGGACTTTTTAAGTAAAATAAGTGTTAAAAAGTTCTTTTTCTCGACAAATCATTTTTATATTAATTTAAGTTTGAAAAAGTCCCAAACAAGGGACGAAAGGTCGCTATAAATAACAAATAAATGTTTACTTAAAAAGTCCTTTTTCCCGACAAATCATTTTTACATTAATTACCAAGGACAAAAAAGAAAAAAAAAGTCAATTGATAATAACTTTCCGATTTCTGTTTGAATTATTTTTTGCTCTTCGAAAACGTCTGTTTGTAGTCCTGTGTTTTAACGTCATAAACTTTCAAGGTTACGTTCAGAATAATTTGGTACCCAAACTGCTGACGTTAACAACCCACTTCAATAGATGGAACTATTGGAACGGCTGGTCAACGAAGAAACCGCATCGCTAAGCAAGATTTTTATATTCATGCGGCATGTGACTTTCACAGTACCGTAGATTTTTACATAAAGGCGCTTGAGAATGACCGAGCGCATAGTGATGCCGTTATTTATATGGCATTTCGAAGGCTCGTGCGTTTCCAAACCCCAGTTCACAAGCTCGAAAACTGGTGGAAAGATCAAATAGATTTTCCGTTTGTTATTGAAATAAAAACAATTTGAAAACCAAGCATAACTTTTTGAAGCGACGCGTACGTACTAAAGAGCTTAAAGTGCCAGGCAGTAAGCGCTTTCATTTTGAAAAATGCTTAAAAACATCGAGCACTTACTCAAGAGCTTTGAAGCAGCAAGCATTTAAAGTAACTTCTTAAATCTTAACTTCCAGCATTAAGTTTTGGACATAACAATAATGGACTTTAACAAGAAAATGATCTCTAACATCAAACTAAGTAAGAATTATAGACGAAATATGTTTTATTAAACTTTGAAAGAGCTTAAAGCATCTGTACAAGCGCTAAATTTTCAGCATTGCCTATCTCTATTTGAAAACTACAAATTGCTAGGTCTAGATAGCCCTGGCGGTTGGCGATCCTAAAGAAATCTCATGTTCTAATCTGAGCTCTGGTGAAAGTAGACATTGCATTTTGTTGCATTATTAAAAATTAAAGGGCTTGGATATATAACCGAGCGATGACATAGCTTATGGAGAGTTTTCATAAATCCTGTATAAACCCTCAGTATCCATCTTGTAATCCGAAAACTGATAAAAGCGTCAACTGGATTTTCGATCTATCGTAAATAAATATTACGCATTGAATTAGCGCTGAACCCAAATGCCGACTAAAAGCAAATTTAAATTAAACAAATTTTAAAACGTCAAGTGGGACTGCCCTAGTAGTTAGTGAGACTATAAAATTTCAAAATTTGTAATTTGATATCATGAAAAAAATTTATAAACACAATTCAAATGAAAAAAGTTTAAATTTATTCGTTTAATGTTAAAAGTTCGAACCATCCGAGGTAAGGCATTTCTAAGAGTGCAAGAAACCTATTTTGTAGTTGCTATAATGTAAAAACTTTCCACTAATGACCTTAGTTGTCGAGCGTCTATAATCTACTGTAAAAAGTTTCGGATGTAAACATAAGTTCAAGAACAATATTATTTTTGTCGTCACTCGCGTAAACTACCAAATCTACAAAGATAACATGGGCCGTTTTGATAATCTAAGTGATCGTATCGTACGTTACTCTTTTGTTTAAGTTACTTTTTTGTTTTCGTTGAATTATTTGTCCTTGGAAATTTTGTTTTTATACCTATACTAAGTTGTCCTGTGGTTAATTTAAACCGTTACTTCAGTAAAGTTACAATAAATATTAAACACATCAAAAACAACATTAAGATAAAATCGTCTGAATATAAAGTTAAGAAATTTACAGAGAGCATTGTTACAAAATCTGGTTTGACAATGACCTTAGATTGTGACCACACATATTTCTGCTATTTCTCCATAAGAAAAGCATAGTAGAATTAAATCACTCTTGCACGAAAAATAATTGATCGATTTGACATAGTTTTTTGTAGTTTCTACTTCGAAACAACATTTTTCTACCCATTTTCATCAAAATTTAGCCTCCTAGGCGATCAATAATTTGTTTTTGTGTGAGTACAATATAATAGAAAACAGTATCACGGGTAATTGGAATAATGAAAATAAATCAATTTAAACACTCAGTGATTGCAACGTTTCGTCTTTCCTTTAATTAAGACTTTTTCAAGCTCTCAATATGCAAAAAACAATTATAAAAATTGAAAATTATAGAAAATAATATATTATTTTCTACAATTTTCTATTTTTATAATTGTTTTTTGTAATGCCAAATTGCATATTATATCATAGTTTTACTATCATTTAAGCATATTGAGAGCTTGAAAAAGTCTTAATTAAAGAAAAGACGAAACGTTGCAATCAATGAGTGTTTAAATTGATTTATTTTCATTATTCCAATCCAAGGTCATTGTCAAAACAAAATTTTTGACAATGTTTTCTGCAACGCAGTACAAGCTTTTCTCGTAGATTTATTTCTGCGGAGGCCACTGGTAAAGCTATCTGTAATTGCGTGTAAAGTTACGACCTGCTAAATTCGCCCGGTAAATGAGATTACACTTAAGTTCCGGTGAAAAAAAAGAGAAACGCTAGCACAGCTGGTCAACGGCTAGACAAGATACTCTCGTGTTTTTATATAACATGCGAAGGAGGTCAACGAACTCAGACCTCCGCCTACAATGTCACGGTCCTTAACGGCCTATACAAACTTTATCATCAAAAAAGAAACATAAAAGACAAACAAACATAGCTATAATAAACAAATGGCCCTTGCGTCTTGTATATTATGCATCTATTTTTCTGTTTCTAGAAAGGTCATTAACCTGTCTCGCATCTTTTCTGTATTTTTTACTTCCTTATTATAGTCATGTATGTGTGACAAAACTGTTGGATTTGCAAAAAAAAAATTATTTCAAAGTTCGCGTCGGCAAAAAGTTGAAAGTATCATTAACGATGTTTAGACAGTCAACGCTCCCTTTTAAACAGAGAATAACAAATAAAACAAATGCAACCTTAAGTTCTGTTCGCATATTTTTAGACATTATTTTTCACCTTCTGTCAAATGAAGTTTTCCTTTAATTTCATTAAAAGTCACCTAAAGAAGTTTCTCGAATAAAAATTTGAATAAAATGAAGATAAAAGACAAAATACTTTCTCTTATTTTTTAAACAAGAACTTAAAAGAAAGGTTTTATTAGCATACCTAGCGATGCTCACCCAGCTAAGTTATTTTAATTTGTGACAACAAAGAAAAATTGTTGGTTGATTATTTTGTTATATTCCAAAGAAAAATTGGTTTATTTAAATAAATAATAGTGGTTTACGTATCCCATACGTAAATGAAAGTTTTCTACGACGAAATAAGTTATGTTAATACGAGCGATTGTTAATAATCGCTAGTCACTCGTTTTAACACAATCTTATTTCTTCCTAGAAAACTTTCATTTGTAAATATGCGAACATTTAACTTGAGGTTGCATTTGTTTTATTTGTTATTCTCTTTATCATTACGAAAAATATTCATACTACGAACATCAGTGAGTTTTAACAGTCACACAAGTCATATATATAGCATTACATTCGAGAACCTACAGTTTTTGTACGAGCCTCCTAATGATATCAAGTTATGTGGACTGTTTTTGAAGGCAACGTCTACTATGCTTGTCTCTATTGCTAAAATTGCGTAAAATCGCATTACTTTTGTTTCACATTGCGCGCAAGTGCGAAAAGTGTTATTTGACAACCATTTATATAAACACGAAAGCAGCTATTGTATAGAGGATCGCGCAAAAAATAACATATAATAGTAATTATTATTTTTTACTTTCGAAAATTAAAAAAGGAGACATATACAAGTAAACAACAATCGAATTTTAAACAAAGTGCTGCTCTCTTCCTTTACTAAAACAACTGAAGGAGCTACAAGAACAGCCTTCCATTGCGAATGAGAAATTTTTGATGGTACACTTTTAAACAGGAATATAATACGATTGTTCTAAAAAGTTTTATGAAGTAATGAAACTTTTACAGTTAAAAATATTTCCTTTTGTGTCTGAAGAACTAAAAAGAAAGAAAACAAGTTGCTGACAACATGAGAAAATAACAGAAAATAATAAAATATTTAAAATGGACTTCGTTTCATAAAAATTGACCTTTAGAAGAAAATTGGTATAAAAAATTTTGAAACATGCTTCTATAAAATGTACAAATTATTTAATTTAGGCTCAAAATTATTATAAATAAAAAATGTGCGTCGTAAACTCACAACAAAAAAATCTAAGTAGAAGTATTTCTTGTTGAATCCACATTGCATTAAAAAATTTTTTTTAAAAGCTCTAAACGTTGTATGTTTATGTAAAAAAAATCGAACATCGCGAGAAAATGTGATCTATCAATTCCACTTAAGTCTTCAATTGTGAACCTAAATTAATTTTAATTTTTTATTTTTAGTACATTTTATTAAAGGTTTGTGCTTTAAAATTGTTGTTTACCTATTTTATTTTTAGTTTTGTTCCAACAGAAT
Organism: Venustoraphidia nigricollis; assembly: GCA_034508555.1. Lineage (NCBI taxonomy): Eukaryota > Metazoa > Arthropoda > Insecta > Raphidioptera > Raphidiidae > Venustoraphidia > Venustoraphidia nigricollis. The sequence goes on from JAVRKA010000006.1 coordinate 2,499,966, forward strand.
ATTAATCGTTAAGTAAAGTTGCTTGAGGAACAATT